>OX438921.1:29197520-30663354 GCA_949316025.1 Lapara coniferarum | reverse complement strand
CAATAAAAGCCATCCGTTTTTTTCTTATATCCAGAGTGGCGCCACGATACCCATATATGATACAGTGGATAAATTGATACTTCATACTTTTTTAGTCTTTGCCGTCTTTACTTTCCTTAGATTAGTACATACATACATACATACATATCCACTCACGCCTTTTATCCCCGAAGGGGTAGACAGAGGCGCAACTAGTACACCCACTTTTCGCCATTATTCCATCCCATGATGTGATAAGGGGCGAGCCTATCGCCATATCGGGCACAAATTCCAGACTCCGAGCTGATACTGAATAGAAAAACTTAATATTACTTTGTCCGACCCGGGGATCAAACCCAAGACTTCAGCTTTGCAATCGTACCGTAATACAACTATGCCACCGAGGCAATCTTGGCTTAGATTAGTAACTGGCGTTATTTATTAGTCTGAGTAATTTTCATTAATAGTAGCACTAACACTAATGAAATCACAAATACAATCAGTCTATGGTCCAGCCGCTCCATTCAAGGCGACATCTGGGTGAGCTTAAAATTATTTGCCCTCATTGCCAAGCTAGGAAATGGATCCCGGAATAGTAAATCAAAGTTGCAAATAATGCACTAGAATGTCAACATTGTTTCAGCCTCATGATTTATAACGAATCTCCTTATAAATAGGATTTATTTTTAATAAATTGTAAAGAAGTTCAATATTCATAGTTAGGTTTTTTGTATGAAAAATTATATCCATTTTCTAAATTTGAGGTAAGTATTACCTAATAATGATAGTCATAATATTTTTTTCGTATGAAAGCTTCCTATAAACTGCACTTCCCTTTGAAAACTTGACCGATATATGGGCTAATCCAATCGCAGCCAAACGCACGTGTGCTTCGACAGAATCTTAATTATCAACAAATAGTAGTTACAACACGCCGATGTTTTGTTAATATTGTACATGTTATAACTTCGCGGCTTCATAATTTCCATTATCCATGGAATTTGTGTAGAAACAAAACAGACTGAACCAACTCGCTTATTATGTTTCGCTGCGAATGTTGTTATAATGTCGGAAAACGGGAACTTTGCCGGGTTTGAGTTTATGTTTTGACTCGTATATTTAATATATTTACATAGGACAAAGAATGTATCCTCCTTAGTTTGGAAAACATCGCATTATTAACTAACCACCGGTTTTAACTTTATCATTATCCAGATATTGAAAACAAGAGCGGGCTATGTTCTTTACATAAATTGTTTTTAATATCTAGTCGTAAATATCATCACACAGCTTGAAGCATTTTTTCTTGTTAAATTAGGAACTGCAGTCTGCAAACAAAAAACCCTTTGATGAATAATCATTGAAATCTAAGAACCAAACACCAGGAGCTACTTGTAAAATGGTAGGTAAAGCAAAAACAAAATACGTATTTGAAGCCAACTGCAATTATTAAAATGTAATCAAGTTAATAAAGGCCGTCATAATATAGGTACATAGTGATCAGAATTACAAGAATAAACACTACAGTCATCACAATTCACAAGCCAGTTAAGAAACATAATCCCGGACAACATAAGGTCGCAGCGGACAACGGAACCCTCAAATTAAGTTAATTGCAATTGTAATTGCCCGGCGCTGGGACCGCGGCAATAAAAGAAAAATATTTTCATTCCCTCCCCTTATTGAGAGCCGTGCACAGCTTGCTGCATCTAGTTTGCTAAATATTAAGGTAATTTTAGCTCTAGGCATAGTGAAAGATTAATAATTAGGATTTCGAACACATATCTAACTTTGAGAAAATTAGTCGACCGAGAACAGTAGAATTTTTTAAAAAAATTCAGCATCTAAGTAGATTCAGATTATTTCTTGGTCGTGGAGTGTGTATTTATCTTCTTCGATAGAATATTTCCATCTCATCCTAGTTCTGAAGTTTTAGAGTTAAAGTAAATCCTCAATCAGTCAAAGAATATGAAATTACATTTGCAATTGTATTTTTCAAACAGAACAATTGGCACCGGCTCAATTAGTATAATCTAATTAAGCAGACAAAGCGGCAAGCGGACTGTTTGAAATAAAAGAAAAATATTATCATTCGGTTCGAAGAGCCTCTACAAGATTGTCACCGAGTGTTAATAGGCTATTCTGAACCATTTTCACAGTTTATTCAAAGGGTTGGACAGTTTTATTTCGCTTCGTTAACGAAAGTGGAGATTTATTTGATTTTTTCATTTCATAGCGGCTGGAAACATTTAAAAGGTTTTTGCATTGTCTTCTATTCAATTGTTTATAGTAGGGTTCACAAACAAATCGTTTTAATAATTATGACAGTGCTTGGTTCAAAGCTCAGAGGACACAACTTTGATTTTTATGAAGTTACGTGTGAATTGTTTGTCAATTATGTTCCGGTTTATCGGTGAAGGAAATATAGCAGCTTTACTTCGTGATAGCAATAATAGCCGACAAACCTTTGAAAGGTTTGTAAAGTTCGCCAACACCTGCTGCACTAGTCCAGTGTATTGTAGTAACCCTAATTCGTCTGAACACGCCCAGCAGTGAGTCAGTGCTCAGTATAACGTAAAATATAATTTTAGTACTATACAAAAATATTACTCATTTAAGACTATCAAATTTACACCACATAGCAAACAGTATACGTTTATAAAATCTTTGTACGCTTAAAAATCATAGTATGCATATTTTATCTCAAGAAGTCTGCGGCAGTTTCTGCTCAAATACTTACTTGTACACACGCGATATAAAAGTGTTGTAGTTATAGACAATAATATGTACGATCTGTATAATAAAATCATCTATGCATGCCCTATGGTAATAGAGGATATCGTCACGGTATAAATCAATAAAATGAGGTATCCGCGAATGTCACATCACATTTTAGTCTTATCTTTATATTTAATAATTTTTATAGCATTTTGATTATTATTTGTTAGTTATAACTTCACAATTACACTTAATTTAATACTGCATGATCTATTAATGTCAATATATTTTAAAAAAAATACTAAGAATGTTGAATTCACCTATAATGATAGTACGCATAGTCCAATGATATCTGTAAATTATGTATTGAAATTTCATGTGTAACTGTCGATGGTGTATCTAAATAAATAAATAAATAAATAAATAAATAAATAAATAAATAAATAAATAAATAAATAAATAAATAAACATGTAGTTATCACTTATTCCTCATTTACCTTCCGAAATATTGGAATAGGACCTAAGTATATAAAAATGTAAAAAGTGCATAATACAAGTATCTAAGAGGAGGTTATTTTCGGACTATTAATTAGTCAGACCTCCACGAGACATAATAATACTGTTGAAAAAAGTGTAGGTAGAAAGCATAATATTATGCCATGCAAGTTTTTATTGACAATGTAATAGATAAAAAAATAACTGTTAAACAGGATGTAAGAATAATAAATTAAATTTTACATTTAAAACAGACTGAAGATGAGTAAGAAATAAACAAAAAAAAATCACTTAATGCAAAATGTGCAGAGATTTAAAAATGCGAAAAAGAGCGAATACTAAAACTGTCTTTCACGGGGTGAATTTCGAGAAATATCTGAAAGCAACGCAAAGACATTCTGAATCGACAAAAAGCATGAAAAGATTTATGTTTGTGCAGGCAGCGAAAGAGATATGCAATAATAACTTAAATTGAAGCTTTTTTATTACACCGCGAGTGCTAGGGGCGGTGCCAAATAACCGACGATGTAATAGAATTTCGTTGTTATAATAACTTATAGTTTGTACTTAGTATAGGTAGGTAGTACTATTCACTATTCTGTAGCCATTCTATAAGACTTCATTGTTTTATTATAAACTAATCTTTGCCCGCGGCTCCACCCGCGTTAAAAAGATTTTCCCAAATTAAAGCCCCGTTTTATATTTTCCCGGGTTAAAAGTAGCCTATTTGTTAATCCGAAACATGATCTGCCTGTATGCCAAATTTCGTCGAAATTCGTTTAGTAGTTTTTGCGTTGAAGAGTAACAAACATCCATGCACCCATAATTACAAATATTCGCGTTTATTATATTAGTAGGATTACATATGTCAATTTTATAATTATAAATCAAACCATACTTATGTATAAAATATTAAACAAGTTACTGACAACCTATTAAAATCCCCTTCGGCAACTGTTCCTCCGATATTCTGCTATAATAAATCATTCAATTTATTCCGACCTAATTCCAGAGATATCTTTCATAGCGCGTCCCGCAAAAATATTCAGCTCATCAAATTGTCATATACAGCAATATGTATGCATACCGGTTCGTAGTAATATCCGGCCCCACAACTTAATATCCGGTAACACATATGTCAACCATTTAACTCTAATTTGCCTTTAGTAATCCACATTTAGCTAATTTCTAAAACTATAACGCAATACGAAGGCTGGTAATTTGAAAATGTGTTACACAATTAATTAAGTTTTACACAGTTTGTATGCCTGATGAGTGAAGAGCTATAGACTAGGATTGCCACTATGTGAAACCCTGTCACCGCTCGTAGGCATCGAGGTAGACCAAAAAAGAGGTGTGCGGGACGGACTGGATTCATTTAAAATTAACACACATACACTCACGCCTGTTATCCCCGAAGGGGTAGGCAGAGGCGCAACTAGTGCACCCACTTTTCGCCGTTATTCCGTCCCATGATGTGATAGGGGGCGAGCCTATCGCCATATCGGGCACAAATTCCAGACTCCGGGCTGATACTGAATAGAAAAACTCAATATCACTTTGCCCGACCCGGGGATCGAACCCGAGACCTCAGCTTTGCAGTCGTACCGTAATACAACTATGCCACCGAGGCAATTTTAGCTTAGATTAGTAACTGGCGTTATTTATTATTCTGAGTAATTTTGAACCAGGATCGGATCTTGGGGAGACCTTAGCCCAACATTAGGGTACTATGGGCCAAAACAATACAATACTCAGGTGTAAAGACCTATACATACTTGATACTGCGTATACGTACCTACATACCAACTGACGCCTTAGGGTTAGTAAGAACAGAAAGACGGAGAAAGGTAGTACCTATTAGGCTACAGTACTGAAACCAGCAATGTTGATTAAAAATTTCCAATAGTTTTTGCTAACGGCTATGTCCGCGTGATTTTTCCTTGAATAAGAACATTAGGGGGTTTAAATCAAGCCAGAGGTTTAATCATAAGCATCCAAAGATCTTCCAAACCTTACCAATATACATAAACAATAAAAGCACTGGGCTACCGGTTGTTATCATTAATCCTCACGCGAAGCTCACGAGGGAGTAGCAATAACAGTTCGGAATCAAATACCGTAGGAATGTTAGTACAAAGGTCGCGACATTTACACTAGCACTTACACAAATGTTATGGCTGAAGAATGCCTGGAGCATTCACGTTGTTATTGTGATTCCAATCTGATGTGTAGTGTTACTAAAAACCACTTCATTGTGCTAAATTTGAGTAATCCACGACGGGGTTGTTGCGCGAATTACGCAAAAAATTGTACCCATTTTTTGAATGTTCCGAAATACCTGTCTTGTAATTTGTATTCCGCTTCTTTGCCCTGGAATGGATGTAAAATGTTATAAAAGTAACAGCATGTATATTTGAGTGCTTGTTTTCTTCTTTCAAGCGATTTCGCCTAGAAGTATTTGGAAACCAAATAAATTGGGACTTATACTACTAACAGACGATTAGATTTGGTATCATCGTACCAATTCGTCACGCGGTACAGTCTTCACGCCACACGCTCGAACCGTACCATGCGATGTCCAGTTGTATCCAACCAAGTTTGATGGACAAGCCATCGAACCAGCCGTACCAACAATAATAATAATAATGTCCATCGAACCGTGCCCCACACGATGCGATATGGTTCGATGGCATACCATTTTAATGGTTCGGCTGTACCAAATCGCATCGTATGTGCCCACTTTTATGCTGGAAGAACATGTGGTTAGCCACATATTCTAAACTTGTGCAAACCTCTATGACACAAAAGTCTACTTCTGAATACTAATTTTATAATAATTGAAGCCTAACTCCATTTCTCGACCTTAGATTTTTTTTCCATACCAACCACCACAAATAATCTCCACCAAGCTTGTATATTATGTAGTTATGTACATGCGTGCACTGCTAAGCACCAACGATATCTCGAGCCGAGGACAAGTCCGAAACCTTCATAAGCGGGACGATATTACGTAAGGGGGTGTAAATTAGGGTCCCAAATACCTATTTATAGAGATTGCCTGTCCGTTTCGGGAGCAAGTCACGTAATAATATTGTGGTATACCAAATCGTCGCTATTCCTTTGTATCGGCACGGTGTTTACAGTAAGTTTCAGAATTAGCTTTATGGTAGATAATGTTATATCGAAACTTAAAAATAAGAAATAAAACATACATAATTAACATTGTCCAGGCACTACATGGCCCTTAACATGTACAAAAGTCAAAATATATGATAAGAAATAAACGTAAAAAAAAACCGGACAAGTGCGAGTTGGACTCGTATGCCGAGGGTTCCGACAAACTTGTAAATGGATATAAGTATGTAAGTGCAATAATTCGCCAAAATTAATAAATTAATTAATCAAATATAATAAGTTTGTAAATTCGCTTTTTTGTAATTAAAGTACATATTTACACTTTTCACATTTTTTTTCTTTACAGGTGCTGTAAGACTTTGCTTCCTACCAAATTTCATGATTCTAGGTCCACGGTAGGTACTCTATAGGTTTTGATTTGGCATTGAATGACGAGACGAGCATGCCGTTCGCCTGATGGTAAGCGATACGACCACCCATAAACAGTAGTAATACCATACAGCACCTTGAGATACAAAGTACTGTGTGACATTCCACTGCGCTCCTCCTGAGACATAAGATGTTAAGTCTCATTATTTTCGAAAAGTCTGGAAGTTTTGTATCGTTTTCCTTTGCACAAAATGTAAAACAATTTAAAATATTACAAATATAAAATAATTGAGCCAATAACATGTGATTTTTTTATATTAGTTTCGTTATTCAGGTAACTATTAAATCGTAAAAGACTAGATTCCCCTCTGCCATAAATAGTCATGAGTTCTGTCTGACAGACCGGACTGAATATTTGCGGACCGCGTAAGATCTATCACGTCTAGGGTTGCCAGGCATCCAGATAAAGCCGGACACAGTTAGGCTTTTTGAATGCGTGTCCGGCCAAATTAAGCGGTGTCCGCCTTTTTACATTTGACCAGTGACTTTTAGGTGGTCAGCAATATGTGTAAAATTAAACGTGTCATGGATATACACTAAGGAGCTAACGAAAAGGTCGCTGGGAAAATGAGCCTGAAAAATCGAATTAATGCTAAGACACAAAATCGTTAATAATTTAGGGTGTCCGGCCTTTTTACCCTAATGCCCGGCTAAACTGGCTGGTCTGTCCGGCTATTAGGTTTGACGACCTGGCAGCCCTAATCACGTCTGAAACCCTAATAAATCATCATAATATCTATGAATAACTTTCATGAAGAGTTTTATTAGAACCGGTATTTGGGATATGTATGTTGAAAGTTAAGTGATGTAATTTATCAACTTTATACTTTATCCACCATATAATAAACACAGTAAGTATATTGAGAATTAAAACGAGTGCGTCCGCTATTTATATATATTTTTTTTACGAACACCATATTTAACCTATATAGTTCTGTATAGAGTATCTCTGTATATATTTTGATGTAATTTTGGGCTACCAATAAGAGATACCTAATTGCTTATGGACATTTTTTTATATTGTCACTACTAATATGGTTAATTAACTATAACACATATAATGAGAAACTGCTTAGTAACATTCTACTTTATTTAATTCCTACCATAAACAAGATAAACGAGCAAAGTAATGTCTACGTAATAATAATATTATTAATGTGTTCGAAATTCAAAACGTATTTTATTACTTTAGTCAACAACATCCTAGCGAAGCTCCGGAAGGTTTTTTTCGCAATAATAAAAGAAAACCGCTCCCTTCTAAAACTTATTCCTAGGTAAAATATTAGGTTAGGTTTTCAACGTTGGGATAAATTGGTGCGATTTAGCCTAGTCCGTTCCCTATAGAACTGCGGACGACATCAATAAATGACGCTTTTCTTGACCCACGGCCGCTTCATATAAAATTGTGAATGAAATATGCATGAGGACCCAGATATTGCCCATATAAGAGAATCTTTTTTATGTTCTTCCTTGATTATATTTGGGGTAATGTGCGGCTGTATGGTCAAACAGTAAATAGTGATCTAATGAATAAACTAAGGTTCAAGGTATAAGGGGAAACTTTTTTTAACCAATGCATTTTACAAAACCAGGCATCTTCCTGAAACGCAATTATTTCCAGGTGGCAAGTCTGTCGTATAATAATATAGCACTTTATTCAGATCAACTCAAAAATAAAAAATAAATCAAAAGAGTGAAGAAAGACTAAGACTAATAAATAATAAATAAATAAATAAAAGACATCAATGGAAAATGGTGGAGGCCTTTACCGACTGGAATAAGCAAGAAGCAAATACTTCATCAAACTAATTTTTTTTAAGTCTATAGTATATAATAGCCTAGTTGGGAATGGAACGGTCTGCCGAGACAATGTCCGGAGGTTCAAAACCCAAGGCACACACCTCTGACTTTTCAAAGTTACGTGTGTATTGTTTATCAATTATCATTCGCTTTAACGGTGAAGGAAAACATCGTGAGGAAACCTGCATACCTAAGAAGTTAAAGATAAGAATTTCGCAGGTATGTGAAGTCTACCAACCCGCACTAGGCCAGCGTGGTGGACTAAGGCCTAAACCCTCTCAGTTGTAGAGGAGGCCCGTGCCTAGCAGTGGGACAGTATATAATACAGGGCTGGTATTATTATTTTATTTTTTTATAGTATATAAAAATAAATAGTATTTACGTGTAGTCACGACAGCATTACCTATCTCGGCCATTTTAATGAGCTCCGATTTGAAATGAAATTGATTGGAATAGAGCGGTATTTAATTAATTTCACCTAATTACAACAGTCGGAGCAAATGAGAAAAATATAAAAAGAAAAAAGACCGGAAAGGCAAATTTAAAAAGACTAAACGGATCACAACAAATTGATACTCATGAAATAATAAATAACAAAGTACGTCGCTGATATCAAATATAAAATAAAAATATCTGTGTTCAATGTAGCGGATAATCTCGGTACTTACATAACTAAATTTGTTTCGGATACCCTACGAATACAAAACGTGTACAAATAGAGTATTGTAACACATGTGCTCAGGTTCACATACTACGCAAAACATTAACGGAGCAGAAAACGGAACATCGAAAATATTATAGACGAAAGTATTATAAGAAAAATATACTTAAGTGTTTGTCTCTCTTGAATTTCCTTATGTGCAATTATTTAGTTTTCTTTGTGCCAAAGCTACATCCGAAAAATAAACCATTATCTGACGACTACAAAGTCAAAAGATGGTTTTACTAAGTATTTCAGCGATGTATATTATAATAAATGGGACCACGCGCTTTTTAGAACACACAGAAAATTATGAAGACATGAGAATTACATATACATATACACTCACGCCTGTTATCCCCGAAGGGGTAGGCAGAGGCGCAACTAGTGCACCCACTTTTCGCCGTTATTCCGTCCCATGATGTGATAGGGGGCGAGCCTATCGCCATATCGGGCACAAATTCCAGACTCCGAGCTGATACTGAATAGAAAAACTCAATATCACTTTGCCCGACCCGGAGATCGAACCCGAGACCTCAGCTTTGCAGTCGTACTGTAATACAACTACGCCACCGAGGCAGTCATGAGAGTTATTATCTAAATATTTGTTTAAAATTTAATTTTGTAATTAACGCTCTCAGACAAATTATGCTATGACCAAAAAGCATTATAATACTCTCTCTGGAAAGCTAGGACTATTGTGCCAAAAGGAGCAGTCGCAGTTGACAGATGTCTTGAGCAAAAAAAGCATTAATTGGCGCTTACACCTTGTACAGATTTCTGCCAAAACATTAGAGACATCTGCAGACGCAAGACTTTAAGTAGTTTGAATCACATTGATTAAAAAAATTATCGGATATTTGTTTCAATCACAATTAAAGAAAGGGACTGTCAATAATCCCACTATTCTACAAATATTATAAACGCGAAAGTTTGTAAGTATGTATGGATGTTTGAATGTCTGGATGTCTAGATGTATGGATGTTTGTTACTCTTTCACGCAAAAACTACTAAACGGATTTCGATTAAATTTGGCATACGGGTATATCATGTCCTGGATTAACACATAGAGTACATTTTATCCCGGGAAAATAAAAAGCGAGACTTTTATCCCGGAAAAACTTTTTAACGCGGGCGGAGCCGCGGGCTAAATCTAGTTTCTAAATAAATATACAACCGTAAGCCGTAAGATCAATAAATTTATCTATTATCGAAATACGACAGATAAATTTAACTCTTCAAGCCCCGCTTATATATTATACTAGCTTTTACCCGCGGCTTCGCCCGCGTTAATAAGTTTTTCCGGGATAAGAGTACATATAAACCTTCCTCTTGAATCACTCTATCAATTTAAAAACCGCATCAAAATCTGTTGCGTAGTTTTAAAGATCTAAGCATATATAGAGACAGACAGCGGGAGGTGTCTTTGTTTTATACTATGTAGTGATAGATGTATGGGAAACCCCTATATATATTATTATGGACACCGGTGTCCGTCGCGGGGCTTGAGGAGTCAAGCTGTATGTGTTTTAAAATTGTGTTACCTATACCTACTTAAAATATTCCTGAAACTTATATCACATAGTAAAGCATTATGATTTGTTGTATATTTAAAAAAAAAGTAAACAAATGTTATCTTTTATCAAACTGTACGTCTGAGCACGTAAAATAAATTGGTCCATTTATCTTTTTCCGGCAACGTTTGTGCGAATACAGGAATATGCACGTTACGACATTGTAAAAGCGACAGTGGCTCGTCTCTCGCACAAACATGTTTTTAGAATCCCAGGCTGTATTGAAAAGTGCAATTTATTGTGCCTCTACGTTCGAAATATTTCGCTATAGATATTACAAATATCAAATCAAATATCAGTGTAAAAGATAATATATAGACAGGTACATGTATGCGAGTGCGATTTGTACTCGTTTATATTTTGTGACAACTGAAGAGTATGTAAGTTAGGTTTATTTTAGCTGTACTAGAATAATAATATTATTTATTTATAGGCTTTAATTACTTGGGGTCGATTTTGTCTAGCCAGAATAGGGTTGGAGATGAGGTGAAAGCCAGTATCATGGCCGGCAATAGATGCTTCTGTTCTCTCCGTAAACTCCTTCGCTCGAAACACCTTAGTGCAAAATCTAAGCTGTCCACCTATGGGTAAGTAGGACCTGTAAAGGACGCAAGCGGTGACTTCCGTATACGGATGAATAACGAGCTGAATGCACTGATGGATCAAGAGACAATTGTCAGATTCATCAAGTCGCAACGTCTTAGATGGGTTGGGCACGTTGAGAGAAAGCATAGGAATCGGTCACCTAAAATAATGACTGACTGGAAGCCGCAGCCAAAGAGACCTAGGTGTAGGCCGAGGAAGAGATGGTGCGACTGCATCAATGAGGATCTCGAGGCTCTTAGAAGGTTCACCAACTGAAGGAGGATAGCCAAGGATCGTCGCGCATGGCAATCCATTGTAAAAGAGGCCAAGACCCACAAAGGGTTGTATCGCCGAAGAAAGTAAAGTAAGTTATAGGTAGATAATTAGTAATAACACGTCGTTTCTTTTTTAATACAACCATCTAAATAAGTAATTTTAATAATGGCATGCAATATCATATCCTACTAATATTATAAACGCGAAAGTTTGTAAGTATATTGTATGGATGCTTGTTACTCGCGACGCGAGAATTTTTATTAGAATGCTTGAGGTTCTGCGAGTACGATTGAAAGGCTATCTATATTAGTGTAATTTAAAATTTGTTGTATTGAATAGTGTAAGTGGTTTGTTCCGTACTATTCACAGTAAATAAATAAATAAAATACTCTTTCACGCTAAAACTACGGAACGGATTTCGATTAAATTTGGCACACGGGTAGATCATGTCCTGGTTTAACACATAAGCTACTTTTTATCCCGGGAAAATATACAGCGGGACTTTTATCCCGGAAAAACTTATTCAAGCGGGCGGAGCCGCGGCCAAAAGCTAGTAAATTATAATATTATGTAGATTCAGTGTCAGCGTGTCAATAAAAGTGAACTTGTTTGTTTTATCAAAATTTTCTTTCGACACAGTATTTTTTGTATTTAGTTGTAATTAAGTAATTATAACATTTTAGCTTTGGCTAAATCTATTTCTATTTTCGCTAGAGAAAAGCCCAGACTAGTAAGGATATGAATCCGAAATATAAAACAATAAAAGCTTAAAATTAAAATACCAAAATTAGTTTCTGAATGATGTTAAAATCATATAACAAAGTCATGCACAAGTGACATTCTTAATGCGGTACTGTGTTCTTATACCTAATAATAGGTACTACCAGCCCTGTATTATATACTGCACACTGGGCACGGGCCTCGTCTACTAACTAAGCGGGTTTAGGCCTTAGCCCACCACGCTGGCGTAGTGCAGGTTAAAAAATCACATACCTTCGAAATTCTTATGAAGAACTTCCCACGTCCTGTATGCAGGTTTCCTCACGATGTTTTCCTTCACCTTTAAAGCAAGCGATAAGTCACAAAGAATACAAACAATGCAACTTTAAGAAAAGTCAGAGGTGCGTGCTCTTGGCTTTTGAACCTGCGCATTCGACTCGGCAGTCCGTTGCACTCCCAACTAGGCTATCGCTTAACGCTTCTATATTCTGTTCTTAAATCATAAAATATTTTCTGAGATAAGCGCCATCTCTTATCGGTACCCGTTAATAAAAATCTACTTTCATACCATCATTACCACGACTTGTGAATGTTGTCGTGTTAATAACAGATGGCGCTATTATAAATCACTCGTGCATTTACACTAGATGTCGCTGCTTTACAAATTGTGCGTCGACCATTAACTTCATTCTTCCCGTTGCTACTACAAGTTCTGCAGACTACAAACTCAATGAAATCAATAGTGCCATGAAAAAAACATATTAATCGATTGGAGCCAAGCTTTTTTATCCCCATGTAAATTAAGTACTATCACTATATATAACTTAAAAAACTGAAAGCATAGAATAAACTAGACACTCATTTGAAAACATACTGTTTACTTTTAAATGAGTAAGTGATACTGAGTTATCTTTATGGAATAGACTGAAACATATTACTTTGACGTACTTAATGTTACTAATTCGCTTATATAAAAAATGGAATACAGTATGTTAATATTTAAATCAAGAAACCTCTAATAAAAACATTATACACTTTCATTAGACACTCCTTAAAATTAAATGAAATAGAAAGTTAGTTATTGTTGTAAAATGTTATTACATTGCCTCGAAGCAGTTATATCACGCGTCTCAGTATCAAACATTAGCTAAAGGCGCCGTGACGACTGATAGGGACTGATAACTCGTCATAGTGGTACAAACCGGCCGTACATGACATATAAGAGAGAAAACGAAGTACACTGACACCAATCTGCGATGCGAACCTCTGATTTGACCCGAAGCATTCTTATAAGGAATCCGCCCGTTACTCATTCGCCATCGATTAGGGGTGTCACGGCGGCATAACTTCGCCACATATTACAAAGGTTGCCCTTAATTCAAAGGGTTGCGAGCGCCTTCTGCGTTCACCCTAAAGACCTGTGTGGCCAGAAAAGCCGACTCGCGTCAGGCTACTGGCCATTAACAAAAAAAAACAAAGGTTGCCGTATTTATTGGATAAAATAATGAACTATTTTGATGATAAAACATCTCTCTATTTCTAAAACTATTCCTAAACTCCTTGAACATTACACGTGACTTTATTGTGTTATATTTACACGCAAAATCTGATATGAATGAAACATCATTAAAAAACTTTGTGAAAATAATTTGTTATTTTACAGATTTATTATTTCATTCGTCGGCTTATTCATCACATGGATACACATTGAGTAAATCCATACAAAGGAGTTTTATTTATCACAAGACACGAGCACAACCCTAAAAATCTACTGTCTAATCGGTGCACAGCACAGCGGTGGTCTCCAAAGGTATCATCAAAGTGGCGGGCGAAACCGCGCGTATTTACTGTCGGCTACAAATAGACGCAATGGCCAACGACTGTGGGTATAGCACCGGTTCCTCGGAGACCAGTGGCAGTGACTCACCCGTTCTATGTCAGTGTAACTGTACTCTTAGCCCAGTTTTTGTTTCTTCTAACGAGTGTGTGGACTGTTGAGTGTTGACAGTAGTTTCGAATTATAGGTAGGTACGCCTAAATACGAGAAACGACGAGATACGGCGTATTTGAACTTGATTTGAACCACAAATCTGTTGCGCCCGCTGACCATTTAAGGAATTAAAATACACAAAAAAAAATAAGACAGTTCAATCTGCCCACATTTAAACGAAATGAGATTATTGACAAAGATGTTGCTTTTCTATATTTGGTTTTATTTCCAATAAATGACTCATTAAAATATTGTTCTAAACACAATAAATTGCTCAAAAAACTGGGTCGATATGGTTATGTGTGCCTTTTACGGTTGTGATAAAAGCAAACGATCATCTAACATTACCCAAACAGTGACGAATTTGCACACGGCCCGCGGCGTGAGACAAAATCTGCAATTTGTTAATGTCAGCATACCTCAGTTCTGGGCCATTGCACGGGTCAGACAGAATGGCCGGCCCACATCAAGAATTATGTCAATTCATTTTTAGGCCGAACGCGTCAATCAATTGCTATTACTTTTTTATATCTGTATTGATTTAATCTCTTTTTTATGGCATTCAATGACGAGACGAGCCTGCCATTCGCCTGATGGTAAGCGATACGACCTCCCATAAACAGTAGCAACAGCATTCAGCACCTTGAGTTACTGTGTGGCATTCCACTGCGCTAGTCATCCAGAGACATAAGTCTCATTATGTCCAGTAGTTACACTGGCTGCAATGTCCTTCAAACCGAAACACTACAGTGCATGCACACTGCTGCTTGGCGGTAGAAATAGACATTGCGGTGACAGCGCCGCGCCGTCCCTATGTGCGAAGTGTGTGGCGCACACAGGTGCTAAAGCAATAGGGGCGCCAGAATCAGGATCACATGCCAATGTTAATTCTTGGACTTGTATGTGTTATACTACAACACATTCTTGATAGTTGAGTAGGTGAGAAAGTAACTATAAGTCTCCCAAGACAAAACTCACGCCTGTGGTTTAAATTTTAGACGACAAAAATCAGAGGCGCTTCATAGATTTCACACACAGGCGCCGTCTTGGGTCGGCGCGGCCCTGTGCGGTGGTACCCACCCATACGGCCTCTCACATATGAGAGACCTACCACAAGTAACCGCTGATGGTTTAGATGCTTCGAGTTTGGATAATTGCTATTAAATTCTGGCGTACATCGAACGATTTGTCCGAAGCGGTTTGGTCAGTTTACAAGCTGCAAAAGCGCAAAGCGATGCTTTGTTTTTGTTTCACTTCGTGTTTGCATTAACAGACGCTATAATGAGCTTTGCTTTGTTAAGAAATAATTCACATTGATTAATTGATTACCATAATCGACATTTATGATTCATGAATCCGCCATCGAGTTTACAGTTCATACCTTTGTCTAAGTTAATTTAGACACGTTTAAATTGCAAATTTAACGGCCGAACCTAAGCGTGAAACGTATTAATCAAAACGATTCAACTGTTAAAACAGAAATTAGGATTGAAGGTCACAGAAGCCGTTAACATTAATACGAAGCCTATACTGAGCAGGAGCAAATAGTGGGCGACGACGATGATTCAATAGTCGCCGGGCAGAAGTGGGTGGGCCAGCTGACACGAAGGCCGCTGGCGCTCGGTCATCAACTGCCGACTTCCATTCACTCTTTACATTCAAAACTAGGTATCCATTAATTGCTTAAACGTTGCGTAACGTGACAGAGAGGTTAGATAGTGGTGAAAGGTCATGTTTGTCGGAATGCAGACAGCGGTGTTTCAGACAATCGAGTGTTTACTTTGCTTTTATCGAACACTTCGCTCTGTCATAACAAAGAATCATAAAATTTGCTGATATTATACTAATTATCGTAAATATCCAGCACTTCAAAGATACTGCGTAGTAGGTTATACAGATATAAGAGCGGATGCATAAAAAATAAAGAGCGATTTGCGGGGCATAAGAAATATGATACAACAGTTTATTAGCATTACTAAGAAATGTCGATAACAACATTTATCATTTCGCTTAATTATGCACGATATTATCAAGTTGACTTTGGAGCAATACGCCTACGCACGCTGTATATGGTCAAACAAGTAGGTACTAAACGATCGACGAAATCAGAACGAACAAATTTTATACTTATATTAAGTAATACGTTGAAAATAATATCAGTATATGGATAAAATTAAGCATAAAATTCTTAAACAGACGATATAATAGGGTAGTTAACTACTTTTTTTTAATACAATCATGAAAAATGTATGCTATCCAAAATTCTAATAGAAAAAGAATTTTCAAAATTGGTGCAACAGTAAGTAAGTTATAAAGCTTTGAAATTTGGTGAAAGGGGTAGCTGTCAAATACAAACAATACTAAACTGTGACGTCACCAAGCGCCGTTGGCCATAACGCTGCAGGCGTGCGAAAGAGATAGCGATATATCCCCGCCACGTCCCACCTTTTGCTCACAAGAATATTTCAAAATTGAATAACTGCTTATTTTTCAATCATATTGATGCTGATTTCACAGAAAAAAATCTTTTTCGTATCATTTTCTGTTACATCTAAAATCATGTACAGAATCAAACATAGGAAACTACCCTATTGTTTATTTAGTAAATATTCTAAAAATTGATATGTTTTTGGCAGCAAAGAAATAGACTTATTAGTATTTATAGGTACCTACTTGGTATGGAAACATCAAAATAAAGTATAAAATAATACGTTCAGCATTCGTTTCATAATTTTCCAAAAAGTACAATACTTCTGTAGCTATTCCCTTGTATTATGATGAAATAACAAACATAGTAAGATTTGAAAACCATATAAATAAATGAAATGTTCGAAGCCATACAAGTTAATTTTACAAACATGCGTATAAGGAATTGTATCATATAAATTCCAATACTACTGATCCAACAAAACTCTATACAGGTTTAAACATAATGTCCTTGTAAAAATTTGTCTAAGTCGTAACCCCCAGCGAGGCAGGCAGTCACGATCCTCGTTCTATTACCAGCTATATCATGCATGTCTCATGATGTCACCACACGAATTAATTTACCCATTGTCAAAATCGATTCTTCGAATTTGTCGCGACATTATTAATTTTAATAATCATTTGTGTTGGTTTGATGCTTTTAAACTATCTTACGTGTTCTAGACGATTTATATTTTTTGCATGTTTTATCTCCTAACTAAAATAGTGACGGATTTAATTAAAAAATACATTAATTAAATGAAAAATATAATTAAAATTCAATAAATTTACTTCTTTATTTTTGCATGGCTTGATTCTCCTATGATTGTCTTTCCAAATTTAATAGGATCTATTTATTCTGCACGTACGCAGGACCTCTACGCAGCTAAGTGTGGTATCATCAAGCTAGATATTTTGTAATACTTTTTAAACCATCTACAAATCATCTAAGTATATTAATCGAAAGTTGTTTATCCTTCATAAATGCATACAAATAACTGCACTCAAAGCTTATGAAATATTCGCAAACTTAATTTAAATGGATAGTGATAGATCACCAATATGTAGACCACGTGACATACTGTTTATCTTACGATATGTTAATCTGCTTACCTGTCAATGCAACGAACAATCGATCCGTACGGTGACCACCTACATCGAAAACAGCCCACATAGTTACTTCAAGATATTTCAGCTATTGTCAACTTTTTCTATACTAATATATATTATAAAGAGGAAAGACTTTGTTTACATTGAATAGGCACCGAAACTACTAGAGCGATTTGGAAAATTCTTTCACCAATATAAAGCTACATTACCAGCAAGTAACATAGGCTACTTTTTATCCCTGGGAAATATATAAAGCAGGACTTTTATAAAATTTTATAAAAAGGATATTATATACCGGAAAAATTCATTCACACGTGCGGAGCCGCGAGCAGAAGTCTAGTTGGACAATATTTATGATTATAAAAGGCAGTTTCGCAATGACAATCATGGTAAAATTAGTGATCATTCATATTGGGTAAACTGTTGTTATTTTAAAATATTAAGGTCTCAAGTTAGTCTTAAGTGATATCATCAACCAGATGAAGTCCAGTGCTAGGTACCTAGGCCTCTTCTAATGATTTGTAATACGTTTAGATACTTTTTTTTTCTTTTTTATAATGGCCGTCTTCGGCGCATTAGGGACGGCTGCGGGCTTCCTCCGACTCACGTCTAAGTTGTCGTCCGCAACCGCCCCTGCGCGTACCGCTGTTGCGGTCCTTCTCCTGTTGTTGCGGGGGCTCAGAAGCCCCCGTACACCGAAGGACGCCCTTGGCGTCCACGTTTAGATACTGACGACACAAAAACACTAAAAAGGTAAGTTTTCTTGAACTACATAAATCCTTCAACTGAATTTACACTCACATCGATTTCTAAATCTAATAAATCGGACTCAAAATTACAAATGATAGAATTAGATCAAGATATTCAACACATATGTTGGCAACGCACGTACAAGTTATAGCAGTTTGTATAAAGATCCTGTGGATTTTACGACGTCCGGCTCAAGTCAACGGACGCGGCCAAAATTAGCCAGTGCGAATGCCAAACACGCCAGTGACACCAGCACTCGCCACTGATGCCAGTGAGATAATAATTACGTGCCAGTGTAAGTACAAATAGATAATCTTGGACTTTAGTAGATTAGCTTTTGTCGCTAAAATGTTATGTGGATTATATAGTTCAAAATAATGTGTTATTGTAAAGGAGTGAGGAAGGATCTTATATTATTTTATAGGATCGTTCCTGACTTCTTTACAAAACATATTTTGTACAGAATAGTGATGCCTCGTAAACGTAGACTTAGGGCGGAAGGATGACAGGGGCCATGGCATAATATAATAGGCTAAAGAACTAATATTAAACTAAGCAGGGACGTTTAAAAAAACATGTAGGCATTATAATTCAACAAATCGCTCCGATTTAAAGATATCTTTGATCTGTGTCGTGCCATAGGATTTTTTTTATATGCGCGTCTAGGCAGAAATCACCACTTAATCTATTTCTCACACAAAGCAGTGGAATGAAAGCATTATTGGGTTCGAGAGGCACCTTCCTGGATATTATGGGCCTTAAAATCAAAAATAATTACATTCAACACATCGAGATGAATAAAACAGTGCAGTGTCAAGCAGTGTTTTGTAATTTAGAGTTTTGTGTCATGTTGTTACTGTAGGTATATGAACAGTAATCTTGGCAGTAACCAAAAGGCGAATATAATATTAATTTCGTCACTCAGCGATATAAGAAATACTTAATCTAATAGGTACGTACTTACTATAAAAATGTCATAACCGTTTTCGAGAGCAGATGCTTTTATACCAAACTTATTTTATAACAATGTGGCGCCACGGCAGATGGCCGTGTGCAGCCGCACAGGTGTTTTGATACAAAAAAATTAGGCCCAGTATACCTGATTACAAAAGCATTTCGACATTGTACATGTGCCGTGTTATTACAGAATACAGTATGGGTTTGGTTCGTACAACTATGTTTGCTAATTGCTCAATCCAGTCATCGGCAATTAGTTTGGTAGGCAATCGAATCGTACTTTTACTTTTAGTTTATTTATTACGACGATCATCAATGTTACTGGTGGGTATAAAAAAAAGATTGTTTTAGGTTTATTTTGCGTATTTTATTTATAGACTAAAATAACCTGAATGATTATATCAAGTTCAATACCGTAAAAGAACCAACAAGGTGCTGTTTAAATTGAAATCAAGCAAAAGATAATAATAGTCCCAAGGAATAATCTTTATTGAGCTCAATAGATAAAATAATTATACATATGCACATACATACATACACTCACGCCTGTTATCCCCGAAGGGGTAGGCAGAGGCGCAACTAGTGCACCCACTTTTCGCCGTTATTCCGTCCCATGATGTGATAGGGGGCGAGCCTATCGCCATATCGGGCACAAATTCCAGACTCCGAGCTGATACTGAATAGAAAAACTCAATATCACTTTGCTCGACTCGGGGATCGAACCCGAGACCTCAGCTTTGCAGTCGTACTGTAATACAACTACGCCACCGAGGCAGTCTATTCTACATGACATATAATAATTATGTCATGTTGTAGAAAACGCTTACGGCAAAATTCCAAGTTATGTCATGATAAAGCCAGGATTGATCTCCACAATTTATCAACGTAATTGGCTTTCAGGAATTCGAAGCATTCAATACACCACACCCGCCACTCGAGTCAGGTGAACTTGAAGGCCTCTGGTGACACGCCAAGCGTTGTTAATATTATCGTTTACGCCAATGTACAATTATTACTTCCTTAAAGCACACCTTAGTGCAACAGTTAATTAGCTCGTATAATTCGTTACGTCATTCTTTTTTGCTAACTTCTGTTTGCGGTTACGGCCGCGTAAAAGTTATTTCTCGGGATAAATAGTGTATAGAATTAGGGTAGTATAACTTATTGACAACGAAAACAATGAGAGCAACAGCTTCAAATATTAGCGCGTCGAAAGACGTAAAAAGAATTAATAGTTATTATCTTGATAAATATGTTTTTAGAGACATTTTCTAAGTGACAGCATTACCACATTATCACACTACTTTTAGTGCAGCTGAGTAAACAAAGTGATCATTTAAGCGAAATGTGACAAATATAGTAAAAATCAGTTGTATTGTCCATTTCTCACTGTGTGTGCACATAGGCATCATAATGTGCACCTACATGTTTTTGTTGTAAGCTATGAAGTAGACTGAATAGCGTGTATATCCCAACATTGAACATTATCGTAGTTATATAGGACGATTCAAGCTTAAAATAACAGGACGCATAGTTCCCTTGTAGATTTGTCGCTTAAACGTTAAAACCACGACGCGTCTATGCAAATTCGATTGAATGGCTTGAATAATGATTCACACATAACAGTTAACGAAGAAAATCTAGGCGTGATTTCGATCTGTGCATAAGTAAAATGAGTCATACAAAACGGAATCCACGTCAACGCAGCGCAGAGCGCAGTTAAACTCGCTATTTTAATAACCACACTTCGTCGCGTGGCTTAATTGGAAGCGCTGTTTTTTCTTTCACGAATGAGATTAAAGCTGTCTCGATTACAATATACTTTTTGTTCGATTCACTTGTATATTCGTGCACAAAATTGAGATCTCAAAGGTAAGTAAGCATTCTCCAATTGAAGATCAATTTAATATTCGTCTCTATGTTTGTGGTAAAGTCAAACGTTTTCTCGAATCTAATATTGATTCACCCTCGTATTTATGTAGTTATAACAAAGGTTACGTCATGGCGATAATTGCGATGCAAAAAGCGTAAAGAGCCATGACAAGCGGACAAAAACGAGTCTATCACCTGTCACGGTTAGAACAGGCTGGGATAGCGCCGACTGTCAAGGCGAACATTACATAATCTCCGATGTTATTCAACAATTATGCGACAATTCGATGAGGCCCGATAACCATGACAATCGAATGATTGACAGCGATCTCTGCAGGTTTTAGAAACCGTTACCAACGTGACGGCTCGTCTCGTTAAAATTCCTGTAGGTGGCAATTTAGGCACCGAATTTGAATAATTTCGATTCAACGGCATACGAGCGAAATTTAATGAAAGTCGTCCACGCCTATCAATCAAGAACAAGCATAAAATTTTCGTGAGAACTCAGTGAAAATGATTTTTACGAGCTTAGTGCTTACATAATGTATAACGAACATAGATGTGATAGGAGAGGCTAGAATGCCTTGTGGGCAAAGCGAGCGCGCTGTAATTATGCAGCGCACACACTCAAAATAAAACGAATGTCGGTATGCATGCTCTTTAAGCTTACAACTGCAAAAAACAAAGTATGCAACTGTATGAGCCTTCAAAATATAAGTCCTTCACACTTTGCAGCGAGCGACGTAATGAACGAAACATCGTTTATTCTGTCGTTTAATCAAATAAAACAGATACTTCTCGAAATAATAGTATAATTATATGTTAATACCTAAAATTATTTCAAATTATCCTTTTAAAACTCGTGTTTCAAACTCACAGACCTTAGATTAAAACCTACGCACAACACTATATTTAAGAATAAGTCCTTGCTACCAAGGCTCTATTTTTAATCGATAATCCGTGTCCTAAAATAAGATTATTATAAAATGCAAATGAATTCGACAGGCAGTTAAATGGTTTCGAATACATGCCTACAAATAGCAGCCTTGTGCCTGCTCTAGACTCAATCACACAACTTCTATGGTAAACGAATTTTATCACATCTGAACGCTTATTTCGTGGAATTAATTTCATTTTGATTAAAAGGAAAGGCGTTCTTGTAACTCTAATTGATATTTTTAATTGAATCATCGTACAGCGTTTACCATTGAATAGAAACAGTAGTAGTTGATCAATCATTTTCACCCATCACCGTCTCCTAACTTTCGTTGTACTTTCACGCGGTGTTGTGACGAGTTTGTTTGATCAAGTAAGACCGGACAGTTTTTCTACGTAAACTGTCCGCCACGTGATATATCGATAATGATTATGGAAACTGGAAACCTTATATAGTCACCGAGTGATTATTCTCACGCATTGTTTCGAAGCCTCGGTGTATATTTTCACATCCGAAACCGGTATTGTCACGCCTGTCTGGTTAATTACAACTAAAAAATCAATAATTTCAATATTATAATTGAATGAACTTGGTATAATATCTTCCGATCAGCTGTTTATATAATTTGCATATTAAAATTGATATTCAAATTTCTTTTTTTTATATATCTTGACGTTGGATGTTTTATGTAATACCTATTAATAACAGATATTCGTTTTGTTACATATGATGTTTGTTGACCTGGGGTCAAAGAATTTATTATTTTGATCACACTCTTTGGTGGTATAAAAATCATAAGTCATTCATGTTGTCATATCGGGATGAACAACAATACCTGGTCTCATGCTGTCATTGACACCATGGACGTCACATGGTACGTAGGGATTCTGACTTCTCATACACTCCACTTTCCTTTCCTATCGTACAATTAAAGACAAATTGCTCGATGGAACTATGAGAGAGATGATGGCAATGGTCCAATTAGGCACACCTCGCCTTGGGTACCCGCTTTGTTATATACTGAAGATTGCTATCGTAGGATTTTGGTTAATATGCTAGTGAAGATATCGTATTGGAGACTGGACCCAACGATCGCCCGATGTTTTCCATATTCTCACTAGCTGTCTTGACTCCGGGTCGTAAGACGAGTGATCCCAACATAACCACTGAATCGCCCTGAAAATTAAGGAGTACTGATAATTCATATTTGTCAACAAAATTGAATCCCCTTAATTTACCCATACCTGCTATAACTTCAATAAATTCTAATATTTTAAAAGAAGCTCGTTCAAAGATACTGACGCGTGTTACTCACACAGTCGATGAACGGTACGTACAGAACGGTGTTATGGTAGCATTGTCTTTTTATTCTCTAATGTTAACAAAAGTATATAAACTGGGCACAATGAGCAAAAACTAAGTTACTTATGAATATTAAGTTGGTATACCTGCAAAGGTCAAGACACCCTTCAAAATTCAATCACATGGAACGATAAAGACAATTGCGAAATTAAAAACAATGGTACGGTCTCTTTGTGATTTGGTAAGTGGGTTCACGGTGCGGAACGATAAAACAATTCCATCAGATCTGGCCTTTATTACAATACGCGATTGCGATTTCCCTATCGCCAACATAGAGACGCTGCTATGCGAATTGTATATTCTGTCTCCTTCTAATACGACCAGCAATGGCGATGATGTGTCATAATACGACCCCTGATCTAGAAATGTCACTCATCCATCTAGGAAGGTGTTAAATGTTTTACTTGCTGTTGCTTCAAGTGTTGCCTTGTCTTTATTCGTACCGCAATCATTGTACAATGACTGTAATATGATTATTTATGTTCGTTTCAAGTTATTAGAATTAATTTAATTTATATCCTTGGTCCTCACAGGAATTATCTGGAAACTAACGCCAAAATTTTCTTAGAATAATATTTCCTGGATAGTGTTTTTAGGCATCTAATAAATGACTCATTTCATTACGAAATAACTTACTCAGCCAGACTGGAAGTTCTAGTACTTAATGTCCTTTAATATGTAACATGAAATCCTCGTAACAAGATTTCGCCATCGCAAGCACCAAAGGTTTCGTTATACGTCTTCGCGATTTTGCAATAAAAGTTTGCGTTGAGCCTGTTACCTCTCGTACACATACCGGATCGGAATCCCAACTTACTCTTAACGAGTTTTTTCTCGCATTCCTCTGCATATTTTTGAAGTGAATGTATTATACATTCCAAGTATTGAAGCATCAGTTTACTATTCAGTATTTTATGGATGAACTTTTACCCTCAAGTACTAATGATTGCTCCTCCTTTTATCCTACTAATATTATAAAGGCGAAAGTTTGTAAGAATGTATGGATGTTTGGATGTATGGATGTTTGTTCCGCTTTCACGCAAAAAACTACTGAACGGATTTCGATGAAATTTGGCATACGGGTAGATCATGTCCTGGATTAACACATAGGCTACTTTTTATCCCGGGAAAATATAAAGCGGGACTTTTATTCCGGAAAATCTTTTTAAAGCGGGCGGAGCCGCGGGCAAAAGCTAGTAAAACATAAACATAAACCATTCAAGCATCCGTGGAAAGGTCGTTTCATTAGCATTATATCATCCATTATAGTTCACAATAATCTCATGTAAAGGCAGTTGGGCTGTTCGAATGTTTGTTTATAAATCGATGGAGCTGTGGCTAATGAAGCGATTAATGTGAAATTTTACGCAGAGGTCGTTCATATTCTTGTTCGACATTTTTACCCGCAACAGTTATAAGTTGCAAGTTTTAGCTCAGATTTGGAAAAAATATAAAACATTTTAAACGTTTATTTAAATACAGATCAAGATCAAGATCAGATCAATCAAGCATTAAACGATTTATTCAACAAAATTATGAACACAAAAAATGCTAAAAAATCTATTTATACAAACTACTTAAAATAGTACAAATATTTGAAAACAGCAAACCGCGTCGATTACGATTGAATCAGAAATGCGTACATTAGATACTATAATTAGACCTGAAAACATTTACAAAAAGAGAATAAATTGTTGAGAGATTTTTAAGAACTGACGAATAATTACTTGATGCCATGACGCATGACGCAAAAATTCACACACATTTCACACGAACGCAATTCCAATAAAACAACAAATAAAACAAAACGAGCTTGAATCCTATACTACTAAACCAAATCATAACGTTTTTCTTAAAACTGGCACGGATGTAACGCAAAAGGATCGTTTAACTATTTATCTTTCATTTAAACATTCATAGGCATTGGACACGGCAAAGAGCCAAGAAATAGTTCTATTTGACGTACTAGTTAAACAGAAACTACTCCACGACCACGAAAACCTTGAGACTGTTCAGCTTTTCGCTTCATATACAAATATGTGTGAACATTTTGAAAATGCATTGACGGCGCTTCCGATTTACATTCAAATTGAACCTTGGCCAAACGGAACTGTAACAAACCAAAAGTAGTCTCCGGAACAAAATGCTGTTCGGTTATTTTTTATTACGTCCTATTATGTTCGTGTAACACATTGTGAGAATATGTATCGTCAATTTACTCTTAGCAGGTAGAGATGAACCCATATTAAATGACACATCCATCTCCCAGCCCAGAGGTATTCTGTACCTTAAAGATATTCTGCACCTTAAAATTCCGAACACAAGATTCCGGAACATTTTATATGTTTGTTTATAAAAGTACGATTAAGAATAAGCAGTATTTAATGGCTCAGTTTTATATGAGTGGTGGTAGCGCCGCGCCGTCCGCCGGATGGTCGTAAGGAGCAGTAGCGTTGTTCTGACGGCATACAGCCGGAAACCGTGGGTTCGCAGAATCGCAACGCGTAAATATTATTGCATCGGGACCAGACGTCTTTAATAAACGCCGCGAATGTAGTCCGGTATGCTCCTTCGGTACCGCTACGCGATGAGATATTGGCAGGTTTTATACATACACGCATAAGGTATTTTCTTTGTCCCGTTAAAATCCTGACATTCCATTAGGTACATGTAATTATGTATTTGTAAGCGATGAGTTTCAAGACTGGTAATTGCAGGTGATGAGTAATAGTGACATTAACTACATACAAATTTTAACGATACATTTTTGTAAGATGCAATATTATTGAAAATAAGTATTTCAACAATATAGCGGCAATACGCCGTTTCTTCACATAAAAATACTATGATTCAAATACTAAAAACGCAGCCTAATGTATTATGGAAGAAATTACAAATGTCATTCGACATAATCATACAAATGGTGCTAACACGAAAACCAAACTCGGCTATTCCCGGAACAAAAAGTACATACTACATAAGTAGACAATGAGCGATGTGTCGTGTCGTGTGGACTCTCCGCCGACAAAGGTCCGAGGCACGAGGCTATTTGTCAGTGGTACCTACACAATCGTATGACGCCGGCACGCATACAAATGAGATGAAGAAAGCTTTTACAGGATACTCGGCTGCGAGACACGTTTGACGTTGTTCCGACCACGTTGCTAACGTACTTTGGTACCTTACAATATCCCTTCACACATTCAAATTTGCGTCCATTTCGTTATGTTTCCGTTTAATATTTTTATATGTTATTTTGACAAACAATTAATGACTACTTACATCAAAGAGCATTATAATACTACGGAAAACTTACATGTGTGAACGACTACTGCATCGTAAAATGGGTTCTTTCCAATATCCATAGTTCTTTTACTTTTATTTGCATATTAATTACAAATTTAAATTTTAATAAAAAATCAACAATAATAAACTTAAATGCATTGATAAAAGGTTTTTTATATATCAATGCAAATGTCATTCATTTTACACGTCATGTGTAAAATATTTGGCAATAGTTTCTAGACTTAGTGTGACAAAGTATATGGAAGTAGATCTAAACCAAGGTTTAGTCTTACCCACATGACATATAAACTATTAAATCTAACAAAATTCACCAGGCTCGGATCTATAGCCAGATACAAATTATAATTGGTGAAAGTGAATTTATAACCAGAGTCGTAAAAAACTATCATACACGCCGAACTTTATAAAGAACGAGGGAATGATTATTAATAAACTAGCTATTAACTTGATTTAAGGGCGTATAAATTAAACCCCTTCGATTTCTTACTTTTAAATCTAACACTTGTCTTAGTATGTGTTTCGTGATAATGTATAGGGGCCTGGTTAATTGAAGAAATATTACCTAATATATCAATATAAAGAACTCATTGGAACAAAGTATCAAAAGGCAGCGGCAAGGGCCAATCTTTGAAAATTAAATGACCAATTCTTTATGTTCGTCGCCCAAGTTTTATATTTTTATCTTCTAACATTACCTATATTTCAAGATAGACATTCCCAAAGTCACCACTCCCTACACCGGGGGTCACGGGTGGGCGGGAGCGGCCGTCCACCCATTAGTCTAGCCAACTTTTGTGACCCCCGTGATGGACGGCAGCGTGCCTCACGCTGCCTCTGACGCCAAGGGCAACCTTCGGTGTACGGGGGCTTCTGAGCCCCCGCAACAGCGGTACACGCAGGGGCGATTGCGGACGACAACTTAGGCGTGAGTCGGAAGAAGCCCGCAGCCGTCCCTAATGCGCCGAAGATGGCCACCGCGGAGTTTTAGTTGGTATGCCGTGCGGTGTACATAGGTTAGGGACTCGGCCCGGCGGTCGCCCGACGTTTTCCATCTCTCCGGACGGCTCAACGTCGGGTCGTAAGGCACGGTGAACCCAACATAACCGCTCAGTCGTTCCTCTTGAACACTGAGCGGTAGTAATAAGTCACTTTCTCCGCGTCAACAAAAAAAAAAAAAAAACTACGCCTACAAATGATGTAGGTAGATCATTATTGTATTACTCCATCGCACCCCTACTACAGCTCTATCAAAACAGTTTATAATGAGTTGCGTGAAGTAATTCTCACATAATATGCCAGTGCGAGAACTTCGGCTGAGTCACTGAGTCGGGGTCAAGAGCACGCGCCGTGTCGACTACCTGATGAGTTGTGAGCTTTGCGTATGTCGCAAATCATCCTTTACTAAACACGACAACCTACTATTTTTCTATCGATAATTACGATTTGACGCCTCGATGCACTCCGCTCGCCAGCTCATTCATGCAGATGATGCATTTAAAAGTTGTTAGCATTCAATACCAATATCACTTCTGAACATTATTCCAATAAAATTTTCACATTAATATACGAGTATATTGGGTAACTACAATTGCAGTTATGCGTTAATTAATTTGATATTAACCTTGAATGAATATCAACTGCGAAACCATATACGTCTATCATTTGATATCAATCTCACACTTAATTGAAACAGTTATAGCGCAACTAAACGACTATTAATGCGTGAATATGAAGGACAGTTTTATCACGATTGTTTCTCACGATACTAAATAGCGCCGTGGTCGCTGAAAGGTGACCAGGCGAGGCTCGACGCCCACGCTTCCACTTTCATCTAGCGCCCGCGGACACGCGTGACCATAGCCCGTCATTCTTATTATTGCGCGAGCTCTCGGAACATCGAGTGCCCTTAGTACCAACCCGGATTTGAGGAATGGGTGAAACATCAACGAAGATTTGCATTACTGTCATGTACCCATCAGTCTTGTGTGTAGGCTCAATGGTCTACAATTACGCTGAATGGAAGACGTTGTTGGAGGTACAAAAGCACACGTGTACTCATTAGAAGTAGTCGTTGAAATCGGGACGTCTAAATAGAAACGTGAAACGGATGTACGCGGACTATTCATAATCAGTGCAATCATAATGTACATTGTGACTGCTAGTGCCTAGTGCAGAACAGATAATTGTACTTCGTGTACTTTGCATACCGCTATCTACAAAGCAGGAAAGGTGTTACATAAAATTAAATAGCAACAACAGCATTATGTATGTATTATGTTGCATTCATCATCATCAGCCACATGACGTCCACTGCTGAACATAGGCCTCCCCCAAAGATTTCCAGGTGGACCTGTGAAAAGCGGCCCGCATCCAGCGCATGTTCCGTTGAATAGCATTATTTTTGGCTGCTTAATTGAGTATGATTTAAGGAAGCACTTTGTTACGACACGCTACAGGTCAATGGACATTATCATTATCAACCGCATGAAGTCCACTGCTTTTTTTATTCATGGCCATCTTCGGCGCATTAGGGACGGCTGCGGGCTTCCTCCGACTCACTTCTAAGTTGTCGTCCGCAACCGCCCCTGCGCGTACCGCTGTTGCGGTTCTTCTCCTGTTGTTGCGGGGGCTGGGGGTCACAGAAGTTGGCTAGACTAATAGGTGGGCGGCACCTCCCGCCCACCCGTGACCCCCGGAGGCCCCTATTAGTCGCCTTTTACGACAGGCAGGGGATACCGTGGTGCAATTCTCCAAACGCCCCCAATCCACAGGGCGGGATGAAGTCCACTGCTGAACATAGACCTGGAGATTGGCACATTACAGTGGACGTTAACATGATCGCAATAAAGAAGTGAAAACTGCTTTTTTATCGACCCATAATTAGCACTATTCCAATTGAGTCATATTTGGATATTTTTCTGACAATAATAAAGGAGCTGTACTTCACGACCCATCTGTTCAATGGATGCTATATTTGAAAATATCACTTGTGGATGGAAAACCACCATTAAAATTTAAGATGTTGTCAAGGTCTTGTTTAGACATGTGTTATATTCTCACCTCGTTAAAAAAACAAATCAAACCGCAATAATAATTATATCATGACATGTATCCACCCTTTTTGGCATGAAAATAAAGAACTAAAAACATTCTGCAGCCGCCAGCCAATGCATCAAAGAGTGAGAAAACAAAGTCGCTTGAAGTATTATCAACAGATCGTAAAAGGTGACCTGATCCGACCCCCATTTATTGTGGATTTAATCAACATCTTTTTTATTCTTAATGTGATACTCATGTGCATGTTAAATTGCTATTGTCTTAATTGTCTTTACAAGTTTTAAAACAATTCATAGTTACCTTTTGCCATTGTTGCAAACAAAATGTTCTGTTCCTTACAGTGATGGAAAACAACGAAAAGAGCTGTCTCCCATACAAGTTTCCCCTGTACACATTGGTGAATCGTAAAGTAATTTAGTCCATCCGGCATAGTATCCAAATCGTTGGCAGACACGACTCTTTCTAACCAATGTGTCTTTAGCATTGTTTTTACCATTTGGTGCTACATGATCACCTTTTTATAGTATACAAAGTTTTAAACAGAAATTTAACAAGCGTAACGGTGATAAAAAAATCACTGTCGAAAGATGTTGCAGGTAAGTCTCCAAAATTCAAAAACAGGAGTTGGCAAATAACAAGTGAGAAAGGATTTAAGATTTGGGCCTCTGTCAACATTACAGTCTTAGGAAACGCAACAGATAAACGCAAACTAACTTCCCATAAAATGACTACCATCTATAGCCTCTCTTTAGTTACAAACAAACAAATCGCTGTCCGATCCGGTCCCAAGAATGTTATCATTAGTGAAGAACAAAGGTTAAAATAAAAAATCCAAATAGATGTTACTTTGGAAATCAGTGAGCCATCCATTAATTATCATGTTTTTGTTAATAATGGCAACTTAATTGCGTCTATTATTTTTAAAGCGTCATGTCACCCTGTTATTGAAGTTAAAGGAATATTAATTTTGATTGGTTATTAAGTATTCGATTTTAATAATGTCGCAGTCTAAATAATAATAAAGCATAACTTTATAATACCGTAATAATGTACGGTCAACAGCAATTTACAAGTACGGAGAGTGAGTATCGTAAAAGCGTCAAAGATTGTGATAGAAGTGGTATGCGACATTTTCATAACCAAATGTAATAGGTTGTATACTACGCAATACATAAGCAATGGCGTCATCAACGTGTAACAAATACAACGTGAAAAAGTTATGACAGCTGAATAATTTTTATCTACAACAAAACATCATTCTAATGCTACCAACAAAATAAATGTCGTTGCCGATTATGTTGTGTGTTGCGACATAAGACGTTACAGAGATTGTATCACTATGTTACTGTGCTAAGGAAAGTGAGTTCTATTGGCCTATGAAAAAATCTTTTGTACTCCATCTTGTTAGTGTGCGTCGTTAAAATCTGAATGGTTTTTTACGGCGCTGGGGAAACCTGTTTGCCGGAGGATCGGCCACACACCTTGCCCGTCGCACTCCATTTTAGTACGAGCAAAACAAAGAAGTCAGCTGATGTAACGTCTATAGTGCTTTCACATTAACATGCCTTTATTGCACATTAATCGAAAGTCTTTTAACTCTTCAATACGTCCATATTTTTTGTATTAGCTACGTAAATGGTAGATTTTGGTTCCGAAAAAAAGCGGTAGTGAAAATATTATTGTTTACATGACAAATAGGAAAGTTGCAGTCTACTGTCTAGTACTTATATTATGATGACATTTTATCAATCAGGTGTATAGTCAAAATTTTAAAATAACATGTACACATTCTGTTTTCATCTCTATAGAAAGTATTGTAAGGAATGGGCTCTAACATCAACATTGATTTCTTATTTTTTGTAGATTTATTCGAGTGGGAGCCTGTTATTATTGTGAGGAAGGCAAGTAACTGATAAACAATCAGGTAATCCTGCTCTAAAAGTGGAGCAAACGTAGATAACGGGCGATAAAGAGGACACCGATCCATTTATACCTTGTCAAATTTCGAAATGCATGGGAACTTAATAGATGCCTTGCTGAGAGATAAATATTTGAAATAGACGGGATACCTCTTTATATAATATTAAATGAAAGAGTAACAACGAAAGAAAGCTAGATATTATCAGCTATCATCATTGTTTCTGAACATAATTCAAAAGCCAACGCTCGATGCAATTTTATTTTCTCAAAACATATGCGAGGAATGTTTATACAGATCAAAACACACCACCCACGGCTCCATTACACTGCACAATATTGTGATAAATTATAAGAAATTATGCAAAGTGCGCCAACTTTTCGTTCACACACTTTCGCCGAGATAGTTTCGAATCATTTCACCATAGAATTGAGGTAATGTATCCAAATAAGTGAGGTCTGACTATTTGAACAAATGTTCCAACGCTCGTATTGAAAGGAGAACCGTGGCAGATCCTATAATGATGGTTGAGATATTACAAACTGGCCCACCCAAGCCGTTCAGGGTCCGTTCCTTTAATCTTATCTCTGCTTAATGATCAATACGGTTCGAGCCTAAAGTGTGCATGCTAATGTTAATTTTTGTACCTACTTATCTAATCTTTTGAAACTTTGAAACATTGAGACAGATAGTTTATAAAATACGATTACAAATGGCGGGGCGAAATGCAAACATCAGATAACTTTACGTTGCTAAACTTATGGAATGTTGAAATTGACACAAATAGTTTAAAATAATTGCTTCATTTCGCGAAATACATGGTCTAATGTGACGGGATTACTTTTTAACATCTTAATATTAGAGAGATTGCTTTTTTAATTCTCTGCAACCTTGGAACTATGATATCAAAGTATATCCTTGGACTAACAAAATCGTATTTGTAACAGTCATAATATTGCTGTAGGCCACTTTTTATACACCGCAAACTTTCTGTGATTAAATACCCAGTCTATCTAGTAGTAGTCTTTCTTTTCAATGCAACTCAAGTTTCAAAGGTTTTGTTAATCCGTATTTATCTTATTGGCTTCCGTGCATCACTACCGCATCGTGGTCTGCTAAAGTCTAAACTATAAAGGAAGGCAGACCTTGATGTGCAAATAGTCCAACAGTCCAGTCATTCGACATGGTCTAAATATGCTCCATAATGACAAACATGATTGCCGCACCCACACTTCAATTGCGAGCCGAAGCGTTTAAATTTGACTTCAAGTGCAAATATAAATATGTAAATATGATGTAAAAATATTTAATGACCACTCGAAAATCTCGTTCAGCTTGACAAGTGAATTGTGAAAGATAGACACAAATTACCATGACCTCTCAATTATTTCCAAATATGAAGAGACACCGTATCCAAAAACACGAAAAGATGCGTAAGAAGATAATAGGGTTCAATTATCATGAATTAAACGATGATAAATATAATTATTAAGTATATGGATTTAACAATTGCTAACTGATAATAAAATTAAAAGTAATATGATCTAGGATATGCAATTATGAAACATATTTCTGCCTCAGAATGTATAAATCTTCAGCCTTAAAGAAAGGACGAGTTCAGACCGCATTTCGGAGCATAAATTTCGCTATGTCGCTGAATTTCAACAGATGGTCTCACTTAGTTTTGCATGTGCAAGTAATCACACGAGTTTGGCTAATAACGTTTTAAACGTCTCTATTCAGTAACCGTAACATTGTCGCATGCATGTCCGCGGACGCGTAGAATGCGAAAGTGGCTATCTCACACTGTTCTGAATTTCACAATAACTCATGTTAACTATTTTTGAATAAAACTTGCGTATTGTGTAAATAAACATTGTATATTTCTCCTTGTTTTAGAAAATACAGTAGGTATTTGAATTCTTTTACTCGAAAAAAAATTGGATTACACTATGCGATGCGATCAGCCCTGTATTATATACTGACACTGCTGATCACGGGCCTCCTGTACTACTGAGAGGGTTTAGGCCTTAGTCCTCTACGCTGGCCTAGTGCGGATTGGCAAACTTCACATACCTTCGAAATTCTTGTAAAGAACTTCTTAGGTATGCAGGTTTCCCCACGATGTTGTCCTTCACCGTTAAAGCGAACGATAATTGATAAACAATACACACGTAACTTTGAAAGTCAGAGGTGTGTGTCTTGGGTTTTGAAGCTTCGGACATTGTCTCTGCAGACCGTTCCATTCCCAACTAGGCTATCGTCTACACTATACACAGGATTACACTATATTTCCATATAATTTGTAAGAGATAAAGATCCTTAAAGGGAAATACTTTCATAAAGGGAAATGTACCTACATTTATCTGAGCACCTAATAATAAAGTATCATAAAATTAACATAATATATTTAGAGGAGATGCCTCGAGTTCCACAATATACCCATTGTCCTTTTTCTGAGATATATTACTGTCAAGATAACAGATGTAACCATTGACAAACTGATGTAGAGTTGAAGAACCTACAATGGGAAAATATTTGTTTATGAACGTCGCATTGAATGAATTCCTGTTGGCGACTACATTCTTTCACACGTAAACAGGTTTCGTACGATATTTTTGTATTTCATAGAAACATGACCGCTTTGTACGTGAAAAAATAATGTGACAAATATAACTTTCCGTAGTATTATAATGCTCTTTGAATATAACTCTAATGCTGTGAATTCGGTGAAGTCGTTTATTTAATTATCCGATGCATTTTTATACGGGCATTTGAAAAAAATAATGTGTACTAACATGTATTCATGAAAGTTACACCATACGTTAATATAGCAATGTTCTAATATGTATAAAATCCTGGTGTAAACGTGGGCATTGTTGCCTATAAATCGACTGGTATGACAACTTGCCCGCTAAGGTAATGGAATGCCGCCGTAATTTAGATTCAAGCTATTTTGTTATATATATTACTGCAAGTGCATATTGCATCAGAAGCCGTAAGACGAATATACCGCTCATTTTATTAGGGCTACCGACTGTTGCGATACTAAAACAGATTGATTAAATCGTACTTATGATTGATCGAATTACGCAAACCTACGTTCTATACTGAATTTTGAACTGTATTTCGACTCGTGCACTGAGTTTTACACAGCTACTGTTGGCGTCTTCATAGTTTTATTTTCGTTGTTCACATTTTCACATAACATTTCACAAAAATGATTCAACATGTTTTATGAAATTTATTTTCAGAAATTGAAAAGCGCTTAAGCACTATTGAGTATTAGCTCATAACAGAGTAGCTTGTAGCTTTTTAAAGTTACGTGTGTATTAATCAATTATCGTTTACTTTAACAGTGAAGGAAAACATCGTGAGGAAATCTACATACCTGAGAATTCTTCATAAGAATTTCAAGGGTGTGTGAAGTCTGCCAACCCGCACTAGGTCAGCGTGGTGGACTAAGGCCTAACCCCTCTCAGTAGTTGAGGACGCCCGTGCTCAGCAGTGAGCAGTATATAATACAGGGCTGGTATTATTTATTATTATTAGAATAGCTTGTCTCCATTTAACTTGTTCATCTGCTTATCACAATTAGTTGGCTACATTAATCAAAGAATTTGTACTCATCTAAAGTTTTATTTTCAATGGTTTCATTGCCTCGCAATCGAGTTGCGCTGATTTCACAATACATGGCACACATCACTCTTCGTTTATTTAATTGGCAACCCTATAATAATAGACAATATTGACTCGAGCGTTTAGCTGTATAGATACATCCACGCGGTTTGCTTTGTAAATATACTAAACATTGAATTTGCAATAAACTAACATTCGTTAGTGACTGTTTAGCGCTTTTCGTAATGCCGCTGTATGTATGTAGAAATATCGACCGTGGGCGTACGGCCAAAGGCCTACAAAATACGTCAAATAGTCAAGAATATTGTAATGGACGTATTGGTAATTGCATTCACTGGTCAGTAAACGTTTACGGTTAGTGCCATTTATGTAAGGTCGTCACTAACACCTTGGTGGTATTCAGTGAATCTAGATAATTGTTTTTGTTACTTCCGTGGCCGTATTTTGAAACCTACCTTGAAGTTCAATTTAACAATTATACATTTTCCAGAAGCGTAGAGACTGATACTCAGTAGTTTCTGGCAAAGTTTCTGGCATTAATTCAAGGGATAAATATATTGAGTTACAACATAAAATATAACTTGACATTATAAACGCTATTTAATGTGGAATTTATCTATATATGTCTTGTGGATTTCTAGTCGTAAACACAGTGAAATTTTAGGTAAAATAAATCATTTTTACGATGTGAAAAGTGAACTTTGGAACAAGTGGTGCAGAGTCGAGACTGCTATGTAAATGTTGTTTACGCAACAAGTAATTCGGCAGTGACAATAATTTACTACCGACCTCGACCTTGCCGCCGACTGCTCCAGCAGATTACTGAACGGTTGCAGAGTACGAAAATCCACAATAAAATTCCGCCATTTTGACGCACCCACATGCGCCATTTCGTGAACGAACTGGGACGCACACGATGTAAAATTTGCCTTTAACTTTTATTGCCTCAAGTTTTTATTTGAGGTCGTCCTGTTATGGTTTATGATATTTAATACAATATTTGAGCAATAATTAATGTCCGATAAATACCAAAACTGATTGAAGGTCAATCGGACCGCCCATGATAGAGCTCTGATGATGTTATTAAAAGCTTGTTACGCAATACTAACACTCGAATTGTATAAACAAAAATATTCGAATGTAATTCCATACGCATCATGTACTGAATTTTACAAATCATTCATTACATTTTAGTACGTATATCGTAAACAGTACTTGCGGATCCTTCATATTCTTTTTTTTCTATACTATGCATTGTATTTTGTACCTTGAACTGATTTTGAAAAGAGCAACACTAGAGTTTCTTGCCTGTTCTTCTCTAGTGAGAACTGCTTTCCGAATTGGTGGTAGAGTAAATAATTACTGAATCTAAATAATGTATAACGTTTTATGGGTTCGAATAAATTTATTTCATTTCATGCTAATCATTAAGCTTAGCATCCGCACTGCACTCATGCCCGTTTAAATTAATTACTACGCCAGAATGAAATGTTATTGTGCCAAGGCTATAGACAATTTTATTTCATTCGAATAATTGACCTAATTTGTAAATAGCAGAATGTTATTGTATCGTGAATTTATAAGCAAAATAAACATGGATGTCGCAATGTAGACAGCGGATACAGATTTCAAACGCATCGGGAAATCGGTCGCTGCGTAGTACCAACACAAATCTAATTTGGATCGCCTTCAGCTCGAATTTTATTTTCGTACAGTCACAAGTTATAATACACCGCCGTTTCTTCCTAATAGACTACTTTAAATATCTAATAGTAATTAATTGAGGGTCAAAAACACTTATTTAAATTAAAAAAGACTCATTTAAGAAACTAGACTACCTTATCTGTCAATGTCGTGGAATTTAGAACGAAGATAAGGATTTTTAACTATGAAGAAATACGAAATAATATTCCATTTGGCGGTAACTGTTTAACGCAACTATAAATAGCATCGAATAAAATTTAATATTTACAATAAAGTGGCACCAATTCGAGCATTATTTGTATATACAACTATTTGAACGGTTCGGACACCGTAAAACACCTACGCGTTAATTAAAAACCCTTTCATCGATTTATCGTAGCCTTCAAAGATATCATTTACTTATGTAACATGGAAAGTGAACCTGTCCGAAACGTCAAGTACACAATTGACGTTTTATCGAAATTTCGATTTGGACAGGACAAAAAAGAAGTTCGGATGTTTACAGAAAGTTGTCTCCAAATCGGGAGGATAGCATTCGATTTCGTTGAAAGTGCTGACGTATTGTAACACCGGCCGGTTTGCCGACATTGGTACATTAAACACCGAAAACAGTGTAAATAACTTCGAAATTAGATTCTCTGAAAGAGCAACATAAAACACTCGAGCTCAATTGAGGGAAAAATGTAAAAGACGTTAAGATAGTGAAAGTACCACTCTTACACATGTACTCGTAATCAAAATAAACAACTTAAGTACATCGCCTCCATATAAACTTCATTACATTGGCTTGTATTGAAAAAGTATCACGAGACAGACGCCTGAAATTGCTGCTGTCATTATTTTCAATTCGCTCCAATAGATTTTACAATAAAGATTAATCAAGTCCAATAGTGTTTCTGCAATATCTACTTGACATACGTATTAAATTAATTGCAGCGGGAGATTTCATTTATTGTCATCTGCATTTGCTACATTGGGAGGAAATCGTTATGTTTCGCATCTCATCTGAGACTAATTTTGATTAATGCAATTCAAACAAATTTATAACAATAACAAAATATTCATAAATCGCGCATATATTTTTATTTTTATCTGGTCATTGCCGAGGTTATGTAGCCTCTGTATCATTTCACACAACACAGACGAGAGATTTCACACCGATGGAAATCAGCTTGATCATTATCGATTCTAACGTATTGAGACCATAAAATCGGAGAGGTCAATAACCGAAATAAAAGAAAATATAAGAGCGCTATCGAGTAAAGGAAAGCCCCAGGGCTTTTATATTCGAAGGCGGTGTTTGGAAATATATTTGACATTTTACGACTCTAGCGTTACATAACAGATTTTTTCAATTATCTTCTCGTAATAGCTATATCTCTGGGTATTATCAACGAGTGCACAGATATCTTTGGACAATGCTATCTTTCCTGACACCTCATCAAGAAATAATAAAGTCTCACTCGACGAGATTGCACTGTTACTAACATGGTAAACTATAAATCGTGACTGTCACACCACATGGGGATGGCCTAATTTTTTACATAATGTACTTAGAAGTTAGAATATAGTGTTAACAGCATAGGGGGTCTCTAAGTCGAGCCTCACATTTGTATACGATATACCAATAATCTTCTCTTTCCTCCATGCCAATAATAATCACGCAATCAGCTGTCAAACAACTGTATTATTTTGTTTCTAAAAATTGATAGACTAAAATTTTGCCTACTACCAGGCAATGAACTAAAAACAATTTACTGTTATATCAAAGCATAATACGAACGTCGATCATTTCCTCAAAAATGTAAACAATGCGACTACAAACATAAGTCGCCTTATACGCCAGCACTAAAAAAAGGAAACCAAGGATGAAAAACAATTAATGTATCATTATAACATCTAGTCTAGTTATAAAATTTTTTACGATTTCGCGTACAGGAAATGGAGTTTACGTACGTTTTATTACGTTAGATATTGCATGATCTTTGAAGTGAATGGCCATATTTGGTATGCCTGAGACGCACCCGCCCCGATAACCTTCTTATCTCGGCCAGGAACGAATTTAACAGAGCCAACTATGGTTTAGACCCCGAACAAAATATGAATCGACGTAACCTTTATGCTTTTATGTAATGAGCTTTAAAATATCATACCAAATTGATCCAGTGTAATATTTCGTAGAATTTTGAATATGTATACTTGATTGTGACGATTACCTCTTGGCTATCGTCACAACTCTCAGTCTAGTATATATTGTCATGGCAGACCGTTCCATATCTAAATAGGCTCTCCTTCACTTCTAGTAGACTAGAAGTGGAGGGGACTAGAAGTGCAGTAGACTAAAAGTGGAGGATAGCCTAGTTGGAAATGGAACGGTCTGCCGTGACAACGTCCGGAGGTTCAAACTCAAGGCACACCCCGCTGACTCTCCGAAGTTACATGTGTATTGTTTATCAATTATCGTTCGCTTCGGTGAAGGAAAATATCGTGAAGAAACCTACATACCTGAGAATTCTCCATAAGAGTTTCGAGGGTATGTGATGTCTGTCAACCCGCATTAGGCCAGCGTGGTGGACTAAGGCCTAACCCCTCTCAGTAGTAGAGGAGGCCCGTGCTCAGGAGTGGGCAGTATTTAATACAGGACCAATTGCATTGCATTGCATACTAGACTAGTTTATCACCAGACACTTCAATATTTCAAAGTATTATATGTCATTTAATATTTATTATGATTCTTTTTTTGCTATTGAATGACAAGATGAGCATGCCGATCGCCTGATAGTAAGCGATACGACCCATAATAGGCAACAAAACCTTTAATTACTACTGCATGGCACTCTACTCACTCTACTGTAGTCATCGCCCTGAGACATAAAATGTTAAGTCTTACAATGCCCAGTAGTAATTACGCTGGCTACAATATCCTTCAAACTTTCTTTCACACTGCTATTTGGCGGTAGAAATGTACATTCTGGTGGTACCTACCCAGACAAACCTTCGATTACACGAGCACTATCACCAGTTGGGTAAAACAAAAACCTTACTCCCTCTCCATTAGAAACCTCAAGTCTCTACGTAGAGTCCTAACCGTTATTTGGGTAGTGCAATCGTTCCGACCATCGCTTTTAAAACCTTGCGTTATGTTCTGAAACCAAATAAAACAAGTTACATTGGATTTTCCAACAATTTTAGTTTACGTTCTCGGTCATGACCTGACCTCCGCAAAACTGTATTGTTTATAGTTGTCAATGTTACTAAAAGATAAGACATGTTACGGTATTTTTAGGTGGTTTCCTTTCCTAAACAATACATTATTATGAAAACAATAGAGGAATTTGGCAACTCTCTGTGACTCGATCATTATGTTTTCGCTGCATTCAATGTACAATTATCGTTTACTATAAAGGAATAAACGTATCAATGAAATCAAATATGTATGTGATTTCATTGGCTTTTGTGCAATAGGTATACAATTCCTGAACAAAAACGCGCACAGAAAACATGGTAACATATCTTGATGCTCCCATTCAATTGTTGTTAACGAGAACTCTATCGATGTGTCAACTGCGCCGAATAGGTCAAGGGAATTGGTCCAGCACCGCGGAATAATGAAGTAAACTATCATATCTGATTCAAAGAAATAATACAAACAAAATAAAACGGGACTCCCTCTGCATTTTTCACTTATATTACAGATTTCGTGCGAATGTTAAAAACTAAGGAAAAAACCTAATCTGTTTTAATATCCGAAGACAATTTACAAATTCAATGTTTTATCCAATACCGTACTTCCAATACCTACTTCCGTGAACGTGAAATACGTAAAATATAAATTGGAAGTATTGAAACGTAACGCCGATATGGTAATAGCTTTCAATACTCTAACTGTAATTGTAAATGTCTTGGGAAAACAATGAAGCCACTAAAAGGTGTGTAGCGGTGTATCACACGCTCCATCGTCGTTTACCTATACGTATTCAGTTCCAGTGGCCGAGATTTCCTACTAGGAATACAAATAGATAGATTGCAAACCCGCTCGTTAGTTCCTGGTAAATCTACTCTCGAACGAAACTTGCCTCTAAACGTTTGCGACTTTTTCTCTTGTCGGTTAAGTCGTACGCCTAACAACTTGTTAACTTGCAGTGACAGCCGGTTGCTGGCTATAACTTTGCAATATTACGACACTATTACGCCTGTAGCATTCTGTGCCACTCTATATACATCAACGGGATGCGTGTTACAAGAAACTATTCCGATTGCCATTTCTCCAATTGATTAGTCATGCAAACGTGTACCAATGTTATTAATTTATCGTCAATAATTATCTGCACATAAAAAATAACTAAGATTTTACATTCACTTTACTAGTGAGCATACATGATGAAACATTAAATACTCGTTAATCAAACAACTTAAATATTTAATACTTATTGCACGCATAACATCTGTATCCATACATCCGGATATGCCATTAATCCACACGACACATTTCACATCCACTCACTTGGGTCTTGGAGTTGTAACACACGCGTTGCAACGTTACGGCATTCACCTGCGCCCACCGGCCATCACGTAAGAAAGAAAAAGAATATTATATTTAAAATAACCGTCATAATCGAGGCATTGAACTTGCGTCTATAGAGCCGAGCGTGTGATTAATCCAGAATACTTTCACTCTAGTGAGGCAGTTATCGCGCCGATGAGTTTGACTATGTAAATTATAATAATTAAGAGAATGTTATGGACAGTGAGTCAGCTATACTTGGAGATGAGAGATAACAGCCGCCCGTGTCATCGCGTAAGACCATTGTGTTCGATGAGCTTTCGATCGGCGGACTCTTTGTTAATTACAGAAAGAAAGCGAACATTTTCTATATGCCTAATGAGACTTATTATGATTCGCACGACGCCAGTCTCGTGAGAACATAAGCTAAAAGGTTTTCTAAATACGTGTTCGGCTTAGTGAAACAGTTCAGACATATAAACAATGATTTCCAAACAATTAACTGGCTAAACATTACATTATTTGGTTTGTGGGAGGTTGCTGTATAATCTTTTGACTAATATGTACCCACCGCGTACATTACAAGCCTTTAAAGGTGCAGTTGAATAATGGATTTATGCTGTTTTATTAATGGCTTAATTTGTGTGCAGTAATAATAATAAACTGATTGTTTAATATGAAACTGATGACTACTAATGAAAGTCGCCATATTCTAAGTGTAGACGTATTGGTTTGATATAAGTGCACATTACACAATAATCCCATAGAAACCTATCGTCCAACAAAAAAATTAAGATAGACAATCTTAGCCCATACTGCGAGTACAGAAATATCAACTATAATCCTCAAGATACAAGGTAAATAATCTGCAGAGAATATTGAAGAATTTGATAAACATTTTTGCTCTGACCTAAAAACACCGATCTATTGAATCTAACACATGTTTGCGATAAGACTGTTGTTATAAATGAATCATCCTCGAACAAGTTAGTTTATTTCACTAATATATGTAAACACGCACTCTGATCCGCGAACTCTACGAAAGTTCTTCTTTCTCAAATATAAAGTGACTAATACCTATTTCGTGATGGAGAGAAACTTATCTAAATTACATCAAACCTATATATCTCTTTTAATAGGTACAAAAAAAAGACTATAAGGGACAAGTAAGAATATTATAAACCTGTAACATATTTTATATCCTTAGAGGAGGGTTTTCAATCATCGTCCTAATCATGAAATTACTAATAACATGATATGTGCTTAAAAATACAATTACATATTACCTACCCAATAGAGTAGTTGACTACTCTTTTTAATACATTTAACGAAAATGTATGCCATCGAAAATCTAACGGAAAAGTAATTTTCAAAATTGTTACAATAATTAGTAAGTTATAAAGCTTTGAAATTTGGTGGAAGGGGTAATTGTCAAATAACATTAATATTACACTGTGACGTCACCGAGAGTCGCTGGCCATAACGCTGCGTGCGTGCGAAAGAGTTAGCGCGATATCACCTCCACGTCCCCACTTTTGCTCACAACAATATTTCAAATATGAATTACTGCTTTATTTTTCAAACCAATTTTGATGCTGATTTCACAGAAGAAATTCTTTTTTGTATTATTTTCTGTTACATATAAAATAATTTAAAGATCAAACATAGAAAACTACCCTATTTAGGACTCAAACTGAGGACTTTCCAATCCACAATCAAAATACATTGCCATTTGCCAATAGATCAATGAAGCGATAAATATTATGTAATCACAACAAAATTATGATAGAAATCAATCCTAAAATCAATAAAATATAATTTATAATATGCATCCATAATTTATATGCTAAAAAGAACGCGAAAATGCATGAATGATGAATGAAATACAACCATAAAACTGACAGACACTCACTACAAGCGTGAAGGTTATAAAATATTTAAAAGCTTTCGAACTAAATTATTAAACGATAAATTAAAAATTTCGATCAACCGGTAATTGAACGTTTAGAGTTATGACGTTTTACATAATAGAACAAGTTTGCAATTAGATACTTAAATCACTTTTATTATGCACTCAAACATGATTTGTTTTTTTTTTCTTGTTGTGACTTGTGATTAAATATAAGAGTCTGAGCTGACTGGGCTGGCAGCGATTATGACATGCCAGGAACAAAATATTTGATTCGCTGATAAATTAATCAGCAACAGAAAAGTTTACAGTTTGAACCACCAGATCACAAAATATACGTTTCTATTAGGTAGATATGTTATTTAGGGCGGAGTCATTTTCTGGCATAAGTAAATCAAGTGAAAGCGTGAAGACTGAAGGTGTTAACAACATACGAAATAAAAGAGTCCATATACAAACCTTTGGGTACTCCTCCCAATATTTCAAAATTTAGATTGCGTTCCTGCAAAGTAAATAGGTACCTATTGTAGGTACCTACTAAGGTACTTATTAAAAGATAGTTGTCATAGCATATTCTGCATTATGTTGTATCTTCAGTTCTTAAACGTCTCTCGGTCGGATAAAGGTGTGTCTCAGATAAATATTGGTATTCGAATAACATTACATGATATCATACATGCACCGCCTTGATCTACATTGGGTTTCAAACGTGCTATGTAGGTAGTGGACACTCGCCAATCATATTTTAGGCATCAATTACATTCTAATATCAAGCTTTTGCTTAAGGGTCAAATACAACAGATGTCTGAATAACGATCTATTTTGTACTAATTGCTCTCAAACAGAAATTTATTACGGTTTACAAATTGCTAAAAAATATTTAATAACATTCTGTGCTAAATTCCAAGAGAAAAAATCGCAGACTAATTGCATTCGCTTAAAATTCAAAATACCGTGTCTTTAGTGCCGAATGACGATGATAGAGCTCAAAGCTCAAATATATGAATTGTAGTACTGAGATTTTTTTTAAATAAGTTTCAGAAGTTATTATTATACATAATATTATAAACGTATTATCTCTTTGTGCAACTAAAAACAACCTTTGCGAATATGGTGTTTATACATTTAAGTATTTTGAAAACATGGACATAACACACGATGTTTATGATACAAACTGCTAAAGAACAAATTGAAATAACTTCCTTTCTGTAGTATTTTTACTGATTCTTACAAAGGACTGTCACATCAAAATGCATACCGATGAAAAATCCGACAAGCCGTTAGTGCATCGACCTCTGCCCCTAACGCCAAGCGTCACCGATTGATAACACAGGTTAAATGGGCCGTGCCACCATACAAATTCATGGGCATCACAATGCCTCTCTATTGATACACGCCATTCAATTTGCTAATGTCCCTGATAATTGGTTGAACGATTTCGTTGAAAACGAATAAACCTAACGGGATGACTGCCCATTTACCTGATTTGGCTAACTATTTACATCAATTTGCTTGAGATCACAGCTGTTGCTAATTGCTATAGTGATTTTACGATTTAATCACTTGCTTTTTGAGTTGAAAACGTACATGTTTCTTTAATAAAAGAAAATAAGCCTAATTGCGTGTTTGGCCGTATGCAATATGGGCGTGTTTCTGACCTATGCGTCTACTTAACTCTAGTACCTCCTGCTTTTTTCTCTTCAACCATACCCAACATTACCACATATTCAGCTTATCCCGCAAAGAATCCGTAAGTGTGTGATATAAAAGTACGAAGTATAGAATTTTGTATTGTCATATTGTTATGTTAAAATAAATGACTGGCTCTTGCCCGATTTGTTTTTTCTTCCCGAACTTAAGAGGGTTTGTAATGAAATCGCATTAGCACGATACGACGATCGAACCCCAAAAAAGATCGATATCGCAACACTTCATTTATATTTAAATTCATAGTCAGAATTTTAAGGCAAAGTCGCCAGAATTTGATATCCTGCATAGTGCATATTACTGCAGCACAATAGGAAAATGTTGAGCAAAAACCGGACAAGTGCGATTTGGACTCGCGTACTCAGTTTTATAAGTTCAAATTTTATAAGTTCGCTTTTTTTGTTATTAAAGTACATACTTACGGCTTTCAGATTTTCCTTTACACATGTTGACCTTGGCCCATACCTTGCTTCTTGCCAAATTTCGAGATTATAGATCAACGGGAAGTACCCTATAAGGTCCGATTCCCTTGCGAAATCGCAAAATATGCGACATAAATGGTCATACCTTTGATCGCGTTGACTTACAAGTTTGACTTTTTCACAGCTAAAAGAGACCGCAGACCCCGAGTATTTGATACGAATTTCAACTTGCTATGTCTTTGCGTTCCTGAGAAAAAGGGTCTTGACAGACAGACAGACGAACTACAAAGTGAAGAAAAAAGGAACCTATAAGGAACCCTTATAGGTTCTTTTTTTTCCTTTTGAGGTACTTACTACGGAACCCTAAAAATTTGCTTTGTTGTAGGAACTAACCTTTTATTGACACAAGATCATAGATAATGGTATTTTAAAACCCGTGACCGTCCAATTGTAAAAAAACACCGTCAGCATGAGTGGTTCCGCTGTGAATCGACGGAAGTTGCTGTGGACGACGATATTTTGAGCAATGATCAAGGCGCGTCGAGTATGCTACTTACTATATAGTATAATATAGTATAAGTAGTAGATACAAACCTGGCACTAATATAACTTGGACATAAAGTCTACGGCTCACGTTTTTATTTAGTCTTTGCAATGCATCAATGAAAAAAGCTAAACAAAAACACTCGGAATACGTCTGCGAATCGCGTACAATAGGACAGTCATTCCTCTGTGACGTGCACCCAATTGAATTCTGGACTTGCAATAACAATACTCGGGCACGGTGACAAAGAGGTGAAATATTATAAACAGACGCTAGACAGGTAACTATAAACATTTATCCTTGGATGGAAATAGAAAGGATATCCGTTAGAACCGAGTCGAAACCGCGTCTTAAATAACTGTTCACATTAGCGTTTGCTCTTAAAAAATTAAACCTGCCTAGGTACCTACCTGCTGCAAGCGAATAAAATACTAAGCACTTAAATTATTAAATTAGTTAATCCCATAAATATATTTTATTTACTTATCTAGTCGTACCGTCCGCCAACATTTTTAAACGCTGCACCACATAAAAAATAGAATAGATATTTCCGGTGCCGATCCAGACTTGTTCTCAAGGACACGCCCAACCCGCACCCTGTTTCCGTTTTATGAATTGGAGTAAAGCGTATTGTGGCCCGAGCAAAAACATAAGCAGATGGTCTCGCTGGCTCCCACTCTGTCTTGGCGTTATTATCTTAGCCATTATTAAACTCCGATCGTAATATGTGCAATAAATAATTATTACGGTTAATTTAATGAGTAATTACTTTACAAGTAGTTTAATGTGAGGTCAGACACAAAGTTCGCAACATCTCTTCCCGGTATACCAGTAGAAAGGAACAAAACACTATGATCAAGTTGTCGCATTAACACTTCACTTTCCCAACAACCCAGAATTTAAGACATTTACTCATCTGCCGGCAAACTGATAGTAATTACAGACGAGCCAAAGGGTGGTTATCCGGATGTAATGACAAAGGAGAAACCCACTACAGAACTTGATAGATCGCCAATGAAGGATCACTTTCACGAAAATTGGCTTAAAGTATGCCGTGCGAAATGGTATTTTTTCAAAATATGCAGTATGTGCGGATTTCTGCCGACGAAGGCCAACCGGTGTGCGTGCTTTCATCAACGGGCCAGCTGCTTGTTTACATTTTCATTGGAGCATAGCACGTTCCTTTTGAATCGTTCCCACACGTCAATGATCGATGAAATTATTGTAGTTTAACTATAGTCGACCCTTTTTATTTCATTCAGAGGTGAACGCAGCGACTATATAACCCCTAGACTCCTAATGTTCAATATTTCTCTTCAAATTAATTCTGTCAACTACCTGAGGTTTGAGGAAGCGGGGTACTGCATTATGATTGGTTCTTCCAACACCTTATCGCATTATATAACCTTGGGAACATAGGCATAGGGATAGGACGAGTTAAATGAAAACACGACTTTTTTATCGATATTACTTTTATGTAATAAAGTTTTATAGTAATATTATTATTATTTATTAAACATATTAATATTTTAACGAAACTCTTTATGTTATCGAATGACAGATGGCGCTTAGTACGTCTCATCGACATTAACAAGAATATTTGAGCTGACTTGTAGGAATAACACAAAGAATAACTCAAAACAATCGTTATAATCAACAAATAAAATAAAAAATTATCCTAATAACATTTATTTCTGATACCGCTAGTCAAAAATATATCCTAATCATTTTTAAAATGAATTAACTATTACTGATGAACTAACCTTTTAAAATAAGAAGCCTGTTAAAATTAAATAGGCCTCAGATAAATTGATTAGTTGAGTAGCGTTTGAGTATTCGGGCGATAGTTTCTTTTATTTTTAATTTTATCGATAGAACTATCGACAAATCCTTTTGGTGTATCACTTACTTTTAATGTTAAAAAACAAAACGAAATAGAAAATGTAAAAAGTACTTTCGTCGGAAAGAGATGCAAATATAACAAGATGGCGCGTAAACACTCAAATGGCCAATCTAAGATGAACTCCGTAAAATATTAAATAAAATGTGATTATGTGTCGTTATTGCCTTACCTGTGAAATATAATGCCATTTTTCTGAAAATTTGAATTATGGCTATTTATACTACACCATTTTATTGTGCACGGGTTCATTACAATAGTTATTTATACGCAAACACGGAAGTATTTACAGCTCACAGTTGTGGTCGCTACTGACTTGAAGATTTTGAACGGTAAGCTACATTGGATCTATTTGTCAGATGTGTTGCCCGAAGCCGATCGTCTGTTATTAGGAGTCTAGAGGTTATATAGTCGCTGGGTGAACGCATTCAACTACACCATACTTACCTACCTAGTAGGTACGAACTAAAATTTATGGGTAAGTTAAATTCCTTGGGTGCTCCTAGGGTTAAAAGAACCCTAACACTGTTTATTAATAATGTGCAGCAGTGCTAGATTTTAAAGTAGGAATGTAGGAGGTTTAGTAACCTTTAACAAGATGACACAGAAATACCCACGCTGAGTTTCTTGGTGCTTCTTCTCAGGTCAGTGGGCTTTTCCGAAGCACTGGTAGAATCTTATGGTTTTAAAAGAAATTTGTTAAAAATGACGTGTAAAAGTGCCCCTAGGGGCCTAATTACATAATAAATGATTTGAATTTACCAAATAGGTAAGTAAAATCTGTCTTTGGACTGTGGCAACTTAAGTCTTCACCTACCGACTGCCAGTGGCACCACATAAGTCTCAACCTCAGAGTAAGTATATACCTATAGAGGGCTAATATCGCATCGTGCGCCCACTACCCAGCGTAGGCAGGTGAACTATAGCTACTTATATAGAAATGTTGGCGACTGCTAGGGATGGGCACGCGAGCAGCACCAACGCAACAGTTATCGATAAGTACAGGTCCGGCGGCGCGGTACATATTGTTGTTAAAAAATTGTGGTTCTACAAAATATGGCCTTGTGAGTAATTTTAAGCGTATTGCCTTAATATAGATAAAAGCTATGCTGCGAATTGGTGTAGTGCCATGTGGAATGATTTATAAACACGGTACCTCAAGAGCAGTTTTTACAAGCATTAAGAACCAATAATATTAATGGATATCCATTATAATTGAACCAATGGATATAAACCGAGCATCGCACCATGGATTTCTTAGCTAGTCTCCCCAAGCCTAAAATAGTCACGTCTAGTTTTTGAAATATTTATTACCAATGTTAAAAAAATGACAAAGAAATATATCTTAATGATTGCCAACTTATACTGTCAAGACCCGCGATAGAAGCTATGCAATAGCTTAAAAATATTATCGTAATCAGTAAATTTTTAGGAACAGTAATTATTTCTTTCATTTCATAAACAAAAACGCAATTATTAATTGGCCTAAAAATCACACACAGACAAAAACAGTTACCTAAGCTACATTATATTAAGCATCGCCTTCGATAGTAATAAATACGTATGCTATAATATGAAAATATTACATCGATTCTGGTATCGACGCGTAACATCACTATCGAAAAAGCGGGATGCGGGGCAGTGCGGGGGGGTACAAGTGTTCGCCTCCCGAGCGTCTTTCATACCGCGACGCGTAATTTCAATTTTACCTAAAAATATGCTGAAATATGGCTTGCCTGTGAAACGTGATATTAGAATTCTGTTAAGTGTGTTTCCGAGTGTCGTTTTTACAAGATTCCACAGAACATTTAACAATTTTGCAGTATTAATAATCAAATATTCGCATAGAACTCACTCGCGTGTGCTCACGCCGTTCCTACTCGAGTGACTACAAACGCTTGCGGCCGGCGCAGGACGATGTTCCCACCCGTGCCTATTGTTCCCACTTGCATACGCGCTCTCTATAGGTATATACTTACTCTGAGGTCTCAACGTAGCACACTCTGCTGACCAACCGATGAGACATGAGACAATAGGTAGTTCTTAATTGACAACCCGCATAGTTTATCGTGGTGAATTATTAGTAGGTACCCTCTTCTCAAAGGGAAGAGAATTTTTCCACTCGCTGTAGCCTGTAGACTTAGACTCCTGTAGACATGTAAGTAACCGAATTTGAAAAGAGAAATTTATTACAATGTAAAATAATCGAAATGTTTTCTGAAACTGGATACAGTGGATTTATGTAAGTCGATAATATACAATTAATATGAATAAGTATTATTTAAAAGATTAAAACAAAATTAAGTACCTACCTACCAACCCACCCTATACGTTAGTCGCATAAATGAAATATTATTAAATATCAAAATAAGTACTATCCACCTGCAAATGCGTCAGCCAGCGTAATATTGAAATCTTTCTCTCGCAAGTCGCAGTCGGATAGCGAACGCATGTAGCTTCGAAATAAAATAAAATGAACGTAACGTAATAATGAAATGACTTGCGAGACGAGGCGGGAAGTATAGGGGGCGCGGCGGTAGAAGCGCCCGCTTGCCCCCCTACCCGCCTTCACACCCGCAGTAAAGCGAGAGGCGACTGCTCGCCAGCTGCGCGTCTTGTGTTTTTCGGATTTTGCGGTGCGACCGACGTTTCCTAGCATTTTTTTTGTTGTTTTTATTATAAATGTAATGAAGTTTGTTTACATATAGTACGTGCGTGATGTCGAGTTAATTTAGAACTAAACTGACTGTTGACGTTGGTAATGTTATGACTGTGCGAGGTGTTCATTAAACGGGAACCAGTGTCTTTTGTCTGTAAAACAGTGGATTACACAAGAGGTGGTGGTGTTTATTCGTTCAGTACATTGTCGAGTTTTATGCCTGTGGACCCTGCAGTGTAAACAGTGATTGTTGTCGTGGCCGGTTTCCACTAAGGAAACTTTCCAAACGTGCTTAAATCAGTGGGTAATGCTTTCCTAGCGAATGCGGGCCCTGCCTGCACGCATTCCGCAGGGAGGCAAGTGCCGGCAATAAGCATTTTACGGTGAGTAAAGCGCGTTCAAGTTCATCGTACTTTGACCTAAAATTGTGACAACGCCTCTTGACCACACCAGTGTCAAATGTCAAGACGTCCTATCGCGCTGCCCAGTGAAATGATGGGAATATATTGTGATAGCATCAGCGTCAATTGCACCGTGTGAAACAATGCGCTCAGCGGTACGTTGCGATACTGTACATTGTGCACTGCGGGCTGCGGCCGAACTTGCTAGGTAGAACGTGCAGGAACAATGCCTAATCAGCACGATTGAAATGATTTGAATTACCGAGTACCGACCCATACCCATATGTGGACTTGCTGATGCATCAAAATGGCTGAATTATTGCAAGTTCAGGCAGGTCAATACATCAAGTATAAACCTTAACTAGTCATACAAAATCCACTAATATTATAAGTATTTATGTGTGGGCTTTGTTCTTTATTTCTTCTTGAATTAAAAAGAAAGAGTACATACCTAATACCAAAAGCCTGATTACCAAATGAAATTGATAATAAAAATAAAATTAAAATTGATAATAAATAAAATAAATGAAATTGATAATAAATAACTTCCATCACCGTTATAAAAATATATAAAATACAATTTCATGTTATTTGCATTAATAATTTGAAATCAAATATCCGCCAATTTAGTTCAATTATTTCGTAGTCACACTATTGCCAACTTCACTGTATTAATGAAATGGGAAGAACTAGAGGCCTCATGAGGGTGAAAAAGAACAAGATTAGGATATAATTTTGTAAAACATTTAATCCAAGTCATCATTTTCTAGAGAGTGACGATAGCCTAGTTGGGAATGGAACGGTCTGCTGAGACATTGTGTGAGGGTTCAAACACAAGGCACACACCTCTGACTTTTCGAAGTTATGTGTGTATTGTTTATCAATTATTGTTCGCTTTAACGGTGAAGGAAAACATCATGAGGAAACCTACATACCTGAGAATTCTCTATAAGAATTACGAGGGTATGTGAAGTCTGCCAACCCACATTTGGCCAGCATGGTGGACTAAGGCCTGAACCCTCTCAGTAATGGAGGATGCCCGTGCTCAGCAGTGGGCAATATATAATACAGGGCTGATTGCATTGCATTGCATCATTTTCTAAACCCTGGGTAGTAGAACATTTATATTTTTAGGTCAAATACCGTTAAATATGAATTATGTTGCTTGTAATTTTTATTGTTCCTACATCAAATCTATGGTACATCATGACTAGGCTGCTGTACTTGAAAATGTACCCTTTAACTTTGATGGGGATGTGATGCTTGTTCTTAGGATATTAGGCCAATCAAAATGTGTTGTAGGACTATGATTAGTTATTCAAGAGTGATGGCATTTTGGGAATTGTAACTTCAACAAGATATATCTTGTATTGACATATCATAAACTGAGTCAATTCATTATTGAATAGTTATACCAATCATTATCATCAGCCCGTTGCAGCCCATGGTTATACCAATGCAAATGGTATATAAAGCTTACATAAAACAACTGATTCAAAATTTAGCTAGTATATTATTATATTAATATGACTGCCTCAATGGCGTGGTTGTATTACGGTACGACTGCAATGCTGCGGTCTCAGGTTCGATCCGTGGGTTGGGCAAAGTGACATTGGATTTTTCTATTCGATATCAGCCTGGAGTCTGGAATTTGTGCCCCACATGGCAATTTGCTCGCCCCCTATCACGTCATGGGACGGAATACGCACGGCGAAAAGTGGGTGTACTAATTGCGCCTCTGCTTACCCCTTCGGGGATAAAAGGCGTGAGTATTCGTATGCGTATTAATTTTAAAAGACATGTGCAAAAATAGCCCTAAAATTCTAACCAAGACGGTTTATATAATATATTTGAATAGAACTATGTAGCGACATATACGTAGCAACATTTTGCAATTTAAATTAAAGGCTATTTTCCTTACATTTCTTCATGAAATTATTTTCAATGTAGATTTTTAAAATCAAGTGGGACATCAATGGTTCCGTTACCCTGTAAGTTTACTAAGCTTAATTTTTGCACGCCACCTGGCAGAATATATCGGAACTTATGAATTTTATTACCATCCTATGTTTGTACCTACATTCAATGCAAATAAAATATTCTGATTCTGAACTCATAAAAACTAGCCTTGTACAATAAATCATTTAATTTTAAAGACCTTCGATTGTGAGATTTCTTATTTTATTTGGCTTAAAAACTACACTTAGTATGAATGTTTTAAAAAGTAAGTTAGAAATGGAAGGGTCTAAAAATATTTTTTTATGGATCAAATTCCATATTTTTCCACTTTTATATCCCTAAAGTTTGAGCTTAGTTAGACTTTGAGGCCTAGTATCCATACAAAAAGTGGACATCTTTCAGTTTTCAGTATTTCAATAAATTTTCATGTCAGTTCTATGTTTCTAATAATCTACCTTGATTTTGTTTATTAAATTTATCTGCTACAGCCTGACATTACCTTTGTTAACAATATCATTTTCTACATAGTGCATATTATAATATTGCCTTTGGCATACAAGGTACACAGAGGGATATAAGTAAGTTCAGGCATCTCACTTCATAATGATGATCTTATTTTAACTTGACAAACCAGTTATTATGCATGCAATGTAATTAATCATTAAATTTAGCTCTAGAATTAATTTGTTTATTTCATACTGATTTATCCTTATTTTAATAGAAAAAAATGAATTTAGTATTGACTAAAACCCTGAAAAAGATGTGTTACTGAATGAAATGTTTTATTATAGAAGTAATTCATTTAATTTTAATTAAAATTATTATTGGTATAAAATATTTTTACATATTTGCAAAATAGGGAAAAAAATAAAAATACGGATTCATTTTTGTATATATAGATTACATGCATAATATAGTAGAGAAATAATTTATATGTTCTATTGTGACGTTTTGTGTCTCCGACCGACCATATTGCAAGATCTCTCGATCTGTATCAGATCTGTATTGTCGCCTGGTACTTGCTGTAAAAAACTAAAAATTATTACTTTAACGGATACTGTAAAAAAATTAAAGTCTGTATATAAAATGACTATTATACAGGAATAACTCTGTAATGCAGGTGAAGCCGCGCGAAAATAAATGTAATACATATTTGTAATCCTACTCTTTTAAAATTGGATAGTGTAATGTGTTGTTCCTTTCTACATATTTTGTGAATGCCACAAATTTTTTTTTGGTTAAAAATATATGTAGTGTTGTTAGCTAAGTGACAATATGGCACACAATTTTAAATTAATGTTAGGTAATGTCTTATCATACTGCATTACCTACCAGCAAATTTTAGCTATTTTCGATCTCAGATAAAAACATAAACCTAACAAAATCTTTTGATTCTATACTGAATATTATGTAATTTACTAAAATACAACATGATACAATAATATTAACCTCTTTTGATTATGGAGGTGGTCATTAATTACATCCTGGCTATGTCATTGAGCTGTAATAAAACTTTGTTCCACTCTATTGTCATTAAATGTGTCAGTTGAATTACTGGATTAATAATTATTTACTCTTACAATATACACATGGATTATACTAAGCTAGTGATCAATAATTGGAAACGGAATAAATAATGGACTTGTTGGATTAGTGGTTGGGCTTAATGTTAATCTCCATGTTCTACGTAGTGTAACAGATTAACTGGATATTGATTTATTTTATTAATTTTATATTTGGTTAGTATGAAATACATCCTGTAATATAAATTAATTATTATTTAAATTTGCCAATTAACTATTAATAAAGTATGAAAGCACACCCATCCTTGTTTAAAAAGGAGTTTTTGTTTTTATGAAAAAAATAAATTGAGCACCTATTTCAAATAATGTCACCATCATGTGACTACATCATCTTCAAGTTTTTCAAGTTTTCTGTAGTATTATAATGCTCTTTGAAGTTTTGGAAACACATTGCTGAACATAGGCCTCTCTACAGATTTCCAGATGCATCTGTTAGAATCATCACAACAGTTTCAATTACTATTACTTCATAAGCATGACATAATAAAACAATTATACAAATGTTTTCTAAACACACACATTATAAAATGCTGTAAGTAAACTGATTATGCAACTGGTAATGACTAATGACATGCTAGTTGACATAATAAATTTAATATTGAATCATCTGATTCATAGAAAAAAGTCATGATAATATTATTATTATGTGAGTCACCAAAACTGCAACAAGTTGATCATATATTCAATTACAAATAAGCAGAACTTGTAACAGCAAACAAGAATAATCAGTATTTGCTACCTATGTCAGCCTCTGTGAGGCATATAGAGCTACCTCATCTGAGGTACTTTATTGTGATATCTTTACGACCTTTATAAATACATTCGGTATTTTTTTTTCTGTGTGGGTTTTTGTTGTAATCTTATTACTACCCGGGACTGACAGACTGATATCCAAATATTTTGAAAAATATGAATGTTTAACTCTATAAAATGTAATGATTTGCACCATAATCGTCATAGATCATGTTGTGACTGTAATGCAAAAATTATGGTTACTCTAGGAACAATAGCAATTGTTTTCTTTATGAAATATATTGTGTCCCTGCTCAAGGTCGCCTAGTGTACATAAAACTCCAGTGTAGTTCTTGAGATGATGTAGTACTGATAAAGATCATAATTTTATGCTACATCCTTCACTAGTTCTTTGAAAATAAATGTTTTTGTACTCATTACACAATAAGGAAGATTTCAGTCACGTTATTTAGTGTTTTTGTTACTGTCGAGCTTTTACAACGTTTTTGGTAGTAAAAACTATATTGTTTAGTTTGGAATCTTAAAATATGGTAGTTTGCTATAAAACTTATTTCATTTAAAGTACTTTAACAGTATATTATGTAATTTCGTAGTTTTCTGGCTTGCTTGTTCGGTTTTATTGCATTGAATGACGAGACGAGCATGCCGTTCTCCTGATGGTAAGCGGTACGACCATAAACAGTAGCAACACCATCCAGCACCTTGAGTTACAAAGTACTGTGTGGCATTCGACTACTCTTGTCATCGTCCCGTCTCATTATGTCCAACAGTTACACTAGCTACAATAAATATGAAGTTAAGAGTTCTATGTGAATACGTATTCAGTATAATACTGCCTATGATTGGTAATGACGTATTCCCGTTTAGAGCATGTAGATTGATTGGGTCGAAAACAATCGATTTTGTTTCATGAAGCCCTATCCGGAACGTGATAGTTTTCTTCTTCTTCTTAACGAGAATACGTCATATTACCAGCCACACTATATATGAAGCGTAATAATAAAATAAAATATAGCACTCAGCTACATCTCTAGATTTACTTTTAAAGATTTAAACTCCATTGACTATTAAAAGTATCATTGGTTCACAAACACTTTGATATTTCAGCTGATTAGATAATAAAATTCACAGACCTTAAACGTAATACCTACGTCTTTTTATAAAATATTTGACTTGATTGAGAATCGAACGCTGCGCCCGATTTGAATGCAGTATTGATATTTGGTATCATAAATAATTGGCCCGCGGTTTTTTTATCTTAGATATTTTATGTTCCGAAAGATTAATATTTTGAAGAAATATGGATGTATAATATTGTAACGTAATTATATGATTATTTACAAGTTTTATATCAAAGAAGATAAAAAACAATCTCATCCCAAACCACAGAGAGCATAATATTTTGAAGCAGATGGCATAATGTTCTTGATAAACCACTACGAAAGCAGCTGTATGTTTTTGTGAAACACGCTTAATTATCACTCCATGTGTTCTCATCCCTCTGAAACACTCATATTATTCCGTTTCTATTTTTAGCGTCTGCGGAGAGCAAGGGAAACAACTTTTTTTAATAGTTTCCTTTTAGTTTCTTGTTGCATGAACTTCCATTCCTTGCGTAACTTGTCATAACGACATGCCGGTACCTTTGAAGATATAGAGCCTTAAGAGGTAACTAGTACTGGGTGCACCGTTGCAACCAATTGCATCTATGATATTACATTTTGGTCGTATTTATTACTTACCTTTAGGTGGTAATGCCACCCGTGTCAACATTATTTTCCGAAATAAACATCCCTTCATGCAATAAAAAGTAACCCGTCTCAATCTAGGTGTCAATATATTATGTCAAATTTCATCCAAATCTCTCGATTTACGCGTTTATTTATATACAAACTATACATTTTTAACAGTATCCGTTATAATTGTAAGTACCAGGCGACAATAAACTGATACAAATCGAGAGATCCTGCAATATGGTTTGTCAGCAACACTTGCACAAAATGTCATTCCGTCCAGTAAAAGTAGATCCCTGACTTTTGTAAGAAAGGTACTCGGAGTCACAATACAACGTATAAATTATTTCTCTACTATATTATATTATATATAAACCTTCCTCTTGATTCACTCTATCTATTAAAAAAACCGCATCAAATTCCGTTGCGTAGTTTTAAAGATCTATGTATACTGGGGTATACTAATTAATCAAAGCATGGGGACTTAGAGACAGACAGCGGGAAGCGACTTTGTTTTATACTATGTAGATATTGTAACTTTAACATTATACGAACTTTCTCATTCATTTTATTACTAGGATAGTGGGCTAGCATATCTCGCTATCGTAAACAAATCTATTAAATTGGAATTGATACTTGATGTATGTTACGCGCGATGCAGTCGGAAATGCCGCTTCACCCGCTGACGTTATTCTAACCATCTTTAAGTGATGAAACAAGACCTGATTCTTATCGTTGTTCAAAAATGTGCATATAATATGTATCAATCGCATTTGGATCGGTGTTTCAACTGTAAACAAAATTGAGACGTCACTGACATCATATTGCGAACTCTATTTCCGTCCGAGATATAAATTGATGCCAAAATCTATGTGCGTTCGGTGTGTCGCGTACGAATGAAATACGAATTCTCAAGTTAGTGTTTCCAATTAATATAATACGTAAAATTGTAATTCGCAAAACTCATTAGTTAAAGCCAAGATTGAATCCCACGATTTCCCACGAAACAATGGCTTGTCCATTAGGCTACCGTTTCTTTAAGACATGTTACTTAGTAAACCATTAAAGGTTCCCAATATGCGTTTCATGGCATCATATTGTTGCCTAATTGTTATTTTATCTTAACAATTGTATCAACAAAAAAGCTCATTACTTAAGTAATCTGTATAAATTACGTAATAGATCCGCTTCCATATTTTTATTATAATATCATATAAAATATAAATAGTAGATAACCAATTATTGTGATAATTTTGACGCCGTGAAGTAAAATAATACTACGGTGAAAAACTTTACATTATTCCAATCAAATGCAAATTAAATGCGTGCGAAAATGAATCTACGGTCTTAATATGCCCTATGAATATGAATCATAATTGCCTAAAATGGTGATTGTAGTCATAACTTCCCTTTGCCTTAATATAGGCTCTTTACTCGTTAGGCACCTCAGCAATTGCGTAAAAAGCTACATAAAATAAAAAAAAATCACGATGTTCATAAATCCAATTAAGGTACTTCGCATGTATTCTTGGCCGTGTATTACAATAGACCGTGAACTTTACAAGATCAAAGATCAGTATTATTCTATGAGACATCGAATGTGGCGCTCTTAAATAGATTATACTGCACGTTCATGAAATTTGTGCTGCCACTACTTGCTTTTATTACACTTCAAAAATAAAGAATGCGACTAACTTTTCGATGTTGAATTATAGCTGATATGTTGAAATTATGGTGTGTAATAACCGAGTGGAAGTGTTTTAAACGCTGGTTGTGATGGAAAGAAAACTGCCTTAATATTCATGTATACATTAATATTGATACAGTAAAATGTCTTTTATTGGCATTATTACAGGCAGCGGTACTGTTTGTGCAAGAATATTGGCGTATGTGCGCCCTACACCAAGGCAATGACCTCGAAAAACGTAAAACATTCGGGTCGTGTTAACCATGTAGTCATAACCCGAATCGATATTTTATTCCACTTTTTACAACACTTTAGGACGGTTCATTTGCAACTCGTTTCGTACATTCAAATTCAAAACGAGAGCGTTTTTTTAAACCAGATAATAGCGGCAATTAGCCTCAGTTTTACAGCTATATTAAACAGGTAAGCAAACGCCTGTAGCAATTCGCCTAAAAAGAAATGCAACTCATAAAATTGTGACTGTGCAGAATCAGAACTTGAAACTCAATTGAATCGATCAATAACATTGTAATTTACGAGGTAACGAGGTTATGTTGTACAAAATTGAGAGCATGATGATCGTTTTGATCTCACATGAACTATGATTTTTCCATGTTCAATGATCTCAGTCAATGCTGTATGTTTAAATGACAATATTATCATTTAGCATACTACGCCATGAGACCTGTTAGGTCCTGATTTCAGATAACCAAACCTCGAACATGACGATACGAAAAAACCTAATTTAGTTGTCCAGATAGTATAGTTTTGTAATTTTGTAGTATATTTGTATATCTTGAAAAATAGGTTGCATTAGTAGCTCGATATGATATTGAATTTTTCTAGTCAATATGAGCCCGGAGTCTGGAATTTGTGGCCGATGTGGCGATAGGCTCACCCCTAGTACATTATGGGACGGAATACGCATGGAGAAAAGTGGGTGCACTAGTTGCGCTTCGCCTACCCCTTCGGGGATAAAAGGCGTGAGTATGCGTATGCGTAGTAGTTCGATGGTATTCTCCAGAATTCAGGCTTGACCTTGTAGCATAATAAAATTTGCCTTCGTTTATATCCCTTGACACGCAACCCACATGTGCATAACCAAAACTGGTGGCTTGACAGTTTTAAGTCATTTCCAAGGTCTTTCAGATAATAGTCAATAATACAGTAAAATCCTGTTATAATGACATCGAAGGAAATGAGATCATACAAAGCATAAACGAATCCAATTATTTTATATTTTTCCATCACAATTTAGGTCAGTATTAATATAGGACATAACCATCAACCCTGGTACAAACATGCATATTATGCTGTGGAAAGCACACACTCTTTCCTTTACCGTATTCGGCTTTAAAGATGCTATGCGCATAATGCGACGCCGGGTATATAATTTGTGTAATTCAATGTAATCATGTAATTTTTCAATGTTGACAGAGAGGCGAACGGCGCGGGTGGCGGGGCGAGCAGCGGAGGGCTGCTGGCCATGAACGCCACCCAGGTGCAATGCGAGCCCCACGACTCCGTGGTACTCATTAAATGTAAGCAACACCCACTAATTAAACACTACAAACTGTACTGCTACGTTCAAAATAGTGGAAATTGTAAATGCATTGACGTAACCAGGTAGTAGACACAGGATATTGCGCCGGCGCATTTAAATGCGTGCTCACTGCTAATGCATTGGACGATGTAAAAATGTATCATATCGAAATGTATATGGCGTTGGTGACGTTCGTATACAGACCTCATTCAGGTGCTTAGAATGTCATAGTAACATTAGCAACGCAACAAGTATTCGAGTTCGCGCCTTTAGAAGCAAACAATTAGTAAAGAGATAACCTCACCGTGGACTTTTTGTTTGTTTCAGTTATCATTGTTGCAATTTGCAATGTAGTGACCTGAAGGAAGAAGGAATAGTTCACCTTCTAGCCTATTAATTTGAACTGAAAGCAGTAGCTTTTGCTGGCTCGATCAAATTATTGTAGTTTTGATACCCTGACTTTAGGACTGCCATAATGATGTCGTTATAAACTATCAACGCTTGGTAGTAAAACATGTATTTATTTATGTCCATTAAATACGAGATTATTTTAATCTTCATAGGCCAACAAAAATGGGACATGGGCACCATTCATATACAGGGTCATTTTGTAACCGAATACATAAATTTAACTGCGATAATATCAATTTGAAAGAAACACCATGCAGTTAATTAATTTAACCATAAGTGTAAAATAAAGAAGTAAATTTTTCAAACAAAATAAATAACAAAAAAGGTCTTTTAATTTTAGACATCCTATTGCCACTACTAGTAAACGAGAAATCGTCGGAGCGTCAACATCGCACTGAGGTCTGTGTGTTTCATTGATAATATGCTCACGCACACGCGAACAAGAGCGGAGTGCACACACGGAGCGCAACGATAAGCTGTCACATCGCGCCATCGTAACCAAGAAGCTTTATTCCAAACCGAAAAGATGAGGTCGCTATTATTACCAATGCTTGTGTGTCAGGTCACATAGGTCAATCTAAACAACAGTCACTTACTAGATTCTGTCAGAGCCAGTTATGTCTCCTTTAAAAGACTGAAATCATTGTGGCATCTTCGATAATGGTCACAGTCCGTACACCGCACGTAGCTTATCAAAAAGCCTCACAACCCTAAGATTCTATCAACTATCACACGATACATCAGCAAGAATCACACGATACATCAGCAAGAATCGCATGCTCAAGCCGTCAAATTCGTCGATCGATTTCGTGAAACCGACTATGATGCTACCATTATGATACGAGTGTCAGCAAGGTTCTGGAAAATTGGAATTTTGAACATTTACTCAGTAATCCCTAAAAGTACAAAAGATATTTCAACGACCTTCTCGGAAACATTAACACTTTATTCACGAGCTTTGCTTTTGAGCAAGGTCACTCGGATCGATACAAAACGATATAATAATAAAATTACAATAGTTACGAGTAAGTACATAGGGCGCATCGGCCTAACATTCGGTACATAAATCAACATACGCCACGTCGTGTTGCTGCCGGGCGAGTGGCCGCTGGCAAAATGACGAGCGCCGAGTACTGTGGCCGAGTGGCGACTGGCGGGCGACGCGCGCGCCGTCCCCCGCTTTCCCGCGGCGCATGCGCCTGAAAGAGCCAGTGCGGGGCCATAGGCATGAAGTCCACGAATCCCGGACCGCGAATCTCGATGTATTTCGACACGTTACACATTTTGATAAATATCACTTGTACTTATTGCTACTACCTGGAATTGTCGTAATTTACTAGTAGGGTAAAAAACGTTTAATTTTTACCACTTCATAGAATACACGCACACTTTTGTCAAGAATAAGTAACATTTACCTACGTACGTATTGGAATTTTTTGTATTTTACTAAAGCTTCCAATAGTGAGTAATGACTGAACTTAATTTAAGATAACCAGGATATTCAATTGACTAATGACCAAAATTATTGTATTTAGAAGGATTTTTATGCACTTGGTCGAGTCACTTTATAAGTGGTTAGTAAATAACGCCAGTTTTAGGTATTATTACTCAGGCAGGAACAATAAAAAATTGCGATTGTTATTGCGGTGCGGAGATACTGGGGTACTCTGTCAGAGGTGTCCGGGAATAAACCCATATTTCGCCCAAATGTCCGGGATTCTTGCCGTGTTTGTCCGGCGTCGGCAATTTAGGTAATGGCAGCCCTATACAAAGAACATGCCGACAAGTGCGCCGTGCGCCCGCTGGCGCGCGCGATCGTTGGCCCCGCCAGCTGATGTTCGTGTTACACGTGCTCCCACAGGGATACCAAGCTTTGGTACTATTACCTTATTCGGCAATATCTTGCAATTTTAGTTTTACATTGTTCTATGCTATTTAAACCGTACCACAATGCATATTGAAATTAAATGATGTTAGAGCTCTGGTATGCTTTATTGCTTAAAATAATGTTATTTTTACAATACAAAGATATTGCTGCGTATTCGTTTAAGTAGACTTTTCATTAGCATAATTACCCTAGTTATTTTATTATTTAATACACTTATTTAAGTGTGTTAGAAATCCATGTGATAAATAAACTAATATCCGATTCTATGAAAAGCTGTGTCATTTTAGCAAAGTTGTCGGTTAAAATGTTTATACTGGCAACACAGCGTGTTTGAGTGCGTGTTTGTAATGAATGGCGTGCGAAAGAGACATAACATGTTGGTATCTGCACCTTAGTTTCAATGTGTTAGTAACAAGATCAACGACTCTGACGCGATACAAAATGTAGCTAGAGATTAGAAGGTACAGAAGGCATAATAAGGCCTTTGGTAGTATAAAGTATTTACGTAAACCTATTTTAGGCATGACGTCCAGAAATATTGATGTTAAAATTAAAATAAACGTTGAAATATCATACGGAATCTAAAAAATATGATATCAATAGATTAAAATCCTGTAACTTTTTTAATAACCCGACTGCGAGTTGTTTAGTACCTACCTATTTCGGTAGGTAAACTTATTTATTAACGAAAACAAAGTTTATTATTAAAGAATTAATACTTTTCTTTACAGCATAACACTTAAAAAACAATTAGTTCCTTTTCATACAATAACATGACAATTTTTTATTTCATGTTGATATTTATAACGTATTAGTTAGGGAGTAGGGACTGCTGTAGTAGCAATTTATTTATTTTATTTCAAATTCCACGTCTCAAGCGGTACTGCTGCAGCTATGTGAGTGAATGTATTGCAAGTGAATTTGTGAGTTGCCCTTCTTAATCCTGTAGGTTTTGTAATAACATCGTCAGCTGTGACGTGATTCACTGAATAAAGTCAAGCGCGCTAAAACACAGCGTGATCAAAAAACTATAAAACTATAATCGGGATTATTGGCGAAAGTATGCGTTACCCATGGATAATATTTTGCACGATGTTAGCAGAGGTCACGCTGAATATGTGGTTTCATTTAGTAACGCAATGTTGAAATGGCACTGTATAGTAAGTAAATGTCATTAATGTTTCAAATGTTGTTTCCAAAATGCTTAGTTTGAGTTACATTTAGTACCATTTAAGCAATTTTATTTACATAATTATTATTTTGTCAGTATTTTACACAACACTATAGAGACGTATCGCTTTTTTCACATTATGCTAGCAATAAAATATCGCACGTAAAATCATCAGTTGTTTAGTAGCAGAAACATCATTGTTAGTTACGACACGGCGTCAAGAATAACCAAATGCATTTATTTGTCTAGCACGCGGCTGAATGTAGACTCAGCGCCACTGCAGTGCATTTTCGTGTATTTTTGGATCGGTGTCTATTGTGTTGGGTGTTGAGTGTTGGGAGCATTATATTCTCATGAATACTTTGATCATCGTTACAAATATAATGATTGTACAAAAACTAAGGACAAAGGTTTGGCTTATAGCTGCACTATCGTACGTGTACTTGCCGTTTTTAGAAATAGCCACAATTGGTACTATTTCCGTCACAGAAAGTTCCCCCGTTGCGCCGTCGCTCTCAATTGATGCGGGAGCCGCGCATATTTACAATTAGCTTTGTTTGTGAGGCTAATAATAATTGATGCTGGACGCAAGCCAATGTTGGTATTAATTTTTCAACATGCTTGCTACTTGTCTGTAGGCTCGTCAATTGTCATAACTGTGCGTAATGTTAATCCCGGTTTAAAATGTTAGTTACAATTGAACTGCGGTATGTGGTACACGTTACATACAATGTATAAATTAATATCGGCCGGTTATGTGAGAAAGTTGTTTTGTTTTTGTGTGTGTTCCGGTGTTACATGCAACGATGCAGTTTACGTTGGTGATCGTTGTGAATAAAGTGAAGCTATGTCCGGTCACCGAGGAACCACTGAAGCCTATAGGTAACCGTTGTCAGAATATAAATGAGCGAGACTGCTTTCGAGTTAACGTTTTTATCGTAAATAAAATTATGTACGTTTTTCGTTGATAAACAACACGGAATTGAATATAATGTTGTGCGTAACGTTTCTAAATTTACGTTACAGGGAAGTATGTTCAACTGTATATCATGTAATATTCTTATTTCAGTGTCTTGGATATTTTTCACTTATAAATTACAAGACATCTTCGCAAGCGTATGAAATAAAATTATGATTGACCAACCACACGTAGAATAGTGAAAATTATCAAGTATAAACTTTATTTGTCCGGCATATAGCAAAAAATAATATACCATCCTCTGATAGAGCGTAAACTTCAACAAGCATTACTGCAACGGCAAGTAACAGATTACACATTACAGATGTCGTCCATGGACCATGTGCGGCAACAGCCGCTCAAACAATATTGTAAGTGACGTCTCTAACCATCTGAATAAATGTAATTGAACAATTTCTAACAACCATTGCCCTTATCTATTTGGTACAAATTCGACGCCACAATTGGTCACAAGTGCTAATCATTGTTAAAGAGACTGAACTCAATGAAACACTTATTTATCAATTGATCGATGTTTACGGTATATTTCGTGAAAAAGGTATATAAACATGTATTAGTAATAAAATTACTCATCGCCGATATTCTGTGTTATTCCACATAATATCCTGAGTAATTCGTTCCGTTGACGTCATGAACAAACCGCGAAGCGTACCGAACGTTGAATTTTTAATGGGATAAGCCGGTCTTTGCATCCCGCAAGCGATGATGAGTGGTGTCGGACTATCCAAGCTACGCATTGTGATCATTCGCTCACAACGTCCTATTTGCCGCATTCTCAAGCCGAACTTACAATAATCGCATGAATCATAAACATCTAGGCGGTTCAAACAATGAGACCGTGAGTGACGGGCCGCGCTGGGCGGTGTCTCTGATCTCGACCCAATGCAACACAGAGATCGCTCGATACTGCCCGTACATAAATCGAATCTTGTTATGGACCTGCTGTTTGCTATTTATTTTACCTACAATAGGTCAGTGTTCCATCTAATGGGGTTATCTGTGCCAGTAAATAATTGTTGCCTATAAATGTGTTGTACACATGCATAATCCAATATTGATAATGTTTATTGTTATTATTAGAATGTTTATTCTGTACTTGCTTCGGCCGCGACTTAGGATTGAAACAGCAACAAATAGCGCGTGTTTTGCATGCAGTTAGAATACCTATACTACATGTACTTGAAAAATGTACGACAGTAAACAAATTGCCTTTACGTCATGCCAAAGTAAACAAACGTAACTTCCTCCAGAACTTTCCGATTACTGTTATTCAACTCCTATTTCCCTTTAAACTGTTTCCATAAATTAACTTGAAAACAATTAACCAATCTTTTTTTGTTCATTTATCATACTACACTATTTCATAATATTTACTATATTAAAATGTACAAGTTTTATATCTTTTGTTTCTATTATACCTTGCTACAGCAGCGTCGGGGTTAAACCAATTAGTTTACATCTACTTTCCTTGAAAGATATTTTCTAGTGTCGACTTTTCGTCCATGATACCCTTAACTCATTTAACCACATTTCTTTAATCTTTCTCGTTTACTAATATAAATACATATTTGTAGTACCCAGTGAATGTACAAGTCTCTTATCACACAGCGGTATCACTCGTCCGATATGATTTATGTTGCATAGCATCGCTATCTAATGAAGGGTCAACATTGTTAAGGATGTGGGCATCTTCATTTTATCCATAACTAAACAGTCGAGGGTTAGCATTACAAACAAAGTAGCCTACTTCCTGCTAGCTTGTTGGTAACATCAGTTTTGTTTTTTGATATGAAGTCAGGTGTGGTCCTTCGTACCTGTTTTATTTACATAAACCGTTTATATATATTTAAAATAACGTTTTCTTTAGTGTTGCTAGTAGTATTTATAATGAGTATTGATTACAAAAGAGTTTTACTTTTTTTAAATAATAATTCAATATTTAGGAAATATCAGAAACAAAGTTAAAGTATGAAGATAGCAAAAATACAAAATCGCCTCTGTAAATATTTTGATAATTAAAGCTTTTCAAATGATACCCATTAAAATGATTAATTTTCGTTTATAAACAAACAAATTACATCTGTGCAAATACACGAATAACCATCAAAACATGTATCTCGTGCTAAATCCTGAATACATCAGCTTCTCCGCACCTATCGTTAACAATTTTATAATGTTGAGCTACAACTAACAATTCATTGAAGTTTTCATTAGTATACGTTTGAGCATTGTGACGGTTACACGTTAATATTGTGGAATTTAATTCTATACTATCATATCGTTTTATTGTTAATAGTTTTAACTGTGGACTGTTAAGTATGTGATAGTTGTTGTTACGAGCAATTATAATCATCGAGTGTTAAATGTAGTAATCATGGAAAGGCCTCGACACGACATGAAGCGAGCAAGAAAATGTGATAAAATAACCAAAATGAAATACAAGTTGATAAAGAAACACAAATTAAGTAGGTAACTATTTGCTCATGCGGGTATTTCAAGTACATTGGTTGTCGTGTTCCCAGTGAAACGTCACTTCCCACGCTGTTGCCTCATTTTTTATACGTGACTCTTAGTCTTACTCGGTCAGACTTTAAGATCTATTATGGCCTATATTAAAACAGATGTTTAGGGACATGTGAAAATATACTAGGGATCTCAGATTTAGTATTCTTAGAAATTGAACCCACGATATTATGGAAGCACAATATTATATAAAATTAGCAATGTGTCATTGGTGCGAAATGCTTGTTCAAGGTTATATGTTTCAAAGAAAACCGTTGAATAATATTATGTGATGATATTTATATAGCTATTGATTTTATTCGCTACATTTGATTTCAAACTTAGGTAGCTGTACAACTATGCAATTCTAATAAGGTGTAATTGAAGTGCAAAGACTTTGCCATGTGTACATAAATTTTACATCGAAATAAAAATAATTATTATAAATGACTTTATTGTTTTTAGACATAATTCTTTGATGAGATTTAATTTTAATATCTTAATATTTCTTACGTGTATCATAATTACACTTGCTAAATATTCAGCAAAAAGCTGCTTATTTTAAATATAGCTACAATGTAAACTTGTGAGCTCATCTAATATTAGATATTTTTCTAGTCTTCTTCGAACATCTCCCAAAGTCTGAGCAAACTTGAACTAATCCATTTGGGATTAGCATAACTCGAAATTAATTTGTTAAAAGCCTCGCTTCACTGCATACGAGGTAGAAAACGTGTTCAAAACCTGGTATGCCCGCACACCCACGCTCGTCTCTCAAGGTCTCACGCCCAATTAATCGGCTGTCTTTAAAATCGTACTTGAGTTTCGCAATAGTGTAGTGTTCGAGTTTTTAACATTTGTTTTTAAGAACATGGGTTATTTGTTTTATCTTGGTTTGTCCTCTTGCGGTGTCAGGTCAAGAAGCTATATAAAGTTCGTTTTTGTATTATGCGTCTCTTATTCGGGGACTGCAGTGCTGTTTATGTAGATTTCATTTGTGGTCATGGGATTTATCGCATTATGCCAATTGGTTTATTACAAATGTTGATGTTTCAAATATGTTTTCATTTTGTAAACAAATATTAACCGCATAAGCAGTCGTGAATATCAAATAAATGTACCTTTTATAAATATTTAAAATTGCAAATGCACGTATGATTAATATAAATGTTTTTGGTTCTTAAGTCGCTTTTGTGTCAATAAAATATGATTTATGGGAATTCATAGTTCATGAATAATTGAGGAAATCGTAACATTGGTTATTTTATTGTGATTTATTTTCCTTAAGTTGTGGTCTGTAATAATTAAGTGTTTAAAAAAAACAATATTGTTTCACATAAAATACAGGAAATCTAACTAGATCAGCCTGATGTCTTATGTTAGGCACTTCACGTGTCTCTTAAGTAACGCTTGGTCTAAAGCGGGAGGGGGATTGTTGTCACTGATGTTTATACGCGTAATCTATACTAATATTATAAAGCTGAAGAGTTTGTTTGAACGCGCTAATCTCAGGAACTACTGGTTCGAATTGAAAAATTCTTTTTGTGTTGAATAGACCATTTATCGAGGAAGGCTTTAGGCTATATAACATCACGATGCAACTATTAGGAGCGAAGAAATAATGGAAAATGTGAAAAAAGCGGGGAAAATTATTCATCCTTGAGGGCTTCCATTGCGTGCGCTGCGAAAACGGTTCAAGATACCAAAAATATATGTAGGAAAGAATTATTCCTCTTGAAATGATCTAAAAAAAAGTCCGCGACAGTATATGTCTATCTTTTAAGATTAACTCACTAGAACCGTTTTGATGGTAATCAAATTTGGTCGAAATTAATGCATTATTTGTTAAGAGTTGTATCAACGTCATAATATTAGGTAATCTTTATCCAAAATGTGTTGGATAGAGTGATTCAACGGGAAGGTTTTTATGTACTTTTAGCCATGAAAAACTTATTAACGCGGGCGAAGCCGTGGGCAAAAGCTAGTGGTGTAAATAAAACGCAAAATGCTGTGATATAGTATGTCAAAATCAATCGCCAATTGTCAAATCGACATCAACTGCCTAATGAGGAGGCTGCACTTATGCTTCCTCTTGGTCCGTGTGATAGTTAATGCCCTAAGACGTTGATGTGGTCGCAGCAATAAAACAATAACAGCGTTCCCGTTTGTAACGAAATTCTAGTCTGCCAGGTTAAATTACGCTTATTGTAACAAGTTCATTGTTAGTTATGCGCTTGATACTTATTGATGAAATGATATGACGTAAAATACTTATATTTTTTTTTCTTGACTCAATGTGTGTGACATCATTCATGAACATAAGTTTCGAAGTTATAAATGTTTGATAAACATCATACCAGTAATACATTTCTTTTCATCTTTATTATAATTTTCCTGCCCCATCTCAATCCAGAGTGCATGATAGCCTGGTTGGGAATGGAACGGCAAAACCCAAGGCACACACCTCTGACTTTTCAAAGTTACGTGTGTATTGTTTATCAATTATCGTTCGCTTTAACGGTCAAGGAAAACATCGTGAGGAAACCTGCATACCTTTCGAAGGTATGTGAAGTCTACCAACGCGCACTAGGCCAGCGTGGTGGACTAAGGCCTTGAACCCTCTCAGTAGTAGAGGAGGCCCGTGCCCAGCAGTGGGACAGTATTTAATACAGGGCTGGTATTATTATTATATTATATCTCAATCCAGTGCGTGATTAGGTTGGGTTAGGTTATATTATGGTTTTACGCACATTGCATAATGAACTTGGCCTAGTTTTTACAACCGCCACGCCAGTGTAACGCTACCAACCAAGTTTTGGATTTTGTTTAGCGACTTATGAGGCTGACTGTACATCAATACAAATTTTATAGTTTTTAAAACATATCTATAATTGGGTATTATGTTGTAACAGATGAGCACCGATCGGCGGGAGGTAGCTGGGAGGAGCCGGTGAGCGCGGTGCGCAACGCACCTCTCAGGCGCTCGCAGAGGCTCAATTCCACGCTGGACTCCAGGTACAGAACTAACATTAATAGATCATAATTCATCATTAATCAATGATTATCCGCATATTAGGTCTGTTACACAGGGTGTATCACGACAGTGTTCATCTGAAGCTGGACCTTTTTTAAAGACTGCATTCATGGAGAATTATTATTTACTTTTAAACTATCCAATTTCGGGCACCATATATGGGGGTCAAATCGATTCAAATTACCGTTTATCGACCTGCTTCAGTTGAACACCAAGAAACCATGTTCGGGGTGTGGTGAGGGCTAGTTAATAGATTACGATGAGTGCATGGTAAGTGATAATACGCCTAGTAAAACTTTTTTTTTTCGCGGGGAAAAAACGCGTTATCGCTACCATCACTGGTGGGTGAGTGGATCGGTTATGTTGGTTTCACACAGTCTTACGGCCCAATGTCGACATTCGGGAGTATAGCATCATCCGAGCGAACATTGGACCGAGTCTCTAACATTATGTACACCCTACACTGGCATACCAACCAAAACCCGCGGTGGCCTTCTTCTGCGCATACGAGACGATCCCGGGGTATCTTGTTGCACTAAGATAGCTGCACGGGACCGTCCCTGCGCAATGCCGTTGTGGCCCTTCTCTATAAAAGGGGGGCAAAGATGCCCCGAACTCTAAAGGACGCCTTTGGCGTCTACGACAGCGGGAGATCCACCACCCCATTGTCGTCCACCTTGGAGTCGCTTAAATTAGACTGAGCAGCCCCCCGCTGCTCGCCCCGCGACTCTCTTGAAGCCCCATTTAGACGCCTAGTAATGCTGACGATATACATATTTTGAATGATGGCATCTAACGCTAATGACCAAATAGCCACTAGGATAAACAACTCCCAAAGAAATAGGATAGAGATCATAAAATCCAGTTGACTGAGGAAAGGGAAAGAAGGCATCCAGCATGAACTTAATCCGGCTAAAATGTCGCACCAGATACAGGCAGTACAACTGAACATCCAAAATAATCTGGTAATCGATCGTGAATTTTATGAAACAAAGTCATTCATGTCGTGATCTCTCTAAAATTATACAAAGCGGTGATCAATAATAACTCGTTAACGGAACCAGCGTGTAATAATTGAAATGTAAATTTCACCGTCTTGTTAAAGAAAGTTATACACGCAAAGTGAAATAATCGAAAATTTAATTATCGTATTGATTAAAAAAATACTAAATCTTCGAGACTTGATTCTAATTACAACTGTGCATGTTGGAAAATAAAATTCATTGCTTTGTTCAATTTTGATCATAAGTTCTCCGTATACATTAAATTGTGTCAATAGATAAAGGCAATTACGAGTTTTAATGTTTCTGTACGTTCCCTTTGAGAGATTAACATTATTATTAGAATAACATCAGTCTTCAATCCAAGGTTTGAAAGGAGTTAGACTTTGGTTGAAATCTTAAAGTTTTGTTTGCCTAAACAGCCAATTTCTGGAACTACTTGTCTCCTCACGTTGTAAAAAATCACTAAACGAAAACTCTTTTACTTTAAACTTTTATATGCCACTTCGTAACCCTTGAACGGACTTTTGCGCAGGGAAGTCCTGCGCAGAAGCTAGTCAGAGATAAACCGATTGAACTGCAGAACTCTATTCTTATCAAGCAGAAAGTTCACGGAAGTCAGATTAATTAGACCATACATTATCGCATTGAAACAATAATTACCTACTAACAAGCAAAACAAATGCCCACATCGTAGGAAATAAAGTTCTTGACTTCGATACTTAACGAGTTCTACGTGTTAATAGTATAAGTAAACAAATGTAGAATACAAATGTCACAGTAAAGTGTGATTGATTACGCACCCGGAATTAGAAGCAATTCTCGAGTTTTAGACACTCGTCGAAACGCGAGATGGTGTGTTCGTGTTTCCTCTATGAAATATATTAGTCTGTCACTTGTACAACGCAATAAAAGAACGGTAAAATAAAGTACTAAAATGCGGGTGATGGCCGCTTTTGAGATACTTTATGGAAGGACGATAATGTGTCGTGAAATGAGATGGGTAGTCGCATTTTTTTATTTTACGCATATTATATATTAAAAAAAAAAAATCTCCGCTTAAGGAAGTTGTCTCACGAAATTTAAACAATAAATTGGTCCACCGTTATTAAACTAAATCTGCTTTGAAATATGCGTTAATAGTTCAGGCCCGCCTGGCCCATTTGGGCCATGACAGCTCCTGTCATAAAAGCGAAAATCGTCGTTCCTACCCACGCAATAAGGTTTTAGTATAAAAAACAAAAAAAACAAGTGTCAGCTGTCAAACTGGCGGTACCAGATAGGATAAAATAATTATCATCTTTAAAACTTGCTGCTAATTTATACACTAGTCAAAGGTTATTAATAAAAGCAAATTGTCAAGGGCAAGTTGTATTTACATTAAAAAGTTATATCATCTGCGGGGTCAACTTAGCCGCTATATCGTTAAAATTTAAATTCTCATTATCTCACAGTAATAAAGTAACAGTTTTTAATTGAGACAATAAACCGTATTATCATATTAAATGCTCACTGCTTTTAAATATTACGGAAGTATTGCATCGTAATATAAATTCACGGAAATTACTCAAATAACTGTAACATTGAGTGCCATGTATGATATTTCGATAGGATGTGAATGCGGGCGGGCCTTACCAATAAATATAATAAGTGATTAGCTTAATCTGTTTGTCTTTCGCACTTAATTTAATGATTTTGTCATGTATTGGGAATATGTATAAATTCGTACTTTCGTAATCCACCAGGATACCTAAGGTCAGTGGTGACGGTCACCGGGTGACACCTGTAGTGAATATCAAGGGTGTCTCCCCTGTATAGAATAATCATGAAATCCTCCTAGCCAGTTTCGGCCACGGTGGCCAATCTCAACGGAGATCAGCCAGGTACGCAGGAGATATTATAGTGCACAAGTGTGTGCGCAATACACAGGTGCACTCGCTATTCCTTCACTCTCATAGTCCGGTGAGACGGTAATCCGACATGACCGGAGAGAGATCAGGCGCAGGACCAACGGCTTTACGTGCTTTCCGAGGCACGGGGGTATCACACCGCCAACTTCCTGACTCCGAGCTGCGACTGAGTAAATTTTAAGATGGAAAAACCCAGTCACAATTTTTTTGGCTCGACCCGGGATTCGAAGCCAGGACCTCAGCGCGCAAATCGTACTCGTAATGCGTACGCAATATCACTACGCCACCGAGGCAGAATAATCATATAATAGTGACAAAAGGGATCGTATTTTTTTGACATCTATATTCATGCGACTTCAATTTTTAGTTCAGGGCGTTACATGATTGTCGTAGAACCTGATATTTTCTCTTTGTTGCAATTAATACTGCGTGGGAAAAAACATTTTCTATAACAGTTGGTTCATATGACAGTCACGAATGAATCAGTCAAATTATAGTATCGGAAACACGTCGCATGATCGAAAAGTTCCTATAAAATGGTCTCATGACTCGATTTCCGTGTATTGCTCATCGCGGCCATAGTTATAATGTGTGAAATGTTGACAGTTTGCATTTAGGGCTGTCAACTTTACAAAACTTGTATTAAGACTTAAATGATTGTTTATTCATATCAAGAAAATTATGGTATAGTGTGACTTTATAACTGAACATGATATGACTAAACTGTAGCTTAACACTGTATAAAAGTTAGCAAGCATACAGCCTTAACAAACATCAAACAGACTAATCAAAGTAATCACCAACTTAATTCCTAAATGATTTACCTACTTGGCCCTCACTATACCATACTTATATGGTATGCGGTAATTTTTTGCTAGACTTATCCAGCAATATATTTAAAACCAGTGGCCTAAAATCAGCTAGCAGCCCTATTCAATGTGACTTCCCGTCGAGTCTCGTTGTGCGGTGTGGTCCGGCGTAGAACAATTAGCGGGCGCCGAGGGGCCAATTAACACAAATTTCCTGTGTTCAAACTCCACAGACCACCGAGGGCAATGCTTCTTCACAAAATGACCGCTTCACGGTTTAACACGTGCCTATTGTTTTAGAAATTTTGTACTTGATATGTTCGTTTACGATCGTTAATGAGGGATTGATGTGTTAATGAAAATGATTATTCTTGATGTTGTTCTGGCATTTTGTATGAGGTAATTACAATTAATTATTGTATAATTGACAATGCCTGTGGTGCTGCAGGTGAGCTGTCTGTTGTAAATCGAGTGTTCGCAATTTTGTTTGATAACGTGATGAATATGTTGAAATTCGATATTATTTGTGTTAAGTCTGGGTGCCTTAGAACTGGAGGTCCATTGTATTCTTACATAATTTCAATAAAAAACTTACATCTTAATTTTGAGGTCAGGGAATACGTTGTGGCTGTTGAGTGTATTTATTAATTGCGTATTATTTATCTGAATTCACTGCCAGTGCATTGCATCAGCAAATTTACTGTTACCGTTATCTCGTAGCATTAATCAGCTAATATTACCGTTTGATGCATACATTTATTGCTATTTCATTTTGAGTAGATACATAACCAATGTGATAAAACTTTAATGTTACAACTTGGCCTAAAATACCAATGTGTTTATACTGTCAATAAATGTTTATTTAATAGCGAGCTTATTCGAATATCGTACAATACCTGATTTTAAATGCCACTCCAAAGAATGCTGAACTCCAATGCTCGGTCTTTAAATAGACACAAACTGTAGTAAAATGTCGCAATAAAAATGTTTATAACAACAAAACATTCCTGCGATCATAGCTGGACTATTTTACGATGTAATTCTGTAAATCTGAATAGATCCTGTGGTGCCCTATTTCTTAAACCATCAAACAATTTGAATCCACGTGTTCTGTTATTGTATTATTGTCTAATTAGCTATTATTTGTAAATATAGAAACGAAAATAAACATTATGTGCTTAAACATAATGTTTATTGTATATATCGGTGTACTTAAAACGTTTTGGACATTTTTACACGTGATAACTAGAGTCCGGCGCCACGTAGTCGCATGTTTAATGTTACAGCAAACACAGATAGTAACGAAAATAATGTCAAGGTTTCATGTAACAGGCATCGATTTGCATGAGCGTTAATGATAATAGTAAATAGTTACTTCGTTTGTTGCACAGGGGAATTTATGTTCTTGCATATTTCATTGAATTCACGAACAATAGAACCATTAAGATCCATTGCATGAGTTAAATCAGGAAAATTATTTATCTAGAATTAAATTATTTTTATATTATAATTGTCTCGTTCATAGTCATCACTCTAAGAAAACCGTTCATCTCCATAAAAGCTAAATGTAACATGGTTGCCAAAAATACAGTCCAAATAACTTACAATTCAAAGTTAGCACAAAAATGTATACGATTTGGGAGTATCTATTCTCATGATCCTTTCACTCTTTTATTCTCAAATAATGGAGAAAACTTTAAGAAACAAATAAAAGTAACTAGAATTCCTCGACCTTCTTTTGAAGATATTTGTAAAGGAATTTACAAAGACAACGTAAAGAAAACATTGTTTGTCTATATGGCGCTCATTATTACATTCTAATATTGACTCTAGATAATTTTTAGATAGTGTTCAAATATTTGAATTTGTTATGCAAATATTTTAATGTCAGTAAAACGTGTCAAATTAGTACTTAGCAGTAGTAGTTGCTAGCCGTGATTATAGTCAGAAAGACTAGCTACTTATAAAAGGACCAATGTTCTGATGATTGTACTTAAGTATATAGACTAATTTCATAGTAACTTCCATACATAGTGAAAGCTGGCATACTAAAGCTGGTAAGCTTTACTAGTGGTAGGTCTCATATGTGAGAGTCCGTTTGGGTGGGTACCACCGCAATGTCTATTTCTACCGCCAAACAACAGTGTGCATACACTGTTGTGTTTCGGATTGAAGGATATTGCAGCCAGTGTAACTACTGGACATAATGAGATTTAACATCATATCTCTCAGGATGACGTGCGCTGTGGAATGTCAATCAGTACTTTGTTAAGGTGCTGGATGGTCTTCTTACTGTTTATTGGTGGTGGTATCGCTTCCCATCAGGCGAACGGCATGCTCGTGTCGTCATTCAATGCAGTAAATAAAAAAGCGCTCATCCCATCATTTTTTGATGCCGACAATATAACAGACCAGCAGCTAGTTTCTTTGATTAGTATGGTTTTTCGGGTGCACTAATTTCACCACTCGTTTGAATGGCATCCATTTTACCGAGCCAGAACGACGAAGGCCATCAGATCACGCGACAGCATGAAATGCACCCAGCGAGGAATATTTCATTATTTTTGCCACAAGGCTCGTATACTGTATCAAAGCAACGACCGCTTTAATATTGCTTAACTGTTTCGTAAATTAAGATAACGTGTATAACAAATGTTGGTATAAGATGTATATTATCTGAGTGCCTGTTTAAAGACTTCCATTACTGGCTTAATTAATGTACAAATATTCAACAAGTCCTAAGTGTTTCCTGACGTTATCAAAAGCTATAGACGAAAGGCGATGTATACTAGCGCTTCGGGTTAAAGTGAAAATCGATGGTAACCGCTGCGCCAAGGACCCCATTTTGTATAACATAGACGTACCAATACCTATACGAATTCAGCTATCACAAAGATAACTGCTCTCAAAACAGATTTAATGATTTTGCCACGCCGGGTGCACACAAACATTTGGGTAATGCGGGTAATGTAAACGTGACGTCCACTTCTCAGCCGAATAAATAAATCTTTTCGTTTCCTAGACGCAGTAAATATCCTTTTCAATTAACAGCGATATGACCCAAAAAGACATACTACAGATCTTAATAACGTGACATGCGATTCATTAACAATGATTGTTTTGTCATTGACTACAGTTTTTATTTTGTCTAATTGGGGTCAAACGCTCGTTAGCTTTACAACCGCTTGTGAAGAAATGAAGGAAATTACTTTTTTTTATAATTATCACCATAGCCTTGATGAATGTACTAAAACATGTAATGGTTTTGTGCGCATAAAAATTATGGAGTCATTTAAAATTAAGCTATAAACCGTAGAAGAAGTAGAGTAAGTAGATATGTAGAGCGAAGTGGATAATTTTATATTAAGTCCAAGTTATAGGTAAAAATCGGTGATGATGCTTCACAAAATGTCGAGTAATCTTCCTAGTACCCTGATTTCCGCCCGCTAGAATATTGGCCCGTAAGCTCCACATATCCTCGCAGGATACGGGATCCTAAAGCGATTTCACCGCTTAGAAAGACTACGGCTGTATTGGAAAAATATATCTGCAAACGAGATATCAGATTATTTAAATGGTCTATGAGTTTATGGAAACCTGGTCTAGAACAACTTGTAAACATTTCTGCAACGCATTTAGATATGTTCCTTTAATCCTAATTACAAACTAGATTTAAACTTCGATGTAAGTAGAACATAGAGGTAAACACTGCACGCATAATTAATTGCATGACACACAAGCTGGCACACTGCGGTAGATAAGCCAATCAACAGCAGACAGTGCGTCGTCTGTCTCGAGTTATTGATGCCTATTCGTTCGTGCAATCGACGGACTCGCGATGCGGACACAGAACGTGTGAAACGGGATGTTTTATGGGGATATTATTATTGCTTTTGGATTTTGAGTCGTATTTGTAGCGTTGTGGAAAGAGAGATGTAGCACCAACCATACTATTAAATATACCAGGTCATGAAATAGAGCAGGCTGGTGTAAATAAATAAATGCACAACGATGTAGAAGTAGATATAAAACTATTAGATTTTTTTTTTATATTTTGTTCATAAATTGTATTTGTAACAACACATAATTCATAACCACCAATTATTGGTTATGACTATAGATTATGGATTGAAATACATAATTAATGTCGATAATAAAATGTTTACGAAGCATAATCTAAGTATTATACTACATAAACAGTTAACGTGATCTATCTGAAGGCAAAAGCCTTGTCATAAATAAACACTGTAAAACCTAACAGGAAAAGTCGAAGATGCAGCAATTGACCCAGAGATCAACCGAGCATTTAGTGATTATTGACTTGCATAAAAACATTATTTACTTATTGGAACTATTATGCTGTTGTCATTCTAATAATGATATAATTTTATATACATTTTCTGAGTTGATATGAATGTTATTCACGATGTTAAAGAGGAAAAAAATGATCTAATTTGAGCATGTCTTAGCAGCCGTGAATTTTGAAACGCAGTATTATTCATCTTACTTACAAATTAACACTAATATGCTCAACACTTGTAGCGGAACATGTAATTATATCTTTCAAACGTTATTTTGTAAAAAAAATATTGCGAAAAGACCATTCAAAACGGAGCGATTATCATCTGCATTAATTTGCCGTTGAACAAAAACAAGGCGCAACCTTGAATAGTGACTTGATGCATTTCTGCATGAGCACGATGTAGAAACATCTTGAACACAACACCTTTGCACGAACCTCATCCGATGTAATCACCGTAACTGACACCACATAATAAAATTTCATTACGCAGATTGCTTCGTAGAGTGAAGTAACCGCAACGACAATATTTATTATCTTTCATCACATTACCAAATACGATCTAATGTATTCGCAACTTGTACTAACTCATACATTAAACATAAACGTTTTATTCCTGATTATACATTCGGATGTCAACCTTCAACGGACTCTTTGTTTGGTGTATTTTGTCAATCTAATTGCTCTATTGTTAGTCGAACGACTGTCGGATCTCCTGCCTGCGTTTCGATTAGTTTATTAATAGGCTCAACTTCGATGGCGACGACGCTATTAATTGCTTTAATTTTTATTAATCGTTTCCCATTCCCAACACTTTCGACACGAGCATTCTGAACTATTTCTTAATTGCGTTCCTATTTGTAAACATGCCACCCAGAAATATATTGCGTAAGGCTATGAGATAACAGGTAAACAGTTTGCGCTCTCGTCAGAAAGTAATTTTATATGCTGTTAGAAAGCCATCTATCTACACATACCCAGTTTCTATTAAATATAACCAATTATTGTGTTCTTTTTATCGTTTAATTGAACTCCTTCCGCGTTTAACTTTAATTGCCTATATCCTACCAATCATGCGATCAATTAAACTCACTGGTCCAATAAAACATTTGCGATAACATTCTCATAAGTATCATTACATAATGTTGGGTTATATTAATGTATGCAATCAAAAGTTATCATAACAATTTATTACCGGCCTGTGTACCGAGAGTGATCTCTATCATGTAGTAGCCTTTGGCTTTTGTTTTGCTTAGTGATGTGATGAGATGATAGTGATTTGCTATGTAGCACCCGAAGAGATCCGCTTACGATAAACTGCATGGCTAGCCGTTTTGCATTGTAATGTACTCTTTGTAATAGGTATACGTGTACTCTAGATACTTTACTACTTCATTTTGCCACTGTAATACCATCGCGTCGGTATTCAAGAAAAGCTTTAAGTCTTCTCATATTAAAATGACATAAATCCATACTAATATTATGAAGCTGAAGAGTTTGTTTGTTTGTTTGTTTGAACGCGCTAATCTCAGGAACTACTGAACCGATTTTGAAAATTCTTTCACTAATAGGAAGCTACATAACTCCTGAGTGCTATAGGCTACATTTTATTCCGGGAAAATATTTTTGTCCCGGAAAAACATTTCACGCGGGCGGAGCCGCGAGCACTGCTAGTAAAGTATATAGACCCACAGTTCTAAAATAATATCAGCAATCTTATTTATGAAACATTTCAAATGTATTTTCTAATAGTTTTTGCTCGCGGCTCCGCCCGCGTGAAACAGATTTTCCGGGATAAAAGTCCCGCTTTATATTTTCCCGGGATAAAAAGTAGCCTATGCCCTTTCTCAGACTCTAGACAATGTGTACCAAATTTTATTTAAATCGGTTCAGTAGTTTTGGTATGAAAGCGCGACAGAGTTACTTTCGCATTTATAATATTAGTAAAGATAGGCGACTAACACATTCCAGACACTGTGTTACGCTACTTTCAGATGTGATTTACTGGCACGCTATAATTCATACATTGTTTTTTTACCAGGCACAGCGGTCAGCTGCGCAACACGCTAAGCCGAGCGCGTGAGCTGTGCGAGCGATGGCGCAGCGGCAGTGCATCGACACCGCCCGCTCCTCCACCCGACGACGAGGGCGGGGGGCGGCTCGCGCGCTGGTTCAGCGTGCGCCGCGGCTCCGCGCACCAATACGACATGCACACGCACGAGACGGACAAGATGCCCAAGCTGCCGGAGGTAATATCACCCAGTGCCTTTGTACAGCTGGGTACTCACTTAGCAGTGTTGCATGTAACGCATCACATACTGTATCAACCTGCAAGTGGGTACGGCTCGTCCACAGTCTACCGCGTATCTAGCTCTATCTACTACGAGCACACTGCGAGCTGCCTTTGTGTTCGCAGTGATACCGCCACTCGGCGGGTCACTGCGAGCTTACAGCGCACCACGCGCGAGCGACTCGCAGCGGGTTCGTGCCTACGTACTCACTTGATACCGTATCTGATACATTACATGCTACACTGCTAAGTGAGTACCTAGAACTCACCGCTTCATACAGGAACACCCCTTTTTCTGTCGGGGGTTAAAAATGAGCGCTGTATGTCGTATGACGTGTCTCATAAGAACTTGATGGATGTTATCAAATGAGGTGTCATTAGCTTCATCTGAATGCCATGAATGACATAAGATGTCAATTTGTAGGTGTCAAGAAATATAATATGGCGCCTGTCTGTTGCGGTAATTTAATACGGCTAGATTATGTTTGCTTATGTCCATAGACCTGTAATTATTAGAAATATTTAAACTGAGAATAACTTCCCAATAAGCTAGTGCAAATTAACTAGCTAATAACAGTAATAGTTGTTCCTAGAATATATTCCTCATTCTATTATTGAGGAATGTCCTGAATGAAACAGTCGTTGTTCCACAACAAACAATTTATCAATGGCATGAGACCTCTCCGTTCATAAAAGCAATAAGCATTTACGGAATTGTCAGACAGCATACATATTTATCCCATTTACGTTATAACAGAAAGCATAATAAAATAACATATAATGTACAAAGCTCATGAATCACATTAATATTTTAGATGAATCATGATTCAGTCATTGAGTAGTCATTGAACGTCAAACCGCAGTAACGAGTCGATCGCCGCGTCGGCGTCGCCTCGCACGACGTCTCATCACGCTAAACAAATATCTATTTTAACATGTGATATAATGATGTCAGCTTGGTATCCAGTGAGCTACCATACCGGATTCATGTATACGATAGTAATTTTCTTACTTCAGTTTATTTTTAGTGTGACTACGTGTGTAACGTGTTACTCGTAAATGTCAAAAGTTAATTCTATTCGCGCGAACGTTTCGCAGTCATGTTTTGTCCGTTTTGCATGAGACTGATGCACGATAAGGCTGAGTATACGTTGACACACTACAACGTAAGTGACGTGGTGTATTGGTATATCGCTTTTGACGTTTACGTGCCGATAATAAGACAGTGTTCCGATGACGCGAGTCGTGACGCGCCACGCCGAACGTTCAGCGCCGGCAATCACGGCGACCAACTACGTTCACCAGTCACTACGGGCCGTCCTCGAAACGCGAGATTCTGTCGCGTGTAGTGTGCGAATACACAAATAAACCGCGTTATTTGTGTACGCGAATCGTGCATCGGGATCCTGTGAGCAGTGTTTGTGAGTAACGTGTGTGATGTTGCGCGTTGTTTCCAGTTGGAGGAGGATATGTTCTCGTGCGGGGGTGAGGTGCGGGGCGGGCGCGTGCCGCCGCCGTCGCTGGGCCCGCCGCCGGACTCGCTGACGCCGGTGCAGCTGCGGCGGAGGCACGTCGTCACCGCCATCATACACAGCGAGAACTCTTATGTCGCCACTCTACAGCGATTAGTCAATGTGAGTCCCATGAGCTAAGCAAACTTACCATACAAATATTTACACGGAAATTACCGTCCACTGTTAACTGTGTTTTGTTTAAATATTTTAATGTGATATTTGAATTTACTAATGAGAGATCATACACGCTTTGACGCCGTTCATGAATGCCGTTAACGAAAAGGGGATATGCAACGGGCCTAAACAAACTACATAACTAAATAAATTCATTGATAAGTTACGACGGAATATTAGAATTCTACAGATGTGTGCATATTTCACGCAATAATTCACGTTCAAGAGGTATAAGATCTTTAACAGCAGTTTTATCGCCTTGTAGTACTGAACACTCAATATTGCCATTTATGAAGTTTTATAGAATAGTTGTATTTATACATAAAAACAAATAAAGGAATGTTTGTGCCTAAATATCACCGGTGTAATATAATATTTGTCGTTATGGTTTGGCAAACGGCCAGCAATAATTTTCCGTACAAGGTGGTTCGGTACAAATATTTGCTTTGCGCAATTATGGTCAGCTGAAATAAGCACACTGTCAACAAGACAGCCCACTTGCTAATACAAGTTATTGTACACAAACCGGTTGGGGCGCTATCAAAACATCTCGGCATCGGGCGTTCGACGGACGCGCGGGTGACATTTCTCACGATTCGAGAGAAATTCGTCGCCGGGAAGGAAGTGTCTAGATTTATGACAGAACTGCCAATTATAATCCAATCATAATGCCTATAAGTTGTTGCGTAATCTGTCAAGTAAGAGTGTGTAACCTTGCTTACATCTCGCTGAGTCGCCAATCTCAACAGAGACGGCACTTTTGTTTTCAACCATTTTTTTTATTCATGTCCATGTTTTCAACTGAATGACGGAGGTGTGGCCGGTGACACTATAGGACGCAACTCTTGATTAAATAGAGAGGTAACAGTTACAAAAGCACATCTCAAGGCGGCAACACTGCGTTCATTAATGAGATTACCCGTTCGGAAAGCTGTCTGCCGGGTTTTGTTAATAGCTGTTGATTGCTCGTTACATAACATACACACATCAATGAATACCTGTTTGGGGAAGCGCGTTTATTATACCTGTGTAAATAAATGCGCCTCTACGAACGCCGAACCGATGTAATAACTTGTGGGGTAATGCAACTGAAAGTCGTTTGAATCTCGTTAGTGCAGTGATTATTGATAATTGAAATACAAAATATGTTTGTACATTTTCTTCTGTAACGAGATACCGTAAGCAAATGAACTTTCTTTTCGACGTTTGTCAACTAAAATGTGGTGAATTTACATGAAACGGCTGCAAATGGGAGAGCGCGCCACGCATAGGAAATGTCAAAAATCTCAACGCAAACATATGTAAATATACCTGTCTGGCCCACTTTGTATTGTTTTGCCCACAATTCACATGCCACAGATTTGCATATTAGGAAGTAGGGCAATTTGAATAGAGTACAGTTTACGCTGGTGGACCGCGAGGTCATCTCTTATTGAAAGTGGCGCCGACAGCCGCCACAAAGCCTGCTTGATGCACCAAATTGGACTTTTGTCTATGCGAATTGGGCCAGCATTGTCCAGAACTGCACTCTGAGTCAATACAAACGTTGTTGCACACAATACAGATATTCAGTTATTGACTTATTCAGAAGAAGTCTCTATTGTAGAGTAGACGTAAGTTTATAATGAGGTATCCAAAGTATTTCATGATCCATGAACAGATCTATAGAAATTAGAATTTGAAGACGTGAATTAATTTTCTGGTATGTCCTTGCCGCTCAGTTTTTCTGTATGATTTTATTTGCAATTTCAATTAATGCTAAAAATCATGAGAATTATACAAGGGTGAACAACACATTAGGTATAAACAAACACAATTACTGACAGAGTACTAAGCACGCATTTACTGATATCGGTAAGTTACAAAGTTTATTATTTGCAAAGTGTGCCACAATTTCACGATTACAAGGAAAACATACGTAAACACATACTAAATATGTCATCGACTCTTTGTTCGTCTCTGGGAACATGTAAAGCGTGAACATGAGCGTATGAACTGATCTGTGTTAGTAAATGGAGAATGAACGTTATTACTAAGTTCTCTATGAGAATAGGGATTCTAGTTTAATAAATGGAATTGAATGAATGATAATAACCAACGTGCACTGGAGCCACGCTTGATCTAGGATTCTAATAAAGATACAAAATAATTAATGCGATAAAAATGTTTTTTGATTTTTTTTTGTTAACTTAATATGACGTATAATGTAGAGACTTTACAACTGCCCAGTAGTTGAATAAACGACGTAGCAGATTAGAAAATGATTTGTTTACCAAACAATGATTTCATATTGTTCAATTAAACTTAGATCATGTATAGTAACATCTTATTGTTTCCGAGGCTATCAGTTTTTTAAAGGTGTCCTTAACGTACTGAAACGTACATAAACGTACATAAACTTCGTCGTTTACGTACTGAAACGTACCTAAGATTGCACCACAGTCAGCACGTCCTTTGAATTATAATTAAGCTTTGTCTTCATTACTACTGTGTTATAAAAAATGATAATAGCTGCGTAATTATAATGATCTAATAATTCTTATTGGATAATATTTTTAATGTACGTAATGATTGTTCTCGAATAGACAAATGATTGCTTGACTGCCTCGGTGGCGTAGTTGTATTGCGTACGCATTACGAGTACGATTTGCGCGCTGAGGTCCTGGGTTCGAATCCCGGGTCGAGCCAAAAAAACATTGTGACTGGGTTTTTCCATCTTAAAATTTACTTAGTCGCAGCTCGGAGTCAGGAAGTTGGCGGTGTGATACCCCGCACGTAAAGCCGTTGGTCCTGCGCCTGATCTCTCTCCGGTCATGTCGGATTGCCGTCTCACCGGACTATGAGAGTGAAGGAATAGCGAGTGCACCTGTGTATTGCGCACACACTTGTGCACTATAATATCTCCTGCGTACCTGGCTGATCTCCATTGAGATTGGCCGCCGTGGCCGAAACTGGCTAGGAGAATTATTATTATTATGATTGCTTGACAAACCATAACGTAACGAGATTTTAGTCTGACATGTTTTTGTGTATCACATTTGGTGTAAAAAATACATCGAAACTTTATTCCAAGTAATAACAGATTATGTTATCTTGGAGGTTGCACAGCGCTTGTTTATTTGTACGGTTAGTTCGCAATTTAATGCACAAAGTACTCAATAATTACTTACTTGTAAGCTAACACGACTTGCTCGTTAAGCCAACATAAGTTAACAACAATTATACGCGCCTAGCGAATTTATAACGTTTACGTCAAAGTTATATTCAATTCTTTGTTTGTTCTTATAATTTCCGTTGACTGTATAAAGAAAAATGTATATTTTTTTGTTTTTGCTGTAATAATAGTGACATTAATAGAATAATAAGGCAATAACTGTCATCCTTTGTTATATAGAATTGCTTGATGCTCTAAGCGATTCATGACGTACCGCAGCAACCCGACGATCGGCAATGCACGTTCTCTATAACCGTCATAGAGACAGCGGCTAACTACCAGTGAACAATAATATGATCAGAGGCATAGAAGCCCGTTTATGTAGAACCCAAAAAATAAAGTATCCGTTTTATTATGTTTCGATTAATCTCTTGCGTGATGGTAACATAGGTATATCAAGAAAGTTGATATTGAAATAGACAAAACATTAAAATCAAATTAACTGCTTCGGTGGCGTAGTTCTATTACGGTACGACTGCAATGCTGAAGTCTCGGGTTCGATCCCCGAACCGGGTAAAGTAATATTGGGTTTTTCTAATCAGTATCAGTCCGGAGTCTGGAATTTGTGCCCGATATAGGCTCGCCCCCTATCACACACATCATGGGATGGAATACGCACGGTGAAAAGTGGGTGCACTAGTTGCGCCTCTGCCTACCCCTTCGGGGATAAAAGGCGTGAGTATGCGTGAAACCAAAAAATATTACATTATAGTTTCTTCAAAGATTCAGCGTAAAATAATTTGTGCTAATGTGCTGAGTTAATCGTATTCGTACAACGTGGACACCCGCCCTGTGGATTGGGGGCGTTTGGAGAATTCCACCACGGTATCCCCTGCCTGTCGTAAAAGGCGACTAATAGGGGCCTCTGGGGGTCACGGGTGGTCGGGAGGTGCCGCCCACCTATTAGTCTAGCCAACTTCTGTGACCCCCGTGATGGACGGCAGCGTGTCTCACGCTGCCTCGGACGCCAGGGGCGTCCCTCGGTGTGCGGGGGCTTCTGAGCCTCCGCAACAGCGGTACGCGCAGGGGCGGTTGCGGACGACAACTTAGACGTGAGTCGGAGGAAGCCCGCAGCCGTCCCTAATGCGCCGAAGATGGCTATATATAAAAAAAAAAAAAAAAAACAACGTGGACACCTTGTGCGACTATTCTAAAAAGCCCAATGGAACACCTCAATTAATTTACAGATGCCTTCTGTGACTGCACCCGCATGATTTCACGTTTCTTAATATGTTTTAAACCACCTCTAGTGTTAACACGACATACAAGGTCTATTGCAAAAGTGTGCGTTTACAATTTACATTGAATACACACGCTACCTATTTCGAGGTGTGACGCGATTTATGGCGGATTTCGTACTGCCGCTTAGTTTTTATTTGCACATCTCAAGACGAATATTTGAATTAACATTTGTCTGTTAGAATATGTTACTGATGTCATTTTTTGTTCATTATCTCGTTAGCTGTGGGATTATTTAATTTTATATGTACATTATTTAATGTAAGCGGCTTTTTCTAATACGCGGCATTGAATTTCATAAATGATTTAGACTAACAAGTGTTTTTGTATGTGAACCTCTTTGTTACTACATTGTTTATAACGAAAGAGTTGAAACGTTGGCAATCTCAAACTTTTACGATGTGCCTTTTTATTTTCACTCGTTTTAAATACTCCTCAAGTTCTTTACTAGTTTTAGCTCGCGGCTGAAATAAAAAGTAGCCTATGCGAGGGATATACATACTATAATATACCATACATACTATATACCCAGGGACTAAAATTATCTATATACCAAATTTTATAGAAATCCGTTCAGTAGTTTCGGAGATGTGCAGTAACAAACAGACAGAAAAGAATTCTAATAATCGGTGATTTGTGTTCTATTACTCTTGTTTAGTCACCCCCTTTCTTTTTTAACCCCCGACAAAAAGGGAGTTGTTATAAGTTTAGGGTGTGTGTCTGTGTATCTATGTGTCTGTATGTCTGTGGCATCGTAGCTCTCAAATGAATGGACCTATTTAGACGCGGTTTTTTTTAGGTTGAAAGCTGTGATCGAGATTGTTCTTAGCCATAATTTATGAAGAACTCAGGACCAGGGAGATGAAAATCCTTTTTTAGCGGTCCCCCGATGCGACGATGCTTGTGTCAGAATATTACTAGGCACTTAAAGGACAAAGACACTTTTTTTTTTTACTTTTTAGAGGTTTTTATTATTTTTTTTTAATTTAAGTTTTAATTTTATCACATTTCTTTCAGTGTACAGACACACCAAAATCTACTGTTTTATTAATATGTATAGATAATGTAATCATCTAGCTGCTTTACGGTCTCTCTGTAATAAATTATTTAAAATTGGCAACATAAAATCGATATACGGTAAATATTTACCTCATGAAAGTGGTAGTTTCCCAACTTCAATGAGTTTTATGTAACCCCAATGACGTGAGCATGGAATTACACATATGGCGTTAGACATTTTATTTCCTATATTAATAATATGTATTCGTGTTCAAAAATGTTGTGTACGAAATCCCTATTACTAGCCTCATATAAATAACTAGCTTTTGACCGCGGCTCCGCCCGCGTTAAAAAGTTTTTCCGGGATAAAAGTCCTGCTTTATATATTCCCGGGATAAAAAGTAGTCTATGTGTTAATCCAGGACATGATCTACCCGTGTTCCAAATTTCATCGAAATCCGTGCGGTGGTTTTTACGTGAAAGAGTAACAAACATTCATACATCCATATATCCATACTTCAAACTTTCACGTTTATAATATTAGTAGGATTTTCAACAGTGAAATAATAATTGCGTATATGAACAGCGCCTTGACCGACATGAACTATATCGCAGATGAAAGGCGCCGCGTAAAATCATGACTGACGAGTCCCGAATACTAAAACTGCTTTAAACTCAAGGTTGGCGTAAAAAAGTTGAATCTGTGGGAGCCAATTATAGACAGGTATCTATCTACCATTACACGCGATGTTATAAACATATTCTAACTTTTACTAAAAATAATGCTGTTGGAATTTGATAGGCTTATATTACACACTAGCTATTGCCCGCGGCTCCGCCCGCATTAAAAAGTTTTTCCGGGATAAAAGTCCCGTTTTATGTTTTCCCGGGATAAAAAGTAGCCTATGTGTTAATCCAGGACATGGTGTACCCGTGTTCCAAATTTCATCGAAATCGGTTCAGTAGTTTTTGCGTGAAAGAGGAACAAACATCCATACATCCAAACATCCATACATTCTTACAAACTTTCGCCTTTATAATATTAGTAGGATAGATTTTAAATAGGAAATTCTACTTACTTCGTATTTTCCAAAGTGTTGGTAGAATTAGGGTCGATTTCACCGCTTTTTATCAGAAAAGTATAAGTTGACGAAACAAAAGTCACACTCTAATCTAGGAGCATAGATAGTTTGACTTTTAGGGGACATGTGGCAAATAGCTTTTATCAGCACTCGGTGAAAGCGGTCATAATATATTTTGTATATTTATTTTATGACTTAAGAATATGTTAACTGAATTTTAACTCGAGCAAAGTGATATTGAGTTTTTCTATTCGGTATCAGTCAGAGTCTGGAATTTGTGCCCGGTATGGCGATAGGCTCGCCCCCTATCACATCATGGGACGGAATAACGGCGAACAGTGGGTGCACTAGTTGCAGCTCTGCCTACCCTTCGGGGATAAAAGGAATGTGTGTGTGTGAATCCTAACATACCGTGACCAAGAAGGAGAAAACTTATATACAAATTTATACTCGTTTTTCAATTACCTCTATTGTGTTTGGTGTAACATGTAAGAAGTCCTAATAAGGGCAATATTTGTTTACATTAAGTTTTGCCTTTACTGAATAAGGTACAGGAAAAAAGTTGTTACGCACAATGTATTGAATGTCTCATGGAGCACATATATGGCTTACAAAAAGATTATTCTGACTTCAATTCAATCAACACAATGTGCGTCATTATTTAATAGGCAGTAAACAATAATATGCTTTTAATGATATTTCCATTACTCTACTTTCCGACTTAAATAGACAGATGTTTTTGATTGTTCATGACTAATATGATGATGAATATGACATAAATATGATGATACTCTTAAAATAATTATAATCAATTTGAACGAATAGTCGTTTTTTCTAATGAATTCTGGCCAATAACTTTGGAATATTTGCAAGCAGATTCTTTGAAATATGATCTACCATTACCTATAAACGATATAAGTAATCACTTCTTTCCTTCAAATAATTTATGGGACAAAACACGAATCAGACACTACAAATGCAACGTACACTTTTCGAATTAATAACTATAGAATTATCTTGTCTTCAGGACTACAAGAAACCGCTAGAAGAAAGCAGCCCGGCGATACTAAACGCGAGCAAGATACAAACTCTGTTCCACCGACTTCCAGACATACTGCAATGTCACCTACACTTCCGCACCGCGTTGGCGGACTGTGCGCGGACGTGGGACCGCGATGAAAAAATAGGTAAATCGACCGTATCCCATTGTTGTTCCAGACGATTGTGGCAGTGAATATTCTAGAGATGTGTACTTACAGATCTGCAATGGCACCAGGTTTAAACCCGGTACTTGAACAAACACCCGTGAACACTAATAAAGAACTAAGTGTGTACAGCATAAATACTGGTGTTTATAGGGTTTTCACAAAGTGGACGTTAGCCTAGTTGGGAATGGAACGGTCTGCCGAGACAATGTCCGGAGATTCAAAACCCAAGGCACACACCTCTGACTTTTCGAAGTCACGTGTGTATTGTTTATCAATTATCGTTGACTTTGACGGTGAAGGAAAACATCGTGAAGAAACCTACATACTTGAGAATTCTCTATAAGAATTTCGAGGGTATGTGAAGTCTGCCAACCCGCACTAGGGTAGCGTGGTGGACTAAGGCCTAAGCCCTCCCAGTAGTAGAGGAGGCCCGTACTTTGCAAACGGTTTTCGAACAAAAATTGGTGTAAGTGGATTGCTCATTTGTACTAAGTTGTGCTAGATGAGTTTGGGACTAAATTAATCATTACTGGTCTTGAAACATATGATCCAAATAACTTACCACATATGTATTTGAGTCAAGGTTATCTAGTACTTATCGATTGTCCCCTGTTCTTAATCCAACTAGTCTTTATTAAACTAATTCTCAATCAACACGTACTACTAAGTACTGACACAAGGTGGACTACACGGAATAAATGATGTCACATCACAATAGGTGTCGCCCAGTATCGTAAAATATCCATTTCTCGGGCTTATTCTGGTAAATACGACTTTTACCTAAAACATTTCTTACGTTGAAATGTTAAATGCGTTGACTTGTGTGTTTGTGAAAGTCTTGAATGAGCGACTTGATGATGACACTTCGATTCGATGGTAATGTTTATCCGTAAATAGGTTTTCGGATATTGTTGAGCATTCTTTCGGAGGTTTTGAGAGAATCTGTTAATTAGGTTTCGATGTGTCTGGTGTTCCCCATTTTGAAATGTAAGCAACTCTTTCTTATTTGTTACTCTTGGTAAATGTAACTTGATCTATTATAATAAGGAAGCAGAATCGTTGTCTATAATTGCTAGTGCCAAGTTCTTCCAAATTTCCCTCTAAAAGCAATTTAGCCATGAGAACATATTTTTTGTTCAACGTTTCTACGAATATTCTCAGCACTCGTTCGTTTTAAAATAAACACATAAATTCTTTCTTTAAACATAATTATAACGTTGAAATCCCAAATTAATACATTTCGTAAACACTTGATACAAAGTGAGACATCTCGGAACACATTCGTAGAGCACGCGCGTGGGCAGTATGACTGTGCGGACAGTTGCTTCTCACCTTTTAAAATGATACGCAAATGTGTATTATTTTTATAAACACACTGTTATTCGTTCATTCGAGACATGAGTATAGTTTAAATATACTTTTCGTGTATCATTTGTTTTAAAATAAGATAATTTTATCAGTGGCGAATTATTAGTAAATTAAATAGAAATCCCGTAAAATATTTCACTCCTTTTCTCATCATGCTTAGCGTTGACGCAGATAAGTATCAAAACAGGGGCGCAGCTACCACTGTATCCTCATCCTATGTATGGGCCCCTCATAGTCTATACGCTAAACTTTGGTGTTTTTTGCCCCCGCATAACAGGCTTTCGGACGCGGGGAATGCAAGGCATAAACTAAATGACCTGTACTTAATTAAAGTATTAATCTGTCGTTGGAAGGGCCCCCACCAAATTTTTATATAAGGCCTCTTTATGGCAAACTACGACTCTGTATCAGAATATTTCTTATTTCATAATTTTCAGCGATTTCGGGGCTATCTTCAAATGTATTCCCCACTACAAAAACATTGATGATCTATTTAATAACCTTAGCGAATATATCATTATAGGTTAATGGATAACGCGTCCCTAATAGCTATTTCCTTGACTATAATTCTTTCAGTTAGACACTATCATTGAATAATGAGGTGTAATAAATGTATTTTATGAGTGAATAAAAAAAATTCTAACCCCATTAATGTCACCAACATTTTAAAATAAATTACGAATTATTATTTTCAATTCAGTACTACTCCCTATCATTATCAAGACGTAGAGAATTTGAAACTACGCTTGCAAAATTTCCCATGTTTATTTTTGTAATATCTACAATTTCTATAATATACATAGTTTGAATCATAGACAAAGGTCTATCCATAAACCTGACATACGCTGCGTTAAGTATTAATATATTATACCTACTAATATTATGAAGAAGATTTGATTTTTTGTAATGGATTAACTCAAAAACTATTAGACCAATTTAAAACAATATTTCACCAATATAAAGCCACATTAACAGCTAGTAACATAGGCTGCTTTTTATCATGATAAAATATAAAGCGGTATTTTTTTCCCGGAAAAACTTTGACGCGGGCGGAGCCGCGGGAGAAGCTATAGCCTAATATAATTGATGTATTTTGTTTCAGGCGAGGTCTTTTTGAGCGCGTTCTCAAAAGCGGTGGTGCTAGATGTATATTCGGATTTCATAAACAACTTCTCCGTCGCGATGGAGTTGGCCAAGATGGAGTCGAAACGCAAGTCGGCGCTGGCGGACTTCTTCAAAGTGAAGCAGATCAGCGCGCACGACCGGCTCTCGTTCTTCGGGCTGATGGTGAAGCCGGTGCAGCGGTTTCCGCAGTTCATTATGTTTTTACAAGTAAGCTATTGTACTAGACTTGTATTTGTATTGACTTGTACGACGAAGTTGTTCATTGAGAGCTTCATGCCCTACCACATCAAATATAAAGTTGCGTATCAGATTATTAATATCGATGGCTTAATTATCAAACATCGTAACTCCATTCAACCAAATTTTACAGGAGGATAAAAAAACTGTCTACTGTAAATTTTTTAAGGAAATGTATATTATTTTTTTATTCAGTACAGTATTTTAATTGTTCATGTACTCATTTTCAATCAAATAATGCAATAAATCGTTTGATCTAGTATTTAAAATGGACTTGCGCACTTGGAAATTCCAAGCCTTTCACAAATTAGCAAGTTTGCATGGATATACGTAGTTTTTTTTTGGATTGTCTTTCAAATGCAATGTATTCAAATAATAATTTATAACCAAATTCGATTAAATATTAGAAAATTATTCATTTATTCATCTTATCAGGCTCATTAAAGTAAAATAAAATTAACATATTTCAAATCTATACTAATATTATAAAGCTGAAGAGTTTGTTTGTTTGAACGCGCTAATCTCAGGAACTACTGAACCGATTTTGAAAATTCTTTCACTAATAGGAAGCTACATAACTCCTGAGTGCTATAGGCTACTTTTTATCTCGGAAAAAAAATTTCACGCGTGCGGAGCCGCGAGCACTACTAGTTACTAAAATCAGAATAACGAGAAGATATTGACGTATTATTTATTTTATAAGTAAACGTATTAAGACTTAAAAATTCTTTCCAATCAAGATTCCCAAATTATTCAAATATCTTCCTCCTTTTTCTTGTGATTATTTGTTACATTTTAGCTTTCTTCCTTCTTTTAAACTCAGCTTGAAATTGCACCTTCCTTTTATAATTCTTTCTGGTTTCTGTTGGACATATTACGGTATCTCCAATTATTATCTATTTTCTTTTTCCCAAAATAAGATCTCCTTTTCCTTAGTTTTCTTTTTTAATAAATTTTATGCTCCATGTATTTGGTCTTTTTTAGTTATTTTCTGTCGTACTTCTTCGCACAACAAAGCTACAGTCTCAGTGGTTGCTGTAATTGTTTCTTGCGTTGCTGTGTCAGTCATGACTGAGATGGTGTTAAACTATATCAACTATGCGTTCTTTGGTAGTCTAAGTAATTATAGTTAGATCATTTAGCACAATAATTTTAATTGCAATTGTATTTAGGGTGTATTATTTGGTCGGTACCAAAATTAATAAGTGTAGTAAGTTCCTGTCTTACTCAATTTGCTGCATTATGAATATTTATTTTAGAAATAGAACTAACGTCAAGTAAACTGATTAAATGTTGGCTGATATCGTAAAGTCTCTGGGGGACATTCATAACAATCACATCATCAATCATTAACATTGCGATGTTTGGATTAATACAATACTTAAAAGAAAAAATTACATCTTGGATAAGAACTCTCATATTTTAAGAGTATAATATCTTTGGGATTCCCACTTATATCATTTATGGTGTTTTCTTTATCATTTTGAGTACCAAGCATCCATCAGTTTGTTCAATGTAAAGTAACGTAGACTACGTTGTGCTAATCATTCAGATGGAGGTTCAGGGCTCAAGAAGCTATTTATTATTTTCAAAGTACGAGGATTTAATGGCCTTATAAATATTTTTGACACTTCAATGATTGTGAGTCACAGTGCAAGTTTAAAGATGTCCTGCGTTTCATTCTGAAACTTAAAAAAATTAAAATACACAGATAACTTAATTGTAAGGGTAGCTATTAAATTTCATTACTTATCACTAAATAAATACAATATATAACTTATTAAATTTCATAAAAATAAATAACTTCAACAAATTAAATGGCGTAAAGTAATTTTGGGGACAACAAAACTTTAAGCTTTTGGAGATGTGTGGTTTTCAACATTAAGTTGGTACACCTTTCAGTCAAAACACACTAGAAAAATACGTAACTCCTCATAATGAATGATGACAGGTATTATTCTTAAAAATGCATCATACAAAAATGTTTCTAATATAGAAATTTATGGGAAACGTTAATATCGTGTGAAATTATTAAACAGAAGTTCTTTACAGTTAAAGATCTTAACAATATTAAGTTACTTTTCAAACATACTTGTCGTAACTCCTCTCGGATATTTTATGAATTCACGTATCTCCAACACATTCGAAAATAAGACTAGTTTCGATTCAATTTATTCAATTATGTCACAAAATATATAAATATAGTTCAAATTACTTACCATTTATTCACTTCAATCATAAGAAAGGATGAAAAAGCGCCGAGATGCTAAAAAAAACGTAGGAAATAATACGACCTTAAATCTGACGGCTAGCCCGGTACTAAATGGGGGACTTACGAATATTGCATTACTAAAAATAGCGTCGTGGAATTACGCATTCGGAAAATAAGTGAATAACATTTTTTTTATGGCATTTATGGATTTGGGCATAATTCCATTCGATGCATCGCAGTATTTTACACCAGATGGCATTAAAACATGATTTTGACAAAAAATGGAGTTACGAACTTTGATAATTAAGCCGTCGATATGTTTTGAAACATTTGCAGGATTTATTAAAACACACGCCGCCAGGACATTCGGACCGCGTTGCTCTGCAACGTGCATTGACGAGGCTGGAGGCTTTGGCCGAAGCGTTGAATGAAAGGAAAAGGGATGCTGAAAGGACACAGGTAAACTTACTTTTATATCTATACTAATAAAGCTGAAGAGTTTCTTTGTTTGGTTGAACGCGCTAAACTCAGGAACTCCTGAACCGATTTTGAAAAATTTTCACTAACAGGAAGTTGCATTACTCCCGAGTCTTGAATGCCATAGGCTACTTTTTATCCCGGAATAAATTTTCACCTGGGTGGAGCCGCAAGCTACACTTTACGGTGCAACCGCACATATCAACAGACTCAGCATTTTGTCATTGCAATTGTAATCGCAATAAAATCAATCAGTTCACCATCATAGCGCGTCCGCATCGCACATCTATCATTAGCACTAATATTTCATTTGTGAACTCAATATATTTTATCATTAGTGAAACATATAGGTATGTACCTTGTTTCATTCATATCTCAAAAGGTGTACAGAACAAACCATACATCTTTTTGGTCCTTCAAGCTGGATTTTTTTCGATAAAACCGTTCTACTTGCAATTCCTATTATTTAATTGAATAATCGTTTGTGATCATTTTTTTTTGTCAAACTGTGTACATACATTAAAATATAAATGTGTGTATGTAGGCATTCCGCGCGGCTCTGCGGCGGCTGACGAAGGGCGGGGTGGCGGCGGCGGGGGGCGCGGGGGGAGCCACGCGCTTCGGCGCCGCGCGTCTGCTCGCCTCGCGCGCGGACAAGCGGCATCTGCTGCGGCAGGACGACTTGCTGCAATTGGTCAGTTTACATTTATAACTACCCTCAATGGTTTTGACAAGTGTAGTTTTTTTTATACTGACTACTTTTGATGGTAAGTGGAATGTTGACTGACGAGATGATTACGTCTCGCCAGTCAACACAATTATGTCGACCTCTTTGAAATGGAATACACACAGCCTGATCTCGAAACGCGACACACTTACGTGCACGACTATTGTGTCTTTATACCTAGTATATACGGTGGTCGCTCTGGGCGGACACAAATATCCTACCACCAACAAAAATGATCCTAATACTTGTAAAATATGATTTTTGAAGTAATTGTTCAAAAGCCCCGTTTTATCAACTGAAGCTATCTTTTTGTCGGGGTCTTAGTAAGCTGGAGCACTCGAAGATCTGCGATCGCGTCCAGCTTAATAACACCGATGATTACTCTAACAACAGTTGAAACGGTGTAAATTTGTTACGCAGGAGTTCAACCAGTCGGGCGGTCTGTCGAAGTGCAAGCCGCGGCGGCTGCTGCTGCTGAACGACCTGGTGGTGTGCGTGTCTGTGTCGACGGGCGGCGGCGCTGGTGACGAGGAGCGGCTCGGACTCAAGTGGGCGCACCCCGTGCACGACGTCGACGTGCTCGACACCGGCACCTCGCCCACGCTCAGCAGGGTCCTCGCTCAAGGTATATCCACATTCCACACTCGCCATTGTACAGTGGTGCTGGTGACGAGGAGCGGCTCGGACTCAAGTGGGCGCACCCCGTGCACGACGTCGACGTGCTCGACACCGGCACCTCGCCCACGCTCAGCAGGGTCCTCGCTCAAGGTATATCCACATTCCACACTCGCCATTGTACAGTGGTGCTGGTGACGAGGAGCGGCTCGGACTCAAGTGGGCGCACCCCGTGCACGACGTCGACGTGCTCGACACCGGCACCTCGCCCACGCTCAGCAGGGTCCTCGCTCAAGGTATATCCACATTCCACACTCGCCATTGTACAGTGGTGCTGGTGACGAGGAGCGGCTCGGACTCAAGTGGGCGCACCCCGTGCACGACGTCGACGTGCTCGACACCGGCACCTCGCCCACGCTCAGCAGGGTCCTCGCTCAAGGTATATCCACATTCCACACTCGCCATTGTACAGTGGTGCTGGTGACGAGGAGCGGCTCGGACTCAAGTGGGCGCACCCCGTGCACGACGTCGACGTGCTCGACACCGGCACCTCGCCCACGCTCAGCAGGGTCCTCGCTCAAGGTATATCCACATTCCACACTCGCCATTGTACAGTGGTGCTGGTGACGAGGAGCGGCTCGGACTCAAGTGGGCGCACCCCGTGCACGACGTCGACGTGCTCGACACCGGCACCTCGCCCACGCTCAGCAGGGTCCTCGCTCAAGGTATATCCACATTCCACACTCGCCATTGTACAGTGGTGCTGGTGACGAGGAGCGGCTCGGACTCAAGTGGGCGCACCCCGTGCACGACGTCGACGTGCTCGACACCGGCACCTCGCCCACGCTCAGCAGGGTCCTCGCTCAAGGTATATCCACATTCCACACTCGCCATTGTACAGTGGTGCTGGTGACGAGGAGCGGCTCGGACTCAAGTGGGCGCACCCCGTGCACGACGTCGACGTGCTCGACACCGGCACCTCGCCCACGCTCAGCAGGGTCCTCGCTCAAGGTATATCCACATTCCACACTCGCCATTGTACAGTGGTGCTGGTGACGAGGAGCGGCTCGGACTCAAGTGGGCGCACCCCGTGCACGACGTCGACGTGCTCGACACCGGCACCTCGCCCACGCTCAGCAGGGTCCTCGCTCAAGGTATATCCACATTCCACACTCGCCATTGTACAGTGGTGCTGGTGACGAGGAGCGGCTCGGACTCAAGTGGGCGCACCCCGTGCACGACGTCGACGTGCTCGACACCGGCACCTCGCCCACGCTCAGCAGGGTCCTCGCTCAAGGTATATCCACATTCCACACTCGCCATTGTACAGTGGTGCTGGTGACGAGGAGCGGCTCGGACTCAAGTGGGCGCACCCCGTGCACGACGTCGACGTGCTCGACACCGGCACCTCGCCCACGCTCAGCAGGGTCCTCGCTCAAGGTATATCCACATTCCACACTCGCCATTGTACAGTGGTGCTGGTGACGAGGAGCGGCTCGGACTCAAGTGGGCGCACCCCGTGCACGACGTCGACGTGCTCGACACCGGCACCTCGCCCACGCTCAGCAGGGTCCTCGCTCAAGGTATATCCACATTCCACACTCGCCATTGTACAGTGGTGCTGGTGACGAGGAGCGGCTCGGACTCAAGTGGGCGCACCCCGTGCACGACGTCGACGTGCTCGACACCGGCACCTCGCCCACGCTCAGCAGGGTCCTCGCTCAAGGTATATCCACATTCCACACTCGCCATTGTACAGTGGTGCTGGTGACGAGGAGCGGCTCGGACTCAAGTGGGCGCACCCCGTGCACGACGTCGACGTGCTCGACACCGGCACCTCGCCCACGCTCAGCAGGGTCCTCGCTCAAGGTATATCCACATTCCACACTCGCCATTGTACAGTGGTGCTGGTGACGAGGAGCGGCTCGGACTCAAGTGGGCGCACCCCGTGCACGACGTCGACGTGCTCGACACCGGCACCTCGCCCACGCTCAGCAGGGTCCTCGCTCAAGGTATATCCACATTCCACACTCGCCATTGTACAGTGGTGCTGGTGACGAGGAGCGGCTCGGACTCAAGTGGGCGCACCCCGTGCACGACGTCGACGTGCTCGACACCGGCACCTCGCCCACGCTCAGCAGGGTCCTCGCTCAAGGTATATCCACATTCCACACTCGCCATTGTACAGTGGTGCTGGTGACGAGGAGCGGCTCGGACTCAAGTGGGCGCACCCCGTGCACGACGTCGACGTGCTCGACACCGGCACCTCGCCCACGCTCAGCAGGGTCCTCGCTCAAGGTATATCCACATTCCACACTCGCCATTGTACAGTGGTGCTGGTGACGAGGAGCGGCTCGGACTCAAGTGGGCGCACCCCGTGCACGACGTCGACGTGCTCGACACCGGCACCTCGCCCACGCTCAGCAGGGTCCTCGCTCAAGGTATATCCACATTCCACACTCGCCATTGTACAGTGGTGCTGGTGACGAGGAGCGGCTCGGACTCAAGTGGGCGCACCCCGTGCACGACGTCGACGTGCTCGACACCGGCACCTCGCCCACGCTCAGCAGGGTCCTCGCTCAAGGTATATCCACATTCCACACTCGCTATTTTGCAGTCTCAAGAAAGGTACTTAACTGCATCTATATCGGGTTGAAGATAAACTTTTGTATCAGACTAGATTTATATCCATGCACATCGAAAGCTCACCGTTGTTCGTTCTGACATATTGAATTTCAGGGTTAAGTTATAAAAAATGTTGTTGCTATTTCACGCGAATAAAATACATTTTGTTCAATTATTGTTGGTATATTATTCCTGAATATATGAAAATCATCTATTAGGGATACTAACTTAATCATTAATTTCCCCAGCAATCACTTAACTCTGGAAATATTCCACTACTAATATTGTTACTTTTAGAAATTTACCAAGGTTGATTTATTTTGAACAGGTATGAACCGTAGCGGTAGTCTACGATCTAACTCGAGCAACGGACAGCTGAGCACGTCGACCGGCGACTCGCTGTGCAACGAGATGTCGGCGCTGATGCACGACTATGAGACGGTGTCGCGCATGGCGGACCTGGCCGCGTCACTGCGCACGCCATACCCAGAGCTGGCGCCGGAGATGTTCAGGGGGCTGCTGCAGAACATACAGAGGAGTATACAGGTAAAGTCGTCTGCAGAATTTCATCATCGTCATCATCAGCCTCTATCAGTCCACTGCTAGACATAGGCCTCCCCTAATGAGCGCCATAGCGTGTTCTTGAGTGGAGACCGCGACTGGGCAAACGTAGTGTAGGACGCCCTCCGGCCAGGTGGGATGACGATCTGCGAAAGACTGCAGGCAGATGCTGGATGCGGCAAGCTGAAGACAGGGCGCAGAATTTATATAGTTGAAATAGTAATACGATTTTTTTTTATTTACATATAAAAGGCATAACACTGAATTCAATCAAACCTAAATAATACATAAGCATTTTACAAATTATAATCTGGATTGATTTTCTCAATATATGCCCTAATTGAGTTTACTGTGGTAACTGAAATAAAACTTGTACTTACTGATAATTTAGTTGCAAAAGTGTTTTTAATGTTTGGTTTTTTACTTTTTACTAATGGCGATTGATTTTTTTTTTTCTTTGTTATTACATTACAATATTATATTTTCAATGCTACGTAAGAACGGTCCCAACTTGTTCATTATATCGACAGTTTTATGCTTAACATAGAGCTCATTACGCTTGTCGCACACGTTCGGTTTCCTTATTAGGTTTCCTATTCAGGAATTCATATTCGGAATTCCGAGTGACTAGCGCAAGCGTCCGGTTTTTTGTACCAACACGTTCAATTTCCTAATTAGGTTTCCTGATCAAGAATTCAGATTCAGGAACGTGTGCGCGTTGTTGAACATTTTCTATGTAAGCAGAGCATTCAGGTTTCCGAATCTAATTCCTGATCAGGAAACCGAACGTGTGCGGCAAGCGTTATATAGACGACGAGCACATTCTGACGATAGGGTTATAAAAAGACGTATTATTTACAAACACACAATTGGAATGCGTGGTTTAGTTAAAGCAAAGTAATTCACGATATTCTTAATGTCATATGAGTATCTAGACGTTTACGATTTTGTACAGAAAAAAGACGACGAGATGGCGTGGGTGGACTCGTGCTGCCTGCAGCTGCGCATCCGCGGGCGCGAGGAGGCGCTGACGTTCCGCGCGGGCGAGCCGGGCGCGCGGCTGGCGTGGGCCACGGAGCTGCGCCTGGCCCAGCTCGCGCAGGACGCCGCCAACGAGCGCGCCTGGCGTCTGCCCGCGCCGCACCACCCGCCGCCGCACAAGATGCCGCTGTTCGTCGCCGCCACGCCCGTCTACTCCTCCAAAAATCTCACAGAGGTGACCCACCGTCTCTGTTGTTACATATCGTCGATGAAGTACCAGTACCTCCTAAGTGTTGAGAATCTAATTTTACACCAGAAGAAAAAAACTGTTAAATACATACGAACGAATGAATTCTGTCACTAAGTAGATGTTTTCACATAGCTCAAGAAGCTTACTGGTAAAGAAATTACGGATAGAAGTTAATTCAATCCATGCGAATATGATTTTTATGTCTATTGTAATTAAAAAGTAATTTTGGACTAAATTGTCAGTAAGGAGGTATTGGTACTTCATCGACGATATCGCACCTTTAGAACGAAAACAACACAGTTCAAAAAATAGAAAATTTAGTTGACATATTTAAATGACTAAAAATTAGTCCCTTATTTATAAAAATATAATAAAAAAGGGACTTATCTAAAAGTTTTGTCCCTTTCCTGTTGGAATATGGCTGTTTTTGAACTATTGTTGTATTGATAGCTTCATTTTAAGTAATTTTATTACAATAACTCAATTTTCTATTTTTTTGAATTGTGTTGTTTTCATCCTAAAGGTGCGATATGCAACAAATGTTATACATGGTTATTTTTACATTGCGTTACTAAATTAAACCACATATTCGTTTATACCTCTGCTAACATCGTGCTAAAAATTATCAATGAATAACGAATACTTTCGCCAAAAATCCCAGTTCTAGTATTCCATTTTTTTTTCATTTTGTAGTTTGGTGCGAATATGGTGTGTCCGTAAGTGTATTTCTGACTGAAAGTGTAATGTTGCTGCTGCGACGAATTCCCCTGGAGCAGTCATAGTGGCATTAAGGCGTGTAAACTTAAAGTTACGTTTTATTGATATTTATTTTGTTCGAAAATTACACTTTTTTATTTTACATTTATAGTTAAAATAACTTAATGAAAAGTGTTATTTCCAATGAGATAAATATGTGATTTCATTTATTAATGCAATATCAAAATACACCCTGTATACGTCAGATTAGAATAGATAAGCAATTCTGTATTGCCAACTTTTTTTGCTGAGTTGAGACTGTTTGCAACAAACATATTATGTAGTTTTAAGTGTTTTATGTTTTAGTTGTGTGTGCGTTTATTGCAAATAAAGTTTCTGTCTTTCTTCTTTCAATGTTAAAGTGTGTGTGCGTTGTGTGCAGGTGCGATGCGGGTGCTTCTACACGTGTGCGGGCGGGTCGCGCGGCGCGGCGATGCGTCGGTCGCGCGCGCTAGTGTGGGTGTGCGCTGCGGGGCCGGCACACTCGCACGTGGCCGTGCTCACACACCGCGCCGCCGCGCTCAAGACGCTCGTCACGCTCGACCTGCCCGACACCAAGGTCTCCTCCATGGAGCACGCCAAGGGCACGCCGCACGTCAACACCCTCTGCGGCGACACGGTCTGGCTCGGCACCGAGGACAAGAAGATCATCATCTTTTCCGCCGTGGAACCGGAGAAACAGGAAAAACTTATTGAAGTGCCCACCGTGGCCGCGGTCATGCAGATCCGCCACCACTGCGACTCGATGTTCGTCGGACTGGCGAATGGACGACTGTCGGTTTTCAGACGGAACCATGATGACTCGTGGGTGCTGCAGGAGCCGCTCGCGGTCGAGCTCGGCGACAAACCCGTCCACTGCGTGCTGCCCGTGGACGGCATCGTATATGCCACTTGCGCCAAACGAGTATTCGCAATAAACGCGCTTACTGCAGAAATAATGCGAATGTTTGAATTGAAAGGTGAAGGTGACAAATCCGTCAAGTACCTAGCTCACTCGGGCGTCGGCTTATGGACCGCATTTTCCGATTCGACATACGTGAGTCTGTATCATGCAGAGACTTTCGAGCACTTGCAAAATATTGACATCGCCGCTGACGTGGCAAAGGCGACCGGAGCTAGGGAAGGTACGAAGCCCGCACACGTTTCTGCTCTCCTTGCAGCACAGGGCCTGTTATGGGTCGGAACCACCGCCGGCGTCAGTGTGACAGTTCCCCTTCCGAAATTGGAAGGGTTACCATTGATCGGAGGACACATAGCGGTATCGTACCACGCGCACGCGGGCCCCGTTACGTTTTTGCTCCCCCTGATTCCTGAATCACGAGATGTAGATGTGAACGTGGTCCGGCGTAACTTGTCAAACGCGCGAGCTCTCGCCGGCACGACGACACTCCAGGAGGAGGATGTCAAGGAGGATAACGACAAGCCAAAACTGGAGAGGCGAATCTCTGAAGAATCAAGCCCATATCGTCCACAACGTGTACATTCCGCAGTCGTGCGGCGAAAGAAGCCCGGCGACGTGCGCCTCAGCAAGACGCTACCCAAATGTGCCAATTTAAACGCGTGTGACGTTTACGGACTATTCGGTGATCTCATGTTCGTGAAAGATTGTGTTGGCGAAGGTGACGTGAGTGGTGCTGGCGGCGAGGCGCTCAGGCGCAGTGACCCCGAGCTGGCCGCCATCCCGTTCCGCGTGAGCACGCTGGACCGGCGGCTGCGCATGCGCGCCGGCCGTCCGCGCAGCCTCGACCTGTCCAGCTGGTCGGTGGACTCGCGCGCCTCGAGCCTGTGCACGTCGTCCGGCAGCGAGGAGTCGATGGCGCTGCGCGGCGTGTCTCGCACCAGCTCGGGCGCGTCGGGCGCCGCCAGTCTGGCACCAGTGGCGGTGTCCACGCCGGACTCGTCGTGCGGCTCGTCAGGCAAGTCGTCCGGGTCCGAGCGCTCCGTGTCCCGCAGTGACTCGGCACGCGCGGGCGGACGGAGCGGTGCGGCGCGAAGTCTGCGCGGCACGGACTACATGATGGGCGAGAGCACGGCGCGGCGCTCCGTGGTGACGGTGGTGGGCGGGCGCGGGTACGTGGACTGGCGCCAGACGGCCGACGCGGCCGAGCGGCCGGCCCCCGCCGCCGACCCCAACCCTAAAGACGCGCACCTCATCCTGTGGGAGATGCGCTTGTGACCTGCCCCCGCACGCCGTGCCGAGGTTGTGATAGTGATGCGTCTGTTTACGTGAGTGATGTACGGTTTGACCGGTCCGGTTCTCCGGATCCGCATGTTGTGTCATATTGAATACTTGTCAATGTCTGTAAATATAGTTATGTTGTTGTAATGAAGAATGTGTAAATTTCGACACGCGAGATTCTCCGTGAGGTCTCGTGTTAGATTATTGTTGTGCTTGTTAATAAGCTTCCGATCGATAAATTTATTAGCTTTAATTCAAGACACTAAATGATTCATTACAAAAACGTATGCAGTAAAGAGAAGATTTACACTTGTGTAAATTATGTGATAAGCTTTAAATTATTTTTCTAATTTGGGGCTTGGCGTTATATCAGTTGTCCCGATGTTTATTGTATAATATTTAAGCGTTGGTGCATTATTTTTGTGATTGTTTATATTGGTGTTATATAGTGTATGATTATAGAATAAATAAATTTATTGCTTACGAGGTAAGACTCCGATGTCCGTTCCGATTTTCTGATCATTGTGGTGCACTTTATGTCAATATGAACATATTTCTATGAATCCAAATGTATATGTTACGTTAGTGATAGGTGGTGAGTATGAGCGATTTGCATTCTCAGAAGCCGCCTTAATTAATTAAGATATTATGTTAATAGTACTTGTAGCTTTCCTTTAATTAATGCAATTTCGATTTTATTCAATTCCAGATTCGTTTTCATATTCTTTAATTAATTTTGTCGGTAATATCTGGGTGTACATTAACTTTGGAATTAACACAAACGCTAGTGGCCTTATTTTATGAAAATTTCCAGTGTGTGATTAACATGTTATTCATTTAAGCTTTATTATTAGACATTATTGTTAATGTCGCTTTAAGAATTAGACTGATCTAGCTTAAGCGTTAAAATGTATTATTAGTTAAATTTTAGTGGTATATTCATTTCGAACGAAACTGTTTCACATTTGTTAATACTGTGTATCTATTCTTCAATAGTGGGTTCTCTAGTTGGTTATTTACAAGATATCTCTTAATTGTTGTATGTAACATTTTTATCAACCACTGTTAAAAGCCGCACATTTGATATTTACTTGTTTAAAATGTTCGTCCATGTAAATTGTTTCTTCTACAGTTGATTTGTATATCAATTCTATTATTGTTAATCGTTAGCATATTGTTTTCGGTCAGTAATAATGCCTAACATATGTTTTGCATAGTCCAAAGAAAATATTACAATTGTACATGAACTAAACAACATAACTGCCCACATAAAGTTTAATGTGCCAAATTGTAATCAAAACCATAATTACCTATTAATATTGTGATAAATTACAGCCTTTTCAGATCAAAATTAATTGCACAATAAAAACCCATGTAGGTACAAGTTTCCATACTGAAAAATATGCCGTTCGTAAAGCGAAAATGTGAAACAATACGAAACAAATCTCGAATGCTATCTCGATACCTTTTGTTTAGCTTGTATTTAAAACAGACTCGAATTCGATTATTTATACTCCCAAGCGTCACAAAATGTAAGTAGGTGTAAATAAATTTTAAGTTTATGTATGTACACCTGTATATCTTGTTTTATTTCACGATTTTTCCAATATTCTATAGGTATAGAATCATAAAAAAGATGGATTTATAAAAAATTCTAACGACCTTGTTCTTAAACAGTTAATGAACCCATTTTGTTTTGTCCAATGTTTTATCTTCTTCCTTCAAAATCAATCTAAAATTCGTTCGAAAAAGACAAAACATTCTACAAAAAAATATTGGTTTATTTACTATTTATGAATAAGGCCGTAAATATTTCAAGTAAAGTTGTAGATAATGACTCGCAAGCGACCCTGTAAACTATCATGGCAAGCGGTCTTCTACAAATTTTGAAGCTTGTGGGAAGGACTTGCAGCGAGTCGCATGTGTATAAAGTTATTGAAATATTGCCGTTAGTGTAATCCCATCTGGAAGTTCTTAAGCTATATATTGCTTCGAGTCTCGGAGCAATAAACGGGCAAATTCTTGGAAGTTTTTTTACGGTATTGAATGACGAGACGAGCATGTCGTTCGCCTGATGGTAAGCTACATGACCACCCATAAACAGCAGCAACACCATCCAGCACCTTGAGTTACAAAGTACCTACTGTGTGGCATTCCACTGCGCTCGTCATCCTGAGACATAAGATGTTAAGTCGCATTATGTCCAGTAGTTACAATGGCTACAATGTCCTTCAAACGGAAACAAAACAGTGCATGCATACTGATGCTTGGCAGTAGAAATAGATATAGTAGATATAGTCCGAGAACTTGCTAGTCTAAACTTAACTTTAAAATTGGGATTCACATTTTGTTCAATGCAATTACAAGAAGTCTTGAGCATACTGTAGGACGGTAGGAGGCACGCCCAGTCTGTACCTATTGCCCAAAAGTGAACGTCGGAGCTGGAGCGTAATAGTGCTAATTTTACAAACAAGTATCTATTTTAATACCACACAAAAGAAGGGATCACCTGTGTCCAAATAAATAACTTGTAAGGACAGGATAAGATAAATGGCTTAACATTTAGGTTTGTACTTCGTGAAGATTACCTACCTATGGAGATTCATTAATAATAAGATAATTTATTACACCCAATCAATCAAATAAAGACATCTTTGTGTTAGATTATTTTTATTCTGTTATAAGAAATTATGATCTGTTATGGTCACGGCAGCCCTGAAACAAAACAATATTAAAATTTTAGATAACGTTCTTGTTAATTTAAAACATTCCTTTTTTTATAATTTGTTTACGTACTATTGCGCTTCTTGCATTCTCTGAGTGCATCATTGAAGGCTTGGCACTCTTGCAGGTTGTCATGGCTGGTGGCACACTGTAGAAACTGCGAGATCTCATAGGCGCAAGGTCCTGACGGCTCGGCGTTGGGGTCGTAATTACGAGGCAATGCTTGCACTACCTCTTCACCACGCCTGCCGCTAAACAAACTCGATATGGCCTCGCCAGCTAAATGTCCCTGTAATTGATGTTTTACGGCTTTAAAAACGCAAGTAGACTGGTAGAGCAAATTGCATTCTTATTTATCAGCCTCCGAGACCATTTATCATTCTGTAGGGTGCGGTACTAACTACTAACGTTACCAAGTAGGGGAGACTGGGTACGGTTGAAACATTTTTGGGTTTATCGTCCATAGCATCGAGATTAGTTAAGCGAGCGAGGACAAAAATATATTATATAAAAGACCATGTATCTCTCCAGTAATGGGCAATGTTATTTGGGATCACTGTATTATATTTTATGTGTAAAATCAAATTGAAAAAAAAAATAATTTGTTTCAACCGTCCCCATGCCAGGGTCGGTTGAAACAGTGCCTGGGGTCAATTGAAACACAATATTTATAATCTAAAATTATTTATAATTACCCTTCAACGGTATATATTAAGTACAACTATGTAATAAACAGATGTTAGTGACGATTTTTTTTTGTAATATTTGTGTTTTAGTTGCTATTATATCTCTTTAAAATCAACAGCATTAACTATTAACTAGATTATAGCACTCCAGTTAAGAAAAACATGAAAACATTACTATAAACATCTACATTTTAATGCACTTGTAGGTAAACAAATGACAAAACAAAACAACGATACTTTTTGTTTAGATATATAAAAAAAAGCACTTCCACTATAACCTATTAATATATAATTATTATGAAAAAATTGAAGTCTTATTATTTTTATAAAAATAAATAATTTAAACAAAGATACTTAAGTGATTACGAGATCATTGGGTATCACAACTGTGGGAACATAACTAAGACTATCGTCTGTGCACTCTTCATGCGCCCACAGTTTATATCCTGAGAATTGTATCCATTTTTCATTTGGTCTGCTTCCTCGATATGCTGACATACAAACAAGGCAGTAGCCTTCCTCTTCTGATGATGATGATTCATGCCGTGTGTTATTTTTTCTGTTTGTAGCATTTCTTCTAGTCTTTTCTCCATCTAATCTTTTCTTAACTTCTTAATATACCTCAACAGGGAACAGTGGTTCAGTCCATTTTTTTCCTGCCGTTGTTCTTAACGAAGATCCTGCTTTCACATCTTCATAGGCTTGTTTGTACGTTGATAAATCAGCCTGACCTCTAGTAGTCTTCTTTTGGCGTACCCTTGGCATCTAAAAAACAAGAAAATGAAATAAATATACTGTTTCAACCGTACCCAAAAATAATGTTTCAACTGTCCCCAACCCTATTCTAGGTAATATAACGGTTCACAGTAAGAAGATAATAAATTTGACTTAAAACTAATCATACTGTAATATTCTAGAAACTTCAATTAAAACGATAAAAAAACTCTCAATACTCTCACTTTAATCAAAACTATAATAATTGCAAAAATGTTCGACCAAAAATACTTACTTTTCCGTCAAAAAACACAATAGGGCCTCCTATACACTAGTACAGCGACCGAGGAGCAACGCAACTCTAAAATTCGTGTTTCCACTTGCCGCCCGCTTCTTTCTCCCCTTGTACCCCCCACCACATCACGCACGGTTCTCGAGATATTCGCTTTGTTTCAACCGTCCACCGTTTCAACCGTACCCAGTCTACCCTATCAACTAATCTTCCTACAAAACCTGAGTGAGGCCCTGATTATGAAATCATGTGAACAGGCCCTGTATTCTGCAAATCAAAATACCTATCGGCTACCTAATTATTTTTTTTATTTAGTTTGGCCATCTAGCCTGCAATCTAGGGTCGCCCTAACATACCTTTAAAGGCTATCGCGAAAAAGTTTATCTTTTGTTTTTACGGCCGGCTGTCTGAAAATGCAACGAAGAATAAGACGTATAATTATCTTATGTACCACGGTCGTTCCAACAGTAACCCCGCCGGCCACCGCAGCAGCATCTCTGAAAACAGAGCGGCGCGGCACTGGAGTCACGATCACAGTAGCCGGGTGCGCCGGAGCATGCTGGTTACTACGCGAATACCGCGTTCGGTTGCTTCGACTGGAAAGGAATATATGCGATGTAACCAGTCCTATTTGGTACACCGTACAATAGCATAGATGATAGTAGGTAATTTTGTTTCATCGACTCTACAAAAATATTATATTTACGCGCTGGTGGACGAGCCCACTTCAGAGTAGTGTTCTACAGGAATTTGTTTATGGTACATACATACACACTCACGCCTTTTATACCCTAAGGGGTAGGCAGAGGCACAACTAGTGCACCCACTTTTCGCCATGCATATTCCGTCCCATGATGTGATAGGGGGCGAGCCTATCGCCAAATCGGCCACAAACTCCAGACTCCGGGCTGATTCAAAGTAAAAAACCCAATATCACTGCCCGACCCGTGGATCGAACCCGAGACCTGGGCATTGCAGCCGTACCATAATACAACTACGTCATCAAGGCAGTCATAAAAAAATCAAAACCAACCAAAACCACGGCAGTCAAAATTTGTTTATTTATTTAAATATTTACAACAGTGAACATATTGTTCTTGTACAAAATGAATATTTCTTAATTCTTAGACTAACCGATGCAGAACCATACAATGGACAAGTGGATTTCACTTTGTTGAAAAGTGAAATGGATACGGGCCTAGGGACGCCCTAGCAAAACGGTATCACACAGAGACGGGTGCACTAGTTATTAAAGTACATGCCAGAAGAATTATTATAAGCAGTTCCTAATGCATCGAAATCAACCATCGTGGGATTTCTTATATTGTTATGTCGTTTTAGGGCATTTGTGCGCGCGCGCGGTTTGACCACTATGGTTTCATTCTAGTAATCACTATGGGTGCGTTCCACTAAGCGTTCACAACGCCCAAAATACTCTTTTGGCCGTTCCACATGGCGACTACGATCGTTGTGATCGCGGCGAATACGTCATTAATGACGTAATCGTTCTGAAACTCTTTAAAAGGCCCCTTTTGGTTTCACTTATACTGTGAAATAATAGCTGTCTGTAATGTTGCGGTTATTTTCAGCCCGCCCAAAAAGGTTGAAGGCAGATGTGCCTCTTCATACTGTGCTAGCTAATAAGTCAATGATCAAGTTCATTTGCGTGTTACATTTGTTTTAGGCCTAATGCGAACCGATTTTGAAGCCAAGAACAGAATATAAGATACAAAAATGTGTAGTCGATGTGGAAGCAGTAGCCCATCACAAAGGTGTCTGCGATGTTATCTACAGTATTGCAATTACAACCCATAACCGAACGTTTATAGTAACACCAAAAAGCTCGGAAATTTATCCTTAATGCTTAAAGGCATAACGTGCACCCATACTTCGTCCATTATAAGTATACTAGCGGCCCGCCCTGGCTTCGCTCAGGTAGCAAAGCATATTACATGCTGAAATTAGTTTTTTTTCATACAAAATATTTATGTAATATACACATAAGCATTCCTCTTGAATCACTCCATCCATTGGTGAAGTTTTTCCGAGATAAGAATTAGTCTAGGTCCTTCCCAGGGTCTTAAGCTATGTCCCTTCCAAATTTCATCGCAATCAGTTCAGTGGCGTGACAGTGACGGCTCCACTCGCGAGAAAAAAAAAACCGAGATAAAATTACCGGTTTATGTTCATCCGGGATAAAGTAGCCTATGTCCACCTCTGGATCTCAAACTATCGTCATACTTATTTTCTTGCGGTTCTACTCGCAGAAAAAGATTTTCTGGAATAAAAGTCTCGGTTTATTTTTTCCCGGAATAAGATATAGCCTAGGTCCGTCCCAGGATCTTGACTCGTCAAGGCCCGCGACGGATGCGGGCGTTCTAGTATATAGGGTTTCCGCATAAATACATATATAAGCGGGGCTTGACGGGTTAAACTATCTCCCTACCACATTTCATCGATATCGGTTCAGTGGTTAGGCCGTGACGGCCCCACTCGCGAGAAATAAAAACCGGTATAAAATTCCCGGGTTATGTTCTTCCGGGATAAAAGTAGCCTATGTCCTCCTCAGGATCTCAAACTATCTCCATACTTTCTCATTTATAGAGACGCGCCGCCGACCCCCCGGCCGGTACCGCCACGACCGCTATGTCCCTGCATTTTAAATCTGTAATATCTTCGAAAATATTTATTTAAATTACATGTTGTAAAGGGCCATATTGATCTATATTAAATGCACAATGTATTTATGGTACTTAATTGGATAAGGATTAATGCTGTATTGCTTAAAATCGCTTCGTAAATAAGCCATTATTTCTCGTCAAAAGTAAAGGATAAAAAATGGTTATTGTGGGTTATCCCTAAGAGATAGACATATACCATCGCGGACTTTTTTGTAGACCTTTTTAAGGTGTACAAAAGTGTAGTACATTATTTTGATCTATCTCGTAGAGTTTAGCCAGCGTCTGCAGTGTAAGCTCAAAAAAATGCGTTTATCTACGACATCACATTAGAAACCTTTTAAATTATCAATGTTTCTCTACTATATTATGCATGTATTATACACATAAACCTTCCTCTTGAATCACTCTATCTATTTAAAAAAACCGCATCAAAATCCGTTGCGTTGTTTTAAAGATTTAAGCATACATAGGGACATGAGGACATAGGGACAGACAGCGGGAAGCGACTTTGTTTTATACTATATAGGCTACGTTCCACTAAGCACTCACGACGATCACGCTCACGACCACGAATTTTCGAGGTGGAACCGCAAAAAAATAAGTATGACGATAGTTTGAGATCCAGAGGTGGACATAGGCTACTTTATCCCGGATGAACATAAACCGGTAATTTTATCTCGGTTTTTTTTTTCTCGCGAGTGGAGCCGTCACTGTCACGCCACTGAACTGATTGCGATGAAATTTGGAAGGGACATAGCTTAAGACCCTGGGAAGGACCTAGACTAATTCTTATCTCGGAAAAACTTCACCAATGGATGGAGTGATTCAAGAGGAATGCTTATGTGTATATTACATAAATATTTTGTATGAAAAAAAACTAATTTCAGCATGTAATATGCTTTGCTACCTGAGCGAAGCCAGGGCGGGCCGCTAGTATACTTATAATGGACGAAGTATGGGTGCACGTTATGCCTTTAAGCATTAAGGATAAATTTCCGAGCTTTTTGGTGTTACTATAAACGTTCGGTTATGGGTTGTAATTGCAATACTGTAGATAACATCGCAGACACCTTTGTGATGGGCTACTGCTTCCACATCGACTACACATTTTTGTATCTTTATTCTGTTCTTGGCTTCAAAATCGGTTCGCATTAGGCCTAAAACAAATGTAACACGCAAATGAACTTGATCATTGACTTATTAGCTAGCACAGTATGAAGAGGCACATCTGCCTTCAACCTTTTTGGGCGGGCTGAAAATAACCGCAACATTACAGACAGCTATTATTTCACAGTATAAGTGAAACCAAAAGGGGCCTTTTAAAGAGTTTCAGAACGATTAACATTAGGAGGTAGATATACTATAAATAATGCAACATGTGGGTTTTGTATTATGTATATTTTGTCACTAAAATTACGTAACAATGGATAAAATGGAACTATAGATTCTAGCTATAATTTCCGTAACTTAATATATGTATAAATATCACTAAGATTTTCTACAAAAATAAAAGTAAATACGAAGTTGGAAACAGTTCCCCGTCAATAATAATATCTACTAGGAAGGTGCTCCATTTTGATGTCTAGGTAAAATGTTTTGAAGTTGACATAAGACTTTAATGATGACAATGTACAAACACATTTCTTGCACAAAAAGGTGAATGATCTCCGGAGACGGTACAGCATATTTTACTATATGGCACCTTCAATGAAACAAAGATTTAGATGTGGTTGTTCACTTTGCATTGGCGTAGAGCCTCATTGAAACCCTCACACAGGGACAGGTCATGTTGTTGTTGGGCACACTCCAAGAATTGTTTGATCTCCCAGGCGCACGGTCCTTGGGCCTGCTGTCCTTGGTACTGGTTGTAAGTCTGAGCTGCGGGTGCGGCTTGTTGCTGTGCAGGCTCGCTGCTACTTCCTCCACTGAACATTCCTGTTAATGCACTGCCAGCCACGTGACCCTGAAAAATAGAAATAAACATATATTGGCCTGGAGCCCAATGTTTGTAAACAGTTACACAGTACAATAATGTGCGAATCATTGCTATCCACTTTCAACATAATTTTGTTTCATCATGTTGTGCAATATCCCATAGCTCACACTATAAACAAAATCTTAATATAATATAAAACAAAATCACTTCCCGCTGTCTGTCCCTATGTCCCTATGTATGCTTAGATCTTTAAAACTACGCAACGGATTTTGATGCGGTTTTTTTATTAAATAGAGTGATTCAAGAGGAAGGTTTATATGAATAACTTATCCCGGGGAAATATAAAGCGGGACTTTTATCCCGGAAAAACTCATTCACGCGGGCGAAGCCGCGAACAGAAGTCTAGTGTACTATAAACACAAAATTTCTAAATATAGCACTAGCTTGTGGTGTACCTTACACCTTATAGAATTAAGAACTAATTTAAAATTGTTATGATCTTTTATAAATTTACATTAATAAATCTGTTCCAACATGTGCCTGTGTTTTTTGTCCTTACATAAAATGCTGTTTACTTGAAAATACATACACAATATAATATACAAAAATATTCTTTATACAATATTAGACATAAAAAAGTACAAGTCAAAACATTTTTACACAGTATGTGACAGTCAACCAAGGCACACACACACCTTTGACTGCAAATTTACATATTGTGTACTGTTTATTAATAAACTAGCGGCCCGCCCTGGCTTCGCACAGTTAACAAAGCATAATATTTATACATTTAATTTTCTGCCTTACAAAATACTTATGAATTATACACATAAACCTTCCTCTTGAATCACTGCATCCATTGGTGAAAAACATAATATGACAATCCGATGCGATGGGGGGACTTTGTTTTATAATATGTAGTGTTGTAAGGACATGTCCTTAAAAATGAAAAGATAAAAAATAGCCTATCCTTCCTTGAATCTCAAACTTTCTCCATATTTATTATCTCACGGTTCCACCCGCAAGAAAATATTTTCCAGGATAAAAGTATCGGTTTATATTTCTCTGGGATAAAATATCCTAGGTGCTTCTCTAGGTCTTATATTATCTTCCTACGAAATTTCATCGAAATCGGTTGAGAGCGAGGGCTACAACCGCGAGGAAAAAAATCCGGGATAAAAGTCCCGGTTTATACTTTTCCAGGATAAGCAGTAGCCTATGTCCTTCCCTCGGTCTCAAACTATCATCATACTTATTTTTTTGCGGTTCCACCTGCAAGAAAATATTTTCCAGGATAAAATTTACGATTTATTTTTTCCCGGAATAATAAGTAGCCTAGGTCTTTTCTACGGTTTCGAACTATCTCCCTACCAAATTTCGTTGAAATCGGTTGAGCGGTTTGGCCGCCCCACTCGCAAAAAAAATCGGGATCATAAAAGTTCTGGTTTATCCTGGATCTCAAACTATCTCCATACTTATTTCTTTGCGGTTCCATCCGCAAGAAAATAGTTTCCGGGATAAAATTCCCGGTTTATGTTTTTCCGGGATAAAAATTGTCTATGTCTTTCCGTCGGTCTCAAACTATTTCCATACTTATTTGTTTGCCGTACCACCGATAAGAATATTTTCCGGGATAAAATTCCGGTTTATTTTTCACGGGATCAGAAGTAGCCTAGATCCTTCCCAAGGTTTTAAACTATCTCCCTACCAAATTTCATAGAAATCGGTTGAGTGGTTTGGCCACCCAACTCGCGAAAATAAAACCGGGATAAAAGTTCCGGTTGTTTATTTTTCCAGGATAAGCAGAAGCTTTTGTCTTTCCCTGGGTCTCAAACTATCTCCATACTTATTTGTTTGCGGTTCCACGCGCAAGAAAATATTTTCCGGGATTAAAGTCCCGGTTTATTTTTTCCCGGGATACGAAGTAGCCTAGGTCTTTCCCAGGGTCTTAAACTATGCTCCTTACAAGTTTCATCGAAATCGGTTTACTGTTTTGGCCCTAACGACTCGCGAGAATAAAAAATCTGGGATAAAAGTCCCGGTTTGAATTTTCCCCAAGATGTAAAGTAGCCTATGTTACTCAGGGATACAGGAGCATTCTAATGGTGATAGAATTTTTGAAATCGGTCCAGTACTTTTTGAGTTTATCCTTGTCAAACATACAAAAATACATAAATACAAAAATACAAATCTTTCCTCTTTATAATATTAGTATAGATTGTTTGCTTTAACAGTGAACGTAAACATTGTGTGGAATTCTCCACAATTGCAAGGGTGTGTGAAGTCCGCCAACCTGTACTAGGCCAGCATGTTGAACTAAGACCTAAACCAGCTATAGCGATAGGCCCACCCCCTATCACATCGTGGGACGGCATAATGGCGAAAAATGGGTGCACTAGTTTCGCCTCTGCCTACCCTTTCAGGGATAACAGGCGTGAGTGTATATGTATATGTATGGTATATCGACACTGTAGACATATTTATCTGAAGTATGATTGGGCAGGCTTCACCAGAATAGTAGTCCGAGCCTATCGCCATATCGGGCACAAATTCCAGACTACAAGCTGATACTGAATAGAAAAACTCAATATCACTTTGCCCAACCCGGGGATCGAACCCGAGACCTCAGCTTTGCAGTCGTACTGTAATACAACTATGCCACCGAAGTAGTCTTACTAGTACTGTACAATAGTAGTACTGTCTTAAATAAAATCAATGAAGTGATTTTACTTTTGCCTTAATATAATTGTGACAAAGAATTTCAGTCCCTTACAAGTACCATTTATTTTTAATGCCTATTCAGTATTCCTACATTTGTTTTTCTAGCATGTGGGTCTTTATAGCAAAAGGTAGGCCTAAACCATAAAAACATTGTCAAAATGGTCTAAAAGTGAATGTTTCTTTGCTTGTTTTATTTTTATTACATATTGTTGACCTGTTTCTAATTGTAAAAAGATATATAAGTTATACACACCAGTTTTATGGATACATTTTAGTCATATTTTTGTAGTAAATAAAATACCTTGAGAGACTATGCATCATAAAATTAAGTAATTACTTTTTATTTACTGTTAGCTAAACTGATGTATATAGACAAAAAATTATGCAACATGTTGATCATTTGTTGATTCAAATGTTCCCATTTAACTAGCTAATAATTTATAACCCATTTGAAGTATGATAATCCACATGTAAACAGAATCAATGACATTTGTTGCATAAATATTTCTGCCCTTACAAGTATTAAGATCTTAATGTACTTTTTGAAACTAATACACAATCAAAAATTATCACAGTATGTTCTAAAATACAGATGATAAAAACTAAGTAACAAAGAATGTTAGACAGATCGAAAACATATTGATAGTCATTTCGTCATGATAACGTCACAAAACATGTGATCATTACTGGCAAATAGTCAAAAGTTTACAAGTTTACAACTGTAAATCACCGTGTTTTGCGGTAATATTAAAAATAAATAGCGAAATTTCAATACAAACTTGATTTAAAACCTACGGTCAAATTGGTTTACGCGGTTTTGTTGCGTAACAACATACGTAGTACGTACCACAGCAGATCCCACTGCTACTCCACCAGCTGTAGCGGCCATTTGACCGAACATGGATGGTTGCTGAGGTTGTGCAGCCATCGGAGCAGGTGATGACGGCGGGGCATGTGCAGGCACATTGCTTGGCGGCGGAGCAGCTCTAAAACATTAATTTTACAGGTTCTCATCTCCACGCCATTAATTTATTTAAAAAGTCCAGTTAACATAGCAACTTACCTTCGCTGAGGCGCCGGTGGAGGGCTTGCTGATCGTCCTCGTCGAGGCATTATTGTTTTATCACTTGTTTATTCACGGAAATTCGACTACTACCTTCGAACGCACAAAATTAAACTGACAGTCGCCTCAACTCTGAATTTTATATGTCACTTTGACTGCTTCTAGAAATTTTAAATTTAGAATGGCTATCACTATCTCTCTCTATTATAAATAAACGAATATGAATACACTGTTACCAACCCCAAGAAACCAAAAAACAACAGATGAGTAATTATAAAAAAAACATTACACCAGAGAAGTAGGCTAAGGGGATAGGGTGGCGATCTAAAAAAAAGGTCCTGCACCATTTTTGTATGTAAAAAACATAAAACATAAACCAAAAAAAACCTTGAGAGGTGTCAAGGGACACCCGGATAGAACGAAGTTCCTTTCAATTAATTAGTGAAGGAATTGTAATAAAATTTTATTTCTTTTAAGTTATAATATTTTTTTTATTATTAACAAATATGATGTAATATAAACTTAGTCAGTAGGCTCAATTTTAGTATTCAAAAAAGCATTTAAATTGACTTTTTTTATTAAAATTTCGAATGTCACTTTTACGGCCAGTTCATTATAGTTACTGGCTGATTTCACAGGGCAAGTATAAAAAAAAAGTGGCGTTACAATCTTTGGTCTTAATTTTTTCCGTCTAGCCCCCTTTCGCAACGCACGATAAGGAATTTCGTTCCAACAGTGAAATTTCGACTCTAAACAGAAAACAGGGATGACAAAGCAAAAACAGTAGGGCTGGCAACGCTGTATGAATAGGAAAAAGCAAGAGAAAGTACCAATATTCAGGAAAAAATTATGCGTTCATGAATTATGAAATCTTCTCAGAAAATCTTAATGTCTATGGTAAAATTATGATGCGTAACATAACCAAATTAAAATAACGTATTGTCATGTGGGCCGAATAATTATAATATAATACCAGCCCTATGCAGGGTTTGAGGTGTCCCACAAGTGGTACGACAAACTTAATACTTATAAACTTTGACCCTGGTAACTGGTTAGATTTTGAAGCCCAGCACCTATATAGTGCGTTTCAAACCTTTTTACCGATGACGTGAATTGGTACCCCTGTTTGACAAGATGGTGGACATTATGAAAAAAAATCCCGCCATTTCAATTTAAAAAATAGGGTGACCAGAGGATCAATGTATTTCAATGTAAATCTGCAACACTTGTACGTTTTAGGTCAACGAAAATTTAGATAAACTTCCACTCATTTTGGCAGGTGATTTTAACATCAACTTCAGTAATGAATAAATTGAAATCATTGCTACAGATTCTAGAGGAAGAATTTGATGTAAGCATTAATTAACAATCCAGCAGAATCAACAACAAAATATAATACTTTTTTTTTTTAGGTATGGCCATCTTCGGCTCATTAGGGACGGCTGCGGGCTTCCTCCGACTCACGTCTAAGTTGTCGTCCGCAACCGCCCCTGCGCGTACCGCTGTTGCGGTCCTTTTCCTGTTGCGGGGGCTCAGAAGCCCCCGAAACACCGTACCGTGTCCGCCTTTTGGTGTCCGAGGCAGCGTGAGACACGCTGCCTCGGACTTGTCCATCACGGGGGCCACAGAAGTTGGCTAGACTAATGGGTGGGCGGCACGTCCCGCCCACCCGTGACCCCCGGGGGCCCCTATTAGTCGCCTTTTACAAAATATAATACTACCATTGATGCAGTTTTTTCAAGACATTTAAATAAAATAGAATCACAAACATATGTGACAGAACAGAGGATGTTGAACTCTTTAAAAAGAGGCGACGTCAGCTCTGCCAACGTCACAGGGTTCCACCTCATCATCCATGATGTGAGAGTAAAACTCCAACTTGTCCTTCATCTTTTATTTCTGAATGGTCCAAACTTATTTCCGGAGCTCCGCACAGTTGAAAGGCTCACAAGAGACTGCCCATTTCAAATGCGATATACCAACGATTTGGCATCTCGACTGGTTTTTGCAAGATTATTATTTCAAAATACCCGCCGCTCCGACATATGTTTCCTACTTCAGTTACCACAAGCCAATTATTACTAAAATTGAGCCTAATGTAATATAAACTTAATAATAAAAATGTATTAATATAACTTAAAACAAATAAAATTTTATTACAATTCCTTCACTAATTAATCGAAAGGAACTTTGTTCCATCCGGGTGTCCCTTGACGCCTCAGAAGTTTTTTTATGTGTATATTATCCTAAATCTATAAACGTAGAAAATAATGGTTTAGTAAATAAACACATTAAAGTTGATTTGGCAGCTAAATATTTACCCTCTCATCAACTTTTTTTTAATTTTCTATTTGCACTTAGTGTACAAAAGTATATAGGCGGACTTTATGCCAAAGGCATTCTCTCTCAGTCAACCTGAGGGTGGTGCAGAGATAAATAAGGTAGGTGCAACAAGGTCACTTGATATAAATTAAATATACATAGATAAACATACATAGAAGTAATATAACAATTATTAAAAAAAGAAAAGAAACAATCCCTATCTTGAATGCATACATAATATTAGTAAAATTGTAAATATATAAAATACAAATTATAATTACATAAATACATCTATGTTTATAGTGTTTGATTTACTTTCGTAAGTCACAGATTAATTCCACAGTGTAATTTCGTGACAAATATTAACACTTAATTTACTATATTGGTTATGCCTGCACCAAATACACTATATGATAAACTAAGTATGTTATTGTTATGGAGGAGCGAAGTCTTCTGACACAAGTATTCCTTTACTTAATAGAAGGCTTCAACCTCGTTACTAAATAAGAAAAGTTTTGGTTACTGAATAAAATTTTTATTATTATTATTATTAACTATTTGTTGATCTGCATCATATATCTTAGAAAAAAGAATTATTTATTGGAATCTAGAAAACTGGTTAACGTACTTAAGGCAGAATTAAATGATTTTAATAATAAATTATTAAAAACTAAGTACGTAGTTTAAGCTTACCTATATATTTCAAAATTTTATTTATATATTTCAAAGTTTTGCGCCTAGACAAAACATGTTCCCATTACAGAAAAAATAAAATTTCCTTTATTTCAAGGTAACACATTTTGTGTGATGTAGCAGCACTACATTTACCTTGAGCCAACATAACGCCATCGGGACATAAAGTTGAAACGCACTATACAAAATGCGGACTTTTCCTTTGAAGTTTCTTCTTCTTACTGTTATGAACTTATGACTAGTATAGACTAAACTAAAATCTAATTTTGAGTTGTTTACTAAAGGGCCACATGCGCTGGCTACTTCGCCAAGTCAACTCGCATACAGAAATTACAGAATAAAATATATACTTATTCAATTCGACGTCCTACGATGAACTCAAGACGACGCTGGACTTGGAAAAAATATTTATTTTTGAAGTTATTTATTAATTTGATAATCAAGCCAACGTTAGGCGAGTTGGGAATGGGGCGGTCTACCGCAGTTTCAAAACCCATGGCGAAAACCGTAAACTTTTCGAAGTTAGGTGTGTATCTTTTAACCGTTCGCTTTGACGGTGAGTGAAAAAATCTGGAGGAAACGTACATACCTAAAAACTGTCAAAAAACAATTTCGAGGGTATGTTGGCACTTGGCAGACTTAGGTCTGCCAAGTGCCAAGCCGTACAAGGGCAAGGCCTAAACCCTTTCAGTAGATAAGATAAGAAGATATGAAGCAAGCCGCGCAGTGGGCAGTTATTCTACAGGGTGTCCCATAAATGATACGACAAACTTAAAGGAGAGATAGCTTGAATGGTGCTCTACCAGACATGAAAAAATGACTTCTATAAAAGTGTCATCATTTCCAAAATATTTAGGATTTTATACTTTCCTCGAATAATTCCATTTTTTAGACGTATGTTTTGTTGCTTGACGTGTAAATAATCAGATATTTTCTAAATTTTTCTGCAGCAGACTCCGTCTACCATAACTTACAGCAGATATAGCGTGTTACATAGATGATGATTAAGACCCTTGGTGGAGAAAATTATAATTTAAAAGATTAAAATAAAACTTGAATAAAAAAAATTCAAAAATAACATTTAACCCCTCGAGCCCGGAGCGCTGGTCACACTGGCGCAAGCGCAATTTTCGCGTGTCTGTCAACACGCGAAAATCGACCTACACGCACACACATAAGGCGCGTCAACACGCACACATATCGAGTTTGACAGCTGTCAGACCGGCCCGATCTGGCCGGACGGTAGCCGAGGGGTTAAATTTTCATTTTTAGCAGTTTTACTATAGTCCAACAGATGTCACTAAAAATAAACGAAAGCGCCATTTTGTGAAAGTAGGATTATTTTACACATAAGATTAGCCAGTTTAGTTATAATTCTACTATAGTTCAACAGATATCACTAAAAATAAATAAACTATTATTAATTTAATTTTTAAATTCACGCGCTAACTCTCTTGCACTCTAACTTCATTAATATTATCCATCTTTATCAGCCAGCAACTCTTATTTGTGGTCAGATTTAATTAAGCAACCGTATATTATAATAAACAGAAAAAAATAGCTTTCATTTGATATATAAATTATAAATTTACGTTATCCTACTAATATTATAAAGGCGAAAGTTTGTAAGAATGTATGGATGTTTGGATGTATGAATGTATGGATGTTTGTTACTCTTTCACGCAAAACCTACTGAACTGATTTCGATGAAATTTGGCACACGGGTAGATCATGTCCTGGATTAACACATAGGCTACTTTTTATCCCGGAAAAACTTTTTAAAGCGGGCGGAGCCGCGGGCAAAGGTAGTGAGGGTATAAATGTATCAAAATCACAACTGTGTACACCTGGTTGCGAAGAGGTGCGGTCAAGTGCACAATGGCACCCGTGATTTTTAAGAGTTTGTATATGTATTGCCGTGAGGTGGACGATATTTTATTTAAAAAACAAGTGAGTAATTTTTTTCCGAAAAATTAATTAATAATAATTTATTAAAAACACTAGCGGCCAAATTTTGATAGGCAGCCTAGAAGATATATATTCTCCTAATCTTAAATATGTGTAAAAATTTGGTTTGTAGCAAATACTCGATAGGTGTAGTGATTCTGCAATGGGATCTCGTACTATATTCTCTAATGGGAGTAATGGGTGCAGTTAGTTATGTACAAAATGTTGTCGAAATGTTAAGGAGGCAGATTTTTGAGCTGCAACCCGACCCGACTCGTCTCGTCTCGGCTAGGCTATGCCTGGGGCAGTGGTCTCGGACGACAAAATGTGAAATGGGTAGCAGTGGCGAAGGGTGTCATTTTTCGAAAGGGAACCCGACACAAAATATTGTGGTTAATAATATAAATAAATATGGTCTGCAAATCGTTCTAACTATAATTAGATTATAGCCTATTACGCTATAAAAATCATAGAAGTCTAGATGCATTACGAAGGTGGTTTTGTAAAAGTACTCAAATCATTGTAACAGCTACTAGAATAGGTGATTATTATTTAAACAAGAAATAAAGCAAGTCACTTCATAGTTGTTACCCTATTATAGATTATGTATCTACCATACTCCGCGTTAGCATATTTTTTGTAAAACGGTAGAAAAAAACTATTATCTATACCTACTAATATTATAAAGCTGAAGAGTTTGTTTGTTTGAACGCGCTAATCTCAGGAACTACTGAACCGATCTTGAAAATGCTTTCACTAATGGTAAGCTACATTACTCCTGAGTGCTATAGGCTACTTTTTATCCCGGGAAAATATTTTTATCCTGGAAAAACTTTTCACGCGGGCGGAGCCGCGAGCATCACCTAGTCTAAAATAGGTAGATACATACTTATCTGATATCTCTTATAGTAAATAGGCACTAGGTACTATTTTGCTTTTAACTAAGTTAGGGCATCCAAAAAGTTGCAGGTATTTTATCACATTTTAAACTAAACTTTAAAAATACAGTTCACACAAGAAATGAGCCGTCAAGCAGTAGCTTCTGCACCTTATAGTAATTGATGCATAATACGAAGCAACACTTCACAATTTCTTAAAACATTAAAAAGTTTTTCTAGGTTATAAGTAAATAACGCAATCTTAAAACTATCTCATTAATCTATTCTGTAATTACAATTTAACACACAAACGTTGATAACACTTTATAACACACAAATTCATTATTATATTCCACATTTACTGATTAAAAACATACTTATCGAACCGGCGAAATTGTTTACTTGAGTTTTCAAACGTCAATAATACAAATATACGCTTCTAATTAAAAAAGACCTCGTAAGTCTTAGTTGGTCGTAGTTGGTGAGCTACAATAATTCATGGTCGGTTAATAGTGAAGCTAAAAGATCTCGGCTTACCTCCGCATCTTTCCGTGAACGAAAAATGTATCGGTATGAATGAACAAATAAGACGAAGATAGCAAATACGCAAACATGCGCGAGGAAAAAAGAGACGGCGAGGGAAGCTAAACGACAGCGAGTTCCCTCGCGCAACTCCCGTGGCGGCGGGTTACAATTAATTACAACGCCATCTATTACCACTTATTTAAACTATTTTACGTCGATCGATAAATGATTGATAAATGAGGGTGTTTGTTAATAATATAATTTAATATTTTGCTTGCATAAATTACAAAAGGGAAGCCGGTAGGAATCGGGTTATATGGACCCTTCGCCACTGATCGGTAGAGTTGCCAAGAAAAATCGGTATATTTGGAGCAAAAATCGGTATAGGAAAAAAAACAAGCAATATTCAATGAAAACCCCCCTTAATTTTAAACTCTAGGGAGAGTCACGCATACCTCCCCCCCGTCATGAAAGTAAAAGGTTTGAACAATTTTTGCCGCCCCTTTAAAAATACTGCCCCCGCCGCCCCAAACAGCAACATATCAACATACCATAACAACCAAGGAATCACAAAATATGAAAGAAAAAGGGGATTTTAGCATCGAATCGCTGAAAATCGGTAGGAAAATCGGGAGAATCTTCTAGCTTTCAAAAAATCGTTGAAAAATCATGTCATTTCGGTAGGACAGGCCCAAAATCGGTAGAAATACCGAAAAATCGGTGGGTTCGAGACCACTGCATGCGGAGTAGGGAAATACGAATTTGGTGAAGAATAAAGATAACATTACCTTCCACTTCTGCTGCGGCTGCTTGACATGCTGATGTTATGATTTATAACACATATTTTTTGTATACTTTCCAAAAATATTTTTTTGATTATGATTTGTCAGTTTGTCACAATTGAGTCGATTGACCATAGATATTCAATCATAGAGCATTTATAAAGGAGATGTCCGTTCAGTATTATAATGCTCTTTGTATCCGCTTTTTGTATGGGTGCTGGGCCTCAAAATCTAAACAGGCCCAAACTTTAGGGATATTAAAGGGGGCAACCTTAGAGTATGTATAAGGACCTATAGAGTGCTAATATCGCACCGTGCGCCCACTGTCCAGCGTAGGCAGGTGAACTATAACTACTTATATAGAAATGTTGGCGACTGCTAGGGACGGGCACGCGAGCAGCACCAACGCAACAGTTATCGATAAGTACAGGTCCGGCGGCGCGGTACATATTGTTGTTAAACAATGTGGTTCTATAAAATATTACCTTGTGGGTACTTTTTAGCGTATTGCGTTAATATAGATAAAAACTGTGCTGCGAATTAGTGTAGTGCCATGTGGAATGATTGTTAGTGCCATCACGTCAGGAATCACCAGAACTATCACCTGTATTCGTTTCCGAGAGCGTTTCCAAAAAACATATTTTGTCTTTTGAAAAGACGCGAAAAAAGTTATCGTAATCAGACAATGTTTAGGAACAGTGATTATTTCTTTCATTTCATTAACAAACACGCACTTATTAATTGGCTTAAAATCACACACAGACAAAAACTGTTACCTAAGCTACATTATAATAAGCGTCACCTTCGATAGTAATGACTGCCTCGGTGGCGTAGTGGTATTGCGTACGCATTACGAGTACGATTTGCGCGCTGAGGTCCTGGGTTCGATTCCCGGGTCGAGCCAAAAATATTGTGACTGGGTTTTTCCATCTTAAAATTTACTCAGTCGCAGCTCGGAGTCAGGAAGTTGGCGGTGTGATACCCCCGTGCCTCGGAAAGCACGTAAAGCCGTTGGTCCTGCGCCTGATCTCTCTCCGGTCATGTCGGATTGCCGTCTCACCGGACTATGAGAGTGAAGGAATAGCGAGTGCACCTGTGTATTGCGCACACACTTGTGCACTATAATATCTCCTGCGTACCTGGCTGATCTCCGTTGAGATTGGCCGCCGTGGCCGAAACTGGCTAGGAGGATTTCAGTAATAAATACGTATGCTATAATTTGAAAATATTACATCGATTCCGGTGTCGACGCGTAACATCCCTATCGAAGTCCGGCAATCAAAGCGGGACGCGGGGCAGTGCGGGGAGTACAAGTGTTCGCCTCCCGCGCACTTTTCATGCCGCGACGCGTGATTTCAATTTTACCTAAAATATACTGAAATATGGCTTGAGGCTTCCCTGTAAAATGTGATGTTAGAATTCTGTTTATTGTGTTTCCGGGTATTGTTATTACAAGATTCCACAGAACATTTAACCATTTTGCAGTATTAATAATCAAATATTCGCATAGATCTCACTCGCGTGTGCTCACACTGTTCCTACTCGAGTGACTACAAGCGCTTGCGGCCGGCGCAGGACGATGTTCCCACCCGTGCCTATTGTTCCCACTTGCATACACGCGCTCTATACTTAGTTATACATACTCTAAGGGGGCAACATATAGACTTCAGATCCATTAAAAAAATATTTTTAGACCCCTCCTTTTAATACATTTTTTTTGATAATATTCATATTAAGTGTAGTTTTCAAGCCAAACAAAATTACATGCATCTCAAAATAGTAGGTCTTTAAAATTAAACAAGTTATTGCAAAAGGCTAGTTTTCAGGAGTTTTATGCAAATATGTGTAAACTGTGTTGTTTAGATTTTCAGACCATTTTTGGTCATGTCCTTTGTAAAACGGAAACATTCAATGATATAGTTAGTAGAACTCTTTGTGATAACAGATTTTTATTACAAAATTATTGAAGTGAAACTTCTTTATCGACGTACGGGTGAAATTTATCTTGTAAAAGTGTGTGTGTGTATTAATCTTAGAATAATAACTGATGGCTGTATAGTGCGTTTTAACTCTGAATTCGGGTGGCTTAATTTTGGCCGCAAAGTATATGCAGTGCTGCTACATCATACAAAATGTGTATACCTTGAAATAAAGGATTTTTTTTTGTAATGGGAACGTGTTTTGTATAGTAACAAAAACTAATATTTTCAAAACAATTTTTTAAATGTATAGGTAAGCGTAAACTATGTACCCATTTTTCAAATAATTTATTATAAAAATCATTGAATTCCGCCATAAATGCGTAACAATTCATCAGCTTTGTAGTTTCCAGTTGCCATTCCAAGGTAGCGATAGCCTAATTAGGAGTGACACAGACTGCCGAGACAAATGTCCGCAGGTTAAAAACCCAAGAATATACACATATTATGACTTATCTAATAATGTATGCGTGTATTCTTTGTGAATTATCGCTCGCTTTAACAGTGTAGGACAACATCGTGAGGAAACCTGCATACCTGAGAACTTCTCTGAATTTCGAAGGTATTTGAAATCTGCCAACCCGCACTAGGCCAGCGTGGCGGACTAAAGCCTTAACCATCTCCATTGCAGAGTCCTTTTTTATTTTTCCGGAGATAAAAAACAGCATATGTATTAATCCAGGACATGGTCTACCCACGCGCCAAATTTCATCGAAATCCATTCAGTAATTTGGGAGATGTGCAGTAACAAATAAACAGAAAAACACACTGACAGACAGAAAAAATTACAAAAATTACTGATTTGTGTTCCGTTACTATTCTGTAGTTACTCTGTTTCTTTTTTTTTACATTTCTTTAAATGTTCGGATACACCGATTCTACTGCTTTATATAGGTCGGACAATCTTAGCTGGCTGGTATGACAATTCAAATTTTTAGCGACGCGAAAGCTTTGTGAGAACGAGTAACCAAAAAATTCAAAATCGACTACATAATTACAAATATTTATCATGTTTTCTAAACATTATAAGATAGAGTATCATACTTATGTAACAATTTTGATTTGAGATTGTAAACACGTACTGAAATGAAGAATAACATCTTGACTCATATATTAATGCGACTCTTTTACAATGTTGTATTTTGCAGTTTATGAGCGTAATGTTGCGAAAGTTTTAAATCGCTTGGTAACCAAACGTAAACGATTACTTTAAGAACTCTTAACTTTGGTTGTATTGTTCCTTCTTTGTTATACTCAGTAGTAACTACTATGTCGAATTAAAGCAGTGGCTACCTTACCAAGACTTTGTCGAGAAATATTGGCGGCAACAAAAAAGCACTGTAATTTCAATTCACTTCATTTGAGACCTTTAATATAACTATATTGAACAATATACCACCATATTTATGCAATACTAGCTTTTGCCTGCGGCTCCGTCCGCTTTGGAAAGTTTTCCGGGATAAAAGTCCCGCTTTATATTTTCCCGGGATAAAAAGTAGCCTATGTGTTAATCCAGGACATGATCTACTCGTGTGCCAAATTTCATCGAGATCCGTTCAGTAGTTTTTGCGTGAAAGAGGAACAAACATCCATACATCCAAACATCCATACATTCTTACAAACTTTCGCCTTTATAATATTAGTTGGATAATACTAAGTATAACCAATATAATGAATTAAAACAAAAGCACCTCATGACACTTCCAAGTTCCCGCCAAAACTCGCGGGACTTCTTTCGTGAGACAGACTTTACCTTGCTGCCATCATAACACCATCGGAACTTCATCTAAACTGTCAATTTAAATATGATTTGAAGCCGCTATTTTTGGCAATAAATTATAGTATTTTGATTTAATATACTCATGATCTATTCTACATACAGTTAATTCAAATGAAAGTAAAAATTATAATATTTCATTTTACTTTTTACTCAAAAAGAAATATTTGCTTAATAATGATACTTGATGATATGTTATTTATTTAAATACAAGATTGTTTTAGTACAATAAGCTGCAAGAATGTTATACCCACATGGATTTTTCATTCCGTTCAACAAACTGAAGAATAAAATGTGACGTCACAGCTGTCTGCTGTCTCTCTCTTTAGAGTGACAAAGGTTTATTTTCAAAACCAGGACGTAACATAATTAACTGTCCATAATAATATGATATGATATAATATGGCTGCCTCGGTGGCGTAGTTGTATTATGGTACGACTGCAATGCTGAGATCTCGGGTTCGATCCCCGGGTTAGTCGGGTCGGGCAAAGTGATTATTTTCCATTCAGTATCAGCTCGGAGTCTGGAATTTGTACACGATAAGGCGATAGGCTCGCCCCCTATCACAGCATGGAACGGAATAACGGCAAAAAGTGGGTGCACTAATTGCGCCTGTGTCTACCCGGGGGATGAGAGGCGTGAGTGTGTAATAATATGATATCGCACCATAATATTTATTTTTATCTCTATAAAGTAATGCGGTTTAAATTAATTATGAAAACCAACTACAGCGGCTAGTAATAGTTGATATTTAAAAAATATAATTTGAGTTAGAAAGTTTATTCCAAACAAAATTGGCATATTTACATACTTTTTTGGTATGTGTAGTTCGGAACTACTAGTTCCACTTACATAAAAAAAATACCTCACCACGCGGTGGTGAATTCAGTGGCGGCCTTGGAGGAGTGGGGCGAACCAGGCAACCGCCTGGGGCCTCGCAGTTACAAGGGAATCTTGCAGCTCCTTGGGGGCCCGTTTTTTGGCACCTTACTTACAAAGCTGTTAAAAAAATTTATTTGCTTCGCACGGGGCCTCGCGTGCTTTTTTTTTGCTCGGCACACAGCCTCACATTGTATATGTTTTACTTTCCCCCGCGACTGGATATGTTCACGTTGTTTGCCGGCCTTTATAACCAAATATGGAGACTGTAAGGTTAGACAGAAAAACATTGGGATATTTAAAAATGAAAACTACAGTTATTGTTGAATTTAAATATAATAAAAAAAAATAAAAAACATACTCATAAAAGTAAACAATCATACATAAAAAAATAATACACATTTAGGAAGTTAATAACCTAATTTTCAGTAAGTAATTTTGAAATATTACGAATATCTATTTTGTGTGATTTTACAATTTTTGCGAGTATTCTGCGAACTTTTTTTCTGTAATTATCCATAATAATACATATTGTGTTTTAGAGATATTCTACTATGAGTTGTGTAATCCATGGTTGCAGAATTATTTGCAATCCAACATCTAGTGTGAAATTCCATAGGTAAGTTGACTGTAAACAAAGTTGTGTAGATATTTATAGCAAAAGTAATAAACACATGGATGTTTTACAAATTACAATACCAAATAAATTCTTGTTTGAGAGCCATGGAATCAAAAATTAACGCTACATTCTGCGGGTGAGGTTTCGTCCTTAAATTTATTTTTAATATTCTAAAACTTCTGTGAAGAAGCCAACAAAACAATTAAAGTTTGCTAAAGATCACCATAATGTGCTCTCTTTCGGCAAATATATCTTTGAATTTATAAAACAAAAATGTTTTCGGCCACTAAAAGTGTAATGTTAAAGCAAAAGTCTTTATGTCATCACTATATGTAATTTTTCTTTGCTTGCTACTTGGAATATACTTTTAAAAAAATCTCAAATATTAGCAAAATTTCACTGCAAAATATTTTCAATTTCAGACTGTATAATCATGAACAACTTTAATAAGAAATAACTTGTAATTAATTTTCTTCTTTTATCTCTTCATCTTCTGCTGCAATACTTTCTTTTATTTCTTTAAACTTATTTCACTGGATGTCTTCACATTAACTGATATATTGAAATCTTTCAAGTCTTGACGTTTCAATGGTGGTTCATATTGATTTCGCTGACATGTAATGTAAAAAGTAAATATCAATCAATAATAATATATTTAAGTACCTATACATTTTAGACAGAGGCAGAGGTGCCATATAGTACACTCAGATATCACCCAATGTACCGCCGTTATAAAATTTGGTGGGTCGCAAGCTTAATGCCCTATCTTACTAATCTTATTATATTATAAATGCGAAAGTTTGTAAGAATGTCTGGATGTATGGATGTTTTTTTCATGCAAAAACTACTGAACGGATTTCGATGAAATATGGCACACGGGATTAGCACATAGGCTACTTTTCATCTCAGTAAAATATAAACAGTGACTTTTATCCCGGAAAAACACATTCACGCGGGCGGAGCCGCGGGCAAAAGCTAGTAAATAATAAAGTCTAAGTGGATCATAATTATACCAGTGAAATGATAAAAATAATATACTTACAGGATGAGTTTCTGGTAATAAATAATTATTTTTGACATCTACTACCATATTCCCAGAAGTAGAAGACACATTATCACATTCAGAATCATAATCTTCTGTCTTTAAATGTTGACTAGTAATTCTTGCAGACATCAAATTGACCTTTTAATGGTATTTATATTTAACCACGTTTTTGCTTATCTAGATCTTTAAGAAATCTGTAAAGAGAAATACAAACTCGATTTTATTTTAAATAAAAGTTTCAATAAATCAATGCTGGATACACTGAGAACTCGATTGTAACTGTTGATCCTCAGTTTTTATTTACGATGATTATTTAAAGATTAATAAGCTTTATAATATTCATTAGTAAGGCGGCTAGTATTACAAATACTCTAGCACCATTGTCAAACCGGTCCACCAAAGCTTACACCATGGTCACCCTAGCCTCTTGTTTATATACACTATTTACAATACAAAAAATCACATTTAACATTACGTTAATATGAAAAAAGTAGTCATATATAAAGCAAATCACATTAAGCGATATTTTTCTACAGTTCATTTGTAAAATATTCACGTATTTTATTACATTTCGTATAAATATTGATAAAATTATAATATTTACACAATATTGATTACAATGAACTTACCTGTAGAATTTCACACTAAATGATGGATACCAAATATTTCTGCAACCGTGAACTACACAATTCACATTAAAATATCACTAAAACACACTTATTATTGTAGATAATTACGGAGAAAATTTCGAAGTGAACATTTATTTGACAACTATATTGACATCGAACTTAACGTTTTATAACAGTGTTGCCGAAGTATGTATTCGCAATTACCAATTAAATGAGGAAATTTTTTAAACTAAAATGTTAATAAGGATAAAAAACCTTAAGGATATCTTATTCAACAAGAATAATTCTGAAATGAAAATAGTACTTATATCATTATATAAGATATGTTGGAAATATTTATATATACATGATTGAGACGACAATAACGGTATTGATATTTTTTTATGGGTAGGGAAATAATCCGTAAGCTTTGGCAACATAGGTTAAAGAGTGAGTGAGATAGAATACAACACAAAAGGTAATTTTTTTGTCTTCACAAAAATGTGTGTACCGCTCTCTCCATTAGATAATATTATAAACTTCTTGATAAGCTGTGTACTATATATATGGGAGTAATGATGAATGATGGGAGTTGCAAACTGTTGTTTATAGGAAAGTACGAACTAGAACAAAATGTCCCAGTAATGAATACGGAAGAACTAGTGTTGATCACGTCACTATGACAGCATAATATTGGCGCGACGGCGCGGCGTGCGGCGGCAGAGCGCCTCATTCGACATTCAATCGGATCAGTCATTTATCTGTGGTTAGTTATTGTGGTGGTGTGACCGCGTGATCGCAACTGTCGTGATTGTAATTTCTGTGACAATTTGAGATTTCGTGAAGAATTTTGAGTGAAAATGGGCGACGTTCAAGCCGGTCAAAATACCAATACGTTGATATTGGCGGGGATTACGATTCTATCATGTGTAATATTACACTTTTTGTATAAGACCATCTTTGGCAGCAAGAAAAAGGAAGCGCAAACATTTGAGAAGGAGACCGATTTAGGTAAGTTTATATATTATACGTTTTAAGTCGAAAGTAACATAATTCCTTAACTTCGGGGGCATAAATTGTACCCACATGTAGTATCATACATGTTTATAAATTATAAGGGATAAAAGTTAACGAACGCACGTGTGGGTTCTCATTGAGATATATTGCGGTTTTGTGAGCGGATGCTATAACTGTATTCGAAGAGGCTAAGAATGCAGCTGACACACTTTGCATATTCTCATGTTAAGATTTACTTGGTCATTCAATTTATAGACTAGCTAGGCATATAAAGTTGGTACCACTTGATGGTTCTTTTTTTCAAACTGACACTACCTACCTACGTTTTTTTTAATATTTTTAAATGAACAATATTATCATGTTCTAATATAGCAAATTGGAATTATTCAAAGGAAAATAACTGAACAGCATTTTTTTATTCACTTTTTCACAGCATGTTTGAGTTCATGTATGTAAGCAGTATGTAAATATCATGTAATAACTTTATATTCTAATTTGAATATATAAGTAGAAAATTCATGTCCCAAAATAAAACTAACCTCACACATGTTTAACTAACACACATATGTTTTTTATGAGTTTTTTTATTATATAAATTAAATTCATACTACTAAAATATTCAAAATATGACAATATTTTTGAATATGAATACTTTATTGTTCAATAAGAATTCAAACAATTTTTTTTTTATTTATAAATTATTCATTTCCTTAATTTATGTGTATATTTTATTATTTTTGAATAATATTATTCATACCATACCAAGCTGCTTTTGACAGGTCTGTTTGGAAATCTGTAGAGGCCTATGTTCAGCATTCAACACAATATGGTTGATGATCCCAACCAAAAGACCCAAACCATTGGAAATATCCACATGTGAATTTGTTACAACACACATGTGGATATTTCCAATTCATTTATTAAGTCACAATAAACAAGAGTTTTGGATAGGGGGAAGAATTGTTAACTTCCATAAAGTTCTGCAAACTTAATTTCCATTTCGGATTAACCTGTCCCACCATGTATAAAACAAAAGGTTTTTTTAGCTGTTCCAAATATTATATGCTATTCTTATTAAATTTATCCATACATAATAAAGAATATTTATTTTAAATAACAGCATGATCTGGAACAACTATTGATTATTATATAAAAATAAATTTATTTCCTATGTATTTATGAACCTAAAATCATAAAAGAAACTGTTAAATATTGCTGGTTGCTTTCATGTATTCAATATATACTCTTTCTGGTTATACCACTGATGATGATGACCTCTTTGACATGTCCGTCAATGGCGAAGCTTGTCATCTCCGGTTATATGCTTTGTCTAATTGCCTTGAAGCATCAGTGTGCAAGCATTACTTTGCTCTGGCTCATGAGGCAGACAATTTTTTGGATACTAAGAGAAATGGATGTTAATTTGACACACACAGAACAGTATCAAGCACTTGTAATTCAATTTAATTACAATAGTTATTTATTAATAGATGAATGCTCACCCTTAGAAAAACCATCTGTTTCTCTAGTTCACTTGCATAACATAAAAGGTTATGTGATAATACATAATGCACTTCAAATTACAATGGTTTATTGTTCTGAATGTCACACCCAGGCTAAAACACCATGCAAAGACATTTGTATGTACTGTCATGGCTATACAACTGAGCAAATATTTTTCTATGACATATAGTGCTATAAACATTTTACAACCCCACCATTGTGTGGATAGCATATTTGTTATGATTCATTGACTTTAACTTATCATTGAATCATTTGATTGAAGAAATATATTATTATGGTAATGTACACTGAACTTGTATGTTTTAGGCCATTATACATTTTTCAAAGCCATTTAAATAATTACGTGGGTGGTGTTGATGAGTTTTACATTTGGTTTTATTTGAGTTAGGTACTTGGTGCGGTCATTAACTTATTAAATGTTACATATTATATTTGTACTTTTAAAGTGGGACCAATCCCTACAAAACAGAAAGAAAAAAAATATTCGACGAAGTGTTAACCTCTTCCTTTTTTTTAAGTCGCTTAATAAGAAAGTTATAATCAGACCTTTGAGATTCTCACAGGGCTAACAGCGGCGACGTTTCCGCGATCAAATGGTTACAACGCGTGCCAATAAGACGACCGCTTAATAGTACACGATTCATTTGCATGACCTTCCTCTACTACGGAAAAGCGTCGTCGTATAATCTTATAGAATACCAGAAAGGATTTCGCGTACTGCCGCACCAGGGGGAATCTCGGTCAAAAAGTAGTTAATACCAAAACTATCGCAGTTCATCATCATCAGCCACACGACGTCCACTGCTGAACATATTCCTCCCCTCAGTATTTCCAGACGGACCTGTCAAAAGCGGCCTGCATCCAGGGTGTCCCGTGTCCCTGCGACCTTTATCAAGTCGTGTGTTTACATTGCCGGCGGACAGCCGACGTTGCGCTTGCCAGTATGTCCACTCGAGAACTTTTTTGTCCCATCTGCCGTCAGTTCTTTGAACTATGTGCCCTGCCCACTGCCACTTCAGAGTCCGTATCTAAAATTTTGACTATTTCAGTCATCTGTTCATAGTGATTATTTAAAAAATAAACTGATCTGATTAATCCTACTAATATTATAAACGCGAAAGTTTGTAAGAATGTATGGATGTTTGTTCCTTTTTCACGCAAAAACTACTGAACGGATTTCGATGAAATTTAACACTCGGGTAGATCATGTCCTGGATTAACATATAGGCTACTTCTTATTCCGGGAAAATATAAACCGGTACATTTATCCCGAAAAAACTTTTTAATGCGGGCGGAGCCGCGGGCAATAGCTAGTTTGTAATACATCATCGGAAAGACTATTTCAACACTAATGGAATAAACGAGCCAGATGTTTTCATTTCTTTTTTTAATTTCAATCTATCCCCCAAGTTATAACGTCTGTTTCAGAAATTTTGTTGTATGGAAACACAAACTTGTTGCCGTTTTCAATCAAAATTGTGCTTGAAACTAACTAACGAAAATGACTGGTTATTGGTATAAAAATTCGCCTAAAGGATAAATGCGAAAATTTATTTATTTTGAATATTGGGTGTCTTCAGGCACACTGAGGTATTTTGGACGAAAAGACCTTGCTTAGTTTTCTTGAATGTTGCCCAGTTCAACAATCGCAGTTACAAGTTCTTAATAAAAATTCCGAGGTTTTACTTTTTATCCATTCGTAATTATCTGTTTTCAAATTTCTATAATTACTCTAGATTAATCAGTATTTTTTTTCTTTTAACAAGTATGAAATTGCGAAACGACGATAGTTTAGATAGAGTAGAGCGACGAAGGTCTCAAGTTCAAAACAAACTCAAGGCTGAAGTCACGTAATTCTGAATTTTCGATGTTACGTTTCCATTCGTTGTTAATTAGCGCCGCTTCCTCTGATGAGGAAAACTTCGTAAGAAGATCCGCACCCCTGTGAGCCCCATAATCTTTTATAAATATTGTTGAATTCACTAATCAGCATTAAGTCGGCGTGGTGCAAGAAATATTTCGTGAAGGTACAGTATTTTTTTTATATTTCATTGTGAATTTGCTTGTAGAAAAAAATAGTTTTAATTTCATATTAATATTAAATTTTCAATTATCTCATAGTTCACCTAAAAAATATGAAGTATTTGCATTACATTTAAGTATTGCAATTTACCAGTGAATTGAAATATAACGAATCTTTTACTGTGTTCGAAGTATTTTATTTTTGTCAAAGACATTAAACAGTATAGTTAATTATAGACCCGACATCAGGACTAAATTTTTCGTACAAAAGTAATAACTTTTGGTAATAACCAATCCTTACTAATAGTAATATTATAAATGCGAAAGTAACTCTGTCTTTCTGTCGCGCCTTCACACCAAAACTACTGAACCGATTTAAATAAAATCTCGTACCTACACAGATAGTCTAGAGCCTGAGAAAGGACATACTTAGGCTACTTTTTATACTACATTTATTCAGCTTTTGTCCATAAAAACACTAGTTTTGATAAGATTCATTATTTATATAATCGCAGATCTCACGAATAATTTTAATGGTTGTAAATGCGTATTTAATGCACAAGACAGTCCTTAAAAGGACAACATGAATTGCTGTGTGAAATTTGTTTATATCTTGATGATTATTTGAAGCAATTAAAACGCGACGACAAACTCAATTTACCTACAAGCTTTAATATCGAACGCTTTTACCTTCCATGTATTTTTAGAGCAAGCCTATCCTTGTGATCTAGTGAATAGATTTAAGTTAGACCACAAGAGAATGGCCACAGATCAAAACTTCAAAGAAAAGATGGAAATATGATATATATACAGTTATCCTTTTCAAACATGAAATTTAAAGTTGTAATGTATAATACTCTCTAAATTAAATACAACCAAAGTACATTAACTTTATACAAATGCGTCAGGCATTGATTCCCTTCGCACAACTAAGTCGATCTGAATCTATGTGAGTAATTCTAAAGCAAATATTATAGTTACTGGACATAGTATATTATTCTGTTATTAAAAGAGGTTTATCTCTTTTACATAGTTTTTATCAGGCAGTTTGTTTCAGTCGACGCTCCGTACGAACCAGCTCACTTTCTCTCGAGATGTAGCCAATATACTTACGCAACTTGCACCAGACTTTCGAGATACAAAATTTACAACATTTATTGGTTTTGCTTTTACTTATGTTTGCTTGTAATACATTTTGTTTGCATGTTTTTATCAAACGTATTGATGTGTTTTATTCATTCGTTCTCCCGGGGACGTATGATACGAAAAACTTTATAACAAAAAATAAACCGACTTCAAAACCACTACAAATCAAAAAATAATTAAAATTTGTATTCGCTTAGTATATACGTATATTTGGAGTCGATGCCTAATTTAAATTGCCAGCTAAGCTAAGGAAATACACAAACAAATATACGAAAACATTGTTCAATTTTAATTATTTTTTGATTTGTAGTGGTTTTGAAGTCGGTTTATTTTTCGTTTAAAAGTTTTTATTTATTGCTTTTTTCTTAGTTAATTATAAAATGGTGTAAACAATACATCATAGATATACGATTGCAGCATTCGCGAGTCATCTGCTGTTAGTTATTGAATAGTCCCATTGTGTATCTCCGAAGATCTTCATCAGATCTTCATAAATTATATACTAAAACCTTCCCTGAAAAATATATATTTCAATATCGAAAACCACATCCAAATCGGATCAGCAATTTTTAAAAATCTCGAGGCCATACAAATTTACATACATACATGCGGATTGAATACAGAACCTCCTTTTTGAAGTCGGTTAAAAATGACGTAGGAGGTCGTATCAGTTCCCGGTTTGAGGACTGCAAATTATGAATAATCTTAATACCAAATATTTAATACCAAAGAAACCAAACAATACATTAACAAAAAGTTTATGCCATTCGATTTGAATAAGATTACTTATGTTTATAATTGAATAAACATTGATAATTATTAGCTCGAAAAACTTTAGTTACCCTAAATTATTTGTTTGTATATTGTTTCATTACGTATAAATATTAATTTAAATAAACAATATCTCTAATAATAGACCATAGTATTTCCCACGTTTGTTATTTGCGCATTTAATATTTTATCGTTTAGATAACTAAGTATGTACTGTTTAATTGAAAAAAACTACTTAACTATATTCTTAAGTTAAAAGATGTCCACTGGACATTTTTAGATAACCTCGAAAACTGTCCTTAACTCGTAGGTCGTGGCCCTACGCATTTCGACCTTTTTATGTATTTATTATTTTATATAAATACATACGATATTGAGATTTAAATGAGGCTCCGAACGTGCACATCTCGTATTTAAAAATATATATTTATTTTGATGAATTGGCTGCTTAAGCATTTATTGGCCAATAAACACAGATACGTCCCGGCAAACATCACTTACCATACATACCTACAAAAATAATAAACCTGTTCTCAGTTTTCATAGTGGCCACAATAGAATAGGCAGTAATGTAATTTTTATTACGGCCCATTATGCTAAAACCACACATACATTAACACCTAGTTTTCATTTGTATAACGGTATCACAGAAAATGGAAACATTTTATAGCAAAAGCTGTAGTACAGTTGTGCTTAGTTCTTCTAAGATTAAATCATGAGTTTGGATCATCGGAATGCCTATGAGTAATAGTGATTCATTTATCTTACAAAGTTATTCGAATAACGTCACGGCATTACACGGAACGGGTTTATCATTATAATAGCAGGCCCCTGTCAAAAGTTTCACACGCAAAATAATAAAAGAAAGATACCCATTCGTTCTTCTGTATTCCCCAGTTCTCATAATTTTAACGGTCTTCGATAGATGTTCCGTTGTCTTAAACTAACACAATACTATTTAGTCAGGCACGTTAGTTCAATAATAAATAAATAATTTTGAAATAGAAAATTGATATTCATACAAATGATTCTAAACTAGCTGTTGCCCGCAGCTCCGCCCGAGTGAATGAGTTTTCCCGGGACAAAAGTCCCGCTTTATAATTTCCAGGGATTAAGAGTAGCCTATGTGTTAATCCGGAACATAATTTACCCGTGTGCCAAATTTCATTGAAATCTCCTCCGTAGTTTTTGCGTGAAAGAGTAACAAACATCCATACATTCTTACAAACTTTCGCTTTTATAATATTAGTAGGACTAAAACTTCAGTTAAAGGCAAGAACGGTTTGGATGATGTGGTGTTGACTTCCAATTAGTAAGCGATTAGTTATGATCGTGTGCTTTTATGGTGTACTAGCTTTTGCCCGCGGCTCCGCCCGCATTAAAAAGTTTTTCCGGGATAAAAGTCCCGGTTTATATTTTCCCGGGATAAAATGTAGCCTATGTGCTAATCCAGGATATGAGCAAAAAACATCCATACATCCAAACATCCATACATCCAGACATTCTTACAAACTTTCGCCTTTATAATATTAGTTTATTAGTTTATAGTTTATGGTGTATGAATCAAATCTCAATCATTATGACACCGATTTCTTCCTATCTTTAAAAATATATAACCGATGTTAGGTGGAAATAATTTAATACATAGTTATGTTCAGATTCGTTTTTTTTAAATAAATATCTGTATCTGTAGTTTCGTAAATATCTGTACCATAACGTAGGATTGGAAGCACTATTTATCCTCGTCTAGCGTGTGATGCACACAGCCTTGAGTTGTTTTTCTCGGGCTGTAAACGTCGGGCTGGGTTCTGTTTTTTATTTATATCATTCACTCGCCCTAATAAACGAGACGAGATTTTTTTCGAAATTGGATCTGTCGTTATGATCAAATGTTTGAAAACTAGACGATTTGTTTTTTATCATACGCATAGTTTTCAAGCGAATAATGAACTTGGGTACCTACAAAAGCGTCATCTAGTGATAAAACTTTCAATTAATTTTATTTCGATTTGAACTCTTTCAACCCAGCCGCGATAGTTCAAATACCTTTGCTATTTTCGAACATGTGTGTGACTCAACAGTTTTATTATAATTGGTTTCTGTATTCTGATTTCTGATGCGACATACAGGGGCGGATCTAGTGTCCGGGACTCCTTAAGATCATTTTCATAAAGTTTTTTTAGACTGAGAAATTTCTAACATCATTTGTTTTTAAATATATGGGTTATGTCGTTACTAAAACACCTTGCGAAGAATACTAGCGAAATTAGTTTAATTATTTAAAAAAAAAAGGGAATATTTTCTGTTCATTTAATTTTTATACCAATTTCTTGGTTTGAATGTGACGTTCTAATATTATGACTGTAACTTGGAATTGTGATAATGGTTTTTATTTTACATATCACCGTGATATAGCTAAAAATATTTATCTAGAGATGAACAAATGTTATATCCGTACAATTTGAAAAGAGAATGGAGCTTATCTTTAGGACCAAAAGTACAAGATGTCTGAGTATATGCATTAGCACCTACTTTTCCTTACGATTAATAAAAAGTGTTTGATTCGCTATCCATATCTAACAAAAATCAATATCTGTAGAGATAAAACTGAGCGTGGTTACAGATTTATTATGTAAGAGTAGATAACGTTTCAAACAAAAGTTAACAAAAAAATAAATGATACAGCACGTTGTGTTATCATACTGAAAAGCTATAGAATCTTCGAGACACGACAGAACATGCAATCAAATTAGATAGAGCACGTATTTCCATGGGCATCGATTAAGCGTCGAGAGCTTGTCAGAGTCGGTACTCGTTCTACAGGCCGCATTATTACAAGTAATGCGGTCAGCGTATGCTCGTCTAACTGTAAAAAAACCGTTTGTGTCTATTATATTTAACAAACACATTAACAACATTAATTGCAAGTTAATATACACTTATTTTACGACACGCTATTAAGCAATAGAAGGGCATTAATGCATCAATTTATTGATAAACGTTTTCATCATTAATTGTTTCAGTTGGATTCATATTATCAACTTTTAGCTTTTTTTGATAAAGTTAATCTATGTATTAGGTGAATTTAACAAATCATAAGCTATGTATCGTAATAAGCTATGAAAATAGTCTATTTTTAGTAAAATCGTTTCAATCTTAAGGATTTTTTCATTATTATTCATTTCGTATAAATATCAACTATGTCAAATTGCAACGGCGGAGAAGAAAAGCGCGAGAAATTCTGCATAGCTATGGATTTCATGCACGAAAAGTACCTACGTCAGAAGAATTTCGAAGGTCAATGTTATTATGAAATCTGCACATGACAAGTAATATGTTGGACTTAGGCCTAGGTCTTTACAATACTCCTTCCGCCCCGCTTTACATATTAATTTATTATGTGTGTTGTTTATTAAAAGGCCGTATGTAAAAGTTCGACTATTTCAGTCCACTCTTCATCGTGATTTCTCTGAAGATTTTGTGATTAGGCGGGACAAACCCCAATACGTAAATGTTGATGCCCGTCAACGGTTATCTCTGGATAAACTATTGGAGTGTATTCAGAGACTAGTGTTATTATTTTTACTAATACCTAACACTACACTAAAATTAGGTATATTAATCTCGACGGCTCCGTAGAACAAAGTCGTATATGCAAAATGTTAGCTTTTCAGTAGAGCGCTTTGAAAGTCGTTAGTTTGTATTCATGTGCGAATTAGTGCTATTTTCATTAAGTTCAAAGTTGTTACTGAACCCTATAGAATATAATGTTTTGTTCACTATAACTTGTAATTTTCACAATTAACTTAGACTTTCAAAGCGCTCTACTGAAAAGCTTCATTTGCATATACGACTTTGTTCTACGGAGCCGTCGATCTGTATTCTCAAGTCATAAAAATCACGTTATTTTGTTATCCGTTTATAGGAGCTCCCACTGAAGATACCGTTACAGAGACCACATCGACCGAGGCGCGCTCTGGTGCGAAAAACAAAAAACGAGTACCGTGGAAAGGAAAGACTGAATACAGCCATCCATGGCTTCTAAAGAATCTCAAGGGTCACCCCGGAACAGTTCTGCTGGTGGACTTCTCTCCCAATGGCAAGTTTATGGCCGCTACCTGTGATGGTAAGTTACTAAATTTTCTTACATCTAAAATGTTTTTATCACGATCGATAGAGAATATTAACGTCATTATGTACCGCTAAGCGGAGACATCGCGGCTAACCCGCGCTTCATCTTGACTATCGACTCTGATAAAAGCATGTTGCTAATATTAATAGTTGTTAAGTAGCAGAATTTATGTTGAACAACATGACGTTATAATGGCCATATTTTCACACGAATAGAGGTAATTATCTCAATACTATAGACATCATCTCGCGTCCATTATTTTTCATTTCCGTTCTTTTGCATATTTTGTATTGCGTCTAGAATGTTTTGATACTTTTAATCATTTGGTTAACATTTAAAATTGACAATGGTGAACATGAGGCCATCTTAAAATATATCACGGAAGTACTCATTTTTCAAAATTAGAAAGATGTCGATACATTCGTATTACGTAAACACAAAATGTACTTTCCTGATATATATAATTATAAAAAATATGTTGTGGGCTGTGTGTAATTAATGAGATGGCAACAAACTAAGTACAATAAAGAATAGTTGAATTTTAAAAGATAAATATGACAATATGCTCGAAAGTTAACAAGTATACGTAAATTGGTTGTCATCTCACTAATACACAGAATACGAGTCATGTTTCCGACAAGTGGCTAAACCGTTAAATTGTTGCCTCATTTTATTTTATTCAATAATATTAGCATAATGGATTTGTACGTTTCGATATCATATTATATTATACCGTTATACGTTTTCTTAAGTGCTGTGTTTTTCACTTGTTGGAACATTTGACTTGAAGCGAGAGTTGATCGCAGCGCTGACAAGTATCAATTTATAATTTCCTTTATAATGGTTTGACACCAACATTAGAAACTAACGAACCGCGACTAACGTATAATTGTCGACACAGCACTGTGATCAACTTGTTTATCGCTCGCTTATCGTGCAACTATCAGACAAGCAGTTGGTATAGTTTTGATTTCGCCTTAGCATTTTGTGCGGAACCTGAAAGATTTTCTGATGGTTGGACGAGGAAGCGACTGGCCTTCCGCCCGAGGCTTTGAGTTAGTCGCCGCTATGCTACTGTTGTGTGTAATTTGGAGGTCCCCCGGTCGAAGTCGCCCCACGGATGTTAATTATCAATCTGGCAACACCCAGAACTGAATTTAGATAAAAATAACACTATTTTTTTAAGGCGACGTTACGTTACTGAATCGTATTGCCCATGATTGTTGCATGTAATAGTGCACAAAAAACTTCGGAAACTATAAGTAGGTTTTAAGTGAAAGGCGTTGTAATTGATTATTTGCCTAGTTTCTGAATTTGTAGCGTGATGTTTATTACGATCTAAAAATGATACCGACTGAGTGGTGCATAGTAATTCGGTCGAACCCGTATATTCATTTTACTGGTGGTAGGACTCTTATATGTAAGAGTCCGTTTGGGTGGGTACCACCGCGATGTCTTTCTACTGCCAAGCAGCAGTGTGCATGCACTGTTGTGTTTCGGATTGAAGGGAATTGTAGGCAGCGTAACTACGGGACATAATGAGACTTAACATCTTATGCCACAGAATGAGGTACGAAGTGGAATTCCACACAGAACTTTGTAACTCAAGGTGCTGTATGGTGTAGCTACTGTTTATGGGTGGTCGTATCGCTTACCTTCAGGCGAACGGCATGCTCGTCTCGTCATTCAAAGCCATAAAAAAACCGCGTCTCAATCTTTATTAAATTCGACGTAGTTTTCTGTATCTTCACAGATTAGATCTTTCAGTGAATATCATTGAGATGTCGTTAACCCTTTAAGTGCTGTTGGCATTTAGAATTATAACTTGACAGAATACATGATAAATCATTCAATTGTTTATTTCGGCCTGCGCGGCCTTTAATGTAGTTGTGAAGGAATATTTTGATAGCAGCCGACTCTATTACGGATCGCAAAATGCATCTTGTTTGACATTTTTATAACCTATCATTTTTGCAATGTCACGCCGAGAAGCCGAGAGGGTGTAAATGCTCTTTCCCGGACAGAAGTCCGTTCTAGAGATGAAAAGTGGCCTATACCTACCATAGAAAGATAATGTACATACCTAATAGTAACGAATTTTTAGAATAGGGGAAGAAAACACTTAGACTGGTAGTTTGAAAAATAATAAAAAAAAAAAACAATCTCGTCAGCTGTAGATTGATACATACATTATATAGGCTTCCTGTAGCTAATTGTACATTTATAGAGCAGTTAAAAGTCAACATAATGGATGAAAAAAAAACAAAAGTGAATTGGTACAATACTTTTAAGGTTTATTTACTATCTTTGAAACATGTTTTGTATTAAAATGAGTTACCATTTCCGTAGACACACGCTGAATACGTTAAAACATGCTAATTATTGCCTTAATTCAGGTATCGGAGGTATTGAACTTGTCGTTTTCATGATCAAGGCTGTATGTAAATAAGTGTAGTAAAAATGTTAAACAACCGTATAATTAGCGCAACTGTAGGTATATAGGTATATGTATCATCTAATAATGTGGTGTATTGCAGATATCATTATTTAATATATGCATAGGGGAATTATGATAAACTAGCTTTTGCCCGCGGCTCCGCCCGCATTAAAAAGGTTTTCCGGGATAAAAGTCCCGGTTTATATTTTCCCGGGATAAAAAGTAGCCTATGTGTTAATCCAGGATATGATCTACCCGTGTGCCAAATTTCATCAAAATCCGTTCAGTATTTTTTGCGTGAAAGAGGAACAAACATCCTTACATCCAAACATCCATCTTACAAACTTTCGCCTTTATAATATTAGTAGGATGAATTCGATTTAATCTGTCTTAATATCGGGGTTGCCCCAATAATTTGGGAACAGACGCACCAAGACGCACGTGTGCCGTTACATGTCAATTGCTAATCTTGACAATTATTATCAAGGCAATCTAGTTTTTGTACCGCGTGTTGATATTAATTTATTATTTTGGACAATCATGAAAATATCGCTTGATCCTTACATGAATCATGACCTATTAATCGTAATAATGGAGAGCAGGACAGTTATGCAAAGCTGTCGCGTAATATGGCAGTGACGGAATGAATGGACAAAATCTATGAAAAATCAGTTTTGCGCTCTAGTTGGCACGTGAGTGTTGAGTGACGTAGCGATAAGCTTGTAACCGGAATGATCGTGTGATACCGGGGTCGCTCACCTCGCCGAATCGTCTGCGACCCTGTTCAGGCTTTGTTTACAATGTTTAGAAACTGGGTCGTAATGTTAAACATAAAAAAGAATCCAATTAATATGCCGCAGCCCGTGTGTCGTGTCGCCGTTGGCCTTTTGTTAAACAATAAAAACCCCAGTTTAACAGTTTGCTTTTCTCTATTTGTTTTACGTTTTGTAGTTTATGAGAACGCATCGGCAAAACAACTATTGAATTAGCGATTATTACGCTTCGAAACACTCGTCCTAGTTAATTTCATAAGTTGAATATTTATGCATTTATAAAAGTAGTTATTATACCGGTTTTATAATTAAAGCGTATCATTATCAAAGTATAATTTTTCTATAAACATTTTGCGTCGTTTTTGTGACTGTTGGTTGGAAGCGACCCCTCGTTGAATTACTTTGATCGTTGAAATCTTCACGAACTGGCCCGATATTTTAGGTGCGTACTTGGTTATCATGGACTATATGCCATGTAATTTTGACCTAAAAAGTTAATTTCATGGTGTTATTTTACCTGATAATTGTATTACAAGGCAAAAAACTATTTACAGACATCAGTTCTTTAACCTGTCCAAAATAAGAAAAAATTGAAATACAGGCCATATTCATTAAACTCTCTTATGTAAACTAACCGTTTCTCTTAATGTCCATCGTTAACCTTTGCAACGGTTTGCTGAAGTGCTGATTCACTGACGAAATAAGTAACACAACCATAATCATTGGCGTTAAGAACAAACAAGTAACCACGCTCCGGAAGGCGATGACCATAAAGAACAGACTGAATCATAATAATCTTTGACTATTAAGGCCCGTATTCTCAAACGTTCTTGGCTATGTACAGCGCAATGCTATGATAATAAGTCTGTTTCCCAGTGCGTTCGACATGACAGCCTTCGCAGCTGTATAGGATATAGGATAGGATAGAACGTCGCGCTGTGATTGGCTAATATTGAGATTCAACTTTGCCACAATTGGCTGTCAGGTAAACAAAGCTGAACAACGTCACAGAAATGAGTATGTAACTGTTGACACTATGCGTTCGGAATCATTGTGCATCCTCATAGTATTTTTTGTAAACATGGATGTAAGATAACTATGGCAGTGTTATTCGTGATCCGACCCCTCTAGTATGTAAAAATATTTCGCGCCCTTAGCATTTTTCATGTATTATGTTACGATTTGAGACATTGACGAAAAACAAGTGCAATCTTCGCATTCTTCGTGTTAGGATTTTTTGTTGATTTGTTTTAATGTACAAAAGTTGTGTATTAAATTACCCCCTGGAGGGTCGCGACCCACACGTTGCAAATTACTGCTATAGGGTATGGAGATCACAATTGCTTTGCCGTAATCGTTTTTGAGTCGAAAATTATTGCAAATATTGTATTTGTGCGCAGGATTTCTGAATATTGTATTCCCAGAATACGAATATAATCTACATTTAATAGACGTTCCGCACAAAACACTTCGGAATCAGTGTGCCAAAATATGTTATATACCCACAAATTATATAAAGACGTTGTGGTTAGAACGTTGATATCAAGATTGTAATGGTTTAGAACTACCGTTAATATTTTCATCAGTAACTGACTTGTCTAACAGTCAGTTACTCAATTATTTCAGTTAATGTCCAAATATAACGCATGAAAGTTCTCATAGTATTTTGGACACTATAAAAGAAAAACTATAATTTAAGATGTAAAGCTACTTAAAGTAATAATAAAACTTGCGGCAGGGGGCTAAGCATATTACTATATCCATGTCATTTTTCCATTTGTAAATAAATGGTCCATGAGTAATAAAAACATATTAATGAACATAGAAAAACCTGTTTATTGCTATATTTCTAATAGCTCTTAAGTTGCAACTTAGAAGTTTAATGAACTGGCACAGACGTTGAATTTTTTTATATAAAACATTTCCATGAGTTGCCTAAGTAAATAAACCCATTTTATTTCTTGACAGTTTTATACCATAAAATCGCAATTTTGTATATGTATCTTTATTTTATTACTTGCTAATACTTATTAGGTTCTTGTATTCGAATACAGTATTCACATACATATACATATACACTCACGCCTGTTATCCCCGAAGGGGTAGGCAGAGGCGCAACTAGTGCACCGACTTTTCGCCGACATTCCGTCCCATGATGTGATAGGGGGCGAGCCTATCGACATATCGGGCACAAATTCCAGACTCCGGACTGATACTGAATAGAAAAACTCAATATCACTTTGCCCGACCCGGGGATCGAACCCGAGACCTCAGCTTTGCAGTCGTACTGTAATACAACTACGCCACCGAGGCCGACAGTATTCACGTGTCGTTGAAATTTGGCATAAGTAAAAGAGTAAAATTATCAAGGTTCTTTCTTACGGACCTCCTCGTTTTAAGTGAATGATGAATGATATTTCAATATAATATGGCACATATCTATATTATTATAATACTACATTTTTTTCTTCTCTAGTTTTTTAGATATTATGTTCACACAATCATATACGACATTGGTCTTAATCATCAAACAATGTGGAATATTATGTAGGTGTATAGAAACTCGGAAATATCGGTAGAATGTTATGTTAATAGGTATTCATTCTCATACGTTGCAGGAAAACAATAAAAGGAAGCTTTATCGTTGGCATAACAATTCCATGTCGCTCGTATTTTGTCTGTGGAAGATTCCACCATGATTCATTTGTATTAACTAGTGGCAGACGCGGTGTTGCCTGACCGCCTTCTATGTAGACTGCATTTTATGTAGACTCCTTTTTATATCTCGACGACACGCGACAGCGCCATCTATGGGGTGCAAAACTACTCTATCTTTAAAGCTCGAACCAACCAAATAACATTCACTAATACTGAAATTGGTTAAGTAGCTTTGTAGATTACCGTAGAGTTAGACGACACGCGCCCCACTTACTACAAGTGAATTGTACTAACTAGCTTATATTGTATACCTATAACGTTCCCGTGAGTACCAGCAATAAGTTCACAAAGATTTAATTGGACGAACGGCATGCAACGCAGTAAATACGAACAAACAAACAAACATTGAATTTTACATATTATAAGTCATAGGTGTAATGAAATTCACTGATTCAGTATTGAATCTTTTACTATTCAACTTAAGATTTCAACTATATCGTATTCAGTGTTTGGTTTCTGAATGATGCTGATATTGTTCCGGAACAAAAGTGTTTAAGTGTAGTATCAATAAAACGTCGTTATGGTCGGGCAGAGCGGCGAGGACAGTCGCCCTAGGTCGCTCCATGGTCGTGCGTCACGCGTCATCGAACGCTGTGTGCGATGCACCCGAGCCGTGACTGCCTATTGATTACACCGATCCACATGTTCCCGACCTTCAATTGCCACTACACGGGTTGAGGTTACATGGAATAAACGTTAGAAATTTATTAAAGTAAGCAACCACCGACACTCTTCTGGCTTCAAATAACATCAGGCCACTCTCCTTGGTTTTGACTCTACTTTACATAAGTTGCGGTAAGGTCTGTTTGCGGTTCTAGAATATAATTATTGCCTTGAAAATTGTCAATTCGCGTTTCTGCGATGGAGCTAAATATTTTCTGCGAGTGATATTTACTACTTGCTAAAATAGACTGAGTTTGACAGATTGTAAAAAAGTAAAAACACCGGACCAGACCGGCATAATTGTTCAAAACTAAACCTTTGAAATGTAATTAGGTATTTGTTAGGTTTTATCAGAATCTAGTAGTGCTCGCGGCTCCGCCCGCGTGAAAAAGTTTTTCTGGGACAAAAATATTTTTCCGGGATAAAAAGCCTATAGTACTCAGGAGTTATGTAGCTTCCTACTAGTGAAAGAATTTTCAAAATCGGTTCAGTAGTTCCTGAGATTAGCGCGTTCAAACAAACAAACTCTTCAGCTTTATAATATTAGTATAGATTTTAATAGAAACGCGTTACGTCGATTTATTTTCTATAAGTAGCTTATTTATTTTGTACTTTATAATTATGTACTTAGATTTAGAATAAGGAAGGTAAAAACTTGTACTTTTATTTTAGTGTTTGTTACTCATTCAAAGGTTACATCTAACAACGACATCATTTTAGTAAAATATAAATATCGACTAGCGTGAGATGTAACTGGGCGCTCGCCAGAATTATGTCGTCCTGCGTAAATGCTTTTACGAATTGTTTAAAAGAGCCAATATTATTGCAGGTAGTAGCGATAGCGAACACGCGTTCTGGCAAATTGTTCCACATTTTAATGGCGGGGTAAAGGAAAACTGGGAAATACACAATACATACTAATTAAATTCTTGATTAGAAATATTTTCCTTGATTTATTATCCTAATTGAAATATATTTTCCTTCCAATTATTTATACGAGGCGATGATATCGTTTTGGGTGTTATTGAAACGCCTCGGTACATATTATTACATACACACACACTCACGCCTTTTATCCCCGAAGGGGTAGGCAGAGGCGCAACTAGTGCACCCACTTTTCGCCGTTATTCCGTCCGTTCCGGGCGAGCCTGTCGCCATATCGGGCATCAATTCCAGACTCCGGGCTGATACTGAATAGAAAAACTCAATATCACTTTGCCCGACCCGGGCATCGAACCCGAGAACTCAGCATTGCAGTCGTACCGTAATACAACTACGCCACCGCGGCAGTATTATTACATGGTAGCTAATAACTCCCTTTAGTGATTTTAAGTAATCCATAAAGATTAGCTTCTTTGTATATAAATTTTGTTGTATCTTAGCTATGTATTAAACATTTAAAGGTAAAGTTTTACTGCATAATATAGTAAACTTATGCATATTTTTTTTACGTTATATTATTTTTAAAACTAGTCTGGTTTTATATTATGCTTTATTTAAATAATGTATGTGTGATTTCCATGAGGCGTTCCCAGATTATAAGATAACAATTATTATCTTATTATATTTTTAAATTAAATTACTGTTAAATATGATTAAAACCTGTAGTCCATTGGTTTAATGTATGGATTTTACTACAGATATCTTTTAATTGTTTTACTTCACGTTTCACTATGAATAATGGTTGTAACTTGTAGTAAAGTATATGACAATTATAAAACTATACTAAAGGCACGTTGTCGTATAATGTATAGTGAAAATGTTTAATTGCTTATTCTAGCGGTACATTGGCACCATAATATGGCGTTACTGGTGGTCGGTCTCTCTTATCTAGAGTCCGTCCGGGTGTGTACCACCGCAATATCTATTTCTACCACCAAGCAGCAGTGCGCATGCACTGTTGTGTTTCGGTTTGAAGTACATTGTAGCCAGTGTAAGTACTGGACATATTGAGACTTAACGTCTTATGTCTCAGGATGATGAGCGCAGTGGAAATCCGCACAGTACTTTGTAACTCAAGGTGCTGTATGTTGTTACTACTGTTTAGGGGCGGTCATATTGCTTACCATCAGGCAACGGCATGCTCGTCTCATCATTCAATGCCATAAAAAAAACATGTTTTAAACACTCCGCAATATTAAAGCTATATGTATATTTTTGAAGTGGATTGTAAATAATGTCCTACATGAAGTGTTTTTGTTGTTTTATGTACTTAGTTGTAACATTTTTATTTTAGAAACCACCAGGTTTTAAAGCAGTAAACAAGTACGCTAAATGATCAGAAACACAGGTGTTATAAAGTGGAAGGTTTTCTAGCAGATTAGTAAGACATAATTCATATGTTTTGGTACTAGTATAAAGTCTAGCCTAGTTTTTATTTTAGTTGTAAACTCTACTTTCTTTTTATATTTTCCACTATTTTCAATTTGTATAAATAGCCCGCCTATTTCCACTATTTTAATTTAAACTTTATTTAGATAACATCATCGCAGTAAAATCTTATTGTATACCAAACAAAATACGTTATAAAATAATAACAATACCTAAAAGTGAGATTCATTAGTTAAACGCAGCATATAAATGATAAGAATTATCTGTGTGTCGCATCGCATCACGACGCTCAACCTTGGTTTGTTGTATCGTACTTCCTAATTGTGACGAGTTGATGACGTGTACGCCTTTTCGTGTCGAATATTAAGCAGCGAATATAGTTTTTTTAGGAGTTCGTAATGATGGTTCCTAGGTAATAGTCAATAACCCATGCAGGTTTAGTAAGCGTGACTGCCTCGGTGGCGTAGTTGTATTACGGTACAACTGCAATGCTGAGGTCTCGGGTTCGATCTCCGGGTCGGGCAAAGTGATATTTGATTTTTCTATTCAGTATCAGCTTGGAGTCTGAAATTTGTGCCCGATATGGCGATAGGCTCGCCCCCTATCACATAATGGGACGGAATACGCACGGCGAAAAGTGAGTGCAATAGTTGCGCCTCTACCTACCCCTTCGGGGATAAAGGCCTGAGTATGCGTTTTAGTAAGCGTAATCGGATAATTCCTCTTAATGCTCAAATTTGTGGTGGTTAAAATCATCAACACTATGCCAAGTAGGATAGTCAGTAATAGACGTTGCTCCAATGTGAATTTATTTTCAACGACTCGTGATTTTTTTTAAAAGCCGTAGTCATAATGATTTGTTGTGTGCATATTGCATACATGTAGGTTCTGACTTAATTATTTCAATCACAATGAACATATCCTGTATTATTAACTGTATGTTGGGGTGTAATCAAAATTTATTATAAATTATAATAATAAACTCTTAACCGATCACTTCTAGTCGAATCATATCTTTATGACGGAAGAAAGTGTTTCCTCCTTCCTCTAACGATTACGCAATGAAGTTCTAACATAATACCGTAAAATGAAATCCTAACTCGATACCTGTATTTCTACTTTCAGTGAAAGAATTTAGCCAATTATCTCTTCGTTAAAAGATGTTAATTGATAAATTAACACAGAATATAATCATCATCATCATTGGCCTGTTACATCTATTGTAGATGATTTCCACAGCGTCAACTGTTAGAGGGAAAAGCATCCTATTCTTGATGGTTGTTATTAACAATCCAAAGAAATATTAATAGCTCACATTGATGCCGTTTATAATGCAGCTTATTATATAATACTGCACGCGGTAAACGTTTCATACAAAAATGCTGCTTTCTTTGCTCGTGCCGTGATCATGTTATGCATTTGTGTTATACGCGTTTCGTAAGATATGTAGTGCTTATTCCTAGTTTCAAAGCGGTACTTATGCACGCGATAGGTGTTCGGGCAAAAGTAGAAATTCGTGTCGGCGAAGTAGGTGCTGCTTGACAGTTAACTCATGCGCTCATTGTCAATAGATGGGCAATTTTGCATGTGCAAATTATATTTCTCCTGCCTGACCCTTTCTATGTGGCAACCGTGAACATTGTACGAGTGTCGTACGAAACGCGTTATACCAAAGCCTGGGTAAACGCGAAACATAATATGTTGAATATTTTGTTTACACGAGGAAAACCTTGTGCCATGATAAATAATAATAATTATTAATCTGTTGGTTTAGTGATAATCAAGATTTGATAATGTCTTATCATGTGAAGGAACGGTCTTCATTGTTTTATATTCCATTGTAAAACGTAATAGGTGTTAATAGCCTCCGTCTGCTTCAGGATTTTTTCAAAGACTTTAATACAGTAATTAATACGAGGTCATCCAAAAAAGTATCTACATAAAATTTTAAATATTCTTATATTAATGGATAATATGGGCGAATGTATTTTATAATTTTTGCATGAGTTTTTTTTTATTTACTTTAAATATTACGTACTATTATTTCTAAAACTATCACTGAGAAGGCTCACCGAAAATTATATACCTACAGGTTTAAAAAAATATTTCAAACATAAGTACAAATCTGGCTTTATTTTTTGTACCAACATTATCCGTTGCAAGTTTGTACGAACATTTTTCGAGTCATCTGTTGCGAGTTGTTTCTAAAAACCAATAATTTTATGATTTGCATCGCAAAAAATATCCAACACACATGCATTTATGGCTGATATCACATAATAGATATGTAGAACTTTATAAAAGTGGGCCTGCACTAGTCGACTCAGCATTGTATTTTGATGCGTAAGGAGAATTGCATAATATTTCCGTGGTGACATCGTCACAAATGTCTGCATATCGGAATTATGTATTAATTTGTACGTATATTTTATAATACCCCAGTATATTTTTAGACGATCATGACCTTCTTTCTTTTAAACACTATACTAAAATAAAATAAATTCGTCGTCATTAGCGGCAAATGAGAAAAACATAGTATGTTCATATTTATAGAACGTCGATTTTAGCGTTAGTCACAGTTTTACAAGAATACGTTAAAACTTATAGCTTTGTAGGAGAAAATTGATACGAGCTCACTCATCACATGATGCAATATAGAAAATAGGACAAGCGTAAGAAATACCTCATGGTTTGTTTCGTAGCATGGTTCCTATAATTGCAAACATGAATTCCTTTAAAATTAAATCTTTTTAGCTATTTACTATACAGTCAGCTAGCCAAGGGCGACTGTAAACTGAACCAATATCGTCCCGTACTATGAATTATAAAGTACTGTATGGCATTGCCCTGCGTTGGTGACACCTAGAAACATTAGATAACGTCCAGTAATTACACTGGCCCTGATGTTAAAAACACAACAAAAAAACTAATATGTCGTCGCCGGGAATAGATTAAGTTGTATACAAATTGGTAGAGTTGTATGCCTTGGATTTTTTATCACAATCATGTATCCCTTATATAATAACAATTACTTTTATTATTCTTGTTCACGTATAATTTTTTTGCGCAAGTTCGTTTACATTAGCTGCCAAGGTACCTCGTTTAGTTCGTTGTCACTGGTCTTCTCGGTAACAATTTTTTTCTAATTATTGGTACAGTCTTCAGTGATGCGGCAGTTTTCCGATCTCTCGAGCTCGCATTATAAAAACACAATAGATCGTTAAATCATGATGGTCAGAATGACCGAGTTGTCTAACGTGCCGCGTGACGTGGCCGACCTCTGGTACCATTGCGGACTTTCTTGATGTATTATCGGTCCTGCTCATTTATCTTTTTGTTCGTGTAGCTTTTTTATTTCCTGTGTGTGTAATTTTTATTTAGGCTATGTGTTTTGTGGTGTTGAATTTTGATATAGAATGTTCTCGCGAATACAGTATATTTATTAAATTAACAAGCCTGATTGTTTAATCTCGCAAGAATTAAATGATGGTTTCATTCCGCAGATTTGCATTAATAATCCAATAACCCTAAAAGAGCAACTAAGTTTGCATTTAACACTCTAAACGTTTAAGATGTAAATTAACTGTGCGAATTTTGCATTCCCTAATTAAATGGCGTCTATGCTCATCAGAAGTGGACGATTGCCTTGACACTTGTAGTCGATTACCATTTCTGTAATTACATCGAGCATTATTACGATTCGCAAGGTTCACAGGCGCCTGGCGTGTTCATAAACCGACTATTGTTTTGGTGGTTTAGTATATCGAATGTTGTTGACTTTTACGAATATTTAGAAATATAATTTATGTTGCTTCTTTATTGGTAACAATAAAATGCGAAAGTTTGAGTAGACACTGATAGATCTTTATAATAGCTACCTGTGATCGCCAAATATTATTTATATCCAAGAATCTGGCAAATGTTTTATAAATACATTATTTCGTTTCAACTTAAATCTAAAGATTTTACATTGAACCCTGAAGGTTACTTGAAACTATTTACTTTGACGAGTCTTTCGTGTGAAAGGCGATCGGTATCAACATTAATTGTCCTATTATGAGTTTGCAATTATCCAAGTTTATTATACTAACGCAAGAGTTTTATTTCAGCGCTATAGTACCTAACGTCTAATACTATAAGTAAACACTCTACGGCGTAGTATTACGGTACGACTGCAGTGCTGAGGTCTCGGGTTCCATCCTCAGGTCGGGTAAAGTGATATTGGGTTTTTATATTGGGTATCAGCCCGAAGTCTGGAAAGGTCCCCGGTACATGGTAATAGGCTCGCCCCCTATTCCATGGGACCTATCATAGCTGGCGAAATGTGGGTGTGATGCACCTCTGCCTACCCCTTAAAAGGGATAAGGCGTGATGCTCTTTATGTATAAGTAAACAATGATATAACTGTATCGTTGCACGATATCTTTGCCCTAATCGCCCTTTTCGTATATCAAGGACAAAATGTATATGTCGTTTTAATTTCTGAACATGTGTGGTTTAGAATTAGTGCGCACTACTTTAATATTTGTTTTAGTAGCGACTTTGATAAAATTATATGATATATTATGATGAACGATTAGTCATAACTATTATATTCGATGGTTTTAGCGACAGTAAAATAAATTCCGAAATATAGGATAAATCGTAGCTTTGTACGCTAAATGCATTAATATGTAAAAACAAACATCAACGGCTGAATGCCTTGAACATTGAAATACTTATTTAAATCATGTTTTATGTTAAGTCAAAAAATATTTTAGGTATACTCAACAGCCTAAGATATAAATAATTTGATGCGTTTTAGTTGATTTTGTAAAAGTAACAATTACGGTCGGATGTGTTCCTACCGCCTTTATATTCCTTATTTATTATATCAGATAAGATAAATGCGATTCATTTTGTTTATTTAGGATTTGTATATTTAGGATTTTGTTATTTTTTTACGCTCAGGTCCAAACTGGAATATGTTGTGCATTTAAATTTGTTGATAAAGTGAACAAAGTAATTGATTTTTAAAAGCTTCTGCATTTTAATATTGATTTCTAAATTATTTCTGAAAATAATTTAAAAACGTAGCAAACACTAGCATTATTATCGTACTATTCTTATGAAGCGATCGCGGAGTAGTAGCAACTAGCAAGTGCATAATGCAATCACACTAAAAGATAAAATTGTAATTTGCTATTTAAATTAGTAAATAAATCTAATATATCCAAGGTATGAAATGCCTATTGACTCAATAATTTCATGAACCGGAAAATCATACATTTATATCTTTATAAGTGTATGATTTTCCGGTTCTAAAATAGATCCCCTACTCCAAGACCATCTTACTTCCGCAACTGTCACAACTGTACGGACGTTGTAAAAGCATATTCAAACAACACATTATTATGCTATCGCACGTTATCTCACAATACGTTTCGCCTTCATCTTCATTGATTGTAGATTTCCTGGCAATGCGATAATTATTACACCAAAATTACTCAATCGCATGATTTCATATGGAATGGCTAACTACAATTCAAACACGTATTTCATACGTAGCGCATAGCAATGTTAGTTCAAACTTTTCCGCCGATAGTAAAAGTTTAAATTGCAAATTTTTTGCGTTACCACTAATTCAGTTTACTTTCTATCTAACTACCCGTGCACTAATTCAAGAACTATCTCTGGCTTTCTCCTCTTCTTCGGCCTCGTATGTGTCAGTCTAGTATATACAAATGCTCGTGTTCCGATCATAAAAAAATCTCCTCGTAGTATCATCATATTTAAGCAAGTTGAATGCCATTCTTATAGATAATAGTCCATTATTTCTATCGACTGTATAATCAAGCAATAAAATATTACATTTTATAGTAGCAAATATTCAAGGGATTTTTGGCACAGCTTTGTTATTATCGACTACTATTGTATTTTAAATTTCGCTAACATTAGTGCCAAGAACATAATATAAAGTTTCTAGAATACACATTCGATTTAATGCACGACTAAAATCCACACCCACCACGTCGATCTACGGAAATAAACCAAGTACACACCTCTGTGACATGTCGATGACACTGAACCTACTGTTTTACAAGCCTATGACTGTTCTAATCGTGAACGGCTTGTCAACGTTAATTAAATTTTATGTAGCGCACGCCCAGACATTAATGAATTACGATACATCCAACTGTGCTATCGTTCTATTAAATTTTATTGCTGAAGTCCATGTAACGGAATATTGGGATACCGATGTCCCTTCAATCTAATATCGTAAAACATTGTTTGCTGTATAGGGTCAGCTTTTCTAGAACTCAAACAGAATTTATTAAATCGATGATTATATTATGATGCTTTGTTTTCCGCTCATTGGGTATCTTATTAGTTTCAAATATGTCATGCCTGCGTGTTTTCCTCATTAAACTATTCAGCTTATTAAACTGTTGCTATTTATTTAGGCCAATCGTACGTTTTAAATAATTCCAGAATTAACTATCGCGGCACTTAATTGTGATTCCCAATGCATGAAAAAATTTACAGTAATTGTACGTTTTAATTGCTTTTTCATAAACCAGTTTCAGGAACTGTAATTAGTTTTGAAATGAACCGATTGAATGTTATTCTAGTAACTAGGTAACTTAATGAACCATAACTTTAATTAGTTGAGGTTTATTTAAGGGGTCGATTCATAAATTAATCATCTAATACGCAGTTCTCGACGTTTGCATATGCTTTTGTAAGGTCTGCGGCCTGCTTGCCATATGGTGCGTCTTGCGTATTGTTTTGACCAATATTCATACAGCTGGTACATATATATACACTCACGCCTGTTAACCCCGAAGGGGTAGGCAGAGGCGCAACTAGTGCACCCACTTCTCGCCATTATTCCGTCCCATGATGTGATAGGGGGCGAGCCTATCGCCATTTCGGGCACAAATTCCAGACTCCGAGCTGATACTGAAATCAATATCACTTTGCCCGACTCGGGGATTGAACCCGAGACCTCAGTATTGCAGCCGTACCATAATACAACTACACCACCGAGGCAGTCATACAGCTGGTATTGATAATATTATCAGGATTGAAGGGAACTAAGTTAAATTTTTGTTATTTTAATGTTCACTTTTGCCTTAAGATATAATTTTCATTTATACATTAGATAAGTATGTGCGGCTCTAACGAAAACGACGATAGTAAAGTTTCCTTGTTTTGTTGTCCTTTTTAATAAGATAAGAATATAAAATCTATTTTTAAAATGTAGGTAATCATTAGTGCAACTACGATTAAATCGATATTACTATATCTGTTCAAATGTAGTACGAATGACTAATGCGTAATACAAAGAATATTTAATGCGATATTAGTAGATAGCCCGCTTTTATGACCTCATGATCGACGCGTATCTTTTCAGTCATAATATTTGGATAATATAGGAACTAATAAATTTCCGGTCACAGATAATGATGTTTTTTTCATATCAAACCCGAAATAACGTGGGTTATTAGCGAATAAGATTTAAAAATGTTACCGGTCCCGATTGTTTTAGTCTAATGATTTCAATTTTACATACATTCACAGACAAACACACACACACGCACACGCACACACACACACACACACACACACACACACACACACACACACACACACACACACACACACACACACACACACACACACACACACGCACGCACGCACGCACACGCACACGCACGCCCTTTATTCCCGAAGGGGTAGGCAGACCGCAAGGGATACAGGCGCAACTAGTGGACCCACTTTTCGTCGTGCGTATTCTGTCCCATGATGTGATAGGAGATGAGCCTATCGCCATATCGGACACAAATTCCAGACTCCGGGCTGATACTGAATAGAAAAACCCAGTATCAATTTGTCCGAACTGGAAATCGAACCCGAGACCTTAGCTTAGCAATTGTGATTAAATTTTGTGATTTCAATTTTAAATTCTGAGAATTGCGTCTATAATTTTGCAGAATGCGTAATTAATAAATATATCTTGAATATTATTCAATAATAATATGGAAAAAAAACTATATTTTATCACAAAATAATCTTATTTGGTATGTTTGTTTACAAAATAGTGTCGGTTGAATTAGCCAAATGTCAAGGTTAAAACGTGTTGTTGATTGCTGCTACTATTAATTGTTTTCTTTGTAACTTTTCTACTTACTTACACTTAAAAAATAAATATGCTTTACCAGAATAAATGTTATAATTAAGAAAAGGTACCTTGCTTGTTTGGCTGGCACATTGATTAATACCTAATGAAATTTATGAGATTTTTGACATCCAAAATTAACATACGCCTACGCGTGAGAAGCGGTCTAGGAATTGTTATGAGATCACCGATGACTGGCGCCGTAGAGGTCGAATCTACACTCAAAGATGGACGTACGCCGCTTCTGATTTAATTGGCGAATTTATTCCATATTCTTGCAATCATGTCCATGCTCACATATTCCATTGTTTTCCAGTGTTTTAGGATGATAAACTATCCGCACACTGTAGGTATTGTCAAAGATTAATCACATACAACCTCATAAAGCAAAACAAGTCCAAATGTAGACCAGTCTTGAGTCTTTTTATGCTTTAAAACTCACATAAATAATAATTACATCATCATAACAAATCATTATAGTTTTTGTAAAATAAGAAGTGTGATAAAAGGTCGCTCTTGAATGCTCGTTAAATGGTTGAATAGAGCTCGATAAGAGAAGTGATTTAGTGAGACAAATTCAAGGATATGACCGACGAAGTAGCTTCTCGATCACGCTGTCTTTTGTCAAGGAGGTCAATCGACATTTCCGCGAGGCGTATCTGCGAGAAATACCTGGTCTGGGCTTAAATGTAAAGATAGTTGAAATTCTATTAATTTCTAAGATCTACAAACTGGCTCCGCGACCTCCTTATCGCTCCAGAATGTTGTGTTAACCTAATCGATTTTTGTTAACGTTAAATGGATTATGCTGAACATAATATTACTAGCTTTTGCCCACGGCTTCGCCCGCGTTATTAAGTTTTTCCGGGCTAAAAGTACATAAAAACCTTCCCGTTGAATCACTCTATGACTATGACGTTGATACAACTCTTAACAAATAATGCATTAATTTCGACCAAATTTGATTACTATAAAAACGGTTCTAGTGAGTTAATCTTAAAAGATAGACATATACTGTCGCGGACATTTTTTTAGATCATTTCAAGAGGAATAATTCTTTCATACATATATTTTTGGTATGTTGAACCGTTTTCGCAGTGCACGCAATGGAAGCCCTCAAGGATGAATAATTTTCCCTGTTTTCTTTCACATTTTCCATTATTTCTTCGCTCCTAATTGTTGCATCGTGATGTTATATAGCCTATAGCCTTCCTCGATAAATGGGCTATTCAACACAAAAAGAATTTTTCAATTCGAACCAGTAGTTCCTGAGATTAGCGCGTTCAAACAAACAAACAAACAAACAAACTCTTCAGCTTTATAATATTAGTATAGATGTACAAAAATCAAAACTAAAAAGTCATATATTCATACACAGAGACACAGAGATGCAGAGACTATTAAACTCGACATGCCACGGGCATGACATATCTCTTTCACCAAGAGGTGAAACCGGAAGACCACATTCATAGTTCTCATCATACATTTGGCCGATTATGGGCATCCTCTCCATCCATACCATCCACATCGGCTCGATAAATAATTCCTTTCGTAATTAGTCTTTCAACCATCCTCTCCACGTGCCCAAATTATCTTAGCATACATCTTTTAATTTTAGTCACCAGGCGGCCTCCTGTCATACATTAATGACAACGTTGACCATTTTATATTCCTCAGCACACGATTATAGGTCTATTCCTAGTTTACGAAGGCACAAGAGACTTTTTTGATTTGCCCAAATGTTTCTCCGCCATGTACCTTATGGAAAAGACTTGATCTTTTTGTTCTTCTAAATGATAAATAACAGAAATTTTAGAAAAAAATCGTATGTACAGAATCGTTTAAAACGAATTTAAATACAAATACGGTCGAAAACTGAATAAAAAATTAGTGAAACCTATAAAAAAAGATGCTAATTAATCGCGTAACGGTTAAGCGCATCGGTATGCAATGAAAGGAGGTAATATGACATTATAATATAGGTACTCTTTGCTACCGCCACAGGGACTGCGCGCAACTGCAGCAGCTGCGAAAGGAAAAACACAAGACCATGTACATTTTTTTAAATTAGAAATGAAATGTATAGTATAATAAATTTTTTTCACAATTTCCTTGATCGTAAACTTTTCCAAATTTATATAGTTATTCTGCTATACGGAACGGATACAAATAAAAAAAAAAACAAAACATTATAATCGGTTCGGCTGTTCTCGAGGTATAAATGGTGTTAACTAATACAACTCTCTTTTATATATATAGATAAAATGAAAGTTAAAAATATGCTGTCTATACACACACACACACACACACACATACACTCACTCACGCTTTTTATCCTCAAAGAGGTAGGCAGAGGCGCAACTAGTGCACCCACTTTTCGCCGTGTGTATTTCGTTCCATGATGTCCGATGCGGTTAAAAGAAATCAGGTATTTCAACATTTGTAAAAAAAAAACAGAGACGCGCCTACATTTATCTTCTAAACGTTGGTATCTCCTCATTTGTATGTACTTACTACTATATGGTGGCCTTCCATTGTTAGTTTCTGTAAATGTGTATTTAGTACGCGGACATGCTAATTTAAAACCCACGAGCGGCTTCCGCGGATGCTGCGCCAGCGCGTCGAAAGCGAAAGGAGATATTTTAACAAAAGCTTCGTCCAAACGGATGTCCGTCTGGAAACAGTAAAACCGCAATAACTGTATTATGTTATGAAAGCGTAAAATTACGCGTGTATACAAATTCAGGTTGGCGAGATTTACGAGCGCGCCGAAATGTATTAATTAAGTATTCATAAAATAATAAACTGTTTATATCTCATAAGGCAATATGGATACAGTGATATAATCCTTTGGTCGGATAAAGTGATATAATGTATGCACGCGGCGCTCCGGACTACTTTCTCTTGAATTCGGTCGCGAAAGTTGTCTCATTGCGCGCTTTCTCTATAGTTCACTTAAATCATTCCGCGTTATTATAGCTTCAAATATTATTTCAAGCGTTTTTTGTCGAAGAGGCCATCGTGTCATCGTGTTTAGTTTGGTTATTAACGTGTTTGGAATGCTTGTTACTTCGGCATACCAAATATGCATTCTGAAATTCACATTCAGTCATCTATGTACACAAACATGATATATCACATATGATTAATGACAAATACAATTTTTATCAATACAGATTTCGCCCACGCCCCATAAACAATTATTATATATTTAACACATCACTATGGAAACACGTGGCTCAATAATCATTGTCATCCAAAAATTCCAGAGGCATTAATACACAAATCAGCATTTCTGATAATTGGTGATATAATAGTCGTATAGTATATCCTTTATAAACGCACAATTCTTGATAACCTTATCTATGATACAATATATATCACTTATTTTTGTAATAGATATCATCAAATCCCCTGTAGTTTTATATAATAACTAATAAAACAAATATCCATTAGTGTAATGACTGAATTGCCATTTGATATCGTTGAAACCTTGCCATGTTTGCGGTACGAACAAGCGTTAGATGTTGGAAAGCTCGGTGAAATGTACTGGCCTGCGCTCAATGCAAGTTGAGCTAAACGGGATCCACTTTCACCTTCAGTGCATCTGAGTGTGCCAACGCTTAGTAAACCAGCATTTATAACTGCACACGTAGCATATTTACGAACCTTTAATATCATTTTAATTAAGGTCAAGGGATATTCTTTACGAAATACAACATCGTAGCAATTGTTTCATTGTGATTGACGAGTTTTAAATTGCGAATCTTATACATGAGGTATTTGTGATGCAACACGTTTATAAAAATCATTACTTAAATTCGTTGCAAACATTACTGTTTACATTAATTTGTTGTTAAACAGAATAATGATGTCGGTACAGTTACGCTTGACCACCGAGTGTAAACGTCGCGACCACGTGCTATGAGCGCATGCGCTTTGCCGCGAACTGAGAACACACGTGGTGGAACTCGTACTATAAACGTAAAATTATTATTCATTTTGTGTGTACATTTCTTACTCAATGAACTTATCGTTATACTTTAAAATAAGGTAATTATATAAATTATATGGTTGATTGAGAGTATTAATAAATTGGAAAGTTTATTTTAATTTTGGAGATCATTTTATTTTGCAAAATACGATGTAGGAAACTATTATAGTGCTATAAATAAATTAATTTAAATATCTAAACAAAAAAGTATTTTACGGTTGTTGCTAGTCGTGCCATCTAGTTACGTAGCGACAAAGCTTTTGCTCAACTTGTTTTAACGGAGTTTCCATGTACAACTATGAGATGGCGCCACGGTCGACGTTTATATTAGCTTGCTGAATTCATTCATATATTGTACGTGAATTCTCATGCATCATAGGTTTTCTCTTACGTACCAAGTGCTTAGTCATAATACAAAATATAATTCTTGAAACTTGTATTAGTAAGAAGTAAAACAATAACGAATAGTTTGAAACATACAAAATACATTATGTAATGACTACAGTCTACAAGATAATTTTTACTTCATATAAGAAAAAATGCCGGTTAATTGTTTTATTCAAGGGCAATAGAATTGATAAAAACTAGGAAAAGAGTAAACGTCGAGGTCTTTTGTCTCCGAATAGGCGTCGTCGGCTAAAGTGCGGAAGGTCCTCGGTTCGGTCTAACCTCGGCGGCATTTACACAAAACGGCTTAAACTTTGTCGCATAAGTCCTTCGCGCGTACGGAGTTTATATACGGAGGTTTAGAAAACCTTTCAACGAATTTGATTGCCTATTTCGTTGTACGTGTTCGGGAAATAATTTTAACTTGACTGTTTTAAGGTATATATATTTGACTATGACAAAGTTGTCTCTACTTACAATAATACAAGTCAAATAACTCTTAAGTGTTGGCTATTATCTTGTCGGAAGGTGAATTGTTTATTAAGAGCCTCCCATTGCCATGGTAAAGTTCATAACGTTTTATTTTTAATGCATTTTTTACCAATTCAAATATTGGGAAGTTTACCACAATATTTTGTTGTATTAGTTTTCTAGTGATTTTTAGTATACAGGCAGTCTAGAAACCTAATTATTGACACTAGGCCAAAGGTATAAAAGCCAGTTAATTTCAAGCAAGTGAAAAACTCTGATTAAGTCAATAGATGTCGAATCATTCTAACAATTATCTCTACAACAAGTATCAATGTTTAGTAAGTAAATTTTTTCTTAAGCACCATTGGACAATGTTGGCTCGTTGATCCAACCACAACAGGAATATGCGCTAAAATTGCTCGCATAGCACGTTGCATCATAGGGTCAAGTAAGCATGTGACATCAGTGGTTAAAATACACGCGTTTGCACCGAAAACCTGTATTGTGTTTATGAATCGGTTGGCTAGTTTTGTAAGGCGATGATCCAAGCCTCATGCCACTGCCGGCTTGTACTATTGTAGTTATCTTCGAAATTTTTACATTGTTTTTGTGACAAAAAAGAAGCTGTTCTGAGAAGGGTTGTAAAGCAGACCGGTTTAAAGTACAACTATTCAAGTATGATGTTAATACTCTAAAAGTACCATAAATTATGAATAACTGCTGTGAATGTTCCTTACAGAAAGGAAAGTTTCATTTTGTATAATATGTATAACTCGCAATTCTCTAGTTGGTTTAAACTTGATCCCTTGGTAAATGATAATAATTATTGGAACGAAGTTCCTTATCGCGCGTTGTGAAAGGGAGCTAGACGGAAAAAAATCTCACGAAAAGTTGAGCGACACTTTTATACTTGCCCTGTGAAACCAGCCAGTAACAATAAAGAACTGGCCGTAAAGTGACATTCGAAATTTAAATAAAAAAAGACAACTTAAATGCTTTTTAGAGTAGTTTTGGAACGAATAAAATATGTATGAAATTTAAATAAAAAAAGACAATTTAAATGCTTTTTAGAGTAGTTTTGTTTTCGTTACTTGTATGTTAATTTTAATGTCAATGCTTGCTTAGGTGATGATCGTGATTCGATGACATATCTATTGTGTAGGTAGAAGTAAATGTTTTCATTGATGTGGTAACGTTTTAATGAAATATACAATTATTATTATAACTTAAAAGAAATAAAATTTTATTACAATATCTTCACTAATTAATCGAAAAGAACTTCGTTCCATTCGGATGTCCCTTGACACCTCTCAAGTTTTTATTTTTTTACTATATCAAACGACATATTGTAGAGAGCATAGCATGTGTAGAGCAATCAACAGTAGCTTTTTAGTGAAACATATACTGAATTACCTAATTTAGGAAAATAGTTGCAATAATTAAATATGTATGGTATGTATATGCATAATTATATTTATTGTATAGTATGTTAAAATATTTAATTTTCAATAGTTTAAGTACCGACCGACTGGACCATCGAAAATGCACATGACAGGATACTCTGTGTAAATATTAACTTAGAAGCTTTTGTCTCTAACTATGGTGATGGTTTTTACTTAAGATAATATATTTGTTTTATTTATAAGTATGAAAAGGCTTGTAGATTTATAGAGTCGGATAACGTTACAAACTGGAGATTGAGATACGTGCGTCGAAAAGCGTTCAAATAGGTTAAAACACACTGAGTAAGCATTTTGTTTCAATGCCATTGAAATGCGTTGAAAAAATAGGGTTTTTGCAACAAGCTTGACCTTCGTATACGTTCACTGGTTATTTTACAGCTTTTTGCGATTTCAGACTGTAGTTACCGTAAATATCCACACAGCTGGCTAGTGTTGAGATTAAATGATTAGCAACTAATTAATTACTATTTTTTCTCCTGCCGATTAAACAAAAACACGTTGAATTCTATTTCGTACTGTGGTACACATGGCGCAGTCACACCGTTTACTATCACTGACCAGTAAATACTTATGAAGAGGTATAGAATGAGTTCCTTATTTAGATCTAAATCAAACACATTTACGTTTTTGTCCATAATATGGTTGAGACACATACGTCGCAGTTTACTGCCAATTATACGGTAATAAAATTCACCCTAGAATCCACTGGTATTAGGAAAAATATGAGAGGCACTAAAGTAGTAGTCTTTTTATAGATTTAACGCAAATTACACTTGTGCGATTGATAGAATAAAATGACAGAGTCCTTGGACATTCGACAGCAAACCGTTCCGAATCACCATTTAGAGACATGGATTGGTTATAGATTTTAGTCAGGCTTGTTTATTTGTATACAAGATAGCTTCAGTAAATAGCGAACATCGTGTTTTATATTGATTGCGTATTAATAAACACAAGAACAAAGAACAGAAGGAAGTAGGAAGACGAGTCAATGATAAATACTCACAGCACGTAACTCTGTTAACTAAATTAAGTTTGTACTTTACTAGTAGATAAAATTGCAAAAATAAAAGGTAATTTGCATTACGTTATCGGCATAGACTTGGTATGTGTTCTACTGTGACTTGTCCTCATTATGAAAGGAGGTTTCAAAACCTGCGCGGACAAGTTAGCCGATTGATGGACGAGGAAAATTTTGTGCCAGTATTTAAAAGTAAATTGTTGGTAATACTCGAAGGGAAATTGTTAAATTATTTACTTTTTTATAGCTTTCTAAATGTTTTCTAAGGCAGACTAGTCAACGGCCCACGTGATAACTAAAACCGTGGAGTTCTAACGCTATTCGAAGTTGGTTTTCTACCACTATAAGGTTAGGTGCATATTAGATATTTTGCATTAATTCCCCCAGCATTTAGTGTCTCCGTAATCCATAACACATGTTACATCGCATCCTACTGCCGAGTTGGTTGTGAAACCTTTTATTTCATCTTTTCGTTACTTTTATTCACCGGTCCATGACATTTTACACGGACGCCGACGCCAAAAAGATAATAAACAACAAATTAAAGTAAAAGTATTTTTTTTTTGTAAGAAATGAACACGAATTTGACCTTAGATCTTAACAAGTTTCGCGTTAGGCGCCGTTGTGTGCAAGTTTGTTAAATCCACGATTTCACTCTGCTCATTTCTAATGTTCGCAAATTTTTCGAGCTCAGCAAGCAGCCGCCGGTGTACTGTCGTAACGCTAAGGTTTGCATAAGGCCACGGCCGCCGAAATCGCATGACATCGCCCGTTTCATTGGGGGGACTGTAAAAGGCTTCGTAGCACGCCGGCAACCTTCTTTCCGTGACAATTTTTACTTAAATTGCGTACGGCGGATTATTTTTTAAACCTATATTTTCGTGTTGTGAGTAAAACTTAATTTCGCTCGCTTGATGTCGACAATTCCTAATCTGACACATAATATGTTAACTGTTTTACCACCTACAACTTTTCTCATTACGTTTATGACGCGTTACACAACCCAAGTGTATTTAGGTTCAAATAGTTTCCTACTTATGAAATTTTCAAAAGTAGGCGCATGGCGCATCATTAAATTTTATTTACTAATAGAGCTTTAGATTGTATATAAATGGCTCACGTTGCAAATTCATGTCAGTTTTATATTTCATCACTCATTATTCATGAGTTCATGACACAAAAATTAAAACGAGAGAACAAAAGAGCATAGATGTTCCGTTACTTCCGCCCGCGTCACGGCGGACTCTGCACAGACGATGAATAAACACACGAAATTGTTACCATCATGATACGGAGGCCTAAATATAAAGCTAGCAATTGGCAACGTTCTCTACGTGATGTGTTTTGTTATCAAACAATGCTAGGATGAGTGTATGTACTATGTAGATTGTGGAGTATATTCCATTTGATACGGATTCGCTTTGTAGTTGCTGTACCAAATGCGCGAAGTCTGTTTTCATTACTTAGTAAAATAGTAAGGCTGAACCGCATGATGTTAGATTCAATTTCCGGATCGGGCAACTAAAACTAAGCTATGTAGCTGAATTTTAGAATTAATCACGCTGATGATCGGCGTGAGTTGCGCGGGTTTGGAATTTGTGCTCGGCATAGCGATGGGTCTGTTAATGTTTATATTGGTTACAATATTATTTATTATGCGATGTATTTCACGCATGTTAGTTACGCGTTAAAACATTTGTTGTCATCTTATTGTTTTATTGAAAACGTACACTGTAACCGATACTTTATTTGGTTGTGAATCACTCGATATATACATGTTTATTGATGTCCCCAATTATAAATTTTAAATACTGTGCAATTATTGTATATTGTATGTGCAGCTATATAAATAATCACCTCATTAGTGTTATTTTGAAACGTAAAAAATATTCTTATCGTTGTCCATAAAATTTGTATGTTAAAGGTATTCGTGGCTCCGCCCGGATGCATGTCTTTTCCTAGTATTTTCCTATTCCAAATTTGACATTTTTAGCAATCAAATCTATCCTAGAGTTAATTCATGATTTGGTCTATCTATTTGCTAAATTTCGTGCCAATTAATTCAGCGATTTCTGTTTTCTTCTAAGAAACATCCAAATGTGTAAACATGTTCTTCAATTTACACTTCACAATAATAGATACATATAAAAAAACACCGAATTAATTCCACCACCAATCCTTAAACGTATGTAAAACATCGGAACAATTACAGTAAAATCTAATTATAATCGGTTGTAAATGAATAATTGTAATTGATTCCACTTTTAAACGGCTCTTCACGTACGAATATTGTTAAAAAAACATTGGTAAACGTTTGCCTCGCCCACAGAAGTTTTTAATTACGAGACCTTCGGTACGTTACATGGATGACGGGTTGCTTAACAACGAATATGTATTCGAACAAACGTACTGTAGCTTCGTGTTTCCGTTTAGAAACCAACTGCTCGTGTGTTTAGCAATAGCAACGAGTGCATTCGTCTTCTATGCGCATGGCACCGCTGTTCAAGTGTTCAAGGGCACGCAATACTGTCAATCAAACATCATTAGACATCATTGAAACATATAAATGTAATGGAATATAGTGTTGGGTAGGACACGACATAAAAAAAGAGTTTGTAAGAGTAGCCTCTTTTTCACTTAGCCAGTACAATGTCCCACTTCAAATGAGGCGAGGCGTAATGAAGATCGGTGATACGTTTGAAGTAATGAGTACAAATATGACATATTTTCATTGAAAAATATCGTACTATTGTAATTTGTAGCAAGCCTTTCGCTCCCTCTCTGTCCCCGTCTTATAGTTTTACTGAGATAGATAGTGCGTACCACGAATTCGCGACTACCGCGACATGAAATTTGAAGTAGTACAATAAAAAATGTTGAGCAGCTCTTACATTTTGACGTCATGTACGGGACAAATGTACCGCCTCATGTATGTCCTACCCACCACTAATGGAATATTTTACTTGGACTATTGATGTATAAAAAAACCCACTTGCACTAATTGTGAAAAGTCCGGTTAAATGAATTTTGTGTGGGAAAAAAATATGTAGTCGAAATTTACTAATAAATGACAATATTTATTTGGAAAGTCAGCTGATTTAATAGATGAAACCGTTATTTATGCAAACGTCAACTGAGAATTAAAAATGATACATGTCATGTAATCAATAAAACATTGTCTATTTTTATCGACTTTCCTGAGTACACTCATCAATTATTCGAAGTGAAACAGAAAATCGTAGAGTCGTTGTAATCTGAAAACACATAATGATGAAATTTAAGAAATACTTTAACGTATCGGAGTATTTTTCACTAGACTGATAAGCACATGAATCGATCGATTTCAATTCATTCATGCTACTAGCAGGAAATATTACTCATACGAGTGACGTTGTACAATATTGGAGTTTTCTTAGAACCTAAGTATGTCCGGTGATTCCTACAGCATGTTGAGGTAAATTAAAATAAATATTTGCTTGGCCGTACATCCCAGCGGAGACGAATAAAAACATAGATGACGTCATAATACACATATCCTTGTGTTAATGTAGCGAGGATTGAGAATGTCTCACGGATAGTATAAAACTCGTTGCAATAGGCATAAAAACGATCTGAGGTTTACGTTTACGTCTTTATCTATTATGTAGAGTTGTAAAGAAGCACGTTCTGCACGTTGACGATAGTTTTCATGAATCAAGGTATTGATTTTTTATGATTTTAGCTTGTTTGTTCGAAAATAAAATGAAATTCTCTAAGCCGTTTATGTCGTAATCACTACAATTTAAAATTGCTATGAACTTTGTTACCAAGATAAGATCCATAAAATTATAGAGATAAAGTTTGATCAATGCGAGAAAAGACGAAGAGTTTCGATACTTTTTGCTGCCAAAAATATTCAAGCATATAAAATAGCACAGAAAAGGCTGAATACAAACTGCATCTTTTATGTTGTAATAATAACTTAGTGTGTTGGTTAAAAATGTTTGAGGATTATATTATTTGTAGAGTCGATCGTTTTGTGAGTTTTTGAACATTATTAAGCTAGAATGGTTTATGACTAAGGTATGACCTCCAAATGATGGTGTCACGCATAACATAATATGTTCTTAGAAAATGAAGTAATAACGATAAATGAAGACGTGAGGACATTCACACAGACCTGTGACTTGTGTCTCAACACTTCTGCGACACAGACGGCAAATCACTTTAGTCACCTGTTTTTATAGATAATTAATACAAAAAACTGCGCAGAATTAAATAAGTGCTCAAACGAGACTATAAAATGTATTGATTTATTGTCAAATAACTAAGTGCTTATTATGGTTCTGCAGGAAAATTAAAAGCACTTATAGCTTCGCGAACGGCGAATCACAGTGTCCACACTAACGTCCGTAGGTCATGGTTATTTCATTCAAAGATTATTTATTGTATTACTAGAACTTTACAGTTAACTTTTGTAATGTAGGTATATTTAAATACAAAAAAAAAATAACAAGTCACTCATCCAATCGAAAAACTGTTGTAGAGAAGCATTATAGGTATCCTAAATAGTATTTACAAAGTTGAACAAATTTTTATAATAATTAAGGGAAAAATTATTTATAAATATTTCACACGCCTTAATGCAGGAGTATGGCCAAATAGTTTACAAGGAATAAGCGGAGATAATCGGGTACAGAACCCCAAACTAAGCGTGACCCAACATGCTCTTGGTTAGATTTTATAAGTGGTCATCGACGTTGGGTCGTTTTGGAGGCAACGTACTCTTTTATTATATTATTTATAAGGCCATTTGCATATTGCGACGTCGACACTGCTGTACTAATAAGGCCGATGACCGCTAGTTTAGACGGTTTTTTAAATATACGTCTTATCTATCGGGTAACGTATACTCGGGTTTCGTTGATGCAACTACTGAACGGATTTCGATGAAATTTGGCACACAGGTAGATCATGTCCTGGATTAACACATAGGCTATTTTTTATCCCGGGAAAATATAAAGCGGGACTTTTATCCCGGAAAAACTTTTTAACGCGGACGGAGCCGCGGGCAAAAGGCAGTCACATATTAATGTTTCTCAGACGCGCAGGTTCCTTACGACTTCTAAATATTTACTTACCTTCACTCCTCCGTAGAATGTCGGCTGATATTTGTTTTATTTTTAACCGACTTTTTTTACTAAAACCTTATGCGTAGGTAGGAACGACGATTTTGACAGGCCTTTGCCTAATGACAGGAGACGTCATCGACCACACGCGAAAGTCAAAGGTATAAAGATGCATGTACACTGCAGTTTTTATTTGTAAAGCGACGTGTATTCAAAATATAAGATTGAGTAAGGCAGGAAGCGAATAAGACGCGCCGATGATCGAATTGAGCTGTGCGTGGCAAACTCAATATTCAGCAATAACCTTAAATAGATTGATGGCGTACGTTTTGCATTTGCGAAGTGTTCCGCCTCGTTTAGTTTGTGATTTCCATCATATGTAAATCCGGATATTTCTGAGACGCGCAGGTTCCTTACGACTTCCTTCTCTTTATCGAGTTTGTGGTATAAGTAAGTGCTTATGTTTATCTTTTTGCGCTGAATAATGCGTGCATGGGGGATCTCTGCAGATAGATCGGTTATATATAATAGGATATATGTATGACTTCTTTACGCGGTGTTCGTGAAATTTCATATCAATGGTAAAATTATTTTACTGCGATTTTGCAACACTCTCCGATATTTACTTAATACTGATTCATCGTAATAAAGTAATTATAAACTCTCATAGACATACCTACGACAATTTATGTGAAACACTGATAGACAGCAAAAAAAGTAAAAGCATGTTCGCCGTCTCCACGAAAGGGTTCGCCACACGAGTGTAAGATGCCATATCGTGTGATGAGCACACTTTTGAATTATTTAGCGAGCGCTGCGTGTGACGGTTGTTGACGTACTGTGAAACGTACATTGGCATCACGCCGAGCGAAGATTCCAACCCGACTAGGTAAAAGCAGTGGCACGTGGCGCCCACCTCAATAAATATCATCCGCTTTTTGAATACTGAACGCAAATAAACTCGATATAACAATAACATCATCTTCGCGCTCTTTATAATACATCCGATTTAAACAAACACTTCTAAATTAAAAGAATCAGTTTTAATGTGTGCAATTGTATGAACTGCGCAGTAACGCGATGATAAGCGGTCAATGTAAGAAAACTACGGTTCTCGTAAACGATTATAATTTGTAGGTCCCGTTGTCTGTTGGACGCTGGTTACATTATAAATGAATACAATGTGCTCATAAAGAGTAATTATCTGCTAAGTTACCTATTGAAGTTGCAGTACAGTATTATATCGACACAATTAAAATGTACTTTCCGCCTGACATTTCCTCGTACAGTAAAAATAACGCGATCATTAATAAAAGTTCATGTTTCCATTATAATGATTACTTTAATTTTGCTACTATACGGAATTGGGTAAAATCAATCAATGATGTGTAATGGTAGGATAGAGCATAGACCACTGAATCAGACTAGTGTTACCCTATATTCTGCCTGTTTGCTTACACATCTTGTTCACTGTACACCCAACAAACTACAGATGAATGAATTTGATATTTTATGTTAAACTAAACTATTGATTTATCTATCAATTGTTCTTTCTTTTACCATAAATGTAGATAATGAATAGCTTATTTTCACTAACGATTTATAGTCCTATTTAAAATTGTGTTGTTGTTATTGTTAACTTATTGACTTTGATGACAACAAAGCGATGAACGATTATGATTAGCAACACCTCTATACCTAACACCGTATGGGCTGAATTAAAATTCAAGGTAACATGTGTTGTTATTGTTTTTGCATGGGCCCTTTGTTATCGCAGCACCTCATACATATCGCGGCTCAACCTTTGTCGTCCGTATATACATTATCCTCTACGCGGCGCGCTTCGCCGAATGAGAATGTGTTGTACATGAGACACCATACAATATCCTGCAGAAAACATTGTTTTGACAAAGATCGTTGAACAAAGTGTATGATATTCGTGTCTCGTATGAGGCAGTGTTCGTGCGTACACCGATGTGTCTGTGTGTGGACGTGCCCCGAAAGCGTTATTTTTCCGGTTTGCAACAGTCTAGTTTTGTTTCGTTCAAATGACCGTTACCGATGTAGTCCTTCTTAGTGTCAACGTATAGCCTTTCACAAACCTTTCCGCTAAATTTGTCTCTATGCACTGGACTGTATAGAATGGGATTTAATTTAAAAGCGATAAAAAATAACGCTTAGTTTTCAACATAACGTAGCGTTCTCAATAAAAAAAAAGATTTGTGTCTAGGTTTTTGTAATGTTGTATAATGTATACGCTGCGTTTTATGCATTAGTAATTTTCAATGAAAAGACTGTAATATGGTAAGCCATTCATATAGGAGGCTTAGTCACAACAGCCACGCGAGCTCCTTGACCTAGTTGCGATGGTTCGCACGTCGTAGCGGTCGCCAGGGCGGATTGACGCCGTCGATCATGTACAATGCATAACTTTCACCAAAACATGATCATGTCACAATACGCCGGGTTACCAGCCGCCCTTTGCTACCGAATCATACAAAAGAGGTCGACCTACCGACGACTGAGGTTCGATCGAAGCTCGCTTACCGTGAACCAAATGTTTGATAGAATTATTTCTAAGTTTCGCGGTTGTCGGCTCTCAGCCGTGACCCCAACCGTGAGATATTATTTCTGTGTGTGTTCGGTCGTATCCACGTAGGTATTAATAATGCTAATCAGCTTGAAGGTACCGCTTATAATTTTATATATTCTGTATTCGTATGGAATACTGGATTTTGGTCAGTTTAATGAATGTTAGTTTTATTGTCAAGGTTTCTCGATTTTGCCGTAGGTCAGAAATGATGTTCCGGTAGTACTCATCGTTCGCCGTGGCCCACTGACCGCGATTGTGAGTAGAACAACAAAAGTAGGTGTTTACTCGTAGGTACGTTTATAGGCAAAACGGACCTCGTAGTCGTATATGGTATAATGACATTTGGCCACAGAACATTGGTGCTCATAATTATATATTGTCAAATAGCTTCACAACAGTAGGTATTACCAGTGAAATTAGAGGCTATTGATACAATACGAAACATAATTATTAAATTATTCGGTATGTGTAATAATTTCGATCGATAAAAAATGAATTCAATTCACTTTACTTTCCTACAATAGTTAGCGTGCAACGCAGTTTAGTAACACCAGCAGTGGTGATCTAAAAATGTCGATTTACAAGTTTGTGTTCAGTTCATTTACATAGACGACACACATACAACGGAGAACACCGGTACACAAATTCTAATCACAACATCACCATTCCCGTCGCGTCTCTTTGTTTTGAGTATCCATATTTTTTGTTTATGGTGAACATGTGTGGTACGGCTTATTATGTATCATTCATTGTTATCGCAGTCCCGCGAGGGCTTTGATTTCCTTGAGCTTTTCCTTGTTCATTTAATTGAAGGAAGAGAGTAGGTGATGTCTTTTTGCTTAATTAAATAGTAAATGAATTCCCATTCTGTAGGCTTCCTTGTTTCTTGAATTACTTTTTATGTAAGGCTTGTATTCAGTAACCATCATATTACGTTTTTTTTCACCCATATGACCGTAGCACGTTAATTTTCCAACGCCCACGTATTTTTCGTGTGTAATGTTATGTTTGTAGTTCCCATACTGGTACTAAATCATTTAATACGCTGTGAGACGCGGTTGTTAGTGCGTTCAAAGAAACTACGGTTTACGAACTCCGTTGACGCGATATTGACCTGCTTACAGTTAACGCGTGTGTGTTGTTTCCGTTGACGGCCGCCGATGCAACTGCTGGCGTCTCTGTTGCACGCGGGGTGTATCCATTAGCCGTGTGTAGGGCATTGGAAACCGATTATGTTAGATTAGATGAGATGCTAGTGACAAGTGATCCGACTTGTGGCGTGTGCGATACCGTTCGTCGAGTCGCAGCGCGATTGACATCGAAGGTTATCGCCGGTGTCAGCGACCAGCCGTCGGCGCGCCCACACGCGGCTCTGTATACAAACAACGGCTCGGTATAATATAAACTCACGCATATAACTTTCTACGTATAGGAGTGGACATGGACGGCCAGTGGGCATACTGTACGAGTACGCACGGACGGATGCGTCGCGCGCGAGCGGCGCACACCGCACGCCGCGCCGCAGCCGTCACGCGTACGTGCTCCCGATAGTGAAGTTCATTACAGAACGTTAATGCGAATAAAAATATTACCTAGCGTCGTGTAACACGTTTTCAACATCAAAACAAACAATTAATGATATCTTTGTTGTGACGGAAACTATGTTATTGTATTTCCTGTCATGAATGGACGCAATTAGGAGTATATTGTATAAAAAATAAACATTTTTTGTTAAGAAAGGTGTCGTCGTGTTAGTTTTTCTATATAATATGCGTTATGTACAGTCAGCACCATTTTAAGGAGTTGAGGACAAAATTGTCCCGGGCAGCGGGCGCTCTTTCCCGCCTGCTGCCCAACCTGGAAGGTCCTGGCTTCCCTTGCCGGAGGCTGTATCACGGAGTCGTGCGGTCCATAGCCCTTTACGGCAGCCCCGTTTGGGCTGACTCCCTGGGCCGCCCCTGCGTCGCCCTTCTGCGCGCCCCGCAGAGAGCTTTAGCGCAGCGGGCGGTCAGGGCGTACCGCACGGTCTCTTTCGAGGCGGCTTGCCTATTGGCCGGATTTCTGCCCTGGGACCTGGACGCCAAATCCCTTGCCGATGTATTTCATTGGCGGGAGGAGGCGTTCAGTCGTGGGGAGCGTCCGGCCCTGAAGGAGGTGGAGGCCAAGAGGGCCGCCTTACGGCGAGCCGCCGTGGAGGAGTGGCGTCTCAGGCTGGAGGCCCCGTCGTGGGGGCACCGTGTCGTAGAGGCAGTGCGTCCTGTCTTTGCCGAATGGCTGGACAGGCGCCACGGAGCGGCAACATACCGCCTGACGCAGGTGCTCACCGGGCATGGCTGCTTCGGTGAGTTCCTGTTTCGGGTGGTAGGGATAGAGGAGTCGGCCGTGTGTCACTATTGTGACAACTGCCCAATGGACACGGCCCAACATACGTTGGAGTGTTGTCCAGCCTGGGATGAAGAACGCAGCGCTCTCAGAACAGTCGTCGGAGAAGACCTCTCGCTGCCGGCCGTGGTCGCTTCCATGGTCGGCGGCCGGGAGGCCTGGCAGGCGGTGGCCCACTTCTGCGAGGCGGTCCTCTCGCGGAAGGAGAGTGCCGAGAGGGATCGCCAGCGCAGTGGTGATCCCTCCCGCCGCCAGACGAGACGTAGGAGGCGTCGGGTGGACGACTGACCGACGTCTCCCGCCCTGTGGATTGGGGGCGTTTGGAGAATTCCACCACGGTATCCCCTGCCTGTCGTAAAAGGCGACTAATAGGGGCCTCCGGGGGTCACGGGTGGGCGGGACGTGCCGCCCACCCATTAGTCTAGCCAACTTCTGTGACCCCCGTGATGGACATGTCCGAGGCAGCGTGTCTCACGCTGCCTCGGACACCAACAGGCGGACACGATACGGTGTTTCGGGGGCTTCTGAGCCCCCGCAACAGGAAAAAGGACCGCAAAAACGCGGTACGCGCAGGGGCGGTTGCGGACGACAACTTAGACGTGAGTCGGAGGAAGCCCGCAGCCGTCCCTAATGAGCCGAAGATGGCCATATAAAAAAAAAAAAAAACAGTCAGCACCATAAGTATCTGTAAAAATTAATAATTTCAATTTGCCTACGTACTTTTATGTTCTCACTTATCTCCGTTTTCTCTTCACGAAAATAAAATAAAAGAGATTAACTTTACTTCAAACTAATAAACAAATGTTTCAGTTTAACTTATCGCGTATATAGGCGATTTGAAATTTTGATTTTGCTGCTGACTGTACAGTCGGCCACATAAGTAGCTGAACAAATTCAAAATTTCATGTCACTCCACGCGTTAAGTTTAATTGAAACATTTTTTTTTCTTTGGGGAAAGTAAAGTTCATCACCTTTATTTTATTTTTGTGAATAGAAAACAAAAATTGGTAAGAACACGAAAGTGTAGACGCGATTTGAAATTTTGAATTTTTTCAGTTACTTATGTGGCTGACTGTATGTTACCTGCATGACGTGTGATTATGGGTCTGAATACTGACACAAAGCAACAAATGTATTCTGCACTAATATTTTGCATTCGCGCAGTTCAAATTAAAATTTTCTCTCGGCTATTATTTTTTAATTGTACGTTGCTAGTTAGGATCAATTTTCAATTACCTATTTTTGGTCCAGTTGCCAAAATTATAACAATTATATGAGAAAATCATCTGTTAAACTTCTGGCCCAGTTGCGTCAACCCAAATGGGAGTCTTGAGTTAAATTGCAATTAGGGTTTCAAATCAACTTATACTTTCACTTTTGTTGAGAATATGAGATAATATACAGTGCCGGATTAGCCCATAAGCAAATTAAGCAATTGCTTAGAGCATCACGTCTTGGGGGGCACCAGAAACAGCACAAAAAAAAGTCTAGCACATAAAAGTAAAGCTGTTTGAAAATCCGCGCGATTAAAGACTGATGTTAGTTTACTTATGGTAGGGGGGCCCCACAGGCGTGAGTTGCTTAGGGCATCAAGTTGTCTTAATCCGACACTGATAATATATACCATGATAGTTCCAAAATTAGTTTAATATACAAATACACTTAAATAGTGAGCTTAACATTTCAATTGAAATCGTTTTATCACGTCAATTTAACTGAAGTGTAATTGAATGTCCAGCTGTTTAGGAGATGCCGCAGGTACTAGAGAGTATGAGATTTTTTTGTGGATACCCATCTATCTGTCGTGAGTCACGTAAGCATTCCATATATTGTGTTAATGACGACGTATCATTTCCAAATAATACAGTATTCCATTAAATCGAGGTCGATAGTAGTCTAGTTCGTAATGTAATTTTCCTCATCTGCGTTATTCCCTCGAAAATTATTCGGTCACGCCATAATATGTCATGTTGTTTGTCTTTACAATAAATTGTAATGTAGATTTTCCGTGCTGGTAAAGAACGTCAATTGTATTTTTGTTACCTGATATTAATTTAATCATAAAAAGTATAAAGTTAATACCTAAGCTTTTATCCTTATTAATCTGTAGAATAACTTGCGTCGTTTTTGTTATTAAAATCGAGTATTTTATACCTTAGATCAAAAAAGCTGTAGAATGGAAAGCAATAAATATTTTTAAACTAAGGGCAATGACCGTCCTTCCTTCCGCTACCGCTCATTCGTCGTCTTCCCTTGCTCATTTTAGCAATTACGTACCTCATCTACATGCAACTATTACTATTATCTATAATAATTACAAATCTTATCGATTTTTCTAAAGTATTGTTAGTGCAATTAATTAATTACTGTCATCACAAATTGAACGGTTGTTGACTTTCTAAAGCCGTTTACTAATTACGGTCATTTGACAAAAGACACACAAAATATAGTTTATGTAGGTCATCTAAAACATAATCGGATACAATTATCAATTTTATTTATAATCGTCCACAAACATCACGCAGCGACGCGAACACATCAGCTGATGTGAGTAAACAAAGCGTCGCAACACTTTCACGATAACTGTACAATAAAGAATAGTAGTGGCTACTATTTACATAAGTCTCGTTTACACATAAAATACACTAAAATAAATGTGTTTTAATTCAGTAAACAATAATGGTTTTATTATTGTTTGGAAAAATGAGAATAGGCCGGTCGATCGGTATGTCCCGTTAACGAACGCCGAACGCGCGCTACCTACGTAACGTATAAAGCGTGGGCTGCCCCACCAGCGCGCCATTAGTAAAGCGCCCGCGCGCGGGATAGCACGTATCTCACACTCCAGCTCCGCGCTCCGATTATATCGACTCTATGTGTACACAAGCCGATCAAGAAACATGCATTTTTGTTTTCAATTACACGATTGGTTTTATCAAGAGACCGTCGCGTCGGTGGACTCTGCCAGCGCTGCAGCACGCCGGCGCAAACCGCGTGATCGACGCCGCCCCCCGTCCGCGCCGCCGACGCCGTCGACGCCGCAGAGAATCTCCACTGAAGAACTAGCCGAGGCGCTCCGCCCGCATCTTCTGTCACCGAAGCGCATGTGGGCCCTGGGATATCCTTTGGAAATAGAGCCTAACTCGTCGAAGGCGGTGGCGTACATCAATCCGCCGCCTCGACCTAGACCTCTACCGATGACTACGTGGGATGTGAACGCCCCCGAATTCGTGCCTGGCTCGCAGGGCGACAGCGGCCGTGGATCCTTGGGATCTACTCCACGATCGGACAGTGACGAAGAAGCGGATTCAGTGGAGCACTTGTGCGTACGTTGTGATAAAATGTTTCGGATGACTCGTGAAGGTGAATATCTTAAAGAAGAATCGTGCTTCTATCATTGGGGCCGCGTCAGTAGTGATTGCCGGTATACGTGCTGCAAGTCGGTCCTGGGATCCAGAGGTTGCAGCGCTGCTCGGTTTCACGTTTGGAGCGGAACACGACCAGGCATGAATGGACCCCTTGAAGGATATGTTCGTGCACGCTCGCCTCGCGGTGGGGTGTACGCCATCGATACGGAGATGTGTTATACAACAGCAGGATTGGAGTTAGCTAGTATCGCGGTCATAGCAGCCGATGGCCGGCTCGTATACAGATCATTAGTTAAACCAAGTTCACCTGTCGTCGATCACAATACCCGTTTCTCGGGCATCAGGCCGCGCGACTTGGCGCGCGCGACTAAGACGCTACGAGATGTACAAAATGACATACTCGGATTTGTGGGTACGGACACGATACTGATCGGACACGCGCTAGAAAACGACTTACGTGCACTGAAGTTGCTGCACAGCACGGTCGTGGACACTTGTGCGCTTTATCCACACGCTCGAGGCTTTCCATTGCGGAGATCTTTGCGTGCACTCTCCGAAGAGCTACTAGGGCGAAGCGTGCAGCGGGGCAGCACGGGCCACTCACCGTTGGAGGATGCTCGAGCCGCCATGGACCTGGTGCTCCTCAAAGTGCACGAGGAGCGCGCGAGTCGAGCACGCGTATGCAATCAGTTGTCCATTCTGCAACCGTATGATCCGTTAATTAGTGCCGCCTAAATTTCGAGTGATAACTGTAAAAGTAACGACTGTTCTATGGACACGAAATGTGATGATGCTGACTAAAGTGTGTGAACCGGCAATATTTTTGAGTGACAATTTAGTCACGTTGACGGAGCGCGCGTACCCAAAAGTATGTGCCTTCGAATTGCAGTCATAGCAATAAACGTGATATTTTTTCTTTAAAATCTTGTTTACTTTTCCTTTTCCTGACGAAATTAAAGCTTTCACAGAAATAACAGTAAGTTACAACCAAATTAATACATAATACAGTTGCAAATTAGAGATCAGCCAACATCTAAAGTGTTAAGTTATTAATGCGATCACTTCAAAACTGGTGTCTATTTTGGTGTCACTGTAGAGTTATAAAAACTTTCACTATGTTAGGTTTCTCCGCCACGTAACAAGTGGGTGTTAGTTGTGGCTATGGCACGTAACCTACCTATCTTTAACGAAACAAGTCGACTGTAGAGTCAACACTAATGATTAATTTTTGGGGTCAAAGAAATAAAACTACTGGTTACAAACGTATAAGAGAATAGAAATCAGGTTTCAATATGTATTGCATTATACTTTTTATAAAACCAAATGCTTTTCCTCGAACGATAAATATATTAAAGCGAATAAGAAAATTACATTTGCTTCCATATTTATAATGATTTAAATATTTAAAACATTGTTGTGATAATGCAATATTGTGTAATCAATACATATCTATACGGCATTCCTCGTGGAATGAGTAAGCGAGTCTTTACGTAGATATTTTTTCCGAAAATTTGAGTCAGCTGAAAGGTCGGTAAATAATTGTAAACATTTCTGGCGATCAGCTAGCCTAATGGTGACTCATTTATTATTATGGTTGCTTTCGTGTCAGTTTTTAAGGAAACATTTGTCTATAAATTTGTAAGAATAACGCAACACATTAAACTCATACCTGAGCTACCAGAGGTATAGACAGAATTACAACTGCTGCACCAAAGTTTCACTTTTCTTCTTAATTCTATAATAGGGTCCAACCTAAGTGATGCCAGGCAGTGCACGTGATTTTTCTTTTAATATACTTGTCTGACCTGAGCATGGAAGCCAACACCTCATAGGTTAAATATGATGACACTAGAACGTTACGCTTACACTATAATAGTGCATTTGTACATAGAAATAGGGTAAAGCTGCAAAATAATAATGAGATGTTGTGTTGCTCTACCACCGCTATCATAGTTATTGTACGACCGTGCACTCCAAGAGGGGTTACATAAGTAGCTTATGTAATCCAGTGGTGAAACTATGCAACAGTATGAGATGTGTAGATTTAATGAACTCCAGTATACTTAAAATTGTTTAAAGTATGCTATTGTTTCACAAGAGATTAGAAAATGTATATCAATTGTATTCAACTAGTGCACGAAATGGTTTGAGGTAATTTACAATTTTTTTATGGAGAAGCAAAAGATGCACAGTTTTTGTTTGAATGTTATGTGCTGGCGAGTGTAAAGTCCGGTAGGCATACGTTGACCTGTTATTCACCGCAGCTGATAGAAATTCAAAAGGTAAAAACATTATTTATTCCGGTCTCGTCTCCGCACATTCCACTTAATATACAATCTTAATACTATGTATCGATTTAAATTCACATTCAACAATATTCTAAATATACAATCTAGTTAATACATAAAATAGCTAATGTATCAGTGAAGAAAGAGCAACGCCCTCGCGCCCGGTCGTCTGTGCGAGATTTGTTTACGTTTCGTGTCGCCAAAATAAGGTTGGTATTTAATGTACGACATTTAAGATCATGCGTATAGCCGACTTTATCAGATGCTAGTACACACTGTGTGCTAGTTAATATTTACGAGATAGTGAAAGATTAAGCACGCGGTTAATCAAATAGGAACGCTTTATCTAACACATCGAGGACGCACTATAGTTTCCTTATTAATTTAATCGATATTGATTTAAATGGCAAATGTTTCGATGGTGCTTTGCGCGTTATCTAATCTGTCTAATCTGTGACATCATACGTGTGCTGTTTGAGTTCGATCAAATAGGAATAATATAGACATCCACGCCGCGCCACAACAACGCATCATTGTTTATTGAAAAACAAATGCATGTACACAAACAAAGCCCTAATGTAATCTTGCGAGATATGTTTTCTGCGATGATAATAAATAATAATATCAGACATTATCTTAAATTGATCCACAGCTGTGCACAGGGATTCATACAGGTGTTAAGTCTTTTATATTGTGCGAATAAATGTTTCTTTCTTTCTTTTGCCTACTACCCTAGCCTTATGCGGGCTAGTTCACGGCGTGTAACTTTTAATTAAAGTATGTACAGTCACAAGCATAAGTAGCTGCACAAATTCAAAATTTCAAATTGCCTACATACATTTGTGTTCTTACTAATCTTTTTTTCTCTTCACAAAAATAAAATAAAAGAGATTTACTTTACTTCAAACGAAGAAAAAAATGTTTCAGTTTAACTTAACGCGTATATAGGCGATTTGAAATTTTGATTTTGTACAGATACTTATGCTGCTGACGGTACGTTATCTCTGGATACTTGTATTGTCTGTTTAAAGCGAGCGATAATGAACAACGAATACACGTGTAATTTTAAAAACCACTGGTGTGGTGTGTGCTCTCAGATTGAACTTGAGATCATTGTCTGGCAGTTGGCGCGCCGTTCCACTTCTCTTAGGCTATCGCTGCTTATAATGATGACATTATGCATATTATTACTAAGATAAAACAACAATGACGTCAAAAATATTATCTTGAATGTGATAGTCAATGTTTCCAAGAACGAGACCAGACGACAAAGCCACGTCAGCGATGAATCTAACGTGAAAGCCGAAAATAGATATGTAGAAACCTACGAGTAAGTATGTTGTTGTATTACGCTACAATGAATTCACGAAACTGATAAACGATATCGATGCAATCGGGAGATATGAAGTTGTAATAGTGAATTCCATGTTGGTCATGCGATGTCTAGAAAGACAGTTTTACTCTCTCGTAATATATGTTTTCCTTAATTGTACAAAAAAAGGTGAGTTGCTGTAAAAAGTTTGCCAATCAACTGAATTGTAAATAGTTGTAACTACAAGCTACTAGTATACCTTTGGATGTTTTACTTCTGATACTGTTGTGTTAGTACAGAGTGTTTGCATGACTCAGTTTACATTTGAAATTATCATGGCATTAGATTTTCCGGAGTCTTACAATTGTATGTGTACATGTAACTGTAAATAGAAGGCTTGTTGAGAATCGTCACGGTGTCCGCCATGACCAGTGTGCCGTCGCGTCAAAAGCTATTTCGCAATGCAACGTTGCACAAAATGAGGGGTTTCGTCATCGAACACTTCGACACACCTACGGACCCCCACCACGTCACGCCATATACGTAGCCGTGATGTTATATGACGCTTTGGAGATTTGCGCGCAGAAACATGAAATTTCGTGTCGTGAGTCGTGTACACTGTACAAGGCCGCTGAACTTATTTACATTGAACCCGATACCAAAGCTGTATTGGGTAAATAGTGTTTTGGACAACTTTATCAAACTGGTAATATAATGAGTACGTAATTATACATAATTACGCGCCTACTGCTCACCCATATTATATAAATTTGCGATGCCCAGTCTCGACGATGCCGGCAATGCTATAGGGCCTTGAATTCGCTACGAGTATTACTGACACAGACGAGATTTTTTGTGTTGCCGTTCGGATAAGAATCGCTTAGCTCATTATGTATTTATGAACCGAGGGTCTTGATTTTTTGGTACAGTCAAATTATATAAACGTGCGGCCGAGAATGATGACGACTTATGTATATGAATTGTAGTGTTTTTTCGTAACTGAAGGCATTTAAAACGCTTCCGTCTTCTTCGAAGGAGGCCATTGAACGTAAAGATTTCAACGCGTACAGAAAACTAAAGGCTAAAAAAACTTTTGACAAAAAACTTAAACTACCGAAAACACTGAAAAGAAATAAATAATAAACATTTTCTATTTAACTTTAATCTTCTTATCTTAACATAGTATAAAACAAAGTCTTTTCCCGCTGTCTGTCCCTATGTATGCTTAGATCTTTAAAACTACGCAACGGATTTTAATGCGGTTTTTTTTAATAGAGTGATTCAACAGGAAGGTTTTTATGTATGTTTAGTCTGGAAAAAACTAATTAACGCACGCGGAGACGCAGGCAAAAGCTAGTAACTAATATAATAATACGTATATTTGGAGTCGATGCCTAATTTAAATTGAAATTAACATTTCCGTATATTTTTTCGTGTATTTGCTTAGCTTAGCTGGCAATTTAAACTAGGCACCGACACCAAATATACGTATATATTAGTTATTAAAGTTAAATAGAAAATGTTTGTTATTTTTTGCTTTTCAGTGTTCTTAGCGGTTTATTTTTTTGTTAAAATATATGTATATTTTTTTGTGGCTATAAACTACATAAATTACATGACTGCCTCGGTGGTGTAGTTGTATTACGGTACGACGCCAAAGCTGAGGTCTCGGGTTCAATCCCCGGATCGGGCAAAGTGATATAGAATATTTCTATTCAGTATCAGCCCGAAATTATTGAATTATTAATTGGAATTTGTGCCAAGCTCACGCCTCCAACCCCGAAGGGGTAGTCAGAGCGCAACTAATGCACCCACTTTTCGCCGTGCGTATTCCGTCCCATGATGTGATAAAGGACGAGCCAATCGCCATATCTGACACAAATTTCAGACTCCGGGCTGATACTGAATAGAAAATTCCAATATCACTTTGCCCGACCCGGGCATCGAACCCGAGACCTCAGCATTGCAGTCGTACCGTAATACAACTACGCCACCGACGCAGTCAAAGTCGAGGTAGTCAGCTTAAAATTTACATTACTTTTAATGAAGTCTCAGTGATAAATTAAGGATGTTTTAACAAATCACCGTAGATTTAAAAGGTTCAGGAAATATTTAAACATACATAATTCACAAATCACCTATGACTGACGCAACAGATGAAAATAATTATCAGCCATTTTATGGAATACTTTTCAAAACGAAATAAGTAAATAGATTATAAAATAAAGTAACTCATCTACTGCAAAGTTATAATTCTATTGCTAGTTTTAAATAAGTCTGTAATAAATGTTATTGACTCTCGTATATTTGGGAATACATGTGAAATCTGGTGATATTTCCATTTATAAGACAAACCGTAAAATTGGCCGGTTATCGCTTAATGTAGCGCAATAAGGGGAACAAGTTAACTGTATGAAATCGAAAGACCTTGATACAGTGACTCAGTTTCGATATTTAAAGTGAGGCGTTGACCTTTTACCGGTTATTGTATTGCATGACTAATTTTCTTTACGTATCATTGAAATTAGTGCACTCGTTACTCTTCCAGTAAATCGACTCATTGTTCTCAATACACAGATCGACGGCTCCGAAGAACAAAGTCGTATATGCAAAATGAAGCTTTTCAGTAGAGCGCTCTGAAAGACTAAGTTAATTGTGAAAATCACAAGTTATAGTGAACAAAACATTATATTCTATAGGGTTCAGTAACAACTTTGAACTTAATGTGTAAAAATAGCACTAATTCGCACATGAATACAAACTAACGACTTTCAAAGCGCTCTACTGAAAAGCTAACATTTTGCATATACGACTTTGTTCTTCGGAGCCGTCGAGATATTTGACAAGTTCAAACGAGTAACATTGTGTGTATTAACTCTTGACCCCAATGTTATAGTTACATCAAATCTACCCACTCTACTTTGTAGGTCTTCTAAAATAATAGAATGATTAAAGCAATTTGTACTATTGCCATATTTTTGTACGGTCTTTAATATAATTATGCAACCATTGGCGAACTCGGATTTAACATTGTTATCTGAAACAAAAGTACTATGAGATTTTTGCCACCACCTCGACAGATGCATAAGAAACGTTCCAGAAGTAATTTCAGTGATTGTCCTTGCGGAACGAAGGCAAATATAACAATTCTTAGTTGTCTTACAAACACAATAACCAATTCATACAACAGTGAGAAAAATTAACGATAACGTGCATTTTTGTCTTTTAAAAATGCAACAAGCGACTTTGTGGCAAACAATAGTATTTATCAAGGATTGCTGCAGTCGATTTTTGTTCCTGAGTTTTAATGTTATTACATACATATACACTCAGCCTTAATCCCCGAAGGGGTAGGCAGAGGCGCAACTATTACACCCACTTTTCGCCATTATTCCGTCCCATAATGTGATAGGGGGCGAGTCTATCGCCATATCGGGCACAAATTCCAGTCTCCGACCTGATACAGAATATAAAAAGTCAATATCACTTTGCGCGACCCGGGGATCGAACCCGAGACCTCATCATTGCAGTCGTACCATAATACAACTACGCCACCGAGGCAGTCAGTGTCAGTTATAATATTATACCTACTAATAATATTTGAAATTAGGATTTTGAATTTATTGTTTTAAACAATGGTAAAAAGTATGTACCCAGTCAAGACGTCTGTAGTGGGGTGACTTCGAGGCGCTAACCAAATCGACCTCGAACTGTGTCTACGAACTTTATTCGACATCGAGTTCAATACACCTAAAATTTGCTATGAAAACGTTTCAGTAAATAAGTTATAATTTTATTCAGATGGTTCAGTGATCCTTTGGGACATAAGAGATCTGAGTCATAAGGAGCACAAGAACCTTCGCGTAAACATAGAATTCGACCATGCCTCGCACGTCGCCTGGAGTCCCGACTCTAAAGCTTTCATCGTTCATACTGTCCGTGAGAATCACATCATAGTTTACAAGATTGAGAAGAAAAAGGACGGCACTATCGGCTCCGCTGCACCAGTCATCACTTTCGACAAGGTTAGTAATTTTTTTTTAATCTTCAAATTCTCTAGTGCTTTGAATTCGTGCGTGCCTGCCAGTAACCTGCAATTGTTTTCTTTTTTTGTAAACTTTAAAGATGTGACCAGTTAGCGGCGTCACAAAACTGGACGAGCTAAACTGAATAATAAGTGTTTGAATAGTAAAGCGGGCCTTGGCACCAATCGAGATATGAGGGGGCTGACGGGATTTATAAAGATGTTATTCCGTATTACATCCTATTGTATGTAACACCAAATTTTAACCACGCAAATAATGGTCATATGTATTTTTCTGAAGAAATTATTTTTCTCAGTCCTTTGGACTTTTAATTAAATGCAAAAACATTACAAAACGATGAACGTGTCCGTGGCCATGGCTCCATGAACAAGTTGACGTTAGACGTCCTCTGCGTTCTCAGAAATTGATTCCACAAAAAACCCGCTCGTCTCGCGGCAACTACGTCTAGACGAATATGTATCGAATTGTTTTATACAGTGAATTCTTTTAGTAAGCATTAGTTTTACCCCTTGTCCCACTTGCAGTCGATGACACGACTGATGCTTGTTTGTTTTGATGTTACGTAATATATTGCTATATTGTGTTATCTATATAAGGCATAAGCCAGGTTTAAATACAAGCAGCATGTGACATTCAATAAAGTAAATTTTTTTTTTTCATTGTTATTATTTGAGTGTCGCGTCATGTCAGCTGGGGCGAAATGACCGCACCGGCGCTGTCGTCTGCATGTGACCTATTTAGCACGTCCTCTATTGAAGACCGCTCACTATATATTTATGTAATAAGAGTATTATTACCAATTAGTTCGTGCTCGCGACTCTAAGTATTATGTGTAAAGTCTTTACAATGCTATTATATTTTCGCCTGTGTAACATAACCTGATGGCGTGTACTACAGAGAGCTCTAGCTTTATCAGCGCTCCTACTTTAATGGTCTTCAAGATCGTAACAAACTAATAATGGGTACAATATGCTCTAACATTCAAGTTTGAGTAGTATTTTCATCACTTTCAAGTATGATAACATGAATTTTTATGTACAGAGATAAGTTCCGTTTCAATTTCACGAGTGCAAATAATTGTTACTATTCTTGAGCAATCTGTTTTATTTCACGTGGATATTACTACCGCCTGGGTTGCGCCACTGTTTCTCGCTTTTGGCTTTATTCATTCAGTGCAACCGGAAACCTTTCACAAGCATTATTTGTTCTAATGGGCTGGTCTTGTCCGGTGAACCTGTACCCAAAAACGCTATTTGAGCCCAACAAAGCAAATAAAAAATAGAACGCCTAAAAGGCGCTGATGGCCGTCTTCCGGTGCAAAAAGACGATTTTAGCCAGCTAATCGCCACCTGGCTCAAGATTTAAACCATTTGGATTCTGTATCGGCCGACCTCATTACACATTCGAAGTTTACTGTACGCGTGTGTAAATATTCGAGCGCCTCTGAAAGGAGCGGTCCATTCAGCTCAACGCTATTGGATATTGCGCTTCGAAACAGACGCATCTATAAAAACTGGGTTAATGTGTTATGTAGCAATTAACGTAACACACTGATATGAATATAATGTGCCGCTATTACGCGTGGATCATTGTTTTGACAATATTAGATGGCGGATAAAACTAATAACATGAACTGACGCCGTAATCTGATTAGTGCGTGAGTAGACGCGTTCAAACCATTTTATGACAGTTCGGTAGACGAGAAAATGGGTCACGTGATATGATTATTGGCAGACCGTGTACTCACAGTGTCAAGTGTTCGTTACACATCATCTTTAATGAAAGGTATGTGGATCGGAAGTGGTGAAAGGTTACATTATTGAGACTTTGTTTATCTCTTGGAGTGTATGACGCAACAGTAAAGCTGCCATTTTGTTCCGGTATTCTCCACGGCTGGTTTCAATCCGCATGGGCCGTCCCGTTCAAGCAGTAGGGAAAGTCTTCAGCGGAACTCTACTATTAACAAAATTGTTTATTATTTTCCCCATATTTTGCTGCCATATCTTTTAATCGGCATTAAATGTTATTAAGGCTAGACATTATAACATTGTGTCAGATAAAATAAAAACTATAAATACAATCTTTATGACAAAACCAAATCAGAAATAATATACAATTATAAAAATCTTTGGATTATTATTTGAAATTAAATGCTACATTGCGTGAGTATAGCATTGCGTAACAATTTCGTTCCTTCCGTCTAAGTCTTCAATGAGGTAATTGCCCTTTTAAAAGCGTAACTGCCCTTTACATGGATGTGGTGTTCGCTGGTGCCAAATAAAATGTCTAAGCAGGTAGTCGACCGACACACTGTTTAAAATATGACTTGTTATGTTAAATTCAGCATCTACCTATTTGTTTTTATATTTATTATTTACCTTTTACTGGTAGGTCCCCTGCGCCAACTATAAATCAGTGGGGCTAGGACGTGAAACGAAAAATACAATGCGTCTCCGCTTCGTTTTATTGTTATTGGTTGAGTGACTGACGTATTGGTATTTTGATGTTTGTGATTGATCGAGAGACCGATACGTCAGTCTCTCAACCAATCACAATAAAACGAAACGGGAGACGCATCGTGTTTTTTTTCACGTCCTAGCCCAACAGAGTTATTTCAAAAGGAAAGCTCGATATCTGTCTCATTCTAATAGAGATGTTTGATCTTTACCGTTTCATATAAAATTATCATTTTTAACACTTATTTATGAGACCAAATATTAGCTACGGAGATACCTATAACAATAAATATTATTAACATCAGCAATCTGGTGTACATAATGGTTTTTAAGGTCATTTTTTATACGATAAAATTTGCGTTGTAAAATTATTGAAATAAAGAAGTATTGGAAAATGGTCAAATACGAATTAGTCCTTACTTTCAGAGAAGATAGCCTAGTTGGGAATGGTACGGTCTGTCGAGACAATGTCCGGAGGTTCAATACCCACGGCACACACCTTTAACTTATCGAAGTTATGTGTGTATTGTTTATCAATTATCGTTCGCTTTAACCGTGAAAGAAAACATCGTGAAGAAACCTACATACATAAGAATTCTCCATGAGTATTTCGAGGATATGTGAAGTCTGCCAATCCGCACTAGGCCAGCGTGGTAGACTATGGCCTAAAACCCTCTCAGTAGTAGAGGAAGCCCGTGCTCAGCAGTGGGCAGTATATAATACAGGGCTGGTATTATTAATATATTGCTATGTAATAAACAGTAAACAATTAACACAAGTCGTCCTCTAGACACGGGTGTTAGACGTGGGCTTGTTTATTTCTACAATGTGACATTAGTGGGTGCTTTGACCTAATAGATACATGGACGCGAAATATTTTCCGTCTTTTTTATATAAATATGTATTTTATATAAATATGTATGTAAAGTGATGTGATGCGCAATTAAAATTGTTATTCAAGTTAATAAACCTTGCTCCTTAATTTAAGCGTAAAAACTTATTTGGTTTATGTAATGGTATTATATTTGAAAGCCATTGTAATTAAAGTACTTTTTTATAGGATTAACGCAGCTAATACAGAACAAAACGCAACACGGTTATAGAAAAATTTAAGTCACGTCTAGCCATTCAATATTATGGATTTATAATTCTTATATGGCTTTAAAATTTGAAGTTAAGCGTTACACGATTACGAAGGTTTAATTTGTTTTAAGGTACAAAGAATCATCAAATTCTTGGCCAATAACCGGTCATCAAACCAATGTTTAAAGAAAAAAACAATTGACAGCAAAAACTCATCCTGAATGTGAACGTTAAGCGCGTCATTCAGTTTTCCACGTTGGCCTGAGCTGTGCAAAAACGAATTAATGAAATAAATGAAAAGTCGCGGTAAGATAATATCACATGGGTACCGGTTTGTTTTGACGCAATATCGTGAAATACGTTTCAAATTAAATTTAGCGAATCTGAAAATAGGTGGGCGTCATATTGTAAACGCATGCACAGAGCAATGGCCGATTGGTCGCCCTCTGCTGAAAATACATAAACATTTTCAACACTGTAACATTGCTTTTTACAAACGCATGAAATGTATTAATTTATTATGGTTAATTTATTGAAATGATAATTACCATAAAAAATAACAAAAACATTATGACGCATTTAACATCCAGGTGTTTTTCCTGTTACTGTCTTTTTTTTATTTTTAATGACAATATTTAAGATTCGAGTATGTCTCTAGGTTCACGTTAATGATTAACATATTGATTTCCTTATCGCCTCATAAAAGAAAACAATTAGTCATTACTCATTCGCAATAAACGAGTGGTATAAAATTGCTGAATTATTAAACAGAATAAACATTTCATAGGTCAGTGACGATTATAAATAAACCTGATAATGTGCCTAAACAATAATTTGTAGTACCGGCCCACGCGACGTAGGTACAAATAAAATTTTAACGATGTCATCAGGTCGACGAGTGGCTAGGTATTGCAGAGTTATTGTAATACGGCGATAATTCTGTGTAATTTCATATTATGGCATGTAATGTATTTTGAACTAATTCTGTTTTATCTCTCCTTGATAATGCTAACAAAACAAGGCAATTGATTATTTACGTTAATGCCACTGAAACATTAAATTAATACTTTGTTCTAAAAACGAATTGTTCATGGACACCGTTGTCAAATATCGAGGTCTCAGCTAGTTATGTTGACGTTCTTGGCATAGAGCTAAAACTAACAAATATGTTCGCTTTGAAGACAGCTAGAATAGTATTCATATATTTTCATAAATGCAACGTAATGTCAAGGTTGGCAATAACCAAAACACATTTGATGAAGACTGTTGTATTCAACATAGCGTGTATTCAGAATCGGATGCGCATGGAAATTTGAGATCTTTGTTCGCTGGTGATTGACTGCTAGAGATAACCTTGAGACTGGAGGCTTTGTTGCGATGAAGTAAACCCGAGCGTGTCCTTATCGTAAACGGATTACGAAAGCGATTCACGACAATCAATGCAATTAGACTGACGCTGGTTACTCACCGCCACCGACAAGAGAAAATGCTGTAGCGATACCAATTCGTTATTTATTATCTTAAATATTCAAACGAAAAGTACGTGTAGAGCTCGGTAAAACGTATTATTATGTTAGGAGGAAATCGTGGAAACGTCTGCACTATTTTTAGTGGAACGTTTAAATAGAATTTGCTTGAAGTGCAATAGCGTTTATTTTTATTTCGGTACTCCGATCAATACCAGTGCGCCGAATATCCATTTAGTTCACGCTCGTTGCTTTATAAAATTTGTTGTTGTCTCGCTAATATTATCAATGCGACCGGTTGTGAATATTGTATGTTGTTTAGAAGTAAACACGGAAATTGCTTTAACGGATTTCCATATGGGCTATTTTAATCCTAAAACACAGTCTGAGTTTTATGCTAGAAAAAGGCTTGTCATACCAGGGGTTTGAGCCACTCCTAATCTATTAAAAGCGCTTTACAATGGAGGAAATAATTTTAGAAAAAAGCTCTGAACGGTTTGAATTTTGTACCGAGTTATTGGTAATTTAGATGACAGCGTAAAACCTTCAAGATGGCTTCAACTGGTTGTACCAAATACCGGACAAGGTTATTAGTAGTCTAATAACCTCTGCCCTATCGACGTTTCATGCCAGATTTCCGTTATTGCGCACTAGATTGAATCGTGCAGTCTGATGCAGTTTTACCACTCGTTCACTTATGTTTATTGAATTTTGATAAGTCCTAGATATAATAGTTTGCCAATTCTATTTGTACCGGTTAAGAAACTGCAATTTGTTTATGTATAATGAGTCCCTTCTGTATTGCCCTATTGTTTCCATTATTTGTTATATGGTTTAAAATATCGCTTTTGTGAACTCTACATCGCATCCCATGCGTAGACACGTGTATAAGCATTTAATTACCAACCTTAGGCTACATTTGAGGTGCAATGTGATGCTCGATACGTAGCTGGGCATGTTGAGCATTGACGTAGAACTAGTGTTCTCTATCTACACGGGGGCAAGCAACATAACCTGCGTCATGTTATGCCTTATCTGGCTACTTCGTGCGCAGACCACGGACATTTAGCCCGACGAGTGTTTGTGTCAGTATATACCTGTGTTCTGTTTTAGTACCTCAGTTTTTTAGTGAATACATATCTCCTAAAAATGCGCTCGCCATGTACAGTGAGTCACATAATTAGCTGAACAAATTCAAAACTTCATATTACCCATAATACACGTTGAGTTTAATTTAAACATTTTTTTTTAGTTTTTGTTTTTAAATTTTGTGAAAAAAAAATGTTTGTAGGCACACAAAAGTGTATGGGCATATTAAAGTTTTGAATTTGTTCAGCTATTTATGTGGCTGACTGTACAATCATGACATAACCAAAAACAATAATATCACCAAAAGGCCTATCCTACATGAACTGTGAGCTGTGACCTAAAACCCGTTATGTGAGAGGAGACCAGTCCATCATTGGGACAAATATAACCAGTTCGTGTTGTACAATCTATAGCGAAATACGCATATTTAAACACTCACCTAAATTCTAGGAATGAGTGCTATGTGGCCCAGTTCACAATATAAGGCAAACGTTCTCGATTAATTTTGATTAAACATGTACATAATATATTTTATATAAATTTATTCAGCGTAACAGACATAAGATGAGCGTCTAAGATTACATTGATGTATCGTCCAGGTGTTTTTAATATATGAATAAATATAAATACATCTAGTTAATCCTATTGTTATCAGTTCTCGTAAGATATGTAATACGTATACAGTAGGCACTTTTGTTTGTAATAATATAATAATACCAGCCCTGTATTATATACTGTCCCACTGCTGGGCACGGGCCTCCTCTACTACCGAGAAGGTTTAGGCCTTAGTCCACCACGCTGGTCTAGTGCGGGTTGGTAGACTTAAAATATCTTCCAAATTCTTATAAAGAACTTCTTAGGTATGCAGGTTTCCTCACGATGTTTCCTTCACCGTTAAAGCCGTGAACCGTGAACGATAATTGATGAACAATACATAAGTAACTTTGAAAGTCAGAGGTGTGTGCCTTGGGTTTTGAACCTCCGGACATTGTCTCGGCAGACCGTTCCATTCCCAACTAGGCTATCGTCCACTTCTGTAATACATAATCATAAATAGAAATACATCTGGTTAATCCTATTGTTATGAGTTCTCGTAAGTTGTGTAATATGTATACATTCGGCACTTTTGTTTGTGCCACGAGGCATTGTAACGATTTATATGTGACATACTAATGCATTGTAATGAATGTACAATGCGATGTCAACATATCTGAAGCAGTATCGTAATTAGTAAATACTCACCGTTTTTATGTTGTATGTTTCACGTTTGATTAATTATGAGTAATGCCTATCAAGCTAGTGCCAATTTAATGTTTCACCATGGCTTATGAAATTTTCATGACAGTTAATAATGCTTTGTCTTAACGATCAATAATTAATACGTATACGTAGTATGTTATATTGATGACGTTACCTAGCTAAAAGTAATTATATTTGTGAGTTATGTATGTTTTGGGCATATCTGGAGGCTGCAACGAGTGCATTTTTTCTAGTGACAGTTATAATGTAATTTTAGCATATTACGGACTAGCAGTGCTCGCGGCTCCGCCCGCGTGAAAAAGTTTTTCCGGGACAAAAATATTTTCCCGGGATAAAAAGTAGCCTATAGCACTCAGGAATTATGTAGCTTCCTATTAGTGAAAGAATTTTCAAAATCGGTTCAGTAGTTCTTGAGATTAGTGAGTTCAAACAAACAAACTCTTCAGCTTTATAATATTAGTATAGATTTACTCGTCTTTGAATAATTAAATGATCAGATTAAGTTTATTGTTGTACCCGCGTGTAGTGCATTAATTCGAGGTTGAAAGATGTTCGTGGACGGGACGCGACTGTTCCGTACCTAAATACGATTACATGCCAAGTTTTAAAGAAAGATGTGCATGTTTGCAATAATGTTGACAACAATTGAAAAGTTTTATGTAATATGTCCTCTTGACAAAAAGATAAACTAATTCTCAAACTGATTTAAATGAGAAGTAGAGTTTCTTGAAAAGACTCGAATCATGGGATTTACAATTAGTTGTTAGATATTATACTTCAGACTTAAAATCAATCAGTAATGGTGTTAGGTAAAGATAAACATATAATGTTGTCTAATTAGGCCTCTAATTAGCAATATCAATACAACGCAAATGCTCCATTATCATTAATAGTAATGGTAGTTATGAAATACAATTAGTGCTCAAATTACCCAATCCGTTACGATGAAAGTGACGGTTATTATCAGTTACCCAAAACTGTCTGAGACAACAAAATAATAAATATATATCATGAGCAAGATTATCATGCAATTCACTTTTTCCAGATTTAAAATAAATTAATTTGATATTACACAGTTATTATTTTCAAGGGCCATTAAACCGGTTTGCGTAATTGACATTACATTTGCGGTAACCGAAATTACTTCGTAATGTAATACTCTGTGTTCCGCAATTTTACGGGGAAAAGTAAGACAGATTTGCATGATCATTGATAATACTCTTGAGACGTCTTAACATTGCATAAGGAAATAAGTGAACACAAATTACTGCTTGATTCATAATGGCTAGTGTTTTGGGAATAACGTGCAGACGAATAAATATAGAAAATATTTTAATTTTAAGGAAAATTCGACTGATGTAACATGAGATTGAAATAGCCGATAAATTCCAAGATAAAATAATTGAATTATTTAACTTAATTCCTGATTGTATTAAGATGTATTTATTATATTAGGCGCAGTGGGCTTAGTGATAGAAGAGCTGTTGCCTTCTGGCGCAGGCCGTTGACCTTGTACGTAAAGGGGCAAGGGTAAAAATCCTGACAGGCGTCAATGAACTTTTCGTAGCACATGACACGATCACACGGCTGATGAAACCGGCCGCAAGAAAAGTGCACCGTGTTTTTCCTACGTAAATGAGCATAAACACTTAGTTATATCCGGCGCGGTAATAGGCTCACTTCCTATCACCGGTGAATGTTTCCGCAGATGACCTCAACAACATTTGATTCTACTTACGTGATTTTATTGAAAAGATTTCTACGCAGTGATTAATGGAATATTTTTCACCGCCTTTGTTATTGCTGTATCAACTGTTTCAAGCTATCTACGTGATTTTTTTACATGAAATACGAGTGTTAAGGGTGTGTCATAGTGCGTTACGCTACGGGCTTGCTCATTGAAACTGTGTTTACATGACTCACGCCGGTGATAAGCTGGTGTTTTGTTCGTCGCTTGCCGCTTAATCATCCATGGCACCATAAACTGAACTAAGCCAGCTGTTAGCTGTATTTGTTACTGGGATATTCCGTTCTTGATAAATTTCATAAAATGAGCATGATTGATTATTAAAAAATAATAAAATGTTGGGCGTGAACAACCCAATGTCAAGTTTAACGGCCCCTACGTATCAGTCATTAGCGCTATAAATATTTATGTTTAGTTTTATGTGACGAAAATAGGAACTGGCAGGTGATATACACATAGTAAGGTACATACATTTTACTGGTTAGCCTTGACAACATAACCCTCAACTTGAGTTGACATCATGTAGTAATATAGGGTGTTTGCGTTCACAAAAACTGCTCTATTATTCTTAATGGAATCATTTCTTGCATACAAATGTGTTATAAATATTTTAACATTATTATCAAATCTTAATTTATTCAGGTATAAATTGCAAGGGCATGCCGCAAGACCCGGATTAAAGGACTGAGGTCTGTTCAAAACGTTGTAACATGTAGTAACAAGACTAGCCTTTAAAATATATATGTTGGTTATTTCTATGCCTCAACATCTCCTCGAAATTCCGATCTCATTCCTATAGTTATTCACTCAAATTGGATAAACATACAATTATTGTACAAGTATATTATGTTCCCTTTAAAGGAGTTTTGTTAATTGTATCACTTATATGTCACATTTATGCCACCTGTTTACATAATCGTCTATGGAGTTTTAGGGGAATTTTCATTGTCGTTTTCCTTCCCTCTATTGATGATGAATGTCCAGAGCGCGCATATAAAGCGAACGATCGACGTATGAGGCAATATACGTATTTATGATTGACGTTCAGTTACGTACCTACCTAAACTAAGCTTTAGAGCTCATGGGTTCGTTACGGTGGCGCCGCGCCGGTACACTTAACTCAAGTGGTCCGCATGCTTTCCTCGAGTGCCACCTTCACTGTCCACTTGTGGACCCCTGGTATTGTCTATCATTACTACACATAAGTTGTTCGTAAATTATACAATTGATGATACGGAGATTGAAGCGCCATACATTTTTTTTGTATTGTATTTCCAATAATATTTTATTTTATTCTTCACTAGCTTTTGCCCGTGGCTCCGCCCGCATTAAAAAGTTTTTCCGGAATAAAAGTTCCGGTTTATATTTCCCCGGGATAAAAAGTAGCCTATGTGTTAATCCAGGACATGATCTACCCGTGTGCCAAATTTCATCGAAATCCGTTCAGTAGTTTTTGCGTGTAAGAAGTTTGTAAGAATGTATACATCGATACATTCTTACAAACTTTCGCTTTTATAATATTAGTAGGATATACATGTATTGTTTCCTCAATAAGCCTTTTTTACGTTACTGACTTTTATTTTTATTAAAATGACCAAATAGAGTGTTGAAGCGAATGTATATCCTGAAGTCATTTAAGTACAAGAATGCGGTAGCGAAGAGCAATCAAGGAGTACAAATAGGGGGCGGGATGCATACGAGAGGCCACTGCGCTGTTCTAACTACCAAGGTCTGAATTCTGTCCGGTGTTTTGACTACTTTCCAGTAGCTAGGCTTGCGATCTGTCGCTGAAAATACTGCTTAGTAGCGTCAATGCGGCCAGATTAGAAAAAAAAAAGATTGGCCATGGATGGATTGTGCATATGCATGAATCGACGTGTAAAATCCGTTGCATATTATTTTCGTTCTTCAATACTCTATTTTAAGAAGATTTTGTAGGGAACTATATCATAACGAGGTAAATAAAAATCCTGCTTCGGGGCATCATTTTTATTTTTCGTTTTTAAGTTAACGTTGTCAGTACAAAAAAATCGTTCTTTTTACAATATGCCGAATGTTTTTTATTTTCCTGGTCTGGTTATACATGGCGAAAATATGGTCTACGACCTTCAAAAGCTACTCGCGACAAGTGGTCCCAATCTACCAATAAGTTCAAAAAACTATACTTGAGCTTTATGCTCTGCTTTAAGTTGGGTTGGAAAGTATTTAAAACAGCAATATTTTACATGAGCAAATCTCGAAAGAGCACCATAAAACCGTTTATTTGTTTCTGGATGATTGAATTTTAATATTCATACCCGTTATTTTACTCAAGCATTATAAATCCAATCTAATCGGCTTCTCAATCAGCTTTTATCTTAGACATGGTTATATAAGCCAACGGAATCGTTTTTGTCTCTGTTAGGTCATGGTATATTAATTCACGAATATTTCAACAGGTTACGTTATGTTTTAATTTGTTTCGTGGAAACCTTTAGAACGTTATGCAATCAAAGATGAAACGGCAAGACGTGGAACAATAAAATTAGCAGTATCAATTGGTATATCACGTATTTGTCTTAAATACCCACTCACGTTGCGACATGGGCAAAGATCGTCATGTCGCTTTGTTTCAACTTTCTGATGATACGCTCTGTTTATTGTGTGATGTCACGTTGTGAACAATGAGGTTCAACATGTCGGTACAATTTAATGATACGAATATGTAAATCGTTATTGTATCGGTGATCTGTAATGATAAAATTGCGGTAGGTCCTTCGATCAACAATAGGTAGGTGACGGCAATTTGTGCTAAAACTAATTGGGAATAGATGGAGGCTTACTAAGCGACATAGAGCCATATTAAACCAATACTGGTGGTAGGTCTCTCATACGTAAGAGTCCGTCTGGGTCGGTACCACCGCAATGTCTATTTCTACCGACAAACAGTAGTGTGCATCCACTGTTGTGTTTTGGTTTAAAGGACATTGTAGCCAGTGTAACTACTGGACATAATGAGATTTAACATCTTGTGTATCAGGATGACGAGCGCAGTGGAATGCCACACAGTGCTTTCTAGCTCAAGGTACTGGATGGTGCTGCTACTGATTATGGGTGGCGCTTACCATCAGGTGAACGGCAAACTCGTCTCGTCATTCAATGCAATAAAAAACATATGTCAAATTTACATTTTATACATACATAAACACACAACTTGATAAAGGTAGCAGGAACGCCCTGGATGCGGAATGCTTTTGACAGGTCCGTCTGGAAATCTTTGGCGGAGGAATATGTTCAGCAGTGGACGTCGTGTGGCTGATGATGATGATGATGACATACATAAACGAAGACATTAATGATCAATACGAACTGGATGAGCAGAGGCCGTGTAGAGTTTAAAGTCTAAGGTGATACGGTGCCAAGTGGACCAGACAGGACTAACTTTCATTATAACTTTTGTGTAAATAAACGTTGTACAATGTTAATGCAGTAATTTTACTATGATATATAAAATATAAATCATGTATAGTTTCCATTATTTATAAAAGATGGGAACATTCCAGATCTATACTGTGTGTATAAGTAGCACAGCAATACAATTCCATTTAGACTGTTAAACTAAATTAAGTTAATGCTAAGTTTTAAATTATCAGTCTATGTTTCAATTTATTGAATAATTTGACTAAGTATGTGTAATTTCGTATCAATGAAAGACAGCGTCTGACTTGATTGACTGAATTCGATTGAAGTAGTAGCTGCTTAGCACTGAAATGATGAAGCGTGGGATGTATCATGTCATCATCTTCCTGCCCTGGTCCCAAATTACTTGGGGTCAGCGCAACATGTTTTTCTCTTCCATTCTCCTCTATCTTTCGTCATCAAGTCATTCACAACCTTTTCTTTCATATCATCGCTTACACTATCCATTCACCTCTTCCTTGGTCGTCCTCGTCCTCGCCATCCATCAACACTAAAATTCATCACTCGTTGGGTTACATGCCTTTCATCCCTTCTCCTCACATGTCCATACCAAGACAGACGATTTGCTTACAACTTTTCTGTCACTGGTGCCATTGTCAAACTCTCTCTAATATTCGTTCCTCACTTTATCCATTCTCGTCACTCCACACATCCATCTCAACATTTTCATCTCTGCTGCGTGTAGTCTTCTTTCATCCGTCTTTATGTAAGTAATCGTATATAATACACTATTTTGTTTGGACAGCAGAATAAATCTGTTCGTTTATAGTTTATCTCAATTGGTCTTATAATGGTCATCAATATGACACGCCAGTTTCCTGTAATAAAGTTATAAAGGGCCGACATACATTATGATGAAATACTTGCCCACCTTGTGATCGTTAAAGGCATCTGAATAATTATGTAGGGTGTTGACTCTCTTTAGTTAAGATGTTTATATTATTATTATCCTATAAGAGATTTTTTTAAATAAGTGTACACTAATATATATGGATTAGTACTACTTGCCTTATATAAAATAGAGTCGCTTGAATCTAACGATTTCTTCGATTAGTAGTTAAGATGAGTAAGCAATAGGGGCTCGGTGGGTTGTAAATGTAGTCATTGAAACAAGAAGTTTAAAGGATTCAAAATAGCTCAGTATTCTCTTAGGGTACTTCAGTTCATTGCAAAAAATACATTAGTCCAAACTATCCCCAGTTGAGCAAATAACGTATAATGATTAGATATCAATGTACTTAGCTGATAGGAAAAAAAAATATGTCTAGAAGATTTATAAGATCCTTTCCGCAATAATGGTTGTGTTAACACAACATGTATTGTGTTTTCCTGAAGGTTATTTGTACGTGAACACAGTGTACTCAGTGGGTGTTGTTATTGTACTACATTTACTAATAACAATACATTATTTGACATTATAGGTAAGTACTGAACACTAGATTGCGGAAAATGTTTGGAGGACACGTGTTTCATATTTATATTAACATATTACACTGGATTACGCTTCCGCGACATCAAGACATTTACACATACAACAAATATGGTGTCCAATGTCACAGATGCTTGCATGAGGGTAATTTCGTCATTTCGTATAAAGATAAACCTTGGATTTTCGACCGTACACATCGACCGCAATATATTACGGAACGTCTATTGTCTCAGCGATGTGTGAATGTGCGTTTCTTACCAATCGAACTCTTCAGTTTAAAGTTAAATTGTTATGACAGCCCACAATGTATAATTAAATAAAATGCCGATTCTTTCTGCGCGGACTTTGATATTCAAGACCACCATAACATATGACCATGTAACCGATCTTACTACGCTTCGTTACATTGTCAGGATGCCGATTGTTTATCCCTTTGCAAAACTTCGATCTAATTCATTTAATGGCCTTTGCGTGAGTCGAGCGCAGACTTAAAAATATGTAAAAAATGTATCGCAGCGTGTATTTTGTTGTCAAGGTGTAGATTATATTTCTGAGCATGGAAAAATTACAGTGTAACAAATGGTGGATGCAACTCTAGTTTCAAAATTACCGCGGTCAATGGTGACGCAAACATTTCATATAAGTTGTCAGCGTCGCCCGCGGCCACCTGGAAAATGGATTTGCCTGTCAGCTTTATTTTATTTTTAACATCTTTGTTACGCCAGTGATCACCGAGACATGTAAACGGGTTGAGAATTTTTCTTCATAAGAATAATCAGAACAAATTATTTCGGTATTTTAACAATGCATACATCAAGTACCAATATTTTTTTAATGTTCGTATGTCGCAAATAACACGTTTTAACAAAATCATTAAGTAAGGCGTAATGATTGTAAGTAGGCACGAGGTACAGAAGCCTTCATATTGTTGATTACAATTGCCGCATGCTTTTTCTTCTTTTTGTATGCCATTGTTGTTTTACCATCAACCTCGCAAGATTTCTCTGATTGTAATACGATCTCGGTAACAATCTTAACACAGTGTTTCAGTATTTCTCATAATTGTCATGACACTAAAAGCAACTGTGACTTTGTTTTCTATGTTTGATTTATTTGGTTTTTGCACTCGCGAACAAGTTTCAGCCACTCTGCTCGAGACTCATGCTCATATTTTATGATTGTAGTAAATTGCAATTTAATTCAAAACATTAGAATTGTAATAAGCAATAAAAAATATTACACATTTGCATAACAATATAATTAAATAGATATGTATATAGCATAGGATAAACAGGTAGCGACAGTACCTACAATGAAACCGGTAACCTCAGACAGTTTGTAATTTGATCTTAGATAACAGATGCTGTACCTCATTCAGTTAAATAATATTTAACAAAGTACCTACCGATCCTCGTGGTATTTCTATCCACTGCTAATAATATGCACAGAAACTAAATTGCAAACGCAGCTGTTTGACTTACTTTAGAGATTCAGCGCAGGCCTCACGTTTCGAAAATACAGAGTCTATTGAAATATAAGGAGAGATTGCGTCATCCAGGTCACGACACTCCCGTGCCAAGTTAATGTAATGCGATAATTGTGGCAAAATCGTTTGAGATCATTCATGTGAGTGCGTATATACTAGTTTATCAGAATGCGGGCAGACGTTTAAAAAAAGACCTTCCACGGGAACAATGGCTCTTTGATGTAGGCAGTACACACTCCCGCGCGGGCTCGTCAGTAAATAAATATTGTGTTGAACCGTGCGCCGAGGATCAAGCGCACTTAACTGCGTTCAGTTAAACAACCACGGCGCGCTCATTGTGTTGACTGTTGTACAGCTTGAAGTGTAGGTACGTATAGGCCATCGTCGCACGCGTAGCCTCGAAAATATTATTTTTAGCCGCAGGAAGGTTCTCATGTCGTTTTCCTCGCGTTTTGTGATATAAAGCATAATGCACGTATCTACAGGGAATATTTAATTCGACAATAGCAATAGGAATTTCCGGATTGCATGCACTATATATCGGATGCGCATATCCGATCGATGTTCGTTGAAGGATGTTCGTTTGTGCCTCTGTAATTTTTCATTTATTTGCATATCTACTCGCTGTCAAGGCTCGTTGCAAGGTCGTGTAAATTAATTGTGCTTGTCTGAAACGTTACAAACGTTTATTAGTTCTAATGATTTTACGAGTACATGTCTTTTGAAATATTCCAGGTTCACGAGGAAGATGTGGTTGGTTTCGACATATCGAGCAATGGAAAATTCATGATGTCCTGTTCATCGAAAACCGATATGGTTATATGGGATCTGAAAGGGCAGCAGTTGGAACGGCTCGATACATATTTGATGAGCACCCACACGGCTAAGATATCGCCGTGCGGTCGCTTCGTGGTCGCCACCGGATTCTCGCCGGACGTCAAAGTTTTGGAAGTGTGCTTCACAAAAACCGGCGAGTTCAAACAAGTGACAAAGGCATACGAGCTGACCGGCCACTCATCTGGTATTTACGACGTCGCCTTCGATGTGGACACGTCACACATCGCAACAATATCGAAGGATGGCACGTGGAAGCTATATCACACAAAGAGTGAGTACACATTGTATAGTTAATGCGCAAATGTTACCTTGTTATCTAATGCAATTTACGTAGGTGTCGCGGTATAGACACGACTGGGAGTAAATTAAAAAATATAGGTTTATATTTCGACGTCAGCCATTTGAATGTGTAAGTACCACGATGACCTTCGAATCAGGTCAAATATTGATGCTAATCTATTTGTAATAAAGCTTGGTTGTAACGTAAATCGAATAAGAGACAAGCGACGGTATATAATTTGCAACTAGTATTGATAATTTAAATATTAGTTTATTAAATTTTAAGTCACCCTACTTTACATTCAGCCTATAACTTAATTATTTGACCTAACCAATGGCCTTTGTCAGATTATTGCAACTTCGTTGATATTGCCGATCGCAGTTTATAGACCTCGCTTATCGAGCAGGGGGAGTGCGACTCCTCTCTCCCGCGCGCTTGGGAGGGAGCGCTGGCGTGAGATTGTCGGGACTATGTAGGTACTATAAATAATAAAATCATAATTAATACTATTTAAACAAAATAATAGCCATTTTTACGAAATACTAACAATATTTGCATTGATAACTTTAAATGGGCGATTGTTCAAAACGAAAATACGCTTATTGAAAATATCAGTAATACTGCATTATAGTAAGATAAAAGAATTTGAAGTAGGTGTATCTGGAACAATAACTACTGATATAGCACCTGACATAATGCTCTTAGTTGTAGACAATGTTATCTGACGGTTTCCTTTACCCATTGTAACATGCTTATTAGTTCATTATCAATAATAACTGTGCTCGGGTTACTGACTTATAGCTTTTATATTAAAGTAGTTATTATATCTATCATGGATACGGTAGTTTTACGTATTTATTCTGAATAATCAAGGATGCTAACGGCTATGTGCGAATTTAAATCGCGATTAATACGATGCCAGTTCTATTAATTTGAATTGCTACACCCACGGATAAAGTAACGAGCAAATACAAAATGATTCTAATAATATGAAAGTATAATATGTGTGTACTATCGATTATGTGGTATATCTACAGCAATTAAATGATTAAAGTTCCGACAAACTTAGGTGGCCGGTATGACAATTTATCTTCACTTCACGGAATACTATGTGTAGGGAAGAGAACAAGAAATCGGTTGCTCCAAATAACCGATCATTGCATGTAATTGATTTTTTATTCAAGGATTTCATAATTGTACGCAGTTAGATTATTATTAAATCTTACACATTACTATAAGGAGTTTCTTATTACAGTAGTTAGTTATTGTTAGTAGTTCATTTTATCATATATTCTCCAATAAAATTTCACGATTATCCTTTTACTTTTAAATTTGTTATTAGTCATTACAAATAAATAATTATGAGTGTATTGAAAATAAAATAACAAATATAGTGCTACGGCTTAAATTATTTACTTTGGAGATATTCGATTTCTTTCTTCGAGCATGAAGTGTGTAATTTTTTTCGTCGCGGAATATTTATTTATACTAGAGGGGTCGCGTCATGAAAAAGGTTGAAAAATACTGATATACGCCCTGGGTTTAGGATTAATCTGTGCTATTCATAACGAGATATACAATCAGTGCACGTTTTTATTTTACTTATCTATACTAAATAATTTTAGTGATAATTCAAAAATACTCTAACGTAAAACATACTGGCTTTTAGATCATTCTCGGAATCAAAGTGTCACTGTGAATTTTTCTGGGGTAAAAGCTTCATATTTATCCGGATTGCGGAACTCAATCCACTAGTGGGCTAAATTCCACAGAAACTCTACTGGTTACTCTTGAATCTAAAGCATACATAAATCTGCATACACTCCCTAGTTTATAATATTAGTAGAATAAACATCATCAGCAAACATCTAGACTTATATAATTACTAGCTTTTGCCCGCGGCTCCGCCCGCATTAAAAAGTTTTTCCGGGATCAAAGTCCCGGTTTATATTTCCCCGGGATAAAAAGTAGCCTATGTGTTAATCCAGGACATGATCTACCCGTGTGCCAAATTTCATCGAAATCCGTTCAGTAGTGTTTGCGTGAAAGAGGAACAAACATCCATACATCCAGACATCCATATATACTTACAAACTTTCGCCTTTATAATATTAGTAGGATGATTATCGTTTTCGACTCTTCAAGCCCCGCTAGAGACGCCGGCGTCTGAGTATATAGGGTTTCCCCATACATGTATATATATAAGCGGGGCTTCACGGGTTAATGATAACGTGTTAGGTAAGATCAGGTTATAATTAACTGTCTGCATTCACGTTCTTTTTTATTTCGATTCACAAAACTGATGTACAATTTTAGACAAAATAAATATGACAAATATCCTTTTTAAGACTAATTTATCAATGATTGACATCTACTTGATGTGTATACAGCTAGCGCATATTACAGTGGTGTATTATTTTATGGTACTTAATTAAAATTATAGTGATACGTAGTACGCATGATGTAGTTCAAAATATTTATACAGATAAACTTATTATCAACGGAGCGTCAGCGTGGACAAATAAAAAACCCTGGCGCAGCAAATACTTGCGTGATGGCAGGGGAAATTAACTGTTTCAATTGTATATCCCCTGTGCTCTGTGTAGCAAGACAAATTACTTCCCCATTAGGGATTTTGCTCTTGTGCAAAGTTTAAGAAGTTACTCAAAATCAAAAGAGTGGACGATAGCCTAGTTGGGAACGGAACGGTCTGCCGAGACATTGTCGGGAGGTTCAAAACCCAAGGCACACACCTATGACTTTTTGAAGCTATGTGTGTATTGTTTATCAATTATCGTTCGCATTAACGGTGAAGGAAAACATCGTGAGGAAACCTACATGCCTGAGAATTCTCCATAAGAATTTCGAGGGTATGTGGAGTCTGCCAATCCGCACTAGACCAGCGTGGTAGACTAAGGCCTAAAACCCTCTCAGTAGTAGAGGAGGCCCGTGCTCAGCAGTGGGCAGTATATAATACAGAGCTGGTATTATTATTACTCAAAATCAGTACCGAGGGACTGGAATTCTGATGTCACTACATACACTGGGTATATAAATATCTGTGAACGCCAGTCATCTTTCCCATTATAGTCCAATAATACCTATACAATAAATTACGATATAAATAGAACTTTAATGGATTTATTCAACCTCCATGCTGTGTCCTCGGATGCGAAAATATGAACTTTTAACAAATACCATTTTATCACAATATCGCTGCGACTCGTATTTGCTCTAAGTACTTTATTAAAAGACATGGCACTCCTGCACAACCACGTGTACAGAACGGTGTTTTGTTTCATTGCAAAGTGCGCACAAGCTGACAACGTGTATTTATAATATACTCATACATAATACATGTTTTGATTAGAATTATTGCGTGTTTGAGCACCGGCTCATTTGCGTAGACGAGTCTTAAAATTGCGTTATTCTTGTTTTTACTGAATGAATGTCGCCGGATGACGTGTCACGTGGTCTTGTTTTGTATAGTAGGAAAATACGAATGATAAAGATTCGCGCGTATACGTCATGCTGGGTCAGCCCCGCGCACGTTGATTTGCAATACTTAAACATTATGATATAGCGCTAGGTTCACGGCAAATTCCCGCTGTACGTTTCTTGATAAGTAATTGAGTTTTCCAAAGACTTTATAATTTTATAACAAGATTCATCTCAAGAACACTTAGTACTTACAGGAATTATATGATTGGTTATTTTAATTAGTGTTTTAATAGAGTAAGGACTGACGTAGAAAAAGTGAGACAGGATTTGTTGAAGATGTGCTCGTGTGGTCATGACGGAGTTTATAATTTACAGCACAGGTTTATATTATCAATTCTCAATATACTCATGCATTGCATATGTATAATATTATGTAAGTACATACATGTAATTAATAACTAAACCCTTTCATTAGTAGTGGAGGCCCGTAATTATACAGGGCAAGTATTTTTATTATATTATTGCACTAGCTTTTGCCCGCAGCTCCGCCCGCGTTAAAAAGTTTTCCGGGATTAAAGTCCCGCTGTATGTTTTCCCGGGATAAAACATAGCCTATGTGTTAATCCAGAACATGATCTACCCGTGTGCCAAATTTCATCGAAATCCGTTCAGTAGTTTTTGCGTGAAAGAGGAACAAACATCCATACATCCAAACATCCATACATTCTTACAAACTTTCTCCTTTATAATATTAGTAGGATTAATTTAAATTAGTTCTTCTTCAGCCTCTAGAAGTCCACTGCTGAACATATTAGTTATTTAATATATAATAATATAATTTAATGTAAGATTATAATTTATTGATTGTCGTTATTGTAATTTGTGTGTTACTTTTAATATGTAATTTAAAATGTACGTATAAGTTACTTTTTGAGACGTTCATAACTCTGCATGCTGTGATCATCTATAATTTGTAATGACATTTAGCCTTAATAATAATATGTATCCTAATGTTTTCGATTCTGTCAGTGTACATTACGTTGATGATCCTATAAATAAATAAATAAATAGGCCTCCCCCAAAGATTTCCAGACCAACCTGTCAGAAGCGGCCTATATCCAGCAGGTTCCTGCGACCTTTACAAGGTGGTCTGTCCACCTTGTAGGAGGTCATCCCACGCTGCCCTTGCCAGTACGTGGCCTCCACTCGAGAACTTTTCTACCCCATCTGTTAGTTCTACGAGCTATGTGCCCTGCCCACTGCCACTTTAGCTTGCTAATCCGCTGATTAGGTCTTATCAATTGTCATAACAAATGGGTAATTTTGAATTTATCAATATTTTCTTATTATTGTATATTCTCCCGTTTCCTAATGGAAATTGATATAGTTTTTGCTGTCTGGGTGTGTGTATCGAATTGTAGTATTATTATGTGTGTTAGACAAACATTATACACCTCTATCACATCATGGGAGTTGGGACAGAACAAACTTGTAGGTCTACACCTTCGGAAATAAATGCGCGACGCGTATTTATTTGTTTTAGTTTTTAAATAAAATGCACTTAACCACATCGTCGTCCGGCATTCAGTACCGCGAATGTAAAATTGGGGCACTTTACAGGAGAGACAAAAAACTTTTTTTATTATAATGTACACTTTACCTTCTGCTAAACTATTGTTATTTAGCATTCTAAACTATTGTTATTTAGCATTCTAAAACAATAGTTTAGCTGAAGGTAAAGTGTACATTATAATAAAATCAGTTTTTTGTCTCTCTTGTAAAGTGCCCCAATTTTACATTCGCGGTACTGAATGCCGGACGACGACATAACAAAAAACACACACCTTAAACATAGACGATATACACGGAATATAACACCATACAACGCTATGGGACCCCGTAAGACTTAGAGCCTCATTTATATTTTGAATCTATTCACGAAAATAATAAACAACAAATTGGAGAGTTGAATACTCTTTAATTTTAATAAATTTGACCGTCAGTGACATGTTAATGAACCTTTCAACAACAAATTGAATTTAGACACATTATTTTTTTTGATTACCGCTTACCGTCGTTAAAGAGCTTAATCAAGTGTCTGCAGGTTTCGAGTACTCAGAACTAATTGATGATTCCACACGTTGCGTCTTGAGGGGCTAAGGTATGGCCTTAAACTGCGAAGATCTAAGGCAAAGAGAAATTAATAATTTGTACTAAAGTTATGCAATCCCTCCAGTATCCAAATAAACCTTCGTCATAGCTCACGTTTATATCCTTGCTTAACTTCGTTTCGCTAAGAAACCACACAAAGTAATGTTGTCAAACAATGTGGAAACGACATAGAAACGCGTTTGATTACAATTTATATAACCATTGTGACTGAGACCAAAAGTGTGGTCTGCATAAAAACGCGAGGTTTAAAAAAATTATTACATTTGAGTGACACATATTTTTTTCATCAACCTAGATTATTATTAGTATTAAGAAACTTCCGCCTTTAATTAATAATATTGACATTTATAAGCTCTACGTTTATAGTATTAGGGATTTGTTTGATTGTGTCTCGATCAATATGCAGAATTTCAATTGAAAGTCCTCTGAATAATACTAGCTATTTTAATACCAATATAAGATGAGCTCCAAAATTGTATTGCGTTGAATCAGTCTTGTGATTAGGAGAGAAAACGAAAGTGACATTGTTGGATGCATGGAATGCCCTGATTTCGTGTTGATGTGAATTAGTTGAACATAAAACTGTTGCAGATGTATAAATATATTAATAGTACGTTGATGGGTAATTACGAGTTAAAGAGGAACATAAGCCTCCTTAAAAACGCCAAAATTAAAAATTCCATGAAGATAATTTATATTATTTCTTACTCATTAGTATAGATGCAAAATTTTCTAAAAATATTTGAATGTTTGTTAACAGTGAAGACAGAAATCGCTGAACAGATTTGGGTGAAATTAGGCAAAAAGATATGCCCTGTTCTGGATTAAACTATAGTTGTATAAACTGTATGTTTATTAGTGGTACGTCTCTCTTATGTAAGAGTCCATCCGGGTGGGTACCAACGCAATGTCTATTTCTACCGCCAAGCAACAGTTTGCATGCACTGTTATGTTTTGGTTTGAAGGAGATTGTAGCCAGTGAAACTACTGGACATAATGAGACTTAACATCTTATGTCTCAGGATTGCGAGCGCAGTGGAATGCCACACAGTACTTTGTAACTCAAGGTACTGGATGGTGTTGCTACTGTTTATGGGTGTTCGTATCGCTCACTATCAGGCGAACGGCATGCTCGTCTCGTCATTCAATGCAATAAAGAAAAGGTTAATTATACCTACTATTTATCCCGGTAATTTGCTCCTGAGTAATTAGATTTTTTAACATATGGCGCGGGCGTGTTACAGATCACGCTATGGATAGGTATAGAGATTTAGGAACGTAGCAGGAAAGGCTATAAACGCGGGCGAAGTCGCGAGCAAAACCTAGTTGCAAATAATTAACAAGGTGATAGAAAAAATAACCGTCTGTAGGAGGAACGCGAAGGGTGCAGCATGGGCGTGCTCGCAGCAGATGCTTACAATCCGATAAAGGTCATATGGCAAGGGTCGTGGGCGGCGCGAGTGCGTGGGACGAATTTCCACAACCTCCATCGGACTCAATATTGATCTAATCATTATACTGATTCAAAATAACTCACTGTCTAAGTTTAGAGTGTGATGCAGGAACGCAGTTAAACTTAGATTTCCTAGCATAGCGTCGTATATAACGTCAGTTGATACAACTGAAAATTAGCGCGGTTTCCTAGAGATTGTTTGTTCCTTCAACGTTTGCAATAGCATTTTGTATCTATTATTTTAGAGAATGAAGCATTAGATATAGTAGAGTATTCAGTACTAGTACCTAGTATTCCTATATAGGTACATTTTCTTTATCAAGTTAAGTTGATTTTCCAATAAATTATGTTCAAACACAACAAGTAAATTACATTGCGCGAAAGTTACCTCTATGACTATTTTGCAACGGTTAAAGGGAAAGTAAATTTATTAACCCTTAGTGCTTACCCTACCTTAGACACTATGGCCTCGCCCTAATCATGTGAAGCATTTTAACAAAATGTTCTGTTGTTCGTGTTGTATTCTAGCAGTTTTAAAGTTATAATTAATGGGAATATTGATTTTTATATCAAACGTTATGAACTCTAGCTCCTAATAAGCACCTATTTATCCATAGAAGAATTTAGATACATGTTATATTGAAGTAATTTTACTGGTAGTAGGACTCTCATATGTAAGAGTCAGTCTGAGTGGGTACCACCGCAATGTCAATTTCTACCGCCGAGCAGCAGTGTGCATGCACTGTTGTGTTTCGGTTTGAAGGCCATTGTAGCCAGTGTAACTACTGGACATAATGAGACTTAACAACTTATGTCTCAGGATGACGAGCGCAGTGGAATGCCACACAGTACTTTGTAACTCAATGTGCTGTGTGGTGTAGCTACTGTTTATGGGTGGTCGTATCGCTTACCATCAAGTGAACAGCATGCTCGTCTCGTTATTCGATGCAATATAAAAAAAAGAAACATAATACAGTAATGGTTTCGACGTCGCCTTGAAATATTTGATGTGACATATTCGGAGAGTGGGGACAATTATTACAAAACTTTATCGATAAATCTATGTATATTGCGTGTATATGTTTTTGCTACCCAGCCGTTGTCAGCTATATCCTATTCTCATTTCAATTACATGACAAAATACATTATTCGATTTGACATTCTGACACGGCGTCGTAATTACTAGATAGGACAATAAATAATTTTTTGGACAGTAAATGCATTAATGGCATAAATTCAAGTAGCGTGAGGCAATTACTTAAATGTTACACACTATGCTAGGCCATATGTGCGAACTCAGTTATATCTAGAGGAATTGTCGACCCAACTCGAATTCGAACTTCTTAGTAGAAGTTCTAGTGAACGTCATTTGTGACTACCAAACTATTTATTATTTCTTAAAATAATACCCGTAGTATGCTGATTATTTGCAACCAGTCACTAGTTTTCATATTGAAAACGAAGCTAAATTTTTTGTGTGTGAACAGTCAATATTAACTATTAAACGATAATGCGGCTATAATAGGAAGCTAATTATGTACGAAGAATTTCAAGCAGCCAAATATATCAAACCCATTGATATGTAAAAAAACCCTTTTTATATAATGCTCCAACCTTATTTTTTAATGTCAACCCCCACTAGGCCAGTGTGTGGCTTAGAGTAAACCCTCAAAATGTACCTAATACTGAAAGGTCTCAGTCCCTGTCCAACCGTGGGTCAATAATATGTACTATCATATCGCAAACGTATTCATGTAACCATTTTTTTTTTGTCCCTGACTATACTCTTTCTAGCCTGACAAGGGTCGGCTTATGAAAGCGCACCGGTCTTTTGGGTGAGTGCAGAAGGAGCTCGCAACCCTTAAATTTAAGCGACCACGCTGAGGGCGACCCACTAATGGGTCACGACCTCGGCTCAGGGCGGCCACTGAGAGGATAAGACATCAGCGTTTGGGGAAGATGGTTTTTAACCTAATCCTATTTGTTGTGTTGATCGTAGTCTTCGGCACGCGGGCCGGAACTGCTAAGAGAGGTCAGGGTTATGGGGAACGCGACGAGGTCCTCGACGGCGAGGACGGTACAGCGGTCTTGTAGAGTGTAAGAGCTTTAGATGCTCGGCCTTTTCGCGTAAAGCCAGAGTGATTTCGTCCTCTGGGTCTGTAAGAACTGAACGTGGTCGTCTCCATTTGGCGCGATCAACCATGTAACCAGTAGCTCAGCTTAGATTGGTGGTGGTGGAAAGCATTCTATTATTTATTTTCTGTTTACAGTTGAATACTCCCGCGGAGAATCGCCCCATGTGTTAGAATCTGGCACGTACACACAGTCGGCAAATCCGCCGCGAATCGCGCTGTCGCCGAACGCAGAGGTGCTCGCCGTGTCGGTCGACGCGTCGATCGAATTCTACGACACTTACACTGGCAAGCTGTACGACACCGTGGATAATGTTTATTCAGGTATGGATAACCCCCTAAATTTTGCTTGGAAGGTAGTCACGAAAGTTGTAAATTTGTGATGGTTATGTCATATGTTTTTCAAAGCCTAAAGGATGGCAATAGACATAGAACTTAGAAATCGGATGGGGTAACTAATTTCAAAGCGTTGAAGAAAATTGAGTATAAGTAGGTTCACGGTTGTGTCATACTTTCACAAAATAGTGTTAGCAGCATTTTGAACTCAGGATAAATTACCGATGACGCTTAAATTTCGACAATATTTGGTCTATTTTTCTTATTAATTTCCCCTAATGATAATTCAACCGGTTGGTTGGTGGTGGCCAAAAACGACGTCTAAAAATCACGATGATTAATTTATTTGGTTTTTCCTAATTTTACATTGCGAAGCAAACGTAAGTGACTTATGTAATTATAAAATGTCTTAAAATATATTTAACGATGTACAATGCTTTAAAACTAAATTTGCAAATTGTATAAAATGAGCTCATGAGAGCTACGTTGGGTGCGGTCAGTACTTAGGTGAGTCACCGTGAGGCAGCAAAAATTATTCGTATTTCGGAATCACGGGTTGTTATATAAGATCATGGTAGTCACGTTAATATTAAATATGCAGTAAAAGTAAGTGGACGATAGCCTAGTTGGAAATTGAACGGTCTGCCGAGACAATGTCCGGAGGTTCTAAAACCAAGGCACACACCTCTGATTTTTCAAAGTTACGTGTGTATTGTTTATCGATTATCGTTCGCTTCAACGGTGAAGGAAAACATCGTGAGGAAACCTGAATACCTAGGAAGCTCTTTGTAAGAATTTCGAAGGTATGTGAAGTCTACCAACCCGTACTAGGCCAGCGTGGTGGACTGAGGTCTGAACCCTCTCAGTAGTAGAGGAGGCCCGTGCCCAGCAGTGAGACAGTATTTAATACAGGGCTGGTATTACTTATGTAGTAAAACACTTTACTACAAAGACTTGACACAAATTGCCAATCATCTTAAAGCTTAAGGTTTATGCATACTTCTTTTACAAACTAATAAAGTGTGCAAATAAATCGCACAGGAATTTTTATTATTTTCGTCTGGCAATAATGTGCGAAGTTTATTTTGTGTGTGGTGAAGCAAGAAACAATTTCGAGTCACGTACCACTTTGAGAACCTAGTATTGAGTAGTATTTTATGTAGGTACGTTTTGGAGGTAAAATCGATGAAAAGGGCTGAGGGATGGAAGTCTGAAACTGCGATTTCTATGTAGCGAGACATTTCGATACAGTTATGCGTACTATGTATAATATTTTATGCCACAGAATTTCCATGTTTTGCATTATAAATGAATTTTATAAAATCGACCGTGTCCTAACCACTAAAATTTTATGTTACGTATTCGGCAGCGTTTTTACATACATATATACATATACACTCACGCCTTTTATCCCCGAAGGGATAGGCAGAGGCGCAACTAGTGCACCCACTTTTCGCCATTATTCCGTCCCGTCATCATATTGGACACAAAATCTATTACTATTTATTATTATAGCGTTTTTATTAGCCAGGAAAACTAATTACTGGACGCGATGGCAAGTGTAATCCATATACAATGTTGACCCACAACATTCGCCGTGACCTTCGACAATCGTCAGTTATCCAGGCGTCGCCGATTCATACCGGTCGACCCTGGTACGCGTCTCGTCGGAAGAAGCCACTATGTCATAGTGGACAAGTGATAAGTGGTACTTCCATTAATAGCTATAAATGATGATAGACAATACGAGGGTAACAACTGGCAAGACTTGTCTAGAATAATCGTTATTTTAAATGCGTATTTGAAATTTGGAACAAAATTGAATCGGATATACAGGGTAATTTTAAAACTGTGTTACTAAATGAAACCACATATTTAACTCGATTCGTAGATGTAAAATAAAAAAGTTTCGAACAAAATAAATATCAATAAAAAGTGACATTAATTTTGCGCGCCCTGATGATACTACTACAACTTTTAGAGAATTCTTCGCAGTGGCAACATCACACTTTCAGTCAGAAATGCACCCCCGCACATGCCACATTTGCACTAAACTATAAAATTATTAAAAAATCTGAAAAGTAACACTGGAATTTTTGTGAAAATGTTGCAGAGGTAAAGACGAATATGTGGTACCATTTATTAACGCAATCTCAAAATGACTGTAATTTGTATTCGTAAAGATAGCGACAACTACACACAATTCAAAACCCGCCCTAGGCCCACGAAGTGTGTCGCGTTCCGGCACCAGCCCGTGTATATCTGTTCGCATCAGTACAGGGGTGCCAGACGTACCAATTTTCTGGTATCCGTACCAGTTTTCAGGATCTTGTACCATGTACCAACTAAAAGTTGTGTTTGTACCAACTTTCCACATCAATCACTGATTTTATTTTCATGTATGTAACAATATATCACTATAACTTGCATACAAATTGTAGTTTTGCGACAAAAAAAAAAGGTCGCTGGAAAATTTTGTACAGATTCTTTATGTTACAGCTGCAATTTATGTATATTATTGTGTATATACCATTTTTTTAATACCAACTTTCAATGACGTCTGTACCACTATTAGTGAGATACTATCTGGCATCCCTGCATCAGTATTTTTGCATCGACTGGCGAGGGACAATCATCTCTCATCAGCTGACACTCTATCTGGAGTCTGGATCCCACTCCGTTTACCATGAGACGTAGTGGGTAACAATGACATGCCAAAAATGTGTTACAAATCGATAATATGAAATGATTTTATTTGCATTAGCATGTAATAAATTGAGTCCGTGCATCGGAAATTGGTGTAAGCAGGATGACCGTCGATGTGAGCGTACTTATAACTTGATTATCGGACTTTAGGTTTTGTCTATGAAAGTGGCTGCTATAGCGTATATAGAAGAGGATGCAAACGGTGTCATGTGTGTAATGAATGTACACGTGCATCCAATTCGAGTAACAAAAATTCTAATTACATTTTCCAGAAAAAACATTATTCCGACTTGGCTTAAAAATTATGTTTCAAGTCGTGTTCAAAATGAGATGTGTAATTTTAACAACTTAAGCCAACGGTGCAATGCACAAATATAAACTACTTTTTTTGAATCCTGGTAAATACCTTACTGTAGGCTAAGGCCCCTTCTTTTTATTGAAACCCCATGCGGTCAAAATTATGTCTTGTACAACTGTAAGAAAGCACAACTTAGAAGTCAGGGTTTGAATGTAGGGACCTATAGAGTGTGGCTTCACTCTAATTATTTTTGTGCCAATTTGAAAATTATAGCTAACATATACTGTACTTAACAAAAACAAGTCTTCAATAATCGCAACCAAGACGCGAAAGATAAGAGCGGAAAATAGATGCCGACGACCCCATTAGAGGACGCCTGTAGATATCGCATTGATATCGCCGTTTTGAGCGAATCTTGACCTGGTACAGAATTGTACAATATTTGACGTATTCTATCTAATGCTTTGCTTATATCAGTTTAAGGGTGGACCCCTGTCCACTCCTAAATAGGGTAGTTTCCTATGTCTGATTTTGTAAATTATTCTATATGTGGCAGAAAATAATACGAAAATGAAATTCTTCTGCGAAATCAGCATCAAAATAAAACAATTATATTGTTGTGAGCAAAAGCGGGGACGCGGAGAAGAAATCGCGCTATCTCATACGCACGCAGCGTTATGGCCGGCGACTTCCGGTGACGTCACAGTGTAATGTTACTATTATTTGAAAACTACCCCTTCCACCAAATTTCAAAGCTTTGTAACTTCCTAATTATTGCCTCAATTTTTTAAATTATTTTTCCCTTAGATTTTGGATGGCATAAATCCTACTAATATTATAAAGGCGAAAGTTTGTAAGTATGTATGGACGTATGGATGTTTGTTACTCTTTCACGCAAAAACTACTGAACGTCTTCTTCTTCTTCTTCAGCCTATATGTCCACCCAATGCTGAGTGTAGGCCTCTTCTAATGCACGCCAAGTTGTTCTGTTTTGGGCAGACCTCATCCAACTTCTTCCCGCCACGTGGACCAGGTCGTCGGTCCACCTCATCAAAGGTCTGCCCCGGTTTCTATAACCAGTTCTCGGTCTCCATTCCAGCACGGCCCTACACCATCTGCCATCATTTCTGCGGCTTATGTGGCCCGCCCACTTCCACTTCTGTCGAGCTACAATTTTGCCAATGTCGGTAAGTCCGGTTCGTCTCCGAATTTCCGTGTTACGGACTTTGTCTCGGAGAGAAATACGTAACATTGTTCGCTCCATTTCTGCGTCCCTCCAGGGTATACGCCCTGTACCTGGGTACCGCTATAACTGGATTGGAGTTACTGTTTATTCTGTTGTATGCCTTATTTAAATTTGTTATTGTTGTCTGTACACACAGTGACGGATTAAGACAACTTGATGCCCTAAGCAATTCACGCCTATGGGCCCCCCCTACCATAAGTAAACTAACATCAGTCTTTAATCGCGCGGATTTTCAAACAGCTTTACTTTTATGTGCTAGCATTTTTTTTTTGTTCTTTTCTGGTTCCCCCCAAGACGTGATGCCCTAAGCAATTGCTTAATTTGCTTATGTGCTAATCCGGCACTATGTACACAGTGAAGCAGCGGCGTCGTCTAACGGCGGTGGGGGTGGTGGGGGCGCGGGTCCGGTGAACGTATTTCGATGAAATTTGGCACACGGGTAGATCATGTCCTGGATTAACACATAGGCTACATTTTATCCTGGGAAAACTTATTGAAATCCTCCTAGCCAGTTTCGGCCACGGCGGCCAATCTCAACGGAGATCAGCCAGGTACGCAGGAGATATTATATTGCACAAGTGTGTGCGCAATACACAAGTGCACTCGCTATTCCTTCACTCTCATAATCCGGTGAGACGGCAATCCGACATGACCGGAGAGAGATCAGGCGCAGGACCAACGGCTTTACGTGCTTTCCGAGGCACGGGGGTATCACACCGCCAACTTCCTGACTCCGAGCTGCGACTGAGTAATTTTTAAGATGGAAAAACCCAGTCACAATATTTTTGGCTCGACCCGGGATTTGAACCCAGGACCTCAGCGCGCAAATCGAACTCGTAACGCGTACGCAATACCACTACGCCACCGAGGCAGTCTCTTTAAGAAAACTTATTAACGCGGGCGGAGCCGCGGGCAAAATCTAGTTTGGATAAAAGTATTTAAAAAAAGTAGTCAACTATACCCTATTGACGTACGAAAATATCATTGAAATATTGTTATGCATCCCTATGCGTTTTCCGTCGGTGTATAGCGATTAGCGACTAATAGGCAATATCGCAATAGGATTCAGAGACAGCTCTTTTGACGAATATGTAAAGAGGCTTTTATTTGAATAACTCTTCAGAATTTGGCATTGCAAAGTATGTAAAACCTGACGAAATAAACAAATAATCTAAATCTGTTGTTTTAAAGAGTACTACCCAGTATATGCGAGCATGGCTCTACCAAATTTGTTGCCTTTTTAGCGGAAAACATAATTGACAATTTCAAACGATAACACTGTTATGTTGCTCACACAGGTTTCGTTGTAACAATTTGCATTTATCACAGAATATGTAAATGAAAGCGCGTAATCGGTGTTGGCCAAAAACGGTACAAATAATACCGCTATGCTAACACTACATGTTAACGCCGCGTCAAAAGGAAGTTACGAGTGTTACGGACGACCGTTCTGTATTATTGTATTTTTAACCGACTTCCAAAATAGGCGGTGGTTCTCAATTCGCGTTTTGTATGTTTCTATATACGATATCTCTAAAAATTTTGAGCCTATTTCCGTGATTCCTTTTTTATTTAGTAAAGTAGGGTCTCAGCATTTGTGATTTGAGCGATTCTTTATAATAAAAACCTTGAAAGATGTAGATCACATGTTAAGCCTCAAGCCCTGATTGCTGCAGTTAGCGTTAATAAGTCAGAAGTGCAGAAGTAGGGTAGGTGAGCTCGAGGCTGTGACCAAGACCGACCGGCCCCTTTCCTAGTAGTCCATTGATTATTTGAATTTTTAATATAAATAGGTCAGTCAACAAGGGTATAACCTTGTAAGAGCGAGTTAACTAGAAATTCTCAATATTTGGAATTCACAAAATGCACTGCGCATTGCGGTCAGAAAAGCTAGATTTTTAACTAGGTGACTCAAGATGGCTGACGCTACGTATATCCTTTGCAATGTTGTTACCTACTCTCAAATCTATAGTATTTAAATCAGTCTCAGAGGCCTTGTGTATTAGGAGACGTGACGTATATTACTATAATGTAAATATTATTCATACGTGGAAAAATCTATACTGTTTGAAGCCTTGTATGACTATATTTAACATACCAAGGCTTTAAGAAGTCAATATGAATTATTTACGTTTTTTCAAGGCACCCTTATCGATCGAGAAGTTGGTACATACTATCGTATACACCGCTGATTTGTGATATCTTATGTCTAGAATAAACTGGATGTGGAAAGGAAGGACGACAATTTTTTTTTCGTACTTGTTGCTGAATATTTGATACTGGCAGTGGTTTAAGTGGCACTAGTGTATTAATTTAATAACAACGCGTGGGACCATGAAAAATGACAATCTCAATAATCAAATTTGTTCTATTTTTTGCATTCAGTAGTACTCAACATTGTTTGAATCTCAGGTAACTTACCCCGAAATAAAGCTTAACTTCCATTTACCAGCGATTCAATAAACTATCCCGATCCCTTTTTCGATCGATCGTAAAAATAGACCTATCAGAATAAAGTATCTTTTTTTATTCACGCAAATGATTTATTTTGATTGGATTATTCTCGGGATCGGAACGAAGATGAAGAATAATATTTTCGTCTATATTGAAATCGTTAGTAGTGTTAAAAAAATAGATGTACACTGTTAAATGAATAGACAGGTATTATCTATGAGTTCATAGACTGAATCAATCAAAAGTAGAGTTATCAAAATGGCTTTAACATTTTACGACTTTATATTAACTGATATTTGTTTTAGTCTCCAACCAAATATTTCTTTTATAAGTACACCCCAATGTCCCTAAGCTGTAGAAGATTCTGTGAATGAGGAGAATGAATATGTGTTATTTTGCTAATGGCAATCGTTTTGGGGAAATGCATGCGTGTTTTGTATTGGGAGCGTGTTTATGCTGAAACATACGGTCAGCATTCTGAGGTGTCGGATTCGGTACACACATTGCCCAACGGATAAGCAAGCTGAAGTGGCAATGGGCAGGGCACATAGTTCGAAGAACTAACGGCAGATAGGGAAAAAAAGTTCTCGAGTGGAGACCACGTACTGGCAAGCGCAGCCTCGGCCGTCCACCTGCAACGTGGACCGATGACTTGATAAAGGTCGCAGGAACGCGCTGGATGCGGGCCGCTTTTGACAGGTCCGCCTGGAAATCTTTGGGGGAGGCCTATGTTCAGCAGTGGACGTCATGTGGCTGATGATGATGATGATTGCGCAAAGTGGATGCCCAGGTTACACATTGCCTACCCCTTTGGGGATAACGGCATTTGTGATGTTTTTGTTTAATTTAATTAAATAATTGGTAACTTGTTCAATCTTTTTTTATTAAAGCTAAAATGATGAGGGTGCATCGTAGGTAGTGCTGATTCTTTGGGTATTCTGGATGTCTATGAGCGGCGGTGATTAGGTGACTCGCTTGGAATAAACACAAAAACAATTGATATTATCACATTTTGAGTTTTAAATTAAGTAACATAGTATGCCAATAACATTTTATGCGCCCACGAATTTAACCCCATAGGAGTAGACAGATGTGCAGCCGGCATAATTATGTGCACGTCTAGAGATGCAGCTTCGCTGGTCGACATTTTTCTTGGAACTCAAAGCACTTATATCAGGTGTAGTGCGGTGACCTTGTAGAATCCGGAAAAAAATAATGCTCACCTAATTACGCTTATCAAGTTAATCCTTCAATTAGTGATGATGATTTTGACGTAATTTTTTATCTATTTATGTGTATTATATTCATTTAGTCATTTCTGTTTACAACGTGGCTACACAAGTGCAATAAAAAATAATGATCGGTCGGCGTTGATAAGCTTTGGCCGCAGTATCTTTGTGAACGACAATTATTTCCGTTTTCAAATATATTACACACACTCCTTTTATCCCCGAAGGGGTAGGGAGAGGCGCAACTAGTGCACGCACTTTTCGCCGTTATTCAGTCCCATGATGTGATAGGGGGCGAGCCTATCGCCATATCGGGCAGAAATTCCAGACTCCAAGCTGATACTGAATAGAAAAACTCAATATCACTTTGCCCGACCCGGGAATCGAACCCTAGACCTCAGCATTGCAGTCGTACCATAATACAACTACGCCACCGAGGCAGTCAAATATATTAATTCAAATATGTTAATAACGTAATATTATATTTATTTTATAGGGTTAATCAACTATATGAAATTCGACGCGTCCGGTAAATACCTGTTTGTCTGCGGTGACCGCGTCGTGAGAATCTTCCACAATGTCTGCGGATACCAGACTACTATAGACAGTTGCAACCGGCTGTTGAAGTCCAAACAAACCTCGGCCACTGTGGAACGTCTCAACAAAACCATACAAGACTGCAAGCAAACATTGTCCAAATACGGTAAGTAGCGCCATCTGTACGCCAAACGTGACACTAGTATAAGTTTTATGAATTGCATTTATTTTCGTAATATTACTACTCTATTTTTATATGTAAAAAATATAAAATACTTCTGGTCACAATATTTAATGTTAAACAATGAATAGGGTTTGATCTCAAAATTATTTTTCATAGATTTTAGTTTTATACCAGTGTAATACAGTATGATTAATTCATTACATTTGTTTTACCAACACCGTCATTATGTCAATCATTGGTAAATACCAGTGTTTTTACCACTATTATATCATATAGTTAACCAAAACGATTGTATTTGTTATTCGACCTTTCATTGCGAACCCACGTGTATCAAAATGTATAAAAAAAGAAAAAGCCAACATGGATCGGAAAATGTTCTCGATAAAAATAATTGTAAAATTCTTCATTTTTAAGTGTTTGTCGTTTTATTCATCTCGTGATTTTACCGATACAGAGGAGTCAATGATAGATAATACTATGATTAAAAAAAATCGAATCGAATGAGCAAGTGGATCATGTGATAAGTTACTGGTACAGACGAGTCAATGATATTTTGATTAAAGAAAATTGCAGTAGGTCATCGAATGAGCAAGTGGATCGTGTGATAAGTAGGTAATCACCACTGTCTAAGAACATTCACAATATCAGAATTATCGTGGATGTGTTACTAACATGCAAATAGGGAAGGAATTGGGTGCGGCTATCGTAGTAGTAAGTACGAAGTCGTCAGTTCACCCTAGTTTTCTGAGAAAGTCAAACTTCGGTCGATCCCATTCAAGGATGGCGAACCAAAAGCACGCAATGACATTTAAAGGCAAATAATTCAGTCACGCACATAATAATTGTGAATGAATGCCTAACAAAATATGTATAGTTGGAAACAAAAAAGAGGTTGCCAGAAAAAAGCCATTCGAATAGATTAGGGCAGCCCTGGATGGCACGTTAGAGCCACATTATATTTTTCATAAACAATGGCACGTACACCAATAAAGGTTCGCATCCCTACTATCAAATCTGTATACACCACGGTCCTTTCAATTGCGTACAATTTGTACTTAGCTTTTGTATAACTAAATTGATTTTGTGATAAATATGTTTTCCGTTGCCAAGAGCCTATCGAAATTTTACCTACCTACGTGTAATGTAAGTAATAAATCTGTTATAAGCAGTTTATGGTCAACATATTATTTCTGCAACAACATTCTTGTTTTAGTTTTCTATTTTCATATCATGTCATAATTATCATCTATACCAATATTATAAAGCTGAAGAGTTTGTTTGTTTGTTTGTTTGAACGCGCTAATCTCAGGAACTACTGGTTCGAATTGAAAAATTCTTTTTGTGTTGAATAGACCATTTATCGGGGAAGGCTTTAGGCTATATAACATTACGATGCAACTATTAGGAGCGAAGAAATAATGGAAAGTGTGAAAAAAAACGGGGAAAATCCTTGAGGGCTTCCATTGCGTGCGCTGCGAAAACGGTTCAAGATACCAAAAATATATGTATGAAAGAATTATTCCTCTTGAAATGATCTAAAAAAATGTCCGCGACAGTATATGTCTATCTTTTAAGATTAACTCACTAGAACCGTATTTTGTGGTAATCAAATTTGGTCGAAATTAATGCACTATTTGTTAAGAGTTGTATCAACGTCATAGTCATAGAGTGATTCAACGGGAAGGTTTTTATGTACTTTTAGCCCGGAAAAACTTATTAACGCGCGCGAAGCCGTGGGCAAAAGCTAGTTATCTAATAAAGATTCCTATGTTAACACCATCATATAGGCAAAGATTTTGTTAAACAATAACAACGTTGTTATTGTTGTTAAAAGCGTATCTAATTTGCATTTGTTACGCATTTTATTAATTAAAAATAATATGTTTAGTTTGTAATTAATAATATTATTTAATAAAACACATGTAATTTTTATTTGATATTCACTTGGCAAGAGCATTGACTCACAAGGACTATAAGAACATACCTATTGTTATTATGTGCTTACATAACCTGTGTCTTCTGTTGACACTAGGGTATGAAAAAATAAATATTTTTCTTGCAATAACAAAGACTTGCAAATGAATAAACATCTCATAGCGTAATTGATGGTGTTCCAATAATTATCATATGTTATTGTTTTTATATTGAGTGTTGTAATTGTAGTCATTACGTTTATGGGGTTTAAATTTATGTTAATCAACTGGTTCCTAAATTAACTCAGTGTTATGATTAAATGTATGTTTCATATTCATTCATATTCTTGTTTTCACACGAATATAAATCACATATTTTTTTATATCATGTATATTTCGTAATAAATTTTAAAATTAAGAAAACAAGGTATTTTATTTCCAGAACATACGATTTTACTTGATTATACAATGCAATGCAAGCAGCCCTGTATTATATACTGCTCACTCCTGAACACGGGCCTCCTCTACTACTGAAAGGGGTTAGGCCTTAGTCCACCACGTGGCCTAGTGCGGGTTGGTAGACTTCACATACCCTCGAAATTCTTATGGAGAATTCTCAGGAATGTAGATTTCTTCACGATGTTTTCCTTCAACATTAAGGTGAACGATAATTGATAAACAATACACACGTAACTTCGAAGTCAGAGGTGTGTGCCTTGAGTTTCGAACCTCCAGACATTGCCTCGGCAAAACATTCCATTCCCAACTAGGCTATCGTCCACTTCTTGACTAATTAAGGGTGTATTGTATGTATGTTTTGTGGGGACGTACGCAGTCGCGCAGACGGGTGATCAGTTCGCCTATATTTGAACTATTTCACCTTTAATCCCAGTTTGGGTGGCACCGTCAGTTTCATATTGGGTCGGCCCGCTTCATCGGTATCATGCCCAAGGGCCACACACCATAGGGAGTTTCGGCTGTGGCTTTGAGTGGCACCGTCAGTTTCATATTGGGTCGGCGCGCTTCACCGGTATCATGCCCAAGGGCCACACACCATAGGGAGTTTCAGCTGTGGCTCAGCTGGGTCCTAGGAGGCATTGAGGCTTCCTTCCAGGTTTGCACTTTTCAGTTAGCCGGTCTCGCCCAGCGCCGCCCTGCACTGACGGTCCCGCCACTTTGACCTTAATTGATCATTGCGACAGGAGCCAACAGGGGGCAGCGCTCAGCCTGTACGTTGAGGAACGCACAAGCTGTTAGGCCCAGTCTGCCCACATACTCTCCCACCCCCCACAACTAGGGGATAGTTAGATGCAGCGTCGCTTGCCTTACCTTGGCTGGTCGTGGCGGCTCCACCTTAGAGCACTGGTTTCACTGGTGCTCCTGCAGTATGCCCCCTTCTGATCTCACAAACCTTTTTGTTGCCCTACAGAACCTGATCATATCTCCTAGTTTTACCTCCTGTTGTTGTGCTGCTTCCAGTTTGTTAAAGGTGTATTAGTAGGTAAAATAAAACAAGATACTGCATTGAACGTTAACTTTATAGTGTTCCTCACAAAAGTGACGTCATCGACAACACACTGAGATACTCTGTGATTATACATAATTTAAGTACGGTTTCACAGCTTTTGATAAATAAATACATTTCAGCATTATGCATACAATAAACGAGTTTCTCAAATCAATTCCATCGTTACTCTCTCCTTATACTGAAAATATATGATTTATTGCCAAAATAGATTTACATATTTCACTTGTTTGCTATATCCATCCGTGTTATAATTTATTTCAAAATTGAACATCTAATGCCGAGAATATATTAATATGTATTCTATTTTTGTACCAATTTGCTGTTGTGACTGACAACACTGGCGTCGTAATTGTCTACATTGAACCGATACGCGAGTGATAAATATAAATGCACCTAAAATTAAGGGCAGTGGTGCGTGAAATTTTGTGACAAACAAATTCGGTCTATTTTACACATAAAACATTACAATCATACAAACAAGGTTTCAGTACAAAACATTAATAGGCATAACCAAGTATAGTAAAGGCGGCTGTACACATTGGGCCAAGGTATTGGACCAGCATGTTGGGCCAAAATAGTGAATTGTAAATGTCCCTGTTTATACATTGGTGTATTGACCATGCTGCATTTGCGGAGCGCGTCAAGATCCTTTGATGTGATTTGATGAAAAACCGACAACATTCGCTTGGCCGGCCAATGTTGGCGCCAACTACCAACATACCGCCAAGTAAGTTTCTACAGGTAGCCCCAACATGCTGGCCCAATACCTTGGCCCAATGTACAGCCGCCTTAACAATCTTGCTATTCAAGGTGACAAAAAACGTAAGTAACAATTGAAATGATGCAATAAATGGTTGTCTGCCGCATTTTTGGCCTCCATAAATTGTCCACCGACGAAACTCATCAACATTTTGTGTTTAATTATATCTATTCGCATGTCGACTGGCGAACAAAATAATTGACTTTTTTAAACTGTTATAAACTTTATTAATAGTTCGAGTTTTCATATCCATCGTTAAGGCGAGATTTATTACACAATTATAAAGCTGATTAATATTTATTATATAGCAATTGACAAATCAAGACAAAAGGAACTTTTTATAAAACTAAGTAGACGAAAGTTATGTATTGCAATTTGATCGATGAATGATTTGTTCATAATAACATAGGGCTACCAACTAAAAATCATTAAATTTATTATGTAAAAATTAAATGTTTACATTCAGTAGAAGTAACTACTGCAAAGAAAGAAGATATCTGTCATGGATTCGCATTTACAGAATAACCTTTAGAACTAAGGACTAACGCATTAAATTCTGAAGGGAAAATGGTAGCCCCAAAATATCAAAACTTCAACCAAATAATTCATTTCTTGCGTCACCCGCATTTAAATTAGTTCGAATATGACATTAAAATGATGGTAAACGATTCATAAATGAAGATCAAAAAGGTTTTCGAACCGTCTGCCACATATTTGCAGTACTTGAATAACAATTTGATATTAGTAAGTTCATCGCCCCAGACTAAAACTTTACAATGACTTACACTTTTACCATCTGTAATTTAAATTAGACATTACTTTACCTACTCAAAAACAAATACCTCACGCGTACACGTTCGAATAATGTGATGAGTGGTGTTGAATGTGAAAAAAAAACACGATGCGTCTCCGCTTCGTTTTATTATGATTGGTTGAGAGACTGACGTGTCGGTCTCTCAACCAATCACAAACATCAAAATATCGATACGTCAGTCTCTCAACCAATCACAGCAAAACGAAGCGGAGAAGCATTGTGTTTTTTTTCACATTCTAACCCCACTGTTTGTTTTTTGTGATCTCATATGTGGTGTTATACTTAAAAATAAAGGACATTAAGGTCAAAAAACATGAGAATGCTTATGGCAACTTGTGAATAGCAAGCAAATATAGCATTGAAGGTATGATAGGAACAAATTGTATGCACCAATGTAAAGTTAATTACTTAAAATACATTTCCGAACGTCGCCAAAACATGGTTAAATTTAAAAATTTAGATCATATAATTTGTCATATATTTTTGATGATAAAAATGATCACAATAACTTATCTTATGTGTACATATTATGTGAAAATGAATAAGTTGTTTATAAATATTGAATGGTGGTAAATATAGGTCACAAATATATCACTATATTGAATGTTAACTATTTTGTCTGGCGGTGCTTGATTTAAAACTAATCATGAACTTTTCTTATTGTAAAGCTGTATATGTAACAATTTTAATGAAAAACGTTCACTGAGATTCAAATATGAACAGCGTCCACAAAACACACAAACACACAACAAAGTCAAGCGACGTTAACACTCATAAAGATTCTAACATTATTCATACAATTCAATACAGATATGTATGTAAAACATGAAAGTATATGATAATATTAGCACTTGATTCCTTCTATAGATTAACAATAGTGTGATATTCTTTTTATATAAGACGAAAACGTAAATGTGTGTTCGTATCCAGTCATAATTATTTAGTTTTTTTAAAATCTAACTCTAGCAAAATGGAAGCGATCATTCTATGATATGGTGTTGTTTTATTGAGCAAACTGTGAGTAGGCGTTATTTGTGACCAGATTAAATAAATATTTTGCTCAATAAAAATATATACCGCAGATGATATCTAAGGCTATATTTCAGAACGATTTACTAATAACTACCAACGTAGGCAATCTTTATATCGATATTATTGCGAAGCGTATTATTGTCGCGAAATAACGTTTCGTACAAAAATATGCTGTGATGTCGACGATGGTGATATAAATATTGTCGTTGTCTTATTACTACGCGAGACGCATAAGTCGAATAGTGATTTAGATGACAAAAGATCCAATATAAATGCAATTTTAAAACGACTAGTAAAATCGAGAAATATCGCCAATTAATAATAATTTTTAATGAGGAATATCCAAATTCACCCAGACAAGACGTGTTCACAGCATACTGGCAGACACATTGAAATGTCAGTCTTAGTCCGAGATTTAACAATTAACACATATGTACCTCAACAATTTTGTATAATGTGGGGTCCCTAGTATCCTAAGCCTAAAAATATTATGTGCTACGTAAAAGGCTATTATGGCTTACACGAGTACCAAAATAAGCTGGGTGTGTGTAAACAAAATATTAAACAAAAAAACCTATAAAAATCAGTCACGAACGTTGTCTAATTATACAATCGATGCCGAATATCGACAAAAAACTAATTCCAAAAAGAAAAACTAAGCTTAAACAACTTAATACAAAATAAATACTGTAAGTACTAAGAACATTCCTAGTTAGTGTAACTTAGCGACCGTCGCGGGTCGGCTAAACTTTGGTGCAAGTACTACGTCCCACTGGCAGTCCGTAAGTATGGCCAACGATTCGATTCTCCGTTACTTTATTGGACTAGCATGAAATTCGTTTTTAACATTTGCCTTCTGGCCGTCGTTCACTTACTGGACTATTCTCTTTTCACGGTGGTATCATCTGAAACAGAAATATTATGCTTAAGGAATTCTACATTCTTTCTATAATACTCGACTTTTGAATTGACTTTAGACTGCATTTAGAGTAATTCGTATCAACAGGTGAGACGCTAAAGGACGTAATCGATTTCTTTTCGAAAACGTTAGAGATATGTAAACAAAGTTTTTTTTATGGCATCGAATGACGAGACGAGCATGACGTTCGCCTCATGGTAAGCGATACTACCACCCATAAACAGTAGCAACACCATCCAGCACCTTGAGTTACAAAGTACTGTGTGGCATTTCACTGCGCTAGTCATCTTGAGACATAAGATGATAAGTCTGATTATGTCCAATAGTTACACTGGGTACAATGTCCTTCAAACCGAAACACAACAGCGCATGCATACTGCTGCTTGGCGGTAGAAATAAACATTGCGGTGGTACCTACCCGTCTGCGTGGGTACCACCACTGGTAAGTACCACTTGAGTCCGTCTGGACTCTTACACATGAGAGTCCTACCACCAAACTTACACTTTTGAAAAAATTTTTGTAATAAAAAAAAAGGGTATTTCCAAGTGTTTATCACGTACCATTCTCCATAACCTCGGAAACTGCAGCCACATGCCGTTCACCAGTAGGTGTGCAGCCGCAGACAGTCGCCGGCCAGGTCCGCGAGCAGCACCTTCCTGTCCGGCAGCAGGGCGATGCCGGCCACTCGCCGCGGTTTCCTGTCGGCTAGCTCGCAGGCTGCGACCACCCTGCCCCCCTCGCCGCCCCCCACCACGTCCCCACCAGCCTCCAGCACGAGCAGCGCGGGTCGGCCGCGGACGGACCGCGCGCATACTATGCGACAGCCTTCGTCCGTGTGTTCGAGGGCGACACCGCCGTACCCGCCTCGACCTACGACATTATGAATTACTATATTTTGCCCGCGGCTCCGCCCGCGTTAAAAAGTTTTTCCAGAATTCAAGTCCCGCTTTTTATTTTCCCGGGATAAAATGTAGCTTATGTGTTAATAAAGAGTAACAAACATCCATACATACTTACAAACTTTCGCGTTTATAATATTAGTAGAATTTCTTATGCTACCGACTACGTATTATGAGAATTAGCATGTAACAAAAGTATTTTACAGTGATGAAACAGCATTGTAGATTTAAAAAAAAAACCATAAAAACTGTTGTTTGTTCGATCGAATCAAATGAATGATTCTATTAGGAAAAAGTAAGGTAAAACAAAACGTAGCAAAACTCATGGACGAAAATAGTTCTTAATATATTTAAGACTAGCATTGTTCGCGGCTGCGCCCGGGTGAAAAAGTTTTTCCGTGATAAAAAGTACCCTATAGTACTCAGGAGTAGTGGAACTTCCTATTACTGAAAGAATTTTCAAAATCAGTTCAGTAGTTCCTGAGATTAACGCGTTCAACAAAACAAACTCTTCAGCTTTATTATTAGTATAGAAGTGTTATATATGTATACGTGCGTAGGCTATAGGTACATGCGTACACGCTGTGTTGAGGCACAACGCTAATAGATCAGTGTGTTAGCTACCGGCTTTTACTTCACACCTGCCCTAGACACAACAATTGCTTATTAAATTGCAAATTATAAAATTGCTGACCTTTAGGCACGGGCGCCATCGTGGTTTTGAGATTGCCTTCAGCGTCGTAGACTCGCACAGCCACGTCCGCCACTATGAGTAAGTCTTGCGACAACGCCAACCCACCGACCAGGCCCAGATCGCCGCTACCAATCTGCACGAAAATAGAAATTAACATAAATTGCACAAAATTTCAATACTAAAGAAGGTATAAGGGCGATAGAATCTTTAAAAATAACGCGAGTATAATAGTTTTTATTTTTACCCATACTTTGCCTTGTAATGATAAATTCAATTTATTTATTTAAGCACTTCATATACAAATGTATAAAGGCGGACTTAATGCCGTAGGCATTCTCTCCCAGTCAACCTTAGAGTGGTGTAGAGATTAACAAGGTAGGTGCAACAGAGGTACTTTGATATTATAATATAAACTTATAAATACACATACATAAATATAGATCCATATTACGATAAGTATAATGTATACACAAAATAATTTAAACACAGAGGAAGCAATACAAAACATTATATTAATTATGACTGATCAACGTCACACACCGTCTATTATAAGGGCAGGGAAGTAAACAAGTTACTCACCTCTCTTCAACAATAAAATAAAATACTTTATTCATCACGTAGGCGAACATAGTTGCACTTATTATAAGTCAAGATACATTTAATTAATAATAATTATTATTACAAAAAGTCACTTAGGTATACAACTACACACATTTTTATGGGAAGCAAACTCAATGAAAAATAAACAAGGAAGCCAAGCTCGGTCTGGCAGGAAACAAAGATAAAAAAAAGATAATTTTTATTAAAAATAGTGCGAGGAACCGTCGCGATCCTCACCAGTGAGGACAGACACCAGCATAAATAGTTGAACGAATCCAAAATTTCAAATTGCCTACATACTTTTGTGTTCTTACTAATCCTTTTTTCTCTTCACAAAAATAAAATAAAAGGGATTTGCTTTACTTCGAACGAAAAAAAATTATGCTGCTGCCTGTAAAATACAGGCTCTAACCTAGCTAACGTACAGCCTTTCACTATCTACCTCTCGCTCGAGATTCCCCTGTGCGTCGAACAGGAACACAGCTCTGGCGCCGTTGTCTGCGACGGCGATGCGTCGCGTGGCCACGTCAGCCGCCACACACACCGGCTCCACGAGCCGCTCCGACCGGATCGTGCGCACCGTCTCGCCAGAACCGTTCACCTGCAACACACATACTGAGTCCAGAGTCTACCGTTCACCTGCAACACACACACACTCTGAGTCCAGAGTCTACCGTTCACCTGCAACACACACACACTGAGTCCAGAGTCTACCGTTCATCTGCAACACACACACACACTGAGTCCAGAGTCTACCGTTCACCTGCAACACACACACACACACACTGAGTCCAGAGTCTAAGGGCGGTATTAACATTATTTAAATCAATCTCAAGTTTGAGTTACATTACATCAAGTAGACATAATTCAATACATTATATCTACTTGAGATGTAACTCAAACTTGAGATTGATTTTTTAATACCGCCTTAAGTTGCAAACGTATCTAGTCAATTTTTTTATACAGATTTTACCGCGCTTTGACGACGTGATACGTGTTACTGGTAGGTCTCTCATATGTAAGAGTCCGTCTGGGTGGATACTACTGTAATGTCTATTTCTACCGCCAAGCAGCAGTGTGCACGCACTGTTGTGTTTCTGTTTGAAGGACATTGTAGCCAGTGTAACTACTGGACATAATGTGTCTTAACATCTTATGTGTCCGGATGACGAGCGCAGTGGAATACCACACAGTACCTTGTAGCTCTATGGTGCTGAATGCTGTTGCTACTGTTTATGAGTAGTCGTATCGCTTACCATCAGGCGAACGGCATGCTTATCTCGTCATTCAATGCAATAAAAAATAAAAAAATTAAATTAATTACAGTAAGTAATCAGTATACTACTTTTTTTTGTTTCTGTCTGGCATTATCCCGCCCTCTATGTGCCCGTATTCGCCTTCCTATGATGGTTTATTAGACATGCATTATCCATGGTTACTTTTTTTCGAGAACAGAAAAGTGAATACTACATCTTATATTATTTGATTCTTTCCCCTCTACATGTTATGTCAATATTGTTACTACAATGTATAACACCCTGTAGATTATAATTTACCTCAGTAAGTGTGCGAGTTCTCCAATTGACCGCCACTACGCCTTCCGCGGTCACCGCTATACCCGTACAACTCCGACCAGCCAAACCTGTAATTAAAAAAAAATTATTTATTTTTATTTATTCACTCTTTTTTGCACAAGATATCACAATTTAAAGAAAGAATAACACAAAAAGTACAAGTACAAATGGCGGTCTTATCGCTCTAGGCAATATCTTCCAGACAACCATGGGATGGATATAAGAAAAGGAGATAGAGAGGGCAGTCTAGTGAATAGATAATAATTTAGGTTATTCAGTATATATAATAATAATAAATATAACTATAACATAGAAATAAATACACAAAAAAAAATATATAAATACATACATACATATACATAAGTTTATAAATAAACATACATATATAATAAATTACCAATAAATGATGAAAAAGAAAAATACACATCAATGAGCCAAATTAGTGAGAAAGATAGTGATCTTTAACAAGGATTTTAAATGACGTCAATGTTTTCGCCCGCCTCACTGTGACTGGAAGGGCGTTCCACAGTCGAACAGCTTCAACAGTGAACGATTTGTCCATAAAAGTGGTGGAGTGCACGGGCATTCTCAATTTTAAGTTCGCTGACGACCTCAAGGACTTTGGATGTGAGTCATGAAGAAAAATGAATCGATATTTAAGATAAGAAGGGGTGAGAGGATTAAACAAAACATTATACAGAAGAAAAAGAATAATATTGTTAAAATATTGTTTTTTAAATAAAATCTCATCAACAGGGTTTAGATTAGCAAGAAATCTTGCAGAAGTTATCTTACGCAAGCGTTTTTTACCATGTAACAGTTAGAACAAGCTGACTTCTGAATATTTTGAAGCTTGCAGGACTTATGGCAAGTCACTTGTGTATAAAATTATTGAAATATAGGTGCTAGAGTAAACGCATTTGGAAGTTAGATATACTGTTATACTACTGAGAGACTTTGCTATTCTAAGCTAAGTTTAAAAGATGGGCTTCTCGAGGTATATGTCACCGTTTATTAAGTTGCAAGCAAATAAACATAGTTGTATAACGTTTTCAAGGTAATTTTAGCTGGTGTAAACTGGGCACGATGAGACCAATGACTATTGACGACGAGCATTTCAGAAGCATGCAGTTTTTTGACTTTTAAAAATGCGCAATGTAATTAGTGTTCCTTACCTTCGTTTATAATGTGAGTTTTAAATGCAAATGTTTCGTCGTCCAATACTTTCACTCTGGAGTTGCCCGCGTCGAGAACATATATCTCCCTTCGTTTAGGACATCTGGAAAAATTCAATAACTCAGCATGTTGTATATCTTTACTGAAAATTTAAAATGTACCTTCTATGCGAACATAGTAGAAGAAACAGATGAGAGTTTACATTTGCAACTACTATACACAATTCTTGCAGATTAAAAAATGTAGAAAGTACTTTAGAGACATTTGTTTTTTCAGTAGATTAATAAGGATCGCTAACCATTAACAAATTGTCTACACTAACAGCTAGTTCCTAATTAACTGTAAAAGAATAAGTAATAGTTAACAAAAAATCCTTAAGAGTACAACACAATTAGGGCATTCAATGTTATAAGTTAGGCAAAAGTTCCAGAAACTATGACTGTTTATGAAGAAACTATTCGTGCGACTTGGTGAACATAAAGTCTATTTAATTACTAGCTTTTGCACGCGGCTTCGCCCGCATTAAAGACTTTTCCTGTATAAAAGTCGCTTTATATACAAACTATACATTTTTAACAGTATCCGTTATAATTAATAATAATAAATAATATGCGTTTCCGTCCAGTATAAGCAGACTGCAGATCTCCGACTTTTGTCAGAACGGCACTCGCAGTCACAATAGAACATATAAACTATTTCTCTACTATATTATGCATGTATTATACATATAAACCTTTCTCTTGGATCATTCTATCTACTAAAAAACAGTATCAAAATCTGTTGCGTAGTTTCAAAGATCTAAGCATACATTTTTTTTATGGAAATGAAAGACGAGATGAGCATGCCATTCGCCTGATGATAAGCGATACAACCACCCATAAACAGTAGCAACACGATCCAACAGCACTTTGACTTACAAAGTACTGTGTGGCATTCCACTACGCTCGTCATCCTGGGACATAAGATGTTAAGTCTTATTATGTGCAGTAGTTACATTGGATACAATGCCCTGCAAACCAAAACACAACAGCGCATGCACACTGCTGGCGGTAAAAATAGACATTGCGGTGGTACCCATCCAGACTGACTTATACCGGGTGGAAGGGAAACGCTCTCGGAAACGAATACAGATGATAGTATTGGTGATTCCTGACGTGATGGCACTAAAAAAGTCGCGATCGCATTGTTACAATTTTAGTTGGATTTTCTCAAATTTCTGTAGCTTCACGTATGGATAGATAAATCAAACTATTATTCTGAAAAACATAGTAAAAAAGGTCAATATTTCAAAAAAATCGTAATGAAACACGTACATCAGCTGACGGGTTAACGACCGCGGCCGGTGCCGGCGCAGCGCGGCGGCCGCCGCCTTGCCGGCGTTTGCTTTGTAGTTTTTTGTACGCTTTACATTGCGCGCGCATGAATTACGGAAATACTAAAATCGTAAGTATTATCGCTCAGCTTTGCAAATGAATATAGTTTTTCGTTAATGTTATGGTTCTTCTCTCTTACCGTTCCGGTATAGAGAGCGTTTCCCTTCCACCCGGTATATGAGAGACCCTACCACCAGATGAACATAGGTAGTAAGAACATAGGGACAGACAGCGGGAAGCGACTTTATTTTATAGTATGTTAAGACGGATGGTAAGCAGCGATATCCTAGTTGGGCGTCAGACGGACTGCCGAGACGAATGTCCAAGTTCAAAACCCAAGGACACGCACCTCTGACTTTTCTAAAGTTATATGTATTCTTTGTGAATTATCGCTTGCTTTAACGGTGAAGGAAAACATCGTGAGGAAACCTGTATACCTGAGAAGTCCTCTATAAGAATTTCGAAGGTGTATGAAGTCTGCCAACCCGCACTAGGGGCGGTATTAATAAATCAATCTCAAGTTTGAGTTACATCTCAAGTGTATCATAATGTATTGAATTATGTCTACTTGAGATGTAACTCAAACTTGAGATTAATTTATTAACTCATCAATACTCGCTCGGTTACATTGGCCCGGGACGTCATCTGTCAATAAGCGAAAATCGACCTTTATGTGGGTGCGTATAAGGTCGATTTTCGTTTGTTGACAGATGACGTCCCGGGCCAATGTAACCGAGCGAGTATTGATGAGTTAATACCGCCCTAGGCCAGCGTGGTGGTAGCAGTAGTACCTGGCGACGGCGACGGGCTGGTGCAGCTGGTCCTTGCCGGTGCCGCGCGCGCCCCACACGCGCAGCGCCGGACACGCGCCGGTCACGCGCGCGCGCCACGGCGAGTCACGCACCGCGCGCGCGAACACCAACACGCGCACGCACAGCGACCCGCTCGACCACGGACGCATCGAGATCCTGCTCACACACACACCATTTTTTTTTGTTGACGCGGAGAAAGTGACTTATTACTACCGCCCAGTGTTCAAGGGGAACGACTAAGCGGTTATGTTGGGTTCACCGTGCCTTACGACCTGACGTTGAGCCGCCCGGAGAGATGGAAAACGTCGGGCGACCGCCGGGCCGAGTCCCTAACCTATGTACACCGCACGGCATACCAACCAAAACTCCGCGGTGAACATCTTCGGCGCATTAGGGACGGCTGCGGGCTTCCTCCGACTCACGTCTAAGTTGTCGTCCGCAACCGCCCCACACACACACCATGGGCGTATATGATGGGGGGGGACCCTCCCTTAGCTTACAATAAACAACGCTACGCCACTGACCGCTCACATTTTGGGGATCCGGACCCCCCCTTTGCTTCATGTCACAGTGTCATGCAAGGCAAGAACCCACGCTACAATTTTTTTTATATCGTAGGACCCCCCCCTTGTGAAAGCTATAGCTACGCCGGTGGCACACACACAATAGTTTCCCATGTTTGATTTTATTAATTATTTTCATGTACAACAGAAAATAACGCATGTTTAGATCAAAAACGACACAATAAAAAAAAAATGATAATTGAGTTATCGTTACAGAATTACTCGAAACAAAGGTCTCAATACAACAATAACTTAAACACAGCCATATTCAAGTGGGAAAAGGATCAAACTGTTATATCAAGCCTTTATTATATTTTTATGTAAAAGAGATAAGTAATTTTATAACGATAACTCAATTTCAGATTTTTTTAAATTGTGTCGTTTTCGTTCTAAAAGTATGATAATACGAAATTCTTCTCTGAAATCAGCATCTAAATTAGTTGATAAATAAAGCAGTTATTCATATTTGGAATAATGTTGTGAACAAAAGTGGGGACGCGGAGAGGATATCGCACTATCTCTTTAGCACGCACGCAGCGTTATGATCGGCAACTCCCAGTGATCATTCATGAATTTATTCATTTTATAGTTGGATTTTCTATAAAATCGTGTTTTACTTTAAAATATTGAATTGTCATCAGTCTTTGATAAGCATGCCAAATTTCGATTTAATCCGACGCTTTGAAGGGGGTCAAAATCATGTTCAAAGACTCCGTTACATACATACGTCTGAGGCTAATAAAAGCGTGTTAAAAATCACCATATACCTATAAATTCCCGAGTCGAGATCAGTGACGGTGCAAGGCAGCGGCGTGTCGTCTATGGTGGCGGCGGCTGTGACCGGGTCCCCGCCCGTGCACCGCGCCTCGCCGTGGTAGTCCACCGTACGCAGCACCACCACCACTTCCAAACCGCACACACATGCTGATTCTGGAAATAAACTTACCCCGTTGACACTTCATGCCAGGGGATATACTCTAACTCGTCTTGGCTTGTCAGTTGTCGGACTTTGTTGATCTATTGCCGCCTTGGAAACAAATTAATTAGACTTAAGTTACACTTTTTTTGTTCAATGAAAAATTTACTTCGGCGATATATTTGCTCAAATATGAACATCAAAATCGAGCGAATAAGTATATGGAATATGTTATCTGATATTATTATTATTCGCGAATGCAAATATTCTACAATCTTCAATCAGCTTAAATTTGAAAGGTTTCAAAGTAAAAAATATGTCTGAAATCTAATAAGGAGGTACTTCATCAGTTATTGCAATTTTATTATTATTGTCAAACTAATTATTAATTTACTAGTGACGTTGCAGTGTATTAATTATAGATAACCTTTAACCAGAAAGTGGAATAGTTTATTTTCGATTTAGAATTGATGCCATTCAAATAACTGATTAATCTCATTTGATATGTATGTAAGTCTGCATTGTAATCGAGAAAGTTGATAAATAATATCACCATCATCACCAGCCACACGACGTCCACTGCTGAACATATTCCTCCCCTAAATATTTCCAGACGGACCTGTCAAAAGCGGCCTGCATCCAGGGTGTCCCGTGTCCCTGCGACCTTTATCAAGTTGTGTGTTCACCTTGCAGGCGGACCGCCGACGTTGCGCTTGCCAGTATGTGGTCTCCACTCGAGAACTTTTTTGCCCCATCCGCCGTCAGTTCTTCGAACTATGTGCGCTGCCCACTGCCACTTCAGCTTGCTAATTCGCTGGGCTATGGCAGTGACTTTCGTTCTTCTACGGATATCCTCGTTTCTGATTCGATCGCGTATAGGAATACCTAGCATAGCCCTCTCCATAGCTCGCCGGGTGACCGTGAGCCGTCTTAGGCGGCCCATAGTCAGAGGCCACGTCTCAATAAATAATAATATTACATAATAAATGTTGTTTGTTATGTGAAATTGTTGCTTTATTTATCTAAAGGCAATATTCGTCCTGGTTTAAATTCCCGGGTAATATTAATTGTATTTCTCAATTTAAAAACATAGGTATACGTGGGTCGTATGAGAATAAAACTTATTTTGTATGGTTATATGGTTTTCTCCCATACAGGACACAAAGTGAAATGTTATGAAACCTAGAACTAAACTTACAAGAATTTGATGCGCAGATGGTCATTTTATCAATTTAATAAATTAACTTACTGTTAGCATTCTAATTAATTTTACTTTAAAAAAATAATCAAAAATTGTTAACAAATACTAAATTGTTAACGAAAACCATAAATTGAACTTGATAGAAATATAACTTTCAAAGAGTAGATCACAAAATATTACCAGAACACTTAATTCCCAAGTTGATGTTCACGCGCGCACGTCTCGCAACAGAATGCTCTGTCAGATTTTTTTTTTTTTTTTAACACGGACCTATCGGCCAGTAGCCTGACGCGAGTCGGCTTTTCTGGCCACACCGGACTTTCGGGTGAACGCAGAAGGCGCTCGTAACCCTTGGATTTTAGGCGACCACGCTGAGGGCGACCCACTAACGGGTCACGAACCTCGGCTCAGGGCGGCCACTGAGAGAGGACAAGACATCATCGTTTGGGGAGATTGGTTTTGATCCCTAATCCTATTTGTCGTGTTGATCGTAGTCATCGGCACGCGGGCCGGAACTGCTACGAGAGGTCTGGGTGACGGGGGGCGCGGCGAGGTCCTCGGCGGCGAGGACGGAACTGCGGTCTTGTAGAGTGTATGAGTTTTAGGAACTCGTGCTTACGGCGGATGGCCAGAGTTATATCGTCCTCTGGGTCGGTCAGAAAGGAGCGCGGCCGTCTCCATTTAGCGCGGTCGAATGGAGTGTATATCGACGCTTTACGGATAAGCGTATTTGGGTGTTTTTCCGCTCGCTCGAAGTAGCGTTTGCTGGCCTTTTGCATGAAATGCCTGATGGTCGGCATATTGGTGTCCACGTGGAGGTTGCGATTGCGAACGTACCACGGGGCACCAAGAGCGTGTCGTAGAAACTTATTTTGCAGGACCTGCATACGCTTAAGTCGAGCAGGCGGTATGTGGGCGAATACGGGTGATGCGTACGTCATAATCGGCCTAATGCATGTCGTATATATCCTAATCTTGTTGCGGACGGACATTTTACTTTTTCTATTTATGAGCCAGTGCAACTGGCTCACCGCGAATGCGGCTCGCGCGCGTACCGCGTTTACGTGTGGGACGAAGGTCAACCTCTGATCAAGGGTTACTCCTAAATATTTGGCTTTCTCCGTCCAGGGAATAACCTGGTTGGACATGCGGACTTGGTAATTGGGTATATGAATTCTCCTCTTCAAAGTGAACAGGATTGCCTGACTTTTAGTGGGGTTGACGGTGATTCGCCATTTGCGGAACCACGCACCGAGTTCGTCGGCGGCGGCTTGCAAAGTGCGCACCACATCGTCGGGGTCTCTACGTGAAGCGTAGATTGCGGTATCGTCCGCGAAGAGGGCCAGATGGGCATTTTTAGGTCTTGGGATATCGCTAGTGTACAGCGAGAAAAGAAATGGGGAAAGCGCGGAGCCTTGCGGGACTCCGGCCGTGATCGTGTGCCGCGAAGAGAGGGTTCCCTCCACTCGATATTTGAATCCGCGATTCGACAGAAAGTCTCGTATGATGTGCACGAGCTGTGTGGGCACGTTGAGAGTGTACAGCTTGAAAAGCAAGCCGTTGTGCCACACTCTGTCGAAAGCTTTTTCAATATCGAAGAAGAGGGCGCCAGTAGGCATTCCTTTAAAGAATTGTTCGTGAACGTGCTCCGTGATGCGGAGCACCTGATTTACGCAATTGTGTTTGGGACGGAAACCAAACTGCTCCGGAGGGATCAGATGGTTGTTGAGAGCGACTATTTGGAGGCGGTCGAGGACGATCCGCTCATACATTTTGCCTAGCGTGCTAAGCAGACTGATTGGCCTATAGGAGGACGGTTCGGATGCGGGTTTACCCGGTTTGTGAATGCCTATCACCACCGCCTCCTTCCAGATCTCTGGGAAGAGGCAGTTTTGAAAGGCGGCATTGAAAATCGCGGTGAGCTTGATAACTAGATGCTCCGGGAGCATCTTAATCATACGAGTGGGGATCCTGTCGCCCCCGGGGGCTTTCCTACGTTTGAGTGCCTTGATCAGAGCGATGACTTCTTCGATCGTCACCGGCGCAAGGGGATCGGGCGGCGGGTCGACGTCCGGGTCGAGGTTTATAATATCGTCGTCGTTTTGGTCGCGAGAGATCGGCGGTGGCCGGACCGCGTTCCTACTTTCGACAAATGAATTAACCGCAACAAGATCGTCGGGGTCTACGGGTACGGATGAGAGAGAACATTGAGACTCCAGGCTGTCTGCCAGAAGCTCCGCTTTCTCGTCGTCATCAAACGCCGGGCGTTGATTCGGACGATTGAGCGGAGGCATGGAGGCCACATCGTTTCTCCTGAAGGAACGACACAGGTGCCAGAAGGCCTGATGTGTCGGTTCGATCTCGGCTAAGCGGGTTTCCCATCTCGAATCGACGACATCCTTTATGCGACGCTTGACCTCGCGTTGGAGGTAGCGCGCAAGATGTCGTCGTTCCGGAATGGGATTCGTCGCGCAGGCTCTGAGCGTTGCGTTACGCAACCTCACCCACCACCGAACGTCGTCGGGAATTTGCCAGTGACTGTGAACAGTCTCTGGCACCTTCTCGGAGCTTTCGCTCAAGACGTTCTGGAGGTGGTTCGTGAAGGAGCGTATCGCGCCTGTCGTCTCTTCAGGAGTCACGATGTTGGTCGGGATCGCGGAGAGATCTGGGGATGAGGTGTCCGCGAGTTTGGTGCCAAGGAGGCGCCAATTCGTTTTCACCTTCATCGGAACATTAGGACCTGTGTCTGTTGGGCCGTGTTGGGGGGCTAAGTCTAGGATCACAGGTCTGTGGTCAGAGTCTAACTCTTGTAGCACCTGCATGGAACGTACGCGTAGGCTTACGTTCCTTACGAGCGCTATGTCGAGTATGTCAGGTCGGTAGTTGTCGTTTGTACTATAGTGGGTTGGTTCAGAAGGAACCAGAATGCTCATGTCTATGGTTTCAAGACAACTCTCTAGCGCGGTGCCTCTAGCGTTGGTGTAGAGACAGCCCCAGAGAGTGTTCTTGGCGTTGAGGTCTCCCGCCACAATGACGGAGTCCCCCATCGCAAATAGAGTATCTAGTTCATGGGAGTGAAGCTCCTTAGTGGGCGAGAGGTAGGCCGATATGATGGTGATCGGCGGATGTCCTGTCATGGCTAGCCTACAGACTGAAGCCTCAATGTTCCTCAAGTTAGCAGGTGGGTCAAGGGGTATGCAGTGCAGGGACCTTTTGAAATAAATGAGAGTGCCTCCAAGAGGGCCACTGGTACGATCATTACGTACCAGATTGAAATTGGGGATGTTGGGATTGCGGTGAGATGGTTTGAGAAACGTTTCCTGGAGGAGGAAAACGTCTAATTTGTTTTCGCGGACAAAATCAGAAATTTCGGCTCGTTGGCCATGAATACCGTCAATGTTGAAAAACCCCACTCTGAGGGAGCGGGGTTTGGTCCGCTTAGAGGGATTAAGTAATGTTGGTTGCGCCATTTATGATGACGAAAAAAGGACGCCTACGGTGATCTGGTACCTCCGCGTCTGGATGCGGAGGATTTCGTTGACCAGATCAACGTCGGGGCGATCGAGGGTTGCACTACGGGCCACAAGGTCGGCCATCTGAGCTGTGAGAGTCATCAGCTCAGGCGAGTTCAGAAGGAACTCGACTTTTGCGTTATGCGCAGAGGATGATGTAGGGGGGGCGGGTGAGGTCGTCGCCACCGGTTTTTTCGGCTTGGCTACCTGTGAGGCAGGAGCCGTGGAGGCCGAAGGAATAGGAGTGGGAGCAGGAGTAGGTTTGGTGGTGGTTGGGGCCGGGGTGGCGGGAATGACTCCGCCACGGGCCTGGATACGTGGGTCGATGCGGGACGTGGTTGGGAACCAAGCGTTTTGTACTGGCGTAGGTGCCAGTCTGAAATTAGCCTGAGGGGCGGGAGCCTTAGGAGCTTTAGGAGCTCTCAAGGTCTTTTTGGGGGCTTTGGGGCATCCGCGGTAATTGGCGGGGTGGCCCGATTGCCGGCAGTTTGTGCACGAAGGCGGCTCCGTGCATTGGGAACGGTCCTTAGGACGAGGGCACGCAGATGTGCCGTGTTCGCCGAGGCACTTAACGCACCTGGCGGGGAGGCGGCAGCCACGAGAGCTGTGGCCGTACTTTTGGCAGTTGTGACACTGCCCTATTTGGCCTTTCTTGTGAGGGGACTCGACGGTGAAGCCGCCTAGTCCCGAAATGTCCCTAATTTCGTATAGACGTTTAACGTCTGCGGGGGTCTCGAGGATGGCTAACACCATCTCGTATTCAGCGCCAGGCTGAGAAGCGCGGGATTGGCGGTGCATACGGTGCACCTCTAAGGCGTTGATGCCTTTGGCCTGGAGGCCTTCTCTGACCTCGTTGGTCGACATTTGGGTCGGAATGCCACGGATGACGTAGCGAAAGCGACGTTCATCCGGGAGAGAAAAGGTATAATAATAATAATTCCTCGAATCGAGGTACTTTGTAAGTGCTCTATGATCCGAGATAGAGCCGGGCTGAAGGGAGAGGAGCTGCTGGCTCCCGTTCCACGAGTTCGTGGGAATTGAAATGTGCTGGCTTTCCAGCTCTTTGAAAAGGGCCTGCATCGTTTTGCCCGGTGGGAGTTGCATATTCACCCGTGGAGGTTTTTTAGGCCCCCTGGGTGTTTGCGGTTGGGATGGGTGGGATGGTGGTGGCGACGACGAACCCGCGGGATTCGCGGAGCTCGACTGCACTTTGGTAGGCGCTGAAGGCGCGGGGGTAGGGACAATGCTGTCCGGGTTTGGGGTCACGGCCTTCTTCTTCTTTCTCCCGCGCTTCACAGTCGTGAAGCCTTCGTCGTCGAGTTCCGACGACGAGGTTTCCGCCTGCGAGTCGCAGGAGGAAGAGGAAGACGGCACGGGGCGTTTTAGGGAGCCCGAGACGGTCTCCATGGCTTCGTCGGAACCGTCCGCGGTCCCGGCCGCTGGTTTGGCGACCGGGGCCCCAGACGATCCCGACGGAGTTGGAGTTTCCGAAAGTTGCTCCCTCACGTTGTGTAGCAACGTGGACATATAGTCCCTGAAGCCACCGTCAGTGACTATCAGGGCTCTCAACGCAGTTTTGAGCTGCGAGAGCGGGATACCCGATACTACGGGGTCAGTTAGGGGTTCCGTGGACGTGGAACCTGCCATTTTAGAGGCTGGGTCCACGTCCATGGCTGATTTGCTTAAGGGACCGCGTGTGTGTTCCCTATGCTCCGGGTGCGTTCCGCCTGGGAAAGAACACACAAAGAAACCAGGCCGGCTGTCGCACAAACGTTCGGTCGCGGATCGCGGGTCGCGGTCGCGGTAGACTAAGTCCCCGGGTGGGAGTGCCCGGGGGTGAGGTAGTGCGTGACCCTCCTCGCCGGGTATAGGCGAGGGGGGGTGTACTTAAATTAGGGTGTGCCCTAAGCTTGTATCCCTTTTGCCAATCTTAATGTGCAAAAGGGTTCCTAACAGTCCGTGTACCGTAAGCGGTATTGGCCGGAGGCCGCACGCTCAACCGATACACGGGATGGATTTTAAGGAAAGGGTAGGGTTGGGAAGGTGATGTACGGGAGAGACTGCGGTGTGCCTCCGCAGCCTCCGGATCCGTACCCGTCGGCTTTGCCTTGCCCTGAAGGGGCGTAGCGCGTTGCCGGTGACGCGACTCGGCTTGTTGACACCGTTAGGTTTCCGCCGAGCCAATACCCTGAAGGGGCCAAACGTCGATAAGAAACAAATTGGGCTAAACCCTGTCCTGAAAAGGACGCGGCTTGGCCCGAAATAGGCTAACAAAATAGCAAAGGGTTGCCCCTTTGCTACCTGGTTGGCCTTGACTGTAGCGAGGTCGCTACGGAACGCACCGAGCAGGTACTCGGACGGAACAATGGAATGTCGCAGCAGGTACTGCGACAAACAAAAGGTCCGCTCGAGTCGGCTGCTCAGAACGGAATGCCGCTCTGTCAGACAGCTTGCCACTCCTTTTATAGGGATTTGGTCGGTGGGGGATTTGGTTACTACCCTCAATAAATAAATTGACAGCTAACGTTACCATATAATTTTGGGATCTCAATACTAATAGATATTAGAGCATAGTAATTAGAGCTAAAATTTTCAAACATCAATTTCCATATTTTTCATTTACGTGTAATTACATAAATCGTACCAATTATAGCTTACTAGCTTTTGCCTGCGGCTCCGCCCGCGTTAAATAGTTTTTCCGGGATAAAAGTCCCGTTTTATGTTTTTCCGGGATAAAAAGTAGCCTATGTGTTAATCCAGGACATGATGTACCCGTGTTCCAAATTTCATCGAAATCCGTTCAGTAGTTTTTGCGTGAAAGAGGAACAAACATCCATACATCCAAACATCCATACATTCTTACAAACTTTCGCCTTTATAATATTAGTAGGAAGGATGAACCTATCCTTTTCCACCACACTCTGTATATAACATCGCTTACTTACCAAGCTGCAACGTGCACAATCCCGGGAAGGTGGTACTGGTCCGCACCCTGCCCAGCTCAGCGAGTGCATCCCTGAACCTCTGCTGGGCGTCATTGTGCGCGAAGTCCACTGCCAGGAAGGCGTTCTCCCGCGGCTCGGCCAGCGCCGCAGCGTCCCCCAGCCGAGCCCCCAGCGCCGCCGCACGGCTACTTACCTCACGCACTTCTACTTGCTGCTGCAGGCCGGAGCATTCCGCTTCCACCTGTGAAGGCGTGTTTATACTTAGTACTAGCGAAGCAACGGTAGCCTAGTTGGGAATGGAACGGTCTGCCGAGACATTGTCCGGAGGTTCAAACCCAAGGCACACACCTCTGACTTTTCAAAGTCATGTGTGTATTGTTTATCAATTATCGTTCGCTTTAACGGTGAAGGAAAACATCGTGAGGAAACCTACATACCTGAGAATTCTCTATAAGAATTTCGAGGGTATGTGAAGTCTGCCAACCCGCATTAGGCCAGCATGGTGGACTAAGGTTTGAACCCTCTCACTAATAGAGGAGGCCCGTGCTCAGCAGTGGGCAATATATAATACAGGGCTGATTGCATAGCATTGCATTGAACTTAGTAGTATCCACATCTCGACGGCCTCGGTGGCGTAGTTGTATTGCGTTGGCGGTAGGTTTTAGGTTTTCAGGTTCGATTCCTGGGTCATGCAGTGATATTTTTTTTTATTGGCGGAAAGTGGGTATCCTGGAAGCACCTATACCTAGATACTACTTTGTGGATAATGGCGTGATGTGTGTGTATTTTTTAGTATCCACACGAAAGCAATAATTTTAATATTATTCGTCAAAACAAGGATCACGTAGCATTATAAGAAATGTTTGGTTCCAGTTGCATGTACTGTGGTTAAACGAGCGCAAGTTGTTGTGGACAATATGCAACATGTTACGTACTGTCATTATCACTCATAGATTTGTTTTAAAATTTCTTGAATCATTACTGTATACGCAGGGTTTTTAAGCCCAAAATTCAACAGGACGATTATGCGTATCTAACGTTAATATAGCACTCTCAAGTTTCCTTGTACCATTTTTAAAGTCAATATTAATTTACCTTGGATGATTGTTCCAAAAAATTCAATGCGTCGGGGATGTGTCGTATTATTTAATTAATTATGGAATTTAATTATACCTACAAAAGTATGTAGCATTTTACTCACTTTAGATTTTTCAGCGTCGATCAATTTCAACTGCTCCTCGAGTAATTTTCGTTTGTGAGTGGCAGCAGCGGCAGCAGCAGATTTCAGTTCGTTGTGTCGTTCGTCAAGCGCCGCCTTCAACTCTGCAAAATGTCTATCTATGGCTTCGTCAGCAGCAGTCGCGGCCGCCTCGAGTCTTCGCAGCTCACTGGCGACAGCCTCCCTCGCAGATCCAAGCTTACTTAGGCACTCGTTAGCTCTATACAATAATATTTCTGACATCCTTTTTAAAGCTATTGAGAACGGCACCACCGTGTGATCACAGGGCGTGTCGCTGTGCGGTCCGTCAGCGCAATGTCTACAGAACACGCAATCGCACGTCTCGCAAAAAAGCAATTCTCTGCCAGGGTGTGAACTACATTGGGGTATCACTTCTCGACGCTGTCGTGCCATTAGATCGAGCAGTTGGTTCACCAAGAACGAGGGTGGTAGTGCGGGCACCCCGCCACGAGGTATAGTGATGAGCTCGCGGCATATCGGGCATCTGAAACTACCCGCATCTCTGGTCTGCGATGCGGCTATCCGCGTGAGGCAGTGCAAGCAAACTGTGTGCGAACACGGCAAGAGCTTCGGCGTGTGTTCGCCTCCATCATACGTACCTGAAAAGAGCAAATATTCATCCTAACACAATACATAGTTAAGTTTTTTTTTATCGATGGCTTCAGTGCACCTGATGGTAAATGAAGTGAAACCCAAAATAATGTCGATCGGCAATAGATAAACATCCCCGGTCGGTCGGCACAGTTATGCCAACTAGCATAATTACTTCTTCACGCTCCGCTTGAAGGAACCTAAGTTGTAGGAAGGAGGGAACACGTACGCTGACAAACTGTTCCACAGCTTGATGGTGCGGCAGGAATATGAATTCCCGAACCTTTTGGTTCGAGTCGGGAGGAAAGAGACCGCCAAGCTATGGTTTCGCAAGCCAGCACGCGTGGTTGTTTAGGAAAAGAGAGGAGGGGATAAGGTTAAACAATTCTTCAGAGCACTCGCCGTGATACATACGGTAGAACACACTGAGCGAGGCGATGTCGCGGCGCAGCTGCAGTGATTCCAAAGGTTTTATTACGTATGCATCATTTAAAATGCGGATAGCCCGTCGCTGCAATCCGTCCAAGGCATCGCGTAGCTATTTGGCGGAACCGTCCCAGAGGTGCGAACAGTATTTCATACCCGGTCGCACTTGCGTTATATATAAACGATAAAGTTGACCGCGCGTGAAGTACTGTTCAGAATTCCGCCCGTACGGGGTGTGGCAGATATTACGCCTACAATATGGTTCCTTGAATTCAGATCGCAGCGCATACCCAGGATATTGAGGCCATTTCGCATTGTAAGTGGTGTACCCTGGAGATTAGGGAGGGGCGAAAACAGGGATTTCTTACACGTGAACGCGCAATAGATGTAGTTAAACATTATATGAATCGTTAACTGCTATTGTTATCTGATAGCTGTTAAATGACAGAACAACTACTTTCCATCTCACAATAACAATTTTATTTATTTTACTCGTATGCAATATCATATTCTCGTGCTAAAATTAATAGGTGCAATAAAAAAAAAGGTGTACTAACACAAACAGGTGCCGCATGTGAGGAAGCTCTCGTTAAAGTCCTCGTAGTTGATGGAGACGGTCTTGACGAGCGTGGAACTCATGCTCGCCATGCCGACGCCCAGCCGTGAACTGTCGCAAGTCAACACTATTTGTAAACACGTAGCATAATATGCTGTATTGCTAAATACGATAGAGATGCAATTTGTTAGTGGCATGAAGTTGGTAATTTAAACCAGGACTTTTAAGATACGTTTCACAATGTTAGAGTAAATGTTAACGAAAGTTTACGCATTAAACTAATTTAGATGATATTCTTCTTATTTGGCAGGTAACCATTTATGTGAAATGAATGTTACAATATGTATTGAGTTTTAATTTGTACATCGCATATTATATTTTACGAGTAGCATTTTCTCAGACATCGTGAAATAGGCACATAATTATTAAACTTTGTGATGTAAGCGACGAATGATGAATTAGCTATTAATGTTACTTCTGGTTCAAGATTAAATTTCACAGTACAAGAACGTAGGATTTGAAGGGCTAATAAGACGTGATTGGTGGGATCAAATAGCTGCCGTGAGTTGTGACAGGGCCGTCAATGACGAGTAAAAACGTTAATGCAGAATCCGTCACGTTATTTTTAATTAGTTCCAGGGGTTGTCGTTAAGCAAAAACAACATCTATAATCAATTTTCATTGCTGGCCAGAATTTGTTTTCAGAATCAAGCGAGTGACACAAGTTATACAGCCAATAAGTAACTATCTAACTGTAGAAGCCCTATAATCTCTACACATTATGTATATTTGTTATAAAAACTGATATTGGATGTGTCCTAGTTCCTAGTAAATGTGAAACCTAACGCGCAAAGGCTAATCGAAAGAGTAATCGAGTTACGAATATCTTGCGATATTACGAAGATGACAGAATCGATCACGTCACTTGTTTTTAACCTCTGACATATCAATGCAAATAAACATTAAAACATATTAATTAAAACCATGTATAAATCGCGATAATAATAATAAACAGGGCGCGGGCCACATCGCGTGACTTGGAATTTGACCTAGCCAACATAATCCCCAACCTGTAGCTTTATTCTGAGCACTGAGCTAAACACTGGCTAATTATATACAATTTACTCACTGACAATAATAGAAGTAACGTTAATACAATATAAATATACTCACAAGTCGAGTAATTTTATCCAAAATTTACTTTGTAGTGACTTAATATCAATTCAGTCTACCATCGCACATTGTTTGTCTATTTGCGCGTCATTAAACCACTACCATTTTATTAATAATAACACAATTTATTGAATGAGGAAAACCTAATACAAACAACGATGACTTAATAAGGAAGGACTTGCAATGCAAGAAAAAACAAAGCTTATGGCTTGACCTCTCGTTACATAGAACGCATTTTATTCTTAGAAAGGACCACGTACTTAGAATGTCGGGCATCATACATTTTCAAGTGAAAACTGTATTTAAGGGTGTATTTATTACAGTTCCGTCTATACCTCCAGGTATCCCGCCGTGATGTTACGTTAACTAAAATACAAACAAGCGTTTCTGTTTGATAACAATGAAACAAATAAATTTATATGCGTTGGCGACGTTTTAGGAAAGGAATAGTAACTTGTGTGTGTCATGTGTGTAAGGTCTGTCGGTACGTTTGTTAAGCTTTCTTGGTGAAATTGTTAAACAGATTTGATGGTATTTGGTTTAGGTTAGATTAATTTCTATTTCAAAAATGGAAGCATTATAACTTTATTTTCAGCCACCCTAGATTAAGAAATTGGACATAAAAGATCGCGTTTTATACTTATCCGATAGGGACGTTCATACGGAAGGAGCCAAAAGCGAATAATAGTATTTTTTGTATTCCTAGTCATTACATTATATAAAGAGGAAATAGACGCATCATATTTTTATTGCTTGCCTAATTGGATATTTCCTCGTTTATCGACCCGAAAATCATTGCCAGATCGAATTTGCGGTAAACGCATTATGAGGCGGAAACAGGTACATTGAGTATCTAGATACTGTATAATTTTTGTGTGCTTGTCATGGAATCTCTGCCTTATAGTTTTGTAAAACAGGGTTGATAATAATTTTAACACTTGGTAAATGGATGCAGATAGCAAACGGTGCTAAATTGTGAGAGTGGGTGTTATTGTGAATGAAATGAAAAACTTAAGTCCTATAAAAACATACATAACTTTGGGTCCCTCTAATTTTACATAGATACCCATTTTTGAATAAAGGTAGCAGCTTTTACCCCATAAAACTAGTTTAGAATTCACTTGGATTTATAAATTGGTAAATGATATGTAAATTAGGTAAAACCAAAATAAGCAAAACAGAGATAATTTAACTAAAAGTTATGCTTGTATGAATTAATATAACGTTTCTAATATTAGAAAATTGTGAGGGCTTCTATAATATAATAATGTGGAAGGCTATTACTGAGTTTAAATAAATTTAAGTCAATTATGTCATAAAACACAAAATTCCATATAATATTCATAACCAGGAAAACATACACCAATGCAAGTAAAACACAGTAGGAATCTTAGTAATATTACAAATGTGAAAATGTTTGAATGTTTGTTAGAAGTAAACGCATAAACTACTATTATACTACGGATTTGCACGAAATTAGGCACACGGGTAGATCATTAACATATAGGCTACTTTTAATCCTGATAATCTGCCCCCATGGGAAATAATGGATAATTTTTTATCTGATTGATGATTCAATGTTTATTTCTACCGCCAAGCAGCAGTGTGGATGCACTGTTGTGTTTCGGTTTGAAAGGCATTGTAGCCAGTATAACTATAGGACATAATAACACTTAACATCTTACGTCTCAGGATGACGAGCGCAGTGGAGTGCCACACATTACTTTGTAACTCAAGGTGCTGGATGGTGTTTCTACTGTTTATGGGCGGTCGTATATCTTACCATCAGGTGGACGGCATGCTTGTCTCGTCATTCGAGGCCATAAAAAAAAATTATTTACATAGATGGCACTGGCGTCGTACTGTATTTTAGGGACTTTGGTACCGGGCAAGGCTTTTCACGCGGGCGAAGATGCAAGCAACACCTAATATTAAGTAAAAATATAATCATGGTTCAAGCTATGACAATAATAATTATCTTTTCCTTCATATTATATTCAAAATAGCTTTAATTTGTTGAAACAATTAGGTTTAGAATTCAGTATCATACGCTAAATTCGAAAAACTCTTATCTCTGTTTTTAATAATTTTTTCTGTGCATACAATCTGGTGGGAATAGAATACTATTATATAGACCTTTCGTCACTGTGAAACTAGAAAAAAGGTATATTTGCATTATGTGTACTAAAAAATCCAACAAACAAATAACATGCTGTTAGCTAATACATGATAATGTGCTCAAAACTGGCCAGCATATGTGACTCAATAATCAGTGCAGATTGCTCTCAATTCATTTCATTGTGCCCAATTGAGTGAATTCTGCAATTATATCAACATTCATTATTCATGATAGAAAAATTAACACTATAATGGGGACTGGTTTTGATGCTCATTTCACAACAGTATAGTGAGTCAGACATTGAAGTTGTCCTTAGGTTATGTACTTTTTATTTTGATTGAGTGATGAATTTAATGCTATGAAGTTAAAATACAGTTTTGAAATGAATATATTTTTCATTTAAAGTTGGTAATTATAGCCCTGAATTATCCACTGCCCTGCTATTGGACATGGGCCTCCTCTACCTATGAAAGGGTTTTTAGCCCTTCAAGCCCCACTTATATATATAAATGTATGGGAAAACCCGATATACATGGACACCGGTGTCCGTTGCGGGGCTTGAGGAGTCAAAATTTGGTAATTATGTAAAATCATTTTGCATTAATCCAATATTTTTGTTTAGTATTTCATAAGTTTTATGAATAGTTTCCAATGATATTACTTTCAGTTGTTGAAGTGTAACAAAATGTTGGTAATTATACTCTAAATGAATATTTGCAGTTTTTATTAATTTATTTTAAGGTATTTCGAAACCTCAAGATTCTAGTTAAGACTGATACACACAAAGTATCTTATAAAATCTAAACGATTTTAACTATAACAACATAGAAAATATACTTGAAAAGTACAACATTTATATAAACATTTGATATTTTGTACTTTTCAAATATTTATATAAATGTTACTTTTCAAGTGACATTTGACACATAAAGGTCATTGAAATTCCTGTTCTTAAATGAATTGCATTGTATTTGTAACATACTTTGCAGTCTGCACATTATTAGCATAAAATTTGCTACAGTTATAAAATGAGCCAAGCTAAACTTTATCAGCTCTTGGACTGTAACCAGCTTCAAAACAATATACATTTTTAAAACAGAGTCATGCAATAAAAAAACTATAAAAATATCTGTTGCATAAGATGTTCCACATTGGAGATAAGTTTTATTTACACTTATGCAATTCACACAGTATTATGATAAGATAAGTGAGTTTGGGATGAAGTTCATTGACCTAATATCTCCAAAAGTTCTACAACTAGCCTAATTTAAAGAAATAAAAGGAACTAGAGAAATAGTTTAATATCAAAGTAGTTAATAGAAATAATTATAACACATAAACCAGATGCCATGACTTAAAATGAGAATATTAAGCATGGACTTGATATAGTGACTACATCAAGGCAGTATGTACAATCACACAATTTGGTGCTAGTACACATTTTATGATTTTTATCATCCCATTATCATATTTAGACAAGCGTGTGCGATCATTTCAGAGATGCAAAAAGAAAACACCAGATAACTCTTCTTGTCTACTTTAGTTGTAACTTGCATGTTGCTGACGAACAATTCTCAGGAAACTTAATTAGAACCTTAACCCGTCAAGCCCCGCTTACATATCGACGGCTCCGTAGAACAAAGTCGTATATGCAAAATGTTAACTTTTCAGTAGAGCGCTTTGAAAGTCGTTAGTTTGTATTCATGTGCGAATTAGTGCTATTTTCACACATTAAGTTCAAAGTTGTTACTGAACCCTATAAAATATAATGTTTTGTTCACTATAACTTGTGATTTTCACAATTAACTTAGTCTTTCAAAGCGCTCTACTGAAAAGCTTCATTTTGCATATACGACTTTGTTCTACGGAGCCGTCGATATATAGAAGTATTGGGAAACCCTGTATACTCGGACACCGGTGTCCGTCGCGGGGCTTGACAGATGAAGGTGGTTGAGCACTTTTCTGATTGTATGTTGTATGTAGTTCTATATTAAGGTTGATACATAGGTAAGTAGTTTTAGTGTAGGGTAATTGTCCATATCGTTTACATTGAGTGATATGATAAAGTTATTATTACACTTTGTTTGTGCACTCATTTGATATGCAAACAATATGGCATGTTGTGGGTAGATGTAATATTCGTTGTTCTAACAATTATTGAAATTATATATTGACAAAACCCCACCGTATTACATTATTTTTAAAATGGTATATAATGATTTCAATGTAATGTTAGTTATGCTATTTTCGCTTTCTTTTTTAAATAGATAGTTATATTGTGAAACATTTTACTATACCATAATAAAGAAAGAAAAACAAACATAAGAGCAAAGTCTTTGTTATCAGCTGTCTAACCAAAATAATGATAATTTAGAAAATATGTATTTATGTTTTTTATTCCATTGATATGATACATGTATAATTAGCTGCTTATATTTACCCTCAATAATTTATTAAACATTTATGTTTTTACAATACTTTAGCTAAAGGATGGTGCTAGGAAAGTGCTTGACCTCTTTAGCATAAAGGGCAGATACATTGCTGGCATGAGAACTTATATTACCCACTCGTTAAACAGTTACATAAAGTGAATAATAAAACAGGTACTTACAGGAAGGAGCAACAATACATGGACGTGGTATGAGGTACAGACTACAAATGTTTCTCACTTAATTCATATTATTTATGCGTAAAAAACAAACAAATTAGTCTGCTATTACTTCAAAGTAATATTTATTAACATTTCAACACAAAGCAAACGTAAACACAAATTCCGTGAACACGTTAGCAATTTTACACGCGCGTTGTGACTCTAATATTATGTAAATCTAATCCAGGTTCTTGATGTAAGCATATTTGTGCCGCGAAGTACTCACTATAAACACAATTTTACAAATTAACCAAAGCGCTCTTTCGTAATCGATCGATAGTTATAGCGAAAATATTTCTTATGACAAAGAAACTTCACTATACACTTATATGCGGATATATACCGTACTATTAGAAAGGAATAGATAACACTGGGCCTAAAAGGATGTCTAGGTATAAATATTCTAATCGTTTTACATTTTTGGACAATCCCGTCTAAATATTTATCTAAACTATTTTGTGTCGACCATCAATCTCATCAAAACATTTTTTACTGTCAAAAAATAGGGAAGTGACTCTTGAATGTGATACTTTAACAATCGACTTATAATTAGTCGATACATCGATGAATAGTATAATATTTGGTTCTTTTATTTTATTTATAAGAAATAGGATTAGAATCATAGTTTTTATTTACCTATTTATCAGTAGACTAGCGGCCCGCCCTGGCTTCGCTCAGGTAGCAAAGCATATTACATGCTGAAATTATTTTTTTGTCATATTTTTTTTTTGTAATATACACATAAGCATTCCTGTTGAATCAATCCATCCATTGGTGAAGTTTTTCCGAGATAAGAATTAGTCTAGGTCCTTTCCAGGGTCTTAAGCTCTGTCCCTTCCAAATGTCATCGCAATCAGTTCAGTGGCGTGACAGTGAAGGCTCCGCTCGCGAGAAAAAAAAACCGAGATAAAATTACCGGTTTATGTTCTTCCGGGATAAAGTAGCCTATGTCCACCTCTGGATCTCAAACTATCGTCATACTTATTTTCTTGCGGTTCTACTTGCAGAAAAAGATTTTCCGGAATAAAAGTCTTGGTTTATTTTTTCCCGGAATAAGATATAGCCTAGGCCCGTCCCAGGATCTTGACTCCTCAAGCCCCGCGACGGATGCGGGCGTTCTAGTATATAGGGTTTCCGCATAAATCTATATATAAGCGGGGCTTGACGTGTTAAACGATCTCCCTTCCAAATTTCATCGCAATCAGTTTGGCGTGACAGTGACGGCCCCACTCGCGAGAAATAAAAACCGGTATAAAATTCCCGGGTTATGTGCTTCCGGTATAAAAGTAGCCTATGTTCTCCTCAGGATCTCAAACTATCTCCATACTTTCTCATTTATAGACACGCGCCGCCGACCCCCCGGCCGGCACCGCCGCGACCGCTATGTCCCTGCATTTTAAATCTGTAACATCTTCGAAAATATTTATTTTAATTACATACTGTAAAGGGCCATATTGATCTATATTAAATGCACAATGTATTTATGGTACTTAATTGGATAAGGATTAATGCTGTATTGCTTAAAATCGCTTCGTAAATAAGCCATTATTTCTCGTCAAAAGTAAAGGATAAAAAATGGTTATTGTGGGTTATCCCTAAGAGATAGACATATACCAACCCGGACTTTTTTGTAGACCTTTTTAAGGTGTACAAAAGTGTAGTACATTATTTTGATCTATCTCGTAGAGTTTAGCCAGCGTCTGCAATGTAAGCGCAAAAAATGTGTTTATCTACGACATCACATTAGAAAACTTTTAAATTATCAATGTTTCTTTACTATATTATGCATATATTATACATATAAACCTTTCTCTCGAATCACTCTATCTATTAAAAAAAACCGCATCAAAATTCGTTGCGTAGTTTTAAAGATTTAAGCATACATAGGGACATGAGGACATAGGGACAAACAACGGGAAGCGACTTTGTTTTATACTATGTAGTGATTAAAATCGTAATATATCAATAACAGTGTTTACTCTATATAAATGCGATACGATAGCGGATAGGCAATAACGGGCACACGTACTTTGTTAATTAATTTAATGAATTTCGAACACACGGTATACAGGCGGTTCGAATGCCATAGGGATTCTCATTTCTCACCATGTCGAATTTAGGCCAAGGTATAATAATACCAGCCCTGTATTATATACTGCTCACTGCTGAGCACGGGCATCCTCTACTACTGAGAGGGGTTAGGCCTTAGTCCACCACGCTGGCTTAGTGCGGGTTAGAGACTTCACACACCCTCGAAATTCTTATGGAGAATTCTCAGGTATGTAGGTTTCCTCACGATGTTTTCCTTCACCGTTAAAGTGAACGATAATTGATAAACAATACACACGTAACTTTGAAAAGTCAGAGGTGTGTGCCTTGGGTTTTGATTTTTGAACCTCCGGACATTGTCTCGGCAGACCGTGCCCTTCCCAACTAGGCTATCGTCCACTTTTAGGCCTAGGTATAGTAATAATAATATTTTCCTTGCGCCTAGAGAGTAGGGTGGTGCTGAAATAAATAGATAGGAGGAGGCAAATGTTTTATAAAAAGTGGATAATAGCCTAATAAGAATAAAAAAAAATTGATAAAAGAAAAACAAAAAGCCCGACTGCGTCAATATCTGCTATCTTTATTAAATTCATTGCAGAACTGAAAACATAGAAACAAGATTTTAATTTGAATATTTTATTATGGTTTTGAATAATCTTATTTGACAGTGTTCACAAACGCTGTCGGAGGCATAACACGCTCACTTCTCATAATTTGGTTATTGATATAGGTAGAGCAACAAAATCTCGGAGTGAGCAGATGTGATGCAGCATGGTAGCAACGAGTTATTAATAAAAAATTGGGTCTCATAATATTCCAACAATAATTCATATAAATAGGTACTTATCCTAAGACTGACAGGTGTTTCAACAAGATTGCTAAAATAGCAATTCGCTGTCGTTGGCGTAGCACAGAAACACAGTGATTGTAGCCATAAAACGAAAAAAAAAAACAATTCGCTTATCAGTTGGTAATGGTAGAAACTTAGTTGAAAAAACTAACAACTGTCAACATTTTGTATCATATTGTGTTCGGTGCAACAAATTAAAAGCGTTTGTGCGACACCTAAATTTATTGTCTGTTTTAAATTTTTGTGTGCATTTTATCATCTACAAGCTTCTACAGATACGCGCGATCACAAGGTCATTTTAATCAGTTCTATTTTTGCATAGTGTTTGTGAGTAATCAGACAGTAGACGCTCGAGTTTTTATTTTTCCCGCATTTCATATTCCAACCAACTCAAGTAGGTGGTTAATAATGATGGGTAGAATATTTGGTTGTTATAAAGTGTTTACTGTACAGGTCCAGCGTGCGTCACAGTAAGTATTGTTTTTGTAAATAATATGCACTTATTTAATTCAATAGATTTTGTGCATATTTTTTGGGAAGTTATATAGTTAGGGCTGCCATCCGTCCAGATTTCCCCGGATTTGTCCTAGTTTGAAGGGAGTCGGGGGCCGTCCGGTAGGGGTTTTAAAAAGTGTCCGGGTTTCACCCTTGTTGTGAGGGGATATAATTTTTTTTATAGATCAGCGATAAATTGAAATAAACCTTAGTAAAAAATTCATTCATAATAACCCGCATTCAAAAAGGCACGGCAAAATATTTTTTCAGAGGTGTCCGGGGAAAACCCATATTTCGCCCAAATGTCCGGGATTTTTGCCGTGTATATCCGGCGTCGGCAATTTAAGTGATGGCAGCCCTATATATAGTCATTATATTTCGAAAACCACACAATTCATTTTTGATCATACATCAATATCGATGTTAAAAAGTAAGTCTAATAAAATTAAATAAGTATCTTATTTTTTTATAGTTATGTAGGTAACGTGCAATATGTTTAAATTCACACCTCGGTATATCTACAAAAAAATATGTTTTAGATTGGAAATAGAGTAACGTGACGAAGTGAATTTTAGTTCTTAGTGTTTTAGGGTGGGGGGAGGGGAGTTACCGGGACTGAGAGTTTGTAGCCAGTGTAACTACTGGACATAATGAAACTTAACATCTTATGTCTTAGGATGACGAGCACAGTGGAATGTCAAACAGTACTTTCTAACTCAAGGTGCTGGATGGTGTTGCTACTGTTTATGGGTGTTCGTAGGTATCGCTTACCATCAGGCGAACGACATGCTTGTCTCGTCATACAATGCAATAAAAAAAATATTACCTACGTAATACGTATGATAATCCTGAGTATCTACCTAGTTACATTTCATACAAATAAAGATTGTCCAAAGGCGAAATAGGTACATCATTACTTGATAACGTCAAAAACCAGCACACAAGTGTTTGATAACTTATTTCATATACATAGGTACCTACTTAAATATATTATTTTATGGTAGGTATCTGTAGTGCACCGGGCGGTACGCCGGTTGAGCAACAAGAGGCCGCGGTTTCAACCCCAACGATGGAGATAGACTGTTAGTCTAAGATAGATGCCTGTATGCAAATATTTGCTTCGTGTCTGGAAATGGGGCTCGTTAAATAATGTATTAGTATATAGTAATAGTAGAATTCTTGCTAATATTACAAATGCGAATGTTTAGATGTATTTGTAGAACTAAACAGCTGAACGGATTTGGATTAAAGGACATTCAAAATCGGGCCTATAATTCTAACCAAGACAGTTTATGTATATTTGGATAGAACTCCTAAAAATTAGCCGTTTACAATAAATCGTTTAATTTTAAAGACCTCCGATTTTGAGAATTAATATGAACGTTTTTAAAAAGTTTGTTTTGAATGGAGGGGTCTAATATATATATTTTTTTAATGGATCTAAGTTCCATATTTTTCCCTTTAATATCCCGTACAAAAAGCAGACATCTACTTTCATAGACAAGTTAGAGCGACTTTGTCCAAGGGGAATACTTTACTTAGAAGGTAGTTCTGTGTTCGCACTGTGACAGCGACTTCTATTATTTAGGTTTCATAATACCTATTGGAGTTCTATAAAAGTGGCCATATTACCTTTCCGTGCCTTACTACGGAAAATCGTGTCCTATAACGTAAGCTACTTTTGACCGGGAACTTACTCCTGGCCAAATATTTTTTATCAGATTTTTTAAATAGATGGTCATGGCATCGTAATGATGGCGCTATGGATCGGTGGTATAGAGACTTTTGCAGCGGGAAAGACTAACGCAGGCAAAGCCACGAATTACAACTAGTAGAATAATACGAATAAATATTTACTTGATTGTTTTACAGATGTGCACTTCGAAAATTATCTACGGCTGCTTCAGTAGAGCCCAAACCATTTAGTTCCATTCCTGGTTTAAAGTCTCTACCAATTATAGGACCACTGCATAATTTCCTGCCACTTATTGGTTTGTGGTGAAATCTATGATTTTTATTAAGATGAGCTATCTACCAATTATTTTATAAAATATTTCGTTTTTTAGGTGACATCGGCCCAAAAGGAAACTTCTTTGATTTATTGGACACACTTTGTGTAAAATATGGACCTATTGTAAAAATGGACAGAGTATTTGCTAGGGGTCCTATGGTAGTACTATTCGAGCCAGATGACTATGAACAGGTGACTAACATTTTTTATCTTAGGTAATTGTTTTAAAAGTGTATTTATATTACATATTATACATACATTATAGTATTCATATACCATAGCTATTCTGTTAAAACTTGAATAAACCTAATGACTGATATAATTATGGGCTTTTAAGGTATATCGTGCCGAAGACCTTACATCCTTACGACCAGGCTTCGCAGTACTTACATATAACAGGGAACAAAAGAAAAGTAAATTTGAAGGAATGCACGGCACGATAACAGCGTAAGAATTTTACGATGTGATTAAGGGAAAACAATAAAGAAATTAAAAGCTTTTTATTTACAGACAAGGAAAAGAATGGAGGGATTTTCGTTTGAAAGTGAATCCAGCTTTGTTGAAGCCAAAGATGGTGAAACTTTACGGTCCAGCTCTTGATGAGATAGCTGTGGAGATGACACAGAGGTGTGTTGTAGCAAATATAATAAATATTTATCTTGAACTCGAGGGGCTTTATAAAGTAGTTTTGCTATGAATCGATTTGGATAGAGACAATATAATAGGGATATCAAAGACTTTTTATTTTGCTTTGGTGAGGGTTAAAAAGATACACGCAAAACAAGATAGTGTACCTACCTAACTGCAAAATTGTATTTTCCTAGGTTATCTCGGATTAAAAACGACGAAGAATACTTAAAATGGAATTTCAATACTGAAATGACAAAATTCTCGTTGGAGTCTATAGCCCTCGTTGCATTGGGCACAAGACTTGGATGTCTTCAAGACGATATACCTACAGACCATCCTGCCAAAAAAATGATTGAGAGCACGGAAGTAATTTTCGAAATGTCTTACAAATTAGAAATTCTCCCAAGCCCATGGCGGTATATCACCACACCTAGTTATAAGAAGATAACTAAAGCATATGATTCTCATTGGGAGTAAGTATGACAGTTTAGTTAATTTGTTTGATGTTGCCACAACAAAAACCAGTGCCCACAATAGGTATAGACATTTATAGCAAACATCATGACTCATTGGGACTGCCTCGGTGGCGTAGTTGTATTACGGTACGACTGCAAAGCTGAGGCCTCGCGTTCGATTCCCGGGTCGGGGAGTGATACTGAGTTTTTCCATTAAGTATCAGCCCCGAATCTGGAATTTGTGTCCAATATGGCGATAGGCTCGGCCCCCATCACACCATGGGATGGAATGCGCACGGCGAAAAGTGGGTGCACGAGTTGCGCATCCGCCTACCTTTTCGGGGATAAAAAGACGTAAGATTGTGTGTGTGTATCATGACTCATTAGCTGTATAACACACTTTGATGGTTTAAACAATAAATGTACCTTTCTATTATCACGAAAGGGGAAATTTAGAAAAATTCAAAGACTTGGGTAGGTACTAGAGCCACAAAGCTTTCGCTGGGAAAGTAGATATTCTATTGATTTTCAGAATAAGCACAAATTACATAAAACAAGCTCAGAAAGCGCTTCAAGAGAGAGACCACGACATTCCAGACGAGGACAAGAGTGTTCTAGAAAAACTTTTAGCCATAGATGAGAAAGTTGCTGTTGTTATGGCGAACGAAATGTTGTTTGCAGGAATTGACACTGTAAGTATAAAATCGGTGTAATATAACTTAGCCTCGAGATTCTTGAGCGTGGGTTTAATTACTTCATTTATTATGGTTGGAAAATGTATTTTGCGAAAAATAAAGAATGTCGTTACATCCTTTATTTTTCGCAAAATATATGTACCTATGATGTAACGACATCCTTTATTTTTCGCAAAATACATTACTCGTTCTAAAATTTTTATAAATACCAAAATTCTTATTTTACGTGCCCTTACTTTAATATGAGATTAGCACAACGCATTTTTCACTTACATTGCGGAAAGAATTTTCGTTCGATTCGTTTTTTGATTGGCCATATGCTTGACACTACAAGCTACAAGCCATTTTGGGAAATCTTGTGCCAGGTAAATCGTGTTAGGTTAGTTCACACAATATTCAGTTCTAAATCAGGATCTAAAGATCCACGTCCTAGATAAGCTGCTGCTTAACGAAGGACTCCATCGAATTTAAGTAGATGGCGCTTGCGTCTTACAGTGTTTTAGTGGCTATTTGTAACGGGAAGGCTTTTCACACGGGCTTGGATGCGAACATCCACCTAGTAATTTATAATAAATACTGTACGTAATCTTAAGCTGGGTACACACTTAGCAGTGTAGCATGTAATGTATCAGATACGGTATCAAGTGAGTAGGGGAACCTGTTGAACCTCGGCACTATGTGTACCTAGGCCAATTAGCTCGTTACAAATATTCCCGCGTTATTAAATTATGTTGTCCGTGGTATTCGGTACATCTCTGCTGACTATCCAATCTGAAGTAAGTCGCTTACCGCCAGTAGCCGGTGTTTGGTGTTATCGAAGTGAAAAATATTTTCTCCGAAAAAAGTAAGTATTTTCAATATACTTTGAAGTCTGATAGTTGAATACGGTTTATGATAGGCGTTTAACTCTTATATTCGATTGATTCTTTGATTTAACGAGTGTTTAAAAAATAACAAACTTAAGAGTAATCTATCCTCCAAATATTTGAAATCCACCATTTCTTACAACGATGGAGTAGTGTTGTACCTCGGTCCCTGTCAATCAGTTGTACCTAGGTCGATGGCCTAGGTATAACCTGGTTGTTGTGCTTTGGCAAGGAAGATATATTTTTATAAATTTTCCATTTACATAATAGATTTTCCTAATAAAATAGATTTAATATTTCAGAAATCATGCCTAGAAGTAAAGAGAAGAAGAAACGAACGCCTATTAATGTGGATAATATATCAAATGCCATTTAAATGATTAAACAGAAAAAACTCACAACTTTCGGTGTTTCCAAATATTTTGAATTATCAAGAACAACTTTGCGTCGTCATTTAAAACACTGTATGAAAACAGGTAATGATGTAAGCAAATTACACAAAAATCTTGCAGATAATCAATTTTTAAACGGAAAGAAGAACGTAGTCTGGTTGACTATATTAAAGACGCAGCACACTTATAATTTTCTTTTCTATAATTTCTAATGTGGGTATCTGTTAAATGTAGATTTGCTATATATGATATGTTTAAATGTACCTACCTACTAGTCTTAGTCTGTCATTCAACAAAACAGTGATTAAAAACTCAGTTGTTATGTATAAAATTATAGTTTCTTATTTTTTACATATTAATATGAATGTAATGTTGATTTTGTTAAGAGTTTGTGATTTAAATATCACACTAGACTGAATAAAACGATTATAGTAGATAAAAGTTACTAGTTTCCTTACATATTCATATTTACCACCAAATTCTCAATATGTCCTAGGTACATCATGGTACTGGCCGAGGTACATAGGGTGTGTTGTACCTTGGCCACAAATGCATTTTTTTTAAAACGTCTTGAACACATGTAAGTTTGAAATAGACATTTCTGATATTTTGGTGGTGGATACACAAATAATTGACCTCCCAAAATATGCAAATATGGTTTGTGTATAGTACGTTAAATTAAAATAAAAAATATGTATTTAAAAAACTGTCCTAGGTACAACAGGTTCCCCTACGTAGGCACGAACCCGCTGCGAGCCGCTGGCGCGTGGAGCGCTGTAAGCTCGCAGTGACCCGCCGAGTTGGGGTTATCACTGCGAACACAAAGGCGGCTCGCAGTGTGCTCGTAGTAGATAGAGCTAGATACGCGGTAGACCGTGGACGAGCCGTACCCACTTGCAGGTTGATACAGTATGTGATACGTTACATGCAACACTGCTAAGTGAGTACCCAGCTTTATAAGTTGAACATGGTTTATTTTGAGCGATATTTATTTCGATAAAACGACGACGTGGATTTGTCACTACGCGGAATATGATAAGAAAATCTTTCAACTGGACGCAGTACCTACGTATGTAGGATTTTAAAACGTTGAACGATTTAATTATGTATAGGTAACATACTTTATAACCACTATGTTCTGTAATGATTTCTTATGTTTACGGGAATATTAGGCATTGAAATAAAACTGGTTTTCGAATTTTATAGCGGTTTTTGCTTCTATTTTTCTCTCGTCGTTTCTATGTTTCGCTCGAGAGACTATGAAGCTATAAAAACATTTGGAGAATATGCAAAACATATTTTTTTAACATTAAATTATGTAGAAACAAATTATAATCAAACGGGTGTTTGGAGTTTGGACCAAAATCTATTAGAATAGCGAATATTCGGCTAGCCCTTACGTCCGATCGAAGACGAAACGTCACGTGCACTAGCCGCGAATGTTCTCCAATTGTACCTACCACTCTAAAATGTTTTCTATTATACTCTAGGTATTTTGATTCCAGTAAATCTATCCGATGTGTGCATATTATCATACATAAGTGTTATCAGTAGCCTTAAGAGAAAATAGAGCGAAGAAAAAATCTCCCCGATTTCAAAAAGTCGTAGGAAAGGTGTTTTATTATTGATTATTGGGTGGTGATATTGTAAAGAAAAAGGCAAGGCATCTCGGGAGACCCCTGTAATTGCGAGACTCCAACTAATTCACCAGTTCTCCCGCCCACCAGTGAGTGCTATCTTCTAATTTCCAGGTTGCATTCGTTATTACCAATCTTCTTTACCACTTAGCCGTAAATCCTAAAGTGCAAGACAAACTACGTGCTGAAATAAGGTCGGATCCAGTGTCTGGGGGCCAATATTTCAGAGCTTGCTTGAAGGAAGCTTTACGATTTTACCATGTCGTTCCGGCTAATTTGAGAAGAACGTCCAAGCCGCACGTTGTTAGAGGATACGAAATTCCTGAAGGGGTGAGTATAAAAATACTGAATAAATTGCAAGTAGAGTGTATGAACTTCATCATAATCAGCCTTTATCAGTCCACTGCTGGACATAGGCCTCCCCTAATGAGCGCCATAGCGCCCTGTCTTCAGCTTGCCGCATCCAGCATCTGCCTGCAGTCTTTCGCAGATCGCCATCCCACCTGGCCGGAGGGCGTCCTACACTACGTTTGTCCAGTCGCGGTTTCCACTCAAGAGTGTATGAACTTATTGTTTTCTTATTTTTTATAAAAGGAACACTACACATCAAACTACCGCTCCACTACTAGCCTCTGGCCATTTCTATGGAGGTTCTCAAGGTACTAGGTAGAGAATGCGGATATCTAAAAATTAAAGATTATAAAACATCTATAAAAATATGTTGGAAATAATCTATGGTTTACTACAAAGGGATAGGTACTAAATAATAACTTCAATTTGTTATTGCAGGTCGACGTCATAGCACCTAATGAATATCTATCAAGGTTGGAGAAACATTATCCTCGCGCAAACGAGTTTATTCCTGAAAGGTGGATTGCTGATAGAAGTGACCCATTGTACTATGGTAATACGCATCCTATGGTGACGTTACCTTTCGGATTCGGCTTAAGAAGTTGTTTAGGACAGAGAATTGCGAAATTAGAGATGGAAATATTCGTAACAAGACTGATAAACGAACTCAAAGTCAGTTGGAATGGACCGCCGCTTAAGGTTGTTAATAAATTAACGAACACCATTAAGAAACCGTATTACTTTAAATTTGAGGATGCTAAATGATGATAAATACATATACACACACACACACACACACACACACACTCACGCCTGTTATCTCCGAAGGGGTAGGCAGAGGCGCAACTAGTGCACCCACTTTTCGCCGTTATTCAGTCCCATGATGTGATAGGGGGCGAGCCTATCGCCATATCGGCCACAAATTCCAGACTCCGGGCTGATACTGAATAGAAAAACTCAATATCACTTTGCCCGACCCGGGGATCGCACCCGAGACCTCAAGCTTTGCAGTCGTACTGTAATACAACTACGCCACCGAGGCACGCAAAATTATTTTTATGATGATAAATATAAAAATAATTTTGTATCGTAACTTATTTTTATGCAGTATACTTTCGTACCCTACGTGGAAAAAATATGCATGTAGGTACCTAACGATGGACATATGTGATATCATATCGTATAAAACCATATCGCAAGTGGCGTAGCGTAGGTTCTTGTCGCCCGGGGCCGATAAAAAATTGGCCGATTTAAGGCTCTTCTTCATGGTCGCGTGCTTCATTACTGAAGGTCGTGTCCCTGAAAGGCCTTTGTGGCTTTATCTACTATACCTTTCCATTTCGTTCGGTTTTCGGCTTCTCTTAAGGCAGTTGTAACAGACAATCCAGTGAGGGCAGTCACTTGGTCCGACCAACGGCTGGGTGTCCGGCCGCGAGGCCTTTTCCTTCTACTCTGCCCACCACAAACAACTTGTCACGGCTATCCGTTTGACGGCGGGCAATATGTCCAAAATAACTGAAGATCCTTTGGCAGCAGATCGCTAATTCTAGTGTAATCGACTTAAGGGCGGAAAAAAATGGTAATTCCATCATTCAAATAAGAGTCACGTCCCCTCTAGCCTCTGGGACATGACACAAAAGGTATTATTCTACGCATTTCGCCTACCCTCTTATGCCGTACGGGGCGGGCCGCCCTTCCCACGCAACGCCATATTGCGCAATAATTTTCATTAGTACCTATAGCTGAAACACATCAAAGCGATGCAAAATTTGCGCGTCCAAGCGCGACAAAAAATCTCGTTTCGGTGTAACACTAGATGAATATTCTAAACTAACATAACATCTGAAGCCAAATCGCGGTTGCGAGTTGAAAGTTGCGAGGTATGGTACTTTCGTCGCAACGCTTCGATGTGTGGCGGCCTTTACATTCATCTAAAGGGTTGCTCGGGTTGAAAGATACCTATTACAATATTTTATGGTGCCAAATTAAAACGTCTTTACACTAGTTATTTGGGTATTCAACTTTTAAAATATTAGGAATATGAAAAAATATTCTCTGGTCTATTCGCTGAGGTCTCGGGCTTGATCCCCGGGTCGGGCAAAGTGATATTGAATTTTTCTGTTCAGTATCAGCTCGGAGTCTGGTATGTGTGCCCGATATGGCGATAGGCTCGCCACCTATCACATCATGGGACGGAATATTGGCGAAAAATGGGTGCACTGGTTGCACCCCTGCCTACCCCTTCGGTGATAAAAGACGTGAGTGTATATGGGAAATAATATTTTGTATACCTACATATAATCACTTTTACAATGTTTTCAATAATCATGGTCTTGAAATTAAAAACTCACGATATAAAATTTATACGTACCTATTGTTATAGCTACATAAGCGAAATACAATCTGCTAATAAGGTTATTAAGATAATGTCTCAAACTTTGATAAAATATTTAAAATTTTATCGAAACTAAAAGGATTTTTAATGCAATTATTTATCTGTACCTATCTGTCATTAAACAATTCAAACCGTATATTTTTTGTGCAATGTGTTTTTTCACGTATCGTAATGTGCATTTATTATAATACTAAGACCTTTAAGCTGGTTATCTGCCTATTATAGTTCTACATTGTTGTACTGTATTTGTGAAAACTTGTAATTGACCTTTTCTTTTGTTATTATATTTACTATTTTTTGTTACGCTAGTTGTAAGTTTTCCTTAAATTAAATAAATAAATAAATATTTAACCAATTTATTTCATACCTTGTATTTTTGGGTACAAACTCCCAATAATTTTAGTTGCAGTTCCAGTTTTCATCAATCATTTCTTAACTTACGGAAAAAAGTGTGCAAAAATAAGAATAAGAGAGACTGGACATTGCACAGTTATTTATATTATTATTTTTATTCAGGACTAGTGCTCGCGACTTCGTCTTCGTGTATTTACATTTGTGTTTACACACATCTATACTAATATTATAAAGCTGAAGAGTTTGTTTGTTTGAACGCGCTAATCTCAGGAGCTAGTGGTTCGAATTGAAAAATTATTTTTGAGTTGAAATGATCATTTATCGAGGAAGGTTTTAGGCTATATAACATCATGATACAACTATTAGGAGCGAAGAAATAATGGAAAATGTGGAATTAACAGGGAAAATTATTCATCTTTGAGGGCTTCCATTGCGTGCGCTGCGAAAACGGTTCAAGATACCAAAAATATATGTATGAAAGAATTATTCCTCTTGAAATGATCTAAAAAAATGTCCGCGACAGTATATGTCTATCTTTTAAGATTAACTCACTAGAACCGTTTTTATGGTAATCAAATTTGGTCGAAATTAATGCATTATTTGTTAATAGTTGTATCAACGTCATAATATTAATCTTTATCCAAATAAATGTGTTGGATAGAGTGATTCAACGGGAAGGTTTTTATGTACTTTTAACCCGGAAAAACTTATTAACGCGGGCGAAGCCGTGGACAAAAGCTAGTAATATATATTAGGCAAGCCTCCTCTCCCCTCAATACACTGCCCCATAGCATAGAACCAACGCGAGCCCTGGGTTCAAATCCCGTGTCGAGTAAAGCCATATTGGGCTTTTCTGTGCAGTATTAGCCTCGAGATGACATGGTGATGGGCTCGCCACTTTCACATCATAAGATGGAACACACTTGATAAAAATTGGGTGCACCGGTTGCACCTCTACCTACCCCTTCGGGGATAAAGGCGCAATGTGTGTTTGTTATTGAGATTTGATCCCTTTTAAGTACGACAATACTACATACATACATACACGTAAAAGTCATAAATTTTTTCATGAATGCAAACATTCTCCAGCTCATGTATTTTTTTGTATAAAATGAAGGTTAATGAAATGGCTCACCTGTTGGAATTTGTAATGTGAACCCAAAATATATTATGCCAAATGAATAATTGAAAGTACATAAACTAAGGCCAATAATGCTTCTAACAGGTTGGTCTGGATATCTTTAGAGAAGAGTTATGTTCAGCAGTGGATTCCCAAGGTTAAAGAACAAGTACATTATATATGAAATTGTAAACCTTTTTTATTCAATTAATATTATAAAGGTTTTCGGTATTTAGCTTGTATCCACACCCTGTACATAGCCAACATTTTCCCTCTATTTACTTGAAGTCTTCTATCAATTAAATTCTGTTCTTCTAAAAACCCTTGATTTTTAAACAAATTTCTGATTTCTTCTTGCGTGAAGAAATATACCCTTGTGTTGTCACCTCTCGCATAAAAATTATCTGCAATGCATCTCCCTTTCTTGAATCTAAGTTGTGCCAAGTCGTACAAGCCGTAATCTCGAAAAACTACTAGGCCGCCTGGCTTCAAGTACTTCTTTATGTTGTTAACGACAATAGGCATCCTGAAATGGTAACAAACAGAATAATTAAAAAATTTAATGTACTTTATTTTTTAAGTCAGTATCTTGTACAGTCAGCAGCATAAGTATCTGTACAAAATCAAACTTTCAAATCGTCTATATACGCGTTAAGTCAAACTATACCATTTTTTTCTTCGTTTGAAGTAAAGTAAATCTCTTTTATTTTATTTTTGTGAAGAGAAACAAAAAGATTAGTAAAAACACAAAAGTATGTAGGCAATTTTTTATTTGTTCATCTATTTATGCTGGTAACTGTACAGTAGTCATATTGTAAACAAATGAAGTGCTAAAGTAACTTAAGCTTCACACACAACCCCACAACAGTAACAGTAACTTAAGCTTAAGCTTGGTTTACTTTATGTTTTTCAGACCTTTCGCATCTATTACTACAAGTGTATGTAATTGCTTGTCTATGGCATGGGAGTTTTGGCGGGTACTTGGAAGTGTCATGAGGTGCTCTTGTTTTATTTCATTATTTTGGTAATACTTAGTGTTATATTGTATAATTATGTTGGTATATTATTCAATATAGTTCTATTAATAGGCTCAAATGAAGCGAATTGAAATATCTGTACCAATCAAGTGTTTTTTTGTTGCCGCCAAAACTCCTCGATAAAGTCTTGGTAAGGTAGCCACTGCTTTACTACGACATAGTAGATAGGTTAAAAAAAGACACCCAAAAATATCACTTCAGACGAGGCTGTATGGGCTTGAACCCTTTGCCTTCCCTATAAGGGAAAATTATTAAAAAAAGTCTATGGCATTGTGACACTATTTACTGAGAAAAAATTATATTAACTAATAGTGCATGGAAATAGGTACTCAACAGCTAATTAATGTTTGCGATTTTTTCAATGTTAAGGTAAATAATGTCAATTGAACTGACAAAAATGATATAATTGGGTATAGGTACATAGGCCATACCAATGTGTGAACTGAACCAGCTTTAAACATGAAACAATATAAAAATATAGACGATATAATAAAAAATGATTTCCAAAAAAATACTCACTTTGAAGGGTCAATAGCCGACAGAACAAATATCAAAACAATGATATCAAGTGAATTCTCTTCAAATGGCACATCCCATTTCTGCTCTGTAGCATCCAAAACAAACACTTCACATCTATTTGTGTCATACAGTTCATTTTGTTTCATGATTTCTATTGCTTTTGATGAAAAGTCACATCCATAAATAAATAAGTTGGAATCTCTGCTGTATTGTAAAATTGGGAAAATAGTGTTGCCAACACCACAGCCAATTTCAAATATTTGCCGCTTAGTATTGCCATCTGTGGGTTTTGGTTCCACATTTTGCGTTTTATTTTCAGATTGTTTTACTTTTGATTCATTAAATACCCTTACTGGTGCTGATGTATTATCAGGAGCTAATTCTGGAAACTCAGTGAACAGCCAGTGACGGTCTTTGAAGAACCTGTAAGTGTTTAAAATATTCTATTAGTAATAGATAGTTTGCATCAATTGATACAGAATAATGGTATTTTATAATATGTTAGTTAATTAGTTTATTTTGTTTATTAACCGACTGCGAAAGAAGGACGGTTATATTTTTATATTATAATACCTCTTAAATGTAGTATTCATAGATAAACAATATTATGTTTCTATGCAACTAAGGAAAATTGTATGCAGACTATGAGTTCTTTTTTTATTATGGCTTCCACCGTTTCTTGTCATTTTGCCAATGTAGAGTAAATTTGCACATGCCAATACACTATCAGTTATCAGCATTGGAAAGTTTGGGAATTCTTGAGTGTTATTACAAGGGTTCCATTTTACAATCTGATCTGTATGGAAATCTTTTCACAATAAGCTCACACGATGTAATGAACTCACCTATTTTGATGGATGCCGTAAAAAGCATCCCAATGTTTGTCAGCTTCCTCTTCTAGTGATTTTATATCATCTTCAGAGAAATTAACTTGTGAATTCAGCTTCACCTTTTCTTTAGCTAAGTTTTCTTGCTCTTCATCCCACTGGACATTGTCCCTGGAATGAAAATTATATTTGTTTATTTTTGACAACTATTTACATTGTTCCTTATTTCAATTCTTTAAATAACATTAAATATTGACACAAATTTAGTGATAGGTATACATAGGTTAGATCTAAAATCTACATGAACTTATTGCAAATGGATATTTATTTCTAAAATAGTAAAGAACCGAACAATATTATAATGGTTAGGTACCAAGCATTAAACAGATAAACAAATTTCTTGTCAGGCAAATATCTAGAGCCCATAGCAGGTTTCTTCCTATGTCTCGTTTCTTCTAATTTTCTTACATCTACACTTTTAAATCGTTTATAATGTATGATGAGAGTAGTGTATACGGTACCACGCATTATGCTTGAATACTTCGTCAGCATTTTCTAAAAATCTGTTACCAAATTGTGGCCTTTTTTCTATAGATGATTCGTCCATTTAATTTTGTAGGAGTTTTTTTTACGTATTATTGAAAACTTAATTTATGTTAATGTACATGAACTTGCTTCTAACAATTAACAACATAACTTATTTCACTATTTTACAGCTGACGCCTGACTTTCCCAATGTATATACTCTCTCTAGTATTAATAATAATCTATGATATACTCTTTGGCCTGACTGCAGCAGTGTTGCCAGATGTTTGACGGTTGAAGTCGCCTAATGTCGAGAAAATTCGAAGTAGCCTAAAGTCGCCCACATGCGTGGGGACGCGGAGAGCAAAAACCAGTTTTCAATAATTGTGTGTAAGGGGGATCTTAAATATCCTCAAATTCGACAAAAACAATGCATAAAACACGAGCATTTCGAAGTAGCCTAAATTGGCGACTAATCACCATTCGCGTAGCCTAAACGGCGACCAGTTGCGATTCGCAATTTTGGTCGCCCCGACACTCTTCAAGATAGCCTAAATGGCGAAAAGTCGCCTAATCTGGCAGCACTGGACTGCAGTCCAGTGGTCTCGGACGACAAAGTGTGAAATCGGTAGAGTTGCCAAGAAAAATTGGTATATTTGGAGCAAAAATCGGTATATGCAAAAAAACAAGCAATATTCAAAGAAAACCCCCTTAATTTTAAAGTGTATGGACTATTATTGTACCAAAAGAAGGTAATTTCAACAAACGAGAGTCACGCATACACCCCCCCCCCCGGCATGAAAGTAAAAAGTTTGAAAAATTTTTGCGGCCCCATTAAAAATATTGCCCCCGCCATCCCAAACAGCAAAATTTTTAACCAAGGAATTGCAAAATATTATGAAAGAAAAAGGGGATTTTAGCATCGAGTCGATGAAAATCGGTAGAAAAATCGGGAGAATCTTCTAGCTTTCAAAAAATCGTTGAAAAATCATGTCATTTCGGTATTTCGGTAGGACAGGCCCAAAATCGGTAGAAATACCGAAAAATCGGTAGGTTCGAGACCACTGCTGCAGTCAGCAGTGTTGCCAGATAGATGGTGGTTCAAGTTGCCGACTGTTCGCAGTAGCTTAAAGTCAATCTTTGATTCATAGGTGCGGACGGTGATTTCCGTTCAAATTCCGTATCATATTGGGTCATAAAAGCTAAAAATAACCCCAATTTCATCAAAAATAGAGGTTTAGCCTAAATGGCGACGGGTCACCAACCGCAGTAGCCTAAATGGTGACGCGACGGGTCGCAGTTCACAATTTTTGTTCGCCCTGACACCCTCCGAGATAACCCTAATTGCAAAAAATCGACTAATCTGGCTACATTGGCTAGCCTAACTGAGTACTGACATTCCGTAATCTGTCACTGTTTGACGTACATTTGACAAATTTTTTTTTTGTTTTGTATTCTCTTTCTGACACTGACGTCTATTATACTAGTACGCTCAAGAATTTTAGTAGATATATTATAAACTTCTTGAGTACGCTATAATCTTGGCTATAATAGAAGTCAGTGCTTTCTGAATAAAAAGAGAAGGCAAAGGCGCTCAACCATTCAGCCTAGTTTGCCGTGTCTTTTTCACATCTAAGGACTTCTTTAAAATTCAAAGGCTAGAGCTAATTCTGTAGTACAGTCACCAGCATAAGTAGCTGAACATAGTCAAAATTTCAAATTGCTTGCATACTTTTGTGTTCTTACTAATCTTTTTTTCTCTTCACAAAAATAAAATAAAAGAGATTTGCTTTACTTCATACGAATATACACATACATTTGACTTTGCAACATGTCTCTACATATTATAAAAATGTATAATAGAAATAAATTAAAAGTAAAAACAAAGTTTAAAACAAAGCTTTTACTTAAATGCCCTAAAAGAAAAAAACTAAACTTTAAATTGAATCAAACTTTGTTTAATACTATGTAGAGCTAAAAGCTTGTCCCGAGCTTTACTTTTGTCAAGATGAAGTTACATAATTATTGTATTATCTACACAAGTAAATCTCACGACAAGCTTTTATCTCTACATAGTATTAAACAAAGTTGGATTCAATTTAAAGTTTATTTTTTGCTTTTATTTTTTTACGTTTTAGTTATTTTTCGTATTTTTCTCAGCCAACCCTTTCATTGAATACCCATGTTATGGACGTGCTCAAAAAATAACTAGTTCATCATCTTGGGCCTTATTAGATTCGGAATGACGTCATTTAGCTAATCATGCATTATCACCCAAACTAAACGCGCATGCTAAATTTCAATACAATCGGTTGAGGGTAACTGCTTCAAAATTAATTTGCATGATTCCACCTGAACAAACATAGGTACATAAATATTATACATACATAGATACAATGCAAGTTAAATAAAATCTTGTTGCATCACAACACAAAAAAACGAAAATTTGGATGGTGATTGGTGGGCAATGTCAGAAAACGGGCTATCTTAGCTCAAACTACCTTAGTTTTTGATACTAAGCGGAAAAACCCATACTATCATTGCCTAATCCGGGGCTCGAACTCGTAACTTCAGCGTAGCAGTCGTTACACGTACGCAATGAAACTATGTCACCGAGCCAACAAGGTGAATAAGGATAGTGAAATAATATATTAAAATGCTCCTATTGCCTACCTTTAGTACAGGCCTACTTTATAAATTATAAGTGAATCGAATATTATGTTATATCATAATGAGGAACCATAGCACAACTAACCACAGGCAATGTAATTAGGATCCTCGATAGTGGCCCAGTGCCCCAAGAACAGAACCACTCAACAATTAAGGAAAGTACCTAACCGCTTAGGACGTCTAATTACCAAAAGCTCTCAGCTCTAGATCAAAACAAAGGCTATCTCATCGTTGAGTACCGTCACAGCTGATTTAAATAGATCATTGAGAATGTGAATTATAGCGGTTTCATTTCTTGCAAATATTTAAATATATTTATTCGTAAGCAGACATTATGTGTAGGACTCGAAGAACTTCCAATTTTCTGGCGAATCCGATGTTATTGCCCCATAAAAGACGTTTTGATGCTGTTCTCTGATCAAAGTAAACATCATAAAAACGATTCTACGGGTCATTAAAGACTTTCCACAAACGCAATAGCCGAACGTTCAAAATTTATATCGTTTCCTAAATAAAGAAACTTAGCAACATTCATTTTATATAGACGAACAGACGGTCAACTGTATCACAAACGGGAATATTTGATTGCTTTTACATGACTGGCGGCCGTCTATGTTTTAGAGAAATATTCTGAGTAGCGTAACAACGTATTTGCGCAATATGTTGGTGATTTCCACATTGCAGGAAATTACTATTTTACTTTAAAAAGTTTATAGATTTTTATGGAACTTAAAGCTTTTTTGAATTTGTAAGCATCAGTGAATCTTTGGATATGAATGCTTGAATGAAAATATGAATCTTGAATCAATTTAGATTAAGTAATAATGGATTAAGTATTAACCACCTTTGACAGTTATAATCATCATGTATCACAATTGTTTTTTATAAGTCAATGGTCACAATAAAAATTACGAGTATAGATTTGGGAGATTGTAGGAACTAGGAATAATGTGGATACAAATAATGCGTACTCTCATGAACGAACTCATACTTACGTCCTACAATTAATTGTAAATAAGCAGTAGCATATTATGTCAATCATTATGGTCGATTGTGGTTTTCATCCAGTTTTATATTCATACTCGAGTGTAACAAGTTAGAACTAAACAATAATAATATTGTCCCATTGTCTCAATCAATAACCCAGCTACCAGTCCAGCTAGATCCCATCCATAGACCCAATTAATTCCCATCTACTCTGCAATAGTCTTTACACCTTGCAGGCGCTGTCTTTGGTTTTATTTCTCCCATAAATGCAGACAGAGATTGTATTTGCATAGTGTACCTACATATCCTAACCATATTGAAGTATTTTTAAGGGGCCTCTACGTGTTGGATCTCTGTATCCCCACGCAAGCCTTCCGTAAGGACCGGCCTTCGTGCCGTGATTTTTCCACAGGAAAGATACAATATGAATAAAACTATTTTTATTCCATTAAAAAACTACATATTTCTACCTATATTCTACATTTTTCAATTAGGTTAGTAAGATATTGGTTAATATGTTAATTAATATTACAAATTTCTTAAATTTAGGTCAGTTAGATATTGGTTATGTGGTACCCTTTCGGGTAAAGGTCTCCTTCAATCTTTGCCAGGGTATTCGGTTTCTCGCTTTGTCCATCCAGTTAAATCCAGCAACTTCTTTTATACCATCAGCCCAGCCTTTGCACGGCCGGACCCTTGCTCTCTTTCCTGTGGGGCCCAGCCACGTTGTGGTCCTTATCGTCCATCTCTTGTCTGAATGGCGTGCCACGAGGCCTGGACATTTCCATTTTAGACTTTGTGTATGTTGTAGTGCGTTTAAAATATTTCTTCTGTTCCGTATGTCTTTGCTACGCTTTTTGTCTTTTAAACACGAAAATTTAGGACACTACTATTTAGGAACTAAACAATACCACGAAATTAAATAAAAACTGTCAAAAACACGCACATGCGACCTTTATCCCCGAAGGGGCAGGCAGAGGTGCAACCAGAGCATCCACTTTCCGCCTGTGTATTCCGTACATGTGATGGGTCCGTTCCGTATTAATATGATAGGAGGCGCGAACCATTAGGTTAAAGCATTAGCTTTAACGGGCACAAATTCCAGACACCGGGCTTATGCTGAGCACTGGCAGGTCTGAACCTGAGACTTCAGTGCGATGTAATAGCGCACGCAATACAACTACGCCATCGAGACAGTCAAAATACGAAATGAAATAGCGTTCAATAATATAGGTAGATCCCAATATTCCGAATGTTCCCGTCAGACAACGGCTGAGCGGTACGTAGGTACCTATCACGAATTCATGAGACAGTTCTGAAATCGACTGCATAACTTCCACTGACTCCCAGAAGTTGCATCGTTTACAGACACACGCGTATGCCTACCAGTTTGTTGCCTGTTGGGAGTTTGTAGCTATGTGTATGTAGGTACTCATAGCCAGATTTCGGTTAGTCCCATTACCAATTGTCGGTTTCGACTAATCTGAAAACGAAATATTTATTTCGAGTTATAAATTTACTTCTGTGTGTAATGTGTAGTTTTTTCTTTAGTAGAAAATATCTTTGACCAAACGTCTCCGAAAAAATATAGTCCGGAAATTGGGAAAAAAGACATGGCGAAAAACAACGAAATTTTTGTTATTCAATTCTAATATATTACAATATGCTTGCTATTTCTGAGCGTTTTCGCTTCTATTTCGGCAATTGGAATTTATTTTTCATCTAAGTAATTTGTCTTCCATCTTTTTATTCAAATAAACAAGTACTTATCTACGTATAAATACGGTTACTTAATTTAATTATAACTTTTAAACCAGTTGCGATAGTGGGGTATCAAAACATTGAAGCAAATTACATCGTATTATGTGTGTTCTATTATAATCATAACTGAATGTTTAGTATAGATTAGTCCTTCAATATAACGAATTTCGAAACGTTACCATATTTATCAATTAGGTAAATTTTAATAATACAATAATTATATTATTATGAAGTATTCATTCATCCAAGTACTAATAGAGACATAACTAATTTCGAATTTAAAATATGCGTTATAATTATAATCGCAGACATGGATATCCCAAGGAAATCTAGACTAATGTTGCAAGATCTAAAATAGTTTTTAGTTTTTTTGTGTGTCTACGTATTTATAGTCCGGACACGTACAACCTCTATAAAGATTATGACTTCGTCTTCATTGTTAAAATGGAGAAGCTTAGTGTCTACACGAAGAATAATAGCGCAGACACTGAAGTAACGTACCTACATTAATGTGATATACGGTTTACAATAATACATTTAAAATAATGTAACAGGTGTACTTGATGTTTCACTTACAGACAGACTCGTGGAAGTGCTTTTAGCAATTTTGTTATGAAACAATACAAGTATACTTTCTAATAATTGCTTGCATAAAATTGATATATGCTTTAGTATATTATGACCTCCATTTGTCATTGAAAAAACTTGGTGGAATGTCGCCAAGGACTTGTAAGGTTTGAGTCTTTGAACTTATTTTTAATAATAACATTCTGTCTGGATCCTACTTTGCTTAACATCATGCAGCGAGTCACTTGACCGTTAGCATATAAAAAATCTTACGAAATTACTTATTAACAATGTAGATAAAAATAACTAAACAAAGAAATGTTCGCAATAAGATTCAGCATAACAAAAATTTATGATAATATACACTGCGCATTGCATTTTTTTTAAAGACTATGCTTTTGCTCGCAGCTCCGCCTGCGTGAAAAAGTTTTTTCCGGGATAAAAGTCCCGCTTTATATTTTCCCGGGATAAAAGTAGCTTATGTTACTCGCTGATAATGTAGCTTTATATAGGTGAAATATTTTTTTAAAATAGTCTAGTAGTTTTTGAGTTTATTCGTTACAAACATACAGAAAAAACAAATATGTCCTCTTTATAACATTAGTGTAGATGAATGCACTACGGAACTGATACTAGGAGCTTTAGAGACTTGTATATTCGCTGTGCGTAAGTTGGGAATAGGCAGGAATCCGGAGGCGCCCATCAACGATCTAGGGATAATCCGACTCGAAGGACCAAAGCTCTCAATAGTTCTAATGCTTTCAGTATCCTCAAGATTTAACGCTTTTCTTCCAACACTTATGTAACTTAATGTATTGTATTGAGTTTTGTAGACTTGTTTCGCTTAGTTACTGTTTATAACTAAATCCTGAGTAATTTATCGTAACTATTATAATAATTTATTGTATCAGAAATCACAATAATTATTGGATAGACAAACTACAAATACTTACTTTTTATTTTAATATATCTCACAGATGGATGTATAGATAGCTTAAATTAGTATTAACACAATTTTAGACCTTGCAAAACTTGTGTTGGTTTTAAATAAGTGTCTTATTAATTACTAGCTTTTGCCCGCGGCTCCGCCCGAATTAAAAAGTTTTTCCGGGATAAAAGTTCCGGTTGATATTTTCCCGGGATAAAAAGTAGCCTATGTGTTAATCCAGGACATGATCTACCCGTGTGCCAAATTTCATCGAAATCCGTTCAGTAGTTTTTGCGTGAAAGAGGAACAAACATCCTTACATCCATACATCCAAACATCCAAACATCCATACATTCTTACAAACTTTCGCCTTTATAATATTAGTAGGATAATTTTCGAATAACTAACGGATACATTTGTTTTCACATCAAATTGCAACCCCTGTAACTCAGGTGCATATCTATACTAATCTATATTTCTATACTATAATATACTATAATATTATAAAGCTGAAGAGTTTGTTTGTTTGTTTGTTTGTTTGTTTGTTTGAACGCGCTAATCTCAGGAACTACTGGTGCGAATTGAAAAATTCTTTTTGTGTTGAATAGACCATTTATCGAGGAAGGCTATAGGCTATATAACATCACGATGCTACTATTAGGAGCGAAGAAATAATGGAAAATGTGAAAAAAGCGGGGAAAATTATTCATCCTTGAGGGCTTTCATTGCGTGCGCTGCGAAAACGGTTCAAGATACCAAAAATATATGTATGAAAGAATTATTCCTCTTGAAATGATCTAAAAAAATGTCCGCAATAGTATGTGTCTATCTTTTAAGATTAACTCACTAGAACCGTTTTTATGGTAATCAAACTTGGTCGGAATTAATGCATTATTTGTTAAGAGTTGTATCAACGTCATAATATTAATCTTTATCCAAATAAATGTGTTGGATAGAGTGATTCAACGGGAAGGTTTTTATGTACTTTTAGCCCGGAAAAACTTATTAACGCGGGCGAAGCCGTGGGCAAAAGCTAGTATTATTATAAAGAGGAAAGATTTCATAGTTTGTTAGTAATGCATAGGCTCCGTAACTACTGGACCAATTTAAAAAATCTTTCACCATTAGAATGCCACTTATTTTCTAGGCTACTTTATATCTCAGAAAAGTTCAAAGTGGGACTTTTATCCCGGATTTTTTTTTCGCGAGTTGAGCGTTCACGGCCAGACCACTAAACCGATTTCGATGAAATTTGGTAGGGAGATAGTTTAAGACCCTGGGAAGGACTTGGAGTACCTAGGCTACGTCTTATCTCGGGAAAAAATAAACCGGGACTTTTATTACGGAAAATCTTTTTCTGCGAGTGGAACCGCAAGAAAATAAGTATGGAGATAGTTTGAGATCCAAGGGAGGACAAAGGCTACTTTTTATCTGGGAAAAAAATTACCCGGGACTTTTATCCCGGTAAATATTTTCTTGCGGGTGGAACTGCGAGAGAATATGTGTGGAGGTAGTTTGACATCCAGGGAAGGACAGGCTATTTTTTATCTTTTTATTTTTAGGGATATGTTTTTACATCATCACATATTATAAAACGAAGTCCCCCTATCGCATCTGATAGTCTGTACACGGTAAACTCAAAAACTACCGAACGGATTTCATACGTCTTTCACCAGTGGACGGAGTGATTCAAGAGGAAGGTTAATGTGTATCATTCATAGACATTTTGTACCTACGACAGAAAAATAAATTTCGGCATATAATATTATGCTTTGCTACCTATGTGAAGCCAGGGCAGGTCGCTAGTTAAATAATATTCAGGTATCTGAATATGCCAAATTATTAATAAATAATAGATAATTGTTTTTTTTTAATCTGAGATCAGTTCCACATTTAGTTGGATCCAAGTCAGATTAAATAGTAAGACAATTTCAATGGAAATACTAGATAGATGAGCTAACGATTTTACCCTCAATCTTTAACCCTAGGTAATCTTGATTGGAGCTAAAAAGGAATCTATTTCTAAAACCAGACATCTCTGCAAGCTCCATTAGAAGCACTGGTATCGACAAGGGTGGTGAAGCGGTGCGGCGGCGGGCGGCGGGGTGGTTTCACAAACAATCCTCGCGGATATTGAACGCCGATGCGTTCGGAAATGCAGCGATGAGCGCCGTCGGCTGCGTGGAACGGAACGTTGCTCGTCTCATTGCACGGCAACCAACGTGTGAAGATATGAATGCCCTCATTTTCATCCAGTTTGTATTCATATTGCAATACGATTTCAAATAAACAGCGACGATTTAATTTTGTGATCACGATAATGTAATCAGCCTTGTGAAACGCGTTGTTCTGCATGGAATTTTGCTTTATAAAATTTTAATTAAATGTCCTTTGAGGTAAACATTGTAATGAAAGTGCGGAAAACAAATTGCTTTGTATCTTCTATGACGGCGTGAGGCTAAGTAAAGTTGCGGTTTTATGTTCAGTTAAATATTAACTTACTACTTAACTACCTATATTAGGTAGATACTAAAGCTGTGGTTCCGCAGAACGTGGAAGACGGCAGACGGCAACGGCATGTGCCGCGCGGCAGGTCACGTCCTACCGGGCGTCATTTGCCGTCGTGTGCGGAATCGGTCTCATACAATTTAATACTGCATAGTAGTGCCGCCTGCCGTCGCGGCACATGCCGTTGCCGTCTGCCGTCTGCCGCGTCCTGACAGCTTTACACACATTTTCAGCCAAATTGCAAATAAGTAATAGAATAGAGAGATCCGGTTATATATTACTTGTAAGTTATTAAGTTTATTAGAACAAGTGACGACAGAAATAACTTAAGAATAATGGGTAATAAAAAGGTATAAATACATTTTAAAATGGGTATAAAGTACAATAGTACCTACGCAACTTAGTTCATTCTTATAGAAACAAATGGAAAGCGCAATACAATATAAACCGGGGGTTAATAACTTCATTCTTACAAATCAAAAGAGCCGGGGCTCTTCACTATGATTAAATAAAACGCAATTTTTTCCCAATGTTTAAACCCACATAGCTATTAGTTATATACCTACTTTGTTGGGGGGGGTAAGCGTAGCCATCTGTTGCGGTCAAGTGTGCTCCTTCCGAAGCTGGATGAGCTTCCATCCTTCATGGACAAAATAAAACGCCTTACAATTCGTATTATGTAAGTAGATGGGAAAACTGGAACGCAGTTTATTTGATTTGTGCTTTGTTGGGTCTCTGCGTGGGTTCTGCTTTAAGAGTGCGGTTGTTTGTTTTCGTCTTTTCCATTTAAATCCTTATTCAATTACTTTTAGGGTTATTTTATTGCTGCTATCTAATTAAGTATATGTTATGTCTGAACTCTGCAGTAAGAGGTAGGTAAATAAGGTACATCATGTTATGTTTAGGTAAGTATTTGGTACAAGTTAGCATTGGTCAATATAATGCGTGATTTTAAATGACGAATACGGAAATAGAAAAGTGTCGAGTCATCCTTAAATATTTCGCCAAAGCAAACGTAATTTACGAGATGATAATTATAATTTATGCTAAATGGAAACTACTAACTTCTAATACTTAGTTTATACGAGTTATTGATTTACAAGTACATTAGTAGCAAGTAAAAATAATAAATATAGAGTCTAAAATTAGAAACACCTTAGCACGCTTCACTACTCTGATAGTAGTTATTGTAAAACAAAAATGACCAGCTTTAGTATTTTCTCTGTACCTACAATCACATACCGCTATTTATACTTATCATAACAAAATTGTCGTATGAGGCTTTGTAAATAGAGTGGCAGAGTTTTCTTTGTTTTTGATAAGAATAGGGCAATAGATAAATTAGAAACAAGGAAAATATTTTAGCGACGAGTGCCATATTATAGATTGTTATAATTTATAAATCGTATAAGTGTTTTAGAGACATAGGTACGAGCAAGAAGCAGATACAAACACACTCACGCCTTTTATACCTGAAGGGGTAGGAAGAGGGGTAACTATTACACCCATTTTTCGCCGTGCGTATCTATTCCGTCCTATGATGTGATAGGGAGCGAGCCTATCGCATATCGGGCACAAATTCCAGACTGCGGGCTGATACTGAATAGAAAAATCACTTTGCCCGACCCGGCAATCGCACCCGAGACTTCAGCATTGCAGTCGTACCGTAACACATCTACTTCGCCGACTCCGAGGCGGTCAGAAGCAGATATCATTATAATATACAAGAACATAAACTCTCATAATTAATATTTTACGTTAAAGTACGAAGCGATAAACCACTATAAAGGTAATTCAGTAATTTATGTAACGAATCAAATTGTAACCGAATTAAAATGGATAACCGTAGTAATTCACGGAATTTGTTGTAGGTAATACAAAACCTCCATGGAATATCTAAGATCCTTTGAGCAAGTTTTAGCTAAAATTGTCTAGTTATCCGGTAACGAGGCATGAACCCACATTGGGCACATCAATCAGGGATATTTTGTTAGCCCCGTATTATATACTGCCCACTGCTAAGCACAGGCCTCCTCTACAAATGACAGGGTAGTATATCTATACTAATATTATAAAGCTGAAGAGTTTGTTTGTTTGTTTGTTTGTTTGAACGCGCTAATCTCAGGAACTACTGGTTCGAATTGAAAAATTATTTTTGTGTTGAATAGACCATTTATCGAGGAAGGTTTTAGGCTATATAACATTACGATGCAACTATTAGGAGCGAAGAAATAATGGAAAATGTGAAAAACAACGGGGAAAATTATTCATCCTTGAGGGCTTCCATTGCGTGCGCTGCGAAAACGGTCCAAGATACCAAAAATATATGTATGAAAGAATTTTTCCTCTTGAAATGATCTAAAAAAATGTCCGCGACAGTATATGTCTATCTTTTAAGATTAAATCTCTAGAACCTTTTTTATGGTAGTCAAATTTGGTCGAAATTAATGCATTATTTGTTAAGAGTTGTATCAACGTCATAATATTAATCTTTATATCGAAATAAATGTGTTGGATAGTGATTCAACGGGAAGGTTTTTATGTATGTACTTTTAGCCCGGAAAAACTTATTAACGCGGGCGAAGCCGTGGGCAGAAGCTAGTTATTAGATAAATATCTATCCTTACAAAATAATATGAGGGACATAATCTATATTTATAGAGACTCGTTTTCACGGTGAGGTCTTCTGTAAGTAATAAGTTTAGCGCTGTGTAAAAATACGGACAATAACGTCATGATATAAATGTGATTCTTATAGGTAATAATTTTGTTCGCAAAATACGTGTTTTACTTATATTACAAATTACAATGGCAAAATTGAGAATATGTTTCAATGTTTAGTATTTGTTACAAGTAAACGCAAAAACTCTTTTAAAACGGATATGGATGAAAAATGCAGGCCATATCTTGGAATTGTATATACCGGAAAAGTACAAGTGTGAGTTTTATCCTGCCAAAGGTAAAATAAGTAGGTGGAGCTGCGAGCAACCTTACTTACTTACTTATAAATAATTCAATGTTTTATGTTGACAGATACGAAGTTACATTTTGATTTAATTAATTTATATGCGCACTTGATGTATTAAAAAACCCATAGGCGCATTATGTTTCGGGAAAATAGACGACATTAACTACGCTATTAGATACTAGATGGCGTTGGTATCTAAATTATCTCCAAGGTGAAGTAGATTCGTACTTTGTACAAGTCAATTTAACTACTTTATCATATCATCGATCAAGGCGTTTGATTTTTTATGGGTACATAAGAAATATTATTTACTATGATTTATTGCAGCTCATTATAATATTATGTTGGTAAGTCCATTTAATAAGACGTATATGAAGTCAGCATACCTTATATTTGAATGTATAGTAGGTACCAGTAAAATAATAAACCTGCTTTGGCGGCGCCACTTTTGTTTTTTCGCTTTATTACAAGCCGGCATAATTGTGTCGACTGGCGAGGGACAATCATCGCTCGTCAGTCTAGAGATGGGTAAATGCCCGGGCATTTTGGGCACATTGAATAACTGCCCAATAACCGCCCATAAATTCCTGCCCTCGGGCATTTATGTGGGAATTTATATTTTATTCACAAAATAAGCTATATTATGTAAGAATTGTATGAAATCAATATTGATAATTCTATCTATTACTTGTTTATCGCATAATCGCGTATTTTTAAGCACTTTTTACACAAAATATGTAGTATGTAGTTTTGCAAAACTATATTTGTCAATTTTAATGTCTAGTAGTTGCCTCGGCGGCGTAGTTGTATTACCGTACGACTGCAATGCTGAGGTCTCGCGTTCGATTCCGGGTCGAGCAGAGTGATATTGGGTTGAATAGAATTCAGTATCAGCTCGGAGCCTGGAATTTGTGCCCAATATGGCGATAGGAATGAAATGGACTATAGCCTAGTTAGCAATGGAACGGTCTACTGAGACAATGTACGGAGGTTCAAAAACCCAAGGCACATACCTCTGACTTTTCAAAGTCATGTGCGTATCGTTTATCAATAATTATCATTCACTTTAACGGTGAAGGAAAACATCGTGAGGAAACCTGCATACCTGAGAAGTTCTTTGAATTTCGAAGGAGTGTGAAGTCTGCTAACCCGCAATAGGCTAGCGTGGTGGACTAAGGCTTAAACCCTCTCCGTAGTAGAGGAGGCCCGTGCCCAGCAGTGGGCACATATTCAGTACAGGGGTGGTATTATTATTTACTAGCTTTTGCCCGCGGCTGCGCCCGCGTTGAAAAGTTTTTCCAGGATAAAAGTCCTGGTTTATACTTTCCCGGGATAAGAAGTAGCCTATGTGTTAATCCAGGACATGATCTACCCGTGTGCTATATTTCATCAAAATCCGTTTAGTAGTTTTTGCGTGAAAGAGGAACAAACATCCACACATCCATACATCCATACACTCTTACAAACTTTCGCCTTTATAATATTTACAGGGGTGGTATTATTATTTATATTATTATTATTATGGCGATAGGCTCGCCTCCTATCACATCATGATTCACCACAGAATACGCACGGCGAAAAGTGGGTGCACTAGTTGCTCCTTTGCTTACCTCTCCTCTCTTCTTCGTGGCGTCGAAGAAATACTTGCTCGTCTTTTATGGTGAATATCTATTGCAGTTTCTTTTGTTATAAATGCTGTCCAATGTTTTTTACTCAATACCGCGTGGTGTTTTAAGCTTGCGCAAGTACATTTAGGTACGTGCAAAAATGTTATATTATGTATTGCTTAAAGCTTATTGTGTATATTAGAGTACATAAGTGAGTGAATATTATACCATCTAATAATTTATGTTTACTGAATGTGACAGAAAAAATTATATCTCTTTTAAATAATGAAAACAATACCTACCTCCATTATTATTTCTACTGCAGATAGCAACTTTATAGTTAATAAGTTAGTATAGAAATTAGCCAGCGCCACTAACATCATGATTTTTACTGGTGGTAGGTCTCTCATATGGAAGAGTCCGTCTGGGTGGGTACCACCGCAATGTCTATTTCTACCGCCAAGCAGCCAGTGTGCACGCACTGTTGTGTTTCGGTTTCGAGGAAATTGTAGCCAGTGTAACTACTGGATATAATGAGTCTTAACATATCTCACAATGACGAGCGCAGTTGAATGCCACACAGTACTTTGCAACTCAACGTGCTGGATGGTGTTGCTACTGTTTATGGGCGGCCGTATCGGTTACCATCAGGCAAACGGCATGTTCGTTTCGCCATTAAATGCTATAAAAAAACAAATAATGATACGTCTGGGATTATGTTGATACTATCAACACTCAAGTCATTACCAACAAATAACAAAAACGAATTTAATATCAATTATATTCCGTAATAGCGTAATGGCTTTACTTTTATTTTTGTTATATTTTGGTCATATTTAAATAAAGCGAAAATCTAACCCAGGAAGAATTTGGTAGAAGGGATAAGTGTCAAGAAACAGAAAGGACGCGTCATAGCCACATATGACGTCATTGAGAATTACTAGGCATGCGAAACGAAGAGATGAGGCGATATCTCCGCTACGCACCTACTGCTGCCCATGGCAATATTTAACATACGAATTACTGCCTCATTCTTAACCAATTTTAATGCAGTTTTCGCAAAAAGGCTTCTTTTTCGTATCATTTACAGTTACATATAGAATAATGTGCAAAATCAAACATAAGATAACCCTATTGTTTTTTATCCAACTTTTCACAGATGTTATTGTTTCGAGTTGAAAAGTAATTTGTTTTAGTCTTAATTTATCTATTATTATGATTTATAATTGTAAGTTCATACTGTTGTAAGATAAAATTAAAATGCCCACAAAAAGTAACAATAGTTCTTTTCTAATTTTATGTAAAAAATACTACTTTCGTTTAAATTAATAATCTTTGTTCAACTATCTGCCTTTCTTTTTTTGGCCCAGCAAATGGGCGGTTATCGGGCATAAATTTATTTATGCCCAAAATGTCCGGCATTTATCATATTTTCCCGCCGGGCAGAAACACATTACCCATCACTAAGTCGACACTCTATCTGGACTTCTCTCTGCTTACCATCAGGGTCATTTTGCCATGCCCGTATAAAAAAAAAAAAGTTAACTTTGTCAATACATGAGATTAGTTCCATATATTTTTATCATAACATGATGACGTTTTTGACCGACTTCAAAAAAGGAGATTCTTTAATCTGAGCTTATCCGAATACTCCTTTAACATTAGAAGATATGCTCTCTCAAACATATTCTCATATGCTCTAAACATATTCTCTCTCCTCTTCATAATATACAATTCAGTTATGTATTTTCGTAGAATTGGCTCTACTTTCGAAGTTAACTGTACCTCTAACGGGCACAATTATTACGTGTAACTGTGTGCAGACATTGTGTATTGGCTTACTTCCAACGTCAAACCCTTGGGTTGGGCTTGACATCCCATGCAGGGTGTGAATAATGCTACCTTAGTAAACTGTAAGGTCTGAAATCAGATTTGATGGTTGCCTAACGTAATATAGGTTATATTACCATGTAACCTATGCTTTAGTATTGATTATATTATAAAAACTATATGAAAAAGGAACATTCCTGAACTGCGTTGGATATAAACTTTTATAGAGAAGATAGTGCGATGATTAAAAACTTATGACAGTAACTTCATTTCAATAATGTACTGTAGTAAAAATACGGATTAATTCTTTATCCTGGTTTGTTTACGTCCTGCTAAATAATTGAATTTCCTTTATGTAAATTTTATCGTAAAGTCCTTAATATCTGCCACTTGCCTGAGAATGTGTAATATGTATGATAGTGAAGTACAGATATTCTGTATAGTGATAAGTGATGAATGTTTGTAGTAAAACATATCGTGTCTACCAAGTACCAACGTATAAAAAATATAAAAATAATTTCAAAATTTATTTGAATAACTATAAATTAAAAGTTGACGAATATATCAGTACAGTATTCGTAAAATATTTTAATAAAAATTCATTAATCATTTCTTTAATGAGAAGTACCTAAGCAAGTAGAGTGTATAAGTACATAATATAAAATACGTCACAAAATTTCAAGTTATCAACCTTAAAAGTAAACGGCACTTCAAAAATAATTTCTTTATTAATTGTCATTAATAAATTTTGTGTAATTGTGACAATTATGGAAGAGTTTGGAGCAATTAGCGTCTGTTGGTAGAGGGTGCTTCTTCACGAGAGCCATCTGGCGGCGCTCCAATGTGGCTCTTCTTAACACGAGAAAATTCACTTCTCCACGGGCGTAACTGCTTCACAATGACGATTCTACTTCAAGGGAATAAAATCTAAAAATGCTCGAACTGCGGCACCTATTGTTATAAACTTGCGAATAGTTTTAAACGAATCTTCAAATAAGGTATTGGTTGTACAGTTGTGTTTCAAAGAAAATCATAGTTTGCCGGAGTGTTATCAAAATTAGATTTATTACGGGAATTAATATAGCCTTACCTGCACTTTGAATTTACGTTCGTAGTTATTGATTACCTATCTTTCAAAAGTAATATTTTAAAAGGAATCTGTATATGATATCGTATAATATGAAATTGCACTTAAAGATTAAATTACAGAAATTCTTTATACTACTATTACTGCAAATTGGAAAACCTTATTAAAGTTAATTGATTTTGTAATCCATATCAAACAACTTGCAGTCATTAAATAAATGTAATGCTTGTGAAATAATGTAAATTGTGATAATTTTACAAATTTCTGGCACCAGGCCAGCGTGCGCTCGCACCAAATATTGCCAAAGCTTCAATTACACGCTGTATTATATTCTTTTAGCGTTTGGATACACACAAATATTGCTTCGTTGACTAGGTTTTATCGCGGGTCCAACCGCTTGAAAGCTGGAGGGAGGTTCTTTTCCAGGATACAAGTTTAGGTGTACACTTTTCAGTGACAATAATAGGTTTTATTAATTCATCTATGCGCCAAATTTCATGCAAATTAACTCATCTATGCGCCAAATTTCGTGCAAATCCGCTCAGCGCTTCTACAGATCACTTGAAATGATCCAAATATCACAATTATAACATTAGCAAAATTCAGTGTTTAGCCTACTTCTTCCCACTTTCTACTGTTTCTTTAACCTTAATATAGTTAATTCTTGTTTGTGACCAATGTAATACTACTAACAGACGATTAGATGTGGTATCATCGTACCAATTCGTCACGCGGTACAGTCTTCACGCCACACGATCGAACCGTACTATGCGATGTCCAGTTGTAAGTGGGCACATACGATGCGATTTGACACAGCCGAACCAATAAAATGGTATGCCATCGAACCATATCGCATCGTGTGGGGCACGGTTCGATGAACATTATTATTATTATTGTTGGTACGGCTGGTTCGATGGCTTGTCCATCAAACTTGGTTGCATACAACTGGACATCGCATGGTACGGCTCGATCGTGTGGCGTGAAGACTGTACCGCGTGACGAATTGGTCGCATGATACCAAATCTAATCGTCTGTTAGTAGTATTATACTATGCCTTTTTCGTGTTTCATGTAATTTCATGTTAGTACAAGATTAAAAGTGTAGATTAGGCCATTTAATGAATAATCTTGATCACGCACACAATTTTCATTTCAATCATTCGTAATCGCACTTTTAAATAACATTAAGACTATTTTTGTTCCAAAAAATGTATTTGTTAAAAGGCTTTAAAAACTCATTTTTATTATAAATACATTGTGTATTTATAATAAAAATGAGTTCTTAAAGCCTTTAGACTGCCTAAAGACTGCCTCGGTGGCGTAGTGGTATTGCGTACGCATTACGAGTACGATTTGCGCGCTGAGGTCCTGGGTTCGAATCCCGGGTCGAGCCAAAAAAAATTGTGACTGGGTTTTTCCATCTTAAAGTTTACTCAGTCGCAGCTCGGAGTCAGGAAGTTGGCGGTGTGATACCCCCGTGCCTCGGAAAGCACGTAAAGCCGTTGGTCCTGCGCCTGATCTCTCTCCGGTCATGTCGGATTGCCGTCTCACCGGACTATGAGAGTGAAGGAATAGCGAGTGCACCTGTGTATTGCGCACGCACTTGTGCACTATAATATCTCCTGCGTACCTGGCTGATCTCCGTTGAGATTGGCCGCCGTGGCCGAAACTGGCTAGGAGGATTTCACATTGTGTATAGAACTGTTAAGTAGTACAACACAATCAAATAAGCATAAATTGGTCTCATAATTATATTACATACGCTGAGATAACAGTAAAATATAAATGCACATTTTAATACATCTAGAACGCTGATTAAACGTACCGAACTCCTACCATCATTACATTGCCTCCAAGTTCCAATATTTCCCACATTTTAAGCAATGAAAGATTAATATTGACAGTGCAGTTTGATGTACCAGACTCTACATATTTATTAAAAACAAACTGAATGTAAAGAGCGTCTTACAGGGGTGGAGTAGGCGAGCACGGGGTCGAGGTCCCCTGGCGGGTCTCCAAAGTATTCACTGGCTGTGTTATGTACATTTATCGCTGTATATCGATTTGACTCACTGAAACTGTAATTTCTGGTAACGCGTCGACACTACTATAGATTTAGTGGACTGTGGAATATTGCATCTTACTTTTGAAGAACTGGAGCGTTGCGGAAATTTTATTTTTGTGAAGAGAAAATACAATTGTGTAAAGAAAAGCAAACTTGATTAGAAGTTTTGAAAATGTTCAGCTACTTATGTGTTATGAGGCTGACTGTACATACAAGATCCAACGATAAGTTAACTGCTTACTTATATTTCTTGACCTATAAAAATAATAAATAATACCAGCCCTGTATTATATACTGCCCACTGCTGAGCACGGGCCTCCTCTACTACTGAGACGGTTTTAGGCCTTAGTCTACCACGCTGGCCTAGTGCAAGTTGGCAGACTTCACATACCGTCGAAATTCTTATGGAGAATTCTCAGGCATGTAGGTTTCCTCACGATGTTTTCATTCACCGTTAAAGCGAACGATAATTGGTAAACCATACACACATAACTTCGAAAAGTCAGAGGTGTATGCCTTGGGCTTGAACCTCCGGACATTGTCTCGGCAGACCGTTTCTTGACCAAATAACAACAAATAATACTTAAGTGTTCTTCGATAAGATATATAAGTAAAATAGTTATTAGCATTAGGTTATTATTTAGGTGAACGCGCGACAACGCGCTAACAAGTTACAAAATCGCGCGTCCACGAGAACTTATATAGACCATATTTGCTCAGCTTTATCTTAAAAACCCTTTTAGTGACTTTTATACAGTATGTTTCGTAATATTTTATACAAATATTTCGTGTATTCGCGAGTATCGAGTCTTAAAGCTCGCTGGTTATGCAGCGGTGACACGTTGATCTTATAACACTGCTTCCTGATCTCGTGTTGCGATGTTACCTATCAGAATATTTAAGTTCGAGCGCATGCAATACGGGTAATAAAGGAAATTTACTGTATATAAATTGTTGTGTAATTACACACACACACACACACACTTACTTACGCCTATTATCCCCTAAAGCTAAAGGGTAGGTAGAGGCGCACCCTCTTTTCGCCGTTATTCCGTCCCATGATGTGATAGGGGGCGAGCCTATCGCAATGTCGAGCACAAATTCCAGACTTCGAGCAGCTGTTCTGTAATTATTTTAAATTATTCTACATAATATATTTTTAGGCTATTGCATAGCTTCTATCGTGGGCCTTGAGTGTGGAGACCGAATCCAGAAATTCCGTAACGAAAAAAATAACCTGACACCCCTCACTCCGACCGGCACAGCGGTGATATTTTATTTTCAACTCTATCACAACCTGTAGAGTGTAAAATTCCATATTATAAGTAAGTTTACTACTACATATTGTACTCTTACAAGACTGCGATAATATTGTAAGAGTACAATATGTAAGAGGATATGAGCTGAATGTTAAACGATAAAAGGTTGAAATTACCGTGTATTTAAAAATTGTTCCAGTCAGTGAAACGTATCGAAATGTCAAACGTGATTCTAAGTTTGAATTTTTAAAAAGTTTTTATTTTGTATCTGTTCAAAGAGGTTATAAATATTAGAATTGCCTGCTTAGAGTTTCAGCGTTAGGGCACGAGTGAAATTTGAACAATAGAAAAAAAAATTATAATTACATAAGTTGATAAAAAATGCTATGCAATAGCTTTACCGCGGCAGTCTCCGAGTGCCACACGTCTTTTTTTTATCGCATTGAATGACGAGACGAGAACGCCGTTCGCCTAATGGTATGCGATACGACCGCCTATAAACAGTAGAAACACCATCCAGCACCTCGAGTTACAAAATAATGTGTGGCATGCCACTGCGCTCGTCATCCTGACAGATAAGATGTTAAGTCTCATTTAAATGTCCAGTAGTTACACTGGCTACAAAAACAAAACTAAATGTATAAAAACAGTATATTTTGCTAATGCCTATTGTCCCGGTCTTACGTACGTAATCTTGATCCATTATAAGTTTCACACACAACTTAGAAGTTCAGTTACCAGATTTGCGATATATTTTTGAAGATCATTTACTTACGAAAAATGAACCCGAGATCTTCAATTTCATAACTTGCTAGTAACTTACTGTGCATCAGGGGCTCATTTTTCTCTGCATAAATAAATTTAATCTTATAAGCAGGTAAAAGAACACCTTCAGTGACATCAAAACGAGGTAACATGCTCCGGCGATTAATTAACTCGGTAAGAGGGAAGATGCAGGTAAAAAGCTGCATATGTGCGTGTTTATATTCCCGACGCGTCTGCCGTCCACACTCTTATATTGCACAAAATCTATGTTATGCAATACATTATGTATACAGAGGACGGGCGTAGTCTGTATGCGCGGCTCTCCACCGAGCTTGAAACTTGAGTGGCCAACTTTGTCGGCCACGCGGTGAAACTTCGTTTTTCATTTAATTTGCCCGAAACGAGTGCAGCTTACAATATTTTCAACGCTTGCAACTTTTGGCTCGGTCCTTCGTTATAAATTTATAGTTAGCCACGGCCAGGTACGTTATTGCCCGTAATATCTTAATCACTTATAAAACCACCCCAACTGTAATGAGTTTAATGCTCGAAAGTCAAAAAACAGCGCGACGAACGTTTCGAACTGTGTCATGTCGTATACAGTATTTGTGAATTGTTGGTTCGCTCCGTCGAATGGCACGCTGCATGTAATAAGCGTTCTGTTGTGACATCCACCCAGACAACGCCAGTACTGAGCTCCAATGTTATTCAAGTCACTCCGTTGGAATAACAAGTCGCGTAAATATCGTCTGATGGTCAACGGTATTACATTACTTTTATGTTCACATAAATCTGCTGAAACTGCTATTTGTAGTTAGACGCTGAAACATAACAGTGAACGGTTTTCAATAAACAAGCTTAGTTCGGTGAGCCGTGAGCGCAGTGCGCATGGTGCAGACTTTAATACTTACGTCTGCAGCGGGCGTGCGTGTGTCGACTCGGCTAGAATGTCTTGCAAAGCCTTTTTAATGTGTTGTATGCGGCGAGGATCGTTCCGGCGGACGATAAGGAGTGATCTGCGGAAGACAGCGTTGCAGCGTGCAGCAGACACGATCGATAGTGCAGCGGGGCCCGCGCCTGTTGCCTCCCGCGGCCTCCCGCGCCCACCGGGCCCCCACGCGCCCCCACGAGCCGGCGGCAGCTGAAACTTTCGCGATAAGTACGGAACTAGCGCGTGCCGTACGCAATGCAATATTGTTAGCCGGTTACGAGCCTGAAACAGCGGATATTAAGGCTACAGCGACTCGGCCGTCCTGTTTTTACACTGTGAGTTTCAAATGAATACAAACTTTGCGTTGCATTGTATTAATTTTTATTATCTCACTAACCGCTGCTGGAGTACTTACTGGCTATGTCAATTAAATTGAATGTCGTCGGTAACCACGTCATATAATAATATAAACACATTTCTTTCTCTCTTTCTATGATGTGTAAATTAAATATGCTGCTTCTTACCAATAAACTTTATTAATTAGGGTCAGTTTCACAGGTTTCCAGTATATTTTATCTGACAGTTATCGTATTAAACAGCTAATGTAGATAGTACTAATTTTATTACCGTTTATTTGGGAGCATGAATTAGAGCGTAACTTTTGTATTTGGTCGGCTTATACATTTATGGGGAGAGTAGCATTTATCATCATGCGGTGAAATTGGACCTTGATGTCTTATTTAGTAACTGTTTTGTTCCTTCTTTTCTTACGTCATCTATACTCATTATAAACAAGAGTCAGAGAGAGGTTTTCCATTTAAAAAAAAATTACTCAGTCGCAGCTCGGAGTCAGGAAGTTGGCGGTGTGAAACCCCCGTGCCTCGGAAAGCACGTAAAGCCGTTGGTTCTGCGCCTGATCTCTCTCCGGTCAGATTGCCGTCTCACCGGACTATGAGAGTGAAGGAATAGCGAGTGCTCCTGTGTATTGCGCACACACTTGTGCACTATAATATCTCCTGCGTACCTGGCTGATCTCCGTTGAGATTGGTTGCCGTGGCCGAAACTGGCTAGGAGGATTAAACAAGAGTCAAAAATAAATAACCACATGGGCAAAATATTATGTCAGTTATAAGTTCTTAGTAATTTATTGGTGGTTTATATTGGGTAGCCACGACAACATCCAAATATTTTATATGATACTATAAAATTTGGATACGAAGCAACTTTGTACAAAATGCCATAGTTTCCAAAGAACATAAATTCGCAGTAAGTGAACGTAATTTCCACCTGCCATGAAATATAGCATTTTACATCAATAAAGCATTTTACAAAGAAAATTCGAGGCATTTTAGTTCGCCGATAGGAAGTTCCGCAAGAAAGTTGTGGTCGCACTACCGGCCAAGTTTTGCAGTTCCGACCACGCCTCACATACAGTTTGCAGCTTCCTTCCTCCAGATGTGACACACATTTTTTCTCCTATCTGGTAATATTCGCTGACAACAAGACAGGTGTACGAAACATTTTTGGCTGATTTCATTCGCAATTAGCAATGTGGACGACAACGTGAGGGTGTACATTACGCATCATTTTTATACGGATTGTGTTTTTGCTTGAAAACTTTTTACACATGCATTATTCTGGATCCTATTTTTATATAAAGAGAAAACCGGATAAACATAAATCATAAGCTACATCTACTAAAGAAGTGTATAAGAAGTTTATACTAAATTTTAAATGAGGAAAAATTTTCTCACGGCCAAAAAGGTGAATAGCTCCAGCTGTGTTACTTGCTAACAAATTTTCAGCAAGTAGACTTAGTTTACCGTTTCTCATAACAATTAAAACTTCCTCGCGAAACGAAACAAACTATGCTCCGAAAGCCGGAAGAAAAACGCTCGGATCGTGATTTCTTTGACGAAATGTTAATAAATGGGGCGCTTACACCTTATAATTGGGAAAAACTGTCGCGTCGCCCTCTCAGTTACAGATGGGAATAAATCTTTATGTAGTCGGGGATCGGTGGGTGCCTTTAGCTCGGTGTCGGTAACTTATTCAGATCACGCGCCCACTCTGTCCTCTGAATATAAGGAATATAAGGCGTTGTGGCTCATTTATTGTACGTCAAGAACGCGCGTCGCTGCGTCGGCTGGCAGTCGCCGAGCCCTGCTGTTCGAGATGCTCAAACTACCCTTAATAATTAATGACTGCCGTCACCTAACGGTAATTTTAATTATGCCGAAGCGTTCTAGGGCAAATAAATAGGTATTCGTACCGCGCTGACGTAGTTCCAAACAACTTTAGTTGCAAAATATTAGTTACGCTTATTGCTGTTTTAATTAGTTAGACAGTGATTCCCGAGGCGATGAGTATTCTAGAATATTTATTATATTAACAACGCTTGGGGATTTTAGTACTAGTAACTTATGATTTTTGTTATTTGTGGCAGAAGAAATAAAATAGGTTTCGATATGGTAACGAAAATTATTAGGTTGTTAAATAGTACCCACTTTTACATTATAATCTATCATAGGTAAATCAAGTTATATAGGCATACAAAATATCTGTACGCCTACATTTTGGTACTAGGAATCAGACTTAACATAATCTGTAATTTTAAATATAAGCTTCTTTGGTAAGATGTAATAAGAAAGACTTAGATTTAAGGCATAATTTATCTGTTTGTTTTATTTTATTCTCGATTGTTCAATCACACAGTAGACGCAAAATCTCTCCCTTTGGAACATGTCGGGAAATGTCAAAGTGCAACATAGACTCGTTCCGGTGTGCGATAAAAATAGAGTGGGTAGGAGGTTGCGCCGCGCTTGCTAGCACTGTGGAGCTTATTTAATTAGATGCCTGGCATTTAAACAAGTAGTTATAATAAAATTATTTTGTATTCTGTGTTTAATATGCAGGCGATTATTAGGAAAATAAGTAGCGTTTGAAGGTCGATATTAACTATTAATTATAATCTGTATTGTGATTTTGACGTCATATGTACGGTAAAGGGACTGTAGACTGGGCTTAGAATCTGGCAAAAAGAACGCAACTTGTAAGCTTGCACACTCACAATAATATTGTCAGGGGTGCGAAGTCAGGAAACCTCCACGTGGTGCACCCTGGGCAACGGAGCGTCGGTCGAGTTGATCGGCGCAACGGCCAATATCCTGACGAACAGTGGTCTTGGCGGTAGTCGCCGCTTTTTGCGGTGGCTGCCGCATCTTTAGATGGTGGGCCCGTTTATTCGGGCGGCTCCTGGTTCATCCGGGGGTGTCGACGGGCTCGGTGTGCGCTAACACCGCCCCGAGCAGGCAGTGGGGGGGAACCTTCCTCTCCGCTGTCACCGTTGCAGATCGTAATCTAGTATGGAGGTCCGTGGACATGTCTCGCGCTCCTGCTGGACCGAGGGTCTTGGCTTAATCGCCCGGACCACGAGGGAGAATACCTCTATAAAAAGTTACCCCGAATCCCAAGCGGCGGCGCACCGCGAGGGGATGCATGGCCGATGGGTAGTTCGGTCACTAGTGCGACCCCCGCCAGAGTACCGGCCGACCCTCTTGGCGGGTTACGCTAGGCTTACCCAGGTACCTCTCGTTGCCGGCCGTGGTCGCTTCCATGGTCGGCAGTCGGGAGGCCTGGCGTGCGGTGGCCCACTTCTGCGAGGTGGTCCTCTCGCAGAAGGAGAGTGCCGAGAGGGATCGGGAGCGGGAAGATCCCTCCCGCCGCCAGAGGAGACGAAGGAGGCGCCGGGTGGACGACTGACCGGCGTCTCCCGCCCTGTGGATTGGGGGCGTTTGGAGAATTCCACCACGGTATCCCCTGCCTGTCGTAAAAGGCGACTAATAGGGGCCACCGGGGGTCACGGGCGGGCAGCAGGGGGCTGTCCGTCTTTAGTTTTGTGTATCCTTTGCACATTGTTGTGACCCCCGTGATGGACGGCAGCGTGGCTGGTTGGCCTCACGCTGCCGTAGACGCTGAGAGCGTCCTTCGGTGCGCGGGGGCGTCTGAGCCCCCCCCATAACAGGAGACGGGCCGCACCAGGCGGCACCGCGCAGGGGCGGTTGCGGACGACAACTTAGACATTCGTCAGAGGAAGCCCGCAGCCGTCCCTAATGCGCCGAAGATGGCCACCGCGGAGTTTTAGTTGGTATGCCGTGCGGTGTACATAGGTTAGGGACTCGGCCCGGCGGTCGCCCGATGTTTTCCATCTCTCCGGGCGGCTCAACGCCGGGTCGTAAGGCACGGTGACCCCAACATAACCGCTCGGTCGCCCCCCTTGAAGGCCGGGCGGTAGTGGTAATGCACTTTCTCCGCGAAACCAAAAAAAAAAAAAAGGCTTACCCAGGTACAGGGGGCACTGCCTGGGTGGACTCTTATTTCCCCCATACTCGTGGGATTCAATATGAATAACTTAAACCCAAAAATAACTTTGACGAGGGTGCCTACTCCAGTTCCGGCTGGAGAGGCGGAGATTGGTGGGCGAAAGCCTGCTGATCGAGTGCGGAGAGTCGGCGCGGGCAAGAAGATGTCCACAGGCGTCGACTCTGAGTCGAGTGGGAGCGTTTCCTCCGTTCGGAGCCGAAGGCTCTGGAGGAAACGCTCAGAGGTGAGTAGCAGGTCGTCCCTCAGGAGCGACACTGAGGAGCTGGTCCCGAAGTCGCAAGCGACAACCGGACGCGGCAGGGGAGGACCATCTTTGGTCGACGATTCCGTCGACGTGGTAGAGATCGCCCAATAAATGGAACTAAATTTCCTCCAGGCGAACATCAACCACTGTGCCAGTGCCCAGGACCTGTTGTCCCAAAGCCTGGCGCAGTGGTCGGTGCAAGTGGCCGTGGTCGCTGAGCCGTATTTTGTCCCCCCCCGGGATAACTGGGCGGGGGACCTTGACGGCTTGGTGGCCATCATCAGCCGGGGCGCCGCTGGCTCCCCACCCTTCGAAAAAGTAGCGAAGGACAGGGGATGCGTGGCGGTTCTGTTGGGAGACATTTGGATAGTAGGAGTGTACTTTTCTCCCAACAGACCCCTCGCCGAATTTGAGTCTTTCCTCATTCGGCTGGGGGCCTTGGTGGAACAAGGCCAACCTCACCCGGCGGTCGTCGCCGGCGACTTCAACGCCAAATCCGTGGCTTGGGGTTCGCCGGCGACGAACGGTCGTGGTCGGGTCCTGGAGGAATGGGCGATCTCTGTCGGCCTGGTCGTCCTGAACAGGGGGTCGGTGGACACATGCGTGCGGCACAACGGCGGGTCTATTATAGACCTGTCGTTGGCGAGTGCCGCCGTCGCACGCCGTGTCCGGGACTGGAGAGTCCTCGTGGGCGTGGAGACGTTGTCGGACCATCGTTACATCAGGTTCGGCGTCTCCGCGTCCCCGAGTGTCCAGTCCGGTGGTGTACCGAGTGCCCCAAATCAGGACGGCCCGCGGTGGGCGCTTCGTCGCCTCGATGGGGAGGCCCTAGTGCTGGCCGCTCTGGTCATGTCGTGGCTCCCCGTGCCGGACGGGCCGGTACGGGTTGAGCAGGAGGCGGAGTGGTTCGGGGTGGCAATGTCGGATGTCTGCGACGCCGGCATGCCCCGAGCTCTCCGCCGTTCGCCGGTGCGACAGGTGTACTGGTGGTCGGCGGAGCTAGCGCAGTTGCGCGCGTCGTGCGTTGCGGCGCGCCGCCGATACGCCAGGCATCGTCGTCGCCGGCTCAGAGAGGAGAATCACGCAGACCAGGAGCGGCAGCTCTATGGCCTCTACAAAGAGGCAAAGAGAGCGCTGCGGGTGGCCATTTATGGGGCCAAGGTTGCGGCACGTAAGGCGTTCGTGGGGACTCTCGACAGGGACCCGTGGGGGCGCCCTTACCGTGTGGTGATGAAGAAGCTTCGCCCAGCGGCGCCCCCGCTGTCGCAGAGTCTCCGGCCAGAATTACTGGCCAACGTAGTCGCGGCCTTGTTCCCGGCCACCGTGGAGTTCACTCCTCCACCGATGGCGCCACCGGATGTGGCGTCATCGTCGAGTGAGAATCCGGCAAGGGATATCCCGGAGGTTTCGCCCGCTGAAATGCGGGCGGCAGTGCTTCGGCTGCGGAGCAAAAACACGGCCCCAGGGCTCGATGGCATCCCCGGGAAAGCCTGGGTGCTAGCCCTCGAGTACCTGGGCCCGAGGCTCCGCAGCTTATTCACCGCCTGCCTGGAGCAGGGCGTCTTCCCGGTGCGTTGGAAAACCGGGAAGCTCGTCCTGCTGAAGAAGGGAGGACGACCCGCAGAGTCGCCGTCGGCCTACCGGCCCATCGTGTTGCTCGACGAGGTGGCAAAGCTCTTCGAGCGCATCATTCATACCCGCCTCGTCGAGCACCTTGAAAGGGTCGGACCAAATCTGGCCGACGAGCAGTTTGGATTTAGGAGGGGACGTTCCACTGTCCACGCGATTCTGCGGGTGAAGGCACAGGCGGAGGATGCAGTGGCCACAGGCAGTGTAGTGATAGCAGTGTCGTTAGATATTTCTAACGCATTCAACTCGCTGCCCTGGCCCTGCATCCACGAGGCACTGCGGTACCACGTGGTGCCGCCCTATCTCCGGCGTCTGGTGCACGCGTACCTGTCTGACAGGCACGTGGTGTATCCGGGCGCCGATGGGTGGCACCGAAGAGCGATGTCGTGCGGTGTTCCACAGGGCTCGGTTTTGGGCCCTCTCCTGTGGAACATCGGGTACGACTGGGTGCTCCGTGGTTCCAATCTCCGGGGCGTCGGCGTGACATGTTACGCCGACGATACGTTAGTCACAGCGACTGCTGGGACCTTCCGGGACGCCGCAACTCTGGCGGCGGCGGGCACCGGCCAAGTAGTTGGAAGAATTCAACGTTTAGGTTTGAAGGTGGCCCTCGAGAAAACCGAGGCCGTGTGTTTTCACGGACCTCGGAGAGGGCCACCGGCCGGTGCCGGCATCGTCGTTGGGGGGGTGCGGATCCCCATCGGCTCTAGCATGAGGTATCTAGGTTTAGTCCTGGATAGCCGATGGCGATTCCGCACCCACTTTAAGGAGTTGAGGACGAAATTGTCCCGGGCAGCGGGCGCTCTTTCCCGCCTGCTGCCCAACCTGGAAGGTCCTGGCTTCCCTTGCTGGAGGCTGTATCACGGAGTCGTGCGGTCCATAGCCCTTTATGGCAGCCCCGTTTGGGCTGACTCCCTGGGCCGCCCCTGCGTCGCCCTTCTGCGCGCCCCGCAGAGAGCTTTAGCGCAGCGGGCGGTCAGGGCGTACCGCACGGTCTCTTTCGAGGCGGCTTGCCTATTGGCCGGATTTCTGCCCTGGGACTTGGACGCCAAATCCCTTGCTGATGTATTCCATTGGCGGGAGGAGGCGTTCAGTCGCGGGGAGCGTCCGGCCCTGAAGGAGGTGGAGGCCAAGAGGGCCGCCTTACGGCGAGCCGCCGTGGAGGAGTGGCGTCTCAGGCTGGAGGCCCCGTCGTGGGGGCACCGGGTCGTAGAGGCAGTGCGTCCTGTCTTTGCCGAATGGCTGGACAGGCGCCACGGAGCGGCAACATACCGCCTGACGCAGGTGCTCACCGGGCATGGCTGCTTCGGTGAGTTCCTGTTTCGGGTGGTAGGTGTAGAGGAGTCGGCCGTGTGTCACTATTGTGACAACTGCCCAATGGACACGGCCCAACATACGTTGGAGTGTTGTCCAGCCTGGGATGAGGAGCGCAGCGCTCTCAGAACAGTCGTCGGAGAAGACCTCTCGCTGCCGGCCGTGGTCGCTTCCATGGTCGGCGGCCGGGAGGCCTGGCAGGCGGTGGCCCACTTCTGCGAGGCGGTCCTCTCGCGGAAGGAGAGTGCCGAGAGGGATCGCCAGCGCAGTGGTGATCCCTCCCGCCGCCAGACGAGACGTAGGAGGCGTCGGGTGGACGACTGACCGACGTCTCCCGCCCTGTGGATTGGGGGCGTTTGGAGAATTCCACCACGGTATCCCCTGCCTGTCGTAAAAGGCGACTATTAGGGGCCTCCGGGGGTCACGGGTGGGCGGGACGTGCCGCCCACCCATTAGTCTAGCCAACTTCTGTGACCCCGTGATGGACATGTCCGAGGCAGCGTGTGTCACGCTGCCTCGGACACCAAAAGGTGGACACGGTACGGTGTTTCGGGGGTTTCTGAGCCCCCGCAACAGGAAAAGGACCGCAACAGCGGTACGTGCAGGGGCGGTTGCGGACGACAACTTAGACGTGAGTCGGAGGAAGCCCGCAACCGTCCCTAATGCGCCGAAGATGGCCTTTAAAAAAAAAAAAAAAAAAAAAAAAAAAAGACATTCTTACAAACTTTCGCCTTTATAATATTAGTAGGATTATCTATTGTGTGTGTGCGGGCACCCTAAGACGATGTCGTTTAATTTTGATGTTTGTGATTGATCGAGAGACCAATACGTAGTTTCTCAACCAATCCCAATAAAAAAAACGGAGTCGCGTCGTGTTTTATTTATGATAATATCATTTTCTCGACCTGTATTACAAATTGTCACAATTCCTTGTGGGCAACCAATTGAGATCGAAGCCCCTTCAAATATCTTTCAAGCAAAATCGATCGGTAATACTCCAACGTGAGTGCCTGAGGGTTATCAAGAAAGTGCGAGTTCTTGCAGCATTATAAGTCTTGCAAATTGCTTTGTATAGGTATGTATTTATGATGATTGACTATTTATAACCATCATTAGTTTTTATTTTATAAAAAATATGTGGTACATCTACACTGTAGCGAGATACTATATTTAACGCACTAACGATGTATCTCTACCATATCTTTCAGGGAAACGACAAAGTGGTAAAGCCACGCTGCTGACATACTTGTCACGGCAACCCAAAGCTGTCACAATTTGTCAGCATTTTATATTCTGTGGAACATTCTTTAGGTGTCGTTTATTCCTTTCTTTCTAAGGCTGGTAATGCATTGCGCGTTTATCACGATTACAGCTCTAGATAAGCCTTAAAAACAGATATGTGTATACGATGCTGATACTAATCATTTTAAATAATAAATAATCAGTGGCGAAATAAATAATCAACCTAAAGCTTGATTGCATTGTGTGAATTTAAAAACTGCCACGACGTTCTTACCTTTTATAAAAGATATAAAAAAAAATATATAGGCGGAAATAGAAAGTATAGAAAATCTGTACCTTAATTGACGGTTAATTGATTTCAAGCATTGTTCTTTAAAACACGTTCGAAGTATACTTACTGGGTTCATTGTTTAATATTCATTAGAATACTTAAGTACTACTTAAGTATTCTTACTAATACTAATACTAATACTGACTACATAATATATTATTACATATATTATATACTAATACTCTTCATAAGAATTTTACTGGTGGTAGGACTCATAATTATGTAAGAGTCCGTCTGGGTGGGTACCACCGCAATGTCTATTTCTACCGCCAAGCTGCAGTGTGCATGCACTGTTGTGTTTCAGTTTGAAGGACATTGAAGCAAGTATGACTGCAGGACATAATTAGACTTAACATCTTATGTCTCAGGATGACGAGCGCAATGGAATGCCACACAGTAGGTTTGTAACTTGAGATGCTGGATGGTGTTTCTACTGTTTATGGGTGGTCGTATCGCTTACCATCAGGCGAACGGCATGCTCATTTCGTCATTTGATGCCATAAAAAAATTGTACATTTCAAAATTATAATCCATAAGTAAATGGAACTCTGGAAGGAAGGACTGCCTCGGTGGCGTAGTTGTATTACAGTACGACTGCAAAGCTGAGGTCTCGGGTTCGATCCCCGGGTCGGGCAAAGTGATAATGAGTTTTTCTATTCAGTATCAGTCCGGAGTCTGGAATTTGTGCCCGATATGGCGATAGGCTCGCCCCCTATCACATCATGGGACGGAATGTCGGCGAAAAGTGGGTGCACTAGTTGCGCCTTTGCCTACCCCTTCGGGGATAACAGGCGTGAGTGTAAGTAAAAGGAACAATTACCCATCTTTCATCGTGTAGTCGGGAAACGTCAATCTTTTTACAAAATAAAACAAAATATACGAAACTTGAAAATAATAATTACAAAAATAAGATTACGGTAGGCAATGTTAATAATTCAATAAATCTCTGTCCATCTCCCGCGAGATAAATGATGCGAACGATATTCGAGATGAATGATTTGTATTGATGAATCGTCAGTGATCAACACGGGGAACGTGGCAGGACGTGTGGAGAAGTGTATCTTCTTAATTTTTCTGATAAGAATTCAATTGATTTTAATAAATGAATCCGTGTTTTAGATTGATTAATAACTCAATGATTCAAAATATAGAGAATATTTTTTAACCAACTTCCAAAAAAGGAGGAGGTTCTCAAGTCGTGTGTTTGTATTTTTTTTATGTGTGTACACTGATTTCTCTGAAAACTGTGAGCGTATTTCCTCGGTTCCATCTTTATTTGGTAAATAAGGGTCGCGAAGTGGTCCCATTTCAATATATCTTGGTTTAGGGTTCATCATTTTATGGAATAGACTGAATAGCCCTGAATAATACGAGTAATTTCATTCGACGACTTAGAAGTGCCCTTAAGAAAGTCGATAATTATCAATGCATAAATTGGAGCTATTTTTTATTGAATAAAAGATAATAAATATGCATGATGACCTTTTATACGAATAAAATGGACTTCCACTAGATGGTAAGGGATAAATATGTATATGAAGCCATTTATTTATAAAAGTCATAAATCGCGGAAACTTAGATTTGTCATACTGCTATCATAAAATGAGTAGGCGCTTTTTGATAGATTCGATAGAATGTGGTTAGTATCTTACTATAATATCTAAATATAGGCTTCTATTGGGCCTTAAAGTGTGATAAATATGAGCTGCTTAGTTTGGGAATGAATATATTAGGATGCTTTTAATAGGTACATATATTACTGTAATATGTATGTGACGCAAAACGTCCATGCAAGTTTGTGATTCTACTAAAAGGTGTGGATGTGATTGGGGGTGAGCATTTCACCATATCGGGCACAAGCTCCTGACTCCGTTCTGATACTGAGTAGAAAAATCCAATATCACTTTACCCGACCCGCGGATCGAACCCAAGACGTCGTCATCGTAGTCGTACCATAACAACATCGCCACCGACGCAGTCTAGTCGAGGTAATCTAGGCTTTTCCATGTATGTAAAATATTTTCTTTTTAAATTGATTGCCGACAGATGCGCTTTCCCAAAGCACTGATGCTTTATTTTAATATCATAAGAGATGTGCCGATGACTGTGTCAGACAAAATCCGCCTTCAAAACCACTACAAATACAAAATAAATTATTAAAATTTGTATTTGCTTGGTATACACGTATATTTGTAGTCGATGTCTAATTTAAATTGCCAGCTAAGCTAATAAAATACAGCAGCACATATACGAAAACATTGTTCAATTTAAATTAGGCACGAACTCCAAATATACGTATATACTAAGCGAATACAAAATTTAGTTATTTTTTTGATTTGTAGTGGTTTTGAAGTCGGTTTATTTTTTGTTAAAAAGTTTTTATTTATTACTTTTTTGTTAGTTAATTATAGAATGGGGTAAACAATACATCATAGATATATGATTGCAGCATTCTGAAGAGTTATTTATTTATTTATTAGTTACTTATTGAAGAGTTCCATTGTGTATCTCCGAAGATCTTCATCAAATCTTCATAAATTATATACTAAAACCTTCCCTGAAAAATATACATTTGAATAACGAAAACCACATACAAATCGGATCAGTAGTTTTTAGAAACTCGCGGCCATACAAATTTATATACATACATACATACATACATACATACTACCGATTGAATACAGCACCTCCTTTTTGAAGTCGGTAAAATACCAGTGGTGTTTGTATAGATTCCGCGGCGGGGCTCAGTTCTCCCCTCGCATTCATCCGGAAGGGGACACTCGTGCCGGCCCAATGTGTTAATGGAAAGAGTTAAAACTAGTGGTGCGTCTAGTAGCCATTTGAAAGCCAACCATATTTCATTTTTTTTTAAATAAGGAACCCTTTGTCTATGTTTGAGTTTGACGGTTAAAATTACCTATGTGGAATCGATTATTTCTTTAACATCTTTAAAATGTTTTTTTACTTTTTACTGTAAAAACTTGCAAATCACCGTAAAAATAATTACGTAAAGAAATTTAATTATGTCCCTTTCATTAAAAGAATAACTCCGTCGGTTACGCTTCAAGAGCCGTCTAACCACTGGACTTCCGTTATAAGTCCCAATTAAACTTTGTATTAAAACATTTGTGAAGTTTTCTTCGAGGAAACGTTCAAACTCACATTTGGACAAATGAGCGTCACTAATTGTTCGTTTTAAGATTTTACAACAGTCGTTATTATATTACAATTAAAGGAAACTACATCTAATTGTAGGGTTTAATATGATCAATGTAAATGCTGTGGTCATCTTTGTTACATTTGTAGATAGCCTTCAGTCTAGGCGCTAGACTGATCTCTCGGATTATTACTTTTCCTAAGATACATCCTAACTAGACTTGCTTGCGACTTCGCCCACGTCCAAGAGTTTTACTGGGAAATTCCTGGTTTATATTTTCCCGCAAAAACAGAAGCCTATGTTACTCGTTAATAGTGTAATACGTATGTATTTTGGTGTATACCAATATTATAAAGATATGACAATTATTGATGGTGTAGATAAATGAATTATCCTAAAACGACATTAAGTTCTATTGAATTATGTTATTACATTGCAGAAAGATCAAACAAGCTTTGTATAAATATAATAATAGTATGTTTTATATGAATCTTTTACGTTTACCTAAACATTATAAAACTTTTGAACATCGTATGATTTGTATTACAAATAATTTTCAGCTTCTGATAAAATTGTGGGTTAATGGTAAGTGTAATAAATTGAGTCATGTTTATCGTTAACATATCATAAGGAAGAAAACAACTCATTGCGTATTCCTCTCACAGACGCACTCTTCGCGAAAATGTGACTTCGTAGGGGCACAAAAGAGCTACTTTTTAGTAGTTATGGAAGTATAGAAATTTAATATACTAACCATTGTATGCCGAATATAAGTTTACATTCATAAAGTACGTGACGGATGTATGAACTTTAAATTATGTATTTAATTTTATTTTTAAATTTATTGTTCTATATAATAATGTAATGCCCAAAGTACTTTCCAGTACTCTACGGTGTTCACACTAGTTTAACATCAGCATTGAACCCTGTCCTTTACACCGCCCGCGCGCGTAGCATTGATTTTCCTCTTTTTTTTATTATACCCTAATAAAGTATTTTATACGCCAAAATATTTGTAGTTTCCTCCTTCACGTTCATAAATAATAAAAGTAAATTGAGTGTAAACATTTCTTGTATGATCAAAAGTTTGATGTGAAACACGAGCATCTAACAACTACCGAAAATATAACTTGCAACTATCTACTAAGTTTTATTTTATGGCAGCGAGGAAGCTTTCTTTCTGTCGCTGCTTACTTATGCATAGTTTCAGATAAGTTTGCATGAAAATATTGTATATTCTAGCGTGTGTTCGTCTTCACTGGTTCCATATTTATGGCACGCAAAATAAAATGTTGCTGCCTGTCGTCGATGCTTGATAAAAATGCAAACCGTAGCCGCGGGCTCGTCGGCTCTTACGCCCACTGAATATGGCTATCATGGCGATGAAGGCATGATTAAATTTTAAGAGTGTTTACTTTGTGACAGCAAACATTATGCTAGAGTTTCATAGCGCAGCACGTGGATAATGTACGCTTTACCCTCGCACGTCATAAAATCGCTTGTGAGTTGTGATCTATATAGTACATGCTGGCAGAGCATTCTATAGAAATTTACTGCGCTGGATTCCTTCAGGCAGTGTATAAAACGTTGCGCCCTTTGAATAATGCGCTTTAGAAATGATGAAAGTTACAAAGCCTTTATTGTATTGATTTTATATTTTATGCTATCTGGTAAAATAGTTTTGAATCGTCAGGCTATTGACATTTATTCAATATAATTATTGTTACTTAGTAATGACCTGACCAATAGGATTAAGGTAATTTTATAATAACGCCTAAACATTTGTAGAACGTCTAGGTATACTATCACTCAAAGGGTTGCGAGCGGCTTCTGCGTTCACCCTAAGGACCGGTGTGGCCAGAAAAGCCGACTCGTGTGAGGCTACTGGCAGTACGACGAAAAAAAAATTGGTACACTATCATCGGATTATAGAGACAGACGATAAGGTACATTTGGGAGGTGTACGTTGAGTACGTTAACGTACGTATAGAGAGCCACGGCGTAGCGTCTGATCTCACCTGACCGTCAGGCGGTCGCAGGTAAACATTGTAACGTGACTCGGCCACGTGGAAAACATGTGGCGCGTGAAGCACGCCGAGCGACAGCCGCGGCCACGGCGCGCCACCGCCGGCATTCACAAACCCAATAATATCACTTCTTAACACCAACATACAAATTTAATGATTTTTACCCAGTTTTATTTTATCGAATTTCCAGTGAGGAAGCGCAGTTACCGAGTTGAACCGGTGGGCGTGTTCCAGACAGTATTGATTTTGTTGTACGTTTTCTTTCCGCTTTCCGCTCGGCTGGCGCGTGCGAGCGGTACAGCGATAGTGGTAGGAGGCTGCTGCCTAGTGTAGAGTTTCCGCGTAAAACCCGCGCCAGCTCCGAAAGGGCCTAACCGAGGGATGAATGAAAGCGTGTTGCGATCCTGAAACGACGGCTGCTGTCGACGCGTCCGCTTCCGGTAAATCCGTTCTACAAGTTCGTGCACTTAGTTTTGTTTTAAACTGTTCCTATCGCTTTTTGAAAATAAACTTTGGATAATACCTGAAAACGAGTTTTCTTTATCACCCTTGATTATTTAAAACTTGGATATTTTTTCCGAGCGGGTCGTCACTTATCTGTATTAATTATAGTGTATTCATTAAAGCTATTAAGGGTATCAGTTGTACCTTTTAATTGCGACATGGAGGAACATCCTTGAGTTGATTGCTACATTTCATTTAAAAAATATGTTAACGTTTGTTGAACATAACCAATAATCTTATCACTTATTTATCTACAATTTTAAAGTCATTATTTATTATAGGTATAAATGTTGTTGTTGTTGATATTATTAATTATTATTAAATGTTGTTCTAGAAAATAGGCTAGAAATTAGTTGATCATCAAATATATTAAGCCATTGGTGTTCTATAAAAAGCAATTAGATATTATGACTTTTAACTTGAAAAACGTAATGTATGTGATTAGAGAAATCACAAAAGTATAAACATAACTGTGGGTGAACTAGTGGCGCCTCTGCCTAGCCCTTCGGGGGTAATGGTCGTGAGTGTGTGTGTGTGTAATAATAACTTAAAATAGTGATTATTAATTCACGTTTATAATACATAGTAATACTGAAATTTATTTACATACATACACTCACGCCTGTTATCCCCGAAGGGGTAGGCAGAGGCGCAACTAGTGCACCCACTTTTCGCCGTCATTCCGTCCCATGATGTGATAGCGGGCGAGCTTATCGCCATATCGGGCACAAATTCCAGACTCCGGGCCGATACTGAATAGAAATACTCAATATCACTTTGCCCGACCTGGGGATCGAACCCGAAACCGCAGCTTTGCAGTCGTACTGTAATACCACTACGCCACCGAGGCAGTCGCACGAGTCGCACTACGCACCGGCGAGAAATTTATTTATTTATTTTATTTTATAACTTTATTGTACATCATAACGTAATATAGTATTTCACATAGTAAAGGCAAAAATTTTGTATGCAATTAAATAAACTTATAACGAAAACCAGAAATATAGTAAATGGGTTTACTTGCTTAAATAGATTTGCGAGAATGGAATTTCCCGAAGAGACTCAGTTCTCTTTAAAAGTTAGGGAGGTACGAGTATTTTCACAAATATTGGTGCGAAGTGGGCGCGCGGCCGCCCCGGGAGGTTGCAAACTTCACATCCAATACCCCGGTGTTTTCCACATAGTAAAAATATTTGTTTTGTTGTTTTTTTCATCTTCTTTGCTCGGTTACGCTTTTTAATATATTTTATTGGTTGAAGACTTTTATTGTTAAGCTGCAGAATTATTTAAAAATTTGTGGCTTATGGTATGAAGTAGGTATTTGATTGGTTATAATGGATTTAGTTTTCAAATATAATTATAGAATCAGTAAGGTTCTGATTACATCGTACGTAACTTACGTAACGGATTATCGTGGATTAGAATTTGTGATAAGGTCACCTATTAGGGAGTACGAGTTGCTTCTCTGCCTACCCCTTTCCGGATATACATTTCAGTTTGTACTTTTTTTTTCACATAGATTTGAAACGAGGGATACCATTCTAATCCAGCAGGCCAATTTAGACTATATAGATAAACTAGCTTTTGCCGGCGGCTTTATATTTAGAATGTTGTTGGGACTGCCTCGTTATTGTAGTGCTTCAGAGATGTTTGTGAAGAACAGGACTGATAGTTTCCAAGCTGTTCTTCGCAAGCAAACTATATCTCTCGTAAGTCGAATACGAGCCAGTCACAACAGCATTATAAAAACAGTGGTGGATACTGTCATGTCACCTATCCTAAGACATTTTGTGTGGAGGATGATAAATTATACAGAATATAATTGGAACTGTTGATACTTTTACTAACACTACGGATCTTTGATATCTGAAATAAAGAATTATTATTATTATTATTTACTCGCACGTAAGAGTTTGTCCTGGATAAAAGTCACGCTAAAATTTTTCCCGGGTTAAAAAGTAGCCTAAAACCTTGCCAGGGTTTTAAAATATCTCCACACTAAATATCATCGTAATCCGTTCGGTAGTTTTTAAGTTTTGCCATCTCTTTTTACCCTCTTATAGATTGAATTTCGCAAAATCCCGTCATAGTTAGCACTCAAGTCCTAAAAGGAGCTCTCATGCAAAATTTGAGACTCCTAGCATTTGTATGTTCTGAGATTTTATGATGAGTGGGTCAGTGACCTTTCGCTTTTATATAGATACTAGCATTTTCCCACGCTCCACCCACGTGTAAATGGTTTTTTCATGATAAATATTTTCTCTAGATAAAAACTATAGCACTCTCGAGTAATGTACCTTATTAGTGAAATATCAGCCTATTAGTGAAAGAATAAAATCTACTAGTAAAACAATAAAAAAATCATACAAATTTGGCACCCCTTTTACCACTTTAAGGGTAGAATTTCGCAAAATCCCTTCGTAGTGAGCACCTATGTCCTAAAAGGGATCTCCATACAAAATTTGAGACTCCTAGCACATGTCGTTAGTGAGATTTCGTGATGACTGTGTGAGTGAGTGAGTGAGCTTTCGCTTTTATATATATTATATAGATATAGACAAATATATTGGTGGTTTGGCTCTAGCATTATCAACATTTTATTTTTTGAGATTGTTACGTAATAAAATATACTCAGGTAACTAAAGACAGATATTCAGTTTAAAATTTATAATACTGAATCAATCAACAGTAACTTTATTCTTAGAATTCGTCGAAACCCGGCGACCTTTACAATATTTTATTCAATTACAAAGCCTTTATTGCATTGACTGTACTTTACAGTCATTCTAAATTCGAATTAATTTATTTTAAAGGCGTGAAGTGCTAAAACGGCCAGGAATACGGAATAGAAAATAATATAATCGGGTAGCCCGTAATAGCTCATTTCCAGCTAACAAAGGATTCATTCATGCGGACTGAAATCGCTAAATTGCACTTACCTACTTGCTCTAGAGAGGTAATTATTGGTAATTAATTGAGGGCGTAAAAATCACTTGGATAAGTGTACGGTGCTCAGAAAGGTTTGCGGGTTTGTGTTGAACGTTATTTCATATTTCGTAGAGTAAGATTAGGCATTTATATACAATAGTTTGTCGTGTGGATCTAAGTGTCATTTAAAAGAAATGTCAGCTTTTTCTATGGATGCTGAGCCTCAAAATGTAACCAGGCTCAAAATGGCTATTAAAGAGGCAAAAATATGGATCTTGGATCCATTAAAAAACATTTTTAGGCACCTCCATTTATAACTAACTTTTTTGAAAGTATAGTTCTTAAGCAAAATAAAATTGCACGAATCTCGAAATCTGAGGACTTTAAACTTATACGATTTATTGTAAAGACCTATCTTTTGGGAGTACTATCCAAATATATTAAAGTATCTTGGTTAGAATTTTAAGCCCCTTTTTGAACATGTCCTTTTTTGAAAAAAAAAAAAAAACAAAAATATTCATTAGAAATCTAATTCGTGTTTCGTGTTTAATTTTTTTTGACATGATGTAAAATTACCTTAATTGATCATTAGCCATTTATTAAAACATTTTTTATACAATTAGGATTTTCGATAGTAACAGGTGACAAGGTCACATAATATTCTAGTAAATTTTAAATAGATTCAAATCTAGAGTAAAAGTAGGATGTGAATACAACTAAATAAATTCATATACCTACCTATTTAGATTACTTAAATATTACTGGTGGTAGGACTCTCATATGTAAGAGCCCGCCCGTGGGTACCACCGCAATATCTATTTCTACCGCCAAGCAACAGTATGCATGCATGGTTGTGTTTCGGTTTGAAGGATATTGCAGCCAGTGGAACTACTGAACATAATGAGACTTGACATTTTATGTCTCAGGATGACGAGCGCAGTGGAATGCCACAAAGTACTTTGTAATTCAAGATGCTGAATGGTGATGCTACTCCTTATGGGTGGACATATCGCTTACCATCAAGCGAACGGCATGCTCTACTCGTCATTAAGTGCAATAAAAAAAAACATGAGTCTGGTAGAAACTCAGGAAAACTTCGTTTAAGTTTGTAACAAACATAACATATCCACAGAACAGTACTACCTAACGAGAATTTCACACATCATAATCATTTTTTGGCATTACGAGTCATCAAAATATGTATAATAGGTACGAAAACGAAAACTCAGTTCATAATTAAAGGGAACTGCAAGTACAAACGTTTTGGTCTGAAACGTTTGATGTATTTATGTTTATGTTCCAGTTAGAGAGCTATTAAAGATCGATAGCGCAGCCGTCGGTGCACCCGGCGTGGAAGTTTACAAAAGGTTCCGATCTTTGCACGTTAATACCTATAATAGTCTGGATGGAATGTTTACTAAGACCTCCATGCCGTGCCACCCCTGAGGGATATCGGGCTATATAAGCGCCTCTACAGGTTTCCGTCCAAACAATATTCTGTGCATATTTTAAATGCTTCACTAAATTATTTTGATAGTGTTTTTCGTTTAACGAAAGGTGTCAGTTGCATCTCAGTGGAGACTTATTTTGCGATATTTGATAGTGTAGAAAATAATGCAGAGGTTTTTAAAAAATGCAATAGGTATAAATGTAATTCCACATGAGAATCGATTGTATATCAATATAATTGTTGTGTATACTTACTGATTAGAGTTATAAGAGTTTTGTGTAATAATGTGTTTCAAAATAACTGTTTAAAAAAGTATTGGTAGCTCATCATCATCAGCCACATGACGTCCACTGTTGAACATAGGCCTCCCCAAAAGATTTTCAGACGGAGCTGTCACAAACGGCCTGCATCCAGCGTGTTCCTGCTACCTAGTTGTAAGTACATAAACATAACCGTAGTTCGTTATACGTAAACTAGTCACACGCAAACAAAATATAAACATCATAAAATTTGAGAATAAAGTCACAAAACAATAATTTAATTAGCATTGTAAATTCAAAGTGGATCAAGTAACTAAAGCACAAACCGGTTGCGTAAATTACCTCGAGCGTCTAATCCATTTTGCTTGGTAAACGTAGCCTTCCCGAGGGACTGAATCCCGGTAAGATTCGTACTACCCAACGCTTGCCAAATATGAATGTTGTGCTTCAAATTGATGCCTCTATATGTCGGTGTAGTTTACGACGCTTTAATGCAAAACTTCCAAGAGTTTAAAACCTGCAATGCGCTTAGTGTCCAAACACTTCATATAAAATTTGATGTATTAATTTTACGAGGAAGGTGAAAAACTTTAATTTTTCTTTGGAATATTTCGAAATGAAAATATTAAAGATAAAAATTTCGTAAAATATATTTCTTGTAATAAAATAATATGGAAATAATGATTAAATCAACCAAATTATGGTGCTCTTAACTCCAATACAGCTAAAAGTTTACATACTCATTATTCGTAATTGAAAGATTTAAAAATAATTCATTACGCTAAAAGAACTTATGATTATTAAAAAAAAATCTACTTGGTAACGAGATGACGGCAAACATTTACGTCTAATTTATATAGAGACAATGGAAGGTGGTAGCAATTAGTGGAATGGCCACTGAGAACAAACGCGATGCCAACAAAAGACTGGAGGCTCACTCTGACAAGGGCGCTCTTTCATTTCTTCCAAATGAGCAAACTACAGACGCTAGTAGGGAAGATTTGTTGTTGAGGAACCGCCCTTCATGACGAGTGTGGCCATTGTTCCAACCGCTGCCAGTTTGGTAAGCACTTGTGTTCCCTTGTTCTAATCAAGATTACGCGACTGTGATTTTATTTTCATTTCACCGTTTTTCTATTGATAACGTTCAAGTACTTCGTCTTTTGTTAGATAATGAATCGGAACGGGAAGGTCTATTGTTGATTGTTTAGATGTCTATTTATACACAAATAAAGAAATTGCCCGATGATTATGTTTTACTATTCTCTTGTAAAGGCATCTTGACTCCGATTTTAGAATACGAAATTATAGGGTATTTAAATTTTTTTGCGGATCATAACGTAAAACGGTTTAGGATGTTTTTTATAAAAGTTGGGCCAGCGATAATTTCCATTAAACTTCACAGCGAATCAGCTGTAATATTATAGAATAATTTTACATTCACTGGAGATATTTCTAACAAAATATGATTTACTAAACATGTAGTGGACGATAGCCTAGTTGGGAATGGAACGGTCTGCTGAGACAATCTCCGGAGGTTCGAAACCTAAGGCACACACCTCTGACTTTTCGAAGTTACGTGTGTATTGTTTATCAATTATCATTCGCTTTAACGGTGAAGGAAAATATGGTGAGGAAACCTGCATACCTGAGAAGTTCCTTATAGGAATTTCGAGGGTATGTGAAGTCTACCAACCCGGACTAGGCCAGCGTGGTGGACTAAGGCCTAAACGCCCTCAGTAGAGGAGGCCCGTGCTCAGCAGTGGGCAGTATAATAATACAGGGCTGGAATTATTACATTATTATTAAACATGTAAAAAATATGCAGAGACAATAAAATCGTCTGGTACGTTTTTAACTGCAATAATCGTGCCCTTCCCCTCAAAATGACAATATTATGCAGTTTAAATGAAAAACATGAAATATGTTAAAGTAAGTTATAGCAAGTAAAAGCAATTGGAAGCAGTATAAATCTGTAAAGTTAGACGTGCATACAATTTAACAAGTCTCCGTAAGTTAACAACACATTATTATTCCCCCCTGGTTGGCAACCCGACACGTTACTATTACCAGAGGGTTACGGGTAAGCGTTATGGTTAAAATTAACCCTGAAATAGTTATGCCAAGTATTCGGACCGTATTAATTGATCATTTCCGAATCATTGTATGGCAACTGCAAATTTTTGACTACAAATATTTTTATATACCTACGTATATCGTTTTTTGGATCTATTTAAAACTGATTTTATGGTAGAGAAATAATAAAAATATATTTTTCTTGTAGATTTTTACAATAAATTTTATGTATTTGTTTAACGTTACTCTGTGTAGCCATAATAAATTTACAACTAATTTGACTTGATTCCAATGTTCTAGTAGTTATGAATTATAGCTATTAATCACAAAAAGGGGACAAATGGCAGTTTTATTGCCATCGGCTACGTCTTCCAGACAACCTTTACCTATCGTAAGTAAAATTACTAGTATATGTCTACCTTCTTTTTAACTCTCGAAACCAAAAGAGTGTTGCTATAAAATGGTGTGTATCTGTATGTCTATGTATGTCTGTGGTATCGTAGCTCAGAAAGTGGTCCGATTTTGATGAGGTTTCTTTTTTTGAAAGCTGATCTAATCGAGATGGTTCTTAGTTGTAATAGAAGATCTGAATAGGCTTTGAAGACTACGAGCTCATTACATACTTTCTCAGGTTCGATTGATTTAAAAGGTGTATTGTTATTTCATTATGTTCAGTATCAGCTCGGAGTCTGGAATTTGTGGCCGATATGGCGATAGGCTCGCCCCCTATCACATCATGGGACGGAATAACGGCGAAAAGTGGGTGCACTAGTTGCGCCTCTGCCTACCCCTTCGGGGATAATAGGCGTGAGTGTATATGTATGTATGTATGTATTATGTACAGCTTTCAAACCACTGGTGGTAGAATATGTTTCGTAGCCGCCTGGATAGTGACCACAGTAGGTATAATCACCTAATTTGGTGCTAATACACTTTCTTAGCATAAAATGCCCATTTTTCATACTTTACCAAATAGATGCGACAATTTCGGAGATGTAACGATACCGATAGTACACGATAGCCTAGTTGGGAATGAAACGGTCTGCCGAGACAATGTTCGGACGTTCAAAACCCAAAGCACACACCTCTACTTTTCGAAGTTACGTATGAATTGTTTATCAGTTGGTGGCAGGACTCTTATATGTAAGAGTCCATCTGGGTGGGTACCATCGCAATGTCTATTTCTACCACCAAGCAGCAGTGTTCATGCACTGCTGTGTTTCGGTTTGAAGGGCATTGTAGCCAGCATAACTACAGGACATAATGAGACTTAACACCTTATGTCTCAGAATGACGAGCGCAGTGGCATGCTACACAGTACTTTATAACTGAAGGTGCTGTATAGTTTAGCTACTGTTCACGGGTGGTCGTATCGCTTACAGGCGAACAGCATGCTCATCTCGTTATTCAAAGCCATAAAAAAGAATGTCGTTCGCTTTGACGGTGAAGGAAAACATCGTGAGGAAACCTACATATCTGAGGATTCCCCATAAGAATCTCGAGGGTATTTCAAGTCTGCCAGCCCGCACTAGGCCAGTGTGGTGGACTAAGGTCTAACGGCTAACCCCTCAGTAGTAGAGGAGGCCCGTGCTCAGCAGTGGCTAATATATATTACAGGGCTGATTGCATTGCATTGCGTAAAGGAAACAGCAGATATCTCTTAATGTCCACTTTAGTTGTAAGTTGCATGTTTCTGACAGACGCACGCGACTTATTAAAACCTAAAGGTGGTCGAGCATACACTTTTTCGATTGTGCCTAAGGTCTTAAAACTCACAATAGTGACCCATGTAAGTGAACCGCGTTCCGGGATCAGGCCAGTATAATTGTGTCCGCTAATAAAGTACAATCATTTCTCGTTATTCGATACTCTTTCTGAACTCCTTTTCGCTTACGATCAGGTGCTGTGGAGCCGTTTCGCCTTGCCCGTATAAAACAACTGCCTGCATACTGGTACCAACTGGTAAAAGATCATCTCATAATCATCATCATCAGGGAATCATGTCGCGATACTCTACCCGGACGCCACGCCACTTATTATCATATACAGTAGAGCTTATCATAACATGAAGTAGAGCCACTTTATCAAGCTCTTTTTTTTTGTTTATGGCCCTACTGCCAGTAGCCTGACGCGAGTCGGCTTTTCTGGCCACACCGGTCTTTATGGTGAACGCAGAAGGCGCTCGCAACCCTTTGAATTAAGTGACCATGCTGAGGGCAATCCACTAACGTGTTACGAACCTCGGCATAGGACGGCCACTGAGAGAGGATGAGACATCAACGATTAGGGAAAGATTGGTTATTTAGGCCTAATCCTATTAATTTGTTTCATTGCCATCGGCACGCGGGCCTGAACTGCTAGGGGGGGGGGGGGGGGTCGGAGGGGGGGACGCGGTGACGTCCTCGACGGCGAGGACGGAACTGCTGTCTTGTGGCCCGAGCTCATGTGTTGAAAAATGATTATCAAAAAATAATCTTAACTTTTTATATTATAAACATAATTGAATAGCTCGTCAATAAGTTAATGCTATTGCAACGAATGTGGTGAGTTTTTCATAATGAGCATGAAAATTCACAGGCGTAGGTACTCGTAGAATTAACTTAAAAATCTTATTCCAGTAATTATTGGTACAAACATAACTTACAGTACTACGTATTTAACTTACAAACTAAATTTTGGTACAAACCTTAACAACTAAAGTTTATTGAAAATATTTTATATGAACTTTAAGGTACTCTACTAAAAATCTCAATAAGTAAAGATTAGTTTTGCTTGCAAGTTGCACTAAAATTTTGTCCCTTTAAGGTATCAAAAGAAGCGAAAAATAGAGTGCGCATGATAGTTAATTCAGAGCTAATTTTGCATGTTTTCGTTTCTAAATTTATAAAATACTAGGTTTGGCTCCTCTCACGTATGTGTTTTTTCCGGGACAGAAGTCCCACTATACATCTTCCCGGAATAAAAAGTAGTTTATGTCCTTACATGAAATTTCACCAAATCATTCCTTAGTTCAGCCGTTAAAGCGTAACAAACAGAGAGACAGAAAGACAGACAGACACAGTGGCTTTCGCAAATAGATTTTTTAATGTGCCTGCTAATAAAAAAAATACGAGCTTACCAGCAGACACTGTACTAGAAATTCGTACAATGATTACTTTATTGATCATTGTACTGCAGTTTGAATGGAACACAAGTTTCTTATAGGACATCAACAGATTTTATATCATGTTTACAGTTGGAACACGTATTTATCTTGAACGTAACATGTGTTTAAGTCGGCCCTGAAGCGCAGTTCCACCGAGGAGTTGAAGTTTCCGTTTGCATTAACAGATATACGTACGCAAACTATATATCGAGTATGGTGCAACGCGACAAACTGTGCCTAAGGCGGCGACTATTACACGAGCGATAGCGACGTTACACAAGCCTGTCTCGGTGGCGTAGTTGTATTGCGTATGCGTTACTTGTACGATTTGCGCGCTGAGGTCCTGGCGTCGAATCCCGGGTCAAGTAAAAAATATTGTGACTGGAATTTTCCATCTTAAACACTACTATTATGTCGGGTTGCCGTCGAAGGAGTAGTAAGGAATAGCGAGTGCACTTGTGTATTGCGCACGCTCTTGTGCATTATAATATCTCCTTCGTATCTGGTTGATCTCCGTTGAGATTGGCCGCCGTGGCCGAAATCGGCTAGGAAGGGATACACACAAGCGGATGCAATTTAGGATTTAAATTATTATACATGGGGCCGGGGAGGGGAGGTCATAAGTCAAGGGCCTGTTCCACAAGCTTAAAGTAAATTTAATCCCATCAAAAATATAAATGTGAAATATGGAAGCCAAGTCCAATATTAAGAATATGCATGCTTTTCGTCTTCACCGACAAAAGAATTGAAATCTAAATGGTTGCCAAGCCCTGTAGATAATCCTGAAAATTATTTATAAGAACACACTCCATTCTAAAATAAATTTAAACTAATATTTCTTTCTTTTTCTGGTACGACAATGTATGATATTTAAAAATATAATCTTAAATTTGAACAGTCGAATTATTTACACAAAGCAGATAACTTAGTATAAATTTAAGCTCAAGATTTGACTTGGCTAGTTAGTCTTCACATACAATTTTTCTTATTTTTGGCTAATAAACTCATGTTTATGTTACTGTTTTTATATTGTGAGGTCAACACATCCTACTTTTCTAAAAATGTTCTTTTCTGATAAAACTAGCCAAGACAAATTTTGAGCTTAAATTTAGGTAGGTACATAAGATCACCAGCTGAGCGACCATGACAAAAATTATATTGATGGTCGCTAATCACTTGATGCTCCTCAAGGTACATCAAAAGCTAGTAAAAGTACTGATTCAATTACGTCATTTCTTTTACATGACACATCAATATCAAGAATGTGTCGAATAACTTGGCGAATAATTCGACCACAAGAGTTATGAGTAACTAATACATCCTTATAAGCTGTTTACACACTCGTATTTGCGACTATTTGTCTGTACTCGGCAAGTATCCAAATCAGGGGTTAGAGTATAGCATATCTACCTATACTTTTAAAATATACTACTAGACGAATATACCTACAAGTTGGTTTTACCACATTTGAAATGTCGCGCTGGGCTGATAAAGAGAAATACAAAACGCTGATACATTATAATATTAAATAAAAATTATAAAGCCTGTTTTATTAACACCTCGTTCAGAGTTGAGTTACAACTTCATTAATAATGTTCTGCAGAGCTTGTCAGATGTCAGTTTCCACGTAATCGAGATTGACTGTCCGAGTTTAAAAACTAACACGAATTCTTCGTAAATTAATTTTATATCCATGACTTATCGTTCATCGTAATTTTTATGTTTATTGAGTGGCTATTTTTTGCAGTTGTCTGATTTCAATTATTACTTTTGTGTGAGAACAGGTACTAGATTGTCTCATTTTAATTTCGATAGCATTAAAACCACTCATATACATTTGTATATAAAGTGTTAATAGAATAAATATGATTTCAACATTTTTTTAAATCGCTTATTCAGCTCAGTAATCCGCTTCCCGCGTACTGAAAATGACGCACCCGATGTACTGATTGAATTGTTTACCTACAGCCGACGTATAACACGATCCATGTTCATTAATGTTTCACGTATGGATTTAAAGTTAGCCTGTTGATAGTGTCGCGAAGACTGTATGAGTTTATTCATTGAGCGTTACTCGCGGCGCGTGGAGTGGTCGTAATACATTAAATATTTTTGTTAGGCTTTAGAATATAATATTCTTTTTTTTCATCTGCCTTTATCACACTTTAATCTACCTTTTAGGCGACTATGTGACTAGTTCTTAGTATAAGTAAAACTTAATTGACTCTTACAATTATCATTAGACATATTCTGTTTGTAATTTCGACTCCAATTATTGTCTTTTCAATTTTGGCGCTTAATTAGAATATTATGAGACGGTCAAATGGCCTGTTATCTCGTATGGATCAATGGTTTTATTCACTGGACTTAAAATATATTGACGAGAGCCGTTCCATTAAAAAAATGGAAAATTTACACCATAATATATTTTATTTTATTAAAAGATCTATAGCTAAGTGCGGTTACCTAAGTGTTCCGCGATTGCGATCAATGTCCAGCCCGTCTCGAGACGTAAAGCATTGTGGAAAACTTTTCAAATAAAGATGGGCGATAAGATAACTACGGATTCCATTCCCGTACAAATAGTACAAACTTATTTATTAACGAATTAACTAATGGGTTATGATATTAAGTTGGTATTATTATTGTTTTTCTATAGTTTATACATATTTTTTTAATCTTCCTAATAATCACTATAACTTGAATGTGTAATGAAAATAAAATTTACGTTGTTATAAATGCTGAGTGTTTGTATAGTGTGCGCGGCACGAACGCGGGTACGTCCTGGGTTCAAATCCCGGTTCGGACAGTCATAATATTAGGTCTTTCTGCTCAGTTCCAAGCAGAGTCTCAAATATGTGCCTATTATGATGATAGGCTGGCTCTCAACCACGTTATGGACAACAAACAGTTGAAGTTGCAGCCCTGTTTACACCTCGCTTCGGGGATAAAGATGTGATGTTATGTTCAACTATAAATACAGTTATACAGATACACACAGTTAAATAGTAGATCTCCTCATCTGTATAGATCCCCATTAATTTCCTTTGAAAATTTTATTAGTATTACTTGGGTTTCATAAAACTTTTAATGGAGTCTCATTGGTTGTTTATCGATTGTTATGATTCCCATGTTCCTATTAACTGATAATACTGTACCATAATTGGAAACACACTGCAAGTTTTATTAATTTCTCCAGCTTCGCCCGAGTGATTTTGTGTTAACATTGAAATAATCTAATACATCTAAAAAATAATATAGATTTAAAATAATTTTGTAGGTTATTCTCCAAGTCGATTACTGAGAAATCTTTGCATCAATGTATGGCATATGTTGCATTATAGTTTTTATGTTAGCATGCCGTTCACCTGATGGTAAGCGATACGTCCACCCATAAATAGTAGGAACACCATCCAGCACCTTAAGTTACAAAGTACTGTGTGGCATTCCACTACGCTGAGACTGAGACATTCCTGAGACATAAGATGTTAAGTCGCATTATGTCCGGTAGTTACACTGGCTACAATGTCCTTCAAACCGAAACACAACAATGCATGCACACTGCTGCTTGGCGGTAGAAATAGACATTATGTCTGCCAAATTTCATCCAAAACCGTTAACATACGCGTGATACAATATTAAACTCTCTAAAATGTAATTAACAATCTTATATTTGACATTGATTATATTAAAAGGAGAGAAGTATTATTATAACTACTGCTAAGTATAGGGTTACAGGAAATCTAAGTTAGTTTTAGAACTAAGGTCAATATCACATATCTGTTTGGGGTTCGAAAAAGATTTAATATGCCCACACGTACCCACGTTTAATAAGTAGGTACTAGTGGTGTAAAAAAATGCTTCGGAACCCTTTTTTCTTAGACATATAAAGAATTCGCCTTAGGAAATAACTGACTCATAAAAACAACAACAGCTGTTGTAATTTGTAAATGTTATCGCTACAATAACAGGAAGTCTGCGGTGAGGATTTGTTTGTCCTGTACGTGTAGATACTTATATATTTTCATCTATTATATGTCGCTATAGTAGAGGCCTATAAGTATTTTATTAGCAATGTCACTAAGGAGTCAGCGAAGTAACTTCTTAAGGACTTTTTTTCGCAAGGATAAACATTATTATCAGCAATAAATAATCCCACGTAAATCTTACAATAAACATAAATGATATTAGTGATAGTAACTACAGTAGGTTTAAAATTGACAATAGGCTCGCATTTACTTCCCGGTTTGGTTGAGTAAACAAGGAAAAAAACCTTTTTCATAGCATCTTGTGCTAATCAAAATATATGTTGAGTACTTTATAGCCTTTGTGCTTGCCTTTGACATTTGATGAGTGCAGCTGTAGCTGACGAGTTCAATTCGACAGCTCGTTTTTCATACGGCATTTTTGATTGAACCAATTGTTGGGAGCTCCGTTTTTTATATTTATTTTACGTGCTAATATATAATGTTTGTCATGGTAAATGCTCAGTGTATATAACTAAATGTAGCGTTAAATTTTTATGAAGAATACAATATAAATGTATCTAGCAAGTTCTTACGTTTAAAAGTATTTACAAGTCTGTCTCAATGAAGTCTGTCCCTAAGGCAAGAAAAACATTTAACGTTGTAACACAAACCGTGAATGAACTTAGCTAAATTACAATTTGACACGCCAAGCTCCCACTTGTGTTCTCTTGCGACCTGTGACTTTTAAATTACTCTCAATTGAGTACTTTTAGCTTCATCCGTAAATCCAAACAGTTAACTGGCAAACGTTATAACTTTGATTATAATTTTCCCAATTTTGTGTAAGTTAGCCAAGTACCTACAGTACGTCATGAAACAGTAACTTTTAACTCAATTACAAGTTTAACTATAAATCAATTGGTAGTGGAAAATCTCGTGGAACGCGTGGTTGTAGGTGCCCCACACCGCCCACCCCTTGCTGTTCTGACACTCGGCTATTTTCGCGCAGACGTAACGATTTGCAACGGTGGCGCCATGCGTCGGAAAACCGAACCTTTTGACAGGCGGCTAAAATGGCCGCGTGAACACGCGATCTGCCACGCTGAACCCGCTACGTACGTCACGCGCGAACTTATTACTTAACGTATATCCACTGAACTATGTTTTAGTGCTTCCACGGACTGATTCACGTGTTCAGTTCCCGTAAAACCGTATCAATGGCTCTCCACCTCGAGACGGCGTTGCAGCGAAAGTTAAACTTCAAGATGACCACGGTAAGTGCATGCCGCCCGCCTAGTCGCGTATCGATCGAGTTTCCTCGTGGTCCGAACATATGGTGCCTACGATTCCGTAGCACCGGCTCACCTATGCGCTACGTGTGCTAAACACACACTTTATGCGTTTCGATAATTTACAATCTATTTATAAGCGTGTATTACAACATTGTTATCGTTGTGTAAGCGACTGTCAATGTATACGTAAACATGTAAATAAACACTTGTAGAGACGTTGCCCCGCTCAGTACTACTGAAACATTTATTCGGAGTATTGGGAAACGTGCGATTAAAAGTGTTTTTAAATAAATCCAGACGTAAACAAACGGTGAAACTCCTTAACGTAAACGTAAAAGTATCGGCACTATGATCGGGGCGGTAAGCAACTGCGGTTGTCGGTGGCCGACGCGAACCATGCACTACGTATTTGGCCATTATTAGAAACCGCCATGGGTAACGAGTGTGAACTTTACCGGTAATTGGGTGAAGTTTGCGTCAACTTTCGTAAGGTCAACAAACTTTGCGCCATGTTTAATGAACCAGTAATTAATTTTCCTCGTTTGCGCAACATTTTCATTTATGTCACATTAACTAATTGTGAATAACGTAATTGTTTACTTCCAAGTACCTATTTTAGTTCGGCGTTGGCTGAATTGTATTTAGCTGAACATGTTTGCTGAAAGTTTATTGCGATTAAACGACTTTGACGGTAATTTGGAAGGTCAAGGATATTATTTCAATACCAAAACTGGATTTCAGGGTCGTATTTCAGGCACTCACTACTTTGATTAACGATTGATCCAAGTATGAATTGGTAATATTTATGGGGTCCATACTTATGTGTGTTCAATAGAGTGCCCTAATCATAGAGTATAACGCTATGTGTTATTTAATTGTACTTTAATAATATAAGCTTGTTATCCATAGATATCTAGTATTCTGATTATACTATGACTGACTTCCGAAATAAAACCATAGTTACAATGAATAACATTTTAAGCAATGACTTATACATTAAAAAGCTCAAATTAATCCTACATATATTATAAAATTCATCTATACTAATATTATAAAGCTGAAGAGTTTGTTTGTTTGTTTGAACGCGCTAATCTCAGGAACTACTGGTTCGAATTGAAAAATTCTTTTTGTGTTGAATAGTCATTTATCGAGGACGGCTTTAGGCTATATAGCATCACGATGCAACTATTAGGAGCGAAGAAATAATGGAAAATGTGAAAAAAAGCTGGGAAAATTATTCATCTTTGAGGGCTTCCATTGCGTGCGCTGCGAAAACGGTTCAAGATACCAAAAATATATGTATGAAATAATTATTCCTCTTGAAATGATCTAAAAAAATGTCCCCGACAGTATGTGTCTATCTTTTAAGATTAACTCACTAGAACCGTTTTTATGGTAATCAAATTTGGTCGAAGTCATAGCATTATTTGTTAAGAGTTGTATCAACGTCATAGTCATAGAGTGATTCAACGGGAAGGTTTTTATGTACTTTTAGCCCGGAAAAGCTTATTAACACGGGCGAAGCCGTGGGCAAAAGCTAGTATAAAAATAAAATGAGACTTCATTTGAAAAAGTTCGGCGTCGGAGCACTTAGCATATCCCGCAGGTTTCACAGAGGTTTACGAAATTTTCAAACAACAAACTATATTTTTCCACTGTATCATAAATTCGGTTTTCCACTACATTGCCTTCTTAGGGTTCCGTACCTCGAAAGGAAAGAACGAAACCCTTGTAGGATCACTTTGTTGTCCGTCCGTCCGTCTATCAAGACCCTTTTTCCCAGGAACGCATGGAGGTATTAAGCTGAAATTGATATCAAATACTCAAGTCTACTGTCCCTTAGAGCTGTGAAAAAATCAAACTTCTAAGCTAACACAATCAAAAGATACAGCCGTTTATGCCGCAAATTTCATCAATTTTCGAAGCTCGCAAGGGAATCAAAACCTACAGGGTATTTCCCGTGAACTCAGAATCTTGAAATTTGGTACGAAGCAACGTCTTATAGCACAGATAAAGGAAAAATTGCGGAAACCGTAAATTTGTATATACATCATATAATAAAAATATTTTTAATAATTAAGCTATTGCATAGCTTCTATCGCGGGTCTTGAGCGTGGAGACCGAATCCAGAAATTCCGTAACGAAAATAACCTAACACCGACCGGCACTGCGGTTATATTTATTTATTTATTTATTTATTTATTTATTTATTTGCATACTAAGTGTACATTAGTTGCTGTTGTTACATTTTTATGTGCTTATAACTTAGTAGCCCTTTTCAGACATTGCAAATTTGAGGGCGCTATATAACAATTATATTCTATATAAACATACAATAACAAAATTATTTTTAAGATACATATAGATAATATTTATGACATATGATATTATTTATTTTCTAAGTGACCTTCAAGTATTCTTCTATTGTATAATAGCAATTTTCTACTAGATATGCTTTAAGTTTTTTGTTGAATAAGGAAAATTTTTGTTCTTTTTTAATGTCATCTGGTAGTTTATTAAACAATTTAACTGCCATGTAATACGGACTATCATGAAGCATTTTTGTTCTGGATGGTGGTAAGTAAAGATTTGTCTTGTGTCTAGTATTTATGCTATGGATTTGAGTTATGGTTGTAAAGCTATTACAATTCTTGAAAACATATGTACATAGATCTTGAATATATAAAGATGGTAATGTTAATATTCTATATTTAATAAAGTACGGCCTACAGGTTTGTGTATTGTCTATTTGGGCTATGATTCTCACACATTTCTTCTGTATAATAAATAAATCTTTTGCATTTACACTGTTTCCCCATAACATAACTCCATATTTCAACCACGAGTGAGCATAAGCATAGTATGCCGATAGCGCAGTTTGTATATCTGTACTATATTTAATTTCAAAGAGTGCATACGTGAATCTAGATAATTTACTAATCATGTGTTCTATATGGGATTTCCAATTGAGATGTGTGTCAATATGAAGACCTAACAGGCTGAATGACTCTACTTTTTCTATGATATGGGTATTTAAGTAATTAAAGTTTATCATATATTTTTTTTTCAACTCTATCACAACCATGTAGAGTGTAAAATTCCATAAGTAAATTTAATATCGCAGTCTTGTAAGAATACAATATGTAAGAGGATATGAGCTGAATGTTAAACGATAAAAGGTCGAAATTACCTTGTATTTAAAAATTGTTCCAGTCAGTGAAACGTATCGAAATTTCAAACGCGCGCAGTTGATGAGAATGTCCTCGTGGCGGGATGACGTGATTCTAAGTTTGAATTTTTAATATTTTTTTATTTTATATCTGTTCAAAGAGGTTATAAATATTAGAATTGCCTGCTTAGAGTTTCGGCGTTAGGGTACGAGTGAAATTTGGACAATAGAAAAAAAATAAAATAAATAAATAATTATAATTACATAAGTTGATAAAAAATGCTATGCAATAGCTTTACCGCGGCAGTCTCCGAGTGCCACACGTCTTTTTTTAAAGTTACTACCCCTTTCCTCATGAACGCGTAGAGGTATTAAATTGAAATTCATATCAAATACTCAGGTCTATAATACCTTTAAGCTGTACTTATATACCTACAGGTTTGTACGGAACCCTCGGTGCGCGGGTCTGACTCGCACTTGGTCGGTTTTTTTATAGAGTCTCAGTTTGAGACTCAACGATTATCCGTCTATGAATATTACATAATATGTTTAATGAAATAATAATGTGTGTTTTAATAATGTTACATTTACTAATCGTCGAATAAATTTTTAAATTTAGATGCATTAATATTGAAAATTATAATATAGCTTGTTCATCAGGCGAACAAGCTGCTCCTCCTATAATCCAGTTATGTAAAAACATATATATACTGAAAAATCTAGAATCTAGAAAATTTGTAAGACGTCGTCACTACATCTGTGGGCTTGGAATGTGGCAAAAAACACAACACGTAACACGATGTCGTTTAATTTTGGTGTTTGTGATTGATCGAGAGACCAATACCTCAGTCACGTGTTAGTCTCTCAACCAATCCCAATAAAACGAAACAGAGTCGTGTCGTGTTTTTTTTGCCCCATTCTAAGCCCACTTATATTTGAGTCATCCTTTGATTATTTGTTAATGTTGGATTGCGCGCTGCACTGACTATTGTACAGTCAGCGGCATAAATATCTGTACAAAATCAAAATTTCGAATCGCCTATATACGCGTTATGTTAAACTGAAAAAAAAAAAAAACTGTTCATATGAAGTAAAGCAAATTCCTTTTATTTTATTTTTGTGAAGAGGAAAAAAGATTAACGAGAACACAAAAGCATGTAGACAATTTGAAATTTTGAATTAGTTCAGCTACTTATGTTGGTAACTGTACACAGGAAATAATAAGATATGTTTATATATTATAAGTTTGTAAATAAATGTTATTAATAAACACACTTATTAAGTTCTTCATATAGTAGAAAGGTAAAGCGGTTAAGGTTCAACGGACTTACCGCCTTATTTATTATTTTAATATGTAATTTTACTTAAAGGCCTTAAGCCTATTTTTATTTAATAGCAACATAAGAAAAAAGAAACAGTCTTAAATTAAACCGCAGAAAACAGGGAGGCTTATCTCCATAAAGTTGGACGTTGTACATAATTAAAGAGATAAAATATTGTGTGGAGGTATAAAAATGTTAAATTAAACTTACCTTTATAATTCATTCATGTTATAATTTCCATGGATGATAAAAGTGTTAATTTTCATGAGCATGTAAATAAATCTATTTTATGATATAAAAGAGTAAAATAAAAGAGAGAGACTGCCTCGGTAGCGTAGTTGTATTATGGTACGACTGCAATGCTGTGGTCTCGGATTCGATTCCCGGGTTAGGCAAAGTGATATTGAGCTTTTCTATTCAATATCAGCTCGGAGTCTGGAATTTGTGCCCGACATGGCGATAGGCTCGCCCCCAATCACATCATGGGATGGAATAACGGCGAAAAGTGGGTGCACTAGTTGCGCCTCTGCCTACCCCTTTGGGGATAATAGGCGTAAGTGAGTGTATGTGTGATATAAAAGAGTGTTTTTTACAAAAAAATATTGATAATACAACGCTAAATTTATACTAAAACAGCCTTTAATATCGCTTTTATAAATAAAACGGTTTCATTAGTCGCATTGTGCGACACCCCCGCGAAATGAGAGTCAGGCACATAAAACATTAGTTTACACTAATAGGATGCCACCGTTCCACATAAGGCACGCAGTTTAAACGCATTAGGTTTTATTGCTTATCTGTAAATCCTTCCTCAGCCCGTCAAGGAAGGTGGCCGCCCGCGTGAATCTAGATGGAAGGGTTCCTCTGTCCTCATATTAAATGACGCTACGGATTTCACTCATGATATAATATACGATAGGGATGCGAAAGTATCGATACTTACATGTATTTTTATCGATACTTTATATTTTAGTTTGAATGAAAGATAAATAAAGAAAGAAAACATTTATATTCGTACAATGTACAATAACATAAATGAATGGAAATTAAAGTATTAATAGCTATACACATTAGAATTCAAATTAATAGATTAGTATGTAAATATACGCCCAATTAATATGTGTAATAATATACCAGTTTAAAGATAGTATGACTTGTAGTATATCCAGTGTATTTTATAAATTTATTACACTAGACTTATTATTTAGATTCTAAAATCATGAATATGTCGGAGACAGTGGCGGCCGATATAGGTACCTATATGTGGGCACACATAATAAAAGTCACAAATGAGTTACCTCTTCAACTCACTATTTATTGTTCGTTGGCATTGATCAAGCGGTTACTATGTTAATTCGGGTTGTTACTAGGTGTAATTATCTTAATTACCAATGTGTTATAATAAGCAAAGTTAATAATGAATCCTGACCTGGTATCGTTCTCTGTGAACACTAATTGCATTACGCAAAATATATACTACATAAAAACTTTGCTTATTATAACACATTGGTAATTGAGACAATTACGTAACTAAACTTCTCAACTATAATCGACTCACCTAGTAAAAACCCGAATTAACATAGTAACCGCTTTATTAAGCACTGACCGATATGAAGACCACCATAGTTACTACTAGTATTGAACCGCACCGAACTAGTTGCTTCAAATGATTCGGCACCCTTTTATAAACCCAACTGTCGTTCCCACTACCAGTTTGATAATTCAACTGGTTTTTGCACGATAATTATTTTATCTTACCCGATATAATACAATCAGATACTCTCAATGAGATTAGTAAAAAGGAATCACCCGACAAATATTATAATTTTTCAAATAATTTCTTGGTAAATTTGTAATATAACGATTTCTCGATACATCAAACTATCCATACAGATATTATAGTGTAACACCAATCCTCGTCATGAGACATATCGATATTTTTCATTCAATACCGTATCCCTAATGATAGGATATCAGGCGGCTTAAGTATGTATGAACATACTTTCGTTACCTCGCCGGCTTTATCAGTATTTTGTCTGTTTTTGGGGACATCGTTCATGCCATAAAGGAAAATTATGTTTGATGAATTCTGACATATTTTAGTAAGCATAGTTTCGGGAATATCCGTCTGGGGATCATCTGTAACATGACGTGATTCAAGGTTGAATAATAGAATGAGACGGTAATTTATCTTGTTTCTATTATGGAAGAACATTTTAAAATACACGCGATAAAACAACGATATTATAATGCAGTATTTATTAACATTTTAGAATAAATATTATGTGCACAAAAATCGCGATATAGGTATTTATTATTGCTTTTGCAGACGTTTATGTGATGTTTGCTATCAAAATTGTATCTATTACTATATGTCGGAGTGACTAAAATACTATAAAATAGGATGCTAGCTAATTACCAGTATTTCAATATTGCACAGTGAGATTTAAAATACACAATGTTGCAGATTAATTTGAATTTGTATAATAAGTTGTTGATTTGATTATTTTTATTTATGAATATTGTATTACTGTTGACTTCAATGAATCGAGTAGTATGAAATTATGTAGAGGGGAGCGAACCTTTATAATGAGAGTGCAGACGCGCTTCAGGGCATTCGAAGTTTAGTTGGCTAGCTCAACAGAACGTTGTTATTACTCTGTATTGTTGTTCAGATATATTACGAAATATATTATGTTTATATGAGAAAAACCAGCTTTTAATTATTATTGAAAGCTTAAATCATGACGAAGTCTAAAACATGGAAATACCACCTTCGCCCATACATCCATCATCCAACTCCGATATATACGTTTCTGAGCAGCTGAATAAAAAATTGTCAGATAGTGGAGGAAATATTTGATGGTCGTATCATATAAACCAAAGCAACACTTTCTCCATACATAACTTCTAGCGAACATAACTAGGCCGTCCATAACACGTGAGTGGCCGTCCTGAGCCGAGGTTCGTAATCCGTTAGTGGGTTGCCCTTAGCATGGTCACTTAATTCAAAGGGTTGCGAGCGCCTTCTGCGTTCACACTAAAGACCGGTGTGGCCAGAAAAGCCGACTCGCGTCAGGCTACTGGCAGAAGGGCCATTATAAAAAAAAAACCTTATATCTATTCAAATCGAAAAGGAATACCCTCAATTGTATTGCAATAAAAAATAAAGCTACAGATAAATCACCACCGGTTTTTCCTCATAAAATGTTGCGAATACAAAGATTTCTTTTCACAACAGTTGTCTGAACCCACGGTACTCCCAACTTGCGCATATCTCAGAGATTTTTTCTAAACTTCTTAATGGATAGTTAATTTTATCTTTGAGAGTGTTTTGGGGAAAACTTTGCCTCTAATAGCACTTGCATTTTTCTTGTACGAAAAGATATATTTTAAAGTAAAAATAAGTCTATCGACAAAAAAGTTTCTAACTCGCAGCTACGGCTCCGCTTTGAATATAATCACGGAAAGAACTCTTAAATATAATCAAACAACTTTTCAAACTAATAATGTTTCGATAAAGTTACGGTTTTGCGTACAACAGGATTTAATATTTTCAAATCAGAGTAGCTGCTATTTCCTATATAAATGTAAGCGCTGCCTCGGTGGCGTAGTTGTATTGCGTACACGTTACGAGTACGATTTGCGCGCTGAGGTCCTGGGTTCAAATCCCGGGTCGAGCCAAAAACATTGCAACTAGTTTTTTCCATCTTACAAATTAAATTACTCAGTCGCAGCTCGGAGTCAGGAAGTTAGCGGTGTGATATCGCTGTGCCTCGGAAAGCACGTAAACCTGTTGGTCTTGCGCCTGATCTCTCTCCGGTCATGTCGCATTGCTGCCTCACCGGACTATGACAGTGAAGGAATAGCGAGTCACCTGTGTATTGCAAACACACTTGTGCACTATAATATCTCCCGCGTACCTAGCTGATCTCCGTTGGGATTGGCAGGATTTGGAGTTTTCTGGAGGATTACATTACAAACGTAAGTGTTAAATCTCATTAACTGGGCCGTTTCCGGCACAACTGCAAATAGTATAATTTATGAGTTGACGGTAATGTTTCAAAAACAATATCGACAGGCTAAAAATCATTGGAATATTTCAAGGAGCTGAACTTTAGGCAGTGGTACGACGGAAGCCGATTAGTTCCTTCTGCGCCGCGTAGTCTCTTGGCGGCGGTACTTAGCCACTTGTTTGTTGTTCTTAATGAGCTCTGCAACTCAACTTTGGACTGTTTCAGCCTCAATTAAGACTAAAAACATGACCGAGTGTTGTCGCAATGGTTTGTTACGGTTCGTGTCGGTAGCCTTAAATGTCATGTAATAGATATGAAGTGTGTTAAAGTTTTAATGGATCGGAGGCTAAAGTTTCTGAAGCAACTGTTAGTTTCTAGTGTTTCTTGGCAATAAGTTGACACGATATGCGCGACGCCCAACAACCGAGTTTTTGAATCATGCGTAGTCCTTGTTACAGGAATGGCTTTAGTGTGCCGGCAGGGTACACCAGCAATATGCCTGACTTCACGCAAAACTGATATAATTTGAATCAAGAAATAACAGTATCAATAATTACAATGAAAATATTTTGGCACTCTCTTACTTATACATATATTAGTTAAAACATTGATGAATAAATTACTAAGAAAGATATGAACGTTTTGCATTGTGACCAGTTTAACTCGCTGTCCATTGCTAGTCGATCACACTCGCTCACCAGCACCCTTAAGGCGGCTGTACACATTGGGCCAAGGTATTGGGCCAGCATGTTGGGCCAAAATAGTGAATAGGGTAGTTGACTACTTTTTTTTAAATACATTTATCAAACATTTATGTCTTCCAAAATCTAGAGGAAAAAGAATTTTTAAAATACAAGTAATAATAATTGAGTTATAAGGCTTTGAAGTTTGGTGGAAGGGGCATCTGTCAGATAACGGCAACAGCAGAATGTGACGTCAATGAGTGTCGCCAGCCATAACGCTGCATGCGTTCGAAACAAATGACGCGATATCCCCACTACGCCCCCACTTTTGCTTACAACAATATTTCAAATATGAATAACTGCTTTAGTTGTCAACCAATTTTGATTCTGATTTTACAGAAGAATTCTTCAATTTCTGTTATATATAAAATAATGTACCAAATCAAACACAGGAAACTACCCTATTATAAATGTCCCTGTTTATACATTGGTGTATTGACCATACTGCATTTGCAGAGTGCGCCAAGATCCTTTGATGTGCGCACAAAAAACCGACAACATTCGCTTGGCTGGCCAATGTTGGCGCCAACTACCAACATACCGCCAAGTAAGTTTCTACGTTGGCCCGACATGCTGGCCCAATACCTTGGCCCAATGTATACAGCCGCCTTTACACTATAATACTATCTAACTATTCATGTCGAGTTCATTGTTATTCAGGCAGTAGAAAAAACTACACGTGCCCACTACTTGTGTCATTGACGTCTCATTCTTGTTTACAATATGTTATATCTACGGTACGCAGACGCTGGCTCGAGATGGATGTAATCACGTAGTGTATTTGTATTGTATTTTATGGTCAGCGTTGATGAAGTTTACATAGATAAGTAATAAGTAAGTACTGTTTCTATGGGATTTAATTTTTAAAACTATTACACGATTATGAGCTGTGCTTTTTGTAATTTTTGTTCACACTCACGCCTTATATCCACAAATGTAGGTAGAGTTGCAAGTAGTGATTCAAATTTTAGTCTTTTCATTTTTATAATTATATTTTTTAATAATGCTGAATAGTGGTAAATATTAATAGACTTTAGAGCAAAAGTTTATAAAAAAACGCCAAGCTTAATTACTAGTTTAGTGTAAAAAGCTACTAATTTCCATATATTAAACCCTATCGTTGGTGTCGGTTGACAAATTTATTGTTGTGACGCAAGCTTCCATCGAGAAGCTACAAGATTGTTTATAATAATACAAGAAAATGGTTTTTATTTTCTGCCAGTATTATTACCATTGTGGGTGACTAACCAACAATGCGAACGAAAAACATGATACATTATTTATTATGTATTTTGAATACATTACTGAGTGCTCTACCATAGCTCAGTACACTCATTAAGGGGTCATTAAAATCATTCCTGTTTATTTCCTAATGAATGAAGAAACTTTATTTATTACTAATTAGGCTGTTCTCAGTGCAGTTTATTTTATTGTATTTGGAGTAATCAATGTAACACAATGCATGGTTCAATGTCACATACATACAACGGTATCAAAATCTAAGAAAATAGACACAAAAAAACATAGCAACGAATTTAATGAGATGAGCACGGAATTATCCTTAAAAACCATACACCCATTAAGGCATCTGCTTTTAAAATAGCACAAGTTCACGGCATTCTAGTTTACTGCGTATTTTGAGGGGGTAAAGTACTACGCACACTTGAGACATGTAGTAGCGTTGGCCATTCTAATACGAGTTCTTTGACCTCCAAACACGTGCGAATCGACGCACCCATTAACGGTACTTACTGTCCATAATCTTAGGTCTGCCGAAAAAAATCTTCTTCGGAGTACATACAAAAAGAAAATAGAGCATGTCATCATGATTGCTCTACTTAGCGGCTGAACGGAATTTGATACTCTTTAGTTTTTTAGATCTTTTATTGTTAGGTATGGTTTTATTTATTAAATTCTAGGGTTGTGTAATACTATTTCTTCTTCATTAGCCTTTTTCAACTTTTTCGGTGTAGGCCTCCTTTAACATCTTCCATTGGTTGCGGCATTGAGCTCTTTTTATCCAGTTTAATACGGCGACCTTCTTTACGTCGTCATTCCAGCGCATTTGTGGTCTTCCTTGAGGGCGTTTATTTCCCCATGGCTTCCACTCTAGGAGACGTTTGCACCACGATCTGTCGTTCCGAGCAACATGTCCAGCCCACTTCTATTTTATATTATACTATTTTGTAGGACATTAGATCCCTGAGTGAAGGTATTATGTAGGTGGCCAGTCGTAAAAACTAATAATTATGTGTGCAAAAGATTTCGTGAGTAACGCATATTTGAGTACAATAAGAGATGAAAGAAGCGGCGATTTGATTGCTTTAACAAGTCTTATAAAAGACTTAGCATCAGCTCTATTAAAAGAAAATCAATCGCGGTAATCGGGAAACCCCTCATTTTTAAACGACTAAATTAGACTATTATCTGTGCTATTACTAGAAATGAATATGTAGCAATGATAGTAAACAGGTTGTATAGAATGATATCATAATTATCCCATCACCCGCGGCCCAATTAACCTTTACCCAAGGGCAGTATCAGTCTCGTTCACGCTGGAATTTGTTATGTGTATTTACATTGCGTTTCTTGTTGGAAATTGTCAGCGACGCTTCCATTATGAGCGAGTGATTTATAATGAATTCTGCCAAACGCGACATCATCACCCCACGTTGAGTTACATACTGAACTGACTTTGTAATTGTAAAGCTATAATGTAAACATGATTTCCCAAAGCAAACACACTTGTTTGAATATGAACTCCCGCCATGTCGGAAAAGATTAAATTTCTTGAAGGAGTATTAAAAAGTATCTTTCAAAGCGGGTCATATTTATTTTCTATTAAACCTAAAAACTTCATGTTACTGAAGAAAAATGATAACACGGGTGAAATTTTCTTTTGAGGAATGAAAAACTTATCGAAGCACTGGAGGAGACTCATTACGTGGAAAAATGGCACTAAAGGAAACTAATTACTGGAGAATTTATTCATATAACGTAAAATCTCAAAGGAACAGGTATAACAGCTTATAGCAGATCTCTTATAAACAATTAATTTAAAAATTCATATTTTTTACTTATCTGATTAAATGAGTTTTATATTTAGGTACTTCCAGACGAAGGTATCCACTTTTATTATGCTGGTATCTATAATCAGAATTAGATACTTTAAATAAGAGATAGTAGTATACTTACTATCAAAAAAATTCATGTAAAAAATTATTTACGTAAAACGTGACTGCCTCGGTAGCGTAGTTACGATATTACGGTATGACTGCCATGTTGAGGTCTCGGGTTCGACCGCATGGCTGGGCAAAGTGATATTGGATTTTCTATCCAGTAACAGCCCGGAATCTGGAAATTGTGCCTGATATGGCGATATCACATCTCTATTACATTTTTTTTTGTTAATGGTCCTACTGCCAGTAGCCTGACGCGAGTCGGCATTTCTGGCCACACCGGTCTTTAGGGTGAACGCAGAAGGCGCTCGCAACCCTTTGTATTTAATTACCATGCTGAGGGCAACCCACTAACGGGTTACGAACCTCGGCTAAGGACGGCCATCGAGAGAGGATGAGACATCAACGATTAGGGAAAGAACTCGTTCTTACGGCGGATGGCCAGAGTGATTTCGTCCTCTGGATCGGTTAATACGGAACGCGGCCGTCTCGATTTGGCGCGATCGAATGGAGGATCTATTACATCATGGGACGGAATACACACGGCGCAAAATGGGTGCATTAGTTGCGTCTCTGCCTACCCCTTCGGGGATAAAAGGTGTGAGTGTTTGTATTTACGTAACTTAATAACTGAAAGTATAAATTATAAATACTGATACGAGTACAATCGAATAACATCATCCGCTCTTATGCGGTCGATAAACTTACCAGTCGATCACCACGTGTAACAAGTGTTTTCATTGCATACTCACCAGCTCGAACTAACTTAACACATAATACTCTACTCTGTGCAATGGATAATATCCATATTTCCGATAATTTCATAAGTATACATTTAAATTAGACTGCCTCGGTGGCGTAGTTGTATTACAGTACGACTGCAAAGCTGGGGTCTCGGGTTCGATTCCCGGGTCGGGCAAAGTGATATTGAGTTTTTCTATTCAGTATCAGCTCGGAGTCTGGAATTTGTGCCCGATATGGCGATAGGCTCGCCCCCTATCACATCATGGGCCGGAATAACGGCGAAAAGTGGGTGCACTAGTTGCGCCTCTACCTACCCCTTCGGGGATTACAGGCGTGAGTGTGTATGTATGTATGTATACATTTAAATATTATTTTGTATCAAAACGCTATATTTTTTTTTATTCATCGATATTTTTTTATACGGTCACGGAAAAATTACCTCACTGCATCTGATGGCAAGTAGATTGAGGTCCAGATAGAATGCCGACTGACGCGAGATGTTTTTTTCACATTCGTCAACACAAGTATGCCGGCCTGCTTAAAACTTGAATTTTATAGTTGTAGAGGAGGCCCGTGGGGCGCTTGCGGACGACAGGGGCGGTTGCGGACGACACCTTAGACGTGAGTTGGAGGAAGCCCGCAGCCGTCCCTAATGGGCCGAAGATGGCCACCGCGGAGTTTTGGTTGGTATGCCGTGCGGTGTACATAGGTTAGGGACTCGGCCCGGCGGTCGCCCGACGTTTTCCATCTCTCTGGGCGACTCAACGTCGGGTCGTAATGCACGGTGAACCCAACATAACCGCTCAGTCGTTCCCCTTGAACGCTGGGCGGTAGTAATCATTCACTTTCTCCGCGTAAAAAAAAGAGTAGGCCCGTGCTCAGCAGTGAGCAGTATACAACACAGGGCTGGTATGGAATTTTATAGTCATGGTAGATTTTTTTTCGGATACCATGTTACGGTTCACTCCTTCATTCAGATTTTTTTTAACACGGGCTAATCTGCGGGCCAATTTTGACAGGTTCCTCTCTATATTTTTGGGGGAGGCCTATGTTCAGCATTGGACGTCGTGTGGCTCATGATGATGATGAATCTGCCAGTATCCTGACAAGGGTCGATTTTTCTGACCACACCGGACTTTAGGGTGAGCGCTTTAGTCGCTCACAACCCTTCAAGTTACCATGCTGAGGGCAACCCATTAAAGGGTTACGAACCTCTGCTTAGGACGGTCACTGGGAGCGGATGAGACATCATCGATTAGTGGAGAAGATTTGTGTTTAAACTAATTCTACCCGTTGCTTTCATTGGCACGCGGGCCGGAACTGTTAGGGTCGGGGGGCGACGGGGAAGGCGGCGAGGTCCTCGGCGACGAGGACGGAACTGCGGTCGTGTAGAGTGTAAGAGTTTTAAGAATTCGTTCTTACAACGAATAGCCAGAGTGATATTGACCTCAGGATCGGAACTGAACGCGGCCGTCTCCATTTGGCGCGATCGCATGGAGTATTCATTCAGATCGAGGAGATCTATTATATATGCCTCTATTTACGTCGTTAGTTTTTTGCAGACAGCAGAAGAGTTGTGGTAATGGAGAGGGCGGGTTCACATCCAATAACAATAATCTTTGTAATAAAAGAACAGCTATATGTCAGGACTACATAACAATGAACAATGAATGTCTTCGCAGACAAACAACTACATTTGTGTTTTTGTTCACACTAAAAGCGACCCGAGAGAGACAATTAGCAAACAATTAGAAATAAAGGCGTTCCACTCTACGTAAATAATGATCATTTAGGCGCGTGGGGTATATACTCCCGGTGTTTACACGCTAAAATTGGCTGCGGATCACGAATATATTACTTTTTTCATCGTCTTTCCATGTCCTATAGGTCGGCAGAAAAATAATTGCAACACTGTTCTGATGATATTGAACTCGGTATTTTCTCTAGTGACAATGCTTTTTAGGTAAATTCCAAATAATGGTTTGTTTCCATACTTAGCCGTTATACCCCCCCACCCCCCCCCCCCCCCGCCTCCCTTAAGTCGAAGCCACATCTTGCAACTGTAAAAATAAGAAACAAACTTAGTATAATCATTTGTGAAAAAAAAGCTGTCATACCGTTGGTAGTATAGTAGTTTGAGCACAAAACTCTAGCTAATAATAGAATTTTTGTTGTCTTTGCAAACACTAAAATGAAACTCCAAATTATATAAAAAAAAGATGTTATTATTAAAATGGCATAACTCTATTTCTGGCTGGAAAATCCAACGCTTTACATATAAAAAATCTATATAAATGATTAAAATCCGATCGAGTTGGGCTGTTGAACCGCGAGACGCGTCGAGGTGTCCCCACATCGATAATATAATTGGTCGTTATAAAGGTCTATTCACATAATACGGACACGTAGCGACGGCACAAGCAATATTCCAGTGTCTATTGCCTTTATTGGCGTTTACACTAGCACTAAAGAGATTAAGGTAACACGTAGCCAGACACCCTATGTAAATGCTTCTGGGGTAGGAATGAATTGATGGGAAAAGTGCACGTTGCTGCAATGTATGTTGTGCTTTATGGTATACGATCGAGGGAAAAATAAGGAATGATATGAAATTGTTGGAATCTTACTATCTTACTAATCTTACTAATATTATAAAGGCGAAAGTTTGTAAGTATGTATGGATGTTTGTTCCTCTTTCACGCAAAAACTATTGAACGGATTTTGATGAAATTTGGCACACGGGTAGATCATGTCCTGGATTAACACATAGGCTACTTTTTATCCTGGGAAAACATAAAGCGGGACTTTTATCCCGGAAAAAGTTTTCAACGCGGGCGGAGCCGCGGGCAAAAGCTAGTATGTAATATTGCTGACAATCGAGACACGCGGCAAGCGTGTCAAGCCAAGCAAAAAAAAATCGCAGCTGCTCTGACAATCATATCTGGCCGATATGACAATTCAATTTTTTCGCGACGCGATAACTTTGTGAGAACGTCTACCCAAAAAGTACAAAATTCAACTATATAATTGCAAATATTTACCATGTTCTCCATCCTACTAATATTATAAAGGCGAAAGTTTGTAAGAATGTCTGGATGTTTGGATGTTTAGATGTTTGGATGTTTGGATGTATGGATGTAAGGATGTTTGTTCCTCTTTCACGCAAAAACTACAGAACGGATTTCGATGAAATTTGGCACACGGGTAGATCATGTCCTGGATTAACACATAGGCTACTTTTTATCCCGGGAAAATATAAACCGGGACTTTTATCCCGGAAAAACTTTTTAATGCGGGCGGAGCCGCGGGCAAAAGCTAGTAAGTTATAACAATGAGTATAATATTTATGTAGCAACCTTGAATGAATATTGTATAAATATACTGAAATAAAGAATTTAATCTTGATTATTAAATCAATGCGACGCCTTAACAATGTTGTATCCTTGATTTCATGAGCGTAGCGGCGGGAAAGTTTTTAATCGATTGGAAACGAAGTATAAACGATTACTGAGAAAAAGGAAATTATAAACAGGGTGTATCACGATAGAGTGTTCAACTGAAGCAGGTCAACAGACCCTGTTTATGTACATATATTTATTAAAAAATGTTTCAAAAGCATTTTTAAAACAGTCTAGTACAATGTACTCGATAAAAGTACAATGTATCCTACTAATATTATGCGAATTTTTTGTAAGAATATATGGATGTATGTTTGTTACTCTTTGACTCAAAAACTGCTGAACGGATTTCGATGAAATTCGGCACACAGGTAGGTAATATCCTGGATTAACACATAGGCTACTTTTTAATCCGGGAAAATATAAAGTGGTATTTTTATATCGGAAAAAATTTTAACGCGGGTGGCGCCGCAGGCAAAAGCTAGTTCGATATATAATTTATTTCGACAGTAATTATAATTATAAATAATATGTTTTCATTTTCTTAATGCATCTGAGCGTCGCAAAATATAGAAAAAGAAAAGAAAGAGGAGAATGGAAGAGGAAAAAATGTTGTGCCGACCCCAATTAATTTGGGACCAGGGCAGGAAGATGATGATGATGAGCGTAGCAAAATGCATATAGCATTTTTAATGTAATTGTAGTAAATATATGTACCTAATGCTACTGAATACGCAACCGAACTATACTAAGGTTTATTACATACTAATTGGCCTAAGGGCTGGGTGATTAAAGTAATGAAAAGTAAATTATGTCAATGTCCGCTCCCATTCCCGATCCCACTCCCGCTCCCGCTCCCGCTCCCGCTTGCGCTCCCGCTCCCACTCCCGCTCCCGCTCGCGCTCCCGCTCGCGCTCCCTCTCTCGCTCCCGCTCCCGCTCCCACTCTCGCTCCCGTTCCGCTCTCACTCCCGCTCCCGCTTTGGCTCTTGGTCACACTCCCGCTACCATTCCCGCTCCCGCTCCCGCTCCCGCTTCCGCTTCCGCTTCCGCTCCCGCTCCCGCTCCCGCTACGCTCCCGCTCATGCTCCCGTTCCCACTCTCGCTCCCGCTCCCGCTCCAGCTGCCTCTCCTGCTCCCGCTCTCGCTCCCACTTTGGCTTTCGCTCTGGCTCTTGCTCCTGCTCGGTCTCCCGATCCCGCTCCCGCTCTCGTTCTCGCAACCGCTCCCGCTCCCACTTCCGCTCCAGCTCCCGCTTTTGCTCCCGCTCGCCCACCCGCTCCCGCTCTCGCTCTCGCTCTCGCTCTCGCTCTCGCTCTCGCTCCCGCTCTGGCTCTGGTTCTCGCTCCCGCTGCCGTTCCTACGCCTGTCCCCACGCCTCGCTCCTTCTCCTTATCTTTCTCCTTCTCCTCGTTACCGTTACCTACCCTACCCCTTTTCAGCAAAAAAAATCAATTCTTTTGTCGGCGAAGTCGACAAATATGCATATTCTTAATATTGGACTTTGCTTCCATACTTCACATTTATGTTTTTGATGGGATTACAATTATTATGCGGGCGTTGTACATTCCCATTGTGGACGTTTTGACAAACGGTGGGACACGAGGGCATCCAGACGGTTTATATTAATTACACAAATTAACGTACGGAATCTGTCTACAGGATTTTAAATCATGTTATTGTTGAAATGTGAAGAGATTTATAGAGTTAATCTGTAAATCTACTATCTAAAATTAAAACTATATCAAGAAAAGTAGGTGCTCTAGTTGCTCCTCTGCCTGTCCCTTCGGGGATAAAAGACGTGTGTATGTACGTATGTCAAAACGACTAACGTAAATATTATGTTGTACCTTGAGATTGGCAAAGCTTATATTTCCTACTAGCTTTTACCCGCGGCTCCGCTCGCGTTAATAAGTTTTTCCGGGATAAAAGTCCCACTTTATATTTTCCCGGGATAAAGGGTAAAACTTTTAGAATCTTTGAATATCACATTTAAATATGTCGAATCAACAGCCTAAAGAATAAGTTTCAAGCTTCTAGCTCAAAAAATGACGATACAAACGTACAACTTTTCATCCCCCCCTATCAACACCTTACAACCGTTTTTTCGCATTAAAAAGTAGCCTATGTTCTTTCTCAGGCTTTATACCATCTGTGTACCAAATTTTATTTAAATCGGTTCAGTAGATTTGGCGTGAAAGCACGACAGACAGACAGAGTTACTTTCGCATTTATAATATTAGTAAGGATTGCGTAGGCGTAAAGGCACTGCGACGCTATGAAATGTGACTGGCCGTATGAAAAGTGGATTACTGCGCCCCACTTATTTGTGAACCAATAATAATTTCTGTACTTTATTATTAAACACCTCCATCGATTGCGTAAATATAACACCTGCGTTCCAACTTTTATTTTGATAGGGCGCCTCGTCGTTTTATTTTTTATGGTCATTTTTTATTAGTAACTCCTTTGTCGGAATTTTCTTTTTAAATAACCTTTATATTTTCTAAGTCCACGTTTCTCTGTTATAAGGTCGGATAACGACGCGGCGAATATAAGATCTAGGTTTCTTTGACAAATTCGCGTGTTCTTTTTTATTTTGTAGTATCTTTACGCTACTTTATTACTGTACTAGCTTTTGCTCGCGGCTACGCCCGCTTGGAAGAGTTTTTCCGGGATAAAAGGTATGGAATGGTAAGGAATGGTTTTGTAATGCGTGCCTCACGAGACTTTCGTCGTCCATCTACATACCTAAATCTTCATAAGTCCCTAATACGTCCTCAAGTGGAATACGCGGCACCAGTGTGGAGTCCACTTTATAATAAATATAATACAGAACTGGAAAACAATCAACGTAAATTTCTTCGAGCGGTGCAATGTAAATGTTTTCAGTCGAAATTACAATATAACCTGCCGCTTTCCAAATACAATTTGGTGACTTTAAAATCAAGACGTTTGCATTTGTAAGTATTTTCTTTTTACTTGCTATATGCCAGAACAAATTTGACTGCATTGAATTAGTCAAGAGCCTGATTTATTCTGTCCCTCGTACGGATAACCGTATAAAGGGCGTGTGGTGTGTGAGCGCCACCTGTTTGCTATTAGATCATGTCGAATTAATGCTGGACTGCGTTCGCCATTACATAGGATGGTTGAAACATACAACAATGTATTCTCTTGTCGACATAATTTCTACACCCGCGGCAAGTTTTAAAGCACAAACCATTAAGCTATTTTTACTGAGGCAGCAGACTCTACCTAATGAGTGACGGGAAAGGATATACCAATCATAGTTTGTTTCAAGTTACGTAGTAATAAAATAGTTTCAGCCTAAAAGCAACACTTATTAGTAATCTGTGGATAGCGTTGTGGATAGTACGTTTAACAATCATCATAGAATTGTGTAACAATTTAAAATGTACTATTGTTTGTTATCCCGAATAAATGAAAAAAAAGACTCGCTTTATATTTTCCCGGGATGAAAAACCTATGTTCTTCCGAAGATCTCAAACTATCTATCTAGACCGCAATATTTATTTCTACCGCCAAGCAGCAGTGTGCATGCACTATTGTGTTTCGGTTTGAAGGACATTGTAGCCAGTGTAACTACAGTATGACGAGCGTAGTGGAATGCCATACAGTAACTCAAGGTGCTGGATGGTATTTCTACTGTTTATGGGTGGTCGTATCGCTTACCATCAGGCGAACGGCATGCTCGTCTCGTCATTCGATGCCATAAAAAAAAAATATCTCCATACCAAATTTCATCACAATCCGTTTAGTAGTTCCGGAAATGTGCAGTAATAAACAAACAGAAAAACATACAGACAGAAAATAATTATAAAAATCGCTGATTTGTGTTCCATTACTCTTCTTGAGTCACCTCCTTTTTATCACATTTCTTTCAATGTACAGACATACGGGGCTCTACTGCTTTATTATAGTATAGATGGCTCTGAACGTAACAGGTTTATTATAAAGCTGGGGTCACATGCATAAGCAAATTTTGTATCGGAGATAATAGAGCGGTTTACCACATAATTAATAAACTCAGAATACATAAATGTTTCACCCGCGAATGCGCGTGATCCGGTTTTCGGTAAACGAGTTTTGAGCACACGAACTTTGTTTCAAAATCTGTATGATGAATGATGAAAACTGCGGTAATTTTTTCGGTGATTCCGTGAATGTTTTTAGTGGATTATTTTTTGTCCTTATCATATATTTTTTTTTCATAAACAGTTGACAGACATAAAGGAAGAAATAATTCTCTAATACTATTTATCTTCTCCATTATTGTTATTACCTGCGATCCGATATTGTTATATTTTTTTAACAATTTCTTTATTTAGAAAAATCCTTGAACTGCCTAAAAACCTTGATACTATGATTTTGATTTGTCCGTACTAGCTACCTACATTTACAAAAAGGACTATTTCGTCCTAAATGTGTTCAAATAAAACATTTAACATTTCTAATCAACATGCCAAAGATCACTTAAAATGATAAGTACGTAAACCGTAAGTGCAAATAAAATTACTTATCTATGCGTTTATTTATGGTCATTGAACAGTGGTTAATGATTGCAAACAAACATAACTGTGATAATATAACTGCATACATACTCGTAAATGCCTTATAGTACGTACTTAGGTAATATATAACATAATGGCAATTTTATGTTTGATTCATACTAAGATTTTTTAGTGCTCAATTAGATAAGAAAATTAAGTTATTTTTCGGATTAGTTATGCCATACGCGTGAAACACTTTTAAAGCAAATGCCAATGAAAAATGTATTTAAAGTTTTAAGTATAAAAGTACAAATCACCGTGAGGGTGAGCTCTTAGTCCATGTGTTTACGTCGTGGCTGCGATATCGAAGTATTTATTTATTTAAATGAATTTGTAATGTTGTACTTACGATAAATTAATGGAAGTATTTATATGATTAAAATTGAGTCATAAGTATCCTGATTTTGCTCTAAAAAATATGATTCATAATTGTATGTATACCACACAATAAATAAGTATGTTATTAATAACTAGGTTGAGCTGTATTTTCCCTAAATTATATCATATCGACTATGTATTTACGTAAGTTTTGAACAAGAATTTAATGTAGAAAACATCGTAAAGAATTTAAAAAACCTTATCCAAATCGGATCTGTAGTTTTTGAGACAGTCGCGTAAATACATACATATTTGGACCACTGCCTTTATCATTCTGTTGCACAAAAGAAAACTACTAATATTTATTTTTTTACTCTTATTTGCACACGAGTAGGTATCACAATTTAAAGAAAGAATGAAAAAAAAAACAAGTATACTATATCCTCTATAAAAGCACTAGACATATTGTAATATTAGTACCGATGAAACGAAAACCGTGGTGATCTTTTCACCAATGAACGTTCCACATGATATAAGTAGGTGGTAAATATGACCAAGTTTCGATCGATATACAGGGTCATTTTGACATTGCGTTAATAAATAAGATACTCATCTTTACCTCTGCTAACATTGTACCACAAATCATCCGTGAGAAACGAATATTTTCACCAAAATCTCAATTTTATTTTCCTGTTTTTTTCATCATTTTTTAGTTTAGTGCGAATATGGCGTGTGCGTGAGTATTTTTCTGACTGTAAGTATGATGTTGCCGCAGCGACGAATCCTCATAGAGTAGTAGTAGCGGCATTAGGGCGTGTAAACTTAAAGTTACTTTTTATTGATATTAATTTTGTTCGAAATGTATACTTTTTAAGCTATTGCATAGCTTCTATCGCGGGCCTTGAGCGTGGAGACCGAATCCAGAAATTCCGTAACGAAAATAACCTGCCACCCCTCACTATTTTTAACTCTATCACAACAATGTAGAGTATAAAATTCTATAAGTAAATTGAATATCGCAGTCTTGTAAGAATACAATATATAAGAGGATATGAGCTGAATGTTTTATTTTCAACGAGATAAGTATGTGGTTTCATTTAGTAACGCAATGTCAAATTGATTGTCCAGAATTTATCTCGCTTGGAGATTAATGAACTCTACGTGAATATTATGGGTCAATGTTGATATAATGAGTTTTATTTCTTTAATGCAGTAAACTTATAGAAACGTCTCGGATTTTTTTAAATGTGTGCGTATTCTTTACGAATTATCGCTTGCTCTAAAGATGAAGGAAAACATCGTGCGGAAACCTGTATACATTTGAAGGTCTCGACTCTCTACAGAATGTATCGTAACTTATGAATTTTATTTCCAATCCTATGTTTGTACCTACATTCAATGCAAATAAAATATTCTGATTCTGAAGAATTCCGAAGGTATGTGAAGTCTGTCAACCAGTACTAGGCCATCGAGTTGACCCCTCAAGTGAAACCCTCTCAGTAGAAGAGGAGGCCCGTGCACAGCAGTGGGCAGTTATAATACAGAGCTGATATTATTATATAGTATATTATTAATGCAGTAAACTGATATGATGAGAAATTATAATTAACTATTTGTTGACCACGACTCCGCTCGCGGAAAAGACTTGACGCCGTAGCCAATGTGCCTTTCAGCAGTCCTTAACGCTAAAAGAAAACAAAAAAATAATTATGGGTATTACGTATCCTAAGTATAAGTCTGTGGCTAGGTTATGTCATTCCCATAGAAAACGTTAGCGTTAACGACTGGAAAAAGGAATCTTAGATACAGCCTCTAGAATAAAAGTACTTTTCCGGTAAAAAAGATTTATATTAATCCGGGATGTGATCTACTTGTGTGTCAAATTTTATCTAAATCTGTTCATCGGTTGCGGCGTTTACCAAGTTGAGTTGACCAAGTTTTTACCAATAAAATGTTGAAAAGGGAGGTGGCAGTATTGCGTTAATGATGATTAAGGTTGCCGGTGCCAGATTGATCTCATTTGGTAATTGCCATATCCGCTTTTTCTGAAGTGTACCCACAATTCCTGAAGATCTTTGGGTGTTGATGGACGTCGGTGATGAGTACTATGGAATTAAACTTGCTGATTTGCTTAATTTGAAGTATGTATAGATTCAAGAAATTTTTAGCTAAATCATTCCTAAAATATATTGTAAGTTGTATATTTGTTGTTAAGATATTGCAATGGGACCATTTAGAGACCCACATCACGGAAATATGCTCACAATTCTCAGAGAAATCAGTGTAAATACAAAAAAGAAAATGACAAACTGACGTATTGAGAACCTTCTCTTCTTTTTAAATCGGCTATGACTAACCTATGCCCGAGTTATTTCTGTTGGTTTTAATTTCGTCACCAAACCATTCAAAACTTTCTTTTAGAACATACATCTCTATTCTAGGTGCGTTAAGTCGCATACATACCGACACGTATGTTACATATCGTGTTCATTAATATGCACAGCGCATCTGCAGCTTGTTATCGGGTTCACAGGGGCGTTAATAATCATCTGTTATTAGTATATTGTGCTTAAATCAAATTTCGGTACTTCCGCAATTAAGTACCATTGTAAATCACCCTTTAGATGTGGATATATTGTGTTTGTGAAGATTTTTCTACTATTTAATGACGACGCGGACTTGTTGCTTGGATAAATAAGAAAGCTACCACCAAGAGAATGTCATAAAATAATGGCAATTTAGATTTACTAATAATGAGTGTGCTAAGGGACAATTTCACAGATTTCAAATAAATTTTATTTGAGAGTTATCGTATCTAATGTACAGTCAGTAGCATAACTAACTGATCAAATTCAAAAATTCAAATTGTGTTCTTGTCTTTATGTGTGTGTTTCCTACATTCTTTTGTGTTCTCATAAATCTTTTTTTTTCTCTTCACAAAATTAAAAAAGAGATTTACTTTACTTCAAACGAAGAAAAAATGCTTCAGTTTAACTTAACGCGTGTGTAGGCGATTTTGAAATTTTTATTTTGTTCAGTTACTTATGCTGCTGACTGTACATTGTACTTATTTTAAATTTAGAGCTCAGATTTGAGTGTGACTTTTGTAGTTAGTTGGCTTTTACATTTATGTGACGTGTAGCATTTATCAGCAAGCGGTGTAATTCGCCATAATCTATTATATAAAAATGAATCCCTATTTTCCTTGGTCACGGCATCACGCGTGAACGGCTGGACTGATTTCGTTATTTCTTTTCTCGATGTGTTTATTATTGTCAGGAGAAGGTTCTTATGAAAGAAAAAATTAAGAAAATTGCGCGGAAAAACGGCTGGACCGATTTTAATGAATTTTATTTGCGTGTCTTCAGGTGGATTCCAGAATGGTTTAGACTCGGGTTCTAGGATTTTATTTCCTTTTTAGGGCAGGACAACGTTTGTCGGGGCCGCTAGTTATAATAAAAATATCTAGAAGACACTAACATATCTGAGCTAATACTGCAAAGAAATACTTATTCAAAGCCTATAGATAATACATCAATATCTCCAATTAATAGCTTAATCCTGACCCAAACCCAAAACTTGGATTTATAAGGAATTCACAATCGGTATATCCATTTCACTACTAAATAGAATTATGTTATCTAATGTTTAAACGTGAAACGCTTGAAATACGATAAAGAAATATTTATTGTTGGTTTTGCCGGCAATTCCATGCTAAATTTATTGCCTTCTAACAAATTATCGAATGCTATCGTGTTAATAACAGAAATCGGGCAAATAAATCGGTACAATATTGTATACGTTTTATTTGGAGAGAAAAGTACATGTTAGAAAGTTCACTTTTTATTTTTTTTAAATGATTTTGTCCGTTCATGGTAATGTAATCATTGTTGACAAGAAAAAAAGGCAATCTATTTATTTGTTCATTCTCCTTGTCTACTATATTAATACAAGCTATACTAAAATCTCATAAATTTTAGTATAGTTTGTATTTTACAGTGGCGTTTACCTACTCAAGCTTCTAGCCCTTCATACATAGAAATAACAATATCGTAAGTACTGTTTAGATCAATGTGACGAGTGGAAACATTGCCAAGTACATTTTTTCTTCTCTTCACATAATTTATTTGAGTTCTAACGTCTGTATCACTAGAAATATTTTGAAGAGTTGTTCAATTTTACCTCTCCCTTTCATATTAAATCAACACCGCGCCTGCGGGCAATTTTACCGTAACCTCCGTACCGACACGTGATACAATTTTAAACTTGTAGTTCAGCTGTATTATTAACATTTATCACAAGGGCGGATCCAGCTTTGGCGCCAGGGGGGGGTCACATAGTCGTGGTCAAGTCACAAGAAGTTATAATTTAATTTTGAAAGGTAAAAAGTAGGTATTCTATCTATACTAATATTATAAAGCTGAAGAGTTTGTTTGTTTGTTTGATCGCGCTAATCTCAGGAACTACTGGTTCGAATTGAAAAATTATTTTTGTGTTGAATAGACCATTTATCGAGGAAGGCTTTAGGCTATATAACATCACGATGCAACTATTAGGAAGCGAAGAAATAATGGAAAATATGAAAAAAAAACGGGGAAAATTATTCATCCTTGAGGGCTTCCATTGCGTGCGCTGTGAAAACGGTTCAAGATACCAAAAATATATGATCTAAAAAAATGTCCTGGAGAGTATATGTCTATCTTTTAAGGTTAACTCACTAGAACCGTTTTTATGGTAATCAAATTTGGTCGAAATTAATAACTCTGTCGCGCTTACACGCCAATACTACAGAACCGATATAAATGAAATTTGGTACACAGATATTTTAGAAATTGAAAAAGGACATAGGCTACTTTTTATCCCCGTGAAATATAAAACGGGACTCTTATCCCGGAAACACTCTTTCACGCGGGCGGAGCCGCTGGCAAAAGCTAGTTAATAAATCTTACACTAATATAGACAGAGCATGAGCCGCAGAAAACCTGTCACAAAAAGTCTACCAAAATTGGTAGACTTGCTCGTTACGTACGCCAGTATCAATTCAATCACTGGAACGTTACGACCTCACAAAATTAATAAAAATGTGCGGGTTTATGCTATAAAATTGTATCGCAATTAAGTAGGAAAGTATCATAGTAACACCATAATCACTGTCCACCGATAAGTTTTGTTGTATAACCACTATTTTAAGAGTAAACATGATATTATTATTTCATAGATTGAGGCGGCTCAGACACCCCGGTGTTGCCAGTTTATTACTGGGGTAATTTGCTGGAATGTTGGGAGATTATACATTTAGCTATTCGTGTTAATTTTCAATGCTCTGCAAACATCGTAAAATCATTTAATTCACGTATAATTATGGTAAAATATTACCCTAGTGAATAATATTTGTAGGGTGTCTTGAGTACGTAATAAAAAAAATTATTAAAAAAGACCGCATAGTTACATTTTCCTCCATTCCGCATAGTTACTAAGTCTCAAAATAAATAGTTTGTCGGTCATACCATTTTAAGTAATACCACTAATTGTAGTCAACAACATCAAATAAGTTTGTTGAAAGTAAAAAAATCGGTGCGTCTACGAATGTACGCGTGTGAGAAGTTATACTTCTTTGGCATCATTAAAAAATATTTTTTGATTGCATGCAAAAATAATTAATTACAATAAAATGATAAAAGCACTGGAAAAGGATAGTCAACAAAGTCAATAAAGTTCAGTTTAAATTTGAAATATTAAATAGATGTATATATATATTAAAAATATAATTTAGAGAATAATAAATATGTATGACGTAATTTGTACTAACTATTATAAGATTCTTAATTTTAAATATTTATTATTGACTAGCTTTTGCCCACGGCTTCGCCCACGTTAATAAGTTTTTCCGAGCTAAAAATACATACATAAAAACCTTCCTGTTGAATCACTCTATCCAACACATTTATTTGGATATTGATTAATATTATGACGTTGATACAACTCTTAACAAATAATGCATTAATTTCGACCAAATTTCATTACCATAAAAACGGTTCTAGAGAGTTTATCTTAAAAGATAGACATATACTGTCGCGGACATTTTTTTTAGATCATTTTAAGAGGAATAATTCTTTCATACACATATTTATGGTATCTTGAACCGTTTTCGCAGCGCACGCAATGGAAGTCCTCAAGGATGAATAATTTTCCCCGTTTTTTCACATTTTCCATTATTTCTTCGCTCCTAATAGTTGCATCGTGGTGTTATATAGCCTAAAGCCTTCCTCGATAAATGGTCTATTCAACACAAAAATAATTTTTCAATTCGAACCAGTAGTTCCTGAGATTAGCGCATTCAAACAAACAAACTCTTCAGCTTTATAATATTAGTATAGATTATTTAATATTTTAAAAGTAAATTAATAAATTCAAAAATTGAATTTAAGTTTATTCATTATTTAAATATTTATTGTTTTCTTAATTTAATATTTACTTTTCATTTTTGTCAAAAAGTTTTCATTAAACGGCTTCAACCTTTTTCGGGCAAATTCTCCCGTGAGAATTTTGTGTTACACATGCGCGCACATCGTAAAATTTCACTCTCATCATTTTTTCATAACGCGCCGAAAGAAGTACAACTTCAATAATCAAAACATATTTGCAAGTGAGATGTTAATACATTTGTAAATTGCTCAAATATAAATCACAACGTCAAATCTAAAAGAATAAATTTTCGGAAGCAATTACAAAGAGACGGATTTTAATATTTTAACACTTTGACCGCAACTCGCACGACTTTTAGCTGCGGCCAAGATTTTTGTATTTTAAATTGCAGAATTTTCAGAATTTAACTGTTTTTGTAAACCATAAAAACATAGATGATTTGAGAAGATAAACAAAATCATTGTTTTATTTGCCCAATTCTTTTAACAAAAGTGCAAAGAAACTTGGGTAAATTATCTAGAGTAGGTATCCCTACACGCGCAACCTTGACCGTTTGCCGGCGAGTAACTACACGACGCTCACTCACACATCGTGCATCTCTGTGTGAGTTGTGACAGGCTGCGAAGCGTATTGCATGTTCGCATTGCTCTGTCTATATTAGTCTAAGTAATAAATATAATTACTGTAGGTACTTAAAAATACCTACCTATATTTAAATAACAAATTATTTTTTTTACGTCTTCGCCCGAAACGCCTTATCACTACATCTACTTCAATGTTTGCGTAGTATTATAATGCTCTTTGTTTTAATGCGTTCGTTCTTTTAAACGTTCCGTTAGAGGTTAGTTCTAGTTAGACGTTAGTCGAAAAAAAGCGCGTGCAAGTGTTACACGAAATATGACATACGTAATATCAAATATGAATGGTGGCGGCCGTGGCGGTGGCGCGACAAAATTCTTTTCGATGCGTTCGTTCCCGAATAATGCGTTTGCCGTCAAAGTATTATATTAAACTAGCTTTTGCCCCAGTAATAAACTGGCAACACCGGGGTGTCTGAGCCGCCTCGAATCTATGAAATAATAATATCATGTTTACTCTTAAAATAGTGGTTAAACAACAAAACTTATCGGTGGATAGTGATTATGGTGTTACTATGATACTTTCCTACTTAATTGCGACACAATTTTATAGCATAAACCCGCACATTTTTATTAATTTTGTGAGGTCGTAACGTTCCAGTGATTGAATTGATACTGGCGTACGTAACGAGCAAGTCTACCAATTTTGGTAGACTTTTTGTGACAGGTTTTCTGCGGCTCATGCTCTGTCTATATTAGTCTAAGTGTTTCACAAACATATTTGAACAATGAGTTAGATATTTAAATTTAGATATAGAAGACAGAAAATGAAGATCTCCAAAGTAAATAATTTAAACTGTACCACTAAATTTGTGATTTGTGTTTCAGTACACACATTATTTCTTTGTAATGTTCAATAACCAATTTAAATGTTATGAAAGGATAATCGTGAAATTTTATCGGTAAATCAAAATGAACGACTAACAAAAACTTTTATAATAAAAAAACCTCTTGATTGTAATATGTAAGATTTGATAATAATCTAACTCTATTTACATACGATAACAAAATCCTTGAATATAAAATCAATTGCATTCAAAAATCGGTTATTTGGTGCAACCGATTTTTTGTTCTCTTCCCTACACACTATCCGACCTATAAGGAGTATGGATATCTTACTGATACTTCGAAGCAAATCAATGCCAAAATAATTTTCTACGCCTTTTTAACCCCATTAGGGATCAACCCCATCAATTGTATCAAAAAAGTTTATGCTAAATTTGAATTAGATTGGACCAAGGAATCGCGTTGCCCCATACAAACTTTGCCCCCTTTTTCATCCCCTTAGGGGTAGAATATCGGAAAATTCTTTCTTATCAGAAGCCTACGTCATACAAGGAACACACCCTCCAAGTTTCAGGTCTCTACGTTCAGCGGCTTAGGCTGTGCGTTGATCCGTCAGTCAGGACTAAGACTTTTATATGAATAGATTAATTAAATATTTAAAGTACTTAAATAAAATCTGTATTGTGACAAAAAATATATAAAAACATAATGTTTAATAATTTTAATTAGTGGTCCACCTAGGTTCTGGACTCAGCCCAGGGGGGGGTCATGACCCCCATGACCCCCCCCCCTGGATCCGCCCTTGATTTATCAAGCTTTGGAATGGTATTTAAGTGCCGTTTTCTTTTTTTATGTGTGTTTATAATATGTCAATCTAAATATTTAGTATTACTTTACGAGAACTTCTAGCTTAAATTTGTAATTTATATATATTTTGTAAGTTTTTAGACACTGTTTCCGAGCGCGTCTTGCATTCTAAAGGTTGTTGACAAAGTAAGTAGTCTGTCAAGGCCCGCGACGGACACCGGTGTCCATATACATAGGGTTTTCTCATACATCATACATACATATATAAGCGGGCCTTAGAAGTTATAAAGATAATATACTAATAAGTACTAAGTAGCATACATAAATATATTCATAGACTTCTGTCCATACTAAATTAGTTTTTAATTAGTATTATAAATAAGAATTATTGTAAATAATTTTCATATTTTCTTATACATTTTAATTTACCGGTGAATGGTGTCCCGCAATTACCATTACAAAACCCCATGATGACACTTAATATAGTGCCATCTACACGTCGAAAGCACTCAAGCAAACATGTTATGTTCACCTATATCAGTACTCAGCGATCCAATAACAATTAATTGATTTTGAGTCAGAATTATCGGTTGTGTACCTTAATAAATCTCACTGAGAATTGAGATCGGGCCAAGATTATGATATATGCCCGTCTCCTGCAACATCGTGTGACTAGGCTGTTTGTGAGACGTTCGTTACATCTCTGCCTTCCCTTCTGGGATACATGAGTGAGATTGTTTTTTATTGTCTGTTTATTTTTAGTAGCAAGTCTTCAATGAATTAATTTCTGACATTCCTCCACACCATACTAGCCCTGTGTTATATACTGCCCACTGCTGAGCACGAGCCTCCTCTAATACTGAGAGGGTTTAGCCCTTAGTCCACCACGCTGGCCTTGTGCGGGTTGGCAGACTGCACATACCGTCGTAATTCTTATATTCTTCTTTCTGACATTCTTCAGCTTTAAATTTATAAATGGTTATTGACGTATATACACAGTGTACTCCGTTTATTATTATTATTTTTGGTAAGCGATACGACCACCCATAAACAGTAGCAACAGCATCCAGCACCAAAGTTGAGTTACAAAGAACTGTATGGCATTCGTCATAACGCTCGTCATCCTGAGACATACGATGTCAGTATCTTTATGTCCAGTAGTTACACTGGCTACAATCTCCTTCAAACCGAAACACAACGGTGCATGCACACTGCTGCTTGTCGGTAGAAATAGACTTGCGGTGGTACCCACCCAGACGGACTCTTACATATGAGAGACCTACCACCAGTAAATTACTTTTAAAATCATCATTTTCCCACATATACGATGTGGATCGCCATAACTCACTGTATATCTACCTATCCAGTAAGTGCGCGTTGCCTTTGTTTTCAAAGTCAATAACGGTCAATGAATCAAAGAACGTTGTGTTTGCAAATCATATTAGTTGTATAGATTTAACTTGTTTTATCCACACTCGTTTTTTCGTAAATTAAACAGTAATTTGTTACTGGAATTTTAAAAGTAGCAACAAAGGTCGTATTTTAAAGTCGACTGACTGAATGGTTAATTCAGATTAAATATGGTTTGTTATTCTTTTGTTTTTAGAAATTTACGCCCACGTTCACTAATCATTATGAGTATCGGCAAGCTGTATCTCTGAGTATATCCAACTTTTTGTAATATCTAACTTGAGGGACAGTATTTTAAACAACATAGTAATTTTATCATACCTAACGAATATCTCCTAACTAATAATATATAATTTGAATTCTCTAGGGCAGTAGTAATCACAAATTATTAACGTTAGAAACGATACACAAAAGACCCAAAAATGTTTTCATCTTCAATGCAATATTTTTAGTTTAGTTCACAAAGCGATTTGTGTGGACCCCTATTTTCTATGACGTCAGCGGCGTTATTGGAACGTTGCGAGAGGTAGAATATTCGCAATCGAAACCGAGGGAAAATGTAGCACCAACAATGGTTCGTCCTTAACCTTTGCGATGCGTGGGCTTTACAGTAGGTACGAGCGCAGACTGCACCCAGGGCTATCAACTAACTCTTAAATTGATTAAGTTGATTGATGTTTGTTAAATTGATTGATAAATCTTTAAGGAGAAATAGGGGTGAAATTAAATTATCTGTCTCGTATTCTACGTACTAAAATGAATTACGTGGTGTGATGGTATAAATTACTTATACAGTTTGTGGTTGGATTAAAGTTCATAATGGCGATAGGCTAACCCACATCAAGGCAGAAGGAACGAGTATTCGTCCCTTCTGTATAGGTATACTTAGGAAATTGTGAATACTCTGCCTAATTCTTCCGGGAGAAAAGCCTCAGAAGTAAAGCAGCCAATTTTTTATACACAGAGTATTTCGTCTGTTGTCAAGTGTCAAAACGGGCCCATTGATTTTTCTAAGATTATTACACTTATCTCCGCTACACTTTGTTAAAATGTTCAAATTCCTTAGACTCCGCGGGCTCTTAAAGACTTAACGCTTTGGTAGAATTAAAATACTTACATTTATAAATATTCTGCCTAACTTTAATTGTTGTGTTCATCTATAATAGTAACACAAGTCCTACGTCATAACCGATACAAAACTATGACTGTCTTTTTTTTATTATTAATTTAGGATTGCCAACAAAGTTTACAATATCACAAACATAATAATAACAATCAGAAAATAAAACTAATTGCAACTGAGACTACAGGCAACCACAACGTGCGTAACACAATTTTACAATATTATTACTAAAGTAAACAAGTAAGCAAATATACAAAAAAGGATTGATTTATTTTGATAATGAAATTAAATTATTATTTCTACACCAGTGCCTGCCAGCCCTAGCCATTGGATCATTTACCCACCGCGTTATTTACCTAACGAGATCTCCCTTAATATAGCTCGGTATAAATGAATGGGATTACTTCCTTTTTACCCGACTACGGCGAAGCCAGGAAGGGTAATGATTTTAGCACCCTATGTTTGTATTTACTTTCTATCGATAACTATAAACTTCATTCGAAAATAAAATGTGGGGACATTCTTATCGCGCGTTTTGCATGCGTGATAAAGTTAATAAATATTGGATAAGTACTAAGTAAAATTATATTTATAAACTCCCAAGAGGTGTTTTAATTTACAGATTTTATCAGATACTTTACATACAAATATTGGATTACTTAAATGAAGCGTGTGTTTTTGAATTAGCATAGAAAACCACATCGCGACGCTGAAGTAATTAAAGGCAAGATCTAACTTTGATATTTGAAAATGTTTTCAAAAACAATGTGGTAAGATATACATTCAACAAATAAACGGACACCCTAATGTTTACTTGTATCAGCTAATGAATAAACGAAAGCCCGCAGCACTGTTTATAATAATGTACGATTATATCCGTTAATTATTTTCAGTATCAGAAATGGCAAAAGCAGAGCTGCTACGCGCAAATCCCGAAACCATATTAACCACAATGATTATTTCGCCAAACATGTCATGTGAAATGAAAAGCGGAACACCACTGGTATTAACGCTCTATGTGGATTGATGTTATAGTGGGTATTACAATTTTGGACTAATATATGCATATACACTCACGCCTTTCATCCCTGAAGAGGTAGGCAGAGGCGCAACTAGTGCACCCACTTTTTGCCATTATTCCATCCCATGATGTGCTAGGGGCGGGCCGGGCCTATCGCCATATCGGGCACAAATTCCAGACTCCAAGCTGATAATGAATAGAAAAACTCAAGCACTCCTCAGCTGTCTTGAGCAACCCGCGTCCACCCGCTACCCGCCACTTGCTTAAAGTCTCCGACATCCATTCCCGACTAACATATGCGCAGTCGAGTTTGGCTAAACGCTCCACTCCAGAACTTGTCTGCTTCGTCAACCATCCGTCTTCCAGCATGGCCAATCTACTTTCACAAATGACAAATGCCATATAACCATTTCACTCACCCCACGGTGGTGGTACAGATAACGTGTTTTTCTCTACGATAAAAAATTCCTTATTCTTCATGCACGTTCCTGTGTTGCTTAGGAATCTCATCTCTTTTATAAGTGTAACTTCCATAATGGAATTTTGAAACTGCTTCTATAATTTTATGTATAGCAAAAAATATTCATTCTTTTCTAAACCCTAAAAGTTGTTTTGGTCTGAGTTATAGTATCTTCTACGATCTTTTCAAAAGTTCAATAAAATTCTATGGCGCCAATCCAAATTTTATTTTTCACCAAAATGCATAAAATTGAGATTATTTATCATGTTTTTAATTAAAATAGTGTTTTGGTTAGAATGGTGCAAATTGTTATGTATTAAGTATATACTTATAGCTTGTGTTTTAAAAAAAAAAACAAATATTTATAGATAGTGCGTAATAATAGGTATAAATTATAGATAGCACGTCTGGGTAGGTACCATCGCAATGTCTATTTCTACCGCCAACCAGTAGTGTGCATGCACTGTTGTGTTTCGGTTTGAACGACATTGTACCCAGTGTACTGGACATAATGAGACTTAACATCTTATGTCTCAGGATGACGAGCGCAGTGGAATGCCACACAGTACTTAGTAAGTCAAGGTGCTGGATGGTTGCTACTGTTTATGGGTGGTCGTATCGCTAACTATCAGTCGAACGGTATGATCGTCTCGTCGTTCAATGCAATAAAAAAAAATATTAAGAAATATGAACTTTCATTGTAAACAGCGAAATTTTTAATTTGACAATACATCAATGCCATTTAGAGTCCATCTTAACAAAGTTTGATAGGAGTTGAACTTTTTCAGTATAACCGGTGTCGCTCGGTACCCATGTCACCGAAGTTTCGCGGGGCTTCGGTAATTATCTTACGGATGCGGACGAAAAAACATTAATTACTTAAGTTTTAGCTAGTTGTTTTGTTTGGTGTGATTGCTGTGTTTAACACAATCTCTCTGTTTTCTCATTTTGGTTTATTAAGGTTGCCTAAATATTTTTTTGAACTTCAAATTTTTTATATCTTTGACTGACGTAATAAGATTACTAAACAAAGCTGAGTTCTAGAGGCATTGAATAGCGCTATGGTTTATCAATACGTCGGAAGCTGGACGGTGGCTGATAATGCGTAGCGAATACTTCGCAATAGTCATAATTTAAACGCTATCGCTTAAACTCATAACTATTTTATTGCTCGTTACATTTTCGCATGTTCAGAGACAATCCCTATGTCAGGAGGCATTAGAAACCCACTTGACACTTACTACGTTGAGAGCTAAACCAGAACTAACATAGTAACGACCTTAACAGTTAACTGATACTGGACTAGCATAGTAACTCTTTGATTATAGCTAGTTGAACACTCAACTGAATTCAACGACGACTGAACTAAGACTGCCCCTTAATTTTTTTCTTATTATCCCTACTGCCAGCAGTCTAACGTGAGTCGGCTTTTCTGGCCACACCGGTCTTTAGGGTGAACGCTTAAAGCGCCCCTAACCCTTTAAATTAAGTGACCATACTGAGGGCAACCCACTAACGGGTTACGAACCACGGCTCAGGACGGCCACTGAAAGAAGATGAGACAACAACGATTAGGGGAATATTGGTTTTTAAACTAATTCCATCAGTTTATTTCGTCATCGGCATGCGGGCCGGTACTGTTAGGGGGTCGGGGGGCGACTGGGAACGCAGCGAGGTCCTCGACGGCAAGGACGGAACTGTGGTCTTGTGCGGTGTTGGAGTTTTAAAAACTCGTTCTTACTATGGATGGCCAGTGACGCCGTCCTCTGGATCGATTATGACTGAACGCGGCCGTCTCCATTTGGCGCGGTCGAATGGAGGCCTTCAAAATGGCGAGGCGCCCTACTTTAAATACCATCGACTGTCACTCCCACCACTAGTTTGACATCTGGATTGATTTTTTTATTTCAAGATTATTATTTCAAATTAACCGGCGGTCCGACAAATAGATATCAACTGATCGCACAATGTCGGCAATAAAGATAATTTGTGTAACAATAATTGTTACTAAATTAGTTTCAAAGGTTATTATATTATCAAGAATGCTGCGGATACCTATGCTATGTTTTTTTTATGGCATGGAATGACGAGAAGAGCATGCCATTCGCCTGATGGTACGCGATACGAACACCCATAAGAGTAGCAATACTATCCAGCGCATTGAGTAACAAAGCACTCAGTGGCACTCCACTGCGCTCGTCATCCTGACACATAAGATGTTAAGTCACATTATGTCCAGTAGTTACACTAGTTACAATGTCCTTCAAACAGAAACACAACAGTGCATGCACACTGTTGTTTGGCGGCTGAAATAGACATTGCGGTGGTACCCACCCAGACGGACTGTTACATATGAGAGACCTACCACCAGTATGTTGATTTTATTTGGCGATACATGCTTATAAACTAGTTTTCTAGGCAGCAAATAACATATAAATACATACAAACAGGGAAGGGCGCTAACAAGCAATCCACCCCGTAGATTTCAATGAACAAGTTTCATTTTATACAGTTTTACTTCAGCCTGTCTAGAGCCTGGACTATGCGTTGTTCAGTCGACACTAGCACACGTAGTGACGTACAATTCTTTATTGGAACATAGTTTTGTACTTGAATAAAAACGTCCAACTCAGACCTTGTTTATTTGAAGTAATCTCATTAGGAAAAAGAACACAAACAATCATCCCCTCTCGACACCGAGTTGGCAATGTATGAATTTTGACAAATGTGTTTACCAAACCATTTCATTGATACATGATAAACCAAATCTCTACAATGAATTTACACTCGATTAGCATGTAAACTTGCCTCCGTCCTTTACACGTGATTCATATTCATGAATATCAAACACCGTAAACCTATAATACAAACAATTTTCTAAAAAGTTACATTTTCAGCTCTCAGATAAAAGGGTCGACCTTTCAGAAATGCATAAGGAATTTCGAAGCGGCTACTATTAAAGTAACATTTTCAATCAAATGTTAATACCTGTGCAGTTGGAATCTTACCAGTTTTAATAGTGGTCGGGTAAATAAAATAAAGAAACAGTTGAGGCTCCGATGTTCGTTCTGTAGAGCATTGATTGCGCCCCCTACGACGGCTTTGTAGTTGAATAAAAAGTCGCTTGGTAAAATGCCAGGGCGATGAAAAGAATAGCTGGTCCACGATAGAGAAATATTATTGGAGCTATGGGGAGCTCGTACATCGCGCCATAAATACGATAGATTCAAAGCGGAGGCGGTATCAAAATTGATAAACGGTTTAGTGTAATGTGTTTCAAACAAGAATTTTATACTTAGATAATATTATAAACTTCTTGGTTTCAAATATATACTATTAGCATACTCTTTTTATATAGAACTTATTTGAGTAGATAATGTTTAAATATGGAACGATGTACCTAAATGACAGACTAGAAGAATGTCTTGAATTGTGTCATTCATAATTATATTCTTGTATCGATAGCAATGTAGTATGGCTGATATTACTTTTGTATTTGGTAATTGTGGAAAAGGTATGCCGTCGGTCGAAGCGACTTGTGAGGACATCTGTTTTGTTAACGTATGGTGACTTATTTTATTGCATTGTTATTAAATCATTGTATGGCAGTTAATTCTGTGTCTCCTCTGATGATTTCCTACCACTTCTGAATTTTAATTCTAACTATACTTATTGTTATTTCTAGTCCGGTCAACATAAACATTCGACTTTGCATTAATTCCCAACAAGCTGGATTTTTGTACAGAACTTAAATACGTCATTGCAAATGCTATGTCAAAAGTCCCCATCGATACCGCTTGAGCGTTGTTTTTTATCCGAGGTTAAAGGTCCTAACTTTTAGTTTTTTGCGTATATCTCTGAAATGGTGAGAGCTATCGGAAAATGGTTAAAAGAATGTTTAAAGATCGTGGAACTATATGCAAAAAGGTTTTAATACTTTTTTGTTACAAAGCACCGTTTTCTAGTAATCGCGATTTCAGACCATAAGAAAGTCGTATTTTATTTTTTTTCTATTTTATTCACCTATTTCCACACCACCTCTGAGGTAGTGCACTCGGCGCTTTTTTAACGTGGTTTCCACAGTAGGAACACTTCACATTATGCATTACGAATGAGGAAACTTAATAGGACAACATCTATCTATATATAAAAAAAAGATTTGGTGTTCGTCAATGTCGCTAAAACTCAAAAACGGCAAGACCGATTTAAATAATCATTTAATTGTTTTGTTCGAGACAGTTCAGGGTCGCTTTATCAGCAAAAATAATTAGGAAAGTCTAGAAGATCAGCAGGAAATCGAAAGTTCTAAATGAAAACCTTGTATGAAAATCGCTACTTCATATTACTTTGTAACGGATTTTTTTTTGTCAAATTATAGACCAAATTTTAAAACGCAGTCGGAGGCATCTGCTCACTCCCAGATTTTGTTGCTCTACCTATATCACCAACCAAATTATGAGAAGTGAGCGTGTTATGCCTCCGACAGCGTTTGTGAACACTGTCAACTAAGATTATTCAAAACCAAAATAAAATATTCAAATTAAAATCTTGTTTCTATCTTTTTAGTTCTTCAATGAATGTAATAAAGACGCAGTCGGGTTTTTTGTTTGATTTTAATAATTTTTTTTGTAGACAATTTTACGATCTATACAACATTCTCTGAATCATTTTCCGATAGCTCTCATCATTTCAGAGATATACGCAAAAAACTAAAAGTTAGGACCTTTAACCTCGGATAAAAAACAATGCACAAGCGGGATCGATGGGGACTTTGACATAGCATTGGTAAGGACGTCTTTAAGGTCTGTACAAAAATCCAGCTTATTAGGAATTAGTGCAAGCTCAGCATATCACGTTTTTTTGCATAACTTGACTGGACTATTCGATACCAAATGTTTCCCTAAACAAGTACCTACAGGTATGCTATAAATTATCAAGATTATCTAATATTCCGTATCACTGTATCAAAGTGAATTTAACCGTCAAATGGTGTGTAAACCATCGATTTAAGGTGAAATAAGCTCGACAGGAACTAACAAAAAATGTGTTAAATGAGTAAATGATCTTAATTCCCGTGTCGAGTCACGGAATTTAGTTAATACCCGCTGTGTGTACTGCTATTTTATTTGTCCGGGAAGGGCGACGACGACCGACAGCCACTGTCTGGTCGCGCCGCGCCGCCGCTTTCCGATCTAGGGTTGGCATCTCGTACATTCCCGACTCCGGACGAAGGCTGTCATTCTAGATGTTTGCGTGTAATCGATTTTTTCTCAAGGTTATGTCACGAAGTTTGGCTACTGTCTTCGTCTTGGCGACTACTGAATAGCGAGTGCTGACCTAAAGCTTATGTTATATCCCACGTAAAATTGTGATATGAAACACAGTTTAGGACTGAGATACTAGAGATAGATTGATCACATATAAAAACCGTTCATTCGTTGCTACCAATTTAAACTGCAATAAACCTAGGAAAATCTAAGCGGGTGACAGCTCTATTTTAACCCAATACGCATGGCAAGCCGTTAAAGATACGAGATCGTCGGCTTTCGAAACCATTCAGGATCATTTTGTAAATTGCCCTATTTTAGAGTTCAATTAACGTTACAAGTTTTAAAACAGCTTCTTATTATAACATTTATTAGAATCATGAATTTTTAAACTGGGTTCATAGAACAATACCAGGTAATCGTTAATCGTCTAGATATAGTTAATTATACGAAACGATTGTATAATCATGTGATTGATGTGAAGTTTCGGACTGTTGGCAGCCCTACACCGACTCAATAAGGGTCAAGGATCCGCGGTCGTCGGCTCGTGTAAACCACTCTGAATCATTTTATTAATCTTTGTGTATTGCCGTCATTTTCATACGTCAAACGTTTTATATACGACCTCTCATAAATTATTCTCGCTATGGTTATTTTCAAGTAATAATTTTTCATGTCTGACCGGCGCTATTTCTTACATAATTCTGGTAGACGTCCTTGTTTTGGAAAAAGCCTAGAAAAGGCATGAGAATTTGATCCTGTTCGTTTAAGAATGTATGTATTAGACTTTCCAGATAAAAAAAAGCCATAAACATATCAAGACTAATTTGTTCCAAAAAGTATTTTTTTAAGCACTCCAGCGCCATTCAAGCCTCTGACAAATTGTATTTTCTAATGTCGAAATTCTATGCATGAAATTTTCTGTAAGTTTTCAGTTTTATTGCATGTTGTACACGACATGCAATTTAATGTTGGCTAGGGTTTCAAAGTTAGCTTGGTAACATCGCGTGGAGTTCTTCTACAGTCCTAAAAGTAATAGAAATATCACCGCTATTTTAATTGCAGATTTAGTAGATACTGTAAAGGAAAGATTCCATTGAAGAAAACTATTTTGCGGATTTTATCGTGGTTTTTTGATTATATTTTCGAAGGCTTTGCAGCAACTTCGGGAGAAAATGTAATTAAATATAGCGATAAAATCCACAATATAGTTTTATTTCAATGCCTAATATTCACGTAAGCATAAAGAAAAAGGCTATTTCTTAAAATTCTGCTACTACTAGTTTGTGTATTACAAATCATTCTTATGGAATTGCGACTGATGGTGGCCGCTTACTACCCAACGACCCACTCCCTTAATCCCTGCGAAAGAGTCCATATGCCGTCATTGTCCCAATGATTGTAATAATCCATTACAAAATAGACTTTTTAGTAACAAAATTAACCGCAGAGGTCTATATACGATTCTGTTTAACTAATTTAATTTAAACAATAACTAAAGTGACTAAACCGTCGTAACTAGGTAGTCTAGTTTTATTTTATAAGTAATTAATTCAGTCGTTTTTCTTGCTTCCAAAGAGTCAAAAGTGACTTACGCAGACTGCGTTACAATACTACAGACCACTGCTTCATACATATCATTTACCTTGTTCGTATTGTGGTGTAATGTGTCATAACATGATTACAACACACGCATGCTAATAAATAAGGATATCTTATCAAATTTATTGGAAATCGTCGCGCATTCCATTTTTATTCTGAACTATATAAATGTGCGAATGGATGGTCCGTATTGGGGCGTTCCATTTGAATTAAGAACGGCACAGATAGGACTATCAGACGATTTCTTTCCCCTTTTAAAGTATTTTATTTATATGTGACTGAATTCCATTACAAATATTATAATAAACCTTAAATTCGTTATTTCTAGACATACTTTGAAGACATTGGGTTCTAAATTAATTGAAGCCTTCTTGTGTACTTTGATTTAATAACTAAAATAACACCATGCGTGTCTGGTTCGAATTTTAAAATATGTTTTTTTTAAATTCATATTATAACAATTTAACTTCTAATTACTATTAGTGTTTAATCAAATTGCTATTTATGTCATTCTTAGTTATAAAATATGGTTTTTACTTGTAGGTAAATGAGTAAACAGCAATGTTTGAAAGATTGGAGTAGTAATATCTAGTTATAATAATTAATTCGAAGAATTACTTATATGGGAAGTATTTACATACAATGTAAGAAGGTACAGTATGGCAGTACGATGCACTCATGTGTCATTTAACTCACTAGACAACGTAACGGCTAAAGTAGATTCTTTATTGATCATACATCATTTACAATGCAACTTTTATGTACGAGTAGAGAAAATATTATGAGTTATATGAAATATATAAATTATTGGTTTACTAGCTTTTGCCCGCGTTAAAAAGTTTTTTCCGGTTTAAAAGTCCCGCTTTATATTTTCCGGGGATAAAAAGTAGCCTATGTGCTAATCCAGGCCATGATGTACCCGTGTGCCAAATTTCATCGAAATCCGTTCAGCAGTTTTTGCGTGAAAGAGGAACAAACATCCATACATCCAAACATCCATACATTCTTACAAACTTTCGCCTTTATAATATTAGTAGGAAGGATTACACTAAGAAGAAGGTTGTAAGAAATTTACGACCACTTTCCTGTTTTGTGATAGAAGATGATAGCCTAGGAAACTGATTATGAGCATCTCTTCGTTATTTTATGGGAGACCTGAAGGTGATGAAAATTTCGAGATACAGGTCGAGTCTAAGTATTTGACAGGCAGGATATACTGGCTACTGGCCTATGTACCTACCAGAAGAAGCTTCTAGAGTATGCATTTTTCATATATGGCTTAATTTTACGTTACAAAATAGAAACCACAAATGAAATAAATAACCGGGCCATGTTGGATAAAGTTCTATAAATATTTTTCTACGAAATACGGAGTATATTTCATAATAGAACGCAAAAGTCACTACAATAAACTACAAGAAAATAGCCCCAGTCTAGACACAATATCATTTAGAAAAACTCCACGGAAATACATGATAGTCGTCAATACTCATGATTAGATGGGGTATATGAATGCAGCCTTACAGCGGCGCTCGGAAAAATACATATAGATAAGTCCAGTTCACACCCACGGCACTATCTGCTACATATTGTACAGTGTTTCCGCGCCTTATCACTTTTATTATGTAATGATCTACATTGTTAGTGGAAAAAACAGGAACTTTTTTATATCCATCAAATGTGTGTCAGTTTTGTGGATAAACGGCTTATGGAGGCCAACTTGAATCATTTGAGCCGAAGTTCGCAGTCGTTGAGCTACGAGGAAACTTTTTATTTATCGACATATTCCGCTTTTTTAGATGTTTATGGCGTTTACAACTGAGAAATAAATAAGTAGATAAACATGTTTGCAATTTCTGAGTTCTGTCGTTATTGATTTGTTATACCGCTGAGTCTCAATAACGTCGTTATTTTTTGTTAGGCAGATCTTACGCTGCTTCTAATACTTTCTATCTTTTTAGCGATCTTACCATCAAAAATCATAATGTGATAAACCTTTTATGAATATAATAAAGTACAATAAAATCGCATCAGGGGCCTGCTAAATAAGTATTTTCATCTCCCTGGTCCAGAGTTCGGTCCCACGACGTAAGTACGCTAGGTTCATGACAATAAAACGACAAAGACACTTTTATTATTACAATTTTAGAGATTTTTTGTGTTAGAGGTCATTTAAATTTTTGTTTAATTTTTATTTTAGATTTTTTAAATTATTTTATTATCCATCATGGGGTCTTGATAATCAACAATCTAACACCCACTCGTTGAGACCATCCTTATGAGTCCAAACACCATATATCTGCTATAAGTTGCTAAGGAGTTGGGTATCCCGCAGACTACTTGATGCTGCAGACCAGCTCATGTTTTAAAATATTGCCGAAGTTACAGTCCACCAAAATTAAAATCAATCGCACTTTTTAAGTTGGAAATGAGCTGATAATCTTCAAACGCCTGAACAGATCTTCATAAATTATAGCTAAGGACCATCTCGATCAATCACAAAAAAAAAACGCGTCAAAATTGGTCCATTCGTTTGAGAGCTCCGATGCCACAGACAGACATACAGATACACAGATACACACCCTAAACTTATAACTCCCCTCTTTTTATATCAGGGGTTAAAAATGTATGTATCATGGTCTCTATTATTGTCTATATACAAACGTAGTTTCTATACATACCTACTTACTTACTATCCTGGGCCCCCATATTCATAATAATAATAATAATAGCCTTTATTAACAATCATAACTTACATTTTTTTTTTTTTTTTTTTTTTATACATACACACACTAAGTATATTATTATGTAACTAAGTAAATACTAATGTTCGTATTAGACACCGGTTTCTTGATTGTCTTGCTTTTCAGCATAGGCCTCCCCAAGTGTTCTCCACAAGAATCTATCCCTTGCTTTCCTCATCCATAATGCACCTGCCACCTTTTTGATATCATCTTCCCATCTACAATACTGTCTACCTTTACTTCTCTTTTTATATCTAGGGCACCATTCCGTCACTTCTTTGGCCCACTTATCTGTCTTACTTCTTATTAAATGACCACACCATTTCCATTTTAGTTGTTTGATTTGGTATTTTATATCTATAATCTTAGTTTGTTTTCTTATTGTTTTTAACCGAACTTTATCTCTTAATTTTATGTTAAGTATGCTCCTTTCCATTCTGTGTTGACAAGTTTCTAGTGATTTCATATTTTTCTTTGTACAACTCCATGTCTGACATCCATAGGTCATTCCTGGTAGAACAAATGTGTTAAATATTTTCTTTTTTCCCTCGATTGGTATAGCCGAGTTTTTCATGACATCTTTTAGTGCCCAGTACCTTTTCCATCCTATATTTATTCTGTTTTGGACTTCTTTTGTTGTGAGGTCTGTGGGAGATATAATTTGGCCAAGATAGGTATACTCGTTTACATATTCCAATTCAGTGACATTGTTGAGCTTAATAGGAATTTTAATATGGTTTGTCATCAATTTTGTTTTACTGGTGTTCATCGATAGTCCTACTTTTCCGCTAACGTTTACAAGTTGTTCAATCATAGCCTGCAGGGTCTTTGGATCTTCGCATATCAGGATCAGGTCGTCTGCGAATCTTAGATGGTTTAGTAATACTCCATTAACATTTAAACCATATTCATTCCATTCGAGCTGCCGAAATATATGTTCTAAGGTTGCCGAGAAAAGTTTGGGTGATAAAGGGTCTCATTGTCTAACTCCTCGTCTAATGGGAAAATATTCTCCTATCTTTTCTGTGCGAATTTGAGCATTCATATTTTCGTATATGTTCTTAATCAAACGAATGTATTTATTGTGGACCCCTTGTGAGGCAAGGGCTTCCCAAATTTTATCATGCTTAAGTGAGTCAAATGCTTTATTATAATCTATAAATGCAAGATAATAATTTATCCCATACTCCTTGCATTTCTGAATAATTTGTTTGATGGTATGAATGTGGTCGATGGTAGAGAAGCCACTCCGAAACCCTGCCTGTTCTTTTGGCTGATTTTCGTCTAAGGTCATTGTTAGTCGCTCTAGTATTATCTTTGAGAATATTTTATATACATTAGACATTAACGAGATAGGTCTGTAGTTCGAAATATCATCTGTTTTCCCTTTTGTGAAGTAAAATTATAGTTGACGTAGTCCATTGATGAGGTATATATTCAGTTATTATAATTTCATTAAACAGGTCCGTCAGTGTATCCAAAATAATTTTGGATGCTCCGATTAAAAATTCATTAGAAATGTTGTCCTCACCCGGTGTTTTCCCTTTCTTCTGTGATTTTATAGCTTTGATAACTTCGTCTCTTAATATGTTTGGAATTGGTTCTTCAATGGCTGTCTTGTTGTTTGTATTTGATGTAATTTTGTCATCATTATATAGTTCACGATAAAAATCGGTCGCTGTTTCTAGTATTTCGTTTCTCTTAAATTTACTTTTCGTAGTTTTATGATGTTTTACCCTAATAATCCAGTTTTTATTTACTTGAAGTTCTTTCCATGCACTCTTGATTCCTCCTGATTTAGTTACGTGGAAATGTATTAATTCTGTTCTCACTTTATGTCTGTACTTTCTTATTTCTGCATTTATTTCTTTACTTATTCTAATAATACTTTGTTTATTAATTTTCCTATTTTTAAATAATAATTCTCTTTGTTTAATTAATTTTCTTGCTTCTGATCCCAATCTGTCTTTTAATGGTTTGTCTCTTTCTAGTTTTTTACTGGTTTCTTTTATTTCTTTAACTAGGGTATCGTATTTTTCCTGGACCGATTTAAGTTCATTTATTGGTATTAATTTAGTCTTTAAAGATTCTAAAACATGACTCGGTAGTGGTAGTGTAATTGGTTGATTTGTATTATGTATATATTTTCTTGATTTCTTAGGCTCTAGTATGCATAAATGACCTCTGAGTAATCTGTGATCAGTATTATAATTAAAATTGTTAAGAACTTCGACGTTTAAGAAAAGCTTTGGTTTATTCGTAGTTATGAAATCTATCTCATTTCTTATTTGGCCATTAGGAGATTCCCAAGTCCATTTTGTTTTTGGTTTTCGTTTATAAAAACTATTCATAATTTGTAAGTTATTTTCTAACGCGTAGTTTATCAATCTTTGTCCGTTTTCGTTCCTTTTTCCCGTTGTATAGGGCCCAAGTATTTTGTCTTCGTTCTTTTCCCTTTGGCCAATTTGGCCGTTAAAGTCTCCCATCACAATAACGGTGCTATATAAAGTCTCCATAATTTTATTCAAGTGTTCGTAAAAGCAGTTCTTAACTTCTTTTTTTGCTACCTCAGTAGGAGCGTATATTTGAACTATTGAAGTCGGATGTTTGTGATCAGGAAGTATGATATTTAAGACGGCTATCCTGTCTGACACTCCTTTAAATTCTATAATGTTGTTTTTTAAATACTTCCTAACTAGGAAACCCACGCCGTATACTCCTGGTATTTCATTTTTATAATATAAAATATGTTCTTCATGTTCTTCAATTTTTTCCGCCGATCTCCGTACCTCACTTATGCCAAGAATATCCCAATTAATATTCGTCAATGCTTGTTCTAGTTCCGTTAAACTTTCCTTCGACTTTAACGATCTTGTGTTTAGTGTTGCTATATATAATCTGTTTTTCTGGATTTTTGTTGTTGTTTGACTTTCCTTCGCTAGTATGAGATTTTGGGGGGTTTGGTCGATAACCCCGCGGTGACCAACCGTATTGGGGCTTTTGTTGTTTTTAACTAATTTGTTCTTTATACTATTTGTTTCAATTTCGTTACCGGTGTCTGATAATTCCTATGCTTTATATTGTTGAGGTGGATTTTCAGTCAAAGATGAGGATCTTGCTCTCATGTATTCAAATGCATTTGTTTTGTGTAGCTTTGGAGGAGCAATAACATTTTTTGAGGCACTGTAGTGTGCTGGTGTCTTTGCGTTTTTTGGTGAGGTCGAGGCCTCTCGCTTTCTTTTTTCTGCATCTGGCATTCCTCTTATGACTATTTTATTGTTTCGAATGAATGCGTCTTTTCCATTCCGTTTTTCTTGTCTAAGTTTTTCCTGTAGGTTTAGCGCATTTCCATAGTTTCTTTCGAAAAATCTTCAGTAATATAAGTTTGTTTAGGCATTTTCATTTTATTTTTCAGTACAATTAACTTCTTTTGGAATGACGTAAAAGATATTAGTATTGGTCTTACTTTTTTCTCATCATCCTTCTTTCCCAGTCTATAGTAGTTATCTATTTCGTAGATATCGATGTTAATATCTAAGTTTTTCATAGTTTCTTTTATAATATTAAATAATTCTTGGCGATTTTTTTCTGTTTCTTTTATACCATGTAGTATCAAATTTTTCTTCCTATTTTTTTCTTCTAAATATTTGACTTTTTCATTCAATCTTTGAATCTCAATTTTCAAATATTTATTTTCTTCCAAAAATGGTTGTAGTTTCTCATCTATATTATGCATGATATTTTCAGTTACACTCTTTGTAATTGTAGCAGTTTGTTGGTCGAGTTCAGATTTCATCATCTGGAACAGCCTTGCCATGTCTTCCGACATTCCAGTTGAACTCATATTACAACAAGTAAATATTTGGTTATTCTGCGTGTATCCGAACGTAATTCGCCCGTTAAGTTGTTACTACTGGGTGACGTGTTGTCAGTGTCAGATGTCACTGCTATGATAATTATTATTGGAAGGTAGTGAAATATTTTCTAACCTCACTATAATTTGTGTCTGGATTTCCAATTTTGCGTCAATTTTTTCGAATTTGCTTGCGTAACTTTTATTGTATTTGCGTCGATATTCCTTCTTGTGTAGATAATATGCAAGACGCGGTTGGTGTTAGTTGATTTTCACTGTGATTTCTGATAAAACCGGGAGCGCTCTTACGTAGGTACACTGTTGTTGCTTTGACAACCGGAAAGGCCCCATATTCATAACAGCGATCAAATAATGAGACATGTAGCGATCCTCATTGTCATCCTACTAATATTATAAAGGCGAAAGTTTGTAAGAATGTATGGATGTTTGGATGTATGGATGTAAGGATGTTTGTTCCTCTTTCACGCAAAAACTACTGAACGGATTTCGATGAAATTTGGCACACGGGTAGATCATATCCTGGATTAACACATAGGCTACTTTTATCCCGGGAAAATATAAACCAGGACTTTTATCCCGGAAAAACTTTTTAATGCGGGCGGAGCCGCGGGCAAAAGCTAGTTATAGCATAATTTGCTGGTCTGTCTAACTGACTCTACTATCTATGATCGGGTGATCGTGCAAACGAGTAGTTTCAATGGAAACGACGGAAAATCTTCCACCATACATACCCTTAGTACGAATTTACGCATTATCGTATAGTATTCATATCGAGTAAGTTCCAATCAATTCCAATTTGTTGTGATCGGCCGTATCGAGTAAGTTATTGTATTTAGTATTCGTTAGACGGTATTTTCCATACATTTTGGCACATGCTTGTCTATTGTTACTTACACGATTTACTATTCGAAGTTCACACGCGCAATGTTCACGGTGTCGTATTTTAGTTCCAAATACGCTTACTAAAGCATTGTTCGAAATCCAAAAATTAATTTAAACGAAACTATTACGTTAACGATACGATACTGCGTAAATTCGTGCTAGGGGTACAGTACCGTGGTCATTAGCAGTACAAATACCCAGTTCCCACCCACCAAATAGCCTGTAAGTACGCCGAGCCGCCCGCGCCTTTCCACCCACAATATGCCACGAGTAAACCTATAGCAACGTGAAATCTAGAATTCTTAGTAACGAATAGAACCTTGAGAGATGTGAGTAATGACTCACCGCTGAATCAGCGCGCAGGAGACAAGTGATGAATTACTTATAGATTAGAGCTGGTTGCTTTCATGTCTCTGATTATTTACTGATCATCTATCTGTATGTTTGCAAAGACTCAATACAATACACAAATGTTAAATCCTATAGTAAATTGCGTAAGCTAATTAGCTATTGATTAGAGAAGCCTCTTAGTGATCTTTAGGCTTGTACGTTTTAACAATTATTTCCCGCGATTTAATGTCTATAGTTTCGCAATCTGATTTCTCCGAATTGGATCAGCTTTCGATTTTTATCCCCTGCCGCCAAAAACAAGGATATAAAATATTTGTTGAAGGCAACCAAAACAACATTACAGCATTGCAAAGCAAAGAAAAAAAAATCTTTATTAGCTTTATTCCTTATTTTTTACATTACTGCAAAACGCATACAAACAAATGAGTGTTCTTTATTACAATCGTAGATGCAACTAGTCTAGCGCTAGAGGGCACTATCAAATTACGTTTTATTTTTCATGGGTCGCCGGTAGGGGGTGGAGTGGGGTGGTTATCGGTTTAATCGAAACCGCTGATGGATTCTGACTGTCACAGGAGAGATACGACTATTTAATTCGAGTTTGCACTGTTTTTGCACCGGTTTACCTTTACATTTTAAAACAAGTTAACAATTTTAATATATCGGAAGAACTCGGTTCTGGAAACTAACTTCTACCAATCCAATTGAAGTTATAATAGCTTGTCATTCATACATGTTTGCAAGTCGGCGGTGAAACGATTAATCGCTTTCGACAAATGTTTGTACGGTTCGCAAATATTTGTTCCAAGTCTGGATGTTGTGTGGTCACTGAGAGCTCCTGATATTCTATACGGAGTCAAAATACTTTCAAGTATTTATTCGACACAAACAAGCGAAAACCAGTATCGTTTACTTAGAAAAGATTGGGCTTACCTTATTTAAAAGCATTTGCCATGGTTGAAGTATATAATACACACACACTCACTCACGCCTATTATCCCCTAAGGGGTAGGCAGTGGCGCAACTAGTGCACCCACTTTTCGCCGTGATTCCGTCCCATGATGTGATAGGGGGTGAGCCTATTGCCATGTCGGGCACAAATTTCAGACTCCGAGCTGATATTGAATAGAAAACTGAATATCACTTTGCCCGACCCCGGAATCGAACCTGAGATTATCTTACGAAATCGAATAACGTCATTATGTTGTAATGTATACTCATCTTATCTAGTAGGTACCTATTATTTATGTATACTGCTTGTCTGTAGTTGTATCACGGCACGACTGCGATGTTGAGGTCTCGGGGTCGATCCCCAGGTCGGGCAAAGTGATATTGGGTTTTTCTAATCAGTATCAGCCTGGATTCTGGAATTTGTGTACGATATAGCGATAGGCCCGCCCCCTATCACATCATGGGACGGAATAGGCACGGCTAAAAGTGGGTGTACTTGTTGCGCCTCAGCCTACCCCTTCGGGGATAAAAGGCGTGAGTATGTGTGTGTGTGTGTGTGTGTGTGTGTGTGTGTGTGTGTGCGTATTTATTTATATCTGTTACTGACAACTTAAATGGGCATTAATTTTTATATTATTTCATACATTGATTCCACCGTGACTCTATAGATCGTACCTACACTACGTAGGTATTATGCGTGTATATAATACCTACGTAGTGTATAACCCAAGCTACCAGAGGATTACAGCTTCAATACTATAAATAATATGCCAATTACAATTTGTTTACAAGAAATTCCCCTACTAAGGCGATAAAAATGAACTTTAAATTATTTTCATCGAAAAACTATGATACCCGTACACATATTACGTATAGTGACAGTTTAGTTACACCAATATATCGTCCAGCCAGCAACGAAAAGGGTAATATCAAACACAACACGTTATGTTGTTTTCGTAGTTTGTTTCCCCCTTGTCTCGTAATTCCTTTATCCACGGCAGAAACTTACAGTAGAGGGTCTACTTTACAGCGGCAGTAGTTGTTTTCTTTATTTTTGGGAACATATAATTCTCACTTTGCCGTATAGAAAACACGGTTTCCTTGACGGGCCCTTTATTGAATTCCACAGTCGGTAGGTAAGAGAAGTTTGTAGTGCGCGCCCTAACAGAATTCTCGAAATTCCGCGTTACCTAATGTGATTAGAGTGACAGGGTCGTCACGTTCATTTTTGGGTTGCGTGGCTTTCCCGAAAAGGATTTCTTGCTTTAATATTCATTCGGCCGAAGCCCGACCACTGATGTTTGTTGTATTAGATCTGACGATGTCGCAAATGAAATCACATCTCTTCATACGCTTTGTCGCTCACAATGTCGGGGTCAAATTATGTCAGCCCAAAAGAACCTTACAAACAGAGATTATTAGCAACGTTAAAGTCAAAAAGAGCAGGATTACGGCTTTTAATAACTCGGGATTAAATATGTAGGTATTGTAAATGACTTATTCTTTCATTCTCTTTATTCGGGTCATCCTTTCAATAATTTAGTTTTATTCATTCGTTAAAAACTATTGAAATTGTAAATAATTCCTTTTTTAACATTTGTACTCAAACCTACAATTTTGTACGTGTTGGCGAAAAATGCTCCGTATTCCATGGACTGCCATGAGAACAAACAAATCCATCCTCGAGCAGCTACACATAAAAACTAGACTGTCAGCGATCTGCTGCCGAAGGATCCTCGGTTATTTTGGACATATTGCCCGCCGTCAAACAGATAGCCTTGACAAGTTGTTTGTGGTGGGCAAAGTAGAAGGAAAAAGACCTCGCGGCCGGACACCCAGCCGCTGGTCAGACCAAGTGACTGCCCTCACTGGATTGTCTGTTACGACTGCCTTAAGAGAAGCCGAAAACCGAACGAACTGGAAAGGTATAGTAAATAAAGCCACGAAGGCCTTTCAGGGACACGACCTTCAGTAATGAAGAATGCGACCAAGAAGAAGAAGACTCAAACCTACTTATCATAATGTTTTACACAAGATTAACTGGCATTGTTCATTAGGTACGTACATTGTTCCATATACATGTAACATTGCAACCTTTTCGCTTTATAAAATAAGGTAAAAGATACCATAAGTGGTTGTAAATGACGTTTCCTTTGTGCTATATCCGTGTCAAACGTTGGTGAAGGAGTCCTTGCGAGTGGCATTGCAACGTGGGCGCATTGTTCCCGTACACGACTGACTTACCTATTGTGGGGGATGGTACGTGCTATAAGATATAGCGATACTCATACGAGCAGAGAATTTAAAACGCTACCTTACTGCAAAGGAGATGTCCGTTTTTGTATGGGTGCTGGGCTTCAAAATCTAACCAGGCTCAAACTTTAAGGATATTAAAGGGGCAGAATATGGAACTTGGATCCATTAAAAAATTTTTTTAGACCCCTCAATTCATAACTAACTTTTTTTAATGTTCATATTAAGCGTAGTTTTTAAGACAAATAATCCTACTAATATTATAAAGGCGAAAGTTTGTAAGAATGTATGGATGTCTGGATGTTTGTTCCTCTTTCACGCAAAAACTACTGAACGGATTTCGATGAAATTTGGCACACGGGTAGATCATGTCCTGGATTAACACATAGGCTACTTTTTATCTCGGGGAAATATAAACCGGGACTTTTATCCCGGAAAAACTTTTTAATGCGGGCGGAGCCGCGGGCAAAAGCTAGTATTACATAAATCTCAAAAAAATCGGAGGTCTTTAAAATTAAACGATTTATTGTAAAAGGCTAGTTTTTCGACTTCTATCCAAATATATATAAACTGTTTTGGTTAGAATTTCAGGCCCGTTTTTGGACATGTCCTTTCGAGTTAAGTTAAGGACTGATTTTTTAATCGTCAGGTAAATTTACCCATCAATCTTTATAGTCTGACGGAATAGAGACTGATGTCAAACTTTATGAATATAATTGCATAATTTTTTTTTGTTTGATTGTATTATTCTATGAATAACTTTCATCTTAAATAAAATATTATGATACTAAAATTATGATTAGTTCAAAAAGATATTTTTATAAAAATAGAGTTTTTGAAAATACCGTTTATTATTTCCTCGCTACATTTTCTAAATTGCACTCCAACTTCATCAAGAGTCTCAGAGATGATATTATGTTCAAACATATCCCCACCCAAGCGAGACTTACCAACTACAAAGGGAAAAATACTAATTCTTTTCGTTGTTACATTGCCATTTTTGTATAAAATGAATGCAATTTTTTACAAAATGTAGCCCATTTACACGCAAATATTTAGAGTTGAGTAGGTACTATTCACAAGACTGTAAACAGCACAAAATAATTATGGCTTCTTGCGTGAAGTGATAAGCAATTCAATAAGAATTTGACCATCTTCAGACTCATTGGGATTCACTAATTTGCGTTTAGTGATTAAACTAATATAATAGTGACCAAGAACTAAGGTAAGTTTAGCTTAGTTCGCATAGGTGAGATATTTCTTACACTTGTGTGCAAACCGCAAACCATGGAATGAGCTATGTACTACGTGAAATTTTCTTAGCTATGATAGCTAAGCAAAACTAACTTAGATTAATTTTTGATTTGCAACCGGCTTAAAAGACAAACCAATTGTTTAAAACACTATGTAACGTTTCACAACTTCAATAAAAGCTACTCGTCACAAAAATGTATAAGCCGACCAAATACAAAAGTCTCGAATCTATGCTCCCAAATAAATAGTCATAAAATTAGTATTATCTAGATAAGCTATTTAAAACAACTGTCAAATAAAAGTACATGTCCAAAAAGGGCCTGAAATTCTAACCAAGACAGTTTACATATATTTGGATAGAACTCCTAAAAACTAGCCTTTTATGAAATGAAATCCTCCTAGCCAGTTTCGGCCACGGCGGCCAATCTCAACGGAGATCAGCCAGGTACGCAGGAGATATTATAGTGCACAAGTGTGTGCGCAATACACAGGTGCACTCGCTATTCCTTCACTCTCATAGTCCGGTGAGACGGCAATCCGACATGACCGGAGAGAGATCAGGCGCAGGACCAACGGCTTTACGTGCTTTCCGAGGCACGGGGGTATCACACCGCCAACTTCCTGACTCCGAGCTGCGACTGAGTAAATTTTAATATGGAAAAACCCAGCCACAATATTTTTTGGCTCGACCCGGGAATCGAACCCAGGACCTCGGCGCGCAAATCGTACTCGTAAACCGTACGCAATACGACTACGCCACCGAGGCAGCCTTTTATAATAAATCGTAAAAGACCTCCGATTTTGAGATTTATGTAATTTTATTCTCCTTAATATGTCACTTAATATGAACGTTTTTAGAAAAATTAGTTAGAAATAGAGGGGGCTAAAATTTTTTTTCAATGAATCTAAGATCCATACTTTCCCTCTTTAATACACCTAAAGTTTGAACCTGGTTATATTTGGATTGATTTTGATATCTCCTTTACTTGACACTTGTGGAACAGGCCCTATTAGCGCTTATCATTATATAGGAACTAACTATAGATAATAGTTTTATAAAGTAAATCACATTGACAATCCTCAAGCAAAATGAATTGACGAAACGTAAATCCATTTCACAGTTAAGGATAAAAAGAAAGAACATTTAAATATAAGGCAATTCAGAAGGGCCGACGTAAACATCACGGCGTGGGATCTAAAAGCGATTTGTCATCCATCACCAGGGCGCGGGGACGCCAAGTGCACTCTCGTGTCGTCTGTGAGTCATTAGACAATCGATCCTCGAAAACGAATGCTATTTCTAACATAGAACACGGTTAATGCGCCTAAAATAACATCTCATAGTACTGAGTTGCCAATTAATTGTCGAACATCATCCCACAGCGAGCTCGATACGTTACTTGCAAAATGTAGAGATTACACACATCGCATCCTGTGTGCATAAGTTCGCTGCTAAACAATGTTAAGGGATTAAACTAATTAAACTGTTACAATTTTGTTTAAGAATATAAATAATTTTATAAAAACTATGAGTGAGACATTTTTACAGTTGGCAACATATACCACCTGTGCTCTTTTAATTATATTTGTTGCGTAGGTATAATGTCATTGTGACTTGTGAATCACTGGTGGGCCTTGATAATCCAAAGAAAATTACAGTGTGCGACTGCCAGCCAGGTATAATTATTAAAATATATTCTTTAGTTCTGAAAGGTTACTTCCGAGCAGATTTTAAACGAAGCAGGGTATTTATGAAGAGAATTTATAAACAGTACCTATTATTGTGAAGCCGAAACTCCAAATAAGGAAGCATTTAACAAAACTAAAGAGAAGATTTAGTTGGTTTGGAGCAGGTCCGTTTGGAAATTTAGAGGAGGCCTATGTTCAATAGTGGACATCACGTGGCTGATGATGAAGTGAAGATTCATCTCGCAAGGTTGAAATAACATAGCACAATCTTTCTGTTACTAAAATTATAAATGCGAAATTTAATGAAAATGTTGGGACGTTTGGATGTTTTTTTTTTTTTTTTTATTTATTTAAGACACACACAGAATACAATCAAAACATACAATAATTACTATAGCTAGGGTTAGTACTAAATCTAGATTGCACTCCAAAATTTGTGCCCAAATCATGACTACTACATACGATTAAAGTTAAAAGTAAACCCAAATCACACGGGCACACGGATAGGTCCTGTCCTGGACTTACATACAGAAACTTTTAATCCCATTGGAAATGATGGTCATTTTATATCATTCTTTAAGTAGATGAAGTTTGTCGTATTGTGTTAAATAGACTTTTGTACTGGGAAGGGCGTTTCACGCGGGCGAAACAGCGAGCAAAACCTAGTACTATTTTTTTATGGCATCGAATGACGAGACGAGCATGCCGTTTGCCTGACGGTAAGCGAGCACCCATAAACAGTAGCTACACTACACAGCACCTTGAGTTATAAAGTACTGTGTGGCAGTGCGCTCGTCATTCTGAGACATAAGATGTTAAGTCTCATTATGTCCCGTAGTTACGTTGGCTACAATGCCCTTTAAACGGAAACACAACAGTGAATGCGCACTGCTGCTTGGCGGTAGAAAAAGACATTGCGGTGGTACCCACCCAGACGGACTCTTACATATAAGAGTCCTACCACCAGTAATATGAGAACTCAGGCTATCGGGCGTAGTGCAGTGCCATGCAGTGCTTTGCAGTTAATGTTTTTGGGAAACATTGCTACTGATACTAACCATCAGGCGAGAGATCGTTCCTATCATCGCTCAGTTGTACAAAAAATCAGAAATTGTTTGCGAAAATAACAGTTTAATAATCCCTTGTCTAGTAAATTCGTGTTGTTATTTATTCATGAACGTATGCTTTGCTGTAATAACAATTCAAATCAAATTTGCATAATAATTTTAGTCAAAGAAACTATTCTTCAAAGAAAAGAAATTCACTATCGTTAAATTAGATTACATTGAAGTAAGTAACTTTATAAAGATTACCTAACTGAATAAGGCAATTTCATTTTAGATATTGTGAGCAAATATTTGGAGAACATACGGTGAAATTTGCCTAAGAAATGGGTAATTTTTGTCTTCATGCATTACTAGGCAATGTTTACCGTGGAAGAAGTTATCTATAAAAATATAGAGTCTAATTACTAATCGAGTCCATTACAAAACAAGGTTCTTCGTTTTCATTATGCAATTTTTTGTGCAGAGGATGTTCCTGTACTCCAGCTGTGGCTGGCTTCGCTCATATCTTTAATTTAAAACATAAAACTTGTATTTTTACGTTATGAAGGGATTGGTTCAACTTCTTCGATCTTACAGAATATCAAAATGAATTGCCATTAAAATTATTGCTAATGGACGTCTAGTAGACAAAATTCGATACTGGAATTTAGTATATTTGTATTATCCGCACTCCTTTATATGAAATTTTCTCTCAGTCCTCCTTACGCGCGGTGTGCTTAAAAAAGGGAACAATTTTGTTTTTCACATCTCTCAGTCTCTTCAGTCAGCCCCTCATTACTGAGGATCGTGATCCCATCCAACTTCATTCAGCAATCTTCTCCACGAGGCGCGATCTTCGGCTTAGTGCACCGCTACGCTCATTTAACAAGTTGGCGACCTGGTCTGACCAGCGTTTCTGTCTACACCCTCTTGGTCGCTGCCTTCGAGCTTGCCGGTGAGCACCAACTTCTCCAAGTTGTCTGGTTTCCTTCGCGCTATGTATCTAAAATATTTTAGAACATGACTCAGACAGACGGAGGATAGCATCTGTTGACGTTCCAGCTAAAGCTCTCTTAAGATAGATATATTTGTGCGGTGACTTATACATGAGATGCCGAGCATGCGACGCCAGCACCACATTTCGAACGCATCGACTCTCTTACGATCGGCAACTTTTAAGGTCCAGGTCTCAGAAGCATACAGAAAGACAGAAAGAGCTAAAGTCCGGACCATGCGAATTTTCGTACGGTTGCTGATGTTTCTGTCCCTCCAGACCTTGTCGAGCTTCGTCATCGCAGTTTTTGCCATCGCGATGCGTCTGTGAATCTCCTTTTCGCAGCTACCGTTGTTGGTTATGAGTGATACTGGAATTCTTGAACCTCTTCGTAGTTATGAAGTAGAGTTGTGCCCTGAATAATCACAGATCAATCAACGGTCATCACCTTCGTCTTGCTTCGGATTTTCCCATATGAATAAAATAAACATATTTTTTATACAGCTAGCTACACCCCTAGAAACCTAAAAAGTGGCCTTTAAAAGGCTACTGAAAGCCCAAAAATCCTCTGCGCCTTCCAATCTCTTTCTTTTACTTAAAAGTGAGCAATACCATTGGTTATTCTAGCCCTTCCTTATTGTCAAGCGATACGTTTGCGCGTATATATCGTGTTACATCAAATAATACAAGCATTCTCTGTAACCGATACAATAGTATCGAACAGAAGAACTGTTGAGTTCAAGTGGTGTCTAGAGACCCAGCGCCCTATACTTTTTCCCACATGTAAGATGATCCGGCATTTTAATGCATGATACCGAGGTCAATGACTTGGCGTACTTTTTTTTATTTAATTAGCGAAGTTGACGTGTGTTATTTATTGCTTTTTATGACAATCCAGTTTGGTTTAATGGTGTCCCTCCGGGATTGGAGTGATTGTGCCGAAAAATTACATAAAAGAATTACTTCTTTTTTAGAGTCTTTGTAGATATTTTTTTTTGCACAGTGTTTTTTTTTTATATTTTATGTTTTTTGGGTAAGTTACTCAAACTGAATGATGGTATATTCTATCTTTAGCACATTTAGTCACTCAATTTTGAACTTACTAACTATCTATTTTCATCTAATTAACTTTATGTTACATAAATCTCTCAATAACATATTATGTTTTTTAATAATTTTGTCCGTACATCTTTTACATATTTAATATGCACACGAGAACTAGATATTTCATATTACAGATACCTAAAAAGGAAATAACACAATAATTTACGTGCGCGCTAGTACGTGTACATATCTCCTTGAATTCCATTTGTGTAAGCATTTTCCCTCGACTTCAGCAAATCGGAAAAAAAGATTCAGATATTCAGTACTATTGTTAAAGTATTGTGTGGGCTCGCTTTGTCTGCCGTATGAGGATTTTATACATATGTGACGATGTACGGAATCACATAGGTTCAATATTGCAATGGTTTGCTTTTGTTACCTGTTCCTTAGAAGTTTTGCGTACGAGAGCATGCTATTATTCCGGGTTTTATGCTGGAGTTTTAATACTGAGGAGTTCATTATGGTTGTCAGTTTGAACTAAAGTGCATTTTTAATAAAGTTTCTTTTACGACAGTATACCAAAAATGAGCAAGTCTGCTGATAGTATAGTAGGACCACTCAGTTATGGCTACTTTGAAATCAGGCAAGCGTCGCGCTATCACTTATCGTAAAGACATACTATATTTTAATAATTTTTGTAAAGATATTATTTTTCTGCTTTAAACACTATGTATTCAAGCACTATTGAAAACATACTGCGACTAATATATTCATGTTGCAAAAATGACATTACGATAGAGACTGACGCGAGGAGAGATACTTTCACAAATTAATATAGTCGATAGTAAATCAATACAAAAGCCAACGTTTTTGTCACAAATATCAAACTCAAACTGGTTTATAAGATAATGTGGTTTACCTATTGTCTCGAAATATTATGCCGTCATAATCATTTTTGCCTCTTTATATTATGTATGCATTTTTTTTTTATTTTCCTACGATAGCAAATAACCTTTTAATCAGTTTGCAACAAAACTAAACACATAAAAACTATTTTACGTAAACTAAGAACGAATCGCATAAATCTTTTTATGCAATAAATCATCAAATTCGTTTGAATATTTGGATGTATCCGAACATCCGACACAAAAGTTTTACACGGCCGGCCCGTACCTACGGCCGATACTTTTTATTTTAGTACATAACTCAAAGTTGAGCAACAAATCGTTGTGTTGTTTTCAAGATCTATACGATGGAGGTTGATTCTTTGTGACGGAATGTCTAGACTAGACTGCCTATAATGCGTGCTTATTCAAAGGAAATTTGTATATCCCACTTTGTATTTTGGAAGTACATTAGTCCCACAAACAAAAATTTAAGACTTTGATTAATTAATGTAATATTGTGGTTGGAAACCGTAACCTATATTATGTAAAAATGCAAAGAAAGGTGTATTCGTCTTATCTGTCCCCGTATATATTCAGGCGTAATGTGTTATGACAATAATGTATATTCAAGCAGTTTCTTCATAATCTACGAGAATGACTCAGTAGTATTTCCTGATTTAGCTTACTCATGTCATGGAAGTTAAATTGTTGAAATCATTGTATCATCGTATAGTATGCCTATTTGCTAGTAATGAATAAAAACCCAAATTTAGTTTACTTGTTTAAATTATAATTTGTACGTCATATTATAATTACCGATTTAATTAATTGTAATAACTAATTACGTACCTAGTTAGTTTACTTTACAACCGAAATTTATAGTATCTACGTGTGATTGATTATAAATTGAATATTGAACAATAAAGTTAATGCTTTAATAATATTTTAAACACATTTACGAAATCTCAATAATGCGTGAACTTAAAGTTGTTATAAAGTTAACAAACACTAATACCTACATTACAGTTGTGAATACTGAATATTCAATATAACATCTTACAAAACTGGCGCGCATTGTTATGAAGGTATCACGGGAGAATCCTTTTGTCATTCAACTTTTTAAGTTCTCCAAGTTCTTAGTTCTGTTGAATCTGCTCATAGTGTCACGCAGTGCATTGTTCGTGCACAATGGACGCGAGCTCTGGGCTGCACAGCGTATGTAGAGATGTGCACCCGCCGTCCCACAAGTCAGCTAACTCATTGCGCCCAACAGGCGCGTAATCAAAGAGCCTCCTGACGGTCCGACCCCCATTTTCCCTCCTCTCAAATCGCCGTATACTTGTGTATTGTATTTAATTTCGTGTGGACTGTTGCACTGTCTGCACAGAGTTATGATGTCATGGATACAGCTGTGTTTGCGGTTAAATAACGTTCATTTCGGTTTCGGGTGGATCAAATGTTTTCATAAGTCTACTCACTTTGATTATTGTTATGTTTTTTTGTTTGTATCAGAATGACTTATAGCATATGTCATAAAACAATGTAGGTATCAATGTATTAGCCATGTTATCGCGCAATCGTATGGTACTAAGAATCATCGTATTTCTTATACTATTAGGCTGAGGTCGTGCTGCTTCCTTATTAAGAATATAGGAACAGTAGATACGTTACGTTTGATTATTTATACAACAAATGTGCGACTGATTTGTATTTAATAACTGCGAAAACTAAAAAAAATATGACCAAAAATCCTTATTTAGTCCCACTACGAGAGATTTTATTAGATTTGTCGTAAGTGAAGGTATGTCTCCAAGTCTGGTGCCAAGGGTATTTGTCATGAAAATTCCTCGTTGTCGACGTCGCCCATAGCCTTTGTTATAATATGTGCCTCTGACTTTGTAATTATGGTTCCTTTGAAGCGATTCCAAAATTAATATTTAATAGTTTCAAGGAAAGCGTTTAATATGTTTTGATGTTTGCTGAAATTAAAAACGAATGACTATAATGACATTGTAGGTCGCGAAACGGAATTCTTTAATTTTATTCAGACTGTCTTTTTGTTTGCCGGTTTGGTCTTTTAGATTGTTTTATGGCTGAGCACATTTTTGCTCAGTGTTTTTGATGTATTCTTTTTCGTTTTGGATCATATAATATCCAAAAATATTTTCCTTTTGTCTCTTTTTACACAAAGTAATTTAAACGTTACTTTGAAAGTAAAAGGGGAAATGAATCAACCCGGTTTTTCCTCGTGCGAACATGTAATTAATCTTTATGATTTTTAACAACGGACAGATATGGAATTGCAGCTGCAACTGTTTTCGCACAGTGCGGGCTACGTTTAGATAAATTTTCCAGATAAATTTGTGTTGCAGTGCCGACTCGACTTGTTTGCGAATTACGATAAGCCTCACAAACATGCAAGCCGCTAACAATGTGGACGATAAATCAGTTAATAAAATAGGTACAATGTCCGAAGGAATGTATATTAAAGTTATCTACCTTTTAACACATTTTGATGTAATAGCTATTTAAGATGAAGGAATAAAGTTGGGATGGGTTATAATCGATGCTCGAAAATATGTTTAACTTCGATAAAGTACTTTATAGTTTAATGGAATAGTAAAATATTTTAAGACAAAAAATAACTTACAATACCATTAAAATACTTGTTAATCTAGAGCATATTATTATGATGTTTTATGTGAGAGAAACGTACAGAGAATGTAATATCTATTCAGGCAGTGATGACTAGTCTACGCAGAGATAGATGTATATGAAAGCTGATGCCGCGCGGGAGCGAAGTAGGTAAACCTGAGTGCCAATCGAGTATTGGCCCTTGAGACGAGCGCCCTGCAACAGGGAGCCGCAATATAAGCGTCTCCAACGCTTTGTAATCGCCATTCTTCCGCGAAGTATCTACTGCTTTTGTAAAAAATGTATTCATAATCATTTACTATGAAGCTGCGGTATTGCTGGCACCGTTTTATTTATAGCAATCGAGATGGTTATGGGATTTTGATTAGATTTATTGCTGTGGTAGAAAATAAGAACAAATTTTGAAATATTTAATCAAGTCTTTTGTAATGATTCAAGATTCATAATATGTATTTGAGAATGGTGGAATATTATTTTTGAAACTAAATTCAATGACCCTGTTAGAAATGTAACACTGAGACTACAAAGGCAGTCAAAAGGCTATTTTAATTATAAGTCACGGCACGTTGCTCCATCTTTGTGGATGTACATAGTATATGGGAGTGTTCTCAGACCGACGTAACAATCGACTCTTACAATCACCGGTAATTGCATATTGCAACTTAGGTTTACAATTCGTCTCAACTTGTTAATCATTTTCGATCATTTTGAAGGTCTTATTCGTAATTACGGTGTCCGACCGTTCAAACATCAGTCTGACGGGACGTGACGTCATGCTATTGCCACGCACAGACATCCTATCTTAGTGCAATCAATTACTATTTATTGCAATACATATTTACTTCGTGGGACTTTGTCGAGACCTGTTCTGTCGCATTAGATAGATAGGCGTCTGGTTGCGTTATTAGTATACATGTACCCTTATCGATGACCACTATAGATAAATAGTTGCGATTAGGTCAGAATCCGTTATCGGACTCACAATCGACGCTAGAAATAACATTTTGTTTCTAATTCCTTTATAGTTTAGTTACGAACACTTTTATCGCACAAGTTGTAATCATTATTTTTTATCTTTGCTTTGCAAAGTACTACAAAGTGTTTATTTGTTCACTCTGCCGATTGTTGAGCAACGTAAATATAGTTCGGAGCCAATTATCTTGAAGAGTTTTACGTAGGTTCATCCAATAAAGAAGGGGCAACTCAGAATGGTCTAACAGCAAACTACCGCGCGAGATTCAGACTTAGCAGAGGGAATGTAAAGCGACTTGTTGTTAGCAAAACTTTAAATTGCATTTTAAAAAATTCTAGTTAACATTTCGCCCACACAAACGGGAGCATTAAACTAGAATCGATGATCACCGGTATAACAATGGAGTTGTAATAAGTCACCATTTCACACGGAATGCAACGGGAGTAGTACAAACAAAATTGGTCTATCTTTATGCATAACTCGTACGTCTGATAAATGATTATAGTCGTCAAGATATGCGGCAGCCGTTACGCAAGTGTAATGTTTACGAGAAATAACGCCTAAAGAAATCTTCGGAATGCCATAGCCGTTCATGCAAAAAGCCAGTTTTAACGGTACTAAAACATAATCTATCGACGATTGGCGTCTGGTCTAGCCATTGCAAGTCTCGCATGTGATCTAATTGTGGCATGCGGCCGCTGACGTAACGGGCTTTAGAGACGGTTGAGTGACCGCATAGCATGCTACCAAACGGCATCCTGAACGAAGCGGATCGTACCCATTTATTAGTAGCCGCAGACCGTCAAGGCTATCCTCTTAATTTTGCAACATAACACGGGATGACTTGACCACTGCAGCGGTATAGAAATAGAATTACGAGATGCGGTTTGATAGATATATTCAGTGTAGTGTGAAACGACCTTGACAATTGCGCCGGCAATTTTTTGGATGGAGTGCGATTTTTTCGGCGCTGATGCAATGTCCATTTAGTTTTACAAGCTCGGTTGGAACACACCTTTTTAAATTTTACATCAAGAAACAGAAACCGTTCAACACACGACTTAATTTATAGGTCACGACCTTTCGTAGTGTCTTCTCATTTACAAATTGTTAACCAAGTTCATTCGTGTACTGGGTCAGTGAATTCGTCTTACTTATACAATTTAGACTAGTTTGTTTATAGTTCTGTTAAGATAAATATCATTCAGTGGTGGTTTCTTTTATAATTTATAAATATTCTTTTTTTTGTCAATTATAAATATCATTCAGTGGTGGTTGTTGTTATTATTAAATTAATTTATAAATATTCTTTTTTTGTCAATTCAGTGTATTTTTTTCCTTTTAACTCAGTTTCGGGAGAATTATGAACATACTGCATGGCACCAAATACGTAGTTCATAAACTATGTATCACCTCGTAGGTAGTAGGATTTCTATCAAGCTCTCGGCCACATTTTAGGTCTATATTGGTTATCTTTAGCTAAGATTATTTGCTCATCTCGTTCTTTATGTAATGTACTAAGGACTTAGTTGGCTTTCTGATTATGTTTGGGTCATTTGTCATCCTCCTTAAGATTACATTTATGAAACTACTCTCTCTCATTCTCTCTCGGCGCATCTTTATTATCTCCATCGTTTATGTTCATTGGAGCTACCTTTAAGCAGTCCATTATACAGTAATAAGCAAGCTTTTTACACTTTTAGCATTATATGTATTCTTCTTTGAAACATTTTGTCCGAAAAAACTAAATACTAATGACCATACCAGCTATATATACAGTAGTATTGTGATTGTATGTTGATGTAGAGTGGTATTGAGTTATGCGTTCAAAATCGTGGCACGTCGCAACTTCGTTGAATCGTGAATGTGTCCGCACATCAAATTCTAAAGCATAGGCCACACTCAATGTGGGATGGGCAACACATTTCTCAAAAGTGGATAGGACGGATGAGTTGTGATACTATCAAAATTACTAAAAAATGTTTTTCTAAGGCCGCAATACTATTATTAGTAGACAAAGTTTGGCGAGAAATCGTGAGGTGGCTTACATTTGCTCCGGAAAATATAATATGATGATCAGAACCACTCTGCCCAGAGTGTTACGACCAAAATGAAGAAGAAGACAAAACATGCCTTTTATTAAAAAAAATAAAAGTACTACGGTAAATCGACGAAGATGAAGTTGGTCCTCCTCTTAGGGAACCATATCCATATAGACCAACTTAAAAAGTATACTATCGTGAGTTTTAATGCAAGATAAAAAACCTTTTTGTATCATGGAAGCTCCATTGCATACACAAACTATCTAGACTATGTTTTTTGTGTATCTTACGCCTATTGCATGTTAGTATGAAAACACATTATACGAGAGATATTGTGCTCTAGAAAATTTACTAATCATTTGGTTTTAAATGAGTTTATTATGTATTAATGTGAAAGACATGCCTTGCTTTCCATTTACTTAGAAGATTATTTCAATATTGGATTCAGAAATGATATATAAGTAACTAGACTAAACGTTAATAAAAATGTTTGATTACACATGTTTTTATTCTAAATATAAATTTTGTGTAATATTAAACACTAACGTAACTTTACTAATCGCCAAAAATAGAAAAACTAAACACTATAAACAATAACATAAAAAAGTCTGTTAAAAAGTGAGACATATAAATCAAGTATCAACTTATAGGGTGATTTATATAACTTCTACTATATGAAAAAAAATCCTCCTAGCCAGTTTCGGCCACGGCGGCCAATCTCAACGGTGATCAGCCAAGTACGCAGGAGATATTATAGCGCACAAGTGTGTGCGCAATACACAGGTGCACTCGCTATTCCTTCACTCTCATAGTCCGGTGAGACGGCAATCCGACATGACCGGAGAGAGATCAGGCGCAGGACCAACGGCTTTGCGTGCTTTCCAAGGCACGGGGGTATCTCACCGCCAACTTCCTGACTCCGAGCTGCGACTGAGTTAATTTTAAGATGGAAAAACCCAGTCACAATTTTTTTTTTTGCTCGACCCGGGATTCGAACCCAGGACCTCAGCGCGCAAATCGTACTCGTAATGCGTACGCAATACCACTACGCCACCGACTATATACTACACTACTATAACAACAATAACTAAAGTTGTTCGAGTATAAAACATAGATAAATGTCATGTGCGTGGTCAACACAACTGATATTAATTTACGAACAATAGTGCCCACGCATTGTCGACTTTAATATTTGTTCACGCTTTTAACCCTTTATCTTGCACGTAGGTGAAGAGATGACATAATAATAAAACGAACTATTTTTACCATTATGAGCATGTTAAAATTCACTAATAAAAAACAGCAAACATTTTTAGATAGCCTTGTGCGCAGTGGGTGAGTAACCGGTTATGAAGAGGTCTCAATCCTTGGGATGATTTTCAATTGTTAGATGAAATTATCCATCAAATATGTAATATACGTGTCAAAATTCCGTGATTGATGTATCTGATTCAAACAGCAGGTTAATTATAATTTGTTTCAGTATTTTTTCTTTAAATAGCCTTTACTGTTGTTAAAAAAATCAGCCCATGATATAACAAACGTTCGTATGATTCTCAAAAATGATTTGGATTTGGTTATACTGTGATCGAATCCATTCGATAATCGCATACTCTGACTTAAAATACAGTAGTCATTAGACTAGTAAACGAGCAATTAGATCACGAAATTTTAACTGTTCATAATTACCTTCGTGACAGACATCGTGGGCGCATCACTGATCTGTAAGGAAACGAAAGGAGGGATTGTGGAAGGTGTGCAGTCTCGGAGAATCTCACGAAATGTAAATTCAAAAGTCTTTACGCCACGGTACCAGCTTGGCCGAGTTAGCCCATTCAAGAAGTAGGGAATATATCGCACTTTTAGAACGAAAACGACACAATTCAAAAAATAGAAAATTGAGTTGTCATTTTTAAATGACTAAAAACTAGTCCCTTATTGATAAAAATATAATAAAAAAGGGACTGATATAACAGCTTCTTCCTTTTCCTACTTGAATATGGCTGTGTTTGAACTATTGTTGTATTGAATACTTCGTTCTAAGTAATTTTATGACGATAGTCCAATTTTTTATCTTTTTGAATTGTGTCGTTTTCGTCCTAAAGGTGCGATATATTACAGTGTGGCTCTAGCATAATTTTTAAAATCTATTGGTCTCACAGTACAGCCAGGAATTTATTCACTATATAGATGTAGCAACACATAATAATGGTATCGGCGAGGTCTTGGATTCTATTCTCAGGTAATTGAGGTAGCTGGATTTTTTGCCAGTCATTGAGGCTCCCGGAAAGGGTTGACTTCAGGTACACGGTTGGTCGTAAAAAATAAACTTTTTGCAAGAATTTTAATTATAAGCTATGTAATTAACTTTGCTGTGGAATGGTTTAAGAGCATATTGTAATTATGATGTTAGCTCATAATATTTTGCTTTTAATTACTGACTTAACGCACAGTATCTGCTTATGATTTTTTTCATTACAGTCCTAAAACAATTATTACCAGACGCAATAAACGTGCAGACAAACTTAACTATTAACTAAATACACACTAGTCACAAAGTACAAACATCGCCAAAATCAAGTGTGCTGCTTTCCGTAAATTATTTGCAATCCAGACTTCCCCGACTAAATGGGTGAGTAACAAAAATAGTGAAATCCTGATAGGATTACACCGCGCGTAACCTTGGCCCGCCGGCCGGCTGCCACTGTCGGCTATCCTTAACGAAGTTACGCCCGTGCGCACTCGGCTCATTATTGCTTTTTTACTTATGTTTCAAATAAATAAACTCCCGACTTTTAAATTAAAACGTTTTAAAATGAGAAACGTTTACTGAAGTTTCTAAATAATTGCGAATATTTCCTCGGAATATCGGAGCGTATTTAAAATTTTAATGAGTAAGTTTTTTCTTTATTGAAGCATATTGTTAGTATGCGTCCATTTCGAACCGGCATCAACTTCCTCCGCTAATTCAACATGTCTTCCGTATCTAAGTAATGGCTTCACAATAATTACTTGTAATAAAAATGTTCTATCATCCTTTCGACAAGTCTTTAAAATTATATTATCGTGATACAGTTTGCTCTACTCAGTTTTTGTTAGCTATTTCTGTAACATTACGTGTTGCTCGCGGCTTCGCCCGCGTGAAAAGCCTTTCCCGCTAAAAAAAATCTCTAAAACCCAATACGATGACAGCGTCACCTACTTAGAGTATCAGATAAAAGATATCTATTATTTCCCATGGTAGCCTATGTGTTAATCCAGGGCATGATCTACCCGTGTGCCAAAGTTCATCCAAATCCATTCCGTAGTTTCTGCGTTTACTTCTAACAAACATCAAAACATACAAACATTTTCACTAACATTCGCATTTATAATAATAATAAGTAGTAAGATAAGATGTATGTTGACCTTATATTTTATTGGAATGGATGAATGAAGGCTGATGGATTGACAGCTTGATGTTAACTAGGCTTTCACTAGCGACTTCATCAAGGAAATAGTACCGGTTGCATAAATTATGGATCATACCACGATGTACCGCAAGGCAACTGTTATCACTGTTAAAATATAATAAATAACTGTAATATTATATTAAAAAATTGTCATATTATATAGACTGCCTCGGTGGTGTAGTTGTATTATGGTACAAATCCTACGCTGAGGTCTCGGGTTCGATCCCCGGGTCGGGCAAAGTGATATTGAGTTTTTCTATTCAGTATCAGTCCGGAGTTTGGAATTTGTGCCCGATATGGCGATAGGCTCCCCCCTATCACATCATGAGACGGAATATCAGCAAAAAGTGGGTGCACTAGTTGCGCCTCCGCCTACCCCTTAGGGGATAAAAGGCGTGAGTGAGTGTGTGTGTGTATAATATTTTATGTACGAAACAACCACATTATCTTATTAATATTGTAAATGGTTTGTGGAAATGTATGTAAACTCAAAAACAGTTGAACAGATTTTAATGAAATTTACACAGGCATAGACCATGATCTAGATTATCATATGGGCTACTTTCCATTCCGATGATTTGTTCCCGTGAGATTTTTAACCGACTTAAAAAAAGGAGGAGGTTCTTAATTCGACGGTATGTTTTTTTTTTTAATAGTTGGTGCTGGCATCGTTCTTTGGCAGTATGGGTTGGTATAACGATTTTCGGGCTTTTGTGGCGGGAAATGCTATTCATGCGTGCGAAGGCGCGAATAACACTTATTATACATAATAATGTGTTAATAGCTCGTTAATTCAGCTATTAAAACTTAATTTATTGCTAATATATTGCGTTTTTGTTCAGTTTTAAGAATTTTGCAATGCTGATCGATCTCAATTGTATTTTATGTTCACTTAAAATGATTTTAATCTACTCCACAAATACACGCTCTTTAAATGCGTACGACACTCAGAATATTTAAAGGTGATTTATTTTTTGTACGTTTTATTGGTAGAACGTGACGCTCATAAATTGCGCCATCGTGTGTGGCTCGGCGAAAACTTAATGCGGTTAGTGTTTCAAATAAATGCTGGAAAAGCGCTGATAGCGGTGTATCAGGGTTCCACCGGACTTTAATTCGTATTATATAAAGTTTAAATGAAAACGGCTGAAATAGTAACGCCTCGGGCCAACTCAAACATTTCAGAACATGTCAAATAGTGCCAATAACATAAAGGTTGCGTTTCAAAATTGTATCTTTTTACACACAGCTGTCTATTGAAAATTAAAAAGTACTATTCTATGTTGGTACGTTATTAAGCTACAGATACAGGAAAATCATCAAATCAAATCAGAAGCCATTTTATTCCATAACTAGTAGTGCTCGCGGCTCCGCCCGCGTGAAAAAGTTTTTCCGGGACAAAAATATTTTCCCGGGATAAAAAGTAGCACTCAGGAGTTATGTAGCTTCCTATTAGTGAAAGAATTTTCAAAATCGGTTCAGTAGTTCCTGAGATTAGCGCGTTCAAACAAACAAACTCTTCAGCTTTATAATATTAGTATAGATAGATTAGTATAGATTACAGAAAAAGTCTTTCACTGATATATTTTCTAGACGAATACTAATTTACTAGAATTATGTAAATGGCGTGACATTCACACAACACACACTCATGCATTTTATCCTCGAAGGTGTAGGCAGAGGCGCAACTAGTGCACCCACTTTTTGCCGTGCGTATTCCGTCCAATGATGTGATAGGTTGAGCCTATGATACTGATCAGAAAAACCCAATATAACTTTGCTCGACCCGGGAAACGAACCAGAGACCTCAGCATTGCAGTCGTACCGTAATACGACTACGCCACCGAGGCGCGAAATATTTACCGGTAATACATTTTAATGCGTATTATTACATTATAGTAATTTTCTTGGAAAAATCATTTTATGCACTTCGCACCGAGGATAAACTGTGGAATGCGAAGCAAAATTACTGGTCTACCGAAGATTTTGTAATATTAAAACCTTGCACATACGAGTTTAAGATACAATATTCTGGTAGACCTTACATTCCGCAACAAATCCGCTTTTAAACCATCTGGATTTATAGATAGAAGAAACATGAAGGGTATTTGTTGCGAAGTTTTATTGATTTAGAACAGGAAAGTAAGGATAATATTTACAGTTTGGGATTAATTACTCAGTATAATAATAAGAAATACAAATAACTTAGTATAATAATGCAATATTCGGAGTACACAAAGGAGACAGAAACGATTTCATACATTCTTGGGCCCAGGATGTAATGAGATGAAAATGGTGTCGATTAATAGATTCAGACTTATAAATCCCTCAGTGAAAATTCTGTATGTTTTTACAATCTGAGAATAGTTATTAGAGTTTTAGTAAGAGTAAGGTTATGTTTATAACATAACCTTACTTTAACTAACAGCTGATTCCTGAAGTGCAAATAATGCTCTTTTAACACTAATGTGTATTAATATATTTAGTGGAGAATGTCTGAAGTCATATGAATGAACATCAATGACTTTCATAGATAGGTAACAGGTATGGAGTTATGGAAAGGATGTCTACATTAAAAAAAAAACAAAGCATTTTATTACAGTAGGTACGTATTTTGTTTATCTTTTATTATAATTTAAATGTCGTCTAGGAATTGTGCAGGTGGAATAATGTTATCTTGATACGTAGTCTAGCTAAAGTACCATATAATTGGATATTATACTGTCAAAAATACCCCAGCTTCAATAACTAAATGTTGACCAGAGGGTTATTTTCAGGGATGTAATATTTATATTGATTAAGTATATTAAGTAACATTTTTCTAGTTGCAAGTGGAACTCTGTATCTTTCTGTTTCCTGACATCCTTTGATGAAGCATCTTCTTTCAGTTCTAATAGCGCTCATATTCTGGCAAAACAATAGTAAGTCCGGTTGATTGCTTCTAATTTCTTCATTCAGAGATGTCGTAGGAACATTCTGTGCTTGTATTTCTTGAGGGTTGTCTGGTTCAGATGAAGATGATAGGCCTTAGACCATATGGATAGCAGCACTGTCTGCAGCCACCCAACAGGTGTGGCATATGTGACTTGATGCTTGTATCTGCAACATACATACATAATCAAGATTGGAATTTATTGATAAAATTAAATTGTTGTAAATTATCCATCAATTATGAATTCTGGAAGCTGTTTGTATTTAGATTTTGGTTGAGAATGCTAAAATACTGCTTTTATCCTTCTGCATACTCACTCCACAAAAGTATTAATAAATAAATGGCAGATATAAACTAAGCAAAAATGTAAACAATGATACATTATGTAGTCGCTATTGAAAAAATATTTTGATTTAATGTGAGTGAGTTACTTTCATTTTGATTGGGTAGCAGTATACAAAGACATAAAATGTTATGGGACAGGTCTAAGTATGAATTTAAATAAGTATATTTGTGTAAATTGATTTCACTTCCAGTTCAAGTAATAAGCCACTCTTGTATAACTATACTTGATTCATGGATTGAGTTGCTATAAAGTGGGTGACTGGTTTGTTATGTAAGAGAGCACCCACAGCAGAGGCAAGCCTTACAGTAACCAAGTAGACTCCTTTGTTCATCAACATGTGGGCTTTGAGCCAAGTCCTAGCATGCTTGACAAATATAGCCACTACTGTTTACCTAAAAATTTAACATTTTAAGCATCAGCTACATCAACAATACCTAATTAACTATGAGGAATTAAGACATTAACATTGTTTTATAAGTAAATAAATAATTCTTTGTTTTAAATATACACAATCTCTATATGACTTAAATATAATTATGTATTTTATGCCGGGTCCGGCAAAGTGATATTCGAGTTTTTCTATTCATATAATATACATAGGTATATTTTAAACATGATGGTAGCTGGTTAGATGGGGTTATACTTACAGACTGACAAGCAAGCCATTGCCGAATCACTGACAGAATCGTTTCGTCGAGTAAGAGTCATCTAGTGTATTGCAGCGACTAGTTACTGACCCACAATTCACACAGCGATCCATATTTTCAACATTATCCAATACACAAGCCGACGATAAAATCCCAAAAAAACAATTCCAAGTCAAACCTGAGAGCAATCTTCGGTGTCCAGAGTGAGTGCAAGGGTGCGACCCTTGCCAAGGTAGCCAGGGTCAGAATCCGTAAAAACAATGCAGTGATCGTTGTATACGAAGATCGGAAAACACGAAACAAGAGAGCCAAAGAGTTAGTTAAGCAAAGATCATTACATGGAGTAGAAGAGAATGACACCATGTGTTTACAAATTACATGTGACAAAAAACATTGCCAACATTTTTTTTATCGAACCCGCTAAAAATTACTTCAAAGTTCAAACTACGAGAAACCACTAAAAGTACGATCTTCTGTTAATCCACCATAAATGTACTACAACTGAATTTCCGGTGAGCTTTTATGTGCACAGATTTCTTCTGGCGAGTAAGAAACACTATTACAAAACAAAAAGTTTTGCAATAGTGTTTCTTACTATTTTACCTATATTATATCAAAACAAGTAAAATGTTTTAGTGGATTTTCCTTTTCCTCCCACTGACTAAAAACATAATTCACTAAAATAACGACAAGTTTTAGAGGGAAATCCACTAAGTTTGCAACACTGGTGACAAAACTGACAAGAGCAGTCAAGAATTTTATACCCATATGGATTTTTCATTCCGTTTAACAAACTGAAGAATAAAATGTGACGTCACAGCTATCTGCTGTCTCTCTCTTTAGAGTGACAAAGGTTTATTTTCAAAACCAGGACGTAACATAATTAACTGTCCATAATAATATGATATGATATAATATGGCTGCCTCGGTGGCGTAGTTGTATTATGGTACGACTGCAATGCTGAGATCTCGGGTTCGATCCCCGGGTTAGTCGGGTCGGGCAAAGTGATTATTTTCCATTCAGTATCAGCTCGGAGTCTGGAATTTGTACACGATAAGGCGATAGGCTCGCCCCCTATCACAGCATGGAACGGAATAACGGCAAAAAGTGGGTGCACTAATTGAACCTCTGTCTACCCGGGGGATAAGAGGCGTGAGTGTGTGAGTGTGTAATAATATGATATCGCACCATAATATTTATTTTTATCTCTATAAAGTAATGCGGTTTAAATTAATTATGAAAACCAACTACAGCGGCTAGTAATAGTTGATATTTAAAAAATATAATTTGAGTTAGAAAGTTTATTCCAAACAAAATTGGCATATTTACATACTTTTTTGGTATGTGTAGTTCGGAACTACTAGTTCCACTTACATAAAAAAAATACCTCACCACGCGGTGGTGAATTCAGTGGCGGCCTTGGAGGAGGGGGGCGAACCAGGCAACCGCCTGGGGCCTCGCAGTTACAGGGGCATCTTGCAGCTCCTTGGGGGCCCGTTTTTTGGCACCTTACTTACAAAGCTGTTAAAAAAATTATTTGCTTCGCACGGGGCCCCGCGTGCTTTTTTTTTGCTCGGCACACAGCCTCACATTGTATATGTTTTACTTTCCCCCGCGACTGGATATGTTCACGTTGTTTGCCGGCCTTTATAACCAAATATGGAGACTGTAAGGTTAGACAGAAAAACATTGGGATATTTAAAAATGAAAACTACAGTTATTGTTGAATTTAAATATAATAAAAAAAAATAAAAAACATACTCATAAAAGTAAACAATCATACATAAAAAAATAATACACATTTAGGAAGTTAATAACCTAATTTTCAGTAAGTAATTTTGAAATATTACGAATATCTATTTTATCTATCTAAATATCTATTTTTTACAATTTTTGCGAGTATTCTGCGAACTTTTTTTCTGTAATTATCCATAATAATACATATTGTGTTTTAGAGATATTCTACTATAAGTTGTGTAATTCATGGTTGCAGAATTATTTGCAATCCAACGTCTAGTGTGAAATTCCATAGGTAAGTTGATTGTAAACAAAGTTGTGTAGATATTTATAGCAAAAGTAATAAACACGTGGATGTTTTACAAATTACAATACCAAATAAATTCTTGTTTGAGAGCCATGGAATCAAAAATTAACGCTACATTCTGCGGGTGAGGTTTCGTCCTTAAAATTATTTTTAATATTCTAAAACTTCTGTGAAGAAGCCAACAAAACAATTAAAGTTTGCTAAAGATCACCATAATGTGCTCTCTTTCGGCAAATATATCTTTGAATTTATAAAACAAAAATGTTTTCGGCGACTAAAAGTGTAATGTTAAAGCAAAAGTCTTTATGTCATCACTATATGTAATTTTTCTTTGCTTGCTACTTCGAATATACTTTTAATAAAAATCTCAAATATTAGCAAAATTTCACTGCAAAATATTTTCAATTTCAGACTGTATAATCATGAACAACTTTAATAAGAAATAACTTGTAATTAATTTTCTTCTTTTATCTCTTCATCTTCTGCTGCAATACTTTCTTTTATTTCTTTAAACTTATTTCACTGGATGTCTTCACATTAACTAATATATTGAAATCTTTCAAGTCTTGACGTTTCAATGGTGGTTCATATTCATTTCGCTGACATGTAATGTAAAAAGTAAATATCAATCAATAATAATATATTTAAGTACCTATACATTTTAGACAGAGGCAGAGGTGCCATTTAGTACACTCAGATATCACCCAATGTACCGCCGTTATAAAATTTGGTGGGTCGCAAGCTTAATGCCCTATCCTACTAATCTTATTATATTATAAAGGCGAAAGTTTGTAAGAATGTCTGGATGTATGGATGTTTTTTTCATGCAAAAACTACTGAACGGATTTCGATGAAATATGGCACACGGGTAGATCATGTCCTGGATTAGCACATAGGCCACTTTTCATCCCAGTAAAATATAAACAGTGACTTTTATCCCGGAAAAACATTCACGCGGGCGGAGCCGCGGGCAAAAGCTAGTAAATAATAAAGTCTAAGTGGATCATAATTATACCAGTGAAATGATAAAAAATAATATACTTACAGCATGAGTTTCTGGTAATAAATAATTATTTTTGACATCTACTGCCATATTCCGAGAAGTAGAAGACACATTATCACATTCAGAATCATAATCTTCTGTCTTTAAATGTTGACTAGTAATTCTTGCAGACATCAAATTAACCTTTTAATGGTTTTTATATTAAACCACGTTTTTGCTTATCTAGATCTTTAAGAAATCTGTAAAGAGAAATACAAACTCGATTTTATTTTAAATAAAAGTTTCAATAAATCAATGCTGGATACACTGAGAACTCGATTGTAACTGTTGATCCTCAGTTTTTATTTACGATGATTATTTAAAGATTAATAAGCTTTATAATATTCATTAGTAAGGCGGCTAGTATTACAAATACTCTAGCACCATTGTCAAACCGGTCCACCAAAGCTTACACCATGGTCACCCTAGCCTCTTGTTTACATACACTATTTACAATACAAAAAATCACATTTAACATTACGTTTATATGAAAAAAGTAGTCATATATAAAGCAAATCACATTAAGCGACGTTTTTCTACAGTTCATTTATAAAATATTCACGTATTTTATTACGATTCGTATAAATATTGATAGAATTATAATATTTACACAATATTGATTACAATGAACTTACCTGTAGAATTTCACACTAAATGATGGATACCAAATATTTCTGCAACCGTGAACTACACAATTCACATTAAAATATCACTAAAACACACTTATTATTGTAGATAATTACAGAGAAAATTTCGAAGTGAACATTTATTTGACAACTATATTGACATCGAACTTAACGTTTTATAACAGTGTTGCCGAAGTATGTATTCGCAATTACCAATTAAATGAGGAAATTTTTTAAACTAAAATGTTAATAAGGATAAAAAACCTTAAGGATATCTTATTCAACAAGAATAATTCTGAAATGAAAATAGTACTTATATCATTATATAAGATATGTTGGAAATATTTATATATACATGATTGAGACGACAATAACGGTATTGATATTTTTTTATGGGTAAGGAAATAATCCGTAAGCTTTGGCAACATAGGTTAAAGAGTGAGTGAGATAGAATACAACACAAAAGGTAATTTTTTTGTCTTCACAAAAATGTGTGTACCGCTCTCTCCATTAGATAATATTATAAACTTCTTGAGAGCAGTACCAGTGATAGACTGAAAATATTTACAGATTAACCTTAAGGTTAAGGTTATTAATCGATATGAAATCGATAATCATAATATTGTTTTTTTAGTAACATATTGGTATTTTATTTATTAATATGACTGTAATTAAATGCACTATGTCGCACATATGTATATATAGTACATTTAATTACTTTAAGTTAATTACCTAGTGAAAAAGTTTTATTTTTGTTATTGTGCAATCGATAACTCAAAATCGATAATTGCACAAAAACATTCTTTCTCATATTTCTCCGCTTCCAGATTGACGATTGAGGTGATTTTTCATTTTCTAATATAAAAAAATATGCCTGATTTTTTAGATCATATTTCATCTTATTACATTTTGGGCCCACTGTTCTCCGTCTCCTTTGAATTTATTCCACTCTTTCTGCAGTTTGTTCACCATTCTGACGCTTTGACCACGTCACTTATCACTGGGATCTCCAAATATTTTTCTGGTTTCAATTAGGCTTAACGGCTGGAGAAAGGCATCTAGTCTGAGCATCATTTTATTAACAATCATTGTATTTCGTAACGTTTGTTCATACAATGCGATTCAAATAAGAATAGGATCTACTTTGCGCCATATTATGACGTCTAAATAATTAAATGCTGTTTTTACCTAATTTAGTAATAACGTTTTTATTTAAATTTGATGTAAGAGTCAATTAGACAAAATAAAACAAACCGTTATTTATATGTTAATAAGTTTTCAATGCAAATTTTGTACTTTTCATGTGACATTTGACACATAAAAGTCATTGACGTTCTTATTCTTATTAGAATCGCATTGTACATTATTAAAATTCATGGTCATAATTATCATCACCCACATAAACTCCTCCGCACGTAGGCCTCCTTTAAAAATATACAGAGGGGCCTGTCAATAGTTTTATTAAAATTTGAACACATTGAATCAGTCAAAACAAAACAAACCTTCAAAATACAAAGTTAATTATCCAATTAACAAATTACATTATAAATAGCAGTATAGTCAAAACAAATGAATGCGTAATAACAAAATTAGCACCCAAAGTACACGCACACAAAGGTGAATTTAATATTACATTACTTAATCCACGAGTCCGCGAAGTTATGAGTTTGTGAACTATTTTCACGACGGAATGTTGTCACAGAGATGTGGTTACGCTCAAATGATGGACTTGGGAGCGCTCCGCAAGATTCGTCTAAGGGCGGTATTAATAAATGAATCTCAAGATTGAGTTACATCTGAAGTAGACGATAATAATAATAATGTTACGTTATAATAATGTTATGTTAATAATGTAATACGACGATAATAGTAATAATAATGTATGAATAGCTCAATACATTATGTCGACTTGAGATGTAACTCAAACTTGAGATTCATTTATTAATACCGTCCTAAGTCTACACGTTATGTACAGTCAGTAGCATAAATATCTGTACAAAATCAAAATTTCAAATCGCCTATATACGCGTTAAGTTAAACTGAATTTTTTTTCTTCGTAGGGGAGGACGGGGCTACAATTAACGGAGGTAAGTATTAACAAGCGAAATTCTCTAAAACTATACACACTACATCTCCAACGCGAGGTTTAATTCGTCAACTAGACCAAGCTCAATGCCACAGGATCGGTCAGTTGCGGCCTACTCGCCGTACAAGTGAGTTGTATGCCGGGTGACATTTTTACGCAGGTAAAGAACATTTTAAAGTTTACAATTTTTTGATTTCTACAAAAAATATACAGTGCTATGATAATATTCATTATTCTCTGGCAGCGTATTTTATACTTAATAATTCTACTTTGCTTAATTGACAAAATTATTGATCAATATTTTAGTATGTTATTTAATTCTTTAAATGAACCTTTGGGGCTACAATTAACAAATTTGCGGGGTTTGTTTTAACGTGTAATAGCTGCCCCGGATGTGAGGGCTATTATTAACAGGGTATCTGAATGTTTGTGTATAGTTATTTTAAAATGTTTTGTTTTATGACATTATGAGAACCTATAAACGAAAAACTACGCGGGGCACTACATTCCAAGAGGTCTACGAGTTGGCTGCGCTAGAAGTGTTGGAGAAGAACAGAAATGTAGCAAAAGAATTTGAACTCTGCTACGTTTCACTCTTCAATTTCGTGAAAAAAAAGTAAGCGGGTGCACGCTGGTGCACCCGTTTTTTGTAACCCATTTCTACTGAGAAATGGGTTACAAAAAAACCCGGTTAGGTTGCATTGCCGAACAAGAGGCAACCATAGCCGCAGGGGCGGTTGCGGACAACAACTTAGACGTGAGTCGGAGGACGCCCGCAGCCGTCCCTAATGCGCCGAAGATGGCCACCGCGGAGTTTTAGTTGGTATGCCGTGCGGTGTACATAGGTTAGGGACTCGGCCCGGCGGTCGCCCGACGTTTTCCATCTCTCCGGGCGGCTCAACGTCGGGTCGTAAGGCACGGTGAACCCAACATAACCGCTCAGTCGTTCCCCTTGAACACTGGGCGGTAGTAATAATTGACTTTCTCCGCGTAAACAAAAAAAAAACCATAGCCGACTATTTGTTAAGCCGTTTTCTACCGGATCTTATAATGCTGTATAAGTCGTTTGTTTTGGTTATTTAATACCATAAAAATGATGAATAATGCAAGACTGAATAATATATAACAGAGACTGATTAATATGTAATATATAACAGAATAAATATAATATAAACCGTTGAATATAGCTAATTAGAAAAAAAAATTGGTATCGTTCATGATTACATATTTTTGTAAATTGTGCTTATTGTTGTCAGTTTATAAGAAAGCATAACCCATACAAGTCTGTATTAATTACCCAATAAAGAAATGTGTCATAAATATATTTGTTTTCCTCTACATGAGTCAGCATATCATTATGTTAATTGTTACCCCTTCTGTTAATACTTACCCTCGACCTGTTAATTCTAGCCCCGAACGTGAGGTAAGAATTAACAACTGACTCTTTTGTGAAAAAGAGTTCTATTTACGTCATCGTTTCTGTTTTGTTTAATTTGAGATAATTATACGATACCTGAATAATTAAATCATCGTATAACATAATAATCAAATATGGCTATTGAATAATCCCTAATCTACAACTAAAAATCCTTTTTTTGTTAATTGTAGCCCCGGTCTCCCCTATGAAGTAAAGCAAATGTCTTTCATTTTATTTTTGTCAAAAGAAAAAAAAGATTAGTAAAAACACAAATGTATCTGCCTCTTGACATTGGCAAAATTGTCCTAAAGGACAGAGCCAGATAGGAAAAAAAAACACACAAAAGTATGTAGGCAATTTGAAATTTTGAATTTGTTCATCTACTTATACTGGTGACTGTACACAGCCACTATTGCCTTCTAATATAGAGCTATAATTAAGAGGCCGTATCTAAAATTTCGACTATTTCAGTCGACTTTTCATAGCGATTTTGGTTTTGCACAATTTTAATTGAAAACGACAAAAGGTTTAAGTGTCCATACAACAAAATTTTGAAACAAACTTTGGAACTTGGTGGATAGATTGAAATTAAAGAAAGATATGAATAATCTGGCTCATTTATTCCATTAGTGTTGAAATATTCTTTCCGATGATGTATCATAAATTCATCAGATCAGTTTATTTAAAAAAAATCATGATGAAAAGTTGACTGAAATAGTCGAAATTTTAGATACGGCCTCTTAAGGGACGGTTTAAAAGAAGTAAATTTTATTTGACAGTTATGGTAATAATAGCTAATGTAGATGGTACTCTGTTTATTACCATTCATTTGGCAGCATAGGTTAGAGTGTGACTTTTGCATTTCATCGGCTTATCCATTTATCTAACGAGTAGTATTTATCAGAAAGCGGTAAAACTGACCCTTACACTTGATTTATATTCTGACTTATCGAATTAATTATTTCTAAAGCTATTTCTAAAGGTGGACTCTTTCGCTACACAAAAGTAAACACATTTAAACACATCGACGATACCACTGCCCTATAATTGTTAGTCTAAGCCTATAATACTGCTACCAAAGTCATTGTTGTCTATGAAATATTATGTTCTTTAATCATTTCCCTGTTACAGGTGTCATCTCGACTTCTTCTCGGGTAATTAGTTACCCCTATATTTCTTCTTTGTTTCATTGAAGACAATGAAAATAATACGCTTTTAAAAATCAAGGCCGTGCTACTTTTAAATAGATAAGATAGAATTAGAAGACTCCTTCCTTCAAATTCAATTCAAAAGTCGTTCGAAGCAGACAAAACATTCAACAACTTAAATAGGTTTGTAAACTAGGCACATACAGAAATGGTAAGATTTATTGTCTAAAAATCCTGCATATTAAGTAATTATATTATGTTTCATAATGTCAATCTATCTCTCTAAATATTAAGATAAAGGTATGCCAAAAATACTTAGTCTGTAGTTCAAAAACAATATTTACAAAATAGAGGTTTCATACCGATCTAAAAAATAAACAATATACAGTAAACCTTTCATACTTTCCAATGTTTGTTACTGTTCATTTCTGCTTGAGGATTATATTTATAATTCTCGTAAAAACTCCACATCAAACAGATTATTTCGTACCCGCCATTATTAAGCACACAATAAAACAATGCGAAGCCCACACGCATTAAAAGAAAACTCCGCAAGTCCTGACTTAAAACTCATACAAACGATTATAATAACAATGAAGACTTATTTCATTTCACGCAGAAACATTTGCCCTAACTTTGTTTGCTATTGGTACAAAGTTCTTAGGTACCACGAAGCCTTATCTAAAACGTCTACTACCTAAACTTTCCAAGACATGGATTGTTTAAAAGTCAGACTACAATGTTTCGTGACTTAATACCTTTTGATCTTACGCTATTCCAAATCCCATCTATTACTTATCTGTACCGAGGTAGGAACAAACTTTTGCTTCCGAAATGACACTTTCAGAAAGTGAATTCTAGTAGTATTTTAAACCATGATTTGAAATTTCTATCGGATGACTGCAGTAATTCAGATTTAGTAGTTAAGTACCTACTTCCTAGTACACAAAACGATATTTGTTGTATTCGTAGACAAATAACGATAAATCTATACTAATATTATAAACCTGAAGAGTTTGTTTGTTTGTTTGAACGCGCTAATCTCAGGATCTACTGGTTCGAATTGAAAAATTCTTTTTGTGTTGAATAGACCATTTATCGAAGAAGGCTTTAGGCTATATAACATCACGATGCAACTATTAGGAGCGAAGAAATAATGGAAATTGTGAAAAAAACGGGGAAAATTATTCATCCTTGAGGGCTTCCATTGCGTGCGCTGCGAAAACAGTCCAAGATACCAAAAATATATGTACGAAAGAATTATTTCTCTTGAAATAATCTAAAAAATTGTCCGGGACAGTATATGTCTATCTTTTAAGATTAACTCTCTAGAACCGTTTTTATGGTAATCAAATTTGGTCGAAATTAATGCATGATTTGTTAAGAGTTGTATCAACGTCATAATATTAATTTTTATCCAAATTAATGTGTTGGATAGAGTGATTCAACGGGAAGGTTTTTATGTATGTACTTTTAGCCCGGAAAAACTTAGTAACGCGGGCGAAGCCGTGGGCAAAAGCTAGTCCTTAATAAAATAATAATAATAGTGTTATCTGTTAGCGTACATTTGACAGACTAAGTACTTAGGGTTTTTATATTGTTTTAAAGATTGTGGCTCATGCTGTGATTACTTCTTACCATAGTTACGATTACGTAAGTGACAATAGCTATAAATATGTGTAGATTTTAAATAGAATTATTGTAAACTCCGTTAGCAATCCTTAACCAATAAATAAATAAATATTATTAACGAATTATTTGATGCAGCAGTATTATTCACCAATAACTCATTGCGCAATGTTAGGCATTTGAGAAGATCAAAAGGAATGTATTGCAAATAGCGATTTCATAGTCAACCAGAACTGTTACAAATAGCTAACTGGTTCCGGACAGCGGTGTCATCAATTCCAAATGTCTAGCTTTACAAATTATTTAGGGTCTGCATATCGTGCCCCGCGCGTCTTGTCTTCTTACTTATACAAAATTTGCTAAGAGACTACTTATACTATTGTTATAGACGATTTAGTTGTAAAGTCAATTGAGCCATAATACACACACACACACACACACATACGCCTTTTATCCCCGAAGGGGTAGGCACAAGCGCAACTAGTGCACTCACTCCTGCCGTGCATATTCCGTCCCATGATGTGACAGGGGGCGAGCCTATAGCCATATCGGGCACAAATTCCAAACTCCGGGCTGATAATGAATAGAAAAACCCAATATTATAATACTTGTGTGATTATTCAATTTTTATTTAACAGCGCTGTTAGATAATTTCATACATTGCGTTTCAATCTTCCTATCACTGTATTGTTATATTATTTTCACTTGTTTATGAATAATTTAAAATTTTTCAAATTGCTAATCAGTAAGTAACAGTTTTACAAACCAAGTTTGTGCGAGCGAATCAGCTTTTAATATGGAAAACTAATTCTTAGTCGCGATACTTTCGTACACAATTACCTAATGTTCCTAATTTTACAATAGGGTAGTTGACTATTTTTTTTTTCAAACACAATGCATTGCAATGCAATCAGCCCTGTGTTATATACTGCCCACTGCTAAGCACGGGCCCACAACACAACAACATTCGGTTCTGAGCAGCCGACTCGAGCGGACCTTTTGTTTGTCGCAGTACCTGCTGCGACATTCCACTGCTCCGTCCGAGTACCTGCTCGGTGCGGTCCGCAGCGACCTCGCTGCCGTCAAGGTTACACAGGTAGCAAAGGGGCAACCTTTTGCTATTTTGTTAGCCTATTTCGGGCCAAGCCGCGTCCTTTTCAGGACAGGGTTTAGCCCAATTTGTTTCTATCGACGTTTGGCCCCTTCAGGGTATTGGCTCGGCGGAAACCTAACGGTGCTAACAAGCCGAGTCGCGGCCCCGGCCACGCGCTGCGCCCCCTCAGGGCAAGGCAAAGCCGACGGGTACGGATCAGGAGGCTGCGGAGGCACACCGCAGTCTCCCCCGTATATCACCTTCCCAACCCTACCCTTTCCTTAATTCCATCCCGTGTATCGGTTGAGCGTGCGGCCTCCGGCCAATACCGCTTACGGTACACGGACTGTTAGGAACCCTTTTGCACAATAAGACTGGCAAAAGGGATACAAGCTTAGGGCACACCCTAATTTAAGTACACCCCCCCTCGCCTATACCCGGCGGTGAGGGACACGCACTTACTCACCCCCGGGCGTTCCTACCCGGGGACTTAGTTCAACGCGTCCCTTACCGCGTCGCGATCCGCGCTCGTTTTGTGTGAACCCGCCTGGTTTCTTGTGTGTTCTTTACAGGCGGTGCACACCCGGGGTTAGTGAACACACACGCGGCCCCTAAATCCTTTTTCACCGTAGGCTCGGACTCAGCCGCCAATATGGCTGATTCTGGGCCTATGGATTTGGCTCCCGAGCGGCCTGTCGTCGCCGCTCAAACCGTTAGCACTTCCCTCGCCGCGCCCATTATCTCCAAGGAGGAGATAATGAACATGGTGAGGGAGATGTTCCGGTCGGACAACGCGGTCCGACAAGAAATTCTATCCATGGCTAGGGAAGCCAGGGAACCGTCTGAGTCCTCAGACACCTCGGAGTCGTCCGAGGCTACGACCTCGACAGAGACCACCGAAACCTCGGGCGGCTCCGCGGAATCGGATGAGGACATGGACACGTCCCCCAGCACTCCCGCAGCCTCCAATAACCCAAAGAAACGGCCGATCTCGGCCTCTTCCTCCGCCTGTGAATCCGGGGAGGAGGCGTCTTCGTCGGAACGCGACGAGGACGGCTTCACCACGGTAAAGAACAGCCGGAGGAAGAAGCAGAGAAGCGTCGCTGCTCCAGCACCAACCTCCCCGTCCGCGCCTTCTGCGCCTTCCGCGCCTTCAGCGCCAACCACGTCCGCGTCTACGTCGACGCCGCCACCGCCGCCGACTCAACCAAAGGGGCCTAAAAACCCCCGAGGTTGAATCTCCAACTCCCCTCAAATATGTCCATGCGGGACATATTTGAGGAACTGCGCAAACAGCGCATCACCATATCATCTAATTCGTGGAACAAAGTCCACAAGCTTCTTGCCCTGCAGCCCGCCTCAATCGCGGACCACAGGGCGCTGACTAAATTTTTAGACGCCAAACATTGGCACTATTTTACTTATTCTCTCCCAGACGAGCGGCGCTTCCACTACGTCATTCGCGGTATCCCCGTCCAAATGTCCACTCTAGAGGTCAAAGAAGGCCTCGAAGAGAAAGGCATTAACGCCCTCGAAGTGCACAGGATGCACAGACAGTCCCGCGCCTCCCGGCCGGGAATTCAATATGAGATGGTCCTTGCCATCCTTCAGTCCCCTTCCGACGTCAAACGTCTGTTTGAGATCAAAGATATCTCGGGGCTAGGCGGCTTCACCGTCGAAGCCCCACACAAATCCACCCAAATAGGGCAGTGTCACAACTGCCAGAAATACGGCCACAATTCTCGTGGCTGTCGCCTCCCCGCCAGGTGCGTCAAGTGCCTCAGCGAACACGGCACATCCGAGTGCCCCCGTCCCAAGGACCGCTCTCAGTGCACGGAGCCGCCTTCGTGCACCAACTGCCGGCAAACCGGCCATCCAGCGAATTATCGCGGATGCCCTCGCGCCCCCAAAAGAGTTGCCAAAGCTCCTAAAGCTGCGGCTCCCTCGGCCCCTCAGGCCACCACATTCAAACTGGCACCTGCGCCAGTGCGCAACCCGTGGTTTCCTCCCACGGCGCGCGCTGATCCCCCTTCACAGGCCCCCAGCGGAGTCACTCCCGCTGCCCCGGCCTCTACTCGACCCTCTCCTCCCCCAGCTGTGGCTCCTTCTTCAAAGGCAGCCCAGCCCAAACCCAAGCCTACCACCCCACCCACCTCTTCTCAGTTGGCGACGGTGGCGGCGAAGGCAAGCGACGCCTCTTCCTCAGTCGCCTCATTGTTAGGTTCCCCGGAGATTATGATTCTCCACGGGAAACTTTTTGAGCGTTCCCGTCTGCTCACCCGTACGGGAGTAGAAGACCCCCTATTAATCGCTGAGATCGCTCTGATCCAGCAGCAAATCTTCGAGGCCACAGTCAACGCTGTGCGTCTCCCCTCTTTAACTTCATAAATGGCTACCAACGCCAGACAACTCCCCCAGCGGACAAAACCACGCTCCCTCAGAGTGGGGTTTTTCAATTGTAACGGCATTCGGGACCAAAAAGCCGAAATTTCTTCCTTTGTCCGCGACAACAAAATAGACGTTTTCCTCATCCAGGAAACGTTCCTTAAGCCCTCTCACCGCGGTCCCAACATCCCAAACTTCAAACTGGTGCGAAATGATCGTACCAGTGGCCGTTTAGGAGGCACTCTCATTTATTACAAAAGGTCCCTTCATTGTATACCTTTAGAGTCACCGATAAACTTGAGCAACATTGAGGCTTCGGTCTGCAGGCTAGCCATGACCGGACACCCGCCGATCACCATCATATCGGCCTATCTCTCACCCACTAAGGAGCTTCACTCCAACGAACTCGAAACCTTATTTGATCTGGGGGATTCCGTCATTTTGGCGGGAGACCTCAATGCCAAGAACACTCTCTGGAACTGCAACTCGACCAACGAGCGAGGTGCAGTCCTAGAGAGTTGTCTTGACACAATCAATTTAAGCCTATTGGTTCCTTCAGAACCAACCCATTATAGTTATAACGACGACCACCGACCGGACATACTCGACGTGGCACTTGTACGGAACGTAAGCCTTAGCGTGCGTTCCATGCAAGTGTTACAAGAGTTAGACTCTGACCACAGACCTGTGATCCTCGATCTAGTCCCCGAAAACAGTCCAACAGACACAGGTCCTAATATTCCGATGAAGGTGAAAACGAATTGGCGCCTTTTGGGCACCAAGCTCGCAGACACCTCATCCACTGATCTTTCCGCGATCCCGACCAACATCGTGACTCCTGAGGAAACGACCAGCGCGATACGCGTCTTCACCGACCACCTTCAGAGCGTTTTGAGCGAAAGCTCCGAGAGGGTGCCAGAGACTGTTCACAGTCACTGGCAACTTCCCGAAGACGTTCGGTGGTGGGTGAGGTTGCGTAACGCTACGCTCAAAGCCTGCGCGACGAGACCCATCCCGGAACGACGACATCTTGCGCGCTACCTCCAACGTGAGGTTAAGCGTCGCATAAAAGAGGTCGTCGATTCGAGGTGGGACACTCGCCTTGCCGATATCGATCCGACACATACCGCCTTTTGGCAACTGGTCCGTTCCTTCAGGAGAAACGATGTGGCCTCCATGCCTCCGCTCAATCGTCCGAATCAACGCCCGGCGTTTGATGACGACGAGAAAGCGGAACTACTGGCCGGCAGCCTGGAGTCTCAATGCTCGCTCACCTCTGTACCTGTAGATGACGACATTCTTGTTGCGGTTGACACTTTCGTCGAAGATAGGAACGCGGTCCGGCCACCGCCAGTCTCTATATCGCGACCGTTATACGAAAACGTCGACCCGGACGTCGACCCGCCGCCCGATCCCCTTGCGCCGGTGACGATCGAAGAAGTCACCACTCTGATCAAGGCACTCAAACGTAGGAAAGCCCCCGGGGGCGATCTAATCCCCACTCGTATGATCAAAATGCTCCCGGAGCATCTAGTTCAAATTCTAACCTCTATCTATGACGCCGCGTTTCGTAACTGCCTCTTCCCAGATGTCTGGAAAGAGGCAGTTGTGATAGGTATCCACAAGCCGGGGAAACCCGCTTTCGAACCCTCCTCTTATAGGCCCATCAGTCTGCTCAGTACTCTGGGCAAAATCTACGAGCGGATCGTCCTCGACCGCCTCAAAATTGTAGCCTATAACCAAAATTTGACCCCTCCGGAACAGTTTGGCTTTCGCGCTAGACACAGTTGTGTCAATCAGGTGCTCCGCATCACGGAGTACGTCCACGAACAATTCCGTAAAGGAATGCCTACCGGTGCTATTTTCTTCGATATCGAAAAAGCATTCGACAGGGTGTGGCACAACGGCTTGCTTTTCAAGCTGTACACTCTCAACGTGCCCACACAACTCGTGCACATCATACGAGATTTCCTGTCGAATCGCGGTTTCAGATATCGCGTGGAGGGAACTCTCTCTTCCCGACACACCATCACGGCCGGAGTCCCGCAAGGCTCCGCCCTGTCCCCTTTTCTATTCTCGCTGTACACAAGCGACATCCCTAGACCACAAAACGCCCATCTGGCACTATTCGCGGATGATACCGCAATCTACGCTTCATGTAGAGACCCCGACGAAGTGGTGCGCACTTTGCAAACCGCCGCCGACGAACTCGGTGAGTGGTTCCGCAAATGGCGAATCACCGTCAATCCCACCAAAAGCCAGGCCATCCTTTTCACTCGGAAAAGGAAAGTCCATGTCCCTCACTTTTCAGTCCGCATGTCCGACCAGGTTATCCCCTGGAAGGGCCAAGCCAAATATTTAGGAGTAACCCTTGATCAGAGGTTGACCTTCATCCCACACGTAAATGCGGTACGCGCGCGAGCCGCATTCGCGATGAGCCAGCTTCACTGGCTCCTAAACAAAAATAGTAAGATGTCAATCCGCAACAAGATTAGGATCTTTAAAACATGCATCCGTCCGATAATGACATACGCGTCGCCCGTATTCGCTCATTTACCGCCCCGTCGCCTTCAGCGAATGCAGGTGCTTCAAAATCGATTCTTACGACATGCACTTGGTGCCCCGTGGTACGTTCGCAATCGCAACCTCCACGTGGACACCAATATGCCGACCATCAGGCACTTTATGCAGTGCGCCAGCAGACGCTATTTCGACAGGGCGGTAAACCACCCGAACACGCTTATCCGTAAAGCGTCGATATATACTCCATTTGACCGCGCCAAATGGAGACGACCGCGTTCAGTCCTGTCAGATCCAGAGGACGAAATCACTCTGGCTTTACGCGAAAAGAACGAGCATCTAAAGCTCTTACACTCCACAAGACCGCTGTACCGTCCTCGCCGTCGAGGACCTCGTCGCGTTCCCCATAACCCTGCCCTCTCTTAGCAGTTCCGGCCCGCGTGCCGAATACTACAATCAACACGTTAAATAGGATTAGGTTAAAAACCATCTTCCCCAAACGTTGATGTCTTATCCTCTCAGTGGCCGTCCTGAGCCGAGGTTCGTGACCCGTTAGTGGGTCGCCCTCAGCGTGGTCGCTTAATTTAATGGGTTGCGAGCGCCTTCTGCGCTCACCCACAAGACCGGTGTGCTTGTATAAGCCGACTCTCGTCAGGCTAACAAGATTATAGTCAGGGACAAAAAAAAAAAAAAAAAAAAGCACGGGCCTCCTCTACTACTGAGAGGGGTTAGGCCTTAGTCCACCACGCTGGCCTAGTGCGGGTTGATAGACTTCATAACCTTCGAGATTCGTATAGAGAATTCAAAGGTATGTAGGATTCCTCACAACGTTTTCCTTCACCATTAAAGCGAAAGATATTTGATAACAATACACACGTAACTTTGAAATGTTAGAGGTGTGTGCATTGTCTCGGCAGACCGTTCCATTCCCAACTAGGCTATCGTGGGGTGCGAAGTCAGGAAACCTCCACGTGGTGCACCCTGGGCAACGGAGCGTCGGTCGAGTTGATCGTCGCAACGGCCAATATCCTGACGAACAGTGGTCTTGGCGGTAGTCGCCGCTTTTTGCGGTGGCTGCCGCATCTTTAGATGGTGGTCCCGTTTATTCGGGCGGCTCCTGGTTCATCCGGGGGTGTCGACGGGCTCGGTGTGCGCTAACACCGCCCCGAGCAGGCAGTGGGGGGGAACCTTCCTCTCCGCTGTCACCGTTGCAGATCGTAATCTAGTATGGAGGTCCGTGGACATGTCTCGCGCTCCTGCTGGACCGAGGGTCTTGGCTTAATCGCCCGGACCACGAGGGAGAAAACCTCTATAAAAAGTTCCCCGAATCCCAAGCGGCGGCGCACCGCGAGGGGATGCATGGCCGATGGGTAGTTCGGTCACTAGTGCGACCCCCGCCAGAGTACCGGCCGACCCTCTTGGCGGGTTACGCTAGGCTTACCCAGGTACAGGGGGCACTGCCTGGGTGGACTCTTATTTCCCCCATACTCGTGGGTCTCAAAATGGATAATTTAAAACCTAAAATACTTTTGACGAGGTTGCCTACTCCAGTTCCGGCTGGAGAGGCGGAGATTGGTGGGCGAAAGCCCGTTGATGGCGGACGTAGAGTCGGCGCGGACAAGATGTCCGTCGACGTCGACTCTGAGTCGAGTGGGAGCGTTTCCTCCGTTCGGAGCCGTAGGCTCTGGAGGAAACGCTCAGAGGTGGGTAGCAGGTCGTCCCTCGGGAGCGACACTGAGGAGCCGGTCCCGAAGTCGCAAGCGACAACCGGACGCGGCAGGGGAGGACCATCTTTGGTCGACGATTCCGTCGACCAAAGAAAGAGAGGTAAGGCGCGCGATCTCCTGCAGCGCAGGGAGGCCCGCCAAAGGGCGAGGAGAGAGGAGAGCGAGGAGGGAATGGTCCTTCGCTCTGCCGCTAAGCCGAAGGTGCCCGCCGCCGAGGTGGTTGTCGCCGCGGAACCGGCTCCGAGTGCTCGCCCTAAAGGCGAGGCCAAAAAGTGGCGTGAGAAGTGCACCAAATTGGAGGAGGCGGTGAAGGAGCTGAAGCGTGAAAACGCTTCTCTCCTTCGCCGTCTGGAGGAGCTGGCAGCAGTGGAGGCCAAGTGGCAGGCCAGAATGGAGTCGGTGCTCCTAGGGCCGGCCCAGAGGCCTCCACTGGCCCACGAGAGACGGTCCACCCCCGGGGACATACCACTCCCCGTCCAGGGTGGTTTCGTTGGGGGAGCTCCCCAGCCTTCCGCTAAGGGGAAGGGGAGGGGGAAGGAGAAAGGAGCAGTGCAGCCTGCTCCTCCTCTTAAGGCTCCTGCCATCGTGGCCGGGCCCTCCACCTCAGCTGCCGTGGCGGTCGCTGGACCGTCTGGGGTGCCCAAAAAAGGGAGGGGGAAAGTCGCCACCCCCGCTGCCCCCGTCGTCGCGAGGACTGCTCCAAGGGAGCCTCGCCCGCTACCACCAGCCCCAGCGTCCATGGACACTGAATGGACGGTGGTGGTGGGAAAGAAGAAGCGGGGGAAGAACCCCGCCGCAGCGCCCGCAGTTATACCGCAGACGCAACAGAGGAGGCAGAGGCGCAAAGAGCCCAAACTGCGTCAGCCACGCTCGGCGGCCATAGTGCTGTCGCTGACGCCGGCGGCGGTGGCCAAGGGGCTGACCTACGCGAAGGTGCTGACGGACGCTCAGCACCGCGTGGACCTCGCCGGCCTCGGCATTGATAGGCTGAGGCCCAAGGTGGCAGCCACGGGTGCCATGCTCTACGAGGTGCCCGGGGCTGAGTCGGAGCGGAAGGCGGACTCCCTCGCCGCAAGGCTGAGGGAATGCTTTGGCGGGTCGGAGGATGTCCAAATCTCCCGGCCCACCAAGTGCACGGAGCTGCGGCTGTCGGAGTTGGATCCGGCAGCCACTTCCGAGACGGTCGCAGCGGCACTCAGCGTTGCTGGCGAGTGCGCAGTCGACGCTGTCAAGGTCGGACAGATCCGGCCTGACCGCTCCGGCCTGGGCGCAGTTTGGGCCAAGGTGCCAACAAAAGTGGCACAAAAAATAAAGGCGGGCCGCCTGATGGTGGGGTGGACAGTGGCCCGGGTGACGGTGCTAGGGGCGCGCCCTATGCGCTGTTTCCGTTGCCTTGAGCACGGACACACGCAGAGCACCTGCACCGGAGGACCGGACCGCAGCGATCTCTGTTATCGCTGCGGCAAACCGGGCCACAAAGCCCGCGGATGCGAGGCCGCGCCGAACTGCGCAGTCTGCGCGGCCGCAGGGAGGCCCGCCAAGCATCCGGTGGGCGGGAAGGCGTGTCCCGCCCCCTCCCGTCGCGATAGGCGCCGCGACGGGACACGAAGTGCTGCTGCCGCTGGGGCCTTGACCCAGCCGCAGTCAGCGAGCCCACCGCAAGGGGCCGCGATGGATGTGGTAGAGATCGCCCAATAATGGAATTAAATTTCCTCCAGGCGAACATCAACCACTGTGCCAGTGCCCAGGACCTGTTGTCCCAAAGCCTGGCGCAGTGGTCGGTGCAAGTGGCCGTGGTCGCTGAGCCGTACTTTGTCCCCCCCCGGGATAACTGGGCTGGGGACCTTGACGGCTTGGTGGCTATCATCAGCCGGGGCGCCGCTGGCTCCCCACCCTTCGAAAAAGTAGCGAAGGACAGGGGATGCGTGGCGGTTCTGTTGGGAGACATTTGGATAGTAGGAGTGTACTTTTCTCCCAACAGACCCCTCGCCGAATTTGAGTCTTTCCTCGTTCGGCTGGGGGCCTTGGTGGAACAAGGCCAACCTCACCCGGCGGTCGTCGCCGGCGACTTCAACGCCAAGTCCGTGGCTTGGGGTTCGCCGGCGACGAACGGTCGTGGTCGGGTCCTGGAGGAATGGGCGATCTCTGTCGGCCTGGTCGTCCTGAACAGGGGGTCGGTGGACACGTGCGTGCGGCACAACGGCGGGTCGATTATAGACCTGTCGTTTGCGAGTGCCGCCGTCGCACGCCGTGTCCGGGACTGGAGAGTCCTCGTGGGCGTGGAGACGTTGTCGGACCATCGTTACGTCAGGTTCGGCGTCTCCGCGTCCCCGAGTGTCCAGTCCGGTGGTGTACCGAGTGCCCCAAATCAGGACGGCCCGCGGTGGGCGCTTCGTCGCCTCGATGGGGAGGCCCTAGTGCTGGCCGCTCTGGTCATGTCGTGGCTCCCCGTGCCGGACGCGCCGGTACGGGTTGAGCAGGAGGCGGAGTGGTTCGGGGTGGCAATGTCGGATGTCTGCGACGCCGGCATGCCCCGAGCTCTCCGCCGTTCGCCGGTGCGACAGGTGTACTGGTGGTCGGCGGAGCTATCGCAGTTGCGCGCGTCGTGCGTTGCTGCGCGCCGCCGATACGCCAGGCATCGTCGTCGCCGGCTCAGAGAGGAGAATCACGCAGACCAGGAGCGGCAGCTCTATGGCCTCTACAAAGAGGCAAAGAGAGCGCTGCGGGTGGCCATTCATGGGGCCAAGGTCGCGGCACGTAAGGCGTTCGTGGGGACTCTCGACAGGGACCCGTGGGGGCGCCCTTACCGTATGGTGATGAAGAAGCTTCGCCCAGCGGCGCCCCCGCTGTCGCAGAGTCTCCGGCCAGAATTACTGGCCAACGTAGTCGCGGCCTTGTTCCCGGCCACCGAGGAGTTCACTCCTCCACCGATGGCGCCACCGGATGTGGCGTCATCGTCGAGTGAGAATCCGGCAAGGGATATCCCGGAGGTTTCGCCCGCTGAAATGCGGGCGGCAGTGCTTCGGCTGCGGAGCAAAAACACGGCCCCAGGGCTCGATGGCATCCCCGGGAAAGCCTGGGTGCTAGCCCTCGAGTACCTGGGCCCGAGGCTCCGCGGCTTATTCACCGCCTGCCTGGAGCAGGGCGTCTTCCCGGTGCGTTGGAAAACCGGGAAGCTCGTCCTGCTGAAGAAGGGAGGACGACCCGCAGAGTCGCCGTCGGCCTACCGGCCCATCGTGTTGCTCGACGAGGTGGCAAAGCTCTTCGAGCGCATCATTCATACCCGCCTCGTCGAGCACCTTGAAAGGGTCGGACCAAATCTGGCCGACGAGCAGTTTGGATTTAGGAGGGGACGTTCCACTGTCCACGCGATTCTGCGGGTGAAGGCACAGGCGGAGGATGCAGTGGCCACAGGCAGTGTAGTGATAGCAGTGTCGTTAGACATTTCTAACGCATTCAACTCGCTGCCCTGGCCCTGCATCCACGAGGCACTGCGGTACCACGTGGTGCCGCCCTATCTCCGGCGTCTGGTGCACGCGTACCTGTCTGACAGGCACGTGGTGTATCCGGGCGCCGATGGGTGGCACCGAAGAGCGATGTCGTGCGGTGTTCCACAGGGCTCGGTTTTGGGCCCTCTCCTGTGGAACATCGGGTACGACTGGGTGCTCCGTGGTTCCAATCTCCGGGGCGTCGGCGTGACATGTTACGCCGACGATACGTTAGTCACAGCGACTGCTGGGACCTTCCGGGACGCCGCAACTCTGGCGGCGGCGGGCACCGGCCAAGTAGTTGGAAGAATTCAACGTTTAGGTTTGAAGGTGGCCCTCGAGAAAACCGAGGCCGTGTGTTTTCACGGACCTCGGAGAGGGCCACCGGCCGGTGCCGGCATCGTCGTTGGGGGGGTGCGGATCCCCATCGGCTCTAGCATGAGGTATCTAGGTTTAGTCCTGGATAGCCGATGGCGATTCCGCACCCACTTTAAGGAGTTGAGGACGAAATTGTCCCGGGCAGCGGGCGCTCTTTCCCGCCTGCTGCCCAACCTGGAAGGTCCTGGCTTCCCTTGCCGGAGGCTGTATCACGGAGTCGTGCGGTCCATAGCCCTTTACGGCAGCCCCGTTTGGGCTGACTCCCTGGGCCGCCCCTGCGTCGCCCTTCTGCGCGCCCCGCAGAGAGCTTTAGCGCAGCGGGCGGTCAGGGCGTACCGCACGGTCTCTTTCGAGGCGGCTTGCCTATTGGCCGGATTTCTGCCCTGGGACCTGGACGCCAAATCCCTTGCCGATGTATTCCATTGGCGGGAGGAGGCGTTCAGTCGCGGGGAGCGTCCGGCCCTGAAGGAGGTGGAGACCAAGAGGGCCGCCTTACGGCGAGCCGCCGTGGAGGAGTGGCGTCTCAGGCTGGAGGCCCCGTCGTGGGGGCACCGGGTCGTAGAGGCAGTGCGTCCTGTCTTTGCCGAATGGCTGGACAGGCGCCACGGAGCGGCAACATACCGCCTGACGCAGGTGCTCACCGGGCATGGCTGCTTCGGTGAGTTCCTGTTTCGGGTGGTAGGTATAGAGGAGTCGGCCGTGTGTCACTATTGTGACAACTGCCCAATGGACACGGCCCAACATACGTTGGAGTGTTGTCCAGCCTGGGATGAGGAGCGCAGCGCTCTCAGAACAGTCGTCGGAGAAGACCTCTCGCTGCCGGCCGTGGTCGCTTCCATGGTCGGCGGCCGAGAGGCCTGGCAGGCGGTGGCCCACTTCTGCGAGGCGGTCCTCTCGCGGAAGGAGAGTGCCGAGAGGGATCGCCAGCGCAGTGGTGATCCCTCCCGCCGCCAGACGAGACGTAGGAGGCGTCGGGTGGACGACTGACCGACGTCTCCCGCCCTGTGGATTGGGGGCGTTTGGAGAATTCCACCACGGTATCCCCTGCCTGTCGTAAAAGGCGACTAATAGGGGCCTCCGGGGGTCACGGGTGGGCGGGACGTGCCGCCCACCCATTAGTCTAGCCAACTTCTGTGACCCCCGTGATGGACATGTCCAAGGCAGCGTGTCTCACGCTGCCTCGGACACCAAAAGGCGGACACGGTACGGTGTTTCGGGGGCTTCTGAGCCCCCGCAACAGGAAAAGGACCGCAATAGCGGTACGTGCAGGGGCGGTTGCGGACGACAACTTAGACGTGAGTCGGAGGAAGCCCGCAGCCGTCCCTAATGCGCCGAAGATGGCCTTTTTAAAAAAAAAAAAAAAAAAAAACTAGGCTATCGTCCACTTCCGTTCACAAAGAAAAAAAACATCATCAATCATCATCATCATCATCAGCCACATGACGTCCACTGCTGAACATAGGCCTCCCCCAAAGATTTTTAATTTTTTGTTTGAAAACTAGACACTTAAAATAATAGGTTAACATTTTATTGTCATGTTCCGACGAGATCGGCGTTTACGATGGCCAATAAAGTTTGGGAATAAAACAATCTGTATCAATAGTTCAGATAATGAAATATCTAAGTTAAGTTGTTTACACGACTTTGACCGTAACATTTGTTAATATCGTTTTTATCTATCGATTATAGCGTTTACTCGTAATCAAGATAATGCGAAATCGAAAATGTCGACGAAACTGACGTTATTGATAAACCGAAGTCATTAATGTTATCTCGTTTTATCATCTTAATGACGGAGGCGGATATTTTCTGAGAAAAGCCGCTTCGAGTACTTGAATTCAATCGAACGTTTGTGAACTTATGAAACCAGCTCTAGTACTGCAGTAATTATGTATGTACATGTTTTAAGCATTACGCCTGCAAATGGCTTAGGTTAGATTGAATTTTAACCATTGATGTGTACAAAATTGTTGCTATGTACCTATTTTGTTTCAATAGAAATCTAAAAATGCTAATAAAGTTGATGACTGCCTCGGTAGCGTAGTTGTAGGCGGCATGATTGCAACGCTGAGGTCTCGGGTCCGATCCCCGGGTCGGGAAAAGTGATATCGGATCTTTCTATTCAGCATCAGCCCGGTGTCTGGAATTTGTGCCCGATATGATGATAGGCTCGCCTCCTATCACATCATGGGACGGAATAAGTGCGGCGAAAAGTGGGTGCATTAGTTGTGCCTCTGCCTACCCCTTCGGGGATAAAAGGCGTGTGTGTGTGTCAATAAACTTTTTAGTTTTTTTCTCAATACTTCATAAGCTGTTCATTAAATTCATGTTGTATCATGAAGTTTATAGGAAATTTTATAAAACATGAGAATAACATTTTAACTGGTTTATATTTTATGCAAATTAAATTACATACATAATATAAGGCCGTAAGCAGGCGCTGTCAACTAACAGTTTAATAGTAATCATATTAATCGGCTACAAGTTTACGAAGTCGACGTGCCTTATTTGTACCATTAGCATATAATATTGTGTGTTTTTATAATAGTATGAAAACTGTTGAGTTATGAGTGTTACACGCTGTTTCAATGTCGCACTGGAGCCGTGACTACAGATCGCCGCGACTTCGAGCGTGATTCGTATACCGTATTCTGCTTAAAGTATCGTATAGTTTTACAAAAGGACGTGTGGATTAGGCACGATACATTACTAAATCATAATACGAGTTCACAAAATTCAGAATTCAGAGGAGTAGGTGCAACAGAATTCCGTGCATAAAGTGATATTTCGTTTCAGCGAGCTGCGGTAATCAACAAATAAAAATCGTTCGAAGTCACTGAAATTTTCCCGTGAAAATATTTCTAACTAACTTTTGCCCGCGGCTCCGCCCGCATTAAAAGTTTTTCGGGGATAAAAGTCGCGGTTAATATTTTCCCGGGATAAGAAGTAGCCTAGGTCCTTCCCAGAGTCTTGATTAGGACATGATCTACCCGTGTGCCAAATTTCATCGAAATCCGTTTAGCAGTTTTTTGCGTGAAAGACTAACAAACATCCATACATTCTTACAAACTTTTGCGTTTATAATATTAGTAGGATTATTAGTTTCGTATATCCATGTCAAACTACGTTGAATTAAAGCATTTTTTTACATTTTATAAATATTTTTACGTGATTTTATGTAAATATTTCGCCAGTCAGTCTTTTACTACCAAACCTAGATACAAAAAAAAATATTCATTTTTATTACATCATAGCAAAGAGCATTATAGCACTACGGAAACATCATAGTTTGTCGTGAAGGTAGGCATGTGAACTCGATAATTAGGTGTAGATGACTATTTCCTTTAAATAATTAGTGGACAGGAAATTGATTTTTTTACTTTGACAAAAAACTAACCTTGATGTTTGTCGATGTCTAAATTAACGTACACTAAAAATGTGTTAATACAACTTATATTACATAGCAACTAAACAAGACATGTTCTCCAGAATTTTGATATCAATAAATATGCAAATGCGTTCCAAAATAGTCTTATATAACAATTCGAGACATTCATGTTGGATGTCCTTTTGTCATTGGGCACAAGAGGATTTACAACTTAAGACGATTACAAATATATACATTATACATGTACCATATGATACATTGTATCGGCAACGAAAATAAATTTACATACAAGGCACTCGGTATGGCATTGAGTGGTATGTTTATGGGTATTTCTTTTTGTACTTGCTCAACCAACGACTACAAAAAGCTTGATTACTTTTGCAACTAATTTAAGGAATGAGGGGTATTTTAAGATGTCAAAAATACCGCAGCGGCAACATCATGAGCTTATCATTAAATTAGATTACTGCTTTTATTACCTAAAAAAGCAACATTAGTTAATATATTTTTGTTACAATAACATGCGGAATTTCTTGTAGTCTACTTCTAACATTTAGTCATATTAAATCCGATAAATCTCAAAAACGTATTCAGTAATTGTATCCGTGCAATTGCCAAACCATTATGATTATTATAAAAAAAAGTTTCTAATTAACACGGTGGCTACAAATGTTGATGCTTGGTTACATGAGATCTCAAACTTTTTGTAGTGAAAGAGCTGCGTAGAAGTATTTTTTTACATTTTATGTTTTTGATGGGATCTCATTTTGTTGCAGATTAGTTTTATCTTTTTAAGTAATATACCATGAGCAAGTATACCGTATAAGCCCGATGCATTAGTTGAATGATATTTTTAATAATCATTATTTTTTATTTAACTAGCTATTGCCCGCGGCTCCGCCCGCGTTAATAAGTTTTTCCGGACTAAAAGTACACAAAAACCTTTCTGTTGAATCACTCTATCCACTAAAAAAACCGCATCGAAATCCGTTGCGTAGTTTTAAAGATCTAAGCATACATAGGGACAGACAGCGGGAAGCGACTTTGTTTTATACTATGTTAAGAAGATGAACAGTGACATTTCATTATCTGGTAGGTTGTCTCTTGAATGCGAGAGGCCATCTGAGTAGGTTCCACCGTAATATCTATTTCTATCGTCAAGCAGCAGTGTGCATGCACTGTTGTGTTTCGGTTTGAAGGATATTGTAGCCAGTGTAACTATTGAACATAATGAGACCTAACATCTTATGTCTCAGGATGACGAGTGCAGTGAAATGCCACACAGTACTTTGTAGCTCAAGGTGCTGGATGGTGTTGCTACTGTTTATGGGTGGTCGTATCGCTCACCAACAGACAAACGGCATTCTTGTCTCGTCATTTAAAGCAATAAAAAAAGTGTTGAGGTCGCGGATTTGATTCCCAGGTCGGGTAAAGCAATAATGGGTTATGTATTAAGTTCTAGCTTTTGCCCGCGGCTCCACCCGCATTAAAAGGTTTTTCCGGGATAAAAGTCCCGGTTTATATTTCTCCGGGATAAAAAGTGTAGCCTAAAGGGTAGCCTATGTGTTAATCCAGGACATGATCTACCCGTGTGCCAAATTTCATTGAAATCCGTTGAGAAGTTTTTGCGTTAAAGAGAAACAAACATCCATACATTCGAACAAACTTTCGCCTCTATAATATTAGTAGGATTAGCCCGGAGTCTGGAAATGTGCCTTACAAATGGCAATGGGCCCACCCCTATTATATGCGATCTAACATAGCTGGCAGAATGTGTGATACACCTCAGCTTACCCCGAAAGGGAAAGAGGTGTGATGCTATGTAATTACTAGACCTTAAGAGGCTAAACATCTTATGTCTCAGGACAGCGAGCGCAGTAGAGTGCTACTCAGTACTTTGTAATTCAAAGTTTTGTAAGGTGTTTCTACTCTTTATGGGCGATCGTATCGGTAATTTTGACTGGCGATAAAAAGTAAACTATAAGGTATAATTACATACATATATACATATACACTCACGCCTTTTATCCCCGAAGGGGTAGGCAGAGGCGCAACTAGTGCACCCACTTTTCGCCATTATTTCGTCCCATGATGTGATAGGGGGCGAGCCTATCGCCATATCGGGCACAAATTCCAGACTCCGAGCTGATACTGAATAGAAAAACTCAATATCACTCTGCCCGACCCGGGAATCGAACCCGAGACCTCAGCATTGCAGTCGTACCATAGTACAACTACGCCACCGAGGCAGGTATAATTATTAGGTATATTATCAATATAGACATTTATAGAATGTGCTCTTGATCTCTTGAATATTACAACTTCTTGCTTTAAATATAACGAAGTTACAGGGGCTAAAACTGCTGTGAGTCGCTTCGAAAAAAGGATGGTACGGCTGTGTTGAACTTGGCGGGGCACTGCCGCGCCGCGACGTGCCCCCAATCTAGATTAAATTTCATAGTAGAATAAGTTACAAAAATAAATAAACTGCGCTCATAGAGGAGCAATTTGTTAGTTTGTCAGTTTGTTATAACTTAAAAAAGGTACCTACATTGTTTACTTTTATCTCAGAGAACAGACTTTCAGTCTGTTAGAAGATAGTATTTATAAGCTTTTCCCGTGATTCCATATCAATATGCTTTCATGAATGATCGTAGTCAAGAGAAACATAATTAAATCATAGGACAGTTATTTTTATAGGTATAAAGAGAAATTATTTGTAAAAACAAAATTGTGACGTGTATTTTGTACTAGTTGTGTAGTTTTGTAGTAGTGTGTGTTGTGTAGTTTGGTGGAAATGCGCTCCTTACGGAGTATATGTGGAGTCACCATGGCTGATCGCATGAGGAATAGTATGATAAGAGATCGATGTATGTTAAAGGATGATGTGGTGACTAAGATTGAAAGAAGTATGCTGTGGTTTGGGCACGTGGAGAGGATGGATGAAAGACGGATCACAAAAGGTATTTATCGAGCGAATGTGAATGGGGCCCGCCCGAGGAAAACGTTCTCTGACCAAATAAATGATCTTCTCAGAAAGGGGCACGTCAGGAGTACCCTTAACAGACGAAAATGTATGAAAAGAACTATGAATGTGGAAGAGGCGAAAAAGGTTTGTCAAGATTACGAAATTATCTCTCTTATCCTATCTTACATGCTACGGCATGTGGCGCTCAATAGTCTCTGCCTACCCCTATGGGATAAGGCCGTGAGTGTGTTTATATGTATATGTATGTATTTTGTACTACGCTGTGGTTAAGATCATTGATAGATTCCGATATAATGGTATTAAACGTGGAATTCATTTAATATAATTATTTATTACAATATCTCACATACGATATATCACTTGTTTGGCGTTAAGTCACTTTCTGTCTAAGTAAACTTTAGTTGCATATAGCTTTTCTGGTAGAGTTCGTCATACAAATCTGTTAGGTACTTGAAGAACTGTAAGTATTTTCTGAGTGCTAACCACTGACCTTCGTTTTGTCAACATAATACTCCAGTCTTATTTTAGAAATGATTATTTAGCGCTATATTATATACTGCCCACTGCTGGGCACGGGCCTCCTTTACAACTGAGAGAGTTCAGGTTTGAGTCCACCAAGATGGCCTAGTGCGGGTTGGCAGACTTCACATACCTTAAAATTATGAGAGAACTTCTTAGACATGCAAGTATAATAATAATACCAGTCCTATATTATATACTGTCCCACTGCTGGGCACGGGTCTCCTCTACTACTGAGAGGGTTTAGGCCTTAGTCCACCACGCTGACCTAGTGCCGGTTGGTAGACTTCACATACCTTCGAAATTCTTATAAAGACCTTTGTATGCAAGTTTCCTCACGATGTTTTCCTTCACCGTTAAAGCGTACGATAATTGATAAACAATACACACGTAACTTTGAAAAGTTAGAGGTCTGTGCCTTGGGTTTTGAACCTCCGGACATTGTCTCGGCAGACCATTCCATTCCCAACTAGGCTATCGTCCACATGCAAGCAAGTATCCTCAAGATATTTTCCTTCACAGCTAAAGCAAGCAATACAAATGGCACAAATAGCTATTGGATAAATATTTTCATGTATATAGACATCTTAATAGTTCCATTGATACAATTAGATCTTGTTGGATCAGTCGTCCGTCCAATGTTACGCGGGTGTCGCGTCGCCTCACTGAGCAATGATTTTCGCCCTTTCCTCGAGAATGAATAAAATATTTTCTTATAAAATCATGTAACCCGTAAAAGCGACATTGGAGTTATTTTAGATTAGTGAAAGGATATATTTATAGACAGGTAGACATAACGTAGAATTGGGATAAAATGGATTACTTATGCGAATATTATCTATATAACCATGTTACTAAATGATACATAGTATTTAGTAAAATATTTGACGTTACATCAAGGGAGAGTCACATTCATTTGATGGTAATAATAATAATATAATACCAGCCCTGTATTATATACTGCCCACTGCTGAGCACAAGCCTCCTCTACTATTGAGAGGGTTTAGGCCTTAGTCCACCACGCTGGCCTAGTGCGGGTTGGCAGACTTCACATACCCCCAAAATTCTTATAAAGAACTTCTTAGGTATGCAGGTGTCCTCACGATGTTTTCCTTCACCGTTAAAGTGAACGATAATTGATAAACAATACACACATAACATCGAAAAGTCAGATGGGTTTTGAACCTCCGGCATTGTCTCGGCAGACCGTTCCATTCCCAACTAGGCTATCGTCCCTTATCATTTGATGGTAAAGGTCAAATATTTGTATAATTAGCAGTAACAGCAGAACTAAGTTACAAAGCACTGCATTCTACTGCGTTCTTTACTTGTCACCCTTATACTTTAGGCGTTAAGTCTTATAATTCCAAAAAGCCTTTTCATAAGACCGCTGTACCGTCCTCGCCGTCGAGGACCTCGTCGCGTTCCCCGTCACCCTGACCTCTCTTAGCAGTTCCGGCTCGCGTGCCGAAGACTACTAGGTACGATACCATAAAATACAATTAGGTTAAAAACCATCTTCCCTAAACTTTGATGTCTTATCCTCTCAGTGGCCGTCCTGAGCCGAGGTCCGTGACCCGTTAGTGGGTCGCCCTCAGCGTGGTCGCTTAAATTTTAAGGGTTGCGAGCGCCTTCTGCACTCACCCAAAAGACCGGTGTTCTTGCATAAGCTGCCCTCCTCAGGCTAGCAAGAGTTTAGTCAGGGACAAAAAAAAATGCCTTTAAGTCTTCCAAACTGGAGCATCATAGTGCTTGCACACTACTACTTGGTGAAATGTTATTTATATAGATTTTTTTATATCAGGACAAGTACATTAAGGTACGGTATATAAACGATCACATCTATGTATTTAATAAATATAAATAAAACGTTGTAAATGGCTCTACATTGCCGACGAACCCACAAAACTAATGTCATTCGTCATTATTTTTTCTTTTGTGAATATATAGAGTAGGTTGTTTAAAGCATGAAATATTTTCATTCACACAGACAGTTAAGTGTAAGAACTGTTATTAAAATATGCTTTACCATTCCGTTATAGCGCTCCATTAAACATAATACCGTTAACTTTAAAGCTATGTTTAAATTGACTGCCGAAAATCATGAGTGCAAACCCATTTCGGTAATATATGTGACCATCTATTATGTAGTACGCAGGAATAGCGAACGAGTATAACAAAAAGCAGTGAGGAGTGAGCGGCCGTACGACGCGCGCCTCAACCGTCATGTCACTACCAGCATCAGATTATATCGCGAAATCCAATTTCGTGGTTTTGTTATCGCTCTCGCAGGAAATTTACTACATTTTCTTCTAACAATTTAAGTTTTGGCGGAATTTTCAACTGAAAAAATTTACTTGTTACCTTCATAACATGGTTCAATATGAATTTACTACGAACATCAACATGAATACTGACAAGGTTGCGTAATTTGTAGAGAGTGCGGGGAAAATTCGTATGCTTCTCATTTGAAAAATATTAAAAATAATATTTTGAACGTTTCTTTATATATTAGGTGAAAATTTTGTAAATACAATATCTTGATTAAATCACTCCACAATACGGGATGTGCCTAGTGGGAACCTCATGGAACAACAATTTATGTCAAATTTTTGACTAATAAAATACTCACTCACATCATTATCCCCGAAGGTGTAGGCAGAGGCGCAACTAGTGCACCCACTTTTCGCCGTGAGTATTTTTACCCATGATGTGATAGGAGGCGAGCATATCGACATCATCATCATCATCATCAGCCGCACAACGTCCACTGCTGAACATAGGCCTCCCCTAAAGATTTCCAGACGAACCTGTCAAAAGTGGCCCGCATCAAACGCGTTCCTGCGACCTTTATCAAGTCGACATATCTGCCACAAATTCCAGACTAGTAAAATAAAAAAAAAATATCATGAATAATTGGGACTGTTGCCTATCTATTTTAGAAATATTATAATTTATATAGAATAGTTATGTCACAACTATTACGGGATGTACGAATGTTCGTCGGCTGAAAATTTGATACATATATGGAAAAGACAGGGTAAACGTTAAAACTTTGAGTAAGTGTACAAAACATTTCTGGAAAAGCTCGTTCCAGAATGATTCAATCATTATATTTTTTAACTAATAAAAGTAACAGTTGTTCCATAAGACTGAACAATATTCCATCGCATTGTAAAGATCTGTCATGGCTGTGTGGTGTCGGCCTACAACAGAATAGCACCAACCCAACTCTTCCTGTGGGTGTCGTAAAAGGCGACTAAGGGAAACAAAACCGGGGGGTGGGCAGCAGCGCCCCCTGCAGAACAACACAACTGAACTGCGATCCCCAACCCGCATGCCCAGCGTGGGGATTACGGGCATTACCCTCCAATGATGACTAAAGCCAAAAAATGGCCCCTAGTTCCCGGCCGCCTCGCTATCCCTGGCCATGGTAGCGGCTACGGTAACGGCGGGGCAGGGGGTGCTAAGAATCACCGGGCTACCTCAGGCTACCATTCATTAACCAAACTGACCCTGGCTACGTTTAACGGACGCACTCTGAGGCTTGACCATCATCTAGCGCAGTTGGAAGTGGAGTTAGAGAACATTAAATGGCATATTCTAGGGTTATGTGAAGTCCGTAGAGAGGGGGAGGACACCGTAACCCTAGACTCGGGCCATCTTCTCTACTTTCGCGAGGGTGATAAAACATCCCAGGGTGGCGTAGGTTTCCTCGTCAATAAGGCCCTCTCTAACAACGTTGAAGAAATCTCCAGCGTGTCGACCAGGGTAGCGTACCTGATCCTTCGGCTGTCTAAGCGTTACAGCATGAAGGTCATTCAGGTTTACGCACCGACCTCGACACACTCGGATGATGAAGTTGAGGATATGTATGAAGACATATCCAAAGCATTACACAACACCACTAAGGCTCACTTCAACGTTGTTATGGGGGACTTTAACGGCAAGGTGGGAACCCGGAGTGGCAACGAATCCCGAATAGGCCCGCATGGTTATGGACTCAGGAATCACAGGGGGCAAATGCTTGTCAACTTCCTTGAGAAAGAGGAGTTATTCTTGATGAACTCTTTCTTCAAGAAAAAACCTCAGAGGAAGTGGACATGGCAAAGCCCCGACACTGTGACAAAAAATGAGATCGACTTCATCATGACGGATAGTAAGCACATATTCAGAGATGTCTCAGTGATCAACAGGTTCAATACCGGATCCGATCACCGACTTCTCCGGGGCTCTCTGAATATTAATTTGAAGCTTGAGAGAAACCGTCTGATGAAGTCCACGCTCCGACCTAACCCAATCCAAATCATGGCGGGCACCGAGAAGTTTCAGCAGCTTCTCGGGAATAGATTTGTTGCCTTAGAACCCACTGATGACGCTGACGAGACCCTACACAATCTGGTCGAAACGTTGAGGGACGAGGGCATCAAGTTCTGCCAAAAGCAGCGTACGGGTAAGAAGTCTAAACTCTCGGATGAGACTCTCGGGCTGATGACAAAAAGACGGGAAACCACCCAAGCGACTTCGTCAGAGAGGTCAAACCTGAATAAGCAAATTGCGAAGATGGTACGGCGCGACCTTCGGAGCTCCAACACTCGTCTCATTGAAGAGGCGATAGAGCGAAACCGAGGGTCCAAAGTATTCACCCAGCAGCTTGGCAGGAGCCACCTGACGAAGCTTAAAACGCACGACGGGAGGACCGTATTGTCAAAACCGGAGATCTCTGCAGAGATAGAGGATTTCTACGGCCGTTTGTACGCTGCACATGCCCCTCCTCCTCAACGAGAAGACTATGATTCCAGAGCCACCCTGACGCGCCACTACAGTGACGAACTGCCTGACATCAGTCAAGACGAGATCGTGCTAGCTCTGAGGCAGCTTAAAAATGGAAAAGCCCCAGGTGAGGACGGAATTACTTCAGAGCTTCTGAAGGCAGGAGGAGCCCCTGTTATACAGGAGCTAAAGAACCTCTTCAATTCCGTCCTTCACAGTGGGAGAACTCCAAAGGCGTGGAGCAGGAGTTTGGTTGTGCTCTTTTTTAAGAAGGGAGATAAAACCCTTCTTAAAAACTACAGACCCATCACACTCCTGAGCCACGTCTATAAGCTGTTCTCACGCGTAGTTACGAACCGTCTCGCCAGGAGACTCAACGAGTTCCAGCCACCGGAACAGGCCGGGTTCCGCGGAGGATATGGCACCATAGACCACATTCACACAGTGAGGCAGATTATACAGAAGTCCGAAGAGTATAATCAGCCCCTGTGTCTGGCCTTTGTGGACTATGAGAAAGCCTTTGACTCTGTCGAAACCTGGGCTGTTCTGGAATCCTTACAGCGATGCCAAGTAGACTATCGTCATATCGAGGTGTTGAGATGCCTCTATAACGCCGCCACCATGAGTGTCCAAGTACAGGGCCAGCAGTCTAAACCTATCCAACTGCGCAGGGGAGTGAGACAGGGTGATGTGATATCGCCGAAACTGTTCACTAGCGCGTTGGAAGATATGTTTAAGACGCTGGACTGGAAAGGTATGGGCATTAACATAAACGGCGATCACATCTCACATCTTCGATTCGCAGATGACATAGTCTTAATGGCGGAGTCACTGGAGGAGCTGAACCAGATGCTGGACGGCCTAGCTTCCGCCTCGCGACGCATCGGTCTTGGCATGAATTTGGATAAAACCAAAGTCATGATCAATGGCCACATTGAGCCAGGACCGGTGGTCGTACATGATCACCTTCTTGAAATTGTTTCCGAGTATACTTACCTCGGGCAGATTCTGCAGTTGGGTAAAAACAATTTTGAGAAGGAGGCCAAGAGGAGGATCCAGCTGGGCTGGGCAGCGTTTGGAAAACTACGTCGAGTCTTTTCGTCATCCATACCGCAATGTTTGAAAACGAAAGTTTTCAATCAGTGCGTCCTACCCGTCATGACCTACGGAGCCGAGACATGGACACTCACGGTAGGGTTGGTCCACCAGTTTAAAGTCGCTCAGCGGGCTATGGAGAGAGCTATGCTCGGAGTTTCTCTGAAGGATAGGATTCGCAACGAATACATCCGACAGAGAACCAAAGTTATCGACATAGCTCAAAGAATTAGCAAGCTGAAGTGGCAGTGGGCTGGCCATATCTCGCGAAGAACCGACAACCGCTGGGGTAAACGTGTTCTTGAGTGGAGACCGCGACTGGGCAAACGTAGTGTAGGACGCCCTCCGGCCAGGTGGGATGACGATCTGCGAAAGACTGCAGGCAGATGCTGGATGCGGCAAGCTGAAGACAGGGCGCTATGGCGCTCATTAGGGGAGGCCTATGTCCAGCAGTGGACTGATAAAGGCTGATGATGATGATGATGATGATGATTGTAAAGATCACAGGGATATAAATGTTTAAAATAACAACATTTTTGCGTACCAACACCCATGTTTGTTATTACAACACACAAAGTTGTTGTAATAACAAGTCACAAAGCTCATAAAACTGCAATATTTTAACAAACGTTTTCACCAATAACTTTGTATTTATGAATTCGTGTTGTCGTGTACGCTCGGCTCACAAAGCAGGCGAGAATCTGCTGCAAATTAAAATGAGATGCGCTCTAGCCCCCGTAAGCTGGACGCGTTTGCGTCCTTGCGAACAGTTTCGTTTACCATCACGTGGTTTATAAAGGTAAAATTTAAATTACAAATAAATCATGTTAGAGTACTAGTATTTTTACTAGTACTCTAACATGATTCATTTATGATATTCATATTTTTATGAAACTAATGTTTTGTTTCGTAATTTTATGGAGCTTTAGAACATAGAGGTCGATAGAGTTATGGCCTTTTTATGGATTATAGGTAATTAGATGTCGTCTATCGTCATTGACGTCATTAAACCGGTCACGTAAAACCTAAATTGAGTTGACCTGCTTATTTTAATACGTACATAATTATAATTTACGATGAAAATATTGCTTAAAATAAATTACTGTTATAACCCAAATACACTTTAGAGTACGCAATATGTTAAAAGAGCATTCAAATTTGCGAATATCGTGTAACGTACATTTCTCGTTTAATTTTAAAATAAATTTTGCCCAGATAATTACTTCCATAGGGAGATAGAAACATTACATGTTCGTAATTCTAGCTCTACTACATCTCTAGGTTTATAATCTCCCTGATAGTATGTTACTGTTTCACTGCAACATTACACAATATGCATTTACGATAATCATCTTTTATTAAAACAACGCACCTACAGCTGTACGCGGTACAGGATATGGGTGCCAGTTGGTGGTCGGTGGAAAAGTATTATTATTCGGAATGTTCAGAATATTGTTTTGTTGCCTTCTACTTAATGTTATATTCAGAATTTTATCTTAAGTCTAGACAAATGTGTATTTTAAAATCACAATGTCTGAAATAACCTTCGCAAATTGTGTTATAATTATATACAAAGAATCACAACCCAATTTCACCGCTTGATGATAAACGCTATTCGTCACATAAATGTATAAGCAGACTAAATTGAAATGTCACTCTATGGTCCTAAATTAGAGTGTGATTATGTAACGAATAGCGTTTATCAGCGACGGGTGAAATCAGCCCTAAATCTTTTACCGGTTGTATAAAATAATTATTTTTATATGATTAAAATTGAGAAATCAAAACAATACGAATTATAAAAGTCGGAAACACGTTTGACAGAAACAACATAGAAAGTTTAAAAATAACATTCGAACGAGGGATATGAGCGGGGAACACATGACACGGGTCGAGGATCATTATAAAAGGTTGTTATACTCGATGAATCGTTTCACTATTAACGCGGTGGAGAAGCCAGTAACTCGGGTATTGCAAAAGGATGAAAAAGGAAATAAAGTAACTTGTATGGCGGGTGGGTTGCAAGATGCAGAAATCTGTGCGGGGCATGGGCGTGGGTGAACCGGTCTAGACAACAGAGAACTTTAAGGATCTGACAAAACAAAAATAAAAGTTCGCCATATCAGAGCTTCAGCGACCTGGGGACGCTATTTTAATGTCTGACTTTAGTCGCCGACTGATTGAGTCGGATTTGCGGTTGAACATACGCTGTCTAATGTGGTGATAGTAGAGTTTAGTACTAGTGGTAATGGAAAAAGGACATCAATTTATTTTCAAATATGAATTACATATTGGACACAATATTTTGTTAATCCCTGTCCATAAAAATATATTATAATAAAACCTCGAAAAGAAACTAAATTTATAATGAGGGAAACGACGACAATGATACCGGTATTAAACTACCGTTCGCAGCTTGCAGTTTCGTATTTGGTTGCAGAAATGCGCCAGCTATTTTATTACTACTTCCAACCCTCAGCTAGATTAAAATAGTTGAGGGAAACGGTTAATTGCACACGATTCCAGCAACTCTACTCTCTCTATTGATTAAAAAGCAATTTAAAATATATTTTCTAAAGGCGAAATGAACTTTGTCGCAGTTTATTTTGAACTCCCACGAGAAAACCTCTAATTTACCTCGAGTGGACACAATTGGAAGAAAACACAAGAGAGGGCGACGCGTCGGATTAGATTAGTGCAGATAAGATTAGTGCCGCCGCAGACGCGCTCTACGCGGTCGCGCTAAACTCGCTGACCGGCGCACCGCGCGTCTGCTGCCATCAGCCTGGCTGCCACTACTGCATGCATGCCGCTGCCATGTGAGTTTGCTAATTGCAAACTCCACCCACACCGACCGACTGCACTCACGTCAGCCGCCGTCAATTGACCGTGTAGCGCTCGAATAAAAATAAACCTTCGGCTTCGGCGGCCTCGTGAAAACCCATCGAACCTTTCGTAAACGTTACAGGAATGTACTAAGTACTTAGCCCTTCATGAATATTCATGAGGGCGAGGTGGCGAGCGCTTTGCGCGGGCTGGACTCGGGCGGGGCTGCACCCTAATGCAATGATTCATATTATTCGGTTTGCGGGCGAGTTGAACGTCTTCCATTATTGTCATTCATCGGAGGAAGTGGGCGGCGAGGGGCGGCGCGGGTGTCGGCGGCAGCCCCCCGCGCGGTTCTCAGTCGCTCGCCGACACTCTCGCCGCCAGCACGCGAGAGCCGCGATGCACGTCGCCTACGCTTGACGCATTCAGTCTCGGTCCGCGTGTGTGTACCCTCTTCTGATCCGTCGCCGGTGTTGGACCGAATCCGGAGTCGCGTACAGTGCAGTATCCGCAGCAAGTGCATCGTCGGACTAGCGGTCCGAGCGGAGCGTGCCCAGCCGCAGCATCGCCGGTGTTCGCCAGCCCCAGCACCGACCCGGCTGGCTCGGCTCGCTGCCGGCACGGCCCAGCTGACCGGCGCATCTACTGCCTGCGAGCGCACGGTGAGTGCGTTCTGCGATCGATAAGCGCCAATCGGTGACGCTGAGTGCATGCACGCGCTCCACATCACTTTACGCGTGTCTATTTCGAGTCGCTCCCGATGGATTGCGCGAACTCGTCTCGCAGATCATCATCGGCACTGACGTTTGCCAAACGTCGATAGGTTCGCCAGTTTCGTGTTGGAATTGCGTTGAAATTTCAAGTGTCGTCGCACCGATAGCGAACTTGTTGATAAACAGTGTCCGCTTACCGCGAGGATGGCTCAATGGTTCGTGGAAATGGCTAAATATTATGAGTTGTCTGTTGGCCAATAAGCCTTTCAGTGAACGTGGCTTGCATATCGGAATCTAATCAGTGGTGTCGCGTATGTGGTTGGTAGTTTGTCCGATGCACCGTGCAGGGGCCGAGCGCCGACCGACGCGCCGTCGGTGCGTTGCTCTGGCCAGCTGATTTCCCGTCAAATTGCTTTCTTGCGCAAAATATACCTCTCACGTGGCGCACGCAGCCGCCTGTCGACTGCCGACGTGGGTCACAGCGAACTTACTATTCTGCAACATGTCTCAGGTCACAACTGCAAATAATTAACATTGCAAATGTTTTAGAATTTCATTTTCAACATTGAAATGCAAGTCAAAATGAGTTCGGGCTTACAAATTAGGGCACAAGCAGATATAAACAATTTTAGTAACAATATTGGTTATCTCTTATCAACCTGCTCTAGTGAAGGTCACGTAGATAAACGGTAGCCGAAACCTACCGCCGCGCCACAGTTAAAGCTTTCATAAATGTTACAATTCAGATAATGGAAAAACTATATATAGCTATAATAATTTTCTAATTTTATTTATCACACTCACGCCTTTTATCCCCGAAGGGGTAGGCAGAAGCGCAACTAATGCACCCACTTTTCGCCGTGCTTATTCTGTCCCATGATGTGATAGGGGCGAGCCTATCGCTATATCGGGCACAAATTTCAGACTCCGGGCTGATAATGAATAGAAAAATTCAATATCACTTTGTCCGATCCGGGGATCGAACCCGAGACCTAAGTATTGCAGTCGTACCGTAATACAACTACGCCACTGCACCGAGGCAGTAATTTTATTTATCTACTGAGTTATATGTTTTAGGCGTTTATGTATGATTTTCCTTATATTATCTTTTTATAGACCACCTATATCGGTGATACATTTTTTCGTTACAAAACAAATCCCTATTTTGTAGAATTAGAGACCACTTCCGATTTAATACAATATGTCTATGATGATGTGGAGCCTGTTCCGCGTTACTTATAAATTATAATTGTTAGATGCAACGCCCACAACTTCCTCTGCGTGATCTATCGGTGCCAGATTTTAAAGTGAATTGCAATAATTTTAAAATGACTGTAATTTTATCCGATATCCGATTTTAATTATAATCTGTTCACATGTGTCTACATGAAATCCGTCCAGTAATCTCGGAGAGGTGCGCTAACAAAAAAAAAACAGAAATACAGAGACGAATTGCTCAACTGCTTTTCTTTAGTCGCCTCCTTGTTTTTAATATTTCTTAATTTATATTTAAATATGGGATAAATGTTGTATACCGTTAAGACGTCAGTTATATTTTTCTGCAATTATAGAATATTACGGTATAACTTATAAACCGCAAAAATAAGCTTATGCTTACCAAACGGTAAGCGTTGTGGAATGAAATAATGTCATTTAAATTTAATTTAAATATGTTTTAAAAATAAATGTATTTGTGATTGTATGTATTTGAAAATCGAATGAGATGAAAGGTTGTACATTTTTTTATATGAAAAGTACCTAGAACCATGAATCCACGGACAAATCTTATCTTAGTGAAAGGTAAAGTAATTTCAGATATGTACTGTCTAGACAACAATAATCATCTTAGTGCATTCTTCAATAATAATTCATTCTGAACTGTCAAGTGCCCGATATACACATATTATTAAACAAGACTACAAACGTTATTTATTATCCAAAATTTTTAATTCATCCATGTATATCCAAAATTAAACATAAAGTTCATACTTTCAGGGGTCATCCCCTAGGTCAGAGATAATGCAATTAATGTTACATAAGAATAAAATCATTAAAGCAAACTGTATTATATGTATTCGTATTTCATGACGATATTGCTTGTTGTTAATCTCAACAGCCGGTAATGTGATAAGGATGACGAATGTTTTACCCCTTAGAATATACAATTAAATAAACTCAATTATCGGTTATACACAACATTGTCAATAATAACTTGCGACCGGTTAATTTATGGTTTTAATCACTGTGTCTTAAAATAAAGTATGCTTCTAAACATCCGATATGTGATTCGCGCATTCTTTGAATCCAATTTAAAAACGTTTTTCATTCGAAACGGCCATAATTGTAAAGCAATGAAGCACTTTTATTTATGTAACTAGACGATAACATGCCAAACGCGTCTGGAGATAATAAAAGTACATGCGACAGCCGACAGCTCTCGTTTGTTTGAGGAGATAACAATTTTAAAATATTACCAAATCGCCTGCTAATGGGTCACTCCATTGTCAGCAGGTTATTCAACATCGAAGAATGCGTTCGGCACATTAAGGGTAAATAGACTCCCATATCTCCAGTACAAAAGAGTATTGACATAAAGAGATAAGGGAATCGGAGTGTACACTAAATGTAGGTAGATATCTGCGCGGCTGGTTTACACTCATTGTTCCGTTATCATGTACGGTTAGCGCATTATATGTGTGTCCGATAAGTAAATAAATGGCCTCTCTCTAGTGTGGTGAGATATGACGCTTGTCATTGGTGCTCGTGTCGTGCATCGACTCTACTGTAGACGACCGCAACACGGCCGGCGACCGCGACAGTCGGCACTTACACTATACTCTTTATACTCTTTGTACACAGCATAAAGAACGCTTTGTACATAAAGCCAAAACCCGTCGAGTTTATATTTAAACTCCATAGAAAACCTTTTTACTTAACATTTTATAGTCTTGTGAACTCTTGTGAAACTAACGCACTAATCCCTGCAACACTTTATGTAGCGCCCTATTTTACTCTTGCCTATATAAAAGCAAACATTTGAAACTTGATGAAATCATACGTAAACATTAATAGAATTATGTCGGTGCGGCGTAGCAAGGCTCGTGTCCAGTGTGTAAGTCAGTTTGGACATGGATTTCACGTAGCCGTCTGAAATAGACGTGCGACATCGGCGCATCGTGCATAGTAGAGGTGGCGCATTTTAGCAAATTCATTCTCAGTGCAATCGTGGCGGCGACGAAGCGGCGCTAGGTACATTGCGTTCGTTCACTTTGTGGCTATATTTAGTGGGTGCGGCGCGCCTGTGGCAGAGTGTGGCTCTGTGGCCGACGGCCGAGTGTGGCTGTGTGCGAGCGCGGGCGCGCGGGTGTGCGCTCAGCGCGGTGATATGGCGGTTGCACGCGGAATGCAGTCGGCCGAACGCCTGACCTACCGTAAGTTTGTAACACTACTGTCACAGTTTCTGTGCACGCACAGCCACGCAGCCTGCAAACTCCACGCACGGGGCTCCTGTCCATACCGATGCCCACTGCGCGGTTCACCAGTCACTGCCTCTGTGTCCGAAGCCTTGTGGCACCGTCTGGTTGACACGTACGCAACCAACAATTAAGGTTCCCTCACTAACGGTGAGATTCGTAAACACCACTCGACACTAATTAAGACACGTCCCACTTGAGTATTCCGGAAATTGCTTTGTACGGTTTACTTATTCGAAAAGTGGTTTTTATTATTTGCGGTACCGGGTCTACGTGATCAGAATAGAAATATTTTTTAAGCACCTATCTATTGGAGCTCGTGCTAGTCAATCGAGCCGATTACAAATTAAGATTACAAAACAATGCACCATTATATTTATTTCTCAAAATAACCATCGTAGCGTAAAAAAACTTTAGTGTTCCTATTCGGTAGGTCAATACAATAATTGAATCAGTATTTACATGGAAGAAGACGCCCACATCGCACGCCATTTCCCAATCTTGACTGCACGATGTCTACTAGTAACGTTCTCCACCACTCGGGTGCAAAAGGCTAACAAAGCAGAAAAACGTTCAAATATTTTACAATAAATAAGATGGGCGAACAGGCTTCAATCTAGCATAAATACTTTGGAACTTCGTTATTGCTATAATAATGTATGTGCGATATGGTGTGGTGGATGTCGACTCGGTGCCAGTCGGACAGACGCAGAGCCGTAGCCCTGAATAAACGCTGACATGTAACTCATGTACATTTTGTCTGGATCTCGGGGTGCGACGGCCGCGGCGGCGCCGGCTAGGTCAGACGCCGCTATTACAGCCGCAGATTGATCGCAGCCACGTCGCGTTACATCTATATAACAAAAGAACACTCGCCTCTATAAGCCTAAACATTGCCTTCAATGCCGATGAATTATATAATAATCTGCTTCTCTGCGTCATTTGTTATCGTCTGGTGCGAACAAACATTTGAATACACGAAATCGAACAGTAAGAATAGTTTTACTGAGACGTGTCCGCAATGAATAATAAGTTTTACATATGAAGATGATATTTGTATTCTTTTACCGAGACTTTGATTAAAGGGTGTTTAGCATAAATACTCGTAACATGACTATAGTTATATTCTACACTAACAGTGTTAGAATCGCACTAATAAAATAAATAAATAAATAAAAAGTCCACTTCTCACTTACTTCCTGACCTACTGGTTTAGCCTTTAATATAAAAATACCATGACGTAACCACAGTTTTTATATAAGTACGACTAGGTTTTGGATAGGGCTTCCTGTTGTCGCGGGTAATTAGTATCTCATGTGTACGCAAACTCGTCTGTGAGGTTATATGTAGATATAAACTCTTTAATTAATTTCTAATGTAACGGACGATATATTAAAGTCGACTGTACAAACGTCCATAGTGTATGTAAACTCAACTAACGGAATCTATACAAAATATTAGTAAAATTTATATGAAACAAAATTATTTTTTTAATTCACTAACGAAGGAAGTAACTCTGGAAACATATATTTTTTAAAGTGTCTCTACTTTACACGTAGAGCATCAAATATTCAGTTAATACATAATGTAATTAGATTAGCCGGTCAAATAATTTATTTAGAACATGTAGCAAAACATCTATTTGATCTACAGTTTTTAAATCCTAATTGGGATACTGTAATAAAAGTTAGAGTTTTCATATATTTTGCACAGTCTGCAGTAAATAAATAATAGTTTAAAAATCTAAAAAAACACGTTTCAAAGCGTGTTTTTAGTTTAAAATATTGAATCGTCATCGGTCCTTGATAAGTATGCCAAATTTCGATTTAATCCGACGTTTTGAAGGGGATCAAAATCATGTTCAAAGTACCCGTTACATAGATACATACATACCCTTCATCTGAAGCTAAAAAGCGGTTTAAAAAGAGCGTCTTTTACAAAAAATTAAGAATTCTTGACATCGTGTCAGCTGATGAAATTACAGAAGGCTATAAAATAGATGAAAGATTTCAGAATTTGCTGATGTGTAGTATTACAATAAATTTCTTACATTCGCCTCTCAGAAATTGCTTTAAGTTATATTTTCTTTGGGGATTTCAAATCATCTTACTCTTACAAATATTCTCAAAGCGAAGGTTTGGATGTTAGAAGTAAACGCAAAAACTCCTAAATGAATTTGAATTGAATTTGACACATTTTGTCTCGAAAAGTACGTAGTAAGTACTTTTGTTCCGGCAAAGACCTATTACATAAGCCAAGCCGCGCGCAACGCTAAGTTTTATAAAATAAATTTGGTATGTGTTGGTTTAACAGATACGTAGTACCATTAAGATGTAAAATGTGCTAAAAAGAAACGTAAATCTAGTAGAGGGGCTTAAAATGTCCCAGGGATAATTTCAACCACATGAATTTTGACGTCATTATGCGAACACACGTAATGTTTTATTACTTGTTATCGCAAATATTTGTTGCAATTCGCGATAAAGTAAGAGGTGCTTCGCGAGCTATGCTGATAACAACTTTTATATTTGTTACTAACTCGTGTTCCTATACTAGTACAATTGTAAAGTGTTATGTAAAACGCATTTTAATAGCAATATATGTGCGAATTCTTTTTTTATGAACGCTTTGGCCTGTCTTGCCCATGGGAAGACAAATCGAGCATGTTATCGGTATTTTAGCTTACCAGCGCTGCATAACGAATGACACTCATTTCGACGGATCAATTCCGACAGACGCAATTCTCGCCCGCGTTAACACAAAGTATATGACTTATATAAAAAAAAACGGACAAGAGCGAGTTGGTCTCGCATGTCGAGGGTTCTGACAAACTCGTAGGTAAGATTTCTAAGTATATAAGTTCAATAGTTCGCTAAAAAAATGAATAAATTAATAAAATTATAACGTTTGTAGATTTACTATTTTTGGTACGGTACATATTTACGGTTTTCGGATTTTTTCCTTTACATATGCCGTAAGACTGCTTCTAGCCAAATAGGCCTTGAGTCCCTTGCGAAATCGCAAAATATGCGATAGTTTCAAGTTGATATCTTTACGCGTTCCTGAGAAAAAGAGTATTGACAAACAGACAAATGGACAGCAAAGTGATCCTGTAAGGGTTCCTTTTTTCCTTTTGAGGTACGAAACCTTCAAAACGATTGTTGCTAGCAAATATTGCTAGGAATAATTGCTCCGTGTAAATGAGACTTAACTTACAACTTCACTATTAACAGCTCCTATAGGTATATTATAATACATTTCTGCAGATACTTATAAGTGTGAAAGTTAATTTAAAATTGTGCACAAACATTATTTAATTATATTTCACCCAAAATATCATTAACCGTTAACATTTACCATAATTACACAAAAGATTAAAATACTGAATATATTTTGTTTGAACTACCAATGAACTACTAATTGCAACGCGTGAAATTTTACAAATAGGTATCTGCAGCTGTGATGCAAATATTCCAATAACTATAAAATGGATTTGTACTGCATCAAACGTACGTTGAATTTTATTGATTTGCCATTTACCAAGATTTTTTATGATTAGTTGTAGTATTTTTATCATAAATTCTTTTAGACAGTCAAAACACGATAGTTTTAAAATATAATATGCAGGAAAAAACATAAAACAATACCCTCCCGTATCACATGTACTGAAAATAGTATGTATTTTTTGGAATGGCACGGCGTCAAGTGAAGATTTTATCGTGGAAAATAAAAAGTTCCCCAGGGATTAATATAATCAAGTGCCAAGACGGAGTTAACAATGTTAACTGTAATATAAAGCACCTGCATTTAATACCTTAGCTTTAAATTTGCAACATAACGTTACTACTTAACATTCACCACATAGACTGATTAATGTTGTCTACAAATTCTTACAATAACAGGGGAATCGTGGAGGTTTGGTCGGAACTTCAATAACGAATAGAGGCTCGGAAGAAATAGAGAGTGGTAGGGCTTTCCAAAACCTGACTGACTGACTCCTGACTGTCTCCTTCGTGTTGATTTACTAAGAAACAGTGGAGCAGTCAGTCAGTTTATGCTATAAACTAATGAACTTAAAAGATATATACCGCACAAAATTCGCACAGGGCACAAAATAAATTTATGTAGAGTTTAATATACTTCCGCGTATGTGACTATAATTTTATTCCTAAATTATTTTTACATTATTTCACATACGCTCATATTTCTAAAAATATATTTCTAAGTCCTCCCTATTCTTCTGTTTGATTAATTTCGTTGCGGGTTAAGATTAATTATTTCTCCCAGAGACTCGCCGAGCTTCACCGCTTGGTGTAATAAAATGCGTGCCACTGTCGATCCTGGCTTGCAGGAGTTGCAGTGGTGGGTGTGTGGGCAGGATAGTGTCGTAAAAAAATACGCTAATATTATACGAGGAATAATTAATTAATTTAACTGATTTTATCTTCCGTTTTGTTTATCCTAAAAATGTATTTTAATCGTAAAAATCTGAGATAATCTAAATTACTTTAAATGTTTTGTGCACTGATATAGACTCTACATAATCTAAGGCAAATTATATTCCAACTAATCAAATTAATAAATTGTTATACTCGTAGCTTCAGTTTCGAAATAATTATTGAAACTCTGGTATCTGTAAACATTTTGTAGCGATAGCGAAGCCAACGCTCTTATAACTCGTATTATACGAAGGTCAATATATTGTTTAATTAGATTTGCCAAATTATAACACGATGATGTCAGATTTCATATGTTTCATATCTTATATAAGAATTAAATAATCAAATTTAGTATTTTTTTTATTGTGATATAATTTTATTTACAAACAATTTTTTTGCTTTATAGTGTTATCAAAATTAATTAAAATTCTTCTAATATTATAAACGCGAAAGTTTCAATGAATGTATGTATGTATGTTTGTTACTCTTTCATGCAAAAACTACTGAACAGATTTCGATGAAATTTGCCACATTGGTATATCATATCCTAGGTTAACGCATAGGCGACTTTTTATCCCGGGAAAATGTAAAGCGGGACTTTTATCCCGGAAAAACGTTTTAACGCGGGTGGACCCGCGGGCAAAAGCTGGTAATATATCATAATGTCATATAACATATTTTTCGATATTATTGATGTAACACTATTTTTTTACCATTTGCAATGATTAAGTATTTTAATTAAAGTACAAGTAAATACGAAAACATTTTAATCAAGGCATATAAAATTATAGCTTCAACATACTTTACGAACAATTAAATTTCAAATAAATGTAGTAAAATTTCGGTTACCCCTGTATTTAAATGACGAGTGACTTAATGTGCACAACCTTTCTACTGCTTTATGTGTATTACAGCTTTCGAGTAATTACAAAATAAGTGTTTGACATTTAAGGGATGATATACCCATGTAAGTTATGGTATTTTCATACAAAAGGGTATTCGACTCATTTTTGTTTTTAGTTTTATGAAATGTTTACATCACATAAATTCAAACATAGAAAGAATGATTTAAATCCGGTCAAAATTCAACATGTTATAAGCATTTGAACTTCGTTAGGAGTAAGTGTTCGGTTATGGTAAAACCCGAACACGCGACGTATTTGGTGCCTACGTTGCACATATTATTATTGCTTAAAGATGCGTACATACTTAATGTAAATCAGTGCACTACATACAACCGTCGCGATCGGGTGCACCACCGTTAACATAACATTTGTAACAACATTTCATAACATTATACCTAACATTATACCTAACATTTGTACGTAACAATTATAAACATTTAAACAACATTTTAGTTCGTGAATTAATTAACTACCCCAATCCGGACACCCTACAGTAAGTGTCAAGAAACGAGAAAAAAGGCGCAACAGGCTGACGTGACGTAATCAGGAATAACTATGCGTGTGCGAAAGAAACAGACGAAGCGCAGGGGCGTAGCCACGGTGGGGCGCTTGCCCCACCCTGGCACTGACCTGTAAGGTCTAACTAAGGTGTAAATCTAACCTAAATAACTAAATTATCTAGGTACTAACTACAATACTTAATATCCGTAAGAAAATTCACACTCGACAGTCGTCAATCAACACAAAATCATTAACCGAGATAAGACTTCGGGTACTTTGCTAGTTACATATTATTATTTTATACTGCTACCCCTCCCCGAAGCCCATGGCTAGCTACGCTCATAATGAAGCGAGCACTAAGCGCCCCCTCCTCCACACTGATATATTTGAAATATAAACAACTAGCTCATTTCTAAATCAATTTTAATACAGTTTCACAGAAGGGCTTATTTTTCTTATTATTTTCTGTTACATATAGAATAGTCTACAAAATCCTACATAGGAAAATACCCTATTGCGGGAAGAGACGAGTATAAATCTCGCCTAATAGTCAACAACCCGGGAGGCTACAAAGTATAAAGAGTAACAATTTCTTTTTTTTTTGTCTCTGACTAAACTCTTGCTAGCCTGACGAGGGTCGGCTTATGCAAGAACACCGGTCTTTTGGGTGAGTGCAGAAGGCGCTCGCAACCCTTAAGAGTAACACCGTCCGAGCTTTATACTATAAAGCACTGTGTAACACTGCCTTCATCACTCTAAGACGATAATGTTCACTTAATCACCAGTAATTATATGGGTATATGCAATATCCCCATGTTTTCTCAAAGGTTAATTCTCGTGACCTGACAGTATCAGTGCCACACGTAACCAACATTTTTAAATACATATCGTATGCGGTATGTTCTATAAAGGCATTCAGACAATCATTCTCTATTTGATCATTATAATGTATAGGTACTTAAGATGATAGTAACTTCCTTTTTCGGCAAAAATCTGAAAAATACCCATAACAAAACTGATAGGTGCTGAAAATTCTTTGATTATTTACAAAATTTATTTTGAAGGAATTATAGTGGTATACGGTAACATAATTTTTATTAATTATTTTGCTAATACACATAATAAAGCTGTAAAATCCTCAAAGTATTCAATTACATTTCACTTTATAACAATGCAATGTAACGCTACAAAACGTACTATCTGATGCGAATAGCCTTCTTCAATTCTAATACGTATTATCTATCCCTATTAAAATATAGATATCACGTTCGGAATTAAAAGATATCACAAATGAACGATATCAATCGTCGGTCTCTAACAAGACAGAGGACATTGTTCCTTGGTTTTGACGCAGTTTAAGCATTCTAGACAACTTTCATATTGTTTTTTTCTCTTACGAGCCATGTACGTTGCACAAGTTACAGCAATTACAGATTAACACGCCAACTTTGATCACGACTCTGTGCATATTAACTCTCGCTCAGCAGTTTTATTATGTATAATGAGAGAAAATATAGGTATGATTCGCTATATACAGGGTTATCTTAACATTGCGTTAGTAAATGAAACTACATACTCGTCATTTCATCTGCTAACATGAAGCCAGAAATCATCCCTCAAAAACTAATATTTTCACCAAATATAGAAATTTTACTTTCCTGATTTTTGTATCATCTTGTAGATTAGAGCGAATATCGCGTGTGCATAAGTGTTTTTCTAACTAAAATAGTGTAGTTTCCTATGTTTGATTTTGTATATGATTTTAGATGTAAAAGAAAATCATACGAAAAAGAAATTCTTCTATGAAATCAGCATCAAAATCGATTGAAAAATAAAACAGTTATTCAATTTTGAAATATTCTTGTGAGCAAAAGTGGGGGCGTGTCGGGGATATCGCGCTATCTCTTTCGCATCAAGGCAGCGTTGTGGCCGACGGCGCTTGGTGACGTCACAGCCTAGTATTGCTGTTATTTGACAACTAACCCCTTCCACCAAATGTCAAAACTTTATTACTTATTATTGCGCCAATTTTGAAAATTCTTTTTCCATTAGATTTGGGATAGCATACATTTTTCATAATTGTATTAAAAAAAAGTAGTCTAGTACCCTATTGTGATGTTACCGCAGCGACGAATTCTCTTAATTTAGCACCAGTGGCATTATTTGTTTATTTATTTATTTAGCACTTTATATACAGATGTATATAGGCGGACTTAATGCCAAAGGCATTCTCTCCCAGTCAACCTTAGGGTGGTGCAGAGATAAATATTAAGGTAGGTGCATCAATGTAACTTGAAAAGTATGAAAGTTAAAAATAAATATATATAAATTTGAATATACAATATATACATAGAAATAAATATTTAAAATAAATATAAATATGAATAATATTATAAACGTCGGAATAAATAAAATACGTATTATTACTATAAAATACATATATATATATATATAATAAAGTGTAGTGATTTAAGATGATGACTCTTCTGCTTCGTCCATTAGCAGCTGTCGTACTCTCCTTTTGAAGGCAAATCGAGTGGTGGACGATCTGATTTCGGCATTAGTGTAAACTTTTATTGGAGTTTATTTTGTTTGAAACGTATACTTTTTCTATGTCTATGGTTAAAGTAGCTTAATGGAAAGCGTTATTTTCAAGGAGATAAGTCTGTGGTATAGGCCCCGTTTTCCAACTGTAGTTATATTTTTATAGTATAAATAATAATAATACCAGCCGTGTATTATATACTGCCCACTGCTGAGCACGGGCCTCCTCTACTAAGAGGGTTTTAGGCCTTAGTCTACCACGCTGGCCTAGTGCGGATTGGCAGAATTCACATACCCTCGAAATTCTTATGGAGAATTCTCAGGTATATAGGTTTCCTCGTGATGTTTTCCTTCGCCGTTGAAGCGAACGATAATTGATAAACAATACACACTTAATTTCGAAAATTCAGAGGTGTGCCTTGGGTTTCGAACCTCCGGACATCGTCACGGCAGACCGTTCTATTCCACTTATCGTTATCTTATCTTATCGTCATCTTTTCGTCAGGGTGTTATTAAGCTGAACATGCTCGCAGCACCTGAAGCACTCGAAGCTCTACGAGCACGTCCAGCTTAATAACACCGATGATTACGCCAACTTCAGTTGAAAAACCCCGGTCTTAATTTAGTAATGCAGCGTCAAAATGGCCCAGTATTATGTATAGGAGCTACAGTAAGACTACTGTTTAGTGCACATACGTTACTAATGATTAAACTAATCGTAGTTTTAATTAGCAGTTGGAAAATAAACAACCTTTTAAAAAAAAGAACAGGAATTCCTAAATCAAATTGAATTTCCTGTGTAACCATTTTAACGAAATCTAACCAACTTGTTGGAACGTTTCGGTTGATAAATAAGTAATTTATAAAGTTCGTAACTTGTAATCCTCTTATTTTGATAAAGGTAGAACGCTTTCCTGACATTGTAACGTACTTCAAAAAGACGTTAAATGTCTAAGTATAATATTTGTTTCAAACGTTATAGGGTATATGGCGATAGGCTCGCCCCTATCACATCATGGGACGGAATATGCACGTCGAAAAGTGGGTGCACTAGTTGCGCCTATGTCTACCTCTTCCCGTATAAAAGGACCTTTTTTATTGGACTTGAGCGACCTTTATAAGAGTGTTTCATTCAGTTAGTACTCTTGTTTCTTCCAACTAACCCTCATGAATATAAATAGAGTTTTTGATTTCTTGTTGTAATTTGTATAAAAAAATACGTGGAGATAGTACTCTCTAGTTCCACAAGGAAAATGTTGATCAAAACTAAGAATCCCAAGACATTTATCCATTATTTAACCGTGATTGCTCTGGTTGTGCGCGTAGTGTAAACGTTCCCTCGTCACGCAGCCCGCGTGTGTCACTGATAACAGCCAGTTACTCTGTCACACAATGTGCCAACAGCCCACACATAACTCAAGTAGTTACCTCTGATAAGGGAAAATCATAATAGCCATATGGGCCGCGACCATCCCAGGACAGCTTGCAGGTTATTTGACTTAAATCAGGCGCGCGTATCACCGACTGTTCTTTGCATATCAGCTGATTAAATTATCGGCAAACACGAAAAATACCGATAATATCCATAAGTGCTTTCCTAAGTAACCTAATCGGTAGAATACGAGTGATGTGGATGCCCTATTCATAACAGAAGATGCTTACCTACGAGAACGGTCAGCCACAGTTTCCAGTGTGGCTACGTCTTAATGCCAAGGTCTCATATGCACTAGTTTTGTCTTTATCCTATGTTTCAGTGGTTTCCTTTAACGCTTCCAGTAGTGTCAAACATCGTAACTAAATGAGATTTGCAAACAGAGGTTGCAACTACTTTTTGCCAGACACACCTGTCACTCTTCTTTATGTGCAAAGATTTCTTAACTTAATATTAGCAACATGAGCTCATTTAGTCACACAGCTATTTAATATATCTTCCTGATTGTCATAATTATCATTAACCTGTCTGTTCTCTGCGGGACATAAACTCCCCTCAAACAATGTCACTGAATCACCACATGAATGATGCCAGCCAATTTTCATAGAATTAATTATGGAGTTCTACACTCTAACAGGAAGGATAGGAAATAAAAGCAAGTCATCCATTATAATATCAGCTGCGTATGTACCACTCCTTTGTGCGAGGTTCTTAGCAAATAAGGGAGGAGAGGTCTATTATCCTCTACGCTGACATAATGGAGTATGATAGACTTATATACTTTGAGAATCTTATAAATAAACTTCATATTAATATTGGTAAGCGGCTATTGCCTAGTTGGAAGTGGAACGGACTGCGGAGACGAATGTCTGGAGGTTCAAAACCCAAGGGCACCTCTGACTTTTGTAAAGTTATGTGTGTATTCTTTGTGAAATATCGCTCGCTTTAACGGTAAAGGAAAACATCGTGAGGAAACCTGCATACCTGAGAAGTTCTCTATAAGAATTACGAAGGTATGTGAAGTTTGCCAACTCGCACTAGGCCAGCGTGGTGGACTAAGGCCTAAAAACCTCTCAGTTGTAGAGGAGGTCCGTGCTCCGCAGTGGGCATTATATAATACAGGGCTGGTATAGTATGGTAAATATTGGTTCCTTACGATATTGTCCTTCGCCGTTATGTGCGCGATAATTATTGACAATAGCATAATAAGTGAATCATACTGACTTTCAAAAGTCCAGAGGTGAGTGCCCCTAAGCTGGTATCGAATCCGCAACATGCATCTCGGTAGGCCATTCACTCTTCGCTTGGCTATCGCTCCATTATAATAATAACAACTACCTATAATTCAATTACAATACACACGTCATTGAAACCGGTTATAGAGGACTTATGCGTCATTTCTCTTGGAATAAAATTACATTCAATTATGACTACATGAAATAAGCGTGTATAGTATGAAATCACTAGTTTATTGATCGCTTCCTCTGGTCTCGAGCTAGTACAAAAACGTTAGTTTTTCATAACTCAGACCTTTCATTGGACTTTCATTTTTATATTCGTGAGCGTAAGTGTAATACTGGTGGTAGGTCTCTCATATGTAAGAGTCCGTCTGGCTGGGTACCACCGCAATGTCTATTTCCACAGCCAAGCAGCAGTGTGCATGCACTGTTGGGTTTCGGTTTGAAGGACATTGTAGCCATTGTAACTACTGGACATACTGAGACTTAACATCTTATGTGTCAGGACGACGAGCGCAGTGGAATGCCACACAGTACTTTGTAACTCAAGGTGCTGTATGGTGTTACTACTGTTTATGGGTGGTCGTATCGCTTACCATCAGGCGAAACGCATGCTCGTCTCGTCATTCAACGTATAAAAAAATCAGAGAAAACTTAAAATTTATAAGTGTGCATTTTAGTGAATTTAACTGGATTTCATACTAAAATATCGACGTTCAATATTTGAGTTCCACGAAAGTTACCTAATGCGTTTACTTCGATTACGTAGCTCTTAACTAGTCGTCATAGCGGTTAGATTATCGTGCAATCGCATTCCAATGTGTTAGTGACAAAGTGCATTGCGTCATAGTTTATTATAAAATAAATGGAAAATGAAAGAATTATTGATTAAGTGATTAAATACGAGTTAATATTAATTTTCAAGTCACGCCTATTTATTCTAATACGGCCTGTGTGTTGATAATTAAGTGGCAAAAGTTAATGAATATCTTTTTATAGCAGGTAAAGCAAAAAAGGCTATGTATTACTTGATGATAAACCCTCTCAGTAGCGGAGGAGGCCCGTGCCCAGTAGTGAGATAATTTATTATTGTTAAATCACATTCGCTTAGGAACATTTATAATGTTACAAGAATTGTGTGTACATTGCCGACCTTGAAGGATGAGGAGTCGGAGGGAAGGGGAATCGATTAAGGTACAGGCTCGATAACCATAAGAAACAGTAAAGATGTTAATGCTCTTTCTTTGAGAAGAAGCCATCGAGGCGGACCATAATAAATATTTGGTTTTATTAGGGAACAAAACATAATGATTATTTTACATAAAGAAAGGTGGAAATATCTATTCAATTTCCACAGATTAAGAGAAAAGGTGAAAGATGTATTTAGATGCCGTAAAACTGCCGTCTAGAACTTGGAGCTACCACTTGACTTTCCCAAATATTTTAGAACAGTGTTATTATATTTTGTACTGAATGTCCTACAAATTTAATCACTACCTATTTATAATCCCGTCAGCATTCGACACTATCATTACAATACTATTTTGGACATGTAAATATTTAGAATACTTCTCGAAGTTATATGTGTATTGATTAATTATCAATTATCGTTCGCTTTAACGGTGAAGGAAAACATCGTGAGTAAACCTACATACCTGAAAATTCTCCATAAGAATTTCGAGGGTATGTGACGTCTGCAAATCTGCACTAGGCCAGCGTGGTAGACTGAGGCCCAAACTCTTTCAGAAAAGAAGGCCCGTGGTCAGCAGTGGGAGTATATAATACAGGGCTGGTATTATTATTATATTATTAAATACTAGCTTTTGCCCGCGGCTCCGCCCGCTTTAAAAAGTTTTTCCGGGATAAAAGTCCCGATTTATATTTTCCCGGGATAAAAAGTAGCCTATATGTTAATCCAGGACATGATCTACCCGTGTGCCAAATTTCATCGAAATCCGTTCAGTAGTTTTTGCGTGAAAGAGGAACAAACATCCTTACATCCTTACATCCAAACATCCATACATTCTTACAAACTTTCGCCTTTATAATATTAGTAGGATTTAGATGTAATATTTTGGACGATGTTAGTGTTAAATAAGATCTAGCGATTTTTTCTTATGTAATATTTGTTAGATGACTAAACAATAATCAACAGTATGTAGATCAACAGTATGTAGACTATGTAGGGCTATAAATTCTAATCTAATTCCTCTATATATTATACTTGTCACTGATAGTTAGTGTTCAGTTAATATTTTTTTTTTATTGCATTGAATGACGAGACGAGCATGCCGTTCGCGTGGTGGTAAGCAATACGACCACCCATAAATAGTAGTAACACCATCTAGCACCTTGGCTTACAAAGTAAGTACTGTGTGGCATTCCACTGCGCTCATCATTCTGAGACATAAGATGTTAAGTCTCATTATGTCCAGTTGTTACACTGACTACAATGTCCTTCAAACCAAAACACAACAGTGTATGCACACTGCTGTTTGGCAGTAGAAATAGGCATTGCGGTGGTACCCAGCCAGACGGACTCTTACATATGAGAGACCTACCACCTAAATAGTAATGGAAATTTAGGTACTTTACTATATTGTTACCACGAAGCAACGTACCAAAACTCTTTTAATAGTTTCGACAGGTTTTATCGACGTAGCAATTATGAATGACAGCCCCCAAAGCTTTTAAATTCTTTTCATCAAAGTCGAGATAGGCTTGTTGGGGAATGGCCTTCTGGGCCAAGTCCTCAATAATTGGAGCCATTAGCTGAGGGCTGCAGGTACCGCGACGTCAATTTATTTAGAAGCTTCATTAGCGTGACTGAATTTCAACGAGAACTTAGTGTGGCGTATTTTATTTGTGACTTAGTTTAGTAGTAAGTTTGCAGGTTATTGGGTTATGTTTAGTTTGGTAGAGTCGCGTTACGTTAATTATATCAGACTCTACTTTATTTACATACAAACTTAATATATCGTAGCTAAACCTGAGGTAGTTGGCAGACGCAGGATATTTATTAATTTTATTATAAAGCTTACACTCAGGCTAGTGTCAACGATAACCTCAAATCGCAATTGGAAACACTCAGCGTACTGCACCGAAAGTTTTACTTGTCCAATTAGAACACAACAAAAATGCACAAAACTTACAAATATTAAACAAAAACACAAAATGAATTCAGGTAAAGTTGCGAGAATATTGTATTTGTACTTAATTCCGAGAGGCGGTTTCCTATTTACGTTCTACAAACCTTTGTACAACGCGACACCTAACCCCATCGAAATTTCCAACAACCAAATTGTTAGTCAACTTTCCAACAGTCGGCTTTCGATTTTCGCCAAAACTCCGTGACATTTTAAAAGATTTTCAATTCTGGCACAATGTTAGTTTCATACTTTGCTCGGGGATTTTGTGTCTTTGAAAAACATGTTTGAATTTTACACTGGTGTATTCATAATAATGTTTTATTTTTGTTTCAGGTATGTACGGTTAATCCAGTTTTAAAATGAAATTATAACTTGTAAGTACACAATATTTTACAAGTAAATTCTTTATGGATTCAAAAGTTCGAAAAATCTTGACAAAGTAAATTGAAGACTATTAGGTCTAAAAAACTAAAACTGGTAAAAACGAAAGTTCACTATCCTTAACGCAGCCCTGTATTCAACTAGTAAATGTAGACCATAATTATTCATAAAAACCGATATATTCATTTAAATTCATTATAAGCCTATCATCAAATCAAAGTGGACGATATAAATTGAGAATGGAACGGTCTGCCGAGACAATGTCCGGAAGTTCAATACCCAAGGTACACACCTCTGACCTTTCGAATTATGTGTGTATTGCTTAACAATTATCATTCGCTTTAACGGTGATGGAAAACATCGTGAGGAAACCTACATACCTGAGAATACTCGATAAGAATTTCGAGGGTATGTGAAGTCTGCTAACCCGCATTAGTCCAGCGTGGTGGACTAAGGCCTAAACCCTCTTGGTATAAGAGGAGGTGCTCCGCAGCTCACTGCTCACAGTATTATAATTAAGGGCTGATTGCATTGCAACCTTATCATATATTTCCCTTGCTATTACTATTTAGATATACCCAATTTAAGGCTGTCACTGCACAATGCGGGGCTAGCGTGGACCTTTCATTAAATCAGAAAGTTCATAACCTTTATCATACCCGCATTATGCGCAGGAACGAATCACGGACCGACTCACCGACTGATGTACTAAACTAATATCGGCATTCATACAAAATGTGAATTAACGGACTTGTACTGGGGTACTTGGGAGACGTTAATTCGTCGGGGATAGTGCAATACCTCGTAAGTGATTAAAAGAAAGTTTTGTATTATCAATGCTAAGTTTAGTGTAGTAAGGATCAATCTCAATTGGACTTTTTTTGTCACTTATGCGGTATTGCACTATCCCCGACGAATTGACTGATTTGTAGGACTTTGATATGTAATTGCCCGGCTGGATAAATCTTGATACGTTGAGATTTTTTTGAATGCTGCACCTGATGGTAAGTAGAGTCCAGAAAGACTCGACTGACGAAAGATGGTTAATGGTTATCCTTCGCCTTTCGACATAATTAGGTCGGTTTTAAATCGGATATATACAAGCTAATCCCGGAACTCGCCATATGGGCCAATACTGTTTTATACTGTATAACATCTCATGTCTCATGGGTGAAGAGTATAATGCAATATCAAGCAACGCTTAATTCAAAGTTCTGACGGTGTGGTAGTGATGCTTACCAGCTCGGTTTGTAATGTGAATGATTGTCATTTATAATATGAAAAAATAACAATCATATTGACGCAGTAAAGGATGGTTTTCACATAGTTGTTTGTAAATATTTTAGGTAGAGTTCTGATACTGAGCTATTTTAGTATTTTAAGCTTCTTAGTTTCCTTATTATTACTATATTAGTAAATAATATAAATTATAGCTTATTTGCGATGAAATGTTTTCATATTAATAAAATTTTTAAGCATTCATTCTACTCATTGTGACTTGATCTGATGTCTTCAGCTGTCCATATACTGCACTGCACTGCACAAAATATCATTACAATATACAGTACCGTATTTCCTATTATGAAATAAAAAAATGAGAATTTAGAAAGGTGTTGGATTTTAAACTGCCTCAATGGCGTGGTTGTATTACGGTACGACTGCAATGCTGTGGGCTTGGGTTCGACCCCGGGTAGGGCAAAGTGGTTTTGGATTTTTCTATTCAGTGTCAGCCCGGAGTCTGGAATTTGTGCCCGATATGGCGATAGACTCGTCCTCTAATAGATCATGGGACGGTACACAAACGGCGAAAAGTGGGAGCACTAGTAGCGCCTCTGCCTACCCTTTCGGGCATAAAAAGCGTGAGTGTATGTATGTATGAATGTGCGTCATGTGTTTATTGGGTTTTCGGCAATTTGATAATTGGTAGTAATTGAAACAGCAATACCGACATTTTTGCGGTAAGCTAGTGCTCACACCACAGGCCGTTGAGTTCATCCTGTCCTCTATTTAATCTGTCCACAGCGAGACTGAAATTTAGACTATTTGAATATTTTACATACGAATTCAATATTGCCTATAATTGTCTGCCTCAGTGGCGTAGTTGTATTACAGTACGACTGCAAAGCTGAGGTCTCAGGTTCGATCCCCGGGTCGGGCAAAGTGATATTGAGTTTTTCTATTCAGTATCAGCCCGGAGTCTGGAATTTGTGCCCGATATGGCGATAGGCTCGCCACCTATCACATCATGGGACGGAATAACGGCGAAAAGTGGATGCACTAGTTGCGCCTCTGCCTACCCCTTCGGAGATAACAGGCGTGAGTGTGTGTGTGTGTGTGAATTCAATATTCTCATTCACATTAGTGGACTGCGATTTTTCATATAGTTATATTGCAACGAGCTCATGTATCATCTTTCTCTTACCTCCTCACATTTACTTTTGAGCTTTTTTACAATCACGCTTATTTATCGATAGTAAATATTTCACAGACAAAGTATCTAAAGATATAGAATCTACAAAAGATGTTATTTCTAAAAACTCCATTAATGTATACGATATTTGACCGCAAATTTGGGGTCGCCTCGTCTTATATCGCAAATATTTGACGTGTAACTGATCATCGACATTGTAGAAGGTCGTCCGATATATCAAACATTCTACGTGTTATACTTTCATATCTAAACACGATACGGTCTACGAAAGAATCATTATTCGTGGTTGTTATTAGGAAAAAAACACTGCGGTTGCCAATGCATTTAGATTAAATGTGTTTGTACATGAAACAACTAGCTGTGTCCCGGCCTCTGTTGTGAACAAAATGAGTCACATTTATTTATAAAAATCATCTGTTTGTTATAATATTTGTCCTTTAATTCCCCATCTAGCAAAAATTACGCCACGTCACCAGAGTGCATGCTCCAATATATACATATACATATACACTCACGCCTGTTATCCCCGAAGGGGTAGGCAGAGGCGCAACTAGTGCACCCACTTTTCGCCATTATTCCGTCCCATGATGAGATAGGGGGCGAGCCTATCGCCATATCGGGCACAAATTCCAGACTCCGAGCTGATACTGAATAGAAAAACTCAATACCACTTTGCCCGACCCGGGGATCGAACCCGAGACCTCAGCTTTGCAGTCGTACTGTAATACAACTACGCCACCGAGGCAGTGCATGCTCCAAGCTTGTTATTATAGCTAGATGTGCGTAGTATTTATTAGATCAATGAGTCAGACAAAAATCCTTTATGTATGTAGATTACTAACTCATAAATACTCATGCATACGTAGCACGCACTAAGCTGTAACAATAGAAACTTCTAGAATGTCGGAATTTCTTTTACACGACGAAATAAAACTTCTGCAAATGAAATAAAAAAGTAATCGGAGCTATGTATATTTGGAAACCGAATTATTTTAGAAGTTTGTGCGGTTATATTGTTTTTGCGAATAATTGTAGCTTATTTCTGGATTCGTAATTTTATCCCTAATGTAAAAGTAACAACGATTTCCATTTACGTATTGTTGTTTTCCTCAGTGTTTTTGTTACCAAAAATAAAATGTGATCCCCAAAGTCTTATAATAGAAGCTCAGTAATCGGACTGATGTAATAAATAACATCATTATATTCAAGTATTTATTGTTTTTATGAATACTAAAACCATGGCTTAGATTTCCATATAAGCTAGCATGACTCGTGACGTATGTTCATTGTACGCCTCGGACAAACTTGAAACGAATGCAAATACGTCAAACTGAACGTTTGAATCGAGGTGGTCATTTGTTCACCCATATTTCACTTTGTAAGCCGCATTTCATATCATTTAAATGGGAACGCACGTCAAAACAAGACAATACTAAAATGTGAATAAAACCGTAACAAAGTGCGGATGATGGGCAACAAACGTCATAATTAGTGACGCTTTATTTAATTGTAATTTTAATCACTCATAAATGCATCATCAGCGAATTATTTACTGTTCTCGAATCACGAACATGAAACACGAAACGATCCGTGATCCGCATGTATAGCGGCGTGTGCCGGTGCGTTCGCGAAAGCTAGCACATCGGTGCATGCCGATTTAAAACAACGGAATATTTGAGTCGAAACCGTAGTGGTTTACTCGGATTCCATGCATTCATGCTGGTCAGTGAAATTGTTGCCTTTTTGTACGTATTTTATGAGAAACCGATAATCGTACGTTTGTTCGCGGATTATTCTTTATCGTTTACCTTTGTGCTGTTCCCGTCGAGGTATTAGCTGAGTGAAGTTTAAAAGCGTTTCCGACTTTTACAGAATGACGTTTTAATTGCGAGTTTATCGTGTACAGTAGCTGAGTTAACATTACGGAATTAAAGGAATCATTCATGCTTCGCTTAGATCCGCTACGCTGAAAGTATTATTATTGACTTAATCCTATTTTCACCTTAATATCAAATTTCTAATAAACTAGTAATTAACAACATCCTTGAATGCTGTACTGGGAGTTACATAAACTTGTTATTAAATTATATTACTTTCATTTTGAAAAAAACAAAACAAGATGGCGTGAGTTTGTATGTATCATTTTGATAAATCACAATACTGAAATGAACGTTTTTTTAAATATTTGGTGTTTGATGTTTGTATGATCGATTCTGTGTTTAGCTGTAGCATTACATGTAGGCCGAAAATCTTCGGTCTCTGGATTCGCGTTGTAAAGATGACGTCTAATATTTCGTTAGAGTAACTCTACTATAAGCAGATTATGGATGCTCACCTTATAAACTACATCATATGAGATCAAAATGCTATCAGCATAGCCATAACAGCGATGTGGCATTTCCTATTACCTATGCGACGGGCGGAATGCGAGTGGCCCGGTTCGCGACTCGCAGCCAGCCGGCAGGACGGTGAATCATACCAGCGGAACGGTGCTGAGGTCACGTGGTTGCCTGATGCCGTCATTTGAATTACGTCCTTACTATTAAGGATTCCTCTGAATGGTTAAATTACAGAACCGGATTATCAATATTATTAATTACTCGTTTCACTTTCGATTGTAGATTCAATATCAAAAATATGCGGTAACAACATACAACTTTGTAATAAAACACAATCAACTAACATAATTACCGCAACAGCATATGTAAATTATAATTTTGATCTACATTCATGTAATTCCACTCTAATGATTCAATGTTTTGAACAATTTAAGTGTAAACGCGTGGAATGGATGGTATGTTGCCGCAGAGAATACGCTGGTCAATTCAAAAGGCATCCATTATGGAACGCTGTAACTTTCAAATGATTTATTTAATTCTCCTCTTTATGATGTGATGTATAGAGATGTTAATCGCACGACAGCTGGCCCTACGTTGAGGTCGATATATGGGGGCGTTTATTGGCGAGAATTGGGCGCATCCCGGTTGTTCGACGAAATCGCTATCCGTCCTACGCGCTGTTATTATCTGATGGGACTCGGTACGGACAAACCAGGGTTCGATGTGACGTTAATGTTACGACAGATAGTACTTTCGCCGTCATCATAATTTATAAACGTCGTGAATCATACGACTCCGTTCTTATTTTGCCTTTCGGTGGTAATCCTCTAAGAGTATCGACCGAGTTATTAATGATACTAATTTCTAAAACATACATGGTAACAGATTAACAGAAAATAATGTGTTTTATTGTATGTAGAGTAGGGAGCATGGGACGTACATATCTGATGGCTTCCACGCTGGACTGATTGTCATGTGGAGAGCGTGATGCATTAAACAAGAACAATGATTAAATTGAAACCTTATAGTAATTACAAATGAAATAACGTATTTAAAATGCGTACCATTCTACCGCCAAGCAGCAGTGTGCATGCACTGTTGTGTTTCGGTTTGAAGGAAATTGTAGCCAGTGTAACTACTGGACATAATGAGACTTAACGCCGTATGGCTCAGGATGACGAGCGCAGTGGAATGTCACACAGTACTTTGTAAGTCAATGTGCTGAATGGTGTCGCTACTGTGTATGGGTGGTCGTATTGCGTACCATCAGGCGAACGGCATACTCGTCTCGCCATTCGATGAAATAATAAAAAAAAAAACATGATTTACGCATGAGTTTAAACTTTACATTTTGTCTAACAAGCTTACAACAGTAAAGTTACTTCGAAATGTTGATCAGACTGCCTCATTGTTAATTCTCTAGATAGATCTTAACTATAATGAATTAATTTAAATTACTTTAAATCATTATCAGTGAGATACCCGTAAACGAATTAATTTAAACCATTGGTAGCAAGACACACGTCATAATATTGATTGTCAATACGTGGCCAGTTGTCCAGTCCCCTTCCGTCTGGCAGCGGTCTCGTTAACGACTCATTCATCGGTGACCATCTGGCTATGTGATCATTTGTCCTTTTTATTTCACGTCCTATTTTAAAACCATAAAATGTCTATAAACCTATCTCACCGATTTAATTACGTATTTAAAGTAGGAATGCGATTGTGAAATGAATTCAAATGTGATGATTCAATTTAGATATTATTGGTGGATTTGTGTATAAATATTATTAAGTAATACACACACACACACATTCACGCCCCTTATCCCCGAAGGGGTAGGCAGGGGCGCAACCAGTGCACTCACTTTTCGCCGTTATTCCGTCCTATGATGTGATAGGGAGCGAGCCTTCCGCCATGTCGGGCACAAATTCCAGACTCCGAGCTGTTACTGAATAGAAAACTCAATATCACTTTGCCCGACCCGGGAATCGAACCCGAGACCTCAGCATTGCAGTCGTACCATAATACAACTACGCCACCGAGGCAGTAAGATTAAGTAATAATGTATAATTATTTATTGAAATTAATAAGCGCATTTTCTAATTAGTTAAGTGTATAAAATTTAAAACTACACATTAATTTACTGTAATAAATTAAAGAAGCGCGTCCTATTAAAAATAAATAAAAAACACAACAGATGCTAATAACGGGCATGAGCTTGACAGTAATAAACATTTTTTTACGTTACCGTGTTTTTTTCCAGAAAACAGAGATAACAATATATTCGTGCAACTGTAAATAACAAATGTTACTTTCACTATCAATATGTCAATTTTCCTATAATTCCGAAGGTATTGTACGATCCAGTCTCACGCACGCATGAACAATGTGTAGTTTGTGATTGGATAAGCTCAATTGGTTCTTTGTACTGTTACATTGTACTCGTAGCTCATGTCGTGTTTATTTCTGTTCATTGATGTATTGTGGCCACCTCCGCGGCATGACAAGTGCCGGCTCGCCGTCATTTTACAGTCATTAAAGTTTATTTCTGAATTTAAGTCATCTTATATTAAGTCTTGTTTGCGGCATCATCAGCGTCATGATTCCTCGGGATCAAATTCCCACTGTGATCTGGTCGGAATGAAAAGTAATTTTATATACAGAACATGGTCTATGTAAGCGTTAAATTTCATCCAAATCGGTTAAAAGGTTTGCATAATACAACTACAATGTCCTGCAGCTATATCTTATAATATCAATATGTTATCAGGTTAGGCAAAATCATGTTGTCAATATAAATTAGTGTGTTTTTTTTCTAGTAAATATAACTGTAAAAGTAACAACTAAAGGAAACGCCACAACAACACAACACAAGCTTCTACGGCACATACGTCGCTCAATTAAAAGCCGTAAGAATTGCTACAACACAAACCTCACTAAAATAAGAGCTATAAGAATTACCATAACAAATACGTTGTTATTTTGATAAGAGTAGAGCTGTGATTCCGCTGACCGCGACAGACTGCAGACGGCAACAGCATGTGCCGCGACGGCAGACGGCACTACTATGCAGTATTAAATTGTATGAGACCGTTTCCGCACACGACGGCAAATGATGCGCGGCAAGTGACGTTTTACCGGTCTGCCGTCTGCCGCGTCCTGCGGAATCACAGCTTAAAAGTAAATTTGACTATTACCGTCAATGGAAAACTAGTCAAAGTGTAAAACCATATTAAACGAATGGTTCTCTGGACCTGTTAGGCCGCTATCAAGTGTCAACTTCCGTAGAGTTCTGGGTTAGTATTAACCCGTTCGTCGACATGATTGATATTTCCAACGGATGCAGACGACCTCCTAACTTAGCTGCATGACAGCGGCGCAACGAGATGCGGGTCAGCCTTTCACTATGAGAAATGGATTACACATATTCCTATCATAGGAGTTAGAGATGATCCTTGCAACATGCTTGGATTTGATTTCTGTGTGCTAATCCTACTAATATTATAAAGGCGAAAGTTTGTAAGAATGTATGGATGTTTGGATATATGGATGTTTGTTACTCTTTCACGCAAAAACTTCTGAACGGATTTCGATGAAATTTGGCACACGGATAGATCATGTCCTGGATTAACACAAAGGCTACTTTTTATCCCGTGAAAACATAAAGCGGGACTTTTATCCCGGAAAAACTTTTTAACGCGGGCGGAACCGCGGGCAAAAGCTAGTAAATAATAGTTTATAAATACAACTATCGAATCTATGTTAATGTAATAAAAATCTCAAATGAAAATCTACAAAAACTCGAATCGAAATCGATATCATGACATATTTTCTTAAATTTATACTCTATACTAATATTATAAAGGTGAAGAGTTTGTTTGTTTGAACGCGCTAATCTCAGGAACTACTGAATCGATTTTGAAAATTCACTAATAGGAAGCTACATTACTCCTGATATGAGTGCTATAGGCTACTTTTTATCCCGGAAAAATATTTTTACCCCGGAAAAACTTTTCCACACGAGTGAAGCAACGAGCAAAACTAGTGAGTAATGTTCATACAACTTTTTACTTCGAATTACATTTACAATATTTCTATATAAAAGTTTTAAGGTGTTATAAAACAAGATTTGCTTTAAATAAACTGAATTTCCAAGAAGCAATAACACTACAATTAGTATAGTTATGTAGAGTGTTTCGCAGACCTGGGAAGTAATTTCGTGGTCCGTGGCATTCTCCAATCACCAAAGTAATCCAAGGCGAATTTTAGTTCACGCTTTACATACCAGTACCTTTACAATATACATTGTTGTTAAATTGTGAGAGGTTTGGGTCATAGATTTAAATATTATGTTTATTGGTGAATTCTGTCGAATACGAGGCCGCCTATGTAGGTAGCACAGTAATGTCTATTCTTACCGCCAAGCACCAGTGTGCATACACTGTTAAGTAGCGGTTAGAAGGACACTCTAACAAGCGTAATTACTGGGTATTATGAGACTATACATCTTATGTCTCAGGGTGACGAGCGCAATGGAGTGCCATTCAGTTACACTCTGTCACTTTGTTATTCAAAGTTCTGTATGGTTTTGCTACTGTTTATGGGCGGTCATATCGCCTACCATCAGTGTGCCGATGCTTTAAAAGTGCCCCCAGGGGCACAACAAATAACTAAAACCACCATAACATATATGGTATACTAGATTTCGCCCGCGGCTCCGCCCGCGTTAAAGAGTTTTTCCGGGATAAAAGTCCCGCTTTTTATTTTCCCGGGATAAAATGTAGCCTATGTGTTAATCCAGGACATGATCTACCCGTGTGCCAAATTTCATCGAAATCCATTCAGTAGTTTTTGCGTGAAAGAGTAACAAACATCCAGACATCCAGACATCCATACATCCATACATACTTATAAACTTTCGCCTTTATAATATTAGGATTAGTAGGATTATATTACCGTTTGCTATGAAAAAAACTTGATAAAGGTCGCAGAAACACGCAGAAATCAGGATGCATGTCGCTTTTGACAGGTCCGTCTGGAAATCTTTAGGGGAGGCCTATGTTCAGCAGTGAACGTCGTGTGGCTGATGGTGATGATGAAGAAAACTAAAATTATTTTTAATTCATATTTATTACTTTGGACAGCTGGTAGAAGGCCTTTTATTTGTTTATTTTATTTAAGATACTCCGGTTTCTGATGCAAAAAATATTTAACATTGTCGAAGATACTAATCGCCCTATAGTTAATAAAAAAAAGTCGGAATCCAAACACCGCGGAATTTGAACTTGCTACCACTGGTTTAGTAGCCGCTTAGTACACCTAGCTACGGAATTCGTTAAAGAATACTAAAATTGTATTTATATGTAAATTCAAAAACCATACTTTCTGCATGTTAAATGTGAAGAATGCGGAATTTAAGCATTACTCACATTGCCCAGACCGTTCCCGTAGTGGCCGTAGTTAATTCAATCGGATGCGTTCGACAGATAGCCGCGACCCCGCCCGACCGGCCGGCCCTTTAGGGAAATGGTTTGAACACTCGCTTTGATTCCAAACCTCCCGTCTAAACTCGCTAAATATCTCTCCACTTGTTTTCGTTCGGTACATTGATTTAATCTAACGCTAATAATAAAGCAGTGAAATTGCGTGAAACGAACTCCCTTGATATCCGCGCAAATGACAAACCTGTCTCATACTTTGAAAATATCTCAGAACAAGGAGATTCTACTAAGCGTTATGATTGGGAGGAACAATTTCCCGACGGGACAGAAAGCATAATTTCCTGAGAGTTCACGAGCTGGGGCGAAACGGCGCTCTTCAAAATATTATTTTAAGCTTTCGCAGTCATATTTCAACGCACTACATTCTTCGGCATTACTTCCATACAAATTTTTGTTCTAAATGAGGCTTCATGAAATGGGTTACGAGAATTCCTTTTGAAATGTACTACGCTACTAAAAGCAAATGATCAAAGAGTTAATATTGATTTTATGTTCGGCGCAAACTGCGCTGCAAACTCTCGGGCACAGAAGTGTATATTGCGATTTATTTTTGTCACATTTAACTGAGACTAAGGCATAAACAATTCAAAATGTACGCACGAATTATAGCTCGGTTTTTGCTTCCGTATGCGCGACTTCCACTAACTCGAGCCAAAAACGCAAATGTACGATTCCCAGTTTTAATTCGTTTATGTCTGTGCTATTTTAACATGCGAGACCCGTTCAAAATACAATATGCACACAAGACGAGGTATCGAGAATACATTGGAGACACTATGCAACAATTTCGACTGACATGCATTATCCTGAGAATATAAAAAGCATGTCTGAATTTATTTATGCAGCGACGGTCGCTTCCTTGTTCATTGTAATATGCGTTGTAGTGTTTAGTCTTAAAGGAATACCTTTGTGGCGAATACTTCCGTGAAATATATTTATGTAGCCCCGCCGAGCGCAACCCGGAAGCAGTTCAATTAAGTCTGGTATTTAAGGTTGCCATCCGACGCCAAGCTCTGATTGCGCCTCACCTCCCCCTGCCCGAGGGAATTCCTATCTTCCTTTTAATTTTCGAATACAATAAATATTCTTTCTCCAACATCTTTACGATGAAACGGAGACCATAAATCTGAAAAATTAAACCTTCACTTGACAAGACATAAATACGTTTCGTCTTACTTTATGAAGATTCCGTATTGACGCCCTTTACAATGTAAAGCTTTTCGAAATCTGCAAAATCATCGACAGTAATCCCGACAATCCTTTGTTCGACAATGTTTTATTTTTAGAATAGGTATATAAAGTACATGTAATATAGTAGTAAATTATAGACGGCTTTAAAGGGTTAGCTGAGCCCGGTATTTTGCAATGCCAAAGACATGCCGAGGCGGTTGGGCTAGGTCGGTTGACGTAAACTATCTCAACAGTTTATTTAAAGTTTTATACTATTTTTAGACTCGTTGACGTGAACAAGCCTGTCCTATATAAAGGCCCACATGTGCAGCATTTAATTACAGTATATTATATGTTCCTTACATGTGCCGTCAAAGGATTCATTGTTCACAACAATTTATAAATCCGCCATCTAGCCAGCTGAACGAGAACTATATTTACTTAAGCCCCATTTTATTTTTTAAAGAAAATAATACATGTAAAGCCGTATCCAAGTTCAAAGTTAATAAATTATCCGTTATTTAAAGTTGATTGCGTTTACGAAGAGCTTCAGAGGCAAAGAGGGCTTAAAATCTTTAGCGATTTGTAAGCATATGTTATTTATACAGCGGGCAGGGCTGTGCGGGCGCGCGGACGCGGGGCTCGGTGCGAGTCGGGATGAAATGTGAACGCAATGAGCACGCTCGGTCTCATCTCCGGTATCGTTTCACTTAGCGCGCCCATTCCTGAGCGGACACACTTCAATACTCTAGGGCGGGTGAGGCCGACCAACAACGAACGCGCTCGCTGGAATCGACATTGAAATTCTTTATATACACATCGATATAGGTAATCCATGTGTAGCTAAAAAACTGGGTGTCAAATGTTGCGGCTAAAGAGAACTCTGACCTAATTTTGAGTTATAATATGTTTGTGGAAAATATCTATTTTATGTTCTCGAATTTTCTTTGTCCCATGTCCATTTTTTAATGAGAAACCTAGTAAATTTGCCATTTTCCTGAAAAGTCTAGTCTCTAAGCATATTTCTGATTTTTAGAGAAAGTATAGCAGTCTACATCAACACCACAGTACATTATTATGAAACAACAACAATTCCAAGTAATAGCTGGCAACGTGCGAAGTAAACTTTTTTAAGGTTTTGGCATGTTATTTAATGGTACCCAACTTTTAGCTGTTCTAACATTTGTTACAGAATGCTATCTTGAAAAGGATTGTAAAATAACTCCTTTTGACAATAAATTAAAGTTGCTGTCGATTACAAAATATTTTATAAATAATATTATAAAGGCGAAAGTTTGTAAGAATGTATGGATGTTTGCATGTTTGGATGTATGGATGTTTGTTACTCTTTCACGCAAAAACTACTGAACGGATTTCGATGAAATTTGGCACACGGGTAGGTCATGTTCTGGATTAACACAAAGGCTACTTTTTATCCCGGGAAAATATAAAGCGGGACTTTTATCCCGGAAAAACTTTTTAAAGCGAGCGGAGCCGCGGGCAAAAGCTAGTATTTTATAACACTGTCTTGCTTCCCTTCTTTTATTAATACTTGTAAGCAAGGAGCAATATTCAAGAAATATAGCCACAAATTGCCGCAGAATTATAGCACGTTACTATATTGCAAAACAATCCTATGTAAAAAACAGTGTACTTACATTGATTATTTATCATTTTTATTTTACATCTAAGGCAAGTGGAAATAACAAATCCTACTAATATTATAAAGGCGAAAGTTTGTAAGAATGTCTGGATGTATGGATGTAGGGATGTATAGATGTTTGTTACTCTTTCACGCAAAAACTACAGAACGGATTTCGATGAAATTCGGTACACAGGTAGATCATGTCCTGGATTAATACATAGGCTACTTTTTATCCCGGGAAAATGTAAAGCGGGACTTTTATCCCGGAAAGACTCATTCACGCGGGCGGAGCCGCGAGCAAAAGCTAGTATACAATATAAATTAGGCTAAACAATAAGAAGTACGTAGTGTGAATGTGTGAATAAAAAGTGGACGATAGCCTAGTTGGGGAAGTGGACGATAGCCTAGTTGGGAATGGAACGGTCTGCCGAGACAATGTCCGGAGGTTCGAAACCCAAGGCACACACCTCTGACGTTTCGAAGTTACGTGTGTATTGTTTATCAATTATCGTTCGCTTTAACGGTGAAGGAAAACATCGTGAGGAAACCTGCATACCTAAGAAGTTCCTTATAGGAATTTCGAAGGTATGTGAAGTCTACCAACCCGCACTAGGCCAGCGTGGTGGACTAAGGCCTAAACCCCCTCAGTAGAGGAGGCCCGTGCTCAGCAGTGGGCAGTATAATAATACAGGGCTGGTATTATTATATTATTATTAATAAGAAGTACAAATGGCGGTCTTATCGCAATTAGCGATTTCTTCCAGACAAGCTTTCTCATCCAACAATTCTAAACGTAATAACTTTTCGTTTTACTTTAGTTATACAACTCACAATTATATAAATTGATATCGCAGAAGAAACGGCTATAAATAAATTCATAGCCCTTAAAGAAAACATCAGATAAATCAGTCCGTGTTTCAATTCATGCCTTTGTTTAGCTGTCAGCCAATCCGCAACGTTTGTTTTTCGTTAATTAACTTTACCATTTATTTCAATGACACCCCACGTACTGCCGCTTTTAGATTGGTTATAGCGAGGTAAATATTAGTCAACGTTATCGCTTTTGGCGATGCTGATAAAACGTACGTATGAATTGAGAGAGTTAAGTAGTTTTTTATGTTCAAACCGTGATCTTATACATTTTTTCTTAATTTTTTTACCTTCACAGAGATATTTATTATAGCAGCTTTCTTACTTATGAAGTTATTAGTGTAAGCGGCTTCGCTCGCGTGCAAACATTTCCCACTACAAAGGTTCCGGTAGCGCGTATTAATAAATCGGTCTCAAGTTTGAGTTACATCTCAAGTAGACATAATGTATTGAACTATTAATACAATATGTGCACTTGAGATGTAACTCAAACTTGAGATTGATTTATTAATACCGCCGTAAGACACATTACGACGCCAGTACCATATGCTTAAAGATATACATGTATACATATACACTTACGCCTTTTATCCCCGAAGGGGTAGGCAGAGGCGGAACTAGTGCACCCACTTTTCGCCGTTTTTCCGTCCCATGATGTGATAGGGGGCGAGCCTATCGCCATATCGGGCACAAATTCCAGACTCCGAGCTGATACTGAATAGAAAAACTCAATATCACTTTGCCCGACCCGGGAATCGAACCCGAGACCTCAGCATTGCAGTCGTACCATAATACAACTACGCCATCGAGGCAGCTACTGCTTAAAGAATCAGATAAAAAATATCCATTATTACATGAATCCAAATTACCAGGATAAAAGTAGCCTATGTGTTAATCCGGAACATGATCTACCCGTACTCCAATTTTTATCGAAATCTGTTCAGCAGTTGCGTTTACTTTTAACAAACCGACGGCTCCGTAGAACAAAGTCGTATATGCAAAATGTTAGCTTTTCAGTAGAGCGCTTTGAAAGTCGTTAGTTTGTATTCATGTGCGAATTAGTGCTATTTTCACACATTAAGTTCAAATTTGTTACTGAACCCTATAGAATATAATGTTTTGTTCACTATAACTTGTGATTTTCACAATTAACTTAGTCTTTCAAAGCGCTCTACTGAAAACCTTCATTTTGCATATACGACTTTGTTCTACGGAGCCGTCGAAACATACAAACATCCATTTCGACAAACTTTCGCATTTATATTAGTAGTCAGAAGTAAAATAAGAATGTGCTATATAATTACTTCATCAATATCATCTCAATCAGTACGTCTGTTAAATGTTTCTGTTGCATAACTAATGAATTAATGACAAATATTATTGTTTCTATATTGAACATTCTCCAGTTTGGTATACGTCTATTTTATTTTATACATTAGATTGAATATACGTGGTACTCATTTTACGAACATAAAATTTTACGTTTCACTATGAAAAGCGAAAATGTGTCGAAGAAAATAAAAAATAACGCTGACACATCCAGCGGTTTTGTGCGATGGCGGCCACCACTCGGTTTTATAACTCAGTAAATCCGAACAGCTAGGGTTAGCAGACGTGAAAAATACCGTTGATTAATCCCGGACTTGGATACACATTCCGGTCATTGCCTATACTTTTTGTTACATGGTATTTTTATGCAATTGATTAACATTTTTTATTATTTCTATAAACAATTTGGAATAATTTCCTTTATCACTAAAACCTATAGGAAACAAATTTCCCAATTTTACCGGAAATAATCAATATCCCGGTGTTCTCCGAAACATACCCCTTTGTATGGCAACCTTGGTAACAGCACACTAGCCGCGGTTACTTTAGCACTACATGCCAGTAAATCTGCGACGAACTACCCTTTGTTCGTTCAAGAAAGAAATCGCTTTAACTACTTGGTTCATTGTATTACCACTTACTACTTAGTATTGTTAAAGTACTTACTACGTAATATTTTAGCTGTACATTTATTTATTAATGCTTTTTTGCGATCATGACTAACACATATTCAAGAAGCTTTATTTTCATTTGTGTCGAGGTATAAATGGTGAAAATGTGATTTGCTTAAAAAACTAGTGATATGTATTAACTTTTCTTAAAAAAATAAAAAGTGTTTAATTGCAATGCAAGCAGCCCTATATTATATATTGCCCACTGCTGAGCACGGGCCTCCTCTACTACTGAGAGGGGTTACGCCTTAGTCCACCAGCAAAAATATGATAGCATAAAAGACTTATTATCATTACGTAGAGTCGTGGCTATATTATCTACAAAGTTTACCCTGCCATCAAACCGATCAGAAACTGTCATCGAAAAACAATCACACGTTCGAGAGTCTATAATTGAACAGCAGATTTCCTGAAGCGTCAATACGCCGATTTTATTTCTCGTTTGAGAGAGTACATTTGAGCTGTTAGCAGATAAGACACCACTGTTTCTTCGTTGAAATTTATTACCCTGTAAATTCCCCGGCCGTGGCGCCAATGACTTGCACTAGCCCTTCCCCCTGCCCTCCCTCCAGATCAACGCTTTTAAAACATTTCCCAACGCACGCCAAGGGGGACATTAATTAATTTTGCCTCTCATGTGTTCCAATGTGTCTGTGAAACTTTTTGTTGCTTCGTTCGTACGCAGACCTTGATCCACGGTTTCGGCACTTCTTTCTTATTATGAACGTAGAAAAATAAGTCTTATTGAGCTTTTTGGTGTAACATTTATAACCTAGTTGGGATTATATCCGTTAGATGTGAGGCAACGTTACATAGATTTAATTCCGTTCTCAAAGTAGAAAGTAGCCTACCTACATAGAACATATTTCCACAACGTCCAATGTTTGTCTTGTAAATATTTAGCTTGTCGTGGAGTCGAATGTACTTCCGTTGGGGTCTGTTTTGAAATACTTATAGCAATGTAGAAGTCTGTGGAGCGTTACTAAGATTTTTTGTAACTGGAATAACGTATCCTTTTGTAATACGCGCCGATATACCCGAAGTTAAAATTAATATCAGTAATGCGACAAGGGTAAAAACGCGGATAAAATTTGCAAGGTATAGTACCATTGATTAAGCTACTCCTAAATTGTATAGATATTCACAAAGCGCGTTGAATTTAGTCATGTAGTATTCTAAGCGTGTATAAATAGCGTAGTCACTATAAGTATACACTGGCACGTGTCTGGCGTAGAGCTCATGAACTTTCCTATCTGACGTTTTTTGGCGACATCCTCACTATTGTTGTACACATTAGTGGCGGGCTAGAGGTCCCCTAATCTACCCGTCCCTACGCCTTTGTACTGAAATCCGAGCGCACTCCGATTGCCAATGACTTGCACTTTAGTATATCAAGTTAATAGTGTCCGCGGCGGCGCGCCCCGTCCCTCCGAGTGGGTGAGCGCCGTCGAGCGACGCCTCACGCCCGCCACCGAAGCACACTTACCACTCGCCACTATCTACGTAGCGCCGCGCTGCTACGAAACTTAAATGTACCGAAACCGACACTAATGTACTGCCGCTACGCGCCACGGTCATAACTATATGAGGTATAAGTTTACTTTATGACAACTTATAACGTAACCTACTTAAAAAGTATCACAAAATGACTAGTGATTGGATTTTATAGCGTTTATAAAAACCGTTACGCCGTAGAAAGTCGCGAACGGTTAATGAAGGCGGCAGAAAAATTCAAAAAGCGACGATATTAATTTTTCTCGCATACGCGGTGACCGGGCAGATACGATATAACTGCAAACTGCAACCGCACTGTTACTAAGTTGTTAATGATACTCGGAAAAACGTCAAGAAAAAGTAAGTAGGCATGTTTTATTAATTCTCCGTACACACGGCGCGGCCGCGGAATGGAGGCGACTGCCATTTTTCTGCGGACGAGATTTAAATATGGAATTCCGGTGTGCGAGCGGGAGAGGCGCGTGCCATTGACCTTGCTATCGCCAGGGCCGCGCACGCGCCGCGCCGCCCGCCCGCGCCCGCGCAACACACATTGCACTCTGCGCTCTGCACTACACTTTATTACATTATTACTATTTATCAGTTATCTCAACTGCACGCCTGATTATAAATATAATATTATAATAATAATATTTATTATATTTTGTTGTCTATGAAAATGCCACATGCAAATACGCATCGCGGCACGAACTCTACAATAACAACATTATCGTATCGGCGTCTTATTTACATATTACATTGTTATTAAAGTAAATAAATGTAGGGGCACTTATAAGACTAAAAACAACTTATTATGACCTATGCTATCTTTCAAATTCAAGCGGACGGTCCATACATAATCGTAATGAAACAAACAAGGATCGTACTTTCTCTCTAAATATTTCTCGGGTGATATGATATTATACATCTATATAGGCCTTAACCCTCTCAGTTGTAGTGGAGACCCGTGCTCAGCAGTGGGCATGATATAATACAGGGCTGATATGTTGGTGGATGATAGACATCTACATATTTGGCATTTGCCAAGTTTTTATGGTTGCATCTTTCAAGAAAACGCGTCGAAAGATAAACATTATGCGTTTGGTTAGCAGTGATACCTTGCTAGTAACATCCGCTGTGAGGATTCAATCTAAAACACCAATTAAAACTATACTTCGAAATGTAAACGACTTTCATTCTGAAAACACGTTCAGTAGACAGAACACAACAAGACACCGAGTGCGTCGCATTCACGTATGCCTTCGCAACGTAACATTGATTTAAAAACAAAGCACCATGGCGCTACCTTTTTTCATTCTACTATGACAAAAGGCGCTAATTAACGCACACCTTTGAACACATTTTACGTTCACATTGCAGAAGCTGATGCCGATTTCACGTATTTAAATAAACGCTAGGAATTTGTGCAATACCGTAACGCTATAGACAAAACGACAATATTGAAAGCGCATGCGACGCGAGACTCAAACACCGACGGCCGACGAAACATGCTGAGTACTTAATTAGGGAAATTGCTCTCTGTTTACATACCTATGTTGGAAACTTGCCTAAACTACCGACGAGCAATCAGGGCCATTGTGAACAAAAGCGATGCGAAATGAATGTATGCATGACGGATGCGCGTATAAAAATAGCCATGTCATAGTCAACCGAAAGGAGATTCAAAACGGCCGTCTGGCAAGCTTGTTCGTTTGTTATTTCGATTAAGCATTAATGTAAAAAGCATCCGCTTTGTCTACTTGGCAATTTGCTTAATATACAAAGGTTTTTCGATTTCGAAGTCCAGTATTAATTTTACGTAAAACTGATTATTTATACGAGATAGTGATGGATACGCCATCTGTCACAATGTGGGATGGAAATTCCACTGATTAAATGCATGTGCATTCATTACAACGGCGGCAATAAGGGGGCAACTGCCTATCCTTCGAAAACACGTTGTGGTAATATACATTTACATGTGTTTATTTGTGTCTCTGTGTGTTTATTAAATTCCACACGTTATCAATAAGGCTATAAATAAGTTGCAAAAAATTATACAGGTTTATAAACAAGTGTTTTCGCAGTTATCACTTCGTTATGATACACTAGTTTCTCAATACAGCGCTAAAACACTTTCATTTTTATAAATTGTTTTGTGACGTAATGGGAATTTAAAACATTTGTATTTATAGTTGAGTGGATATCGAAAATAAAATCAAGTGATGGGTAATAAAGTTTTATATGCAAATAAAAAGAATCGCTTAATTTGTACCGTATAATGTTTATGATTTCTTATGAAAATTCGAAGACATTTTTCTGTGTCCTCATGAAGTCGAGCACCTGTACGAATTTTTGGGAAAAATCTTTCCTCGTTCGAGTATCGGATGATGCAACTTGTAAAGCAGCGAGGCGAGTATTAACGTAGCACGAGACCGCACAATAACCGCCTAAAGCTTAGCGTAGACCAAGCGGAACGCAGCCAAGAGCCATTGTGATTACAATCAATAAAGAACTAGAAAACAACAAAAAAAAACAACTGAACGCGTCAGCAGTCAGCACTTGATGTCTTCATTACGCGCGATCGAAGTGCATTTTTAGTAACGTTACTTCCATCGTATAAAAAAGTAATACAAAGTGCACGTAAACGGCCAGTGCTTAACGCAAAAGACATGGCAGTTTTACCGAATCATAAAATCAAATAGCCGACGGATGAATCGAAAAGCATGTATAAATACATAAAATTCTGGGAAGATGTAGGACCACCGCAGTGGCGGGCCTATTATGGCACAAGTATTTGTCATCCGAGATGGCGCTGCGGTCAGACTCCGGTTGCATTGACGTACAACGAGTACGGTAAATATATTGATTATCTTATTTCAATACGGCGAATAGCCGCCCCGATGCGCTGAATATATCGTTGTTGTCAAACCAATGTCTGCTATGTGTAAAAAGTTCAATTTTGAGATACGGGGTAAAAATATTCTCATGTAAAATTTTGATATTGAGTTTTCTCTTCAGTATCAGCTCGGAGTCTGGAATAAGTGCCCAATATGGCGATAGACTCGCCCCCTATCACATCATGGGACGGAATAACGGCGAAAAGTGGGTGCCTGTTGCGCCTCTGCCTACCCCTTCGGGGATAAAAGGCGTGAGTGTGTGTGTGTGTGTGTGAATGTGAGTGTGTAATACTTTGAGACAAAATTTGCACATGGCATATTTTTCCTACCGCTCATAGTCCGCCGAGTAACGATTAGAATCACATAGCGGCTTTTATATATCAAATTTTTGGGGGCAAACTAATCATATAAGTCAAAATATAGAAAACTCATAAAAGTGCACATAGTAGATATTGATTTGATAACGACGATATTTCATACAGTAAAGTTAACACAAGTTGACAAATAGGCAAAAGGTTAATGCAAACTAAGTTGAAATTAACCAATGAGTCGCTCATCAAATACCAACTACATGAGCCAACAACATTGTCGATATTGCATTCAATAATTACAATTAAATTTATGAGGACTAAAATACAATCTTGTTATAGAATGAACGAAATAATCGTACAAATTTTAATTATCAGACTATTCCCGTTATAACTGATGTAAATAAATTCTTTTATACGTCTTATATTGCTCTAAACGGTGATACGAGAATCAGTGTAAGCTTTCCGTTGTTAATGTATTTCTTAGCTTTCCTATTTCTCTGTTCTTAGCTGCCATATTTTCTATTATGTTTCGAGACTATTATTAGTTTTGTCAATCGATCAGATTTTATGTATATACGAAATTCAGTAGAATTCAAAATCGTCATTATAATTAAGTATCTTAGTAGATCATTTCAGCGTGTCACACGCTGCCTCGGACACCAAAAGGTGGACACGGCACGGTGTTTCGGGGGCTTCTGAGCCCCCGCAACAGGAAAAGGACCGCAAAAACGCGGTACGCGCAGGGGCGGTTGCGGACGACAACTTAGACGTGAGTCGGAGGAAGCCCGCAGCCGTCCCTAATGAGCCGAAGATGGCCATTTTAAAAAAAAAAAAAAAAAGTAGATCATTTCGCCCGTTCAAATGAAATTATGTTGAAATAAAACTATTTTGTGGGTTTTATCGCGGTTTATAATGTTTAATTTCTCCGTAAAAGAGTTTTATTTCAATGTCTAACTTTCGCGTAAATATAAGATCATAATGAATTTATGTGTTAACTGGTGTACTAATTGATACCTCAGAAATAATAATACTGGGTTTCACTCTAAGCTTAGAATGTATTACAAGCACTAAATCAATTACATTATTCAACACTAGACTAGATTTTGCCTGCGGCTCCGCCCGCGTTAAAAAGTTTTTCCGGGATAAAAGTCCTGCTTTTCATTTTCCCGGGATAAAATGTAGCCTATGTGTTAATCCAGAACATGATCTACCTGTGTGCCAAATTTCATCGAAATCCGTTCAGTGGTTTTTGCGTGAAAGAGTAACAAACATCCATACACACTTAAAAACTTTCGCCTTTATAATATTAGTAGGATTATTTACTATACCTGACCCACGAATAATATCTCTAAGTAATTCTTTAAGAACACACCTATAATAAGTAATAATAACGTTCCGCCGAACATCATGATCAATATAAAAGGAAGTTCTTCCCAAGAATTAATCGAATAGAAGCAAATCACGGTGATAATGCATAATCACGGTATTCAATATTCTATCGAGAAAATATTTTTGTCACTGAAACAATGACCCTCGTGAATCATCGCATTGGTGTCTATCACTGAAATTTCATTCAAATTTGTGCAAGATATTGCAAATCACTGAAACGGAGTCGAATATTTTAACATAAATTTGTAAACTTGCGAATTTGAAGTCTCCTTCGAATTTGTTTAGCGTCTTGGCGAACACTCGCCGATCCCTCGCAGTTACCGCGTAATTCCATGTAATTCGTATTATCGTTTCTAACGTGCAAGAGTATCGCCTGACTATCCATTTATCGGTTAAGGCCCGTACTAAAAGACCCTTCTTCACTTAATTAAAATAGCTCCTAGGTAAACGTATTCGGTCTCAGTTCGTGATAAGGACTGTTTACTAGTTTTACGATTATGGTCACATCACTGGTCCTGATAGACGGTGACTGCGTCGTCTGCTCAACCTTTCTATTCATGAACGGCTGAGTGAAATTAGCAATCTAACATTTATTTGTTGAGTTTGTGATGTATAGAACTCTTAGATTAATGAAGTTGATGTTTGCTCTCGGGAATGTATTCATGTAGGCGTAACGTGATTCTGCACAGTTATTAAATCTTCTAGCTAATAATCATAGTTGCATAATACAAAACATGCAAAGCGGCAAGAAATCATGAATCTATAATATTATAAAGAGGAAAGATTTGATTGTTTGTTTATTTGCATTGTATAGGCTCCGAAACTACTGGACCGATTTTAAAAAATCTTTCACCAATATATTTCTACATTACCAGCACTTGTAACATATGCAACTTTTTATCCCGAGGAAAAATAAAGCGCCACTTTTATCCCGGAAAAACTCACTCACGCGGGCGGAGCCGCGATCAGACTTCTAGTGTTACATGAATATATCGTTTTCTCCATGTCATTTGCTGCAGTATCTTAAAAACAATTGAATGACGACGCGCAAGAAACGCCGCCGTTGAATATTTATTGTTGTGAATGTATTGATTTTTCATCAGCTCGTTTGCTGGTGCTTGGTGCACGTACAACACGCGTTGTTATAACAGTTATCTTTCCCATAAATTATTTATAAGTTTGGAGCCCCCTTTTCCCTTCGCGCCCCGCCTCCGGCACGGCGCACGCGCATACGGGCTTCAATATGCAGGAAATGTAACAATTAATTACACATTGAATACTCTATTCAGCTTATTGTCATCGTATATTTCTTTTATTAAACGTTTTATGGATTGATTACCGCTTATATTGTTGTCTATGATGTATAATAAAGATCAACTGATAGCTATGTATTGAGTGGAGAACGTCTCTCTATTCAAAGAGTATGTGCTATGATTCGTAATGCATTAGCATTGGGACGATCTTTTTATCTTATCTTTTTCTTTTTTTTTCTTCTTGCAGTAAAATTATATGGATATGTAAATAGACTGCATAAATAAAATACTGACTTCTTCGAAGCACCGTCTGTGTGCAAGTATTTCATGGTAAAAAGTAATCAAATGTAACTAAAATATTACAAACTTTCAACAACGTCTGTAAAGATGTATTGGTGTAGAATTTTTAATGTTTAAAACATGAATGACGTTCAATCAAGGTGTATTATTGCATTTACATGAATACCATTCACCGCATTTCTCACGAGGAATAAGTGAAAATAAAAATTCACAAACATCCGGTACTCAAGAGTGGATGTTAATTGCTTATTTATGATGCAAACTTACGATATGCATTCTAATAAAAAGAATGCTTCAATTTATTTGATGCAGTTTCATATTTTTGTTATTGTACTAATACACAAACTGAAAAAGATTCTGCAATTATATATGGAAATAAGTTTTCGTTAATTTACAAATCTAATCTTTTATCTAAAAAATGCACAGGTACAACTTTTAAACAAATTAAACAGAATTTTCGGATTAATACACTTGCCTCTGTTTATCTTCCACCACCCAAAAGTTGATTGGGTGAAAATGCCTATGGCATTAAAACCGGCCGTGTATCTTTTATGTGTACGAAGAGTATAATAAATAAATGACTGCCTAGGTGGCGGAGTTGTATTTTGGTATGACTGCAATGCTGAGGTCTCGGGTTCGATCCTCGGGTCCGGCAAAATTATATTGGATTTTTCTATTCAGTATCAGCCCGAAGTTTGGAATATGTTGCTGACGTGGCGATAGTCTCGCCTCCTATCACATCATGGAACGGAATACGCAAGGCGAATGTGGGTGCATTAGTTGCGCCTCTGTCTACCCTTTCGAGGATAAAAGGCGTACATAAACGGTGCGGGGATAAATAGTGTGTATATATATATGTATGTAAAAAATACGAGAATTTACGACAAAATTTCTCATGTCACGGACCTTATGGGAAGATGTCGTCGCTATATCCCTTTTTGTAAATTAGCGCTATTTTTAATCCGGTTCAAAGGATATTATAACGAATAAACTTTTGATAATAATTAACACTTACAATTATTAATGTAGTGACGAATGCATATTTTTCTGTAGAGCGTTCCTATCTTGCCTCCGACTGCCTCGGTGGCGTAGTTGTATTACAGTACGACTGCAAAGCTGAGGTCTGGGGTTCGATCCCCGGGTTGGGCAAAGTGATATTGAGTTTTTCTATTCAGTATCAGCTCGGAGTCTGGAATTTGTGCCTGATATGGCGATAGGCTCGCCCCCTATCACATCATGGGACGGAATAATGGCGAAAAGTGGGTGCACTAGTTGCGCTTCTGCCTACCCCTTCGGGGATAACAGGCGTGAGTGTATATGTATATGTATGTACGTTCCTATCTTGCTCGTCATGATACTTTAGAACTGCAATAACTAGTTTTTAGATTTCATTATATTATGTATGAGTTAATTTAATTTTCTACTTACGATTACATTTCATTCGGATATACATATTAGTATTTATTCAAGTTTATTACACTGTAATAATTTATTCCTTATTAGAATTCCGGACCATGGATTATGTGCTAACAAATTATACAACGCCTCGCCTAACTAGGCAAGACAATTCGTTTGCACCGCTCGTTACAATCCTAACTAATCCGAGCAGAAGCTCCTGATTTGTACCGCACGATAGAGGAACTGGTTCCGGTAGTTGTCATTCAATGCAAACCATAAGTAAATAGTGCGTCCGCGTCCCGCTCCGGCAGGAAAGCCAAGGCAGGCGGGTTATTATGTGAAGCACGTCACACGTGATGAGGCGAGACGTGAGGCGTGCGGGGTGTCACGTCACGCGGACTCGGCGACACGCGCGACGTGCGACGTGTCGCCGGCGCGTCGCCTGTGCCGTATACATTGGCGACAGTTCCGGTGTATCGCCTCCGGGGCCCGCAACCCGTTCCGAGAGACTGATGACCGCAACATAACGGAACTCGATACCACTAGAGAGGCCGGCCCTGCGTATACGCACCCGCCTTGTTAACCGCGCCATTCATTTCACCATTCACACGACGTATTACGTAAACTAAGGGCCGTTAAATATACACGCTCGCCGCTAACCTGTATCGTAAAATTCAATGGCACAGATTCGGCTCGTGGGAGTGGTAGGCCCAAATGGCCAGCACACGAAAACTGACAAAACCGGTCCCGACACCGGTAAATTTCACCCAGTCATAAGAAACCGCGTGGCGAAAATAACAATGGAGGCGTCCGTAAATCTAACATTAAGAAGCTAAAACGAAGAAGAAATACGATTTTGGTTTACCTGCTCATAAATTACCTCGAAGAAACTTGGGGAAAAACGTTGCCTATAAATCGGTGCGTAAACTCAGCGACGTGATGAGGTGAAAAAACGATCAAAACAAACAAAAGATCGGGCTCAATAGAAAAAATTAAGCGTTGGGTCTCGACGCCCGCACAAGTAAACACCTGCAAGCCAGACAGGCAAAAAAGTCGCACAAACCAATCGCACTCTATGTTCTGGGGCCTTACCACCATCTCTTATAGCAGTATTATTATAATCTTACTTAGAAATTTCATACCATGACGAGCTTAAAACAAGCTTAAAACCATCATGTTTTATCTAGCAGTTTTGTGTGACGTCATCGCAAATCATTCATTCTAACTTAGATAATATTATAAACTTCTTGATTCTAACCGTACCATGAAGTGTCTTTTGACAGTAAGTAATATTGTTTTTATGTCAAATTTTGCAGTCTTAAAAAAGTTGCTCCTTCACAACTTTTTTAACATTATTATTCGATTTTCTTTGATTTATTGTATGAAAAGTAATTAAAAACAGTTACGTAACTATTTTTAATATTAATAATATGTGTTATAATGGTATCTCGTCCAAAAAGGGCTCAATAATATTATATATGTGATGTGTTTTAGATGGCCAATGAATTCGAAATGTTCGAATTTCTAGAAGCTGATAATTCTACCAGTAACTCGGCGAACAGGCTAAGACGAAGGCGATTGCGAGAGAAATGTTATCCCTTCAACCTAGACGAGTCCGAGTTTATTGGTAGATATCGACTGACAAAGGAACTCGCGCAAAATCTTTGCGAAGAATTGAGACCTTTGTTTAATAAACCTAGAAGATCCACAGATTTGTCTGTAGAATCAAAGGTAACTATGTTATTCACGTACACACATGCTTTAATAATATCTTATAATTACTTAATGGGCATCAAAGTTAAGGATTTTTAACATATTATGTACCTATTGATGTTTTATAAAAAAACTTATGCACATTTATAGGTACTAACTGCTCTATCTTTTTACGCAACGGGCTCCTACCAACGTCCAGTGGGCCAGCAAGAAGGTCACTTCTTAGCCCAACAAACAGTTTCCTCGGTGATTGCTCAAGTTACTGCCTGTTGAACTCCATTGAATTGAGGCAAAAATATATACACTTTCCTTCAACTGACCAAGAACGTAACAGAATAAAAGCAGAGTAAGTAATATACCAGTAATTGATTTAAGTAATAGTTATTTGATAGTATTTTTAGACCTCTTTATAATAATATGTAATTAGTATAAATTTCACCCTAGAATATTTTTTTTTATATTAGACTAGACATTGTTGTGCAGTACCAGTTTCTACCTTAGTTTGCATCTGCTTGAGATAATGATTAAAAGATACAAAGATAAGATAGTCATTTATTTTTATTTTTTTATTTTTATTTTATTAGGGAAACAAAGTGTTAATATAAAGTTAAAGCAACTAACACACAATGCATATTTAAATTATACAAAATTAAAATTAACACAATTTACATGTTTCCACAAGTACGCTACTATACAGTTTAATTTATGACCTATTACATCCTACTGAATAATAGTCGCCAAGCATTATGGGTAATATAAAATTGCCTCATGATAATTTTATCTACAATTTATCAAATAAGTTATATTACACACATAAATGTTTTTGACCATTTCAGATTCTACAATAAATTTCAAATGCCTGGGGTCTTAGGGTGTATAGACTGTACCCAAGTGGCCATAGTAAGACCTGTGGTCCATGAAGAGCGCTATTACTGTCGCAAGCATTACCATTCATGGAATGTTCAAGTGATAAGTCATTTTTACAAATAAATTATGAAGGTTACTCTATATATTTAAGTCTGTGATATACCTTTGAATGTTCAGAAATGACTGAATTGATGTTAATGCAACTTTTGTTAATAGAAAAATGCTCAAGTTATCCCTTAATACCTAATAGCTGTTTATTATTATAGTATAACATAGTAATGCATACTCAAAAGACAATGTTCAATAAAATAAGGTTAATAATTTAAAGAATATATTGTTTAAAAGTCTTGTTATTACAAAAAACAAGAAACAGTTATAGGAACAATACTTCATTCAGTCTCATTTTATTCTTTCAGATTTGTGATGCAAACATGCAAATTATGAGTGTATATGCAAGTCATGGTTGTGCTACTCATGACTCCTTTATATGGTCTCATCATCCACTTAGAAGACACTTGGAAGATCTAAGCAACAATGGAAATATTTGGTTTCTAGGTATGACTTAGACTTTGTTTCTACACAAAAATTTCTTGACTTTAATATTAGTCTTTTTGAAAATTCTTATGCTTTTTTGTCTTGCTCAATAATGATTAATTAATAATATTTTATAATTTTCAGGTGATTCTGGGTATCCACTAAGGAAACCATGATGGCACGTTTTCGTTGCTTACTTGTACACAGAGTCTTGCACTACGCACCTGATGTGGCAGGATCTATTGTTAATGCTTGTGTAATATTACACAACATTTGCAATAGAGCTAACACTCCTTTGGTGCAATTGAGCAACGAAGAACAGAACCAAGAAGTCCAATTACAACTCAATAATACAAGTGAAACAATCGTTCAGCACACACGCAGCAGCAATGTCGCCTTGCAGCAGGGTAGCGCTGCACGAAGGACTCTCATTCAGGAGCTCTGGACAAAGCGGCATCTATAGATGTCAAAATTCTGAAAAGAGGGTGCATTATATTATTTCACATCATTTTTACATCACATTTTTTAAGAAATAAAGTAATATTATACCTTTCAATATTACCCAATTTATTATTTATGCCCACTATACCCTCTCCAATCACCTCCAAAGCTCGAGCACTTTTAACTGCAGCTTCGGCTTTGTCTTGGGATGATTGGACGAGGGCACGCCTGGCAGCCTCTTGTGACATATTATGCTGTACTCTCCTGTGGCGACGCCGGTTGTGGGTCATTGTCCCCGCCACTGTTAGTGGCTGAGAGAGTGAAGGAGGACCTGTGTGCAGAAGTCGACGGCGTGGCGACCGTCGTGGCGTTGCTTGTGCTGATGATGTTGATATAGGCTCTGCAGATGGTGAAGGTGTCCGGCATGGAGAGAGGGCTAGTGCTGTACCACCGGACACCTCTTGGAATGGGATAACTACAGCATCAGGCAATATCTCTAGGTGGGATGGGGATTCTCCAACATCATCAGCATTTTCTGCATGCTGTTAATGTAGAAAAAATTTATAATTAATTATGTGTCAGCAAAATTAAGAATTAATTTATCTAAATGCTTAATTTTTTTAACACTTACTTCTATGAAAGGTTCCACTAATACACCAGGCAACCCTTGACCATAATCATCCCCAAGTAATTGCAGAAATTTATTTTCTATATGTGTCAAGGGTAACTCGGCACATGGTCCTCCTCCAGTCCTTGACTGGGATGAACGTATAGCTGCCACTCGCTTTTTTAATTTTGCTTTATAGTCCACCCAGTACTGAAAAATTTATGGGTAGGGTTTAGTATACACACAAAACAACTACAAGAAATTTATCATTTAAATGTTAAGTATGTAAATGCATACATATTTGCACATACATGAATAGCTATTTTTTATTCAAGACAGTCTAAGAGTCAACTCTAGTAGATCACCACACACATAGTTAGGTACTAGTAATATTAGGATCCATTAATAAAAGTAAGTAGTTACTTTAGACCAGCCTTTCCAATCTTTGTATGTGCCTTCGCCTTGAGAGTTTAAGATCCCTGCAATCTCGGCCCACTTTTGTTTAGAATACTCCTTTGCCTGCAGGGATCGATTGAAGGCCTTAGCAATTTCTGTGTGAGAATTTAAATACTCCCACAATAAGTCGAGCTGTTGCCCCGAAACTCTCCGAACTCTAACACTGCAAAAAAATTAAGCCACTTGAAAAAATAAACCACTTGAAATACCAGCGTCGCGTCGAGTTCTCATGATTGTATGATTTCATTGTTTTATTGGTATTTTCTTCAATTTTTAGACATTATAGTATATTACGTCATATTCACTGTAATTATTTAATTACATAAATAATACTGTAATCAAATATATAATAGTGATTATCAAAATGCGGTCAAAATATTGTAATGCGTTAGTTACTTCATTGTTCTATCCTTAAAGCATTAAAACACATTATACTCACTCGCTGCTTGACATGATATCGAGAATTCCAAATTAAAACACTGCTCAACTTTAATAAATATATTATTGCACCACTGCCACTTAGGAAAACTTTTAAACTGCAACCGCGAACTCAAAGAGTTTTTTTTTTTTTTTTTTTTTTTTTATAATTCTCCCTTACAGGGAAGGCAAAGGGTTCAAGCCCATACAGCCTCGTCTTAAGTGATATCTCTGGTTGTCGTAGTAAAGCAGTGGCTACCTTACCAAGACTATATCAAGGAGTTTTGGCGGCAACGAAAAAACACTTGATTGGCACAGTTATTTCAATTCACTTCATTTGAGCACTTTAATAGAACTATATTGGATAATATACCACCATAACTATGCAATATAACACTAAGTATCACCAAAATAATGAATTAAAACAAGAGCACCTCATGACACTTCTACGTTCCCGCCAAAACTCCACTCAAAGAGTTATAATTTTTTTTTTTTTTTTATATAATTCTCCCTTACAGGGAAGGCAAAGGGTTCAAGCCCATACAGCCTCGTCTTAAGTGATATATCTGGTTGTCGTAGTAAAGCAGTGGCTACCTTACCAAGACTTTATCAAGGAGTTTTGGCGGCAACGAAAAAACACTTGATTGACACAGTTGTTTCAATTCACTTCATTTGAGCACTTTAATAGAACTATATTGAATAATATACCACCACAATTAAGCAATATAACACTAAGTATCACCAAAATAATAAATTAAAACAAAAGCACCTCATGACACTTTCACGTTCCCGCCAAAACTCCTCAAAGAGTTATAAACAAACTTGCGCCTAATGACATTTGTAAACCGTTCCGTTCTCGTTGCAGTCACGAAAAAATACGCCTGAATTTGTAAATTTCTGCTTAAAGAAGCAAAAAGTTAATTTAACACTATATAATTTATTTTTTTTAAACATAAGGCACTTATAAAACGAAGACAAAATTATATAATTTTGACTTCAACATACATAAAAGTTATTCACTATATGCGTGACTTGGAACGTAAATAAAAAAAAATGCCGTCTTTGACTATCATTCGTTCTTTTACATCACTACGCAGGAGTAAAACATTATTGTTTCAATATTGCTTTATAAGCTCATAGTACGAATCTGAGTAATATTACTTTAAGCTTGAAATAAAACGTTCCTGCGATATGATGGTTTAGTAAAAGATGGTGGTAGGGCCCCTGAACGTTATATGCGCACGTCCACGTTCGGCGCGACTTTAAATGCAACGCAAAAATTATTGCACATTTGCCTGTCGCGTTGTGACAGAAACAACTTTGATATTTGTTTTCTCAATCTTGCCTGTATTTCGAACTGCATCTTTTAGTGTCGTTGTGACGACCTTCTTTGGCAATATTTAAATATTTTGAAACCTGCGTAGGTACCAATTTTTAACCAAATAACATTAACGTAAACCGTCATTGAATTTAGTTACTGAAAAACAAATAATACAAGTTTATTAACAAAAACTGTAAACTACCTTCATTTCAATAAATTCCCACGAAAACTTGTTTTGGAAGTTCGGATGAAGACACGACGAGAAAAGCCGATGCCGTTAGTCAGCTCAAACCGCAATAATCGCTTCAGTGTAAACACACGTTCACACCAGACACGCCGGCGTGTCCGAACAAATATTGCTTGTAAAGCCTATTGAAAACAGGTCATTCACCTACTTTACTTGTGGGTCAAGTCGAGACCCAAAATAGAAATATTTTCTAGCCAGGTTAATACATTCGCCAATCGTCCATTGTAAAAGCCATTGTACACTAAGCAGCACGACTTTTCGAAAAAAAAAACAACACAACCCGCCCGCCCTTTGTTCACCGAAAGCAAAAACTATAAATAACATTTGTTAATTGAGACACGAGCTATAATAGCTCTTTGTAATCGTATCCTTACCAGTAAATAAAACCAATGAGATTTCTTACACGTTGTAGAACCGTAAACAAGTAATTTCATTTCACGCATCATTAATTTAGTTAACACCCAGGCACGTCGCATTACGAATCCAAAAACCGTAAGCGCACAAACGCGCGTGCTCGCCATTATAAAGTTAAAAATATATATAGATACATATAGAGTTGAAAATGCATTGTATTAATATTTTATTTCAAACACAGCATAAGTTTGCATGCGTCTATAAACTGATTAATAGATTGTCAACCTTTCAATACAGCGATAAATACAATAAAATATTTCAAACAGACTCATTTATATTGTACGGACAGTTATCTAAATCATTGTGATAGGACAATCTCAGCATGGAGCTCGTTCGTGCCTGCGCGCACTTTGCGAGCTCGCCGACCACTGTGGCGCAATCCTACCTCAAATCGATAAAATGCAGCCGCCAGCGAGTACATTAGCAATGGCACTTCAACGTTATATGTTAATATATAAGAAGCAGAATCCCCCGGCTGGTCTAGCCGGGCGGCAATTTTTCGCAGCCGGATGCCGTGTTACTTTCAACTAGTAGGAATGCGGCCACTGACCAGCTTCTCATACGCCCCGCCGCACCCGTCTGCATGGACTCGCGCTCAGTCCCACACTCAATAGGGACTAGATAAACGTCCGTCACTGAACTCACTGATCGTATGAACTTTACAAGCTCACATGTAAATATGCATTCCGAGTGTATACTTCGTACTGACGCTTCGAGACAACGGAACGCTGGAATAGCCAATAACAATTCACGCGAGATTGCTTTATACAATTTTATGAACGTGGCATTAATCTTATCGTGTACTTAAACAAACTGTAGATGTTAACGGACGCGTCTATGTCCTACACGTAAACATTTATCTACCGACCGATAAATCATGTCGTTGTTTTGTGAAAGACATCTGACAGACAAGTATTTATTTCCCTTTCACACAAAATGATTGCAAGTAGATACGGTAATGGTAAAGTTCGTGTGTTCGTTTTTGACGCGTTCGACCGATTTATTGTCTTAACATTTTCGGTTCAATTGATTATACCGAAACATTCTTAGAAAGCACTGAGGTCGTGTCTGAATTAACTAAAATGTTCCGTACGAACAGACGTTACAATATTTAAATCAGTATCTAATTACGAAATACTTTCTAGTATAGGTACTGTATTTTAATAAAGAATGTATGCCTATTCTGGTCTATTATAACACAATACATACAAAGCAATGTATAAAGTCCTCTCTGAAACCTCCATATGTATTATATAATGAACAATAAGGGAAATCAAACCTGTGTAATAAAGTCGCATAATATTTTGGTATTCGACCAACTGTCACGTGGAGAGCGCAATATTCTCTGGGTTCCTTTCAGAGTTTTTACGTCCATCAGAGATAAGAGTGCTTATCCCGAAGGCCGACCTCCATTATGACGCCCACTAAGGGTTTTTGGTAATACAGGCTATTTTTAACTAAAATTATATCATTTGCAAACTAGTATATGTAATATTCAGTAATTTTAGCCGTTTTCCTCATTTATTCTGGGTCAACGGTTCGCTGTATCTATTTATAGAAAGTTATATAAAAAGAAAAGTAAAATCTCGACGGTGAAGGGCCTATGCTAATTGCTGAAGTTAAATAATTCTAAATAAAAATATTATTGAATTATTTAATACGTTTTATTAACTAATACACGACAGACAAAATATTGAGTGGTATTTAATTTCATTGGATTTATGCTATCAATAGATAAATATGTGTGTATTTGATTTTTTTTATTAAATCATATTTTGTAAATAAACAAGATTAATATAGCATGTAAAATCATTATTAGCATATTATATTATACAATCAAAATAGCGTGTTGCGCTATCCAAAAATTACCATTTAAAATTCCTACACAAAATGTAAGCGAAATATAAACTTAACAGTTTTTGTTTTTTTTATGTATCATTGTTAATAGTAGGTATATAAAAATGTGACATGAGTATGTTAGACGCCACACTTAGCGACCCATGTAAATGTCGTTCTATAGACAAAACGATGTGCATATCGTCTGTTTGTTTGCGATCGGCGTTTAACGCTTTATCGAAATTCGCAATGCTAATAATACAATGGCCAGACGCACCTCGTGCATTCGGTCCGCCGGGGCCGGCTGCGGCTGACTACCGACCTTACATCCTTGCAACAAGCGCTTATTTACAACCCCACGCTAACTAGACACAATTGAGCGTTTTCCTTCGGTTCGGTTGAACGATCGTTATGCTGTATCGTGGTAGCGCGACGGCTTTGTAGGCTACGCCGCGGATAACTTTCGACAGTCATTGAATGGGGGGTTCAACGACCCGGCACCGATGCGGTGTTCGAATTTGCATGTGTCAATGACTTGGATCTGCAGGCGCGCCGCACGCCGTACGCCGCGCCGGTACGGCCTACTCGTACACTTTTCCTTTCAGTCGTTCGCGAGAAACTGTTCAGATGACCTCATGACACGGACGCGCAGCCGTGTCGCTGATTCATTTGTATGATAATAGCACAATCTGCTATCTTGTATGTTCATTTCGGTATGAGTGCACTTAGGCCGTTGTAAGCTTAGATTTTGGAAAGGTATAATAAATATGATGTAAAAAGTATTTTTTTAATTAGACCAGATATAGCAGTTGCATAATAACCCATAAAAATAAATTAAATTAATTAATCTCGGAATTTTAAATTACGACGAGCTTTGGCGTAACTTAGATAAGAATAACAGTTAAAGTAACGTTTCGAAGGGAAGTTAGTCGCCGGCCAAAGAGTTGTGGAAGAATCTTTCGGCCATCAAACACGTCAAGTCGGAACGTGCGAAATCCAATAAAGAACCGCCGCACCTGCGCCTTATTACATTCTTTTGGTGGTGGCGGGCCTCATCGAGCGGTGCTGCTCGAAATTTCCCCAACTTTTCATGCCAGGAGATTGCTTGTTGTTGAACTTTTAGTTTGAAATTCCTTCCATTAGTGTCAGCAATGGTATGAAAGTTTCTTCCTCGAATATTTTCATAATCAGACTATTCGCCTTCGAGCATTCGAAATGGTCGTTTACTATAAGCTTTCTCTTAACACTGTTGAAGTAATAATGTAGTCAGTTTATATTTTAACCTCTTCAATACTTATAACGAAACATTTCCAGAAAGAACAGAGTCGTTTCTGAATTAACTTAATTTACATTGGGTAAATAGTTTAAATGACTACAGAACTTAAAAAAACGTGAAGTGATAATGTTGTTTACAAAAGGCATACGCACAGCTTTACAGGGATTTACAAATTAACTTAATCTCAGTAACCGCGAGCAAAACCTAATCCGATTCAACATTGTTTATTACCGTATGATTTATTCGCGAAGACGTCGCTTCACTTGATATAAATAATGAAATAATGTACGGCGTGTATGAACAATGGCGTCCCGAGGTGGGCGCCGCGATCTTAATTGCAAATGTGGTATTAACATACGTGCTTTGTCAGCTTTTGAATGGTGCGAGCCCAAGGCGATGCGGTGTCCTTACGGGCAATATAAGGATGTCATGTCCAACCTCGTTACGTTAAATATTGACTGTACGTACACACACACACACACACACACTCACACGCGCGCCTGACACAAATTCCAGACTCCGGGCTGATACTGAATAGAAAAACTCAATATCACTTTGCCCGAGCCGGGGGTCGAACCCGAGACCTCAGCTTTGCAGTACTGTAATACAACTACGCCAGCGAGGCAGTCAAAGTAAATATAAAGTCGGCTGTAAACCGTCAATATCTATATGTATACTGGAGTGTTTTTTCATACAATAAAAGATTAATGCCTTATAACCTAAGGCTAATTTAACACTAACCTGAAAATTATAAACGTAGAATCAATGAGAATGGAAATGAAAGGAAAAGACTTTATGTGTACTTTCGTATACCTACTAAGTGAACAAAAATGTATCATAAAAACTACCACTAGAATGTTATAAAGCTATGTAACCACAATTACCTATGCTTAACATTATTTTCTACGTTTAAATTCAAGGACAAAAAGATATTATGGTAACAAAACATAATATGCAATATATGCGTTTTGAATATCCCCAGACTAGCAAGGTAACATATTATTATACTTAACATAATATTTTGGCCACTGCTATGCATATTTTCAAAAGGAAATATAATACAACTTTCACGCTCATCTCAAGAGGCTAATACCTAATTTGCCTAACAATGTAAATACATACGACGTTTTAGCATATAACAGTAAGTTATTTGTGAACTCAGCGCAGTGTATTTAGCTTCTAATGAATAAATAGAACACACTAAACATAGTTTTCCGAATGGCAGCGCCGAGGAAATTATAATTAGTAACAGTGTATGAAACATAATTGGTTTGCACCCATTTTATTACACTAGTTACGTTGGTACGTATAGGCTGGTACGTGAGTCATTATACCTCTAGTTTATTCGGTAAATATTGAACAATCCGCTAGGTTTATTCCATCATTTTTGTTATAATATATAGAGCGTCGATACCCTGAAAACTAACTGGTATTTACTAAAAGTATGTGCATAATCGAATTATCTAGTAACTAATTGCAATCTCTTGTAACATTATTCGAGATAAAACAATGTCTTTAACATCAGAGTTCCATTCAATTGTATTTAGTTTTAACAGAATCCATTTGAAAGATTCGTAACCAATACATTGCCCATTAGGTCAATTCTATCATAAACAACAAAACAATGTAATGGCCGACGTTTTATCATATAATAATTAACATGCAAACTTTGTCAACAAAACATAACGATAAAAGTATGGCTTGTACCTATTAATTAAGTTGTTTGAAGTTTTATTACTCTAACGGGTTATCAGTGGATCCGGACTTTGTGTAATTTAACAAGATTGCGTTTTTTGTCGTACAGTGTTAATACAACAATTTGCAATTTAAATTTTTAATATAGCACTTGGATCTCAATTATAATAACAATTCCTTGGGGGTAGGGTAGTAAGCCGATTTAATATTCCCTAACGTAATGAGTCGTTAAGGAATGTTTGTCAGAATTTCAAATCCTATAGGGGCTATAGGCCTACTAACTCTCGGTGGTTTGAGGGTTCCTTACATACAGTTGATACAGAATACTTTAAATTTAGTTCCACTTCTTGGTTCATTTCTTCCGTTGTTAATAACGGAATTTTTGTTTCGAATGTAAATACTTATTTCAAATTTGTGAGGATTTATATTTTCTATATGTTATTATGTGCCGCATACAAGTTGAAAACATAACATGTGTAAATAAATAGATTATATTTTGTTGAAACTCTAAATATATTTGACTAGCTTTTGCCCGCGGCTCCGCCCGCATTAAAAAGTTTTTCCGGGATAAAAGTCCCGGTTTATATTTTCCCGGGATAAAAAGTAGCCTATGTGTTAATCCAGGACATGATCTACCCGTGTGCCAAATTTCATCGAAATCCGTTCAGTAGTTTTTGCGTGAAAGAGGAACAAACATCCTTACATCCATACATCCAAACATCCAAACATCCATACATTCTTACAAACTTTCGCCTTTATAATATTAGTAGGATATTAGAGCTTAAGTTACATGTATTTTTTATTGCCTAGTATTAATTAACATTGAAATCACCTGAAACCCGCACTTCTAATCAATCCACAATTTAATTTGTCATTAGAACAACTGCTTGCCACTTTCTTTGGTCTTAAACTCAAATCAATCCAGTTACTGCCGTAAAACCCTATAAATGATACTCCAAACATTTCAATATCGTTAAACATCATTAAGAACATAATTTGTCTGCACGTATTCGTTTTATTACTTCCATATGATAAGGACTTGTCAAACCTGTACGGAATTAATTCGTGTTTTAACCCGAACATCTTTTTTTTCAGGTACGTCCCTAATTATTATTCTGCGTACACGAGAGTCGTAAAATTCTGTCACGATGTAACGGAGTGAGTATAATGTGTTTAAATGATCTAGTGACGTATGTGCTTGTTTTAAAATGAGTATTATGCAAAATTTACAAAATTTTCTCCTTAAATACCTTAGGTAATAAGACAACAAAGTTCTACTTGGATCCTTCCAACTAAATCACTGTACACTCCTAATGAATCATAATAAATGCTCTTATAAAAGTAATTAAACCTCGGTAGTTATATTAAGAGATTTAATTAGTATATCAATTGATTTTCGTCTACGTCAAGAAGGCATCGCACTGTAGAGGCGGTAATTGGGCCCAACAGCGCGTGACCTGTTTATTTCTTATGCATAAAACTAGCTGTTACGTTAAGCTGTAAATCCACAATGCGATAATAATCTTAATTTCCTTGTTTTCGCAATTGATATAGATGAATTTATGAAACAATAAATCGCCATTTGTTTGGTTTATTGTTGTTTATTTATTTTTATGTGTTGATTAACTCGCCCCTACAATAAATATTACTCAATCTTTAATAATTCAGTAATCTATGATATTTAGTTAGGATATTTAGTAGAAAGTGTCAGTTATATAGATACATACGTCTGAAGGTAATAAAAGCGTGTTAAAAATGGCGTATGTTTAAAATGCTCAAGAGACAGTTGTAAAACCTAAACTTATCACAAAATTTGCATGAACAGTGCGCAATAAAATGTAGATCACTAATGAATTTGCGGTTCACTACCGTAACTATAGCTACTAATGTGCATGCAAAATGAAAAACGAATCCTGTGCAATATTTTGAGCGCTAACTGCGTGAAGTGTCACATCCGCCCGGAAATTGAAATCAACCACGTGTCGGAGTGTCAAATGTAGACACGAAATGTACGCTACAGCTCCATTGATGCAAGGGTTTTTTACATTAATGTACAGCTCCATAATTACAAACCGGCCAAACAAACGTAGCACGGTACGAACGCAGGGTGAGTGCATAGCGAATACTTTTGTATCTTCATACATTTCTTCCACATTCGAAAAAAAAACAACGGGATTTACCGGTATTGCAACATTTTACGGCGGCATTGTGAACACACATAAAATTTATAGGCGTCTAACGTCTCTAGGCCGGCAATAAACAGTTAGTCCGCTTAGTAAGCCGCGGGGGCGCGGAGCCGGGCGCCGCGGGACCGTTTAATATTTTCTTTATATCTATATTGCTGGCAGAATATGGTAGGAGCGCCGTGGAAGCATCACTCCGCAATTAAGGACCAGACAAAACGCCGTCAACAAGCAGTGAAAGCTACATCATAATATATTTAAGCGGGTCTGTACCGCTGTACCAGTCGCGTCGCCGCCGCCGCTCCGCGCCGCCTCATACGCGGGCAAATCCTACAGCGCATTTAATATTTTACTTAAAACGGTCTGCGGTTTGCGCCGACGGAGTTTCCTTGCAGCTTTGCGCGGCGATTTAAGTTTTGTTTTTGTGTTGGCAGAGGTAGTTGCCGCTACGCCCGGGCCACGTCTAAATACTTGATGCGACCCTGGCTATTATTACCCTCTTTTCCGGGATGCGTTTAAAATGTTTTAAGTACACTGCATAACGTTTAATTTCTTCAGCCATCGTTAATCTTTTAACACCGTTAATAGAACGTAATTCGTGTAATACATCGTCATAATTAATTTGTTCTGACTCACGAAAAAGCCATTCTAAACACTGAACCATACACAAAAGCGGAACAAAACAGTATCTAATGTGTCCACCAAAAACAAATTGTTGAGTCGTGCCGCGCTCCCCCCTTGCCCGTCACAGTGGAAAGAGCGGAGCAACGAAACCGACTGCGGCAAAATATCAACATTAATCGGATGCGGTATTAACTCCCAACTCGGCACTTAATGAATATTCAGACAAACTGACACCGGTTGTCTTGAATTTGCGAGAAGTAATCCCGAACATCCGACGCCTATAAATCTTTTAGTATTGAATCGAAGTAAGATCGGGGCTATATTTAATATTTCGTATTTATTACCATATTTGCATATCTTTTAAAGAATATTTTATGCTTAGGCCCGTTATTAAATATTTAAAAGCGAGGCAGGTAGGGCGGTTATTATACGATAATCATAATTTCACAATTTAGAAATCCATTACAAGATAATTGTCGGAACATCATATTTTTATACTAAACCATGTTATAAACCTATCAACTATTTGTTATCGTTAAATATTTGTAAACTAATAACGTACAATACTGTTACTAGGTACATACCTACGACGTTTCTGTATACTTCTTTAAAACGATAAAAACAATATTGTAATTTATTTAGTGGACAGACATTCAATTTAATAATGAAATAGGTTTTTGGAAGTTTTTGAATGTCTAGTCCCAGCTAGCTCAACGAAAAGAAAGCGAATATAATTTAAGTTTGAAATTCATTACAGCGCAAGTAGATTGTGATTCGATTAAACGTTTTATTCTCAAACAAATCTTTTTTCTAAAGGAAACACATTATAAATAAACTACAATAGGTAGATTCCTTATTAAAATTCCACTCAGAACAATTTACACTATACATATACTTTTTCCTGTCAAAATATAGTGACGCGTGTTTTACTACAGTCATATCCAATACGTAAACTGAAAGCAAACCGGTTTTGACCTATCTGATCACCCACGTGCCATAATTATGTTACGCGACAAGCATTTTGCATCAAAAATAAAAGTGTAACGCCACCGAGCTATATTACAAGACACATTGTATTCTTTATAGAGATTATTCTTCGGTGTGAATAATGCATGCTATGCATTTCAAAGACGTAAAGCGCTTTATAGTCACCCCGGAATCCACTTTATCATGTATGTCCTTTAGCTCCTTACATAAATAAGCATTCTGTATCTGATTTCCAAAGATCAAACGGAGTATTTACTTAATAGTCGGTGTACGGAGAATTCGAAATTGTAGTACTTTAAATATGATTACTTCTTATTTGTAAATGTCTGGTACTCAATCGAGTTACACAGGTTCTTATTCACCCGGCTGCACATAGAAAGGAGGTAAATGTTTTTTTGGATGTGTGTATACATAAATGTGAGTCATTTCCCTGGACTCTCTAAGGAGCTAAATGGGTTCACATAATTTAATAAATATCTTTTAAATGTTAAATTCGTTATAATTATTATTACTAATTGTTACTATGTGTTTTTATTTTTATTAATACTATTTCTTGCGATAGAATGTTAGCTCGTCAAGCCCCGCTACGGACGCAGGCGTCCGAGTATGTAGAGTTTCCCCATACATCTATAACAAGGGGGGTTTGACAAGTGAATATAGTGGAACAGCAAAACTGAACACAATATTATAAACCAAATTCCGTCATCACGTAACAACAATTTTTCATGCCTATTTGAAACTAAAACTCTTATAAGTCGATATAAAGCACGCAATCCATTTACGTTCAGAGCATACACTTTCTCTCAATATTCATTTGCGGAATTCATTTGTAACTGTGTAAAGGGATATACATGTTTCCTTTAGTACCGGTGTTTGGCATTCCTGAGTCGATTAAACGCTTGTTTGTAAACACGAGGATATGGCAGGCGCGATTTTCGTGGAAGGCGACTTTCCTCGACCCCGACATTGCCTCCTATGAAACGAGAATGACCGTAAGATTACTGGTTATGAGGTTTTATTTAAGATAGCTTTTGCCCGCGGCTCCGCCCGCCTTAAAAAGTTTTTCCGGGATAAAAGTCCCGCTTCATGTTTTCCCGGGATAAAAAGTAGCCTATGTGTTAATCCAGGACATGACCTACCCGTGTGCCAAATATCATCGAAATCCGTTCAGTAGTTTTTGCGTGAAAGAGGAACAAACATCCTTACATCCAAACATCCAAACATCCTAACATCCAAACATCCATACATTCTTACAAACTTTCGCCTTTATAATATTAGTAGGATTTTTTTTATGTCGATTTTTATACAGCTATCTAATAGCAAATCTATATTATATTAAAATTATTATGTAATACATTATTAAAACTATTTCCGTATGCCTCTTTTTGTGTTTATTATCTAGTAAGGAAGAGTTGTTAAAGAAACAGTTTTAATTATAAGTCTTTATGTGTATAAAAATTAAGTGTTACAACACATACTTATTAACACTGGGTATCAATAACGATGTTTAGATAAACATCTTTAAGCTGCGATGAATAACACAAATACGCAGATATTAATTTCTGTTATCCGGCACGGTTGTCCGGAACATCGTTATCCTTTCCTTTTCGAATGAAAATTATCCGGTCGCACACCGAAAAATAGTCTATTTGTTGTGCCAGACAAAGGCTGACGGATGCGGAGCGTCAGGGTATCGCTGCAATAGCGCGGGTAAAACCAGCTTCCGGCCGGCGGATACTCGCGCTGATTACCCTGAGATGCTTAAGTAATTTGCGCCCGTCCCTTGTTAATTGTAGGGAATGAGTTAATTAATTGTTTTCCTTTTCTCTTAGATTTGTTCCGTTCCCAACTCGCCGTTTAATCAATTGTTCCGGTTTAGGATTCGTGCTCGGACTGTAATCCGTAAATTCAACTCAACAAGCTTCCTGGCGATTTTCAATGTGCTCTAATGTACTGTGTAATTACTATTTGGCACTGATGCGATTCGCAACACGTGGACTCGTGTCGAAAACTAAAATAAATGAATTTTATTTTTCTGATATCACCAACATTGTGATTGTAGAAATGTGTCTACAGGAACACAATTGCGAAGGCCGCGGCTCATGAAAGTCGCAAAGAAGGGCGGCTCATGAAAATACGAAATGCAATTCGCAAAAGACGCGTCATTAAAATTAAAAATGATTTTACCGGGTGCATCTGCTTTTGTTCGTGGATGTATTTATAGGGGTGAGGGCGGCCGTGAGGCGACCGGGCGCGGGCGACGACCGACGACGCCGACCGCCGACGGCCGAGCGCCGCGACGCCTAAACCCCGGCCCTTTTGCAACTCAAGCTGGCGAAGGTCGATTTATTTATCGCTCTCAACGTTCATAAACATTGCCGAGACGGTGCACTTCTAATATATAGCTAAACAGATTACAGCGGAGACAGACAGATCCGCTCTTTGTCTTTTATATGTATTTTACGTTTTCAGAGACCAACATCTCCCCCTGTCAATATCAGAGCCTTTATATATCAAGAAAGGGTTTTAGATGTTCGAATAATTTCAAATTCAATTTCTGTTTTTTTTATATTATTTTTTAGCTAGAATATAATGAAGTATTTTATAATAACCCAGTTTAACAGGCATTTAATCCAATACCGCCATAGCTACTTTTCAATTGGATATAATTACTTTACGAGTGAAAAATTAACACGAGATTTTATACAGTGAATGATCGTGAGATTAGAAAGTAGGCTACTTCATGTTAATTAATTACTCAATCACAACTGCTTGCAACCATCCACAATGGCAGAAGAATCTTAAGCGCCAACCATTGAGAAAAGTAACAAGACTAGGAGGTTTTGGGCGATATTCTGGAAAAGTTATCAATGCAGCTATTGAATACAACAGCAGAACTCGCTTTTACCTCAATTTTCCATCCGACAATAGCAACTTTACGCCGCGCTGTATGCAAAACTGATAGATTTATCTTTTATGACTTCGATTGTTAATTAACAAAGATGTGACTAATTTGATATACCTAAGTGTCATTGAATTAATATCATAAAAAAAATTGGCATTAATCTGCATGTCTTAAGCCTAATAATAATCTGTTCACTATTTTATTGATGATCATCATAACTCTGGAAAATTTAAAAGCCGTAAAATTTTGATATATGTATTATAATTAATGTTATCCAGGTGATTGTGCGTCATATGTCATGAAATAGTCATAAAACCTCTTGATTGGATTTATCGAATTCCTTTTATAAAAACCCACATCAATTTTGTTTTTTTAACTTCCATAATTTGCATAATTTTATGTTCGCTTGGTAGGTTAGGTTCTTCATTCAGTATTTCAAAACTGTCTTCCTCCCCTGCTTCCCCCTGACGACGCCTAAGTTTCTCGGTATCTAGCCTCTGAAAATTTTATAAAATGACGAATGATTTCATTTAAAATATCTTTAGATATTACTTTTCCTATTAACACCGCCTTATTAGTGCACTAGCTCACTAACTTTTCCGTCGTCTCATTCAGTAATAAAAAACCTTTATAGCATAAAAATATCGGTTTTTAATGAAAGGTTTTTACTGGTGGTAGGTCTCTCATATGTAAGAGTCCGTCTGAGTTGGTACCCCCGCAATATCCATTTCTACCGCCAAGCAGCAGTGTGCATGCACAGTGTGTTTCGGTTTGAAGGACATTGTAGCCAGTGAAACTACTGAACATAATGAGACTTAACATCTTATGTCTCAGGATGAGCGCAGTGGAATACCACACAGTACTCTGTAACTCAAGCTGGTGTATGGTATTACTACTGTTTATGGGTGGTCGTATCGCTTACCATCAGGTATACGGCATGCTGGTCTCGTCGTTTAAGGCCACAAAAAATGCGTAAACTACGATAAAAAAAGAGCGACGTAAATCCAAAGCATCGTATTAATTAACAACTTCGCAGACTAAGATACATCAACATTCAACATGACACAACAAAGTCCCAACGAAAACAAGTTTTAAATTTTCCGCTAAATAAATCAGTTAGTCTCATCTTGTTTCAAAGGGACCAGATAGCATCTGTTCCGATTTAAACCGAGATAGTGATTGCGGTATGCACTCTGTACACTTTTAGATGTTCTTCACGTCTTTTCAGGGAATGGTGGTACTGTTTACTGCAGACTTTTACTAAGCAATTTATTAATTAACTTTAAAGATAACAAACTGATTTTATTTGTTCAACTAAAGTAATTCGAATAATTTTGTATGTTAATTTCCTGGGTGATATATTTAAAGGAAACTAACAGGTCCTTCTGGAAATCTTTAGGGGAGGCCTCTGTTCAACAATGGACGGCATGCGGCTGATAATGATGTTCAAATACATATAAACTTCTTCTATTTCATGAATGTTCTCCCGCATTCTCGTCGCTTGACTCCACAATTAAGAATCTCCAAACTTTTTCATAAACAATTAACAACAGTCTTCGTCGGCGCTCTGCAGGATACATTAAATCTATGTTTTACAAAGAATAAAGCAAACCAAGCTGTGTCTACGTTTAAACCAATAGTTATTGGTTTGCAGAATTGGAAATTCAATATAGAAGTTTAATTGAGACGTGATGTCGACATATTGGCAAAGGAAGGCACATTGCGACCTAAACATCCGTGTGATTGGAACCCGATTTGATATCGGATAATCGCTATTTGCAATTCGCATTTAACAGGAGTTCCCGTTATTTGATCGTCTTACGTGGAATGATTGCTTCAGCAAACCACGCTGACTTACCAAAGTTATTACGCGTGATAATGTGGGAAATAAGTAGGGGAGACCGGGGGATGGTTGGCGATAGGGACACATTGAATAGCAGTAAAAAACTCTAGCTATTTGAAAGTGTTGCGTTATCCTGATATACACGAAAAACCGTTATCTGTTTCCGAATCTTCATTGCAAATGCGGCATCGCGGGCGCACGTAATCCGGGAGAAAAAGCCATTTAAATTATATCTATGAGTTTACCTCTTAATATTGTTTTTATTTAAGCCTTTATACTTGATTACATTTACTTTCAAGCAAGTAAGAACTTGGTTATTGATGATAGTTTTGATTTCTTTTTATATATTTCGCCACAGTTTTGAGGTACGTGTGGTTAAAAATTAAAAAAGTTGTTTGGGGCTGGTAGAAAAACTTTGTATCGGGGCTAGTTGACTACTTGGAAAATGTACGACCTACTAATCTAAATATTCCTCACATGGAATGAAGTGAGTTTATTGTCAATTTTATGAAAAGTTTATTATTTTAAAACCATGTGGATTTTCAAAAGAATAACTACTTGAAACAGTAAACCCTCTGTTGGTGGTTGGATTTTTGTTCCTGCCGCAATAACAAATATCGTTTAAAAAGTGACTAATTATATTATCTTTATCATGTAAATGTTAATGATATTTTGTCTCAGTAAGACACATTGATAAAAGTAAAAGCACTTGTGGTATTTTCTTTTATTTTATAGCCATGTTTTATGACAAATAACTTCGTAGACAATTTACCCCAAGTGAACAGTCCACCATCCCCAGGCATGGGGTAAGCTGATTTGATTTTCTCGTTCTACAAAAAGGCTTTTATACACTATGCTATAAATAATTGCGAGGTTTGTGGTGTTTTTTTGAAAAGTGTATTAGTGCAGCTACCGAAATTGTAGGTTTTTTTTGTCATTATATACAAAAACAAAAAATATAAGCGTTCAAGCTGAAATTTAGTCAACTATCCCCGGTTTCCCCTTCTGCAAACATTACTATAACGTTTAGATTGGTAGACATTTAGATTAGTAGATTAATCTTATGCGAGAGATCGCTTAGACCTACCTGGGCGGAATGTCCCTCCTCTGTCTGGTACCTCCACCGCATTATCTATAGACTTAGCATTAATGGTTTTAATTCCTTATATCTCAGGATGACGAGCGCAGTGTAATTACGCGCAGTACTTTAGGATTTGAAATTTTGTTCTATTGTTAGTGTTTGTTGGGCGTGGCATCGCGTTCTATGGTAGTCATCAACTACAAAAATCTCCATCGATTTCGAACGTACCTTTACAATTATAAATTCAAAAGATCACGATTATCTTATACTAATCATTTTATAGGTATCAAAGTCATAGAACTTGTTCAACTTTTTACTTCAGTTGCCAGTAGAATCGAGTGTTAGAAGATAACACCTAAGTGCACTTTCGGCTCATGAAAGCTTTATTCCGGAGCGAGACACGTCGCGCTTTTCGCTAAGTCAACTGAAATAAAACTCTTATTTCCCGACTGAATGTCGAAATGTTATGTTGACTTTTGGGTTTAACGGTTCCCAACTAAACTGACATTTAATTGTGTCGTGTCATTCCAGCAACTGACAAGGGGTGTACGTTTTAGTTCTGGGTTCAATTCACGAGACCCATTATTATTTGTGTATTTCATCATGAAAAATAAAAATTGTCGGAACTCATATCCGTTGGTATAATTTCGCTCCCTTCCGCAGCATGTATTTCAAACCCAAAACGTATGCAATCGTAGTATTCGGTACTACGTACCTCTTTATAAAACCATCCAATTTTATATAAAGTTACGTCGAAAAAAGAAGAAATCTCCTTAAAACGAATGCGCAGTGGGTTAGATAATAACCTATTTTTTGGTTCCGATAATTGGCTGCGAAGCGTTCCCTAATCCTTTATCAGCCAATTGTCGGTGTTGCGGGTCTCCGTCCCGGGGCCTCGGTAAACGAACTCCAAAATTCTGAATCAGACTTGATTGAATCGTAGTCGTGCCCGCGGGAATGGAGTTATTTTCCAACCTATTTGATCGCGTCGGAACGATCGACTCCTGTGCAGTCTGCCGCTCCGTGTTTGCCCCCTCGAGAAATTTCTTACAGTTCATTTATTTGTTTGTACACAGTTGTTTCAACTAACATTCATATTTGACATTCATTTTTTATGAATTGAGGAAATGTGTACTTTAGTTAGTTTCTATTTTCGCTGGTAAAGGTTTGTTTAGAAATATTGTTTGCGAAATTATTTGCACCCAAGAAGTGTATAGATGCTTAAGTATATAAAGGCTTCTTTAAAAGCGGTTCTTTCATAAATGCCATCCACAAAAATAAAAAATAATCATATCACTATTTTTTGTATGTCACTGTTGTGATAAACTCCAAACGCTACATTATGAAACATTTTACATTGAAGTACCCCATTATTAAGCATATTTTACAAATTCTGTCCAAATTTGTAAGGTGTAGCAACATTTGTACAAACTCCAAAAAACGACTAACAAGTACCTACGTAAAAAAGTTAATCAACTTTAAAAGCCCATGTCAGTGTATATCAATATGTTTTTTTTAAATATTAACAAACACAAATAATAGAATAAATTCCCAATTCTTCCTTTCAACACCGGAAGGCATTGTTGCAGTCTCATTTCACCAATCAACGTGCCCTGAACTCGTGCAGCTGCGATGCCATAACAGATGGCTCGTCAATTGGACTTAACTTTTAAATAGTCTAAAGTCAATCGTCGCTAAATCTTCGAAACGTTATTCGAAAGCCGCACGAGGAGTAATCGTTAGCAATAAAAGAACTCATTTGTGTTACTCGTTCAGTTGTTTCGATTCACGTTGCTCGGACAATGGGCGAGCGTACGCACAATGAGTACCCACAGTCATCAATCAAAGTCCTGGCCCTCGCGTGCACCCCCCCCCCTTTCCCTCCCATTGCACTTGCCTTCCCCTCCTCCCACCATCGCCACTGCCGCTACCCTTCCTGATTTACCCTCGCATTTCAGGTAAATGCACTTTTACATGCCTAAACAGACCCTTCGTCTGGTGCAAATCAAACGAAATTTATTACACTATAGTATAACGCTGGAAAAAGTGTTTCGCTGCATTTAATATTGACATTATAAATCACGATAAAACACCTAAATGTTTAACATCCAATCGTCAAAAAGTAAAATTGCACGAACGTTTATGAATTTAATATTAATATCATATTCAATTCGCGTCACGAACAATGCGCGTAATATTTTCAAAACATTTGCTACTTTAACAATTTATATGAAAAAATTTATTACTAAACTTGATTTAATTAGTGTCGTTGGCAGTCATATGTCCTACACCGAGGGTTGCGTGACTCGCCCGAACATTCCCCAACGCCATTGCCACTTTCCAATACTACTATCTAGAGATTAAATACATGAATTCGGTTTTCACATGCAGTAAGCAGTAACAGCTGGCGATTGGGTACGAGATTAGTTGCAGACTGAAATTAGTTTGTTTTAACATACATCAATAGAAATATAGACACTAATATGTTCCATTTATGGAATTAGTATTGCCGTGAAACTGTGAAATTACCTTTCAGACTGATGTTTCTTGTGTTGAAATGTATACTACAATGAAAGGTACTTATTGTTTCCTTTATTTACACACGATGTTTTATCTGAATCTGCCCATTCATTGTCCAGTCACTTAAGCGTAATTGCCTAACAAACAAATAAACTTACCCAAACTAACTTCTTGATAATAATTGTGAAGACTATAGGCGTAATGGAACTGAATTAGGAGGAAACTTATTAGTTTAGAAATTCAACAATTCATAGATGTAATAATAATGGAGCTCATATAAAGCTGCGTTCAAATTAGCTACAAGAAGTAACACGATTATCGCGTGCAGACGAGCGACGCTCTGCGACGTATATTCTAATTTGAAAAATATCTTATACGTCATACTTTGCAGATACCACTATCTTATTCACTTCTGTAGTCATGCCGGGGTATGTTGTACTATTTAACTATTTCATTTCGAACAACGAAGGACATTATAGCTAGTGTAATTTATTTCTAGTACGTTATAAATAATTCAAAGTTCTTAGCAATGTTTCTACTGTTTATCGGCAGTTGTGACGCTTAATAACGCGCCGAGAACTTAATCTCTACATTTGGTTGAAGAAAAAGAGCAGCCTTCTTGTCAAATGGTTCTAAAGTAACATTAATGGTGCCCTTTATTACAAGATACACATCCCGAAGATTGATAAGTACGATAAATATACCGCATTCATCTCATAAAATCTCCAACTATACGGGAACATCATTTTTCAATTTCGATTCAACCTTGATAGGGGCGTGCTCATACGTTACCAACCTACATGAAACTACAATAGACAGCTGTGAGTGGGGCACAGGGGTGCATCAGGAATTTAATGTGATTAATTTTCGTCTGCTGGGTGTAATCCTTTTTCGAATAAAACATAAATGTCGTGCCGTATGTTAAATTGCCACGAATTAAATGCATTTATAACTGCTAAGTTGTTCATGTCTGTTGGACTTATTTTTTATTACTTAGTATCTTCAATTCTGGGTTTAGATAGAATAAAGAAAGTGTAACGTCGATATCCATAACAAAGAGTGGTATTGCCGTAAATATTGCAACGTCAGTGCGTTATATATCGGACGCTGGATTGGCTTACCGCGTTTATTTCTAGAAACTAAACGCCTGGAACCTATCTGAACTGTTAAAGCTCTATACTTAATCGGTACTTAATAAGAGTTGAAAGAAATGCTGTTCATCATTTGTTCATTGATTGTAACCAAATGTTTTCGTATAAAGTTGTGATGTTACGCGAAATATATTTGTTTTTATGTTTACGAGCGTGTTCCAGTGAATTATGAATATTCCATTGTAAGCATATTACATCTATAAAATCGAAGCTCGCCAACGCGGGGGCGTATGATTAGAAATCGATAACTACACATTAGCCGTCACTTTTGGAATATATTACACATCGCTCGCCATTGTTGTGACCCAGCTTTATCTGTTACAACGCTTTTAGTTGGCTAGTAATCTCAATCGGTGAGGATTTTGTATCCTTTCGGTAATGACCCTTATCTAGGTACATTTTTGTTTGCTTCCGCAGTGGATTTGTTGTTGATAAATAAACATCTGTCATACAAATCTCTCTGTTATCTACGACGAGGCGAAATGGGGTAAACTTTTGTTGATAAATTAAAAACAAAAAAGGATGTTTCGTCCGTGCCAACAGAGTAATTGTTTTAGAAATAAGTGTTCAGGATGACTACGTGATATTAATAACAATTACTTACGGGCATTATTTTTTGTCTCTCAAATATCTGAATTTATATCGTGTAAAAAACTGGATGTACCTTTATTTTTGGTGGGGCACCCGCATTATTTTGCTTCTTTTTTCACCGACTTCGAGGCGGTTGTGTAAGTCGGCGGTACTTTGTAATGAATCACATGGAAGCTTAAATATTCTAAGCGATTTAATGGTTAGGCTGCAGGTAAAATACACCTCGAATTCCGTAGAGCATTAACCTTTAAGCCGCATTTCAGAATCTTTGATTTGTACCTACGAAGTGTCGAATTGCACAACATAATTTATAAATTCTGAAACCCGTACAATTCATGTAGGTTTTAAATGTGAAATGTTAATCAAGATGATGATATTCTGGACAGTTTAAGGAGACGGGCAAATTGGGCTTGACCGTACATTTATGAAACATGTATAAATAATCTTCTTCTATTTTTACATCTTTATAAAATATTACATTATATTTCAATGGGAAAAGAAAATAATTATTTTACGAATGAGTAACCGGCTTCCTGTATCGGGATCATAAGGCTGTCCTCTACAATGTTCCTAGTTATTAGCATGAATTTAGTAGTATCGATTGAAAATTTATTTGGTCTCGGAATTTTTATTGTATTGATATTTATTTTAATGATAAATAACAAGAATAATATTGACATCTTAATTAATCTTTGGGGTAGGCTTTTAATCAACAGTGGACTTTTAAAGGCCGAAAAAACAGAAATAAGAACATAATATTTTAGAAATTAAATCGTTAGACTAAAAAGACATTTTCACTTTTTACGATATTCGATACTGGTCGTTAATATAATTATTTTGCTGGCAACTCTGGACAGCGCTGCCGACGCGATGTAATGTCAAATTAAAATACATATTAATATAGCTCATTTACACTCTCGCTTTGCACCTCACCTCGTGGCTCGTATCATGTTCGCTTCGCAGCTCGCATGGTTCGAGTTTTTGTTTATATTCTCGACGTGGGTTCATTTGTTTCAGGTGAGTGCAGCGAGTTATGTACAGCGAGTTATCACTCTATTTACAGTTTTGTCTCGTGGCTCACCTCTCAACTAGTCTCACCGCTCACGCGAGAGTGTAAATGAGCCATTATATTTTATACTAGTCCTCGTCGATCCCATGTGATAAGTCCGATTTTGGTCATTACCTAAGCCAGCTACTCACTAGTCAGTACGGCAATTCAATGGTAATGACTAGGTCCGGTGAGCATCTTATGTGAAAAGTTCTGTCAAAAGTTATTCACAGAAAAATGTTTTTGACGCTACGGCAGTATAACTCTATAGCAATTATTTTTTTACTCCCATTGTGCAGACAGATTTTTTTTTCTCCTTTGGAAATGGTTCTATTATACGTATAAAATAATGCATAAATAATCTCTGTAACACTAGGTCCAAGGTTCTATAAAGTTTCGCCAGGGTCCTTTAATTTAATAGTTACGTACTATACCATTTTATTTATACTTATATAAGTGTAAATAAACAATAATAGCTTTATCCACTATTATTTTTCTTTCAATTAACACTCAATAACAAATGTTAATAACAAAAAAAGACTGGCTACAGTTGATAAGTAGTACACGATTCCCTTAAAAGAAGTTGCTACAACTTTAAATGGACCCTTATTCTCAAACAGAAATAATATACTTTCCTTCAAAGGAAGCTTTGTGAACGAAGCATTTATTTCTGAATCATGAAAGAATACACTTAATCGCTGGTATACCTTACACAAAAATGGACCAATTAATATTTAAGTACAAAAGGTTACTTATTATAATATCTAAATTTTGTAAATTACAGCAATTGTTATAGGTATCCAATAAAGCAAAGAAATGGAGTTTAATACTTGTTCACAATGTTATTTTGTTCCTATGAATACATATTTGGATTTTGCATAGAACTTGGGACTCATTTAGTTCTCCATTCTTTTTGCGGCGAAGCCCACACCCAAGCATAATTTTTGTATTGAACTTGGCTCTCCTTTTTGCATTTATGTTTTTGGTGGGATAATAGTTATCCAGTGGGTCGAAGTAGACTGTGACTAACATTTCCGTAGGACGCGATGAATCATATTCAATGGTGATGCAAAACTTAGCACGTGTAATTCCTATACAAGACATTGTAGAATATTCTGGAATGTAATGCACATTCTGCACTGCACTGCACTTAGATATATAAAATGTGTATTTAATTATTACTAAACGATAAGACTGTCTTTCGAACTAAATTCTAATTTCGAACTAAATGCCGATATTTTAATGGCATGCATATTTTTAAGTAATCATTAATTTAATAACTAAAAGCTGTTTAAATCATGTAAACTATATTATATAAAGATAGATACGATTCACTATATTTATATAATGTAAAATATAAAAGCGTAACATATTCATATTTGTGCGGGCGTCGGGTCCCTCACGGCGACGCCATTACTGCATTCTGAGCGCGCGCAAACGATAAATCTTACCCAGGCCGCAATGTTATATCTACACTCTGTATGCAGCAAAATTGCACTTCTTACTCCACCAATTAATACTCTCACGACGAGATTGCTAACTTTTAGTCACTTAAACGAACTACTTTGGGACATGGGAGACAATTTTCACAGTTTAATGAGGTATGAACAACTTTTATAGCTTTATAAAGAAATATGAATGTTTAGGCTTGGTTTTATTAGATTGTCGGTTGCGACTTGCGAGTATTTCAGTTTTCACGTGTCATTTCTTTTTATATTTGCTTTAGAATGTTTGGGTTTGAATAAATTAATGGATATTTTCTCCCTGATCGTTTATCTTCTTTATAATATCTCCTAAGCTTCTTAATCAGCAATAAAACTTTTATACTTGCACGTAAACTTTTATACTAAACTTGCATGTAAACCATTACATTTTGACAATGTAACAGCCAAAAAATTAAGTAAGCGTTCATGAAATACACTATTCACAAGAATTAGTTAAGGAAACGTTGCATCAATACGAATATCAAATTATAATTGCAGTCATAAAAATAAACGTTGTAGCAACGTTCGTGAGGGATTGGCGGCACGCAACACCTTTCCAAGAATTGCGCATTTGACCGGTTTCAAAAATTAGAATTTGTTTGTACCTAAATAATAATTGAAAAGCAATAAAACGTCTGCCTGGATTGGATAGGAGTTGTGGCGAGGCTGCGGCTGTGTGCAAATGAACCGGCGCGGCGCGCCGTACGCCGAAGGACGCGGCCGCATTCCACACCGCACCACTACACCCGAGATGACACACATACCGACACGTAGTCCGTGTGCCGGTGTGTGTGCACCGATACTGTGTACACCAACGCATTAATGCCAAACTACGTAAGGCACTTTTGCACTGCGACACTGTGTGCTGCATTGCTGGAACACGTCGTCTACCCCAACTCTGAATAGCCCATTTATTAAATTGTTGTAAGACGCTAATGTCTAACCGCATAGTATACACTCGAATATGCAATAAATTATGCATACAGAATAATAAGAGAAATAGTAGAGATGTGCATATAATTTAATCACGATTATATGAAGACGAAACAATATGCACAAAGCGGAAACGGTTTAATCACGCGGCTTGTACCCTGGCAGGCGTTAATCTCGCGGGCAGCCGTCGCCGAAGCGAATCGCATACAAATGTGCCGCCAACCAGAGCAAAAACTGCTGAATAATATTCCCTCACTGTTCTACTCGTACGAGCTTTATACAACACATAATGATGCAGTCATGGCACGCTCTATGTATTTTACAACCTCATCTCATACGTTACATGAAAGAAGCTTTATGTGTGATTTTTAACAATAAGGGCAACGCCATTAGCAAATAATTGCCATATTTGAGAGAGGCACGGAACGATCCTGTTCCGAATGATATTGGCAGCATGTGCCAACTGCGTCACCGCCACAGACAGGCTGACATTATGCCATAGTCCAAGTAATGAAATGCATACACTCGGCCGGCCCGGCGCCTTCCAAAACTCACATGTACGAATGTTTTATTATAAATTTGTCACGTAATTGAGTTAGAGCCATTTTATTTTGATATAGTTGAAGTTTTATGTTCAATAGTTGGCAAACAAATAATTTGATAATCTGTTTAAATACTGAATTGAAATTGTAATTAACTTTTATATTCCATTTAGGGAAGTTATAGGTCTTGTTTAAAAAATAAATGTTTTTATTAATACCTAATTTACTGTTTATTTATACTTCATCATTTTCAATCGTGAAAATAGTCAATACTCGTCTTAAATAATACGTCCAAGGTATTATTTTCGGCAACGATTAAGTTCAGATAATAAAATCTCACTTAAATAAAAAAAAAGTCTTTTATTTCACACCTTTACAATATTTTAGTGAACAGAACCTCGTGTCTACTAATACAATCTTTAAATTACATGTAATAATAAATTTCTATTACTTTGATTAGCTATGAAGACTTCTAATCAATATTGAATTAGAATAAAATAAAGTATCTAACACTTGATTAATTAATAAACATTATTAAATTAAAATTAATATTAGGGAAATTATATAATAAATAAGTATAAAAATAGGTAAAATAAATCATTACAAAATTCGATTAATGGTAATTTAGAATGTAGAATTATATAAGAAAAATAATTCTCACTTACGTTTACTTTATTATTACAGCTGACTCGGCTTATTGCGTTTCCAAGTACTGATGACGATCGATTAGGATTTTAATTTTTGGGCCTTTTTTACATTCCTGAGAGACTGAGACTCAGTAAAAAACATTATATCTATCGCAGGTCGACATACATGCCTATTACAATTAGTTAATGATATTACATGTAGCAAAGAGCATGCGAAAATTGAAACATACTAGTTTTTTTTTAAGTTAAAATTTTTAAAATACATAGGTACAGTCAGCCTTATAAATACCTGAACAAATTCGAAACTTCAAATGGCCTATACTCGTCAAGTTCAACTTGTAAGTTTTATTACATTTTTTTCTTTGCATCAAGTATAGTAAAAGAATTTTGTTTTAATTTTGCGGATTAATAATGAATGTTGTTAACAAAACAAAAAATTATAGGCAATTTGGTGTTTCGAATTTGTTCAGTTACTTATGTACTGATACCCCGCTTATATGTATATATAAATGTATGGGGAAACCCTATATATATGGACGCCGGCGTCCGTCGTGGGGCTTGACGAGTCAATCTCATTTATTTTTGTATAAAATTCCTATCCCATCGTACGTTAGCATATACCTGCTTAAGACCGATAGCAATGTATTTACTACTTGTGACTCTGATTTACGCTAAGAAGGGTTATATTATATAACATCCATAGGGTTGCATGTGATGTCACGAAAATTATACATACAAAAGGGCAATATTATTCTTATATATAATATTTTTTGTAATCATTATTTATTTGGTTTTATTTACGATCAATGTTTATATATTATTTTATAATACCTTTTTTTTTTTGTTAATTATATTCTCGGGAATTACCGACATTGAAACCCCGCCACGAGACAACAAGCTAATTTCTTAGGATTTCAGAAACCCGGGAAATACCTTGAGTGCATGTTTATTTTTAAATTGTCACCAGTTTAGCGTTGATCATTTTTTTACCTTATATGCACACTTAGTAATACATCCAATCTTATTAGCAAGTATTCGCATAAATTACACTCATGTTATAAGTACTTTTATATATTCTTTTGTAATGCTGAAAAATGAAGTTCATACATATTTCATTCTTTTACAGCAAACTCTTATAAAAACAGAAAAAAAATTGTAATTAAGCGACACATCACGACCGACGTCGGTGTGTACATATAAACGTAATTTGAATCTAAAAGACGTATTTAATTAACTCGCAACGCTGGCCACTCTGTTGCGGCAAAGCAAACATTTACTCTAAAACATTATTATGTTCCATTTAATGTTCATGTCTGTCTTTTATTACATTCCGAAAAGTTGTAACATGTACATTGAATTTGTATGCATTGCAATTGATTCTTGACATCTAGGACAGGTGGAACAAATCGATCTGAATAAAACATAATCGATTTCTTATGGCATTAACTTATTATTATTTATTCCAAACGTACTTGTACGTTGGTTGCTTAGAATAGCTAATGCACTAGTGCTACTTTCAAATATTTATAATCATAAAAAAATATAATGCAAAAAGGCAAAATCCAAGGAGACGTAACTGACCTACGAAGCTAACGTTTTTCTGCGAAACCAATGACTAATGTAGTTTTTATACTTAGCTATTTTCCATTCGCTCAAGTGGTTTATCACGTCATTTGTGATTAATTTCGGTCTAGACGTTGTTTATTTTGTTCCAAGCTTATCTCATTTACGTTGTGATTATGCATCGATTAATTGGTACAAGATACAGGTAGAGCTGCAAGAACGATATGGCTGCATGTATACAGAGCTAATGATTCATCGCGTTATAAAAAGCTATGATAAAAATAGTTACTTTTCTGAGTCTATGCAGCAAATGGTCTAAAACGTTACGATGTTTTAATGAACTGAAACGTATAAATTCACACTTATTGCGATTAGGTCGTGGATATAATTATTGCTTTAATTGTGCAGTTTTCTACGTTTGATTTGTACATTTTTTTAGATGTAACAGAAAATAATATAATATAATACAATACTAATAATAACACCCGCCCTGTATTATATACTGCCCACTGCTGAGCATGGGCCTCCTCTACTACTGAGAGGGGTTAGGCCTTAGTCCACCACGTTGACCTAGTGCGGGTTGGCAGACTTCACACACCCTCGAAATTCTTATGGAGAATTCTCAGGTATATAGATTTCTTCAGATTGTTTTCCTTGACCGTTAAAGCGAACGATAATTGATAAACAATACACACAGGACTGCCTCGGTGGCGTAGTTGTATTATGATACGACTGCAATGCTGAGGTCTCGGGTTCGATTCCCGGGTCGGGCAAAGTGATATTTAATTTTTTATTCAGTATCAGCTCGAAGTCTGGAATTTGTGCCCAATATGGCGATAGGCTCGCCCCCTATCACATCATGGGACGGAATAACGGCGAAAAGTGGGTGCACTAGTTGCGCCTCTGCCTACCCCTTCGGGGATAATAGGCGTGAGTGTATGTGTGTGTGTGTACACACATGACTTAGAAAAGTCAGAGGTGTGTGCCTTGGGTTTTGAACCTCCGGACATTGTCTCGGCAGACCGTTCCATTCCCAACAGAAAATAATACGTAAAATAAATTCTTTTGTGAAAGCAGCATCAAAATCAGTTTAAAAATAAAGCAGTAATACAATTTTAAAATATTATTTTGAGCAAAAATGGGGGCGTGGCGGGGATAACGCGCTATCTCTTTCGCACGCAGGCAGGGTTATGGCCGACGGCGCTTGGTGACGTCACAACATAGTATTGCTGCTATTTGACAGCTATCCCTTCAACCAAATTTCAAAGCTTTATAACTTACTTACTATTGCGCCAATTTTGAAAATTCTTTTCCATTTGATTCTAGATAGAATACATTTTTCAAAATTGTATTAAAAAAAGTAGTCAACTACCCTATTGGGGTTACTTAAGGTTTTGCTACATAATGTAGAAAATGTAATATGACTATTTCGAAAAATGTTTATTTCAAGTATAGGTATTCAAAACAATGCATATAATTAATTTGATTGTAAATGTTCTCTAACATCAGAACAAAGTTCAGCATAGCATCGCAGTTCATTAATGCGCCAATAATGTAAAACCTCAATAGATTACTCATATAATTTGAACTGGCTACGCTCTATGAATCATTCGACGCTAAAACCGCAAGTTCTGATCAGAATTAACGTTACGCCGAGATTCGTTCCACGGCTACAGTAGACATACTTCAGCACAGATTATACAAGCCAGAATACAAATTATTAACATCGCTGACGATCAAACAATTTGGAGGACGGCATCCGAAATTCTGAGAAGACAACTGCGCTCGTCACCGTGGCTTTGTTTGTGGCACACTATGAGCTGCTGGTAATCAGACGGGGGGGGGGTCGATAGGCGGCGGGAGGGGGCGATAACTAGTGACTGCGACTAGTTGAAATGTCTGAGGCAGCTTCTAATTTGCGGAGCCGTCTCTACGAAGGATTGACCTCGTCTACGATTGCCCACACTACTTACTAGGATTTTCACTTACTTAAGCTTTACCGCGGCAGACGGCGCCTTTAAAATTACAAGAGTATCTTGTTACAGCAATTCCCTTAATTAAATTGCTTCTGAAAAGAACTCTATGATGAAGAAGTATATAAAATGTGACGCACTATTTCAGAGAGAATGAAATATCTTATAAATTTTAATTTATTGCGAATTGGTATTAGTATGAATACATACACTCACGCCTTTTATCCCCAAAGGGATAGGTAGAGGCGCAATTAATGCACGCACTTTTCGCCGTGCGTATTCCGTCCCATGATGTGATAGGAGGCGAACTTATCACCATGTCGGGCACAAATTCCAGACTCCGGGCTGATACTGAATATAAAAATCCAATATCACTGCCCGACCCGGGGATCGAACCCGAGACCTCAGCATTGCAGTCGTACCGTAATACAACTACACCACCTAGGCAGTGTGATATTTGTATGCGAGTGAGAAATTGTGCAAAATATAACGCTTCATATTTTCTATTTAATAGTAAATTGAGTTGGGTGGAACACTCCCTGAGGCAATAATGGACACGAGTGGAAAACGTACAATGGCCAGCTTTAACTCTCAATAACAGCATGCTTAAAACCCTCTCGACCTTACCGTGAAAAGAGAAGAGCATTGGCCCCCGAGACTATTTTATTGCCACTTATTGGCCGGCCTCTAAAGTGATAACATTAAACTTCTCCAATAAGAAGTTCAATAGAAATAAAACGTCTAAAAGTTGACCGTGATGTCCGTACGTAATTCCGGCAAACGACCAGCGAAGTCACAATAGTTGAACTATCGCTTATACACGAAACACAATAAAGACACGAAACGAAGTAGACACTATCTTGTTCACTCTCGTATTTGATTTTGATTCGTGTTCGTATCGAATTTATGTCCATCGAAGTTTGAATGGACAATAACTTTGTTAGTTGGAAGTAAGTTATATTCGTACGGTATTACTGCGCTATCTGGAACTTTCCACGCGTTAAAACTAATCTTATTGGCTTACTGCCTACACGTGGAAAGCATTTAAGTTGCCTAAATTAAAATAATGCTTCAAATATTAAAACGTGTTCTACAACTTTAATAAGACTAGTGTACGTAGTCTGAACTACCATCCCGTGTGGAAAATACAAAACATTCCCAGTTCACGAGACTTTTCAACCTACGCTACAACATACAGAATGGCAAAACAATTAAATCAGAATGAATCGAACACTTCAATATCGTATCTTCATAGATATTGATATGCCCTTTCCAGATAGATTAAATTTCATCGGACGTTTCAGCGGGCGACGAGGGATGAAGAGAGGGGGATGACAGGGGCTAGGGAGGCAGCAACAAGCTGCGACGTCGAGACGGAACCGGCGCGTCGCGACCCGCTGACGCCGGCGAGCCCACTCAACATAAAACTAAATCATCCAACACTACCGACGAGAAAACGTGATAGCTCTCAACAGAACACGTCAAGGCTATTTTGAATATCAACTTTGAGCTCTTCAGCCTCTTTTATATGTTTTCTACCCATAACTTTGACTCCTCAAGCCCCACGACGGACATCGGTGTCCATATATATAGGGTTTTCCCATACATCTATATATATATATAAGCGGGGCTTGAAGGGTTAATAAACACAAAAGTCTATTATGCGTTGATAAACATTTTAACCTTCTGTACAAACTTTAGGATTACTTAATGGTGTAAATGTGAGTGACTAGCGCGGACACTGAATTCCGTAGAATTTTCACCGACTTATTTTAACGACTGCCATTTAGGCAAACCGGAGTATTCTATAGAATATAGTACTTTAGATAAATATTAAACCCAACCGATGCCGTTTCGGGAACCTACTTACCCAACAATGTTGACACAACTTACGCAACTGAGCTGTAAGCCCACTAGATTAATGATTATCTGTAGTATCAATTGAGTGAAAGAGATCCTTAATATTCGTGGTAATGTGCCTTATTCCGAAGTGAATAAACGCACCACGGCGTCGAACCGCATTGACATTGCGTATATCATCATCATCAGCCCGTTACAGTCCACTGCTGGATATAGGCCTCTCCCAAGATACGCCACAAAGCCCGGTCTGCTGCTTGCGTTATATGTTACCCTAATTCCTCGCTCGGACACTCCCACGCACACTAAGCGGATTGCCAGCTTATCGCCTTACGGGCCTACTCACCTATTCTTTTTTCAATGGCAAAAAATAAAATAGTTATAAAAGCATAAGGTTGCCGAGAAAAAAAGCGACAATGCCCGTGATCCTTGAGGATTAGTTGGTTAGTTTTTCGAATTCCGAGACTCATATAAGTAAGTATTATAATGCTAGGTTTTGTAGATGGAGGTTAAAGAGTGTGTATTCATTGTTTTTACTGTTTAACATCCTATTTTGATAAACTTGTTAGGAAGAACAATAAGGAGTTTGTATCGCGGAAGAAGTAGACAGGAATAAGTTCTACCAATGTAAATACTGTTGATAGAGATATATCATATCTCTATAAACACTGTAAGGGAAACAGTCATGACGGGCACAAATTTCAAGTCCAAGGAACTTAAGTGACTTTACGAACCATAAAATCACTGTTTGACCAATGGATTAAATACGTTTCATAAAACACAGCTAGAAGAAAAGCTATGTCATATTATTAAAGAAATAATAACTGTCATTTCTATATCGTGTAAAATTTTGTTTTGTGCAAAAATGTGTGCGTCGAGTATACGTGCAGGCCTGTATACACAAAGTATATAGTATAGAAGTCCCTCAGAACATGACACGTAGATGCTTGCGAAAGTCCGCACTCGGCAGACACCCGTCACGGCTCCGCTGCGCGCAAGATGCCAATCTGTTACACTCATAAGTCAGCGTCAAAATGATGCAACCGCGCAGTTTGTCGCACGATACATCGAAACAGCTATCAGACTCATGTTTTCTTTAACATGACGAATTTTCATAACTTCTGCGACGTTGAATGGTTATTTTGGAGATTTTATTATCTCATTTAGGATTTCAAATCGCTTGCATATTTGTTAATATCTCGTCACCGTTACCAGTTTTAAAAGTTAGGTAGGTAATAGAAAAAGACGAACTCAAGACTTTTTAAGTAAAAAACTTAAGTAAGTATAAACAACTTACGAGTAAATAATAGTTAATAATTCATACATACATACATATACACTCACGCCTGTTATCCCCGAAGGGGTAGGCAGAGGCGCAACTAGTGCACCCACTTTTCGCCACTATTCCGTCCCATGATGTGATAGGGGGCGAGCCTATCGCCATATCGAGCACAAATTCCAGACTCCGAGCTGATACTGAATAGAAAAACTCAATATCACTTTGCCCGACCCGGGGATCGAACCCGAGACCTCAGCTTTGCAGTCGTACTGTAATACAACTACGCCACCGAGGCAGTTAATAATTCATGTCATAATATTTAATGATCTACTATTGCTGAGGAGGCACATATAGGTATATTGATTATAATATTAGTACAACTTAAACACCGAACGTGAAATATTAAGTTATTCACACTAATTTGATAGATACGCCGTAAAATAAAATTTAATACGATGAAAATAAATTGATTACCACCATTACCACATGCTTTCTCCATGCAGGCTAATTTGATAGCAATCTGTTGGGTGCCTCACGTGTAATTAATTAAAATAACGAGAATTTCTTAGTGGAAATTATACTAAACTTACAAAAAACATACCATAAAGGATTAGTTTATTATATTTTCCGTGAAATCACCCTCGCTTATCTTCCATAAAAATATTGTACTTTTACATAAAGTCTAATTTTACGAACGAACTAGATCAATGTCATTATTTACTAATCTACCATATAAATTCTCAAGTTCAATAGTTTTGCTTTTCACAATTGGTGTTAATTCATTTAGCAATGAAAAACTTGATACCTACTGACCTAATATTATTACATTGACTGCCTCGGTGGCGTAGTGGTATTGCGTACGCATTACGAGTACGATTTGCGCGCTGAGGTCCTGGGTTCGATTCCCGGGTCGAGCCAAAAAAAATTGTGACTGGGTTTTTCCATCTTAAAATTTACTCAGTCGCAGCTCGGAGTCAGGAAGTTGGCGGTGTGATACCCCCGTGCCTCGGAAAGCACGTAAAGCCGTTAGTCCTGCGCCTGATCTCTCTCCGGTCATGTCGGATTGCCGTCTCACCGGACTATGAGAGTGAAGGAATAGCGAGTGCACCTGTGTATTGCGTACACACTTGTGCACTATAATATCTCCTGCGTACCTGGCTGATCTCCGTTGAGATTGGCCGCCGTGGCCGAAACTGGCTAGGAGGATTTCATTTCATTTCATTATTACATTTTAGAAACAAAGCTAATATAATAAACGTCTGAAGCTAATAAAAGCGTGTTAAAAATACGTATTCTTTACAACTAAAAACCTCAAATAAGTTGCATAACTGACAAATTGTATTGTTTGGTGTTGCAGAGCAGCGGCGGTTGTCGTTCAGCCAGCGGCGCGGGCGTGGGCGCAGTGACGGTCGCGAGCGCGGGCGCAGGCGCGGGCGCGGGCGCGTGCGCGGCGCGCATGGCTAGCGCGGGCGCGCAGTTCCGCGGCGGCGCGCAGCAGTGGGCCGCGGCGTACGCGCCGCAGCCCTGCCGCTATCCGCCGCCGCAGCCGCAGCCGTACGCGGCAGCGCCGAGCCCCTACACTCCACACCAAGTAATTAAAAACTTATCATATTTTATTCTTAATAATAATTACGGAAATCAAAAAGTTATTATGTACCCAAACATTAAACAACATTTTTTTATTGTCCTTCATGATTTCGACACAGGAGTTTAAAAAAATATTTAAAGGAGACGTCTGCTTTTTGTATGGGTGCTTAGCCTCAAAATCTAAACAGGCTCCAACTTTACGGATATTACAGGGGGCAACATATGGAACTGAGATCGATTAAAAAAATATTTTTAGATCCCTCCATTCATAACCAACTTTTTTAATAACATTCATATTAAGTGTAATTTTCAAGCCAAAAAAAATTACAGGCATCTCAAAATCGGAGGTCTTTAAAATTAAACGATTTATTGCAAAAGGCTAGTTTTCAGGAGTTCTATCCAAATATACATAAACAGTCTTGTTTAGATTTTCAGGCCCATTTTTAGACATGTCCTTTTATAATTAGAAAAATCTCATGGCTTAAATATCAGTACATACAACATATTTTTCCACATGTGACTCATGTCACATGCACTTCAGCTCATAGATGGTTAACCCTCTTTCTTATACTTGGGACAAGATAAATATCCTATAAATAAACCGAAATCTTTAACCGGCGCCATCGTAGGCATGTTCTAATGAGCACGTTCAGCTTTACGATCAAATTTACGAGCGAGGGCGGATCGCGGTTCCGCTATTACTCTAACAGTGTGCTCTTCCTAAATATTGAGTGATGCTCTATCGTGTGAAATACTTAGCACTTTTAAGGTAGTATTCATGAGGCAGCTAATAACTTAAACCACAGGAAGCTTCATTAATAGTTGGATAGTAATAAATAGCTCTACCTGAAATTCTGGTCCACTTAGCATCTACTTCTATGCGTTGATGTCTTCAGGCATTAAAAAATTCTGAGAAACACTGTTTAAATTTTGCTCAAATTCTTTATATGTGAACGATTACTTTGAATCATTACACGATATTCTTTTCAAATTAACAGTTTTATTACACAGTAGGTACTCTTAAATTCATACTGGTTAAACTATATAACACAGTTAGATTTTAAAATGTTTCGTCAAAAACAAGCTTAAAACATATTTAACACCTTCTTTCTATTCAGTATAAGTACTAATACATGAAAATACATTTTTGAAACGTAACTTTCATTTAATTTCCGTCGAATAAAACAATATACAGGGTCATTTTTACATTGCGTTACTAAATGAAACCACATATTCGTCTACATCTCTGCTAACATCGTGCAAAAAATTATCAATGAATAACGAATACTTTCGCCAAAAATCCCGGTTGTAGTATTCCATTTTTATTATCATTTTGTAGTTTAGTGCGAATATGGTGTGTGCGTAAGTGTATTTCTGACTGAAAGTGTAATTAATGTTGCTGCTGCGACGAATTCTCCTTGAAAAGTCATAGTGGCATTAGGGCGTGTAAACTTAGTTACATTTTATTGATATTTATTTTGTTCGAAACTTACACGTTTTTTAATTTACATCTATGGTTAAAATAACTTAATGGAAAGTGTTATTTTCAACGAGATAAGTATGTGCTTTCATTTATTAACGCAATGTCAAAATGACCCTGTATTTCCTTAAAATGTAAGTATTAATAGTCTGTTTATAACAGTCTCCGAAAGTTTCAGGGTCTCATTTATACGTAGATGTCAACTGGCAAGCTGTTGGATAATTAACCGCAAAGTCAGCTCGTTGACACGCCTCCATCAATTTCTGCGCTCGGCACTGACATCGTTCCTCGTTATGCATAACACACAACAATATTACTTGATTAATATCTTCTGAGGCCACTAGACACAAGGCAACTAAACCGTGATTTGCATAAAATTATCTAATGCACAAGTTCACTGTGACGTGATGTGAAAAGCTTGTGACATATTACATCAAGATTTTAATATGGAGCGTATAAACATAAATATAAGTTTTAGTTAAATCGATTGTAATTTTATAAAACCAATATATCGATAAGCCACGCCGGCATGCTTCGTAGATTTTTAAATTATAACTTACTAGACTTTTGCCCGCTGCTTCGCCCGCGTGAATGAGTTTTTCCAGGATAAAAGTCCCGCTTTATATTTCCCCTGGATAAATTATACATGTAAACCTTCCTCTTGAATCACTCTATCTATTAAAAAAACGCATCAAAATCCGTTCCGTAGTTTTAAAGATCTAAGCATATATAGGGACAGACAGCGAGAAGCGACTTTGTTTTATACGATGTTAAGATTTTACATGTTCAGGCGAAAATATTATATTCTTTAATAGCCGTTTGTCGAGTTCGTACGTCAGAAGCACCAGCCTCGTGTCTCGAGAAATCAGTTAACTGAGTAGACACAAACCAGATGTTGCGAAGATCACGCTCACTGCATGCACCCTACGCCACATGATTCTCGTAAAAGGAATTTCTCGCGACCTTATCGCTTTTCGAAATAAAATGTAGCTGCTAGCGTCGTACGTGTTTTATTAGATCGCGTCTCCTTCAGGATTTATCTCATGGCCGTCGTCGATGCCTGAACTCATTTTTTACGTCGTGTTACGTTTGAAAAAGAGTACCATTCGCACGATTTGCCTTTTGTTTTTATAAATGTGCCTTGTTATTGCGAAAGTTTTTTCACATATCACGTTTTATACGAATTAGTATGTTTGGGGATATCTAAGTTTTATCATTTGTTATAAAACATCTTTGAAAGTAACTGTGTTTCATGTATTTCAAATTATGTAATATAGTTTTTAATAAGTTTTCCCATGGTTAGTTTAAGAATAATCCTATAAATTAAAAGTTAAAACCATGATTCAGTTCTTACAAAATAAATTTGTAATATATAGGTAATAATTAAACTGTTCCTCTTTGCAATCGTATAAATGTAGACCATAAAAACGCTTAAACAATCCGTTTCGATGACTCTTAACTATGATTATAATGTTCTGTTGAAACTATCAGTTATAAATGTTTATTTTGTTTTTCGTTTTTATGTCGGCACGATCACGTCTACTTCTGTACAGCCGTTGCATCCATTCAAATAAATACACTCGCCGCTTCTTCTATGCTTCTACATTCCACTTACCTCTCTAGGAATACGATATTACGTATTATTTATTGGATAATCGTCTTAACCTGACCACAGTTAGTGTTTTACTGCAATTAGGTAAAGTAAGACCTTCTACATTGTTGAGTTTTTGGTTTATATAACAGTGAAATGGCTGTAGTCACAAGCTAGAGTTGTTTTCATACTATTTCCAGTCCCCGTTTATCGCTAATGTGAGGCCTGCATATTACATAGACTAGGTTTATACCTTATTTTACATGTATATTAGATTAACAAATATTCCATATCAACAATGTTAAGTTAACTCGAGATATTATCTACAAAATATGTATTTATACTTTCCTTGCGTTGGCTACGCCCTACAATCGCCGCTTTTTAGGTTGTAAAATATATCTATAGCTGGTTGATTAATGACCGGAATATGTCAACTGTCAGGGTTGTCACAACTGCGCCGCTTGTTAAATCTAACGTGCGCCCTTGTCCAAATTTGACAGCCCTTAAAGAACGCTTTAAGGTTTTTTAAGGGCATTGGGACTCCCTTACAATCTAATAATAGGTTCTATTGTGTGTAAGGATTATTTCATTGGAATCAACTTCGTTAACGAAGTATAGAAAAGTAGGAAGACATCCCGGTACCAGGAATTTCATTTTCACACACGTACTCACAAAGATTATGCTGATGTATTTAAATGTATGCGGGCGGAAAAAATTGTAAATGAAATTACCACATTTATTTTGGGAGGTTTCGTTGTGTCTGCATTATTTATATTTAGGAGATCCTTTTTCAATGTCGACCAACTTAATGGGAACATACCTAATACCCAGATCAATTTTTCACTTTCCATTTCAGTAATGAGAACCCTTTGCGAATTAATTTAAATTTATGCAACATATTTATTTGTGAAACTAGAACCCTAGAAACATTAATAAAAATAGAAAAATATAATGTTCTACTGGCATAAAGTATCTCAATGTTGCCAACATTTTTCAAAATTTTGAAGGTGGAAATCCCCATGCACATGGATATAATAGTTTATTTTAGTCCGAAGCACGTCCCAGATGTTGCGACCCTCGTACAATTCGAGGTGAAAGTATAAATAAACAAGGCTTGCTGATATCTGTCATCCGAGGAATTAGATTTATGTCGGATGTGGCGGAAGGTGAAGAACCCCTCGATGGCAATAACGAAATGTTTTAATGCGCCTCCATTTATTTTGTAATGCGGACATAATGGAAGCCTGTTGACGTGCAATATGCACCAAAGATAACATGCTAAATTTAGCACATTTTAGTATCTATGGAGAGGTGTGTTGAAAGAATCGTTATTATCTGTACAAGTAATGCATTATTTGTACATATTATTTTTGAACACTGGCATGGAGAGAACATATGGTAGATGTGACACCGATTATGTAGAGTTGCGACTTAAAACGAAACTTCATCTGGCTAAAATATGTAACTCTGCACTCAAATTATAAATCTTCAATGTCCAAATATACGGGAATAAAACAACAATCATGGACCTGAGGTTTATTATAAGATTTAATAAGAATAAAAATGATGTGCGGTACAAACATCTGGAATATGATTTTTTAAACTCGTATAATTGCAACTCTTTACGATCGAGTCTAAGTCAAAATGTACACTCTCAGCCTAAATCTTGATAACCTATAATACTTAAATAGGTTTATTCCCATAAAAATTATAAATACTGTCTGTAACACAAAATCTTCCGACGGAGTTTATTTAAAAAACAGTAATGTAATTTATTCTGGACAATTTTTGTGAAACACAAAGTTTTGTTATATTACAGTATCTCAAACAGTTTCAGAACTGTACATCTTGCATACCAAATTACGTACGCGGACAAAGCTTACAGGAATTAAAGCGAGAAGTGCTAAGAGTTATAAACGGCAAATAATTTTACTATGACGTTTTTGAGGGCAGATCTTGAAATAAAAAAAAAACTATTAAAATTTCATAGACTTAAAAACTATGATCATGTGTGAAGTTTGTTCCCTTATAGCATAATTTAAATACAAACTTCTAACAAAGGCGAGCAGATTATTAATTAATAAAGGCACTAGTCATGAAAAGCGTACAATTTATAAAACTAATTTTATACATTTCATTAAGTCTCAAGGAAAGATTTATTTCATTATTTTTGTAGAAAGTTAAAACAAGGTCTCGTAATTTATGAAACAATATAAATGATTCAGATCACGTACCACCTAGATATTGAACTAGACTATGTCGACATTAATATTTCGATCGTTATACATGAATGTCAGAGAGTAGGACATATAAATTTATAGATAGTAAGAACAGCAAATATTATGTGTCATTCACTACGTACTTATACTCCATCGTTTGGGTATTTAACTTAATGTAAACAAAAAAATTACATGATTCCCATGTAGTCAACATTTTCTTACGGAAGTATTTACGGAGACTGTTGTGTCAATGAAACTACGGCGTACAACAAACACTTAAAATAATTAAATTCACTTTAGAATCTAAACAAATAACTAACAACAACTATTTATCAAAAACAAAGCGAAAACTATGATAAATAAATGAATTTCTACAATGCGGAAATGTAAAGATAATTAGTGTCTAATTAACCAATTAAATTGAATAGCGCTCAGTTTTAATGGCGTGCTACGTGACAGTCGTAGTCTTAAACTTTGTAGGGTTATCTATTACGAGCCATTGGAGCCATTGGATTAGCTCTTTTACAGCTGACAGATCGAGATCCTTTATAAAAGTATTGTAAATTATGATAATTGTGTTCTCGCGTTTATTAATGTATAAGTATAAATTTATTATAACCAAACCACTTTAATAAACGGGAATAACAATGCTAAGTGTTGTGTAGGTTATGAAAAAGTTTATTTTGGAATGACATATTTTGTAAAGAAAAATGGACAGGTAAAATATCTTATTCATGAGATGTATACATTTAGTCAAATACCTAAACCGATTGAGTATAGTTATTGTTTAATTTCTTATATTTTCTATTCGTAATACGTTTCGTTCACAAATATTAGTAACCCCTTTCTTGTATAAAACGCATGTTGATAAAAAATATCTAAATAATATCCTAGATAAGTTTATTCTATTAAACAATTTAGATTAGTTCTTACATGTTTGTCTTGTCCCATGTCACAATCAAATAAATCGAAATTCTTCTTTTTCAGCCTCAGCAAGCCCACTGCAGAAAATAGGCGCACATACGTCGAAATAGACAATTGGCAAAAACATAACAGTGGATCATTACATTTACGATCGCCAGCAGTAGTTTCTCTTACAATGTTTCCTTAAAGAAACATGTTCAATATGGTAATACACGATCAGGTCAAAACGTTAAGAAAAAAGGGAGCATTTTTTCGTTGTAAGGGTGGGGCGTTTTTTGTTGAATTATGTTAATGTCAGAATGACGCGGCTACGGCTACCGATATTCAAATTCGGTCTGAACATGAACGATTTTTTCTGTTGCGTTTGACCCTTGGAAATCTAAAAAAGGATCTAGAGCAATTTTATTTTCAACTATTTTAATTTTTTATCGGTATTATTTAGTTCGTTATGTCTTTAGAGTAATTTACCTTGATGGAAAAGTAAGATAAAAACATTTTCCATCTTAAAATTTACTCAGTCGCAGCTCGGAGTCAGGAAGTTGGCGGTGTGATACCCCCGTGCCTCGGAAAGCACGTAAAGCCGTTGGTCCTGCGCCTGATCTCTCTCCGGTCATGTCGGATTGCCGTCTCACCGGACTATGAGAGTGAAGGAATAGCGAGTGCACCTGTGTATTGCGCACACACTTGTGCACTATAATATCTCCTGCGTACCTGGCTGATCTCCGTTGAGATTGGCCGCCGTGGCCGAAACTGGCTAGGAGGATTTCATTCAAGATAAAAACAGTTTTATGCAAGAATATTTTTACTAAATAGAAGTTAATTATTATAAAATTTAATTGTGGGTCAGTGAAAAAAAAGAATCAGAGCGCAAAAAACAGAACGAAATATGGGAGAGTCTGCTCTACATAATCGCTCTAAGAAAGCGTTCTGATGTAAAGAATTTTATGATGTAAAGCTTTCATCATTAATAGTCATGTTCCAATGTAAAATATTTGTATTCAATTTACATTACCAAACCTAAATGAAAGCTCTCCGATACAGTCAGCAGCATAAATATCTGTACAAAATCGAAATTTCAAATCGCCTATATACGCGTTAAGATAAACTGAAACAAAAAAAAAATTCTATTATTTTATTTTTGTGAAGAGAAAAAAAGATTAGTAAGAACACAAAAGTATTTAGGTCATTTGAAATTTTGAATTTGTTCAACTATTTATGCTGGTGACTGTACACGGTGCACGTCACTTAATACATAATACCTCTTATTATTGTTTTATATGATCTTAAAGTAGGCCTAATGATTGACTAGTCTTATCTCAATAATTAAGAGTTATTGATCGTGAAAAAGTTTTATCGGGATAAAAATATTTTTCCGGGATAAAAAGTACCTTATAGCACTCAGGAGTAATGTGCTACCTATTAGTGAAAACATTTTCAAAGTCGGTTCAGTAGTTCTTGAGATTAGCGCGTTCAACCAAACAAACAAACAAAAAATAAACAAACTCGTCAGCTTTATAACATTAAAGTATAGATATATACATTATAATAATGTACCAAATAAATCGCTCAAAAGACGTGTTCAATGTCCCTTCAACTGAATCCAAGTACATGGCAAACGAAATTCATCGATTCTCTGATTGAATCGACGATAAAACAAATGGAGTGCTCAATTTAAATAGATTGAATGGGATTTATGTTTCATTTCGTGAGCTTCGACGGGTTCGATTGTTTCTACTGGCATGGCATGGACCGGGTTCCATATTGAGAACGGGAATTCCATCCTTTATTAATGCTCATTATGAAATTTAAACATGCCAATTTACACGAGTGCCGCTAATTAACGTGGCAAATGTTTACAATCATGTTAGGTTATTTGTGTCCAAAGATTGCTTTATAGCAACATCATGGTAGCAAACAATGACGTGGGTGATAATAAATGGTTATCAATGAACACCCTGATCCTACAGGAATCACGGATGCTGTGTAACCCTTACAAGTAAAGGCAAGGCAAGCTGCCACATAGGTACATTGCTTTTCTGTTAGGTAGCCATTATAGGTCGTGTCGGCAGTTGTATTGGATGATTCACGTCGCAAACAAGACTACCTACAGTGTCATTCTACCGCTAGCTCACATCTGAAAAATTCATCATATCCACCCATATGTTCCTTTTAATGTGATTAAGGTGCAAAACATGCGTTATGTTATAAAAATCAGAATAGAAATCATGCTAATTTTAAAAAGATACATGTACTACGGATAAAGTTAGTATACTTACTTAGGTTTACATAATTATTTATTACTAGCTGTTGCCTGCGGCTCCGCCCGCTTTAAAAAGTTTTTCCGGGGAAAAGTCTCGCTTTATACTTTTCCGGAATAAAACGTAGCCTAAGTTACTCCTTATTACATCAGCTACCTCCCAATAAAAGTCCCGTCAAAATCGGTCCAGCCATTTCAGAGATTAGCCGGAACAGGCAGACAAAAATAAAAAGAAAATATTTTGGTGTATGTACCGTATATATATTCATTGGATAAAGATTAATATTATTACGTTGATACAACTCTTAACAAATAATGCATTAATTTCGACCAAATTTGATTACCATAAAAACGGTTCTAGTGAGTTAATCTTAAAAGATAGACACATACTGTCGCGGACATTTTTTTAGATCATTTCAAGAGGAATAATTCTTTCATACACATATTTTTAGTATCTTGAACCGTTTTCGCAGCGCACGCAATGGAAGCCCTCAAGGATGATTAAATAAAATTTTTTTTTTTTCACATTTTCCATTATTTATTCGCTCCTAATAGTTGCATCGTGATGTAATATAGCCTAAAGCCTTCCTCGATAAATGGTCTATTCAACACAAAAATATTTTTTCAATTCGAACCAGTAGTTCCTGAGATTAGCGCGTTCAAACAAACAAACTCTTCAGCTTTATAATATACTAGCTTTTGCCCACGGCTTCGCCCGCGTTAATAAGTTTTTCCGGGCTAAAAATACATAAAAACCTTCCCGTTGAATCACTCTATGACTATGACGTTGATACAACTCTTAACAAATAATGCATTAATTTCGACCAAATTTCATTACCATAAAAACGGTTCTAGTAAGTTAATCTTAAAAGATAGACATATACTGTTGGGGACATTTTTTTAGATAATTTCAAGAGGAATAATTCTTTGATACATATATTTTTGATATCTTAAACCGTTTTCGCAGCGCACGCAATGGAAGCCCTCAAGGATGAATAATTTTCCCCGCTTTTTTCACATTTTCCATTATTTCTTCGCTCCTAATAGTTGCATCGTGATGTTATACAGCCTATAGCCTTCCTCGATAAATGGTCTATTCAACACAAAAAGAATTTTTCAATTCGAGCCAGTAGTTCCTGAGATTAGCGCGTTCAAACAAACAAACAAACAAACAAACAAACAAACTCTTCAGCTTTATAATATTAGTATAGATAGATGAGCAAATTCTATTAGTTTGCGTGTAGGCCGAGCGTATGACGTCGTGCACCACACGCACGCGCTGCGCTATCGAGCCGGGAGTCGGGGATTGAGACCAACTGTTGAGTCAGTCGAGTCTCCCGCCCCTCGCCATGCTTTCAGATACGGCATGACACCCTCGCTCCACCGCTATGACGTCACCGCTCGCCAGCCGTGCTCTCCATGTGTGCGTTAATGTAAATTTGTCTGCAATTCCACTGCGGACAAAACTTAAAATAGCTTCCTATCGGTTTGCAGTTGAGACATTTACGTATGGTATTGAACGTTAAGATGTTAATTATTGCCTCGGTGGCGTAGTTTTACTATGGTACGACTGCAATGCTGAAGTCTCGGGTTCGATTCCCGGGCCGGGCAAAGTCATATTTAATTTTTTATTCAGTACGGCGAAAAGTGGGTGCACTAGTTGCGCCTCTGCCTACCCCTTCGGGGATAAAAGGCGTGAGTGTGTGTGTGTATGTTAATGATGTACATCGGATATGGCTGTAACGTTTATTTAACTCTACAAAGATTTAAACTTACCCGTGAATAAGAAAATAAACAACATCCATTTATTTTTCAAACGTGTTATAAATCAATCACTGGTCCTAAGTAAAAACTATATTTGCCATGCCCTTAAGTCATTCGACCAAAAACCATAATTGTGAAACGTAGATAACAATTTAATTTAACCGTAACGAGACACGTTACTGTATCAGTTACGCATCGAGTCGAACACAAAAAGGTGTGAAGATAGCCATACAATTTTAATCGAGCAAAAACAATCCTCGCTGTAAAAAAATAGTACACGATAAAAAACATTTGACGAACGAGGCGTGCCAAAACATTGTCGTACTTAAGAGCGCTTACGTCAAACTTTGAATAAGTTTGCGTACCGATGATTACTCGTCAAGTAATGTCACCCGCCCCCCATTCTACCCCACTCTTCAAGTTGTGACACCTGTCGAAGTCTACCAGACTGATTGGAATGTTTCGTACCTACTGCGCTGTGAATTTTGCAAAATCATGGTGTATACGTCAAATAAAATTGGAGATAAAATAGATGTCTTTTTTAAATATTGTATCCGCGGTCGTAATGAGGTTCTGTATTAGTTACTTATGGAGGGTTTATAACAGTTGTTTAGATTTAAGAAAATACTAGGTTACTACACTTGGGTTTACTATAATTTACCACCGTTACTAGATTAGATTCTGCTTACGGTTCACGCAGTGTGAATGTCCTTTTCAAAAAAAAAATAATTAAAAAACCCCTGTCACAGAAAACCGCTAAAAAGTAAACTAATAAAAGTGTCTTTGTCATTTAAGTATCTAGTAATATTTTGACCCAAGCCAGGGAGCCAGAGAACTCCGGACCAGGGAGATGAAAATACTTCTTTCGCAGTCACAGATACACAGATACAAAGATACACACCCTAAACTTATCAACTCCCCTCTTTTTCTGTCAGGGTTTAAAAAGTCTAGCTATAGAATTATCTTAAAAAAGTGGCTTATATAGTTTGGTCCAAATTAATTCCTAATAAACTTTACAATTTAAACTTTCAAATATCTTCGAGAACATTCGCATTTATGATACGGGTGATTTGACTTCAAAACATTGTTGCTGAGACATATTTACTAACAAGTTTTGGTGTCTACTTTCAATCTCGCTGCTTTTTGCGATCAACGACTTCTCGGTTCTTTTTTTTAAATAAAGTTGTTTAATAGCTTTTAACTTGATTTTTTGCTAGATGGTACCTACATGGGTCTATTTTCAGAGCGTAATGATGTTTTCAGCTAACAATCGTGAATGTCTTATAGAGTTAATGTGGTATGTCTGGATTTGTTTAATAAAAGCTTTTGAAAAATTTAATTTTGTGTACAAAATTTTTGAACTTATGAAGTTTTTTTTAAAGCATTAATCTTTAAATCTCACTCAGTGAAGCCGACTTGTAGTCAATTTCATCCACTCAGGGCATTATAGAAACCGAATTTTACTTTTCTAGTCAATCAAATAGAATGGTTGTTAATAAAGAAGATCCACGAATCAATTACTAGTATGAATAATAAACACAGTCAACAAAAAGCCTACAAAATAGCAAAAGCAAATAAGGCAATGGATCAACGCGTTTTTCTTCGTATATATCGCGCCACGGTGGTCGTTTCGGCAGTTAACTCAAATTGTTCCAATTACCGACGGCTACCACTCAAGATACCAATTACATTACGGCTCGGAATTTTTTTGTGAAAAATAAAGACTTATAACATCATCAATTGTTCGCCAATGATGTTCAATCATTTGGACTGGCGAATAGGATGTAGTATTGCGTGCGTACTGTGTCTCTAATGAATCAGCAAGTTTAAAATCATTTTAAGCCCGAACGTCTGCCTTGTAAATGCACTAATCTTTATTGTCTAGTAACTTACGTTAATATTATTTAACTTACAGCGGTAAATTGTTCTTCAGCATTTACAATACATAAAAGGTTTTTTGCATGACATGATACTCAAGAAACTTGAATTCAAAACGGACCTCCCACGCATACAGAATTGCGCGCAAAATATGCCAGTATACTATAAAAGCGATATGGTAACAGTGGGCCCGTGCTGATTACATCCCCTATTCATTACTCCACTAATAGCTCGCACCTTAATTCGTTTCACCTATAGCAATTATTTTGAATGAAGTCGCGCGAACGCCTATTATGAAGGTTTCGCTCCGCGGCTCGACTCAGAATTTGCGCACGTATTAACACTTAACTGAGATGGAAATGGTCGTATCTTTCGACGATAATGCTCCGTCGTACGTTTGCGAAAATAGATTATTGAGTCAAAGAAACATCTTTATTGCACTCGGGTACACAATTCAATGTTCTGTGTGTTAATACGTGGCTCTGACGCATTTCCAACAAACATTAAGCGGATCTACATCTCGTATGTCGAGGTTATTATCCAAATGCCAGCATCGCAAAACCCCTCTGATTCAATTTACATTACAAATACGAGTTTATGAGAGATTATAATGGAGACAGACACTGTGGCATCTAAACGTCTCTTTGTTTTTATAAAAGCGAACGATATTTATGAAATCGTTTCTACTGTTAATTAAACCGTCTCATGTAGAGACAGCATGGCGTAAAGCGTAATGTAGGCGTTGTATTTGCAGTACAGTGGTGCGAGTATGGGAGGCGGCTGCGGCGCGACGGGCACGCGTGTGCCGACGGCAGCGTCGCCTGCCAACACGGCGTCGTCATCGTCGTCCAACACGGGCTCAGCGGGCGGCACGCGCTCCACCAGCCTGAGCACCGCGCCACCGCCCCCCGCCTCCTCCACCTCCACCACCGGAGCCGGCGGCGAACAGCTCAGCCGCACCAACCTATACATCCGAGGCCTTAACCAGAACACCACCGATAAGGACCTCGTCCAAATGTGCCAGATGTGAGTGCTATCATCATCATACTGTTACACATACTCGCCGCGTGTCGAATTACATCTGACGTGTCTGTATCGCTTTCAGGTATGGCAACATTATCTCAACAAAAGCAATTTTGGATAAAAATACGAATAAATGTAAAGGTAAACTATATTCATTCCCGTAAAAACCTCCATAACACTATCTATCATAGCAATCCTACCAGATTATACCAACATTATATTTAGTTATAATTCTGTGCATAGTAATTATTCCATGTATGTATGTAAAATATTCTTTACATTCATAATACTAAATAGATATTGCATCGTATATCTAATGTATCCACAAATAAATTACTTAAAATAATATTAATATTTTCTAGAATACCATATATCTACCTTCATTAAACTAATCCATCTATGGTGAGACTTTTTTCCAATATATGCACGAATGTTAGTTAAATTCGAATTTATTTATATTTATATTATTCTCATTGTTACATATGTTTATTTTACATACTTGAGTGTTTCATAGTAGTATCATCACTTTTAATACACATTGCACTGAAGCACAGTTGTAAGTTGTAACGGAGTTACACAATCTTTATCTTTTGGAATTATGCACAACAGTTAAGATTATAATAACACTAACGTCATCTATATCACATTCTCATCATGCTATGTATGATCAGGCGTTATGCTCCACTTCATTAGATGTTTTTTCAAATATATTATAGCTGTTCGTTTGATGAGAACTTAAATATTCCAAGCATGATTCATCAGATTGCAACCGATATAACTACTAAAGGCGCATTGTGTGCACGCAGCCCACTACAATAAAAGATCACTTTTGTTTTCACAGGTTACGGTTTTGTAGATTTTGAAACGATCGCGTCAGCAGAGGCAGCTGTTAAAGGATTACAAGCGAAAGGTGTTCAGGCCCAGATGGCTAAAGTGGGTATCTGGTTCCTGCGTAGACTGAACCGTGTACGTTATGCATGCAAGTAATACTATTATGACTAACAGCCTGCTCCTAATCCGCTGTCTTACTCATCCTTATCTAATACTTACCGCCCATCTCTAAACCACATTAAACATTACTTTCCTTAACTCCTGACTTTTAGTAACTCCGTCGAGGGGTTGGCAATGATTATTATTAACATCAATGTGTTAATTACAATAATTTCCTCTGATTGCGTTATTAAAACTATTTGATTACGCGTGGTAACATTATGTTCGCGACCGTTTGTTTTAACTTTCATATAAAGCGAATACTGAAGATCATGCCGGCCACTAACGATCCTAGCCTACTTGTTTTTCCTTCCTCTTTCCCTTCACTTATATAGCTTTAGTATTGTACCCTGTTATCTATAAAAAAGACGCTGCAATATTCGAGTATCAAAGGTTGTTTTTCTTGTCAAGTTCTTCTTAAACAATAATTTCTATTTCTATAAATGAACATCGTGCCCTTTTTTAAGTGAAATCACTATTTAGTAACCCATGTGTATTAATATAGCATTTATGGAAATTACATTTAAAACAGTTCACAATAGGTCCTGTGCTTAGTTCATCGATATGGGGATAAATGTTTTGATATGTTGCGTTTAATTATTAGCAGTAAAGCAACAAACTCCATTCGTGAATACATTTCGGTAACGCGCTATGTCGAAAGTAATCACGACCCGTAACACGAAACGTGTTGTAAGTATTCATACCTTTCAATGATACGCAAATGCGACGCAAAATAACGCTTACTTAATTCTATACTTCAGACATTGTTTCATTCTGTTAATTCTATACTATGTCGTTTGCTTCAGCGTTATAACAATGTACAAGTGTATTCTCGCTACTGAGCTCGGGTTTTCTCTGCTTTCGGTATTAAATTAGTGTGTATGCGAATTTAACTAGCTTCATAAACTCTATGCTGATGTATATGCCCATGTCGTTGATAACATCTACGCAATATTATTTAGTATATTAGAACAGGCTGCTGATTTCCGTCAGAGCTGGCTTCGATGTCTAGATATTCTATGCGGGCTTTAAGCTAATCTTAATAATGTCAAAAATAATTTTCACTTTAATGTTATTCATCAAATAACGCTTAGAATTAACGTTTAGAAAGCAGTTGAATATTCACCGTACTAAAAACAAAAAGTATTGTACAGTAAGTATCACAATCCTTAATGGTATAAGGGACATTCAGTATTAATTACATGTCTTCCTTAGAGGTGTATGTACATGTACATTGCTAAATAGAATTGGCTGCGTAAAGTTAATAAAATAAAGTTAAAATTATCGTGCCGGTTAAAAGACAGAAATTCTGTTAATAATTTTTTGAGTTTCCAGCCATATATCAAATCGTTTATTGCTTAACATTTAAAATTTGAATAAATAACATAATTAAAAATTAACTTTCATTTATATTCCTTAAGTAATACGAAGGCACATTTCTCAAGTTTCCATTATAGTAAAACACGAAATCATTTACCCTGATTCGCAAAGCCGCTTCTTCATCTATTGCCCCAAATTCTTCCAGCAACAAGAACAAGACCCGACAAACCTGTACATGGCCAACCTGCCGCCGCACTTTAAGGAGAACGATGTGGACCAACTGCTGGCCAAGTTCGGCCAGGTGGTCTCCACGAGGATCCTGCGCGACACGCACGGGCAGAGCAAAGGCGTTGGATTCGCTAGGATGGAGTCTAGGGAGAAATGCGAGCAAATAATTCAAGTGAGTAACACTTTTTTTATAGTATAATGTAGACTTGTTTAAGATTTATGTGGCGTCAGTAAAAAAATATTCCAATCCCTTGAAAATCTAATGACTCGAAAACACAATAACATTAATTTGCTAATTTACTATCCTCGTTGCCGGGGAAACAGCTTTCGAAAAGCCTTTGCCGACCCGGTGTTACAATACAATACAAATACTCTTTATTGTAACTATTTTTAAGCCAAAATATAACAAAATATAAGGTTAATACAATTTCCTTAAGTCTATGGTGTACAATGGGCAGCCTTATCGCTACAAGCGATCATCACAGTAGAATTAAAATAATTTTATCTATAGTCTATATGTAAGTCTTACATATTATTAATATTTAAGATAAATACGTTTTTTACCCTTATCTACGGAAAACAAACGCTAATTATAATATAACCTGCATATTTTCAGATGTTTAATGGCAACGCTATACCGGGTGCCAAGGAGCCTCTACTAGTAAAGTTCGCCGACGGCGGCAACAAGAAGAAAGCTCTGTATAACAAACAAAATGATAACAATGGCCGAGCATGGCGGGACAACAACGAGTCCATTACACAGGTTAATATGCGTTTGATAAATATCAGTCAATATTTGGTAGGTAGGTAGGTCTCTTTAAAATCGTCTTGGGATACTGGTTTTAGCTTTAGAGAAGCCTTAGAGACTTCTATGAGAAAGATAAAACCTCTTCTATAATACAAGATTACTGAGTCGTATAAGAACCTATCTTCGCAATTTTATATAAATGTCAGGTGTTGGAGAGTCCGTAGAATGGTGTCTTTTACAAAAAATTTAATAAAGTATCTACTAATCTTTGATACACGTGTTGCAACCTTTTGTTATGTCAGGTGATGTCTAGATTGTTCTCTTGAATTTTTATAAGTAAGGGAAAGAAAGTTACTAATGTAAGAATACTTCATCCATACGTTACATATAACGCGACATTTATCAAACTCAATTTATCTAGTGGATGCTAAGAGTGAATGTTATATTATACTTACTTTATAAATAGACTATCTTTGGCTGTGTAAAATCCCATAATATATTTTATAAACATCAACACTCACAGGACGCATAATGCTTTCTACAAAATTAAGACATAAACATTAAAATTCTCGCCGTACATTGTTTTGGTTAGCAGTCTATTTGCATAACAGAGTTCCGGCACAGATATGTGAGGACTTTATCGATGCGCGCCTTATTATGAGTGCATTGCCATCACAAATGCCGCACGGTAGCTAAACTAATAATTCATTTCATTCGCTTTATTTTCTGTTATAATTTCGTACGAATGTGGGTGCAATTCGGGCTTGAATAAGGTAAGTGATGCAAATAAGGCCTACCCAATTTCAAACACTCATACCTTGATATATTACTCGAAGAAGGTGATATATAAAAGCAAGGCAATATTCTTGGGTTTATAAATTTTAAGTAATTAAGAAAAAATATTGTAATTTTTCATCAATAATCACTTAAAAAGAGGTAATTCTGGACCCTTAGCCTTAGGCCTCTTTAAAACATAGTTTCTTAACAAAGCCTATATACTTAAATTATAGGAATATTGTTATTTGGGTAAAATATGTATTTCTGAGCCTTTTATCAAGTGTGTTCGGACCGAACACTTTAGATAGCATAAATGCACGCAACGCATTTGCTTAAAGTTGTAATGTTTTGTCAGTAGCGTAGTAGTTGTAACACAGTCGGTTTCCGAGGCAGTCGGGTTCAGTCCTCACTACCATAACATTTAACATTAAGTGATATTAAACATTAACATTGAACATTTGTGACGAACATTAAATCCGTGAACATTATTTCGCATTCTATCATTCTACAACCACTGCACCCCCGCTCTCTACTCGTACAAAGTGTTTCCATGAGATCCTTGAACAACTTTCTAAGTTATTTTACTAAATAATTTGCTTAAACTGCTAGTCAGATTTGAAGTCGCATATTAACAAGAAATAAAGAATAATATTAAAAAAACCGTATCCATACAAACCAAAAATAGCAAATTAACATATCTTATGAAAAATATTATTGAATATTGGAAATGAGATATATTGTGATAGGCCTTAGTTAAACAAGGTAATTAAATAAGGCCTTGGAACGTAATGAGCAGCATAATTTGCTTAGGAACATTAATCAGTCTTACTGATAATAAGTACTGGTAGAGGTAACTATAAAATCAATTTCCCTGGCAATTAGGACATGCAAATTCGTCTAGATTTCATTTTTGGCGTCAGAGGTATTCCTATTTCAAAAAAAATTATTATACGGCTGATAAAATATTTTTCTTCCTTTTTCGTAAATATAGCGTTTCTCCCTAAGTTCTTATCTAATATACGCCTTTTTATATGATTTCTAATGGTTCTTCTTGGAATGCCATATTGCGCCGAAGCTATTAAGTCGATAATCGCCCACAACGCACATCATTAACTGCCGCTTCCATGTTTTCTTCGGACCACGTAGCACGTTTTGGCCTTGGAGAAGACATCCTAAGGGCGGTATTAATAATTCATTCTCAAGTTTGAGTTACGTCTCAAGTAGACAATAAAGTATCGAATTATGTCTACTTGAGATGAAACTCAAACTTGAGATTGATTTATTAATACCAGCCTAAGATAATCAATGTGTAAATAAACATAATAAAGTTACAGAATTCCTATTATAAAAAACGGAATTCTGTTGAATTGTAATGTTATACTGACTGCCTCGATGGCGTAGTTGTATTACAGTACGACTGCAAAGCTGAGGTCTCGGGTTCGATCCCCGGGTCGGGCAAAGTGATATTGAGTTTTTCTATTCAGTATCAGTCCGGAGTCTGGAATTTGTGCCCAATATGGCGATAGGCTCGCCCCCTATCACATCATGGGACGGAATGTCGGCGAAAAGTGGGTGCACTAGTTGCGCCTCTGCCTACCCCTTCGGGGATAATAGGCGTGAGTGTATATGTATATGTAATGTCATAAAAATAGGCTTTATTTGGTGCATTCTTTTCTTCGTGGGTGCATTATACTTCATAAATGTTATAAGCAGTATTTAATTCGCATGTTCTAAAAAAATCGATTTAAAGTCATAGTTACCATTTTGATGAGTTATATAGTTATTCGTATACATTACTTGAAACAAAACTTTAAAGAATAACGTATTAAAATTCGATAGAAATTACGACAAATTAATAACACGCAATGAAAACACCCACCCTTCTCAAACGACCAGCCACTACTGTTGCTGTGAGCTCGAGCGGGCATCTCTCGCACTGTTTGCAGAGTCGTGGAGCTGTCGTCTATTCGTGTGAAGCAATTTTGACGTAAATGTATATTTTAATCGACTTTCCGCACTACAGGCCTTATTCGCGCATAGGCCTTATTTGTATCACTTACCTTATATTAATTGAGATTCAAGTTTTCTGTGTCTATAGTAAAAAATATACTGCCATAAAAACTAACCAACTCACGTTATTTTATCGCAAAGAATAGCTAGTTATTGAATGTTAGGATTATTAAACATACGTACTTAGTATAGGTTTAGAGCTAACAATGTATGTTTTTTCAATAACTAGATATATAGAATAAGGACAGAATGAAACGGAATAGGTATCCTAACACGATTACAATACAAGATAGCTTAAAATTTCAATTTCATATTGATGTAATGTAGTTGGTGGAATGCTTCCAGGCGGCCATGGCTGTGAGCGGCGTGTACGCGGGCGGCGTGGGGGGCGCGGGCGCGGGCGGCGAGTGCGCCGGCGTGTACCGCGGCGGCGCCAGCGTGTACGGCGTGGCGGCCTTCCACCACCACCCGCAGCTGCACCACCACCACCACGCGGCGCACCCCACCACGTGGCTGGCGCCGTACGCCACGCTCATCCCCCCCGCGCACCACGCCGCGCACCCCGCGCACGCCGCACACCCCGCGCATCCCGCGCACATACCCATCGACACCGTGCCTAGCCAATACGTAAGTTCTCTTCTTCATTCTGGCCCTCATGTCGTTCCATATTCAGAATAATAAAGAATTTATAGCGAGTAAGTAGGACTGTCGCCTGTCAGGTTAAATAAGCATGTACAGGATTCCTGGTAGAAAGCAGCTAATAACAGCCTGCAAAAGAAGAAGAAGTAAAACCAAAGTAACTTACATTTTTGGTCTTACTTCGCTAATTGGTAAATTGTAGAGATGCCATTTTAGTTGCAAAAGGATAATAAATATATCTCTGGGACATTGTCACTGGTTTGCACCAGAAAATGTCTCATTATATAGATTCAATTAATTTACTTTCGAGACATTTCCGAATTCTGAAATTGAAGAATTGTAATACGAATAAACGTATGGGAATATAGAGCGTCAATTGAGATCCGGCCTCATGCATGAGTACTTTATTTAAAATACAATACCCAGGAAATTATGGAGGAACATTCAGTCAAAGAAAAACTCAAAGGGACTGATGTAAATTCTCTATTCCAGGTAAACTGGGACAGCTTAAGGCCGGAAAATGAGTTATACGTGAGTGCTGAAATAAAATCCTAATCGAAGCTGATCCCTATAACCGTAACCCGATTGCTTGTGAACCGTTACTCACTATCGGCGCTCCTATCGCTTTCTATGTTATATGTCGCTTCTACCAAGCATCCACGACACTAGCCCACTCCAATGCAAATATAATCATACTTAAACTGTCAAGCCATATGCGAGGTGTGTGAGACTGAACGTGAGAGTCGGCTAGACTAACGTGATGATGTCGTGTTCCAGTACTTCGCGTCGCACCCGTACCAGTACTTTACGGGCCCCACTCCTCCGATCATCCAGATGCCGATGGAGAGCGAGCACGCGTCGACGGCGGCGTCGCCCGACGAGGCCTACCAGCCGTACCCGCCTCCCAAGTAGACCGTAAGCCACGCGACATTATATGCTGTACACGAGCCAAAAATCAAAGCAACTGTGAATTCTTACAATGTTAATTTGTTTTAGTTTTAATTTGCGGCCGTTATAGACTTCATCGAAAGCTCCGCTCGCGCGACTCTCGCCGCCGCCTTCTGACTAGTTGTAAGCTGATTATAGTTTGTGATTACGCGTTGACTGTTTGTTTTGTTGACGGACTTCGCTCCGGCCGATTGTCGACATTGCTGGTCGTTTGATTCGTTGTGATGTTTTGATGAGGTCTTCTGACGGTTCGACGAGAGGATTTGATGTATAGAAAATAGGTGCAATTTTAAATGTGTTTTTACATTATAATTTTATTATTGTTTTATGAAGAAATAAATTTAAGATTCTAGGCACAGGTATTGAACATGTTGAAAAGATTATTTAAGATAGTTAGGTATTTATTTTAGCATAGTGTAATCCACAATTGAACTATAATTTTGAAAATGTCCTCGAAGCAGGGAATATTGGGAAATTTTTATTTTTATTTCAGTGTCATATGTAAAACGCTAAGAGTACTGATTTATGAAGAGTAGTTTCTACGATTTTATTACAATAAAACCGTGCAATCCACATTCATTATTTTATATAAATTATTTAAAAATTTTACCATAATTGTATGTTTTATTAATTTTAATATTTTATTATTTTAAATCCATCAGACATAGGAAGAGAGCAATACCTAAATGGGGTTGGATAGGGGCGTTAAGTGGTAATGGTCATATCATGTGGAATCAAAAAACCAAAACTGTATAATAACAAATTTATAAAAATGAAATGATTTTATGTGTGTAATGGTTAGTAGAGGTGGTTGCACCGAATAAATCTTTTACGATGATAAATTGCAGAAGATTTTGAATCTTCCATGGATTATACGTATTTTTAAAATACTGTCGAAGGATAAACGCTTGTTATTTCATATTGTAGTAGACTTAAACATAAATTCAGGCAGCTTCACGAGGCAAACGTACAATACGCTGGGGATTTACTGCAGTTGATATTCGGGCGTCACTGCGTGGCACTCAGGGATATCCTAATGTAGGTACATTTTTTTTTTTTTTTTAAAACGGCCATCTTCGGCTCATTAGGGACGGCTGCGGGCTTCCTCCGACTCACGTCTAAGTTGTCGTCCGCAACCGCCCCTGCGCGTACCGCGTTTTTGCGGTCCTTTTTTTCCCCTGTTGCGGGGGCTCAGAAGCCCCCGAAACACCGTATCGTGTCCGCTTTTTGGTGTCCGAGGCAGCGTGAGACACGCTGCCTTGGACATGTCCATCACGGGGTAATGTAGGTACATGTTCAAAATATGTTTATCAATGGTGCTTTATACCATAATATGTAAACACGCTATGCAGTATTATCAACGATTAATGTATATTGTACAGGCGCAGTCTTCCACGAGAACGCAAATTATTTTCGTATCATTGTGAATATTTACGACAACGGCACCTCCGATATCCTATAATGATCACTATCTTCCAAAAACTTTAATGTAACTAACATTATACCCGTCTGTTACTGGAAAAAAGTATTCTTAAATTTATTTCACGACGATCAGACAAAACGTTTGGTTCATCGTATTACAGTAAGCATGTTTTATCTTTCATTTGTAGTGCGTACGTACTAAAAGTATCGCAAACATGTTCACGTCTCAAAAACAATAACGTCGATGCCAAACCCAAAATACAGACTGAATTTATGTATACCTATTGTTAACTTCCATATAGTTGTTATCCGAGTTTTGTTTCACGATGGAATGGAACCTTGCACTGGCTGTTGGTCGGATTCTGCAGTGACGTATCGTGTTATCACGTAATACTTGGCGCTGAGACTCGCGGCGTACCGGTCGCGAGTCGTCAAATCGTTTGCGCTTATGTGGCACGACAGTGCTGATAATACGGCAACCTTTAGCAATAAGCAGTTGTTTGTAAAGTCTATTTATATCTACATTTTACGAGTCTATACAAATTTTTGTACGTTGAAAACTCATGTTTGAATACGTGATTAATGAAGTGATCCTTTTTTGAGAATCATGTACTGAATCAACTGTAGTTGTTATTATGTAGGCGGTCGGCACATTCCACTAGAAAACTTCAAACAAAAATTCCACGATTGATTTCCACATTATGAAATGTAAAGGATTTGAAATCCAAAGTGTGAGCACCGTTTTGGTGTAAATGAACACTTTTTGTACCATCACGTAGGTTTTGGGTACACTTTATGACTTTATATGAAATTTAATATTTTTATATTGAATATATATAAATTATACATGGATATGTATACATGTATATACATTGTTGATGGGTACGAGTAAAAGCCTACTATATCGCAACTGTTTAATTCTATTTTGGCACGTCAAGAGTTTCATCAGAACCAAAGTATACAAATCATTAAAATCGAGTAAGAAGTAGGAAGATATTTATACAACTCAGGGACTGAAGACTAGTTAAATGTTTGATATATAACTGTATTTTATCTGACGATTAAGCGGTAACCTCTTTATTCAAAACCTGTGTACCAACTATCTAGTAAGGAACAACATCTGTACAAGTCAGGAACTGACGCTAGCTGACGACAGGTTTTGAATGAACAAAACGTAGATTTTGAACGGATGTGTAGATCTGTATTAAATTTGTTTCATTCATTTGTTTTATTCATAATAAGGCTGAATATTTCACTATTTTCCGTAAATGAATTACTTTTGGAATGTACATAAATTAGCTGGTGATATGTTCACACGTCTGTAACGAACTGCTAAAGAATTTCATTAGAGGCACAAATATCCAGTACTTAATACGGACGGAGAATACACAAGCACGTAGCCCCGGATAGTTGTTACTTAGCTGACTGCCTGACTGTACCTACTGTGCGATTGCAATGAGTTTGCTAATAATATCGGCTCTTGATACAAAACGCTCACGTCACAAGGCTAAAAAAGTGAGATTTTTATTAGTGTAACGTTTGAGTAAAACTTACTGAACCATAATACTCCATAGATCAGTATTATACTTGTATAATTTCTGGTCATGCCAAATTTATTGAACTGACTAAGAAACCGCCTTTAATTCTTGTGAAAATTTGATAACCGTGAAGTGCAATGTCGTACCTAGTGACGAGCGCTTGGTACTTAGTTAAGTAATTGAACGTGTAGTGTTCCACACACATTGTGGCTTCCTGTAAATGCAGTCTTCCGATAGATATTTCCGCTAATTGTTGCATTTAAAATTGATGTCAGTGTATTACAAGTTGTTCTGTTCAGAAGTGCACCGATCATTCATGTACAGACGTTTTTAATGTCCGCACCACATCACCATTTCGTTTATTGTTCGACACAGCACACTTCATTCCACAATGCAACTCGATTCTCCTTGAATGTATGATAAAGATATTAGAATAGACATACAAATACACCAATTCATTTTAAGTGACATATAGATACATTGCGTGGCACGGTTCTGTAGAATAAACCGTCAAAGAGGAAACTATTTTAGCACTAAATTATTTTTCTAATGCTTTCCTTCCATTTTAAGCAATAATACATTAATTTGATGGTAGTGCCTTCAGCTTCCTTTTAAAGTAATAATCAGATGTTACAGTATAGCAGTTGCATGTGCTTTACACCATATTTTTACAGGTAATAAAGAACTTACCGTATTCATAAACGTAGTGATAATGTTAAAAAAAATAACTATGTTTATAATATTTTGTAATAACAACAGAAACATGATAATGTGGCTGTCTAATCGTTGCATTTTTCACACATGATGTAAAAATTGAAAGTGAAATAAAGTCATAGATGTTCCTAGTAAACTCGCTTCAAACATTCTTGACATGTGTGATAAATACTTTACTCGAGAGATTACGAACGTCATGTGATGTACGCGTGTCGCGTAGTGAAGTCGGCCACGGCGCTACGGGCTACCGAGTACTGCGCGCACACATCGGGAACCAACTCTTGAAAACCAAAACTATGACTCAACTGATAATCATGTCGATGAATAGGATTGAAGTGTTAAGTAAATATTTTTAAAATTAAGTCGTTTAAGTGTAAATGAAAGTTCGACCCGTTTTTAAATGAGAATAGTGAAGCTATCGGTACGAAGACGAATTGATGGCTAGTTCATAATCTAGGCTTAACTATAGTTAGGATAGAATAGCAAGAAATGTTCGACGCTAAGATAGGATAGGACCGTAGATTAATATATTGTCCGCGGGCGGGTTGAGCGCGCCTCCTGCCGGCTCTAGGATAGTTTCCTTTGTTAGTTTAATATTTAATTTGATGGACTGAAGCCGGCACGCGGCGCACCTCCGCCCGCGGTACTCGTAAGGGAACTCTAACAACTAGTGAACACATTCTCGACCTAAGTTTCAGTTGAACAACGTTGCTTTCACCTCTTTTGTTATGTAGTTGACTAAGTGTAAAGATGGAAAACTAAGGAAAAAAATCTGTCGGAAATGTTGATAAGATTGTAATTGTCCAATGTGTATTTAATATAGTGTGGTGTTCTACCCAGCAGACTAGTCTAGATAGTAGAATAGTTTAGATAAAAATTTAGTTAGGTAGTATAGAAATACGAAATGCAAAAATAAAACTTCATAAAATGTAAAAAAAAAGAAATGAAATTGTTGGTAAGAAAGAATATTTTTAAGGGACATGTTGCTTCGTTGTGTTATATGTGAGGTTTGGCATAACTATGATAATAGTGTAAAAGCATTTCTCGCAGAGAAAAGACAAAGAGAAAGTTATGTATCTATTTTGTTACAAAGTGTTTGCAAGTTTCTATATTATGCTATGAGCATTTTATGTGACCCGCATTATTTATAGTTATGCTGAATGGAAACTAAAATAATATATAAATAAATCAAAATGGTACTAAGAAGCATGTTTTATTGTGACGAGTCATGTTCCTTTGCATTGAACATATTTTGTAAGAGCAAATGATTGAAATAAAACGAGCGAAACCAAAACTAGTACATTATTTTATTCTTTTACCACCTACATCCCAAACGTCCTAGTAAATATCAGTAGATGCCAAACCATTTATATTAAATTTCAATAAATAAGGGTATATACAACAGTCACCACTGACTTTACATCATGGAATTATTTGTACACTGAATAACAATAACATTATTATTATCTTGTCATGGGTATTAATGGTTTTCCGATCGAAGTCAAAATTCCTGTCCACATTCCCCGCCCCCATTACTTACACATCTATACCTACCAATATTATAAAGCTGAAGAGTTTGTTTGGTTGAACGCGCTAATCTCAAACTACTGAACCGATTTTTAAAATACTTTCACTAATAGAAAGCTACATTACTCCCGAGTGCTATAGGCTATTTGTTATCCCGGAAAAATATTTTTCTCCCGGAAAAACTTTTTGACGCGAGCGGAGCCGCGAGCATCAACTAATCTATAGTGTAAAATCCTTGCGCCGGAGAGATAGGCAAATGTTGGGAACACTCCAAATTGGGGTCAGTGTAGGGCTGCCATCACTTAAATTGCCAACGCCAGATATACACGGCAAAAATTCCGGACATTTGGGCGAAATATGGGTTTTTCCCCGGACACCTCTGAAAAAATATTTTACTGTGCCTTCTTGAATTTGCGGGTTATTGTGAATGAATTTTTAGCTAAGGTTTATTTCAACTTATCGCTTATCTATAAAAAAATGTTTTCCCCTGACAACAAGTGTCCGGGTTTTACCCGGACAAATCCGGGGAAATCCGGACGGATAGCAGCGCTAGGTCAGTGCAACACAGCATACTACCCGCATGTTGCAGTAACGATTTGGCTACATTTTATAACGGGCAGCTTGCATAACATCAACCCTTTCTAATGATTCTTTACTGTGCAAAATATATAAACAAAAACTCAAATGTATTTAAAGCAGTTTTTAACTAGCAAGTTCTCGCAGGAATATATTAAGCAAGAATTTTCAGACGCGTTTACGCTAGCGGAAATATTATAAGTAGTTCATACAAATGCAACTTGCAACCCCTGCAAGCTTCAAAATTTGCAGAAATCCGTTTACCGTGACTATTTGCACTAAGATTTACACGTTAAAATAACTTGCGGAAGGTAACATCTGCCAGTTTCCCTGCTAATATAAACCCTACTTTATAGGTCTTGTAGCTCATAAATGCCGCCGCCGGACCGAGGGGCAGCAAAGTTAATACTAATCAAAATATTGTGACTGGGTTTTTCCATCTTAAAAATTACTCAGTCGCAGCTCGGAGTCAGGAAGTTGGCGGTGTGATACCCCCGTGCCTCGGAAAGCACGTAAAGCCGTTGGTCCTGCGCCTGATCTCTCTCCGGTCATGTCGGATTGCCGTCTCACCGGACTATGAGAGTGAAGGAATAGCGAGTGCACCTGTGTATTGCGCACACACTTGTGCACTATAATATCTCCTGCGTACCTGGCTGATCTCCGTTGAGATTGGCCGCCGTGGCCGAAACTGGCTAGGAGGATACTAATCAATACAATAAAAATTAATTTATTAGTATAACATCTTTAATACTATAAAAATACAATATTCCAAAGATGAATAGCAGTACTGTGCTATTCACGATTTTTATTGCTACAAGAACAGCATTTGACAACCAGATTATCGCTAGATAGATTTTTACGCGTTTTCTACAGCGTGTTTTGACTTGAAAATTCTCAGTGTGTTATCACTTGAACCACTGATAAGGAGGGATGGGTTCGACCAATCGCAGCACAGCACTTTATCTTCGTGACCGCTGAGTTCGTATAGCGGCGTTTTTGGACTGAAAACAGGTAAAAAATACGTTCATACAATTGTCATAATATTAGGCCTATAAAATAGCAATGCAAAATTCGCCTTCAAATTAGCAGTAGAGTCTAATTGTGTACAGTTTTGGTTGCTAGAGACCCATAATACCTTATATTTCAGAACGATTTCTACCCAATATCACATAATCATAGTGTTTATGGTCAGTATTGATCATTTACCATAATGTGACATTTGATTGCCTAAGGAAATTAAAAAAAAATGCATATATGCATACACACTCACACCTTTTATCCTTGAAGGGGTGGGCAGAGGCGCAACTAGTGCACCCACTTTTCGCCATTATTCCGTCCCATGATGTGATAGGGGGCGAGCCTATCGCCATATCGGGCACAAATTCCAGACTCCGAGCTGATACTGAATAGAAAAACTCAATATAACTTTACCCGACCCGGGGATCGAACCCGAGACCTTAGCATTGCCGATGTACCATAATACAACTACGCCACCGAAGCAGTCGCAGTTAAATAAAAAACATTTCAAATTGAACCTAACAGGCTGCTCGACCCGATAAACCCAAACCTACACGATTAGCAGAGAATATTGCAAATCCATACCTTCTAGTTTCCCACAGCTTCACTTGATTATCATATCCACCGGAGAGAAACAAAGTATCGCGCGTCTTAGACCACCGCACCGACTGCACCCAACCAGTGTGCGAAGTGAACGTCGTCTTCACGATACTGTCTACAACAACACATTATCATTTGAGTTAATAGGCTAATAATTATTATTGCTTCGTAGAGAATACTATTTTAATGTAATACCAGCACTGTATTATATACTGTCCCACAGCTGGGCACGGGCCTCCTCTACTACTGCGAGGGCTTAGGCTTTAGTCCACCACGCTAGCCTAGTGCGGGTTGGTAGACTTCACACACCTTCGAAATTCTTATAAAAAACTTCTATAAAGGTTGCCTCACGATGTTTTCCTCCACCGTTAAAACCGATAATTGATAATACACACGTAACTTTGAAAAGTCAGAGGTGCTTTGGGGTTTGAACCTCTGAACATTATCTTGGCAGACCGTTGCATTCCCAACTAGGCTATTTTAATGTAAGGTTGCGTTAAAATTTGACGAATGCGCGTGTTTGCGAAGGGGAAAAAGCGTACAAACTCGTCTCGTGACAGTTGAAAGCAAACCCTTCAAAGTGTTTTTAAGATTAATCACCGATCTAAATATGCGCGCGCAATCAGATAATTGCATTTACTGCCCAATCTCAAAAATCCACGATGTATAGCAATTTGTTTTTTTTTTTATTATCGATATTATTAATTAAAATATCGCAGCATCTGTATGATTAAAAGAGAATATTAGCACCCTACAAAATATATTTAATCTTTATCTAAATATCACATTATTTAATAAAGACCAATCACCGGAAGATATTGCGAATAAACCAAGTTATGATGAGAAATATGTCTTTATTTAGTATGATTTTTTTGTATTTCAGAGCAATTTTTATATGGGAGTGAAGAGATCGGTTCTTTTATATTGATATTGTTTCAGTTCGCTATGCATACAAGAAAGATAAAAAAAAATTGATTTCTTATTTAAATCGATTTATCGATGTATCCAAAGTATTGTCAAAAAATTTCTAGTAATAAAAGTAGGATATTTTTGGACAAACAGTTACCCGCGAGCTATAAGTAGAGGGGCGAACACTTCGCACCTTTAGGATGAAAACGACACAATTCAAAAAGATAGAAAATTGGGCTATCTTCATAAAATTACTTAAAACGAAGTACTCAATATAACAATAGCTTAAACACAACCATATTCAAGCAGGAAAAGGACAAAACTGTTATATCGGTCCCTATTTTATTATATTTTTATATTTAAGGGACTAGTTTTTAGTCATTTAAAACTGACAACTCAATTTTTCTATTTTTTGAATTTTGTAGTTTTCGTCCTAAAGGTGCGACTTGTAGGAACAGCGCTAGAGCGGCGCGTGCGCAAACCTTCACGGCGGAAACCGATTGCTTTAAAATCGATATTGTTATGTTTTTACCTGTTGATCTAGGATCGTAGAGTCGTATATGTCTATCTGCTGAAGCAGTAATTAGGCTGTTGTTTAGAGGCGACCAGTCTACGTCGAAAAATGCCTTATTACCTGAAAAAAAAATATTGTTTTATTTACAGCAATTTTAGATATTCCTGCAAGTATTTTATTAAAGCAATTTATACGGGTTAACGCCCCCCTTGAAGGCTGGGCACTAACTATGTCCATCTATAAATGAAAGCTTCATAACATTCCATGTTATTGTATATGGATTCATCAGTTAGAGTAAGTTAAAGAAAGAGTAATGGTGCTCTTACACTTTGAATACAGTCTCTATACTCCACGCGTCTACGCCAGATAACGTGGCAATAAAGCGCATTGACCCTTCAGAACGCACTGAGCTGTAAACTGTAGTAAGATACAAACAAAATAAACTACGTAAATAAAAAAGAAATATTACGATTCCAATTTAATACTAAAATACATTCATTTTTTAATGAATGTCACATTGTTGATTTTCTCATAGTATTCACTGATATAAATTCGAAAACAATGGTTCTTGTCACACTAAAATCATTTATATTATACTAGCGGCCCGCCCTGGCTTCGCTCAGGTAGCAATGCATATTACATACAAAATATTTATGTAATATACACATAAACCTTCCTCTTGAATCACTTCACCCATTGTTAAAGTTTATCTGAGATAAGAATTAGCCTAGGTCCTTCCCAGGGTCTTAAGCTATGTCCCTTCCAAATTTCATTGCAATTAGTTCTGTGGCGCGACCGTGACGGCTCCACTCGCGAGAAAAAAAACCGGTATAAAATTCCCGCGTTATGTTCTTCCGGGATAAAAGTAGCCTATATCCTCCTCAGGATCTCAAACTATCTCCATACTTTTCTCATTTATAGACACGCGCCGCCGGCCCCCCGGCCGGTACCGCGGCGACCGCTATGTCCTTGCATTTTAAATCTGTGATATCTTCGAAAATATTTATTTAAATTACATGTTGTAAAGGGCCATATTGATCTATATTAAATGCAAAATGTATTTATGGTACTTAATTGGATAAGGATTAATGCTGTATTGCTTAAAATCGCTTCGTAAATAAGCCATTACTTCTCGTCAAAAGTAAAGGATAAAAAATGGTTATTGTGGGTTATCCCTAAGAGATAGACATATACCATCGCGGACTTTTTTGTAGACCTTTTTAAGGTGTACAAAAGTGTAGTACATTATTTTGATGTGTCTCGTTGAGTTTAGCCAGCGTCTGCAATGTAAGCGCAAAAAAATGTGTTTATCTATGACATCACATTAGAAACCTATTAAATTATCAATGTTCCTCTACTATATTATGCATGTATTATACATATAAACCTTCCTCCCGAATCACTCTATCTATTAAATAAAACCGCATCAAAATCCGTTGCGTAGTTTTAAAGATTTAAGCATACATAGGGACATAGGGACAGACAGCGGGAAGCGACTTTGTTTTATACTATGTAGTGATTTAATTTCATGACGTACGACAAATTATGCCTTTTAATAATTATTATGCAATTTTAAATAAAAAGGTTCAAAACACATTAATCCGTTTTTTACAATATACAAAATTACTGCCTTGAAATAAACAATACGTAAGTTACATCAATTTGTTTATTACGGCAGACGCTAGGGGTATGCAGCAATCGGTTTGCCATTTTAATGCTGTGTTCATTCATTCGTGTTCGGATAGCGCTTGTGTGCGTATGTCGTCGGGTGATTAGTTGAATTTTGATTATACGTTAAATCTTAATTGTTACATTTGTAATATGTGTTATTGTTTCCGATATTGTTATTTCTGTATATAAGTACTTCATTTAGGTGACAGGACCTCATGTTTGTGCATATGTGATAAAATCAAACAAACGCAAACATTTTTGCGATAGTTGACTCCGACAATTGCACCAATCAATTGTCAATTATAACGTTCGTTTTAAAATATTTCTATAAATAACCACTATATTTTTTTTACCTTGTGCCAAAGGTTTGTCATACCTGAATAAACGAATAAAGGTCAATGTGCTTTATTGCCACGTTATCTGGCGCGGAGTATAGACAACATTATATTCAATTATTACAAATGTAAAAAAATAACCAACCCGCAATTTCTTGTTTGATGCCACCAAGTTCACAATCCCAAATTTTGAGCAGATGGTCCCATCCACTTGATACAACTGTGTTAAAATCCATCCATTGCACACCAGAGATCGCTTCTCTGTGTCCTTTCAAGGTAGTCAGCGGTTCCTATTGGATTAACACATAGAACATAATATTGTACATATTTAGTAAAAAATGTTGATTATTGAGTAATGTAACGTAAAGATTAAGGATATTCACTCTGGTATTTCCATGATCCGGTTTGCTCCTTTTCTTTGCTGGTACATTGTCTTCGTCAGATAAACCTACAAATTATTCAAATCATATATCAAAATAAGAAATGATGTAATCTATACAATTTCTTTTCTACTGTTGGAAGAACTTATTTAAATACAAAGAAAGAAAGAATAAAGAAATATTTATTATTGGTGCAACATCAGTATAACATATAACATATTCCATAAAAAAGGGAAAAAAAACTAAATACTAACAAATAATACTATGTTATTTATTGTTCCAACAACGGAAACCCCATTCAGCTTCTTGCTGCAGCATCAGTCTGACTGATACTTCAGCACTGATTTTCAATGGAGGACCCAGGTGATGAACTAAATAAAAAATAAGTCTAAATAGGTGTTGAGATACATACTAGTGCTCCAAAGACAAATATTATTGTCCCAACTGCCAGTTGCAAATCTGTTAGCATCCGCTGACACAGATAAACATTCCACCCCTTTCTCATGTCCACGGCATGTGACCACACAGTCAACAGAATTGCGTGGGACATTCCACACCCACAGCATCGCTGATTGATCATGTGAGCCACTAAAAGAAATATTACTCTATTAGAATAATTTTTCCAAATTCAAATTATGACATCACACCAATAATATTCAAAAAATTTAAAAAACTCAGTTACATCTTTTGTACATATATGATTTCATTATAATTTCTTTTAGTGTTTTTATAAACTTTTATTATCTGTCAATTAATTGGGTTTTATCACACTAAGGTTTTATAATTTCATAGAACAGCTTGTAAATTCAAACATGGCCAAAGATAGTCACCATTACATGGTGGAATTGAAATTTGTAGAGTAAATTGAGGATTAGATAAATTTTATTTTTTGAAGTGAAACTTCTTTACGCACGCTTGACTTGTGGAGTAAGCTAGTGAAGATAGAAAGAGAGAAAGTTACGAGTGTATATATATTATGTTGTACGAGAGTCTGTATATGTATATGATATGTATAATATATGCATATATACGCATATGCATACGCAACTAGTTGCAACTACTTTTCGCAATGCGTATTCCGTCCCATGATGTGACGGGGGGGTGAGCCTACTGCCATATCAGTCACAAATTCCAGACTCTGGGCTGATACTGATTATAAAAACCCAATATCACTTTACCCGACCCGGGATCGAACCCAAGATGTCAGCAATGCAGTTGTATTCTAATACAACTATGCCACCGAGTCAGTCATAGTCTATAGATGGAGCTAAAGAAGTTTTCCTTCAGTTATCTCATCCAAAGCACACTCGTTTTTGTCGTATGGGGAACTTTTTACAAATTATAATTATTTAAAGTTTTTATAGGGGTACTCTTAACTTACCTAGCAAAGACTGCTTGATCACCACTAAAGGAAACCCATGAAACTGCTTTGACTGGTGATGTGTGTCCAGGGATGGCCAGTTTATGCTGCCCTTTTGTACTCCAAATATGTATATTATTATCGTAAGAACCTGAGAGAATCCTATAAAATTATATGAATTTAAGTTATTAGAAATTACAATACAATTGAATACTAATGAATACACTTTATTTGCATAATCAAGTAGAAATTAGATGGACACCTTTGTGGTCTAACAGTAGACTATATTATAGTGCATTGTTGGTATTAATAGCAATGGGCCCATATATATTTTGGCCCATTGCTATTATTGTATTGTATTTATTGTAAATACAGTGGAGCGTTGATTATCCAAACCTCAATCAACAGAGTGACCACTTATCCGAACAACTATTCCTACCCAACTTGCGCGTGTCCACCTCCTCCCGCAAGCAAAATTGAAGATTTTTTTAAGCATTAATCTGAGAGAAAATGTAACCACTATGTTAATGTTAATTGCAGTTTGTTTATTTATTTGTTTGGACAACAAGACAGATAATCAAATACATTGTGATATAAATGAACATAAAATATTATTCTAGATTGCAATCCTAGCTATGTTGACACATCATTGTTACTATTTATCTAATTATATTTATTTATCTATTTATATTTATCTAACCAGCTAAGCACTTAGCAGCAGGTGTGTGAATATAAAGAAGAAAAAATAACAAAAATCGGAAACTATAATGACTAATGTAAGAAAAACTTTGTGGGAGTTGTAGCTGACAGTTTGTGTTACTTATTGTTATTTTACAAGACTGTCTGGACTGTTTTTGTTAATTACCATTTGTCTAAATATGATTTTCATTCACCTGTACATAAATAAATATATTGATACAGTTTGATTATCCAAAAGAATGGTTTTCCAAACACTCATGTCCCCCAATTAATAAAATAATAATAAAAAGTCTACTGTATAAGCTTTATTGGTATGTTATATGCTTCAAATTGTGCATTGCGTGCACCACACATAGGTGCAGAATAAAGATAGGTAAAAGTCATTGAATCGACAAGCCCCGCTACGAACACCGGTGTCCGAGTATATAGGGTTTCCCTATACATCTATATATATAAGCGGGGTTTGACAGGTTAAGCTTACCAATTATTGTGTCCATGTACAGCTGAAACCCAATCATCGTGCATCAAACAATCTTGTGGCGTAGGAGCAGGATATCTCTCTAGGTATTCAATATCCAACGTTTCTTCTGTAGACGCGCCTTTCTGTTGCAAATGCTCTGCTAGTGTTGCGCATAATAATTCGCCGCAAACTAAAAAATCGAATACTACCGCCTTTTCAATGGTAGGCGCGGTTTCTTTGAGTATGGCATTGACTAAGTTATTTAATTCTGCAGACTGAACGCTACTTTGTATAGCATATGGGCTATCTGGTACAGCATATCTGGAAATTAATTGTTTTGGTAAGAAAACACGTTGTGCACACGTTTGATTTTACCGATGTTAAGGAAATGTAATACATACTTCTCCTGTTTGGTCACGAATCTAACTTGTAGCTGTGCTTCCGACTGATCTCCAGCCATTGTTGACGAGCTTTTGTAAAACTTCCCTTACTTTTAATTGCTAAATACGCAACCGATAAATACACACGCACTAATCACAAATTTACATTTCACCACAGAGTTCACGTTTCACATTTGACATTATGACATTTCCCAATTTGACAGATGATATTTTGTCATTTGACATTTAATTGCAGTGCTGCCATATGGGATATGCCTGCTGCATCATTTATTTTTTTATTTTTTTTTTTTATTTATTTAGATCAAAAATACTTTACAGTGACATAGAGTACAATTGGACCTACTTACGCAAACGGGAACCAACCCAAAAGCCCATAAATTTTACTTGGTCATAAAAGAATGGTCACAATTAATAGAAGATTTATTATTTTCATATAGAGTTAATTGTCCAAATACCTCTGTTGGTACTTTATAAAATGCCAATCATTTTATATCAACCAACTAGTTGCAAAACAAAAATATTCTAGTTTTTACATCAACTATTAGAAAATATTTTGGTGTGGGTTGGTTCCCGTTTGCATAAGTAGGTCCAATTGCATGTTGCTAACTACAGTAGTTAAAAAATATAACTGTGTCGCAGCTAGCAACGCCCACCTCCAGACGCACATAAACATAACTAGATTAATTACAGGAACTATAGTATTTAAATAAAATAAAAAACAAATTGAATATGAAAATAAAAAAGAAGATAGTAGGTATGGGGGAAATGTAATAAATATGAATTTACTTCACATCCCCCACCCCCACTTCCCCATCCTAATACCACTGAACCTGCATGTGCATGCGCACGCGCGCATTTGTGTGTGTGTGTGTGTGTGTGTGTGTGTGTGTGTGTGTGTGTGTGATTATAGAGTAAATAGCAACTGAGCTTACATGGTGCGGCATCAAAGAAGATTTTCGGTGTCGTCATATGAGAGAGTGGTAAGCCAATTGCAGAGGGTCACTTTACATTTACCATATGTCATAGGATATATATGAAGTACTTTATTGATGTTGTTGTACAACTTGGGGCTCATATAATAAAAATGACGGCCAGCAAATGAAGTCTTGCTACGCTCAAACCGAAAGACCTTATCTGATCTACGTTTGTTTTTGCATGTTTTTTGTCATACAAAGTCTGTAGATGCTTACGTAGGACGGCGCGATGAATAAAAAGTTGTCGAATAGTCAACACTTTACAATCACGATAAAGTTCATTGGTGGGGAATAAAATAGAACGTCGAGTCATTACCTTCAGAAGAGCCCTTTGAGCTCGTTCAAGTCGAATAATGACAGTTTTTGAGCAATTTCCCCAGATTGTAATATAATAAGTACATATAGACTGAACAAGAGCATAACATACTTGCTTTAATAAAGACTGGTCTATAATATGTCTCAAGATTTTGAAAACATACATAAGCTTCCTAACACGGGAAACAACAACATCAATGTGTTTATTCCACGTCAAACAACAGTCCACCACAACACCAAGATATTTTATGGAATCTACTCGCATTATCGTATTGCAATCACAAGTTGCAGTGGAGGGATTACAGCAATTGTGTCCAACAAGTGAATAGGAAGAAGGTGGTAGGGATGACTTTTTGGGACCAAAAGTAATGAAAGCAGTTTTGTCCAAGTTCAGAGTGAGGAGATTACGTGATAACCATGTGATTACTTCTCTCAAGGCCGACTCGGCAAGTATTTTCACTTCATCCCAACACTTGCCATGTACCAAAAGGACAGTGTCATCTGCATATGAAATTACATTACAGTTTTGAAGAGGATAATTGCATAATTCATTGACATATATTAAAAACAAGGTAGGTCCAAGGACACTGCCTTGTGGCACACCAAATGTACAAAATTCCTCTTCACTCAAACAGTCATTAATAAGAACTCGCTGTGTGCGGTCACTTAGGTAGTCCTTTAGGATGTCAAAACATACACCACGCACTCCAACCAGATCTAGTTTATTGAGTAGGAGTGGGATAGAGACAGTGTCAAAAGCCTTGCTTAGGTCGAGAAATATGCCTAAAGTCTTATACGAATTTTCTGAATTTTTTGTTATAATTTCAGTAAATGCCATTACAGCATCTTCTGTAGATTTATTTCTCCTAAAGCCGAACTGATTATTAGATAGTATGGTAAATTTTTCAATAAAATTAATTAATCGAGTGTTTATAATTTTTTCTAGGATTTTGAAAAGATTGTAAGTACAGATATAGGACTATAATTATTGACACTGTCCCTATCTCCACTCTTAAAGATAGGATGAACTATAGCTTCCTTAAATACTCTCGGGAACGTACCAGTCGATAAACAAAGATTGTATATGTATTCTAATATGGGAACAAGTATATGCTTTGATTTTTTGACTAGTGCAGTAGAAATTCCGTCCCAGCCTGGAGCACAACCATTCCTTAAAGACATAATAATATTATGAATTTCAGCACAATCTGTGCTTAACATAGCTATAGAGTTTGGCTGAGAAGACAACGATTTGGGCAGTGCATCTATGTTGGGGTTTATTGGTGTTATTTTAGAAGCTAAATTTTTACCAACATTCGCAAAGAAATGGTTTACTGAATTTACAGAGACTAGATGATTGAATGACGTAGACAGTAATTGAGAGGGCGTATCCTTGGGGTTTTTTGCTAAGCAAGTTAGTTTTTTGATTACATCCCAGGTAGCTCTAGGGTCTCCTCTAGCTTTTAATATTTCATTTTGTTCATATTTACGTTTAACCTTCTTTAATAAATTATTACAAAAAATTCTGTAACTATAATATATAGTTTTTATGGTGTCAATTACCTCAAAGGAAGGTAAAAATTAAGAAATCTTCAAATAATGACAGAATTTTTGTTAGACACAATATGTCACATAGCGCAGCACGTATCTTCTAGATGGTGTATTTCCCAAAATATCCCCCCATGACGATTAAATCTCCACGAATTTGTGGGAAACTTCTCCATTTACAATGTACAATGTACAGCTTGGCAAAAAAGAGTATGACGCGGTGAAAATAAGAACTAAAACTAATTATTTGTTGCAACACTATTAGACTTGTCATTTGTGTCAAATTGTTAGTAGATTCCAAAGAGCATTATAATACTACGGAAAGTAGATTCTGTGTCATCGTTGTATACACTAAGTTATTTTCGACGGAATTCTGTAAATTCTTCTACGTTCGTTGCTTGTTTAATTAATTAATGTATTTCCTCTGACTTACATTACAAGAGCATCTGCATGAATCGTCGACCTTAGCTAGGTTTTTACATGCGAATCAAATTATAAAGTAAATATTTATAATCTATAGGCTTCGTGTTCCAGTGGTGCCAGCTTAGTAGATTTACCACAAAACTGGTGGTTTACACCACACTTTTGGGTTTTTCTGACGGATGATAAAGTGGATTAGCTTACCCTATCCGGGACCGTGGGTTTGACAGCTGACATTTGTTTTTATTTTTATACTAAACCTTATTGCGTAGGTAGGAACGACGATTTTCGCTGTTGTGACAGGATCTGTCATGGTCGCATGTGACCGCGCGGGCCTGATGCGTTAAAACAGTTAGTGCCTAGTGGGAGGAGGACGCAAATCCACAGCCAGTTTTAATAGTAATGTGAGATCGCCGGAAAAGGATGATTTTTTTAATTACTGCACCTGAAAATAAATACTGAACACGGCATAAAACTCACATTAACGTGGTCAATTAAATAAGAGAAGCTTTCCAGAAAATCTGGCTTTTGGTAATTGTAGTTTGAAGAAGCCATATAATGACCATTTAATTGAACATATTTTCCAATAAAATTATTGTAGTGTGTAATGAATTTTTTTGAATTTGAATGTGTCAGCGGGTTCCGTAAAAACAAGTTGACAACACTGCACTTTCGCAGCTTTTTCGAAGTTTGAGGTTATGTCTTATGTCATTATAAGTTAATGAAGTTCATGCTGTGTTGTTTATAAAGTGAAATGTGGAAAAAACTAAACATTGAAATTTATGTTAACTAAATAAACAATATGGTTGTAAAGGTGGATAATTCGGTTACCACACCAAAGTATAGTTTACAAAGAAAAGCTGGTAGAAATATTATTGAACGGCGGCCAATATTTTCACCGGATGGCGAGTTAGTAAAATTAGATGAAAAACGTAGAACGAATTGAAATAAGTGTCCCATATGGTTTCCAAAGTACAGATGATAGTTTATATACATGTTCTCATGATTTCAGATCTTTGGCAGTTATTGCAGAAAATGTAGTCCGTGTATACAACGTTCGCACAGGAGATCTAGTTAGGACGTTAGAAACTCAAAGCAATGTTGATGAATTGGTAGCTATTGAATTTCCTGAAAACGAGAATTATGACTTATATGGATGTTCAACACATGGCTGCATTACTATTTGGACATGGGAAACAGGTGCTGTAATTAGAGAAGTTGTAAGTATTTTAGTAATAGTTATATGTAACTATAGTCTGTTAAATGTGATGCTTGATTTCACCTTCAAATTTTATATCTAATTAATTAGACATGCAATATTTTAATAACAATTGATATACATTTTTGAATAATTTCAGAATCTCCATATTCCACCTAAAACGAAAATATTAACATTCAATCTGATTAACAATAGTGGATGCTTCGCCACTGCTGCTGGTGGCCCAACATTCACTAAGATATTGCATGTTGGTGCATATTCTGTAAAAACAGGGGACCTGATACATGTATATAAAAATTTTGTATTATGGAATACGGACTCACTGGTAAAAGTTTCCCTCGGATGGTGCAATGGTGATAGATATGCTGCAATTATTAATGGAACAAAATTTTTATACATTCAGAGTGTACACCAGCCACATTTGATGTCTATGTAAGTATTGCTTTGACTCATGAAGCCCCGCTACGGACATCTGAGTATATAGGGTTTCCCCATACATCTATATAATAAATATATAAATGGGGTTTAACAGGTTAATCATATTTGTGTACATGTCATAGTGTAGAACAATAAAACAATGACCTAATCCTTTTATTTAATTATTTTTGGCTAGATGAGTTTTAGAAAAATATGGACCCTGAAGGCCAAGCTCCATCAACTAAGAAGAAAAGTGCATCTTGTCAACATTGGGAATAGGGTCAAAATCATTTGAATTTTTGTTAGTTCCCCACCCAACTTAAAAAAAATGTCATATAATATACAGTTAGTTTTTGTGCCAATTCCCACAAGTCAAAGATTTTGTATTAGGTCATTGTTTTATTAAGACTGCAAGATATGATATATGAAATAATACAGCTATCTCAAAAGGATATCCACTGGTATAATTATCACATCCTCACCCTCATGTAGGACTACTGTACCGTGGAGTTTTGGGGAATATATTGTTTTCCAATAGTATTATGTTGCAAAACTATTTGGGTTAGTTACTTATTTGGCCTTCTATTTAATGTTAATCCTATTTAGGGGTTGTGTGTCATTTGTTGAATAAATTTAGTTATTCCTAAATTACAGGATTCCAAATCAAAACGAACTTCGGATAACAGCTGTAGCAGCACATCATAGTGAAAGTTCTGTTGCGATCACAGATACACTTGGTCGTGTCACAATCATCAGGGGCAAACTGTATGACAGACGGTCATTGGCCAGGGAAGTGATGCATTGGCATAGTTTGCCGCCTCTTGCTGTTTGCTTTTCAGTTCAAGGTAAAATTTAAAATATATGTATACTACTCTAGTCGCACTTTGTTGAATGATATTTAAAGATAGAGGAAGAGAGACAAAACATTGTATGACTATGTCAGATGTATACAATGTTTATAAGTAAATGTATCTAATTTAAAATGTGACTTGCTGCCTTGTGAAATTTGTGTATTTTTACAGTTAAGTACTTGTCCCCTTAATAACTGAATGCGGCTAGTCTTATACTCCTATTATATGTTCATCAACATTTTAGCATATTGTTGAATGTGCCTATGTTAAATATTTGTAGGTAGTTACATATATTCTGGTGGAATGGAGACAGTATTAGTGAAATGGACTGTAGGCAGTTTGGCTTCCAAAGCCAATGAGAAGGCTTTTATACCTCGTCTGCCGGGCCACATAAGGTATATAACAACAAACAGCACTCATGTTGCAATTACACTGTCTAACAACTGTAAGTATATAAAAGTAAAGTTGCAATTTTAAATATTTTTAAACAAATCAAAATATGCAATGATTTGCAAAAAAACTACTTGAATATGTTTTTTTCTTGATCATAATACCTTTTTCGTGTATAATTATCAATATTAGAACTTTATTTCAATTAATTGATCTGCATAATAATTTTCAGCGGTGGTGCTAGCTAACGCTCAGATGCGCATAACATGCACTATTCTGGAATGTGGCGGCATGTCTCCCATGGCTCGGGCGGTCGGCTCGTCGCTATTGTACCACAGTCAGCTTGACGCACTGCTCATGAACGGACGCACTGGACATTTACAATTATACTCTACAAACACCAACAAAGTTTTGTATAATGTGAGTATAATTTCGTCCTGCATTTTGTAAATAGACAATTTTTTGCCCAAGGAATAGAAAATTTACTGGCCTAATTATTGTTCTTATTCTTAATAAAACTATCTCAAATAACTGCCTTTTATCATGTTATACCGAGAAATGTACAATATTATGTATTTTGTAATTTTAGATTGATATCACGGGAATTAATCCAATGCAAGCAGAAAGATGGAACCTTCTTCCCCTTGATATGGAGGTAACATGTGCTACGATAAGTCCTAATGGATACTGGCTAGTCACTTCTGAGTATAGGAACGATGGCGTCATGTACCCTGAAGAGAAACTCAAATTTTGGCTAACCCAGAGTGGAAACCTAAACATGCCATTCAAATTAAACACGTGCGTCAATCTTTCTCATGGAGGATGCCGAGTTGTGTCCTTAGCGCTTAATAATAAGGGTGACTTTTGCGTATCAGCAGGTTTAGATCAAAAGTTTAGGATATGGAAGCGAGAACAAGCCGGCAGGAAGTCCTCCTGGTCTTGTCACACTGCTTGTTATTATTCATCGGGTATCATACAATCATTATCACATGGTGTCCTAAATAACTACAAAATGGGTGAGTTATATAAGGCAGAGGACTTTCAAAAGTCGCCCCATTTGAGAGAGTTGAAACGCAATGATATAATTAAGAAAGTAATGAATATGCATAAAGAACATTCTTTGATTGATGGTGATATGATTTGGTCGGGTATGACTCGAGACACTGAGAATGATATGGGCGGCGTCGCGATATCTAAAGACGGCTCGTTGATTGCTGCGTGGTTTGGATGCAAACTCACATTATGGGACACGCACTTGTGTAGTCTTCGGACGACGTTGTCACATCCTGCGTTACGACCTAAAGGTGTCCATGTGAAGTTCGGGAATGAAGACGCGGCACATTATGTAAGTATTAAAAAAAAAAGGGTGCATGTACTTATGTACGTGCGTAAGAAGTTATACTTATTTGGCATCATTAAATAATTTAATAATATTTAGTATTATGTTAAACTAGGAGTCAAAGGTCGAAAATGGGTGTAGGGGGTCAAGGAGGTTAGGGGTTAAATTGGGTTTGGGGGTCGTGGGGGTGGCAAGTGCACAGTACAGTAGACCGGCCAGACTAGAAGCCCTACCCTATCCTCTAAGGTAAAGTTCCTGATAAAATACAGTTCAACGACGGCGGGCCGGGGGGGTATTAACCACAATGCTTGTCTAATGAGTAGTAATTACGTTATTGGTTGGCAACATAGCACAGCTTGTTAAACTAACCCAATCGGGTTGATATTTTAATTTCAAAACTTAAGCCTTACACTGGCTTTCCATTAAACTTTATAGAATACATTTTAATTTCCACAAATTTGTCGACAGTTGGTATGTACGACGGAAACTTGTTTGGCTGTTTGGAGTCTGTTATCTTTAACCGTGAAGTGGCTCGTACAAATCAACCCCACATGCCTGACCAGTGACTGGCTCACGAACAAAATGGCGGTGGTGACATCGAATAATGACGGTGAGGACATTAACGTTTCTTACTATTACATACATCACACCTTTTTCCCTCTTCAGGGGTAGGTAGCGGTGCATCACACCCACGTTTCGCTTGCTATGTTAGGTCGCGTGTAATAGGAGACGAGAGTATTGCCATTTACTGGGCACATTTCCAGACTCCAGGCTGATACTGGTAGAAAAACCAAATTTCTTACTATTAACTAGCTTTTACTGCCTCGGTGGCGTAGTTGTATTACGTTACAACTGCAATGCCTAGGTCTCGAGTTCGATCCCCGGGTCGCGTAAAGTAATATTGAGTTTTTCTATTCAATATCAGCCCAGAGTCTGGAATTTGTGCCCGATATGGCGATAGGCTCGCCCCCATCACGAAACGGACGGAGTAACGGCGAAAAGTGGGTGCACTAGTTGCGCCTCTGCCTACCCCTTCGGGAATAAAAGGTGTGAGTGTATTTTAATGGAATTTAAGAGCTAGTTAGTGTGTAACTAGCTTTTAATGCAATTTTAATAGCATTGTGTCTTTTATTTTAAATAACACAATTAACAACTATCCAGCATACATTTGTTTTTACAGTATACGTGTTTTCTCCACAAAGTTCAAAACCCATTATGGTAGAGAAAGAAGTCATATCCCCTAGGACGGGTGTGGTTAAGCAAATCACATTCGGCGCATCTTCGGGAAATAACATCAGACTATATCTACTCAGAAATGACGCCGTGAGTATTGTACTTCTTTTTATCCGACTGCGAAAGTATGAGGGTTATTATAATTCTAAATTTTTATATTTTTTCCTCAAAGAATACACGTGTAATTGTCAGATACAAAATATCTATTATTTCCCATAAGAGCAAATTACCAAGATATAAAGCCTATGTGTTTATCCAGAACATGATCTACCCGTGTGCCAAATTTCAACCAAGTCTGTTCAGTAGTATCTGCGTTTACTTCTAACAAACATTCAAACATCCCCGAGGGGGCAGGCAGAGGCGCAACCAGTGCACCCATTTTTGCGCCATGCGTAATCCGTCCCATGATGAGATAAGGGGCGAGCCTATCGCCATATCGGGCACAAATTCCAGACTCCGGACCGATACTGAATAGAAAAACCCAATATCACTACCCGACCCGGGGATCGAACCCGAGAACTCAGCATTGCAGTCGTACCGTAAAACTACACCACCGAGGCAATCAAACTTATATCAATAATTGAGGAGGTTCTTTTCAAAACCAACGTTCATTCGTACAAGAAAAAGGTTTTGATCGAATTTTATTTTCGCGGCAGTGTTGCCAGATGTTTGAGGGTTGAAGTCGCCGAAAATTCATTGTGAAGTAGCCTAAAGTCGCCACATCGTATATGGAAGGTGAAGGAGCAAAAAAAAAAACCTCCCTAATTTTCCCTAGTAGCCTAAAGTCGCCCACTTGTGTAGTGACGCGGAGAGCTAAAAAAAAAGGTCCTCAGCTTTCAATAATTGTGTGTAAAGGGATCTGAGTACATGTTTTGTACCCTCAAAGCTCGACAAGAGATTCGACAAAAACAAGGTATAAAACACGAACTTTCCGAGGTAGCCTAAATTGGCGACTAATCACCATTCGCGTAGCCTAAACGGCGACCGGTCGCCATTCGCAGTTTTTGGTCGCCCCGACACTCTTCAAGATAGCCTAAATGGCGAAATGTCGCCTAATCTGGCAGCACTGTTTCGCGGCATCTTTATTAATTCAGTGTTACAAACACAAACAAAAATAAAAAGTCAATTCTGTCGAAAGTTAAATATGTAATCAAGTTTTGAAAAGAACCTCCTCAATTTGTTATAGGAAATCTACAGCATAGAGCCAGAGCGAACGGAAGAGGGCAAGCTGGAAGTGATATCGGATCGCAAGTGTGTCGCGTCGAAGTTCAGCGCGCTGGTCGCCGAGCAGCACGCGTCGGCCGTGCGGGCCGCGCACACACGCACACACCACACCGAACACACACGTGACGCACTCGGCAGCGCGGCCAAGGCACAGGTTACATGGTTTTTTTTTTTTTGCTTCGTATTACGAGACGAGCATGCCGTTCACATGATAGTAAGCGATCCGACCCATAAACAGTAGAAATACCACCTTGAGTTACAAAGTACTGTGTGGCATTACACTGCCCTCGTCTGAGACATAAGATGTTAAGTCTCATTATGTCCTGTAGTTTTATTAGCTACAATGCCCTTCAAACCGAAACACAACAGTGCATGCACACTGCTGCTTGGCGGTAGAAATAGACATTGCGGTGGTACCCACCCAGACGGACTCTTACATATGAAAGTCCTACCACATGTTTATAATTATAATAAAGCAGTTTATTTTTCAACACAATACAGTACAGTCAGCAGCATAAATGTCTGTACAAAATCAAAATTTTAAATCGCCTATATACGCGTTAAGTTAAACTGAAAAAAAATTCTTCGTATGAACTAAAGCAAATCGCTTTTGTTTTATTTTTGTGAAGAGAAAAAAAAGATTAGTACGAACACAAGAGTATGTAGGCAATTTGAAATTTTGAATTTGTTTAGCTACTTATCGTCGGGGATAGTGCAATACCGCGTAAGTGATTAAAAAAAAGTTTTGTATTATCAATGCCAAGTTTAGTGCAGTAAGGATCAATCTTAATTAGACTTTTTTTATCACTTACGCGGTATTGCACTATCCTCGACGTTATGCCGGTGACTACTGGCTGGTAGGGTAAAGGAACTCAATGTCGGCACTACAATGCTCTTTAGTGTGTTATTAAAATATTATAATGTTAACAATAGTCATTTTCCATTATTTTAAGACTTCACTCTTTTTACCATTAAATGTGGTATCTATATACTATTATAAAGCTGAAGAGTTTGTTTGTTTGTTTGTTTGTTTGAACGCGCTAATCTCAGGAACTACTGGTTCGAATTGAAAAATTCTTTTTGTGTTGAATAGACCATTTATCGAGGAAGGCCTTAGGCTATATAACATCACGATGCAACTATTAGGAGCGAAGATATAATGGAAAATGTGAAAAAAACGGGGAAAATTATTCACCCTCGAGGGCTTTCATTGCGTGCGCTGCGAAAACGGTTCAAGATACCAAAAATATGTGTATGGAAGAATTATTCCTCTTGAAATGATCTAAAAAAATGTCCGAGACAGTATATGTCTATCTTTTAAGATTAACTCACTAGAACCGTTTTTATGGTAATCAAATTTGGTCGAAATTAATGCATTATTTGTTAAGAGTTGTATCAACGTCATAATATTAGGTAATCTTTATCCAAATAAATGTGTTGGATAGAGTGATTCAACGGGAAGGTTTTTATGTACTTTTAGCCCGGAAAAACTTATTAACGCGGGCGAAGCCGTGGGCAAAAGCTAGTTAATGATAAAGGAGCATTCAAATGAGTCAGATATAGGTATTAGAATCTCCTTCAATCTTCCTTCACTGTGCACTGACAACATATAATGTTTTGTCTTCTCCCTTCAAACTCAATATTTGTTCGAAGAATACAAGTAATTAGGAAACTAAAATAGGTTTATCAACTTTTTATGAATAAGATCATAACACTCTATCTTATCTACATTATAGAGTCGATGCTGTTTATATGACTGTCCGCTTATGCCAACCTCCTCTGGGCATCTCATCCCGGTCAAAAGTGAAAGCAAAAATTTGGAATATACACGAAAAACACTAAATTAAATTCTGTGCTTATATGCTTGATCACGTGAAATCAGCATATGCGCTTTGGTGTTATATTGTTCCATCGCTATTATCTTTAGGTATTGGTCCAATTAAACTCCTATGAGAGCCTATGTTGAGCAGTGGACGTCATGTGGTTGATGATAATGATGAAGAAGATACTATAATTTGACTGATTCATAAGAAATTACAAGTCGTTTTTAAGTTGCATCTTTTGTCTTTTTCCGATTATAATCATCACATTAATCTCCCTCCGCATCAACGCCAATTGTTTAAAAAAGCGATGGTTACTAGACTATGAAGCCTTATAAACTTTCTTGGAAATTGGAAAACATATAAACAACTCGAAAACATGTCTATATCAACAAATTTGCAAACGTGTTAATTTTTGCGTGAGTGTGTGTGTTTATTTTTTAAAAAGGCCGTATTACTGGCCACTGCATTTCTTTTTATGGTCAACATACTTTATTATGAAGTTCGGTTAGTCGAAAGACAAAGTGTCCACCCTCGTAACTTTACATTGTTTAATGCAATTCACGCAAGCTATAAATTGCTTGGCTGTTTTTCTATTATATGATTTGATATGTAATTATTTGTATAACGATACTGCGACTTCAAAGTACCGTTCACAATAACGCAAATAATAAATTGCGCAATATGGTACCCACTTCGTGCAAATAACTGACGAGTGATGTAAATGAAACGATGCAATGGCATCTTGGGTCCCTGAGCCACTACAGTTACATTATTATCGCTTATATCATTAGGTATATAGTTTACAAAAGAAAGAAAAATACAATCATGCCATCAATCCAATAATATATAAATATTATAGAATGTAAACCATCACAGAGAATTGCAGTAGATTCGTAAGGCGCAACTAAAAATGTAGTTAATCAAGATGAAATAAAACTTGTTAGAATTGATGTAGAGGATAAACAATGAAACAACGTTTGGTATTTCGTTCTTAATTTTATTTTTTTGCGCACGGACAACAGTATACAGTGTCATGATATCAATGTACTCAATATTTAATATTTTTTGCTTTACGTAACCCAACTTGTTAAGTAACAGAAAAACATTGAATTATTCATGGCATTTGCAGATTTCACAAGCTGCACCACACATGGTTCCCTCGGTGAGTCTCCTCTGTACGTCTTTTTTGCATGAGCTCTCGGGACAACAACAAATCGCAGAAGACAACGAATCGGATCCAGGTGACAAAATGGAAGTGGATTCTAGTGACGATGAAGATGCTGACATTGAAAAAATAAACGGCCCTTACACTCCAAAAGCAACCGATTTATGGACTCCAAATTACGAAGAAGTGAAGGAAAAGAAACTGAACAAAATCATGCATAACCCGTTCTTGGATTTACATTCAACTAGTTCGTTATTTGGAGTGTAAACATATGTATTTGTAAAGAATAAATGTGACAATTATTAATTGTTTATTTTTATTATCTATTTTAATTAAGGATAATGGATTCAGTAAAATACAAACGTGCGCTAATAAAAAAAAATGTTTGATGTACCTACGATTATCTTGGGATGACACAAATATTAATTTCAGAAAACAACTAATCGAGACGGATGTTTTATGCTTCTATCGGTACAGCATTATTTAAGTACTATTATCAGGTCCGTACACAACTTCAATTATCATACGTACATAAAATAGAATGCTGCACACAGTCACCATTTACTACATTCCAAGCTCTATATACTACAATGGATTTGTTAAACGAAAATGAGATTGCGTTAATAGCTAAGAAATGCGGTTTTAGTGAAATAAAAAATTGGCATCTTGAAGATTTTTCCGATAAAATCGTTGGATATTTAGCTGATCATCTAAAGCTTACGATAGAAGTGGACTTAAAAGGAGAAACAAAACAGCTTAAATATTTTGTGAAGTGTATGCCAAGGTTCGATAAATTGAAGGCGCAGTATTTAAAAGAGTTAAAGTTTTTCAAAAAGGAGTATGTTATGTTGAGTTCGCTCTTCAAAGAATTTGGAAACAGTGAAGGTAACTTTGTATGATTTAGTTCTATTTTCTTTGTTAGTAAATAGTCTTATAATCTAAGCTGATTAAATTTACCAAGTGTTTAAGACAGAAATCCTATTGGTTATGGAGATAAATCAGCCTATCGTTGTCTTGCGATATTGCATAGAATATTTGAGAACTTCTATTCTCAATTCCTATCGATCGTAGTGCTTTCTAAGTAAAAGTCTCTTTTCTTTTACTTTGCCATCGTGTCTAATTGGAAGGGCAATCTTTGGATAAATACTTCTTAAAGGTAATAACTTACTGTGTGTCTATACTACGTCTGTGCATGATTTTAGTGTTACGTCAATGGAGGCCAAAATCATTATTGATAAAAGAAGAAGTGTTCGTGTTAGAAGACGTTGGAGAAATCGGCTATGTAATGCCACATCACCAAAGTATTTTGTCATTTGATGTGTTGAAAGCCACTGTGGAAGCATTAGCAAGATTCCACGCTCAATCTATTACATATGAAGAGAGAAAAAGTCGAGAATTAGGAAGCCCATATCGGATATGGGAAGATTACAGTGAGTACCTTCAAGAACCTGAGAGTGGTTTAGACTGGCGCGACACAGGACGGAACGCTGTCATAGACTTCCTCAAAGTTCATTCAAAATTCAAAGGAGAACCCAACTTCAACCGTCATTTGAAGCTGGTAATTCCGATGCTGTTCGACGGTGCCATGGCTCTTATGAAACCCAGTACTGAATACAGGAATGTTGTAGCGCACCGTGATCTTTGGACAAATAACATATTAGTGAAGCAGAACAACTCAACTCATGTATTAATTGTTGATTTTCAAACAGTATTGTATTGTGCACCCATGCTTGACCTGTCTGCGTTAATATTCTTCAACACTACGAGAGCTGGTAGAAAGTTATGCACCATTGACATGATTGAAGTATATTATAATGCTCTTGCGAATGAACTCCTTCTAGAAGAAATAGACATAGCAGATATTACAGATAAAGACACACTTGTTAAATCTTATAGGGAAAGCGTTATGTTCGGGATAACACAAGCTGCTTTAATAGTACCGATAGTAGCTATGAGTAGTAAAAAACGAGAAGAAATATATTGCAACCCCGAGACAGGTATGAAAGCAAATGTGGTTTCTCGTAGTGAACACTTTTTAAGATTCGCAAGTGAAAACATCGAATATCGTAATCGATTGTTAGATCTGTTAGACGAAATAGTTGAAAGGTACATGTATCCGAACTAAAGTAAGCAAAACTATAAAGAAGAGTATTAAAGGAGTAGGCCCCAGTTAATTAATTAGTTAATAGAAATGTATTTTGCCTTTGTGGAGCTCTCAAACATCTAAAGACAACGTAGAAGCGTAAAGGTTAAAAAAAAATGATTTTGTAAATATCATTTAGAAAGTTGCCACACAAATCCAGTGATATACTACATTATGTATTTGGGGTCTAAATCCATTTTTAACGGCAGTATTCTTTACTTTCTGTAACCAATTAATTATCTATAAGAAAAATAAATAAAATGCATATCGATAAATATATTTGAGAAGTTATTTAAATTATTATAATATGTCTAAATAAAAGACGTGTCACATGGAGTCTATTTACTCAACATTTTGCGGCAGCAATACATACCTACATGTTTGTTTCTAAGCTTTGCCAAAGTCGAGATAACGTGCAGTTATCTGCGCACTAAGTAAATATTCCTATCGTTACCACGAACACACATCATATAGAACTAATTTTATAATTATTTTAATAGCTGTAGTCATCGAGTTGAGACAAAATGAATTCGAATAATTTAATTGCTAATTGTAACTATATAACAAAGGGAGATGTCAATCAAATCGTGTGCAAATACCTTAATACTAAAAAGGTCATTATAAATAGTTATTCTATTGAAACAGCCAGTGAGAAAATGCTAGGATTTTTATCTGAGTACTGGAAACTCAAGGTTATTGTTGATTTCGATCGTAGAATACTTTATTTCTTTATAAAAGCAATATCCAGATTTAACGAAGCGAAAGCAGAGATGGTAAAGGAATTCAATTTGTATAAAAAGGAATTATGTTTTTATTCAACGATAAAACAAATAATACAAATACCAGGTAAGACAATTTACATCATATTGTATTAAATTGTAGTTGACGAAGATTTGTTTTGTATCACTAAAATACTTGCAGATCTAGAGCCGTGGAGTGCCGAATTAGTAGAGACACTTGACGATGCGATGGTTTTTGAAGATATGAACGCTCTAGATTATGAAGTACATAATAAATTCCACAGATTTGATATGCAACATACATTACAAGCCCTGAATACGATCGCTCGCTTTCACGCGTCTTCTATTATGTACGAGGAGAAACAGAGCAAAAAACTACATCGATCATACAGACTTGACGAAGATTTTGGACAAGTCTTAGATAAGGCTGGCTATAGCGAGTCAAGTCCATGGTTCTTGCAATGTATGAACGGGGCTTTAGAAGCTGTTAAAGCATTTATGGAATTTAATGATAAGGATAAAAGCTTGATAGAGTCACGTTGGAGTGAAATTTGGCTCTCGGCTTTGACTCTGAGCTCACCATCTAATAAATACAAAAATGTTATTTGTCATAGAGATTTGTGGAATAATAACATACTGTTCCATTACGATAATAAAGGGGAACCTGATGGCTGTGTTTTTGTGGATTTTCAAGCAATACGTTATCAACCGCCCGCTGGCGATGTCATGGTTCTTCTGTACTGCAACTTGGATCCAAAGTTTCGGGAAGAACATTTGAATGAATTCTTAAATCACTATTACGAGGAATTGAGAAGAATTTTACAAGATAATGAAATAGTTATTGAAGATATTATGACAAAGAATGAGATGCTCGCGTCTGCCGAAGAACAGAGGAAATGGGGACTTGTAGTTGGTGCTTGCCTTCTTCCACAGTTCTGGATAGATGACGATCAAACGACCGACATTTTTAGCGATGCGGAGCAATATGACGATATATTATCAAAAAATAAAGCAGCGTTCATAGTAAAAATGATGAAGGAAAATGTTTCATATAGAGAAAAAGTTATGGAAATATTTACTGAAATTGTTGGAAGATATTGCATGGAATAGTAAACAGAAGACAATAGATACATAATTTACCTAATATGATAATATTTATATTTGTAGTGTCAATACATTTTATTTGAACAATAAAAATAAATAGGTATAAATTGTAATATTTTTTTTAGATAGATTGAACGTAAAGCTACCACTTACATAACGTGATTCGTACTTGTATTGACATTTAGGAATACGTAGGTACAGACATGTATTTTTACTACATAAGACCAATACAAGTTAGTATACAATAAAGCATGTTGCACATTTGCACAAACAACAATGCAAAATCTAACGATTAACATCTTTATTCATATTAATTGAGTTAGGTTTGAAGTAAGCCCAGCTCCAATTAGGTATGAACTTGTTATCTTCAATGCGACGCGTGCCGAACTTTTTGTACCAAGGATCATCGTCACGCTGGCTCCACATGCCACAGAAAGGACGTATCAGCAATATATATATCAGCTCTACAAAACTAAGTATGCTGGCTCCGATGAACAAACCTCCTGTGCCGCCCGTAGATACTAGAAGTGTCAATAAAAATGGTGAAAATTGTTGTCTCTGAAAAACTATCAGTATATAGTCATGTTTTATGGGTAGATATACGGGTTTAAGAACTTTCATCATTATGTAACAAAAGTTGATTATAATATATTCCAATAACTGTCGATTGTCGTTCATATTACGCTGCTTATTCTGTTACATAAACATCCTCAGTGGGGCTGAGTCAAGATAATAGAGATTGACGAGCAGGATGCACTTCAGACATGGCCAGTGTATCTACACTGGCCATATCTGAAGTAAATCTAAAATCTTAGGTAATCTATCTTAGGTAAATCTTTACCTAAGCGTTCTTGTTCATAACTTGGCATATTATTAACATTATACAATAAAACATAGTAAGTCGTAACTGGTAACATAATTTTCTTAGAACTGTTAGGTAATGAATGTAATGCATACCTACTAAATCGAGTACGCCACGTACTACATTTCTTCTATAACGTTCACTGGGTAACATAGCCAAATTAATCTGAACAAGCGCAAAGCTGTCCGTTGTGACGTCTTTAAAATCATTTACTATGGTTATTTCGGCTTCAGTGCAAGATGGAAGGCAATTGCAGTAGAGACCGTCTCGCGATGACCACGGGGCTTTTAGAACCTGCATAAATAATTTGTCTCAAATATTTTGAGGGAAGTGTAGTACATACAGACACTGAAAATCTACGATCCTTTTTTGTACATTATATAAAATCTATTATTTTATTTTATGTTTCAACACTTTGTAAGTATTTTGTATTCGCAACAATATTATGAAATTGTTGCAGTTTTTTTCAATTACATTTTAATTAATATTCTTAAGTATTTATGTACATACAAAAAACCCATACGAATTATACATACATATCTAGGTAGGGCACTAAGAATATTATACAGCGAGTGTTGCTCATTATATTGCGATCGAATCTCGTCTGGAACATGTCTGTACAAACAGATATTGATTATACTCACTGAAAGTACGTTGACATTATTGTTCAAACAGATAACTCCGCTGATGTTACATTTGAGATGTTCTGGCACGTTCGGCATAAAATAGTTTGAACAATTGCAAAGACGCAGCTGTGCCTCTTTCCTGCATTGTACCGTGCATGCAGTATATGAATAATGACGATAAACATCAACAAAATTTTCATCGGTGTATCGACATTTTCGCTTATTTGGAGGGATCATTCGTGCACCAGCATCATTTTCGATATTCCTTATCGATATGTAGCGCCTGTGAGGTATATAAAGTTATTCCTGACACAGAATCAACAGTATCTCTTAAATACTATCGCCTATGTTAATGTTACCTGTGATATATTTCAGGGCCGACTACCATGACATCCGAACCAGTGGTCGTCAACCCTGGCACTTCTTCCTCGTTCATAATGTAGACGTTACCAGTTATCATAACTTTAAAACTGAGCGCTCCCGGTCCTGTGGTTCTGTTACTTATCATTGGAAATCGAGGTGGATTTAATTCTCTAAAATCAATAATTAAAGAGTATGTATACTTGTATAAACCAATGGAAAGAAATGCAAAGCACACACCGGCTATTGCAGAACCTAATTTATCTTTCTACTGAGATATTGCAATTGGTGGCGATTAGACCTTTTATCCTCGGTAAATGGTTTTTTTGTCATCCTATCATTCAATACAGGTAATTAGGTCCGTCTGGAAATCTTTAGTGAGGCCTATGCTCAGCAGAGGACGGCATGTGTGATGTGGCTGATGATGAATTAGGTATTGGGCAAAGGTATTCTTACCTTCCCTGCATAGTGTTTATAGCATAGCACGTTCCCAATTCAGTATCCATAGGTCTAAAATATGTACAGCAGTCGAAAACTTGGTCGTTCCATGCACAATCTGTAATTGACTCTTCACAAGTACTTCGAACCTAAAAATAGCAGACATACTATTGTATACATAAATTTCAATTATTTTGGGTCATAGAAACAAGTCTAAGCGTAATACTTCTTACCATATTGGCGTAGTGTGTAAAATTGGATTCAATGCACTCTGGTAGCGGGTCTTCCAAACCACAGAACTCTGAAATATAGTACGTAACGCCCTTGAAATATGCTATCTCCTTTATAACTTCTTCCATGTTAAAATCGTGATCACTACCCCATAATCTGCAAAGAGTATTAATAAAGTCTTTAGAAAATACATTCATTTTTACGTATATATCAATGTCAGCCATATTTACATTTACAACATTATTTCGTAACTGGCATTGTATTTTCTTTGTATATACAATGAACAGTTCTAAATGGCATATTATTGTATTGTAATCAAAAGCGGTCACCTAAAAGTTTAGGGACCTTTTTCTTGTTCCCGTGTAATAGGCCTCCGAACGCGGGACATCCGGGGAATGACCCCTAAACAAATTTAGATATAGGGCTCCTTTACAGCAAGCTACGCCACTGATTAGCTATAATGATTGTTTAATTACTTAAACTGCATTTATAATAGCATCGATTGATATTTTATTTCCTACGTGTTACCTGTCAGATATCTCTTCGATACGTTTCGGGTTATCATTCTCACATATAGCAATGGAAGGGAATTGAGTATCCCAGTCTTTATACGCAGTCTCTACCACGAATGAGATAGAATTATTCTGGAATGCGTCGTACTGAGCTGCTATCAACAGAGATGAACCATACCAAGACAATATAACGAATATGAGCCAGAAGACTCTAAAACAACAACAAAAAATATGATAAGAGAAAAGCCGTTTCATTAAAATTCTATCAAATTGCAATTGACACACTAAATATTCGAATCGTAAATGTTTCCTTCTATCAAAAAATTATATTTGTTTTGATTAGTATGCAATGTAGAGTCTACACTCTACACCATTAAAAAATAGCGCTCCAAAGTATTAAGGCGGCGCGGTGGTGTAAAAAATCAAGCCTCATATAATAATTCTTACCTACTTATATATATGGCACAAAGGTAAATTGTTCAAAACACAAGCAGCATAGGCTTTATGAAAATTACTAGCTTTTGCCCGCGGCTCCGCCCGCATTAAAAAGTTTTTCCGGGATAAAAGTCCCGGTTTATATTTTCCCGGGATAAAAAGTAGCCTATGTGTTAATCCAGGACATGATCTACCTGTGTGCCAAATTTCATCGAAATCCGTTCAGTAGTTTTTGCGTGAAAGAGGAACAAACATCCTTACATCCAAACATCCAAACATCTAAACATCCAAACATCCAGACATTCTTACAAACTTTCGCCTTTATAATATTAGTAGGATAAGAGTCAAACTTCTACTACTTTATCACATATTACTTTTCGAATAACCTCTGCCGTCCGTCTAAATTTTGTCTAGGTAATGCGTTTTTCAATTTGTAATGTAACTTATGTAATTCAACGTTTTATATTTAAAAAATCAGGACTTTCAAATCAATTTGCATAATATCTCACCTTTCTACCCAATGTCTGCTAGAGTCAGCAATGAACTTGAAGCCATGGATCGACGTAGTCTGTGGCAGACTTTTGATGCCCTCCCACCATATCTCTAAGTATTTATTTCCAGATCCTTCCATTGAAATCTTGATGTTATACAAGAGCTAAGTCAACTCACAGTGAAAGTATTTCGTAATATTAGCTTTTTTATATTCCGATATTCGTGCGTAACAACATTCAATAAATAATGTACGATTTCTACCAATACAAAAAGCATTACAGATCACAATCGCCGCGAGAACCTCACAGGTGATCGATTAATATCTGTACGGATCTAAAGCGAACAATAGCAATTAAGTATTTTGTGTTTATAGTGAACGTGCACGAACTATAGGGGGCAGCACAAAATCGACTTAAGAACTACATGTGGATAAAAAAGGAACTTTTCAAAACTATAATTTATTTCATTATTCTTTTATTATATCAAAAAGTTATTGATGATTGGTTCCGGCTGAATATTATTGATATGTACCTGCCTAGCGTGGCCAGGATAAGCATTTTTAGATGGGAGCTAGTTAAGATTCAGATTGCGCCACCAGATGGCAGAGGTTACGACTTGCACGTTCCCTATTGCTCTAGTGAGGATACTTATAATTAAGTAGCTTTTGCAACGGTCCAACCGTTTAGGAGGAGATCAGTGACATACACACGCACAGAAGAATTATATTTATAAAGATTAGGACGCCTACTCTACTCTAACTACGAAACTATGTAAGAAAGTCAAATAGCTGCTTATATAGTAATTATATTTTTTATCATTAAACCTCAAAATCTTGCAGAATTCAATCTTAAATTAAGCTTGAGCACAAAGCATAATAGACCATATCATTTGTCGTAGGCAAAGTGATTCTTTTTTATATTTCTTGTTATTTTTTTTAGCGTAACATAATATGATCTAATGACTTTTATAGTACATGAAACAAAGAGTTCTAAGATTATAACTGTTTAATGTCTTTGATATGAAACAACTTTTATTGAAATGGAATAACTTGGCTATATTTTGTCGCATTACTTATTTCCTTCCAATACAATGTTTGATATCGTTCAATCGGCTCATACACTCCTGGGGTGTTGCTTTCGACGGTATACACAGAGACGACTTTGCCGCGTCTTCTGGTGTTAATATCTCTTATAAATTTTACTGTAAAAAAGTATACAAACTCCAAAACGGAGACGAAGCTGAAACCCGTGACGAATCCACATGTAGAGCCAATATTACCTGCAAAAAAGAAACAGTCTAACATTAAAAATTGTTTATAGTATCTAGAATGAAACTGTACCTACAGATAAATTAATAACGACTGGCTTATTACAATTGATAACTTACTTAGTTTTTTCTACCGCCAAGCAGCACTGCTGCTTGGCGGTAGAAATAATGGGAATGTACATGCACTGTTGTGTTTCGGTTTGAAGGACATTGTAGCCAGTGAAACTACTGGACATAATGAGACTAAACATCTTATTTCTCAGGATGACGAGCGCAGTGGAATGCCACACAGTAGTTAGTAACTGAAAGTGCTGAATGGTGTAGCTACTGTGTATGGGTGGTCCTATCACTTACTATCAGGCGAACGACATGCACGTCTCGACATACAAAGCAATAAAAAAAGATGACTTCATATTGTATTTTTAGCATAAACTAAACGTAGCTCAAAATTGTGAATCGCAGAAGCTCACTTATCAAATCAAACCACTTCATGATCACGTTTTGTCCGTAACAGTCTGCCACGTCTCGTGCATATTTTACATGCACGATAGAAGTTCCTGTGAAATTCGCGCCTTGTCTGAAACAAGCATAATGCTAACTTATTCTTGCTCGCTACAAATGCTTGTCATTTGAATCACAATGATGGTTCCACGCGGTACACGTTTCCTTTTGACGACAGCACATTGTTTCGAGATGCTATTGTAAAAACATTATAATTAACATATCTACAACCATTTCGATATGTTAGAAACAGACTGTTTCCAGGGATGGAAATTGATTTGAAAACAACCTAGTTATTCTACCATACTGTGGTAAAAACCACAAATGCCATTAATCAATGAGTTTTTAAGAATTTTCATTCTCAATCTTAAATCTGAGACTATTATCCACTGTAGGTTTAAAAAAATCTACTCTCTCATGCGAATCTGGTAATGGATAAAGGATAATCGTAAGATCACAACGAAAAAATCCTCTTTCCAGATATTGAACATGATTTCAGTAAGTATAAACTAGATTTAAAAAGTATTGTATCCTATAAGAATTTTTTGTAAAAAGAAACTAGTAGTAGGTAAATAAAAAAGGTCAGACAACTTCATTTCAATAGGTACACTATAATTTTTAAGTATTACTTAACAGTAACAAAGAGTGGCTTGACTCATGTTTGCGTTTGGTCAGATGGAAGTTGTGGAATACAAGGTGTATAGTTTTTTAACTTAATAACCCCCGACAAAACAAGAGGGGTGTTATAAGTTTAGGGTGTGTAAGTATATGTGTATTTGTACCTATGTCTGTCTGTGGCATCGTAGCTCTCAAACGAATGAATCTATTTTAACGCGTTTTTTTTAATGCTGATTGATCGAGATGGTTCTTAGCTATAATTTATGAAGATCTGTTCAGGCTTTTGAAGATTATCAGCTCATTTCCAACTTTCACACGTTCAAAACTCGGTACAAGGTTGATTTACTTATAAAGATATTATTATTGAATAACAAAAAAACCTTAAAAAAGTAAAATAATAAAAGTGTCTTACCTAGTAATATTTTGACCCAAGCGTCCTCGCGTCGGGGGACCGAACTCCGGTCCAGGCAGATAAAAATACTTCTTTAGCGAGCGCCCGACACGAAGACGCTTGGGTCAAAATATTACTGGGTACTTAAACGACAAAGACACTTTTACTATTTTACTTTTTTGGGTTTTTTTTTGTGTCGGGGATTATTTATATTTTTATATGCAAAAGGCTTTCAGTTTACAAGTAGTTATGATAAGAGATTTTTATTTATCTCTAATGGATGTTTTGTAATTTGGATTAATGTAATTAGTTTATTGTATCCTACTTTCATCCACAGAACAATAAAAATCAACAGTTCTGTGTACGTATTCTCCACATTGATGTAAAATTCTCCACATTTTTTATCAATTGTTTATCAAATAGCATTATAATACAACGGAAAGTTGTTAATACCATGACAACCTACATGGAACGATTATTGCAGGCATGAACACCATATCTAACGTAGTGTTTATATTTCTTTGCACCCCTGGTGTTTGTTTCCCGAACAACGAGTATAAACAAAATGACATTATAAATATGACGTATTTAACGTTTCGTAAAATTTTGTAAAATTATACGTTTATTCTCTTCTGCCATGACTACTAACAAGGCAAGGTTAATGACCGTGGACTTCGAAGTTTTTGGTAAAGTCCAAGGAGTTTACTTCAGGAAACATACGCAAAGAAAGGCTACCGAATTGGGGCTCAAAGGATGGGTGATGAATACTGCTCAAGGTACGGTCATAGGACAGCTACAAGGTCAGCAAAGCGCCGTAGAAGACATGAAGATTTGGCTCGAAAAAGTTGGCAGTCCGAAATCTAAGATCGAAAAGGCTGCGTTTAGACATGAATCGCCTATCAACAACTGCGCCTTTAGAAACTTCGATATACGTCGGTAAAACATTGAATTTATTTTGTAATATATTTTCAGTAATAAATACAGTAAAATATCTGTGACGTAATGAATTAATAAATTTCTTACAACCAATCCTCTCTGTCGTGGTTTGGAATAGTATTCAGGTATTCTGGGTATATTAGTACATTGTTAAAGTCGTAGCTGTAGGTAGTTTTGGAGCAAGCTGGGCAGCACATGGGACAGGATATTCCACCTCCAACCATATCCAGCTCTAACTCTATTGGCAAGTGCTCCACGTCAGGTTGAATATTAATCGATTGTGCTGTAACAAATGACAGAATTAGTTTCAAATAAGTACAAGTAACCTGTACAAGTTTTTATTATCTTTTTAATGCGTAAAACTGCCAAAATTTTCGTAATCTTTGTCTTAATAAAAGTACCTATTTATGAAGAAAAAAAATTGTTTCATTTTCTTCAACAGTGATATTATTTTATGGCATTGAATGAAGAGACGAGCATGCCGTTCGCCTGATGTAAGCGATAGGACCGCCCATAAAAAGTAGCAACACCATCCAGCACCTTGTACAAAGTACTGTGTGGCATCCCACTGCGCTCGTCATCCTGAGACATAAGATGTTAAGTCTCATTATGTCCAGTACAATGTCTACAATGTCCTTCAAACCGAAACACAACAGTGCATGCACACTGCTGCTTGGCGGTAGGAAAAGACATTGCGGTGGTACCCACCCAGACGGACACTTACATAATATGAGAGACCTGCCGTCAATATAATAGATAAGCTGCAACAACTAAACAAATAAAACCATAAGTGACGAGTTAATCTTAAGCAACAGTGATGCTGACAATAAAAATTATCACTTTCGAAATATACCTACTACTACCATCTTACTACTTATACTAATATAATAAATGCGAAAGTTTGTGAGAATGTTTGTATGTTTGTTAGAAGTAAACGCAGAAACAGCTAAACGGATTTGGATGAAATTTGGTACACGGATAGATCATGTCCTGGATTAACATGTACTTATTATCACGGTAATTTGCTCCCATGGGAAATAATGGGATATTTTAAATCTGTTTCTTTAAGATGGCTCCGGCGCGGCGTTGTATTTTATGGACTTTGTAGCGGGAAAGGCTTTAAAAGCGGGTGAAGCAGCGAGCAACATCTAGCTAATACATAACTATTTTATGGTCATGTGTATTTTTAGAAAAGAGGGCAAAGTTTCACTTAAGTCACCTAATTATTGGTGACCCCGAATGTGGATTAATAAATATTTTAAAACGTGAAAAAGTATTAACTTCTGAGTAATCATTTATTTGCTTTCTTAAATGTTGAGCTTTTTTTGAAACATTTATTGCGAAATACCTGTATATATTCTTAGACAAGGAACATCACGCATATCACACGTTCTTGAATTGACCATTTTGGGCATATTAAACGGTGTGCAATTGCAACTATTGAGCAGAAACGACATTCTACACTTCAGAATACAGTCACTATACGTGTAAAATGACAAATATGTTGATTCATCGTAGAACCGACATTTTCTGAGTTTTATAGGAACGTGTTGGATATCTCTAGAAGCTTCCGTGAAGCTAGCTGTTACCATTACCGCCATCTGGAAATAAATAATAAACGTAAAAAACAAAGACTTCGTTCACACAGGTACAGCAAAATCCCAATTATTAGTGAAGTGGAAAGCTATCAATTTCACTTCATTAATCAATGACTTGCACAGTTCGGTGTTCTCAGGCGTCAGTGAAAATTTCCAATAGAGTTTTCACGTTTTAAAATTAACTCATTTTGAAATTAATCGAATTCGCAGAACCTTTAAAAAAGTAAATGATGTTATATACCCCTAAGTAAGTGCATTCTTACTTGTACGTTCGGATTAATAATCTGCATTGCATAACTTCCACTAGGGGCGTCGGGAAAATCGTACGCGTCGGAGAATGTTAACTGAAACAAACATAAACTGAAGTTTGAAAGTATGAGAAATGAGAAACATTTAACAACGCTTATACCTGTGCGCCTTGTAGAGGTATGTTATAATAAAAATCATCGCTTTCATGTAGCCGAAGCAAAACTTTGAGTCCTTGATCGAAATCAAAACTCGATTTGTTACCGTACTTATACATATCGATGTTACGGGTTTGACTGTCCTTGCTGCAAAATATTAATACAACATTGTAATTATTAATCATGTTATAAAAGTAAATAAAATTAATAATATGGATTTAAACTGACTCGATAAAAATACTGTCGTAAACACGGAGATAGTTAAACGTGCAGCAGTAACCATTCATGGTGAGACGAAAGTCAAATAGCTCAAGACATTTTTTCGGTTGGGTATTCCAAACGCATCTAACTAAAAGATCTTCGCAACGAGGTGTTAACTGAAAACGAACCATCTTTATGATCGCTTATATAATAGTCTATAATTAAGTATGTTTTACTGATCGCTGACGTCGAAATGTAGTTTTTTTCCCAAGGGCGCCAAACTGCTTTCGTAATGAAAAATGTGCAAAGTTATAAAAAGAATCGTCCGGGGTATTTTTTGTAGAAATACCTATTGAAATTCAAGAAAACACACACATAGTATCACACCTCTGTTCCATATGGGAAGCAAAGACTATGGATTGCCACTTTGCTCGATTCTGGCACACTTATTTCGCTTCTTCCACCTTTATCAATCTTTTCAAGTATTCTCGTCGGTTCAGAGTACTTTCGACCAGGCCTTTACCAACCAATGCCACATATCTGACATTTGAAGGTTCAGTACAGTTGACCCTTACCGGCTCTTCCATCCACACTCGCCTTATACCTACATATATCTTTGTCAGTCTCCTATAATCCATCATCTCCAAGTTCCCAAACCATCTTAGCATGGTAGAACTTTGAGTGTTATTGTATACAAATTAATAAAATGTAAAACTTTTTTACTTACGCTTCGCATTAAAGCTTGGACGTCATATTCACCCAAAATCCGATGAAGTGTCATATGAGGAACGGCATTACTACTTAGTGCTTGATAATCATATAATTGTCCGAGACCGAATAAAAGGGATAACATTTCGTCTTCATCATAATTCTTATTGCGTTCTTCTTTTAATCTAAACCAATTTAAATACAAAGATGATTGAAACGTCTTTTTGCAATGGTGGTTAAACATGTGGTCTACAGCGATGCAAAGCTTATGATTGAAATTATAGAATTACCTAGTATTTTATAATGTCTGTAATTGAATATTATAGTTAAATAATTGAAATGATCTCTAATTAATCTCATAGTATAGAACAATCATGTTAATTAAAAACATTATACCTGGGTGCCGCGCCGGCTTTAGGGTCATTCGGGGTAACAACACGCAGTGGGTAAAATTTCGCATGGTCAATATCTCGGAACCTATTGAGGGGGCTCAGACACTTTTTCGGCAAAATTAGGGGTGCGTCGGGGATGATGTCAGAGCCCACAAGCTATTTTACCAAGCCTCACTTGTTTAGCGAAAAACGGCGATCAACATGATTTTGTTGATTAGTTATCAACTATTTTGTGCTGGGAAAAGTTTATGGATAGACGGTGCATCAGCTTACAAAAGACCGTTGATTATGTTAAGTTTACTCGATTATTGTAGTATTTATTTTAGCTATTAATTCTGTCTTAAAAAATAACTGCATCTCAACTGACGTGTGATTGTTTAAAATATTCCCTGTTGGGTAAGAGTACGGGATTAAAAGTACGCACGCTGTTATAACTTAATTACAGTGAAAAGTAACATCAAGCGTTCCTAAAATTACAGTGATCATTAAATTAGAAAAATAACTAAAGTTTGTTATAAATACAGTCTAATTAATTATGTTCCTGGTGCCTACAATAGGTGTACATTTAATGTTTATTTTTACAATATTTGTACCAAGAATAAAGGAAGTTTAAAACATATTCCATATGATTCCATGTGTACTTATACAATTTGTAATTATATGCCTGTAGTTTACCTGCGTGCGAAGCTTACCCAGTATGCGAACTATTAACCGCATCTCTGCGTAGTTTTACCCACATGTCGGGTCAAGAGTACGAATTTCTCCCGCTGCACTTAAAAATGTATTGCAAAAAAAACGATGAAGCAATGTACAAAAACTCATTAAATAATGAAAGTAGAATAAATTTCCTTTAAATAAAGTGTTAAAACGTTTATCATAACCCTATATTTTTGAGTATGTAGACGATAAAAAAAAAGTGCGTACTTTTGAGCTGAATGACCCTACGTAATTTCCTCGCGTTTCTATACTCAGTGGTATTTAAACTAATTTATAAAGTTACACACCAACCTGGTATACTGTATCTAAAGTAGTCAAGGTTCCTGTTTAAGGAGGGTATTCAGTGTTTGATTCTAATACCAAATATGTATAAAATTAAGTGTTGGTCGCGGCTTCGCCCGCGTGCAAAGCCTTTCCGGCTACAAAAATCCCTAAAACACTGTACGACGCAAGCGCCATCTATTTAAGGAATCAGATAATAAATATCCATTAATTCGCATAGGCGCAAATTCCGGGGATGTAAAGTAGCCTATGTAATGCTAATCCAGGACATGATCTACCCGTTTAGCAAATTTCACCTAAATCGGTTCATTAGTTCCTGCGTTTACTTCTAACAAACATCCAAACATTTCACATTTTTTCGCATTTGTAATATTAGAAAGAAAGATCTAGTTGCCTTGAACAGTTGTTATTTGTTGGTGTAAAAAAAGGACTGGTGAGAATATTTTTATAACAACACAGAGAGTACAGATCCTACCTTAGAAATGTCGTAAGAAAGATAAGAAATAAGACATAAATGACCTTTTTAGCGGGAATTTTAACATCTAGGTATTTTCGCCTTCCTAAGCCAGGTTTGACGTATGAAGAGAAAAAGAATCATACTTTAAGCTCATATTCATACGTAATAAGCGATAAGTTAGGTCAAATAACTAGCTAGCACCCGTTGGGAGATTTTATATTATGCTTTTTTTGTGTTTAAATAGGTCTTGACCAAAAAATACATTCCATATCATGTATTGTTATATTTATGATTCAAAATAGGTTTGACTTCCATGATTTTTTTTGTTAATGGCCCTACTGCCAGTATCCTGACGCGAGTCGGCTTTTCTGGCCACACTGGTCTTTAGGGTGAACGCAGAAGGCGCTCGCAACCCTTTGAATTAAGTGACCATGCTGAGGGTAACCCCCTAACGGGTTACGAACCTCGGCTCAGGACGGCCACTGAGAGAGGATGAGACATCAACGATTAGGGAAAGAATGGTTTTTAGGCCTAATCCTATAAGATTGAGTTGTCATTGGCACGCGGGCCGGAACTGCTAGGAGGGTCGGGAAGGCGACGGGGAATGCGGCGAGGTCCTCGACGGCGAGGACGGAACTGCGGTCTTGTGGAGTGTTGGAATTTCAAGAACTCGTTCTTACGGCGGATGGCCAGAGTGATTTCGTCCTCTGGATCGGTTAATACGGAACGCGGCCGTCTCCATTTGGCGCGGTCGAATGGAGAAAGACTTCCATGTAAAAGATATATATTGTATGGTTACAAATTGACTAAATCACCTACAATTCTTTCGCAAGTTTAGTAACCGCTCGTCTACTTATTCTGTTATTGGAACAAATGCCGACGGCTGGGAAGATTATCTTGCTGACGGATACACCTTCAGGCATTTGTGTTGTTACCAAAGGAGCTCTGTAGAATTTGATGAATGTAGCCCATACCAAGGACACAGAACACACGAGACCAATTACCAAAATAACAATCCAGACGATTCTGTAAACAGGAAAATGCGATACTTAATTAGTAGGTATTATAGGTGTTTGATGTATGTCAAAAAATATTTTACATAGTTCAGTGCACATATAGAGGTCATTGATAAATTTTGGAAGTAGTTTATTTGCAAAAAAAATCGTTGTTCTAATTAAGTAATAAAGAGTAGGTAACGAAATTACAGTTGATGATAAGACCCATTGCCGAGATGCACTAAAGCACGAAGGTCAAGCTGAGTAGATCACTCAGAAGATTAATAATACGTACTTTATTTTAACATCTCGAATATCAACTTTACTTAAGGCAATGAGTGAAGCAACAATGAAATTGGGACAATCTTAAGACACCGGCGAACTAAACGAGTTCAAGACTAGTTTATCCGCAATATTATGTAAAATGTAAAACATATACGCTCTACACTTACCTTTCTATAAATGGCGTGTTATCGGCAACGAGATGTTTTAGACCACAGATAGACGACTCCGCACAATATTCTTTACTTACTGCTTTTATACTTTCTTTTAAAGCATCGAAATTGGTCTTTTCTAGGTCTTTTTTGCGCTCAGCTGGGGACAGTAAAACTCTGGTAGGCTTTTTAGAAAAATGTACAATATTCCTACCAGCAAACAGATCTTTATTATATGAAGACCATTTATTTCTAGAGGACATAATTCTGCTTTGTATTTTAACTTTTCTGATAACGCTAATTGCTCCCTGTGAAATGAAAACACTTTTCACATTTTTAGTGTCTGTAAGTGCGGCTTTTTAAATATTCTATTATTTTCGATACTATCACCTTTTGATATGATCGTAATTACTGTGATTTATTGATAGTTTTACTGCTATGCGCGTCGTTAAGGTTATCGATTTGGCGTAGGCACATTAATTTAAATAAAATACCCATTTTTTAACGTAAAACTCTCTACACTCTATCTCTCTGACATAACAAACAACTAGAACTGGAAAATCAGAGAAACTCCGCCGCATGACCGCAAAAACTAGAATCACATTATTCATTTATTTTATGCCTCCTTTGCCTAGCTGTGAGGTTCGATAACGGTTGCGTATATTGGTCTTTTTATCATATATCTAGTAGTGCTCGCGGCTCCGCCCGCGTGAAAAAGTTTTTCCGCGATCAAAATATTTTCCCGGGATAAAAAGTAGCCTATAACACTCAGGAGTAAAGTAGCTTCCTATTAATGAAAGAATTTGCCAAATCGGTTCAGTAGTTCCTGAGATTAGCGCGTTCAAACAAACAAACAAACTCTTCAGCTTTATAATATTAGTATAGATAGCTGTTTTAGCCTCTAGCTATCTAGAGTCTAGATATACTTTTTTACTTATCTTTTTCAAACACGCATTGAAGTATGCTTTTGATCATATTAACAGAATCTAACATATGTATTCTAGATATTGAGCTCATATTCGAAACTTCCAGACGGCAAACATTGCTAAATTGATGTCTAAATTATCTGTTCATCTTCGACACACCCACCTTCACCTCTTTTTTTCTACGAACAAGTTTGTTTATTGCAAAAATTTCAAGATTTTTAATAAAGATGAAAATTCAGATGATAATTCATTCCAGTTGGTATTATTTAAGAGAATGCTTGTCTAAGTTTTTGCTCAGACAAATTACGTCTTTCGCATATCTATTGTCAACATAGGAATGGATCTCACCATTCACCTGTTTCATATTATATATCAATAAGATTTTATTAATGATCTTAGTTTCCAAAGTATTACTCAGACCTACTCTAGACCGTCACGCTTGTATTCCAAAGGGTAGACAGCAAAGGTAGGTACGAAATACTTTCACTATTCGCTAAGTACAGACAAATTATTTTCATTTGCCCAAAATATGGATCAATCGCAGGACTAAAATATTTACCTTCTTAAATGGTTACATCGCCATTGTATTCATAATTGACGAGGTATGTTTAAAAGCCATCGTGTACAGGAAACCAATCTACATAAAGATAAGTTTAGATTAGCAAGTTCTCGTAGCAATATATGGCGCAAGAACTTCCAGATGCGTTTACACTAGTGGCGATATTTGATATATACACATTCGACTTTCCACTACTCCTACAAGCTTTAAAATTTGCAGTAGTCCGCTTTCCGTGACTCTTTACACGCTAAAAACCACTAGCGAGAGATAGCTTCTGCAAGTTTTCTTGCTAACGTAATCCCCGCTTAGCGTATAAATTTTGACAAGTCGTCCAAATGAGGCCAAGCTACCTGTTCTCCATACTGTCTACAAACTACATGGTTCATAGAATGTGGTCATGCGGTCAGTGAGATTATCTCGACTCGTCCTTTCGCCATCGTTTCTAGTGACGGTTCAGGGCAGAGGCTCTCACGTTAAATTGCGTAACAATCCAGAGTTGTGCCATAAAGTAGATAGTATTATAATTTTATTTGTTTTTGGTATTGAAACTATAAATATACGGCTTTTACCAAAGTGTGTGCAATTTTGCAAAATTACGTAAATTTTAAATTTTTTGTAGTACGTTTACGTCATAAAATAGTGACCAATAGAACTCTACTTAGGTAACAAACAAAAATTAAAGCGCATTATATTGTATGTATTGCCTCATACCCATATATCAATCCTTGAAGAAAAGTGTGACATTCCTTTGTTATAATTCCTACTAAATTCGCCCAGCTAATGTATCCGCGTACCAGTAGCCTAGTAAAATACATCTCGTCAGGAAAATACTGCAGTCAAATAAGATTTATAGGATAGATAGGAATAGAATTATACTAAGTACGTATACGTACAATTATGGATATTACAGCGCAAAGCATACATGTAAACTATCCGGTACATTGATGTTACATATTAAAGTTGTATCATAAGTTTCAAGTATCATGATTATGTCAGAGAGCATAGTATCTCAGCCGCTTCAAAGGAAACAATCACCCTGTGATCTAAGCCATCTTATAGGTATATTGTGACAACGATTACTGAAACGAATCGTTATTTCTCTTCATAGTTTCTTAGTTATTGCAATAACCCAGGTTGCAACTTACAATATTTTGTACTTATGTAAATAGAATGCAATATCTCTTGTTACTCGATTTTGGACATTTGGACTACATTGTTCTCATCAGGTAGCCGCCGGAGTATATAGTTGGATGTAATATATTCTCATTCAGTCATTCCTTTTATCCCCGCCCGTTGCACAGGCACAATAAGTGCACTCTGTGAGTGCCCCTATTTTTCGCCGTGTGTATGATGTGATAGGGGGGCGAACTAATGTTAGTTCGCCCTCCAATAGATTTGATATGTGGAGATAAGAATAAAACAAATACTTTTAGGAGCACTAAAAAGTCAAATGGAAATTATATTATGAAAGCATTTTGCGGTGATTACATAACATTGAAAAACATAATAGAGAATACCGATGAATGAAATAAAAACAAAATCTCAGTTGAAGTAAAATAATAATACCAAAATTATTTTAACCTTAAAATAATAATAAATTATATTATACTTAAATGTGTTTAAATATTATGTGAATGCAAATAAAAAACTTACTATACATATATGTAAAGCTGCGTCTCGAGATCTTTATCAACAGATAAGTATGTACCATGTATGTATACGTTAAGATAAATTCTACACAAAAGGTGACTATTATCTCAGTGATTTTCCAAAATAATCGACCACGAGGCAATTATCTCCTTACATGCTAAACAAACATTAACCTTACTATTCTTCTTTTGTAACATACATTTTCTACATGTCATTTGTACGTTGCCATAAGCTGTGGCTAATAAATATGTTTTCTTTCTTTCTTTCTTCTTCTATTCAAATATTGTACTGGGTATACACACCATATTGTTTATGAGGATCTTTATGCATAGTTTCGTTCTCTACAAGTGCAAATCAAATAATGTATTCAGTACATGTAAATAACGTTAAGCAGTTGCATACAATTTAGAATAAAAGGTACCTACCTATCTTGTATACTGACAATATAGATTTATTATTTGGTTGTAAATCGCACAATTTATTGAATTGTTTTCTATCTCATCATTCACAACACATAAGAGCATTGCTATGGACCTTGTTACAATCTGTTACAATTAGTTATCATTAATGTCATGATTAATTTAGTGTGCCTACTCTCTGCATGCAATCTATTTTACACCTTCACACTTAGGCTTTACATCGTTCCAGTTGTAAGATCTATATTTTTATGTGAATGAATGAAATCCTCCTAGCCAGTTTCGGCCACGGCGGCCAATCTCAACGGAGATCAGCCAGGTACGCAGGAGATATTATAGTGCACAAGTGTGTGCGCAATACACAAGTGCACTCGCTATTCCTTCACTCTCATAGTCCGGTGCGACGGCAATCCGGCATGACCGGAGAGAGATCAGGCGCAGAACCAACGGCTTTACGTGCTTTCCGAGGCACGGGGTATCACACCGCCAACTTCCTGACTCCGAGCTGCGACCGAGTAATTTTTTTAAGATGGAATAACCCAGTCACAAAGTTTTTTGGCCCGACCCGGGATTCGAACCCAGGACCTCAGCGCGCAAATCGTACTTGTAACGCGTACGCAATACAACTACGCCACCGAGTCGTGGCGTAGTTGTATTCATTTTTATGTAAACATGTTGCCAAGCAAAGATGAATACAGGAACTATAATAACGGCCACGTGGTGACTCAGACATCAGTTCTATTTGTTTTGATTGTAATTATGTCATAATTAACTGAGGGAATGTTGCAAATAGTTGGTATTACGGCAATACCTACGGATGGTGGAGGTGGCTGCCGGCTGGCCACTCTCTTGCCGCTGTGTTTCACAAATTAAGTTCAAACACCCGCGAACCTACAAGCTTCCCAGTGTCCTTACAAATATAACTGTATCTGGGTGAATTTTGAAAATTGTAGTTTATAAACGATTTATTAGAACACGTGTGTGAAAATAAGTTTGTTTGTGTTTTTGACTAAAATCAAGGTCTATCTTACTTCATAAAGGTAATATTTTTGTAGTCATACACAATTTTTTTTTAATTCAACGCGATAATTGGCGCTGTTTACCGGTTAGTGACTCAATAATTGTAGTGTTTATAAATGTGATGGGAATAAAAAACATCATAAATTTATAAAATGGCATAATGTTATGTACCTACTTACAAGCGACCATGCATAGTCGCTGGTCTTATAAAATCTACCTATCAAAAGGTTGCAAATCCGCTATAAAATTTATTGAGGCTGCCTTATACTTTATGAATTATCTACTAATTTGAACTCTCAAGTTCTATAAATTTTACAATGCGTCATAATTTATCAAAACTCTTATTATGCCTAAGTTGGTATAATTTATATTCTACCGCAAAATCAGGAGTTACTTCAAATTTCACTCTTTTTCTTTACACTTATATCTGTTTGAAGAAGATATGCTAAATCGTCAAGTTCTCTTTTCCTGATTTATAGTAATTCTATACTTGTTTGTTTACCACTCGCTTAATCTGGCGAGTTGCAAACTATGCCAACCTTGACCTGGCCACTCGACTGATGCTGCATCCAAGATTATTTGTAGCTCTTACTTGTCGCCTAATCAGGTTAAATATTTGAGCTGTACCTATGGGAAACTGACATACTTAACTTAGTACTTCTTGCTGATTATATTTTTTGCGTGAATGTTCGGCCAACTATAACTGGATTATGAAATTAATCGTCGCATCGTTGAGTCGTATGTAAAAATACAGTGAAATATACTTTTCTCTTCTTGTTATACGCTACCAAACTTCAGAAAGAAGTCATTTAAATCAGTGCTGCACTTGTACTTTTTTGGTACAAGTGCCAAACGACATATAAATAATCCTACTAATATTATAAAGGCGAAAGTTTGTAAGAATGTATGGATGTTTGGATGTTTGGATGTTTGGATGTTTGGATGTATGGATGTAAGGATGTTTGTTCCTCTTTCACGCAAAAACTACTGAACGGATTTCGATGAAATTTGGCACACGGGTAGATCATGTCCTGGATTAACACATAGGCTACTTTTTATCCCGGGAAAATATAAACCGGGACTTTTATCCCGGAAAAACTTTTTAATGCGGGCGGAGCCGCGGGCAAAAGCTAGTTATAAATAAAGAATGAATTAAACGTGCCTCGGTGGCGTCGTTGTATTACGGTACGACTGCAATGCTGAAGTTCGGGTTCGATTCCCGGGTCGGGCAAGGTGATATTGGATTTTTCTATTCAGGAGTCTGGAATTTGCGCCCGATATGTCGATGGGCTCGCCCTCTATCAAGTCATGGGAGGGAGCTCGCACGGCGAAAGGTGGATGCACTAGTTGCGCCTCTGCCTACCCCTTCGGGGATAAAAGGCGTGAGTATGCGAGTGAATTAAAATTCAAGTTAAAGTTCACGTGGTTAAAAATGTGCCGGTTTCTCGGGAGAAAGAAACTGTAACATAAAACAGGCTTGTTTAAAGTTTACACACACTATATATACCTACAAAAATGATTGCATGAAGACCACTCACGTATATTGATCAACACTTGGTACGTTCCTGAGTGAATGTTACTAAGTGAATTTTGACCGTGCATTGTAACCTTGCCAGTCATCGTGAGAAACATAATGTGCTGTTTTAGTAATTCGCATCTCTTTCGTGACCTATTGAGTATAACTATTTTATAAAACACCTATTAATTTTTATTCTTCGATACTCGTAGTGTCAATACAAAAATGTATTGTACTAAGCAATGTAGAGCATAGTTGGATACTGCGTGATAGGATTATTTCTATTAAGAGCTACGCAGAATAGGTTTACTGCGCCCGGTGATAATGGAAGCCCAATCAAAATATAAAATTTATAATGTTTCAGTACATAGAATGTTGTTTACTAAAATTATCGCGTAAGCTAAAAAATAATTATAACAGTTTTGTAACTTGGATTACCTATACTACTATTATAAACCTGAGAGTTTGTTTGTTTGGTTGAATGCGCTTATCTCAGGAACTAGTGAACCGATTCAAAAAAATATTGACTAATAGGAACCTACATTAGTTTTGAGTGCTATAGACTACTTTTTATCCCGGAAAATCATTTTCACGCGTGGAGACCCGGGAGAAATACTAGTAATATATATGTGTAAATCTATGACCAGTATATAATCATAATAACTACATATGGTTCAACCTCAAAACTCAAACATCATTTACTTATAAAGACAATAAATTTGGTTGAAAATTTGTGCCTACAACACAAATATTTATATTCACAAGAATATGGCGTAAGGTCAAAAAGCGTATGTCACATAGTACCTTATCATTTTGAAATGCACATATTAAATAAACACGCAAATTAGAGACACCGTTTAGTTATGTACACATTTCACCTGTGCATTTCATCATGAACGATGAATGGAATATTTCCACTTATCTTCGTTTACATGAATTCTTAGTAAACACGAGAGAAGGGCATTAAAACGTACAACTTCTTGCGAGTTCAATGACATTTCGTGTTGTTAAATGATGCCAGCGACTTATTTTGTGCACACAAATCTTGCCCTAAGGGCAAGTAGTCACTATAAAAGGACAAAGTAGAATTTACTAGATAGTAGGCTCCTTGTCTGTGAGTGTTCTGATACCACTGCAGCATGGACGCTGGGAAGGAACGCAAGGCGTGCAATTTCACATCCCTCTATGGTAAAAAATAAATAAACAAAATAATTTGTTGTATTACGTCACTGAACAACAATGCGATCTATCGACCTCAACGTTATATTATGGTCAAACATATTCAATACCCCCGCGATTTTATTTCGATATATGGTTAGTTCTTACAGTGAAGGAATTTTAGTGGGCTCAAGTCGTAGCTCCTTAAGTTTATAATATTCCTGATTTATTTTAAATCTGAAACAATTATCTAACGGTCTTCTATTTGGGCACTGAAATTCAGAGGGGTAAGAAACTAATTTCTTGCAAAAAAATACCCAAATGTCGTCAAAATTATCACTATCCTGTGGGGCGATTTTCCGAAACTCGAGCTTTCAACCATAATGTTACGCAAACTATGTACATAATCAAACACTTGGCATCAAATTACAGTAACTATTAATATAATTTTGCTAAAACTTAGAAGACTAAACACATCACACCCTATTTTTAATCATTTTTTCGTAAGAGAATAGAGGCGACAAGAATTTCGTATCACATTCCTGTCAGCTAAAAACACGTTAATAACACCTACAATTTAAAAAAAAGCGACGATGTCAGACTGCCGATACACAGTGCGTAGCTCAATGATCCCATTGCCGCTCGATCTGCAGCTAATAAGATAATCAGACGGTCGTGACGAAGATCTTTTCGACCGCAAACGTGTTTGGGTCGGACAAATTCTCACTCGTTTGGTAAGTACTCACGTACACAATAAATGAATCTTTTAATTATTTTTAATAGTTTTAATTAATGTAATTGATGTAAATGTAATATAAAGCCTTAAAATTGCAATTAAAGACATCATTTTTGTAGTATTCATGAAAAACATCAAAATTATCACTTTCCTGTAAATCACTTGTCTGGATTTACGTACACGTAATGTGATAAACTTTCGCAGAGCTGTTGTTCGTGTATTATTACAATGTAATATGATGAAAGTTTGGTATCATACGGGATACTAAGTACCTATACGTGTCGTTTTTATTATGTTCTATTTGTATATTACTCAGTTTCCGGGACAAAATACAAATATTAGATTCCTATCTTCGCTAGCTGTGTGTTTAATATTATAAACATATTGAGATTAAGAATATATATTGTTATGGACTGCCTCGGTGGCGTAGTTGTATTATGGTACGACTGCAATGCTGAGGTCTCGGGTTCGATTCCCGGGTCGGGCAAAGTGATATTGAGTTTTTCTATTCAGTATCAGCTCGGAGTCTGGAATTTGTGCCCGATATGGCGATAGGCTCGCCCCCTATCACATCATGGGACGGAATAACGTCGAAAAGTGGGTGCACTAGTTGCACCTCTGCCTACCCCTTCGGGGATAACAGGCGTGAGTGTATATGTATATGTATGTACTATACTTGTCGCGTATTATGCATTTTTGTTCCTTTTATACCATTGATTTCATTTTCCTGCATAACATCTCACTTGCCTATTATGAAAAAACCTTAAAACGGCTATTATTTAAAAAATTATCAATATTTTGTCTGGCCCACGATACTGTAGTTTACTAAAGTCATTACCTTGACGTCTGGCTAGTTTATGTACTAAATCTAGTAAAAAACAGTATGGAACCAAAAACACCCCATTTTATTCCTTCGCCGTAAGAACTAGCCATATGTAGGTGTGTAGATGCCTATGCACCTCGCTAAAAGTAATTCTGGCGGCGCCCATGCATTGCAGTCTATTTCTGCCTCGAAGCAGTGATGCGCAGGCACTGTTATGGCCGTATGTTACTAAAACATTACCAAAAGCCGATGTAATTACAAGTTATTCCGACTGACACTTAACATCACACAAAGTCATCTCATAAAGTCTATTTAATAACTCTATGAGTCTATGTCATTATTGGTCTAGTGACAGCAATATTTAGTATACGGAACCGTCGATGTCCTGATTTTGATCCCGTGGTCAAGAAAATTATGAGTTTTTCTAAGTTATACGATATTCAATCAGCGTTAAAAGTGACAATAAGCTCACCTTTTACCTCTTGAGATACCTACAAATAAGCTTGTTGAACGCTATACTTTAGCATGCCCATTGAGAGAAACAGGCCAAATGTATCATGGCGTAGATCACACCGCTTTAATACACACACATGTGCACACTTTTATCCCCGAAGGGCTAGGCAGAGACGCAACTAGTGCACCCACTTTTCACTTTGTGTATTCCGACGCAAGGGGGCGAGCCTGTCGCCATATCGGGCACAAATTCCAGGCTCCGGGCTGATACTAAGTAGACAAACCCAATATCACTGCCCGACCCGGGTATCGAACCCAAGACCTGAGCATTGCAGTCGTACCTTAATACGACTACGCCACCGAGGCAGTCCATTATAATAGTATAGTAGTGCTCGCGACTCCGCCCGCGTGAAAAAGTTTTTCCGGGATGAAAATATTTTCCCGGGATAAAAAGTAGCCTATAGTACTCAGGAGTAAAGTAGCTTCCTATTAGTGAAAGAATTTTCAAAATCGGTTCAGTAGTTCCTGAGATTAGCGCGTTCAAATAAACAAACAAACTCTTCAGCTTTATAATATTAGTATAGATTAACACCAATAATGATAATTCTGCACTTTGCATTCCTCATTATAGATAATATTGAATGTATATCGCAATTCGTATCTTACAACATTTACAAGGAATAAAAACAACTATGGTGAAACATAAACTTTATGCTAATAATGTCGCTTTAAATATCGTATGTGAACAGGTCAAAATATATTTTTCGTAATATTTGCGTTAAGATGTCGAAAGAAATATTCTTGCTAAAACGCATTTAAAAATTCGCCGCCACCGTCTTTGGAAAGTTAAAAAGCTTGTTTTTGACAGCTCTATAGTTCAAGAGCAAAAAGAAATATCTGGTAAAATCGTAAGATTCATAGTCGAATATTCTCGCATTGTTGTTTTGTCTGTAAACACTGTACTTTGCAAACATATAATATAATGATTAGCAAAAGACAAGAACGTGAGAAGTGGAATAATTGGGTTTTTAATACAATACTCTCTGAAATAGTCACATTAAGCATGAGAATCTTGATTTGCGTAATAAAGCGCCACAAAGCAATACCTATTTTTTATTTTAGTTAGCAAAAGGCAATCTATAAATTAACTGAAGCCATTATAATTTTATCTATTAGAAAGAATAATCAAATATTTAGTATATTTTAAACAATCATCCACTGTTTCCTTCCTTAGTGAAGTCACGTCAACAATGAAGTCGGTAGTTTTGTTGCTGGCAATGTTGACATACATTGCCAAGTGTCTCCCACCACCACATCCTGATGTGGAGGCAGTCCGCCGTGAGGAAGAACTCCTACCACCCAGCTTACGAAGTCCAGCTCTCCATAATCCACATTTACAAGAAATTCTGCCACTATCAAGTCTTTTACATAAAGGAGAGAAATTGGTGCGTATCAATTAAAATAGTATGTAACTTCTATAGCCGCTTTGTTAAGCACATATGCATTTGTATAAATAGGACTCATAAAATCAAATTGTTCCGATTAGGGTACCGACCAAATAGGATAGTTGACTACTTTCTTTAAATACAATTATGAAAGATGTATGCTATCCAAAATCTAATATAATAAGAATTTTCAAAATTGGCGCAATAGACAGTAAGCTTTGAAATTTGGTGGAAGGGATAGATTTCAAATAACAGCAATGCTAGGCTGTGACGTCACCAAGCACCGTCGGCTATAACGCTGCGTGCGTTCGAAAGAGATAGCGCGATATCCTCGCCACGCCCCCACTTTTGCTGACATGAATATTTCAAAATTGAATGACTGTTTTATTTTTCAATCGATTTTTATGCTGATTTCACAGAAGAATTTTTTTCTCGTATTATTTTCTGTTACATCTAAAATAAGTACAAATTCAAACATAGGCAAATACCTTATTATAATATTCTGGTTGGCAGTAAAAGCAATTGTCATTCTAAAACTCATGAGCAATCAGATGACAATGAAGTGCGTGATTAATAATAGTAGTCCAGGATAATTCTAACTGAATACATCAATTTACCTAAAGGTCGAAACTGATTAGAAAATGTCTCTTCAAAATTAGACCAATTGATGTTGCGTGACAGAAGGACAAAAACATAAACCGATGTAATCACTAAACGACAATGTTAATTTTTATATCTCTCTGTAACCGCTCCCTGTTAGATGGCTGATAAAACCCGTAACAGACCATATAACCTCTAAACAATTGTATGATACTAGCCTTAGCTTGTAGTTCTATACGCGTCAAAGACTCTTCTAGAAACGTTTTACTGTACATTATTTCCCGATAAAACGTTAACCGTAGCCAAGAACTCTTTCTAAAATCGATAACACTTATAGTAGTATAAGGGCCGATTTCACTGCTTACTGACAAATGCTACTCGTCGCATAAATGTATAACCCGACCAAATAAAAAAGTCACATTCTAATCTTGCTCCTAAATAAATCGTAATAGAACGAGTACTATATACATTACCCGTTTAATACGATAACTGTCAAATAAAACTTGAAATCTGTGAAACAGGCATAGAATAAAATATCCGATCGATTAGTCTGTCTACTAGGGTATGTCGTTCCCATATATATTTTTTGTTTTCTGTTAGCCGTAACAATTGTAGACAAGCGTTTAGGCTACGGCCCCAGGACTTTTCTATTAGTGAGCCAAAGATGCAAATCAACTACCAGTTTATGCGTTAATCGCTAACAAGCACCCAAGTAGCGTCAGGAGCAAAAATTACCTATTATAAAACTTAATTATTTATTCACTTGCAGGTATTTGAACGAGAAGCCCATGACGTGTCGCGTATGGAGATATACAACATACTGACGCACGCTGGTTTAATACCTAGAAAGAAAGTACCCGCAAAAAAACAACATCCACAACTGCTGGTGCCTGCTCAAAAATTTGACGTTCCAAATTTATTTGATGTGCCATTCTTCCCCTCGCAAGATTACTTACAGTATTTATAATATAAATAAATACACTTAAGGTACTTATGTATAAGTTATTATCTGCGATTAACACGAAAAATACTGAACTGAGAATTTCTTTCATTATAACTGAACTAGCCTCTTGTAAATATAATCTTAGAAATAGAACATGTCATTGTTTATAAGATGATAAGTTAAAATATATTTGTTATGTTTCAAAATTATGTTTAAATATTTGAATGTATGAATGTTAAGCGAATGAGTGATTTTCTTATTCAAACTCTACATACGGTCCTTGTATTATACTCTGTTATCTTAAAATACTTTTCCGTTGTAACTTTTCCACTCAAAATGGAAAACGAAAAAATATAAAAGTTATTGAATAAATGTAAATAAATTGTATATTAATGTTAAACACGACACGAGTATTTTGAAATTCGTGACCCATTGTACCAAATAAACAAACCATTATCAAATCTCATGTCGTTTCGTATTTATTATGTGCTTCAAAACCTTGAACGCATTGGTAAACCATGGTATTGCGCATAAAGTCACGTTATTTCGCCACGCCATTTCATTTTCAAATTAATTATTCAACGTTTTTATAACATAGGTACTTGTCAAATCAAATTATACACAGCAGTTTGTCACCTTCTTTCTATAAAAACACAATAGAATTTACCATTCAAGCGCAATAATATAAACCTATATGTACTGATGGAATATTCGACTCTCTACGACAAAAAGTCATGTCTGAGACAACTTGCAAAGTTTTATTAAAAGATTACTGCGCCAACTGTACTTTTGCGGGGGTACATTTTATTGCTGATGATACCAAACACTGGACTGAAAGGTAAGCTTTATTTTGTCTCGCCGTTAAGGGACTTTTACAATTTCTTAAATTAAAAACAAACTTGGCTCTGTGATTTCTGAAAGAATAATTAATTTACTTGTAAAACAATTATTTTTACCATCAGAACGAAAACGAAACTCGAAATATTTCATTAATTTACCGTAGTAAAAGATTAATATTATATCTATGCATATTTAAATGAGTCATTATTTCCCTCTCAAAATAAAAAAAGCTTAGATAACTAACTGTACAGTTATTCCAATGTACATAAATATTCTTAAGTGAAAAAAGGTTAAAAAAACCAGCATAGGTATATTCCATAAACTTGACAATGAAAACAATGGCGATGCACATCGCATCATTATATTTTGTTTTATCATTAATTTGTTTGATTAGGTCTACTGATTAGCGATCTAGACTGGCAAGTCACTTATTACATCACATATTGCGAGTATCAATATATTCTATGAAATAGATTGCTGTGGGCCGGCCTCGTAGTTCTGTCGTGGTACGGGTCTGCTTTACTGATCATAGCAGCGTGGGAGGCGTTCGTCCAAAGCCCCATCAGTTTTGGTGTCGAAACCACTTACATTGATTGGGACACGAAGCTGCCCACTGTGGCCATTTGCGAGACTTCTAACGATGCTAAAATATACAATGTTTCTGATACGTAAGTAATAGAAATGTGAATGAATATGATGAGAGTATAAATATTTTGCAACCGACTTAACTACTAGAAGTAGGGGAATAGATATTGATTATTGTAGTACGAAAAGTGCAAACATGTGTAGGTAATAAAGGTTTGTAAGACCTTTGTGATTATTAATTTACAAACAAATCTTTATCTCAGATTCTTATTTTACTAATCACTGCATTCCTCGCCATCTAAGTACAGTCAGCCACATAAATATCTGAACAAATTAAAAATTTCAAATCACTTCCACGTTTAAGTTTAATTGAAACTTTTTTTTTCTTTGTGGGAAGTAAAGTTATTCGCTTTTGTTTTATTTTTGTGAAGAGAAAATAAAAATTGGTAAAAACACGAAAGTTTAGACGCGATTTGAAGTTATGAATTTGTTCAGCTTCTTACGTGGTTGACTATACACAATATATGAGGTAAATTATAATCTACATAGTTTTATATTATACTCTTTAGAATTTGGCCACTAGACCATCTCCTGGATTTGGAAGATGCTCTAAAAGATATAGCTTACTTCCGAGGTGTCAGCTATAGTCTTATAGAAGTATGTCACCAGACTGAAGATCCTGATCCCCTGTGTCCGATGTCTAACTATTCTTACTATGCAAAGTTAATTCGAAGCGACTGTTCAAAAATTCTAAAAAATTGTTCTTACAACGATGTAGAGTTTGATTGTTGTAAATATTTTCAAAGAATAGACACTGATATGGGACCTTGTCAAATAATAAACTCTATACAAACAATGTAAGTTCATAATCACTATCATCTCATTATATTATGCACCTGCGTCTATCTCATTACACGCTTTATTAACTTTAGAACTATCTAAAGTCTTAAGCTTACTAAAGCATTCATTGAAATCGGTTCTATTGCCTTTAATATATTACGTACCTGCTTATTGAACATAAAATCTGACTAACACAAATCAAGTGTATGTATATATATATATACGTGTTGATTTTAGGAGTCCTATACAATATCCTATGATAAGCAACAACAAGCAAAAACGAGGAATCTTGCAATTTGATGTCTTGATACCTTCTATGGTAAGATTTAAAAAAAGAAGATATAATAGTAAGAATAATACCAAATAATACCAGCCCTGTATTATGTACTGTCCCACTGCTGGACACGGGCCTCCTCTACTACTGAGAGGGTTTAGGCCTTAGTCCACCACGCTGGCCTAGTGCGGGTTGGTAGACTTCACATACCTTCGACTTCACATACCTTTCCCCACGATTTTTTCCTTCACCGTTAAAGCGAACGATAATTGATAATAAATACACACGCAACTTTGAAATGTCAGAGATGTGTGCCTTGGGTTTGGAACCTCCGGAGACTGTCTCGGCAGACTGTTCCATTCCCAGCTAGGCTATCGTCCACTAATAACATTTAAAATAAATTTAAATGTGGATTATCTTTATCTATAATGCATATTTTTAATATTTGTCAATAATTTAGATGTACACGCTAGGCGAAGATGAAGTCCCGAGTATAACAACACTACAGTCATCGTTATTAAAAATACAGCTCGGTAACTTCTACCGGTAAGATCCTATACAGCAGTGTTTTTCAACCTTTTTCATGACACGACCCCTCTAGTATAAATAAATATTCCGCGACCCCGCCTCCTCCTTTAGCTATTTTTAATGTATTTTATTATGTTAAAAATATTCAATCCACACAAAATTTTACAATTAGAATTTGGGTAAATATATAAATGTCCAATATTTTTCAACTTTATTGCTTTTTTTTATACTGAGGTACTTTTCATGACCACCTGCGACCACTAGGGGGTCGCGACCCACAGGTTGAAAAACACTGCTCTACAGCATGTTGCCAGATATTAATGTCCTACTTAGAACAATCTGTTTTCAATTCTGAATCGGAGATAGTTACAAATACATAAAGGAATCCAAGCTCATCAAGAAGTCATCAAAAATCAATATCAGATCTGTAATTTGATTATAGAGATAAGTCTGAGATACCTTTGTTAATGTACCTTATCAAATACCCGCTGTTTTATACTAATGGACGGGATGAACAAATATTTCTATTTTCGAACATTAATTAATGAAATAAATGAATTTTGGAATTGTTTAGTTTCTGTTTTCATAACTACGTACTACTGGTGGTACGTCTTTCATATGTAAGAGCCCGTCTGGGTGGTTACCACCGCAATGTCTATTTCCACCGCCAAGCAGCACTGTGCATGCACTATTGTGTTTCGGTTTGAAGGACATTTTAGCCAGTGTAACTACTGTTCATAATGAGACTTAACATCTTATGTCTCAGAATGACCAGCGCAGTGGAATGCCACACAGTACCTACTTTGTAACTCAAGGTGCTAGATGGTGTTGCTACTGTTTATCAGTGGTTATATCGCTTACCATCAGGCGAACGGCATGCTCGTCTCATCATTCCATGCAATAAAAAAAGTCCATCACGGTTCTCGTTTGTAAATTATGTGAATCAGAATTGATGCAAAATATTTTGTAGTTGATAAGTTACTGTTCGCAGAACTACATCCATTATTTATTTATCTTTCTCTTTGTAAAATAACTCTTATAACGCTTTCAGTCGCCATTTAACAGTGAGAAACATAGAGAACGATCCGCTCATTGTGGAGACGACAGCTGCACAACGCTCCTGTCGGTTCCACCACGAGAACGAAGGCGGGCTCTATCCACACTATTCTTATAGCGCCTGTACGGTGCTGTGTAGGAAACGCGGCCAGATGGACGTCTGCAAATGCAATGACCATTTTATGCTCGGCACTAGTATGTTCGCTCTTTATTACACGTTTTATGTCGAGAAAATGTATTATTTATCAATCAATTTACGTTTGCAAATATGGTAAATTAAGTGGCGTATTTTATAACAATTTTTCTTGCCATATTTAGTCGAATGCTGTTCGAATATTAGGTACATGTTATAAAAAATTACATAATTATAGTCGCCAAAACTAACATCATAATATTGATTACTTAATGGTGTGGCCTATATTTCATCTCAAATAATGATTTGGATTTTGAATATTTATTCTTCTATTTTATTTGGCAATAATAATTATTATTAAATTAAGTATTCTAGAAATCTTTAGCGGAGGCCTATGTTCAGCAACGGATTTTATGTGGCTGATGATGATTAGTAGTTTATTATAGTAGTGTATTAGTGATAGCAGTTTATTTGTTTCAATAGGAAATAAGGCAACTATTCGTGGGTTATTGGGAATTTGGTTCTGAGAAATTTTATAGTATAAATACTTATGCGTAATTACGCTAATTGCTATGCCAAATAAATTTCGGCATATCTACTATTCATTTTCCATTATAAATGCAATTGCCAATCATTTAAACGCAGCGATCAAAACATAATAACTGCAAATTATGCAGCAATGCTAAAGGTCGTGAATTCAATACAGCCATGGACACCTATACCTATATGTATTGGTTTGAACTTTGAAATGCTATGTAATCCAAAATACATTTATTCTGTATTTTGAAATAAAAGTTTATGTTACCTACTACTGAGGAATTCTTATGTTTTAACATATTTCTAGTTTATTGTAATACATACATACATACATACATACATATACGCTCACGCCTGTTATCCTCGAAGGGGTAGGCAGAGGCGCAACTAGTGCACCCACTTTTCGCCATTATTCCGTCCCATGATGTGATAGGGGGCGAGCCTATCGCCATATCGGGCACAAATTCCAGACTCCGAGCTGATACTGAATAGAAAAACTCAATATCACTTTGCCCGACCCGGGGATCGAACCCGAGACCTCAGCTTTGCAGTCGTACTGTAATACAACTACGCCACCAAGGCAGTCTATTGTAATATATGTGCTTAAACTGAAAAGTTTCATACAGTATACCTACCAAATGTAGACGCAATACATTTTTGTTTACAACTCTGCACTATTATTATAATATTCTTATATATTTTCTATAGTGTCAAACATTGATGTAGTTTTTTAATACATCAATGGTGTCAAGGACTTACCAAAGACTTAAATATTTCAGAGGAATCTGAAATATGCAATATATCAGGCATAGCGTGTCTCCATGCACATGCGAGTCAGTTAACTACATTGAAGCCTCACTGGGCCACTAGGCCAGGTCTGGCCTGTGACTGCTTACCGTCATGTGATGAGACCGAAATCACCGTTATCAAGGACGTTATTATATCGTAAGTATTTTGTTATCAAAAGTAATACAGGAAGTTCGTGCTGTTGAATTTTAAGAAGTCACTTATAAAATTCTTCGACGGGCTTCTGCTACCTACAATTACATTAGTAAAGTAAGATATGATTAAATTGTTAATAAGATGACGATTGAAAAAATATTTATTTCAGGAGCAAAAACAAAGCAAATAAGAAGAATGCTCACGTAGAAATGCTACTTGCGTATTTACCAACAGAAAGATTTAAAAGAAATGTTGTACGCAGTCGCCTGGATTTAGTAGGCAAGAATCCATACATATTTATATCACACAAAGGTATCACACCACCAGCTAACTTATTTCTATATTTTCCAGTGTCTGTCGGCGGTACGACAGGGCTCTTTGTTGGGGCCAGTTTACTAAGCTTTGTTGAGTTCGTATTTTATTTTACCGTGCGTTTTATCAGCAATCTATGCATGGCTAAACGAAAACAAGACAATACCAACTCACAAAGATCTATGACACCTGTTGAACTTCTTGAAGGTAATAAAAATAAACGCAGTCTAGGAATTACAAAAGCATCCTATGGTATCAGAGGGATGAATGCTTTGAAATTATATCACAGTGATAACTAATATATTAGTAAAATATCTTAAATTATTGAAAGCTTATCAAAAAGAGAAATATATTCCATTGAAAATGTTAGTTTCAAAAATTGTATGTAACACTTTAAAACTTTTATAAAACTCCTAATTCAGTTTAGCCAATTAATTAATTAAATCAATTCAATTCGTTTTATAATCTATGATTAAGACAACTATGACCATATCATATTGACAAGTTTTGATAATGCCTTATCACATATCACTTTTAACTTTAAGTGCACTCAAACACAATTTCACAAGTGTGGCTAATTACATGACACTTACCAGCGCCTACTGATAAAGATATCCATCGTTTCGTGTACAATCTTGGGAGCAACCTAGTGACATAACAAACGTGCACCAGTGGTTACGAAAAGCAACGCAGTCACCGGTCACACAAGCTCGTTGCTCGGTACATTCTGGAAATGACCCACTTTATTGGCAGTTACAGGAAGACAGCAGTTAGTGCTAATGCAAGGGTCTATAGTTTAGAAAATAAACCAAATTAGATTTAAATTTAGTAAATTAACCATGTTTAAGAAATATTTAGATGTATCAAAATGTTCTATTTAAAATTGAATGGGAAATAAATTGTTCTCGTAAATTTTAGAAATAATTTATTTTTTATTCTTACAATCACATTATTTTCTTATATTATTTATAAGTATAGCAAATTTTGTAAGTACCAGAACTGTCACTAATTCGCCTAATTTTAAAAACAAAATTATTTTATTAAATATCGCAATTAGACAAAATTATGGGATACTTATCAGACGAAATAGCCTCGACTCTACAAACGCTAACAAACATTTATAATATTATTCTAAAGACAAGAATTAAATACAGATTTCATTAAATATTTTGGGTATTAACATTTGGTAAGCATAATATTAACTTTAGTCTATAACACTCATATTGTAATATAAATATTTAACACCTAACGATTATATACTTTTCTATGGAAGAATATAAAATGTATGTACTTGTTGTGCATTCTTGATACTTAGTATTAAGTTTCACAATATAGAGTCAGTTCAAGACGTTCATAATACCTAATATTCTAAATGAAAGTCGCTTGGCGAAAGATTGGTCTAAGCTCTAAAGTATAGATGAATGTAAAACCTAAATGAATCTGTAAAACACATGCCATCAAAAACAAACCTTGTAAAAAAAACAAGTCTCGCAACTCAGTTCTTCTACCGTAAAAAGTTGTGAGATCCATGTAATACCAAGTCGGTTAATTTATTCAGTACCTAACTACTTAATGGGCCTATATCTTAAGTTATTACGTAATTAGATTGACTTGGTAATCGTACCGAACACACACACACACACACACACACACACACACACTCACGCCTTTTATATCCGAACGGGTAGGCAGAAGCGCAACTAGTGCACCCACTTTTCGCCGTGCGTATTCTGTCCCATGTTGAGATAGGGGGCGAGCCTATCGCTATATCAGGCACAAATTCCAGACTCCGAGCTGATACTGAATAGAAAAACTCAATATCACTTTGCCCGACCCGGGAATCGAACCCAATACCTCAGCATAGCAGTCGTCATACCATAATACAATTACGCCACCGAGGCAGTAAAAGTCGCACCAAACAATCTTATTAATTAATATAATATTATGTATTACTTGTGAGATACATTGTGTTTTCATGCGATGGCCAAGTCAATATAATTACGTAATAACTTAAGACAAAGGTCCCTTAAGTAGGTACTGATTAATTTAACCGACTTGGTATTACATGTATCTCACAACTTTTTACGGTGGAAGAACTGAGTTGCGAGACTTGTTTTTTTACAAGGTTTGTTTTTGATGGCATCTTATTTCTTTTTAACCGACTTCATTGTAGGTATTATACAGGTACACTGATTCACTGACTGCAAATGTAACTTTGTAATCCTATATATTTATACAGATTACAAAGTTATTTATGCAGTTGGTGTATCTAGAAAACTGGACCGAAATTACAAAATATTTTGGTTTTTTCTTGATTTATACACTAAACGCTAATTGTATTCTAAATTTGAACCTTCTATGTCTGCTAGAAGTGCCTTAGAGTTTTGATGATCGGTCAGTCAGTCAGTGAGTGTCAAAATTAAGAAACTTTGAATAGTAATAATTCTTAAAATGCTGGTTCAAATTGAATTAAATTTTAGATATACCGTGTTAATACAATGCCGGCTTGGTTACCGAAAATCCAGGTTTCTAGTTTTATCCATAACAAAGTTATAGGGAGTCGAAAATGGCCTGAACTGCTTCAAGAAATGGATGGTACGGCCGTGCCGCTTTTTTGCTCGACTTGGCGGGGGCACTGCCGTACTCCTGATAATTTGTAGAGAGACCAGTGCCAATTTCTTTTCTAATCACAGGTAAAACGTACAATTAATCCTACTAATATTATAAAGGCGAAAGTTTGTAAGAATGTATGGATGTTTGGATGTTTAGATGTTTGGATGTTTGGATGTTTGGATGTAAGGATGTTTGTTCCTCTTTCACGCAAAAACTACTGAACGGATTTCGCTGAAATTTGGCACACGGGTAGATCATGTCCTGGATTAACACATAGGCTACTTTTTATCCCGGGAAAATATAAAGTGGGACTTTTATCCCGGAAAAACTTTTTAAAGCGGGCGGAGCCGCGGGAAAAAACTAGTATAATAATAATAATAGATACTAATGTTATGCGGTTAATTCGTCTTTTTATTTATGGAAATAAATGACGAGACGGGCAAGCCGTTCGCCTGATGGTAAGCGATACGACCACCCATAAACAGTAGCAACACCATTCAGCACCTAGAGCTACACAGTACTGTGTGCGCTGATCATCCTGAGACATAAGATGTTAAGTCTCAATCTGTCTCGTGGTTACACTGGCTACAATATCCTTCAAACCGTAACACAGCAGTGCATGCACACTGCTGCTTGGCGGTAGAAATAGACATTGCGGTGGTATCCACACAGACGGACTCTTACATATGTGAGACCTTCCACCAGTAAAGTTAAATATGAGAAGTGAAGTTTATTTTTAAAAATATTGTATGCCTGAATATATTTCTACGCCACAATTTCACTTAATTCGGGATACGGCCATTTACTCGATAAGCGACTAGATTATTTACGACATAATACTTATAATAAAATGCATAATGGAATTATTAATCAGATGTTAAATTGCCCAGTCCAGAATTCACATGTTCATTGCGCACAATTTTTTTGGAGAAATATTTTAATACTTCCGACGGTTTCCTGGTTGATATCACGATCTTCTCATCAGCAACCATCGACTGCAGTGACCATGTAGTTGGAACTTGCGGTACCGCATGCAATGCCACTGAGGGATCTGCTGCATGCGTCTCAACGCCTCCATCTGAAACAATGGAAAATAACAAACAATCCTACTAATATTATAAAGGCGAAAGTTTGTAAGAATGTATGGATGTTTGGATGTTTGGATGTATGGATGTAAGGATGTTTGTTCCTCTTTCACGCAAAAACTACTGAACGGATTTCGATGAAATTTGGCACACGGGTAGATCATGTCCTGGATTAACACATAGGCTACTTTTTATCCCGGGAAAATATAAACCGGGACTTTTATCCCGGAAAAACTTTTTAATGCGGGCGGAGCCGCGGGCAAAAGCTAGTTTAATAAAAATAAGACTGCTTCGGTGGCGTAGTTGTATTACGGCACGACTGCCATTCCAGGGTCTCGGGTTCGATCCCCGGTCCGATCTGGTCGGGCATAGTGAGTGTGTCTTTAATAAAAATAATTGACTAATTAAAATAACATAAACCGTTTTTTAATCTATATCCAGCCGACTGGGATGAGAAAAATCTATAAGTAACTAATTAAAGATTTGCTTTATTCGATTCTATTCCACTGCCGTTTTAATTAAAACAACAAACCAAAATGATAAAATCAGAAATCGTTAAATAAAGCGATTATTAAAATACTATTACATTGTAATCACTACATAGTACCTATAAAACAAAGTCGCTTCCCGCTGTCTGTCCCTATGTCCCTATGTATGCTTACATCTTTAAAACTACGCAACGAATTTTGATGCGGTTTTTTTAATAGATGGAGTGATTCAACGGGAAGGTTTTTATGTACTTTTAGCCCGGAAAAACTTATTAACGCGGGCGAAGCCGCGGGCAAAAGACTAGTAATTTATAAATAATTATTTGGTGATAGTTAAGAAATTTAAAACTCTGTAATTAATCTTAGTATACTCACATAATCTATGTTTCCACCACGAAATGGGAAAGCATCACAGGCAATTAGGGAACACAAAATCATTCCGAAAAGTAAGCACAAATATTTCAACTGCATTTTTATTAACAGTCCGAACACAAGAGATTTATTGGTAGCAATGCTTCACGGTGACGTCAAGTTGCTCCGATGCGTTTGTAAATTATGTCTGGATAGAAGAGCTTCCCGCAGTTTATAAAGCAATACCCGCCCACACACTTTCTTCCCGCGTCTAAACACGCGATCCTCAGAAATATATACGGACACACCGTGATAAAATACTTCTTATAGTACTTACATCCACTCCTTTCTTTACGATTTTAATACCTATAACCATGGCAACCTGTACCATGACATCTTTAAACGTATTAGAAATAACAAAACTAGGGAGTTTTAGGGCCGTGCTAGTGTACTACTAAAACACAGGACTGTACATTACGTAGATGCTCTAAGTTACGTAGTGTTCTATAACTGCAGTCAAACTGGCATTGACTCTTAGAGCACTAAACCAAACCTAATCACATGCAAAAATACAAATAATTGTAGAACTTAAAATCATGGGAGCCTTGTAGTTCTTTGTTACCAGAATGTAGAGCATTGTTAAATATTGAACTTCAATATGGTCTTACGCTTTATGTTGTGTGAATCTACTTATAATACGCAAGGTAAAGAGTCTTATAATACTCCCTAAGAACTAAATATAAATATATGATTAAATAAAATAATATAAAAAAGAAGAAATAAAATGTTTTGTAGATAAGCACGTTCATTGCTTTGACGTAAGTACAGTGTAAGGCAATGTACCCGAGTTTATTATAAAATTGTATGTCATTTGAAGCACGACTACACTTTGTGCATAGTTAAGATAAATAAATAAATAAATAAGGAAAGAAAAGAGGAATCAGATCTAGCATTCTTACGTATCGTTTGTTATTCAGAAGCAAAGCTGTTGTTGTACATTTAAAGGTTTTGAAGTGTTAGAGATTGGTACCTTTTTTTTTAACAATGGCCATCTTCGGCGCATTAGGGACGGCTGCGGGCTTCCTCCGACTCACGTCTAAGTTGTCGTCCGCAACCGCCCCTGCGCGTACCGCTGTTGCGGTCCTTTTCCTGTTGTTGCGGGGGCTCAGAAGCCCCCGTACACCGAAGGACGCCCTTTTGGCGTCCGAGGCAGCGTGAGACACGCTGCCGTCCATCACGGGGGTCACAGAAGTTGGCTAGACTAATAGGTGGGCGGAAGTGACCCCCGGACGCTCCCCGCGACTGAACGCCTCCTCCCGCCAATAGAATGCATCGGCAAGGGATTTGGCGTCCAAGTCCCAGGGCAGAAATCCGGCCAATAAGCAAGCCGCCTCGAAAGAGACCGTGCGGTACGCCCTGACCGAGAGATTGGTACCTTAAGGTGTTATATGAACTAGACCCATGCATGTAATAGGTAGTTGACACTGATTGCAACAATGGTAGAAGTGACACTGCCTAAAGTCATGGCTCTACCATACATACATAGTCTCACGCCTCTGTTCCATAACCGTAAAAAGAGACTATGGATTGCCACTTTACTCGATTCTGGCATACTTTTCTGGCCTCCTCTTCTTTCATCAATAAGTTCATGCATTCCCGCCAGTGTTCTTTACTATACAATTTGCTAATCTCATAGTGGCGTATAATAGCGTCATTAGAAATAATAAACTAGTTGACTTCGAGTGATCTTATTACAGATTTAATGTAAAGTAAAGCAGAAGACCATTTAACAGGTTAAGCTGATTTCCTTGTATAATATGGTATATGCGAAATCCAATATCGGCGTCTAGCCCGTACACATTCATAATTCTTCCGCGAACTGCGACGAACATTGAGTCAGAATTGGATTAACTACATCTGCTTGTTAATGCGCAAATTATGCATCGTGTAAATGGTCCTTCGAGGTTTCTAGAAAATTCTTGATTTTACAAGAACATTAAAGCGACAGATACCGTGGTAAACTGATACATATTTCCTACGATTACTAAGAAGTGTACCCTACTCATCGGGTTAGATCACCACGGTATCTCTGACTAGGTCAGATCATAAGAGGACATCTAATGTATGACGGGCAGTATTAGATAATTATAACTCGCAGCCGCGCCCCTATGAAAATATTCTTCTGTACCTACTAAAAACAATGAAACCTGTGTAAAATATAGCTTAAATTACTCAGGAGCGATGCCAGCACATAACTGATGAGTACTAATTATAATCTAGTTATTGTCGTAAAGCAGATTCACCGTAGTATAGGTCATATAAAAAAATATGTTAACGTCGTAATCCGCAAAATGTCAGGCAGAGCCGCAACTAATACGCCTTTACTTCGCTGAGTCTGTATACGTACTGTGATTTGATAGCCTATCTCTGATTGTCCATATCGAACTAGAATTCCAATTCCAAGTAAAGCTAGGCATAACATGAATAGTAGTCAAATTATGCATGTTCTATTTTATGTTTCATGATTGTGTTCGTAATCGGCTAGTACAGTATTGTGTGGCGTATTCGAAATATACCTTTCAGGATAATTATAGACGCAAGAGTTTCGTTAATTTAGTTAATTAGCTGTGTATCGAGTTACCCTCACTTTCGGCAAATGTGTGTCTGTAACAAAATTACTAATAAAGCGCGACAGAGCCAGCATAATATAGTACCTACTAAGTTATATTACCTGAGGTAAATTTTGGTGTCCAAGGCGCAAAATCTAGACTCTCTCTTAACCGGTATACCCCGCCTCTTTCCTTCTCGAGCTCACGTCTTATTTATTTATTCTGGTTCGATCCCCGGGTCAGGCAAAGTGATATTGGAGTTTTTCTAATCAGTATCAGCTCGGAGTCTGGATTTGTGCCTAATATGGCGATAGGCTCGCCCGCTATCACATCATGGGACGGAATAAGGGCGAAAAGTGGGTGCACTAGGTGCGCCTCTGCCTACCCCTTCGGGTAAAAAGGCGTGTGTGTGTGTGTGTGTGTGTGTGTCGGTTATTAAAAAATATATATACTAATAATAAGAATGTTAATTAAAGTGATATCATAATATACACATATAACGTCTTAGGTGATCATGTATACACACACTATATATATACACTCACGCCTTTTATCTCCGAAGGGGTAGACAGAGCCGCAACTAGTGCACCCACTTTTCGCCATTATTCCGTCTCATGATGTGATAGGGGGCGAGCCTATCGCCATATCGGGCATAAATTCCAGACTCCGAGCTGATAAGGAATAGAAAAACTCAATATCACTTTGCGCGACCCGGGGATCGAACCCGAGACCTCAGCATTGCAGTCGTACCATAATACAACTTCGCCACCGAGGCAGTCTTAGGAGATCATAAGAACATTATGCTTTTCTGAATCTTATAATATATCTACAAAACGGGACAATATTTTTCACTATACATACTTATTACGCAAATTTCTATTGTGTCCGTTTGGTTCCTACATGCGTAAGTAATTATCATTGGATTAGGATATATAGAAAGCCTATAACGTATCCTTAAATAATCCGAAGTTAGGCTAGTTACTACCAAAGCGTTACCTTTTAGCGCGAACCAAACCATTTAGTGAGAAACCTTATAGCAGTATAGAGAACGCATCAGTTACAGTAACCATAATAATGGCGTTTAGATGAGCTATCTACATAAAATTATGCCTATTTATAATATGGACTGCCTCGGTGGCGTAGTTGTATTACGGTACGTTTGCAATTCTGACGTCTCGGGTTCGATCCCCGGGTTGGGAAAAATTATATTGAGTTTTTCTACTCATTATCAGCCCGGAGTCTGAAAATTGTGCCCAATATGGCAATAGGCTGACGCCCTATCACATCATCATGGGACAGAATACGCACGGCGAAAATTGGGTGCACTTCGGGGACAAAAGGGCGTGATTGTGTATGTATACAATGTTACTTACAATTAACATTTAATGTTTAAAGCTGCAGGGCTATCAGGACTATGTAATATCATCTAATACCGATGTCCGACATCCAAAGTGATCTTGTAGGTACTTCGTAAATCAATGTTCTGGGTGGTATTGCTACTGTTTAAATGGGATGAAATGCAAGATCAAGCGAGCAACCCATTCTTCTTGGGGTTCGTCGCACAGCTCTCAAAATACTTAATTTAGGAGACTCATAATTCAGTGGTGAATACGTAAATTTTATAAAGTCACTGCGTTATAGTAACATGACTGCAAACCTGACCTTGGGATTAATCACATTTAGTGAATAAAATCTCGAGTCCGTGACTCAGGGGCCACGTAGAGACGTTGGCTCCGTTTTCTTAAAAACATCAATTAGTATATTAAGTCATAGACCCTATTAGAGATTTGGAAATACCAACGTACATACTGACTCATTTCTAATGGCACGAGATGTATAAATTACTAGTACTTAGCCCAGTTTAGTTCCAGTGCAGATCTGGGGGCTAGGATGTGAAAAAAAAACACGATGCGTCTCCGCTTCGTTTTATTGAGATTGGTTGAGAGATTGACGTTTCGGTCTCTCTATCATTCACAAACATCAAAATACCAGTACGACAGTCACTCAACCAATCACAATAAAACGAAGCGTAGACGCATCGTGTTTTGTTTTTCACCCTAGCCCCACTGATTCATTTGACTGACTTGAAAGAGAAACGATTTACAACTGCTTATATTTATCACTAACTACAACATATTAAATATATTACAAAGTAGACCATGTTGTTTTCAGTCAACATCGCATCTAATTAATCACTACTCAATAATTTATTATTAAATCCAAATAAATAAAGAAAAATCTTCAGCGATATCAAGTATCTTTCAATGCTATTTAAGAACTTAGGTACACTTACAACATATATAAGAAACGGTCTAATCGTTATAAAACACAACGAATAAGTAATTGAAAAACGATGCAAAAATATAATATACGTAGACACTCATCATGACATTTTACCGATTTTCCTACAAAAATGGTCACCCCAATGTTTGGTATCGATCGCGGCACCGTGCAGACAAGGCTAGTTCGCTATTGCTCTGCGGCTGTCGCATAAACATGAAAACATCACCTTGTTTACTGCATGTATTCAAAAACTCACTCATTTTACTGTAATTACTAAAAACTGGGTATAAAGTCTAACATTTGTGGAGAAATGTGTGTTTTGTGCGTCAAAATGTAGCCAGATCGTTCATAATCATAGAAACAGTGACTATAAAGTTTTTTGTACTACCAGTAAAGACAATAATGGTAAGTAATTGTAATACATTTTAATGATATGTTTTTAGTAAAAACGATGCAATTATCAAGAAATTTTAGTATTTTTATACGTTACATAAGACATAAGTACTAATAAAATGAATTTTAGTAAACCAAAGACTTAGATAACGTTGGAAATAATATTATGTATCTACCATAATAACGACGTATGAAATGAAAAAAAATTAAAAGCTCTTAAAATAAATTCATATTAAGTAAAACTCAAATAATGATATCCATGTTACGAAGACCATTAAGATCAAAAACGCCGTTGCGAAACCAGTCATTTCAACTCATATGGCAAATTACAGTAATTTTCACAGCATAAATTGTTCATTTTTACTGTATACTGTGTTTTCTTTCAGAAATAAAATGACGGAAGAATGTGAGCGTGGTAAAATGAGTCGGACGCTGAGCGCGTTGGGTGGTAGAGAAGCATGCGGGGCGCGATGGACCCTCGGCGCCCTGCTGCTGGCACCTCTGGCTGCTGCCAACTCCAGCTACTGTGCCGTGCCCGCTGTCTTATTGCTCGCGTTATTCGTGTTTATTGCAAGTAAGTTCTTTTCATATTGTACTAAGAATGGATCCAGAATGCCTTAACAACGCGGCGCGTAGCAAGTCGGCATTTTCTTCATTTCTATGATCGATAAAACGTGATAATAGCCTTGATTTGAATGATGCTATCATGAAAATAAAATCAAACGAAAGAAGTTAGAAGTAGTTCTACTACTAGAACTAGATTACGAATGATTATTTGAAACATTTTTTCAGCATTCACCTGCAAAGATCTAAAAAAGCTCGCCGAAATTCTACCACCGGCAAAAACATCTCGCGGTAGACGGGAGAGAAATTTGCGTTCTTTTGCCGACTTCATGGCAATGTGGATGACGTTCCTCTCTCACCTGGTTGCTGTTGCTATTTGTGCGAGGATCCTTAGCGCCACAGCTGATCATGTGACTGGTGGGCGTACTAGAAGGTGGTTGTTCGGTTACGAGACTAGAGCTTTAGGAGAACCGTGGCCTGACGTTCTGGGAGTCACAGTTGTTATGGTTGTATGTGCAATGTTTATGTGCGGATTAGAAGTAAGTAATGTCTTCAGTCAAACGATACGTAGGAGCTGCTGTTTAGTTGTGACTTGTTTATATTATGTTCGTATTTATTTCATAGGAAAGCATGATGTTCACATTTATGCTACTGATTCTTCTGTACGTATTCAGCCAATTCTTCGCAATATTCGGCCTTATCAATTTGGACATCGCCAACATAAATATGCCTATACCGGTCACGATTTACGAGGTAAAATTCGATTGTTTAAATATGTATGCAGTATGCTACTTGTTTTTCTTTCAAATAATTTAATGGTATTTTGTTGTTTTAGCTATTTGCAGCCGGTGCCCCTATATCGTATGCCTTCAGTGTCACACTGCCACCCAAAGAATGCGGCACTTTGAAAAAGAACTTATTCTTAATGATTGGCCTACCAACCATTGTCCTGTCTAGCTTGTGTTTCCTTTATACGAACATGTTAAAGGGGTATGTATTTATCACAGGTTTTTATAAATATACTTTTAAAATGTTTTAGTTGTTTTTATCGATTTATTATAGCTGCAAAACGCATTATAACTCCATCCAAACGAAAATTTACAGCAATTTACTACTTAGAATTAAAAACCCACCTATATAAATGTTATGTATAAATTAATTTACTGGAAACATTTTAATTTATAATAATTCAAAGCGAAGGGCTTACCCCTTCGGGAATATAAGTGTGATCTCATACCAAATATTTTAGGAACAGTATTGACGCCGCATTACCTGTTACAACATTACTTGAAGCGAGAGCCGCGGGTTGGGTGTGTCCAGTTCTAGCCGCAGTCACTGTGTCAGGGGTGTGCCTAGCTCTAACTGAGCTCTGCCCTTTACTTTTCACTGTATTAGTGGCTCTAGCATCCCCCGAATGGAAGGTATTGACCAGGTCAATGACGTATGAGAGTACGACCACTGGGAGTCCTGTGCTCGCTGTATTCACTGCAGGTAATATTTGACGTTTGATCACAAAGTTAACTATGGTGGTTAGTAAGCAGAAGATTTAAATACTTAACCAACCTACAGGCATCGTCATACCGTTTTTAAGACTGCAAATTGATTTCACTGTTTAGTTTAGTCTAAAAAGTATATCGACCAACAATGAACTTTGTATCGCTTAATCATGATAATTATCTCAGTCTCCCTAATTGCTTTTACAGGTTCTGTTTAAAGGACTATTTAAATTTCTACATGCAATAAACTTTTACTTACAATGATTACAGGGAGTCTGTCAGCAATATTGGCGTTTGCATGTCCTTTATCGCACATGATAACGTTAATGAACGCGAGTCACTTGCTCGGGATTTCGATACAAGCTTTCCATTACATCGTCATGCGTTGTGTGCCAACTCCCGAACAGAAAGAAATTGGAGGTGAGCATGATATCACAATTTACCAAAATTTCAATCTATAATGCGTACCTACAAAAACAAATAAATTAAGAAAGTAAGTAGTATGTTATTCAACTACTATGTATTTCGTTCTTCTTCTTCATTAGCCTTTTTCAACTTTTTCGGTGTAGGCCTTCTTTATCATCTTCCATTCGTTGCGGCATTGAGCTCTTTTGATACAGTTTAATCCGGCGAACTTCCTCACGTCGTCTTTCCAGCGCATTTGTGGTCTTCCTTGAGGGCGTTTATAACCTTTAACAAAATGGAAACTAATTCGTATGTGGATGTAATAATAATACCATCCTACAGACTTCCATAATACTCTACATCACCGTTGAAGTCTTTTGTAGTGGGTAACGCTGCCTTCGAATGACTACTGTTCACAGCACATACGTCATGAATTTGCTTCAAATGTTGTAGGTAGATACTAGGCACAAACTTGTAACTCACATTCATGCACAGTCAGCCAAAAAAGTAGCTGAAAAATTGCAAGATTTCAAATTGCCTTTAAACTTTTGTGTCCCTATCAACAAACGTATTTTCTTCACTATAATCAACTTCACAGCGTTTACTTTGTTTTAGATACAGAGAAAATAAGATTTCAATTGAAGCTACCACTATGGCACATAATTTGTACTAACATTGGTAATTATATTTTTAGATATTGAATACAAACGTTTAGGCCGGGATGTGCCACGAGGAAGCAAGTCATGCGGAAGTAAAAAACGTGGCCTCTGGTTCATTCCATCGGCGATACGTCACACCAAAACACTTGAAAGTATAAAATCAAAGGTGACAGTCAAAGGTAAGATTATTTCTTAATTGACGTCTAACGGAAAATGGGTCTCTACAATTATGAAACATGCACTACGGACATAGTAGCTATGCCCAGTTGTAATTATATTAAATGTATGGCAGTCACTTTAACATAAGCTGAAAGTCGATTTGCAATGTATCTTGAATATCTATACAACTATCGTACTTACCAGTAACTTCCATCTTTTAGAGACCGAAGAACGCGAATGTCTTTTACTTGACGACTACGCGGGTTGTCCAGTTGAAGACCCGATGACCAGTTGCAGCACTGATGCTAGGGAAATGACGACCATCGAAGCGGGCGACGTAGTATCCGACGTCGAAGCAAGTGACGGTGACATTTCATCAGGAGACGACTCTACTGATATTGACGCTGTTGTTAAAGAATATAGAGATCGAATTCAGGTGATTCTTACCCATATTCTGAATATGTAATAGATATATAGTTGTATGGGTTTAGTTTTTTTGGGTTACTAAGTGTTATTGGCAATTCCTAGAAGTAAACTATATATCTTTAGAAACAGTTTAAGATTGATATACTTTACATTACAAACACGTCTGTCATCTCTATCTTTGATCAAATTCGAGCTGTGAAGAGGCGAGACACAGGCGTACTCTACAAAATTAGCAAGAATGTTAAAAACATACAACGCATTCCGAGGCTACACATGACCCTGAAAGCTGACAAACCTTCGAAACGTCGGGAGTAAAGATATACATTATAAAATCCTCGAGATTCGTTTTATTTATAACTGATTGTTGTGACATTAGTTGGTACAGTCTACAACAGGGCAATCTTTACCAGAGTTAAAGGGATGCGTGGCGCTCAGGCATAGAACTTTTGCTTAAAAAGGAAAATTTTTTTTTGTTGGCATGATGGGCGCATTCTGGTTTTCACATGCCAGCGCCGGTCCTGCTCGATACAAATAAACACATCACGCTTTCATCTCCAAACGGTTAGACAGAGATGCCACAAGGGTATACACATTTCTTCATATGTTTTCCCTCCCATGATGTAATAACTAATAGGAGGAGAGCATGTTGCCATATCGGGCACTAATTACAGACTCCGGGGCGAAACTAAGCAGTTTTACCGCTCACGTTATACAACTAATCCACTGACACAATCGCCTGCTCTACATAATATAATAATATAAGCCCTGTATTAGATATATACTGTCCCGCTGCTGGGCACGGGCCTCCTCTACTACTGAGAGGGTTTTAGGTCTTAGTCCCCCACGCTGGCCTAGTGCAGGTTGGTAGACTTCACATACCTTCTAAATTCTTATTGAGAACTTCTTAGGTTCCACAGGTTTGCAGGTTTCCACCGGGGGTCGCGGGCGGGCGGCAGGGGGCTGTTCGTCTTTAGTTTTGTGCGTGTTTTTAGCACATTGCTGCGACCCCCGTGATGGACGGCAGTGTGGCAGGTAGGCCTCATGCTGCCGTTGACGCCGAGGGCGTCCTTCGGTGCGCGGGGGCTTCTGACACCCCCCCCCCCCCCCCCATACAGGAGACGGGCTGCATTAGGCGGCACCGCGCAGGGGCGGCTGCGGACGACAACTTAGACACTCTTAGTCTGGGGAAACCCGCAGCCGTCCCTAATGCGCCGAAGAAGGCCACCGCGGAGTTTTAGTTGGTATGCCGTGCGGTGTACATAGGTTAGGGACTCGGCCCGGCGGCTCAACGCTGTGTCTTAAGGCACGGTGAACCCAACATAATCGCTCAGTCGCCCCCCTTGAAGGCTGGCGGTAGTAATAAGTCACTTTCTCCGCGAAAACAAAAAAAAAGGTATGAAGGTACGATGTTTTCCTTTACCATTAAAGCGAACGATACCTAATTGATAAACATGGACATTGTCTCGGCAGACCGTTCCATTCCCAACTAGCTGCTTCTGCTCTGCATATTATGTAGGTATTCGAACATCCACTGTACTGTTCAGGTGGTAACGTCGATCCCGGAGGCCAGCGCGCCGTCCCCGCCGTGCGTGCGCGGCGCGCGGTGGTCGGCGGCGGGCGCGCTCGTACAAGTGCTGGCCGACGCGGTCATCGCGGTCGCGTTCTTCAACGAACACATCAGATTACCCATGTTCGTTACTGGGATACCACGTACGTTTATATAATTTTCTCCATTTTGATAATAATATCATCACTCAGCATAACGATTAAAGAAATTCAATTTTACTAATAAGTAAGTAGTAAAAGTGATTGCACTCGTTTTTTTAATAGGTATACTTATGCTGTGACATGGTTACATCATCATCATCATAAATTTACGCCGGCCTGCCAGATTTAATTTTTTGATAATATTACAATGTAAATATGATACTACGTATTATGATTATAACTATAGGTTTATCGATTAAGCACATTTTTTTCCAGTGTGGATCTTCGGCACTGTCATTTGCATTTGGCAGCCGGCTCATAACTTGGGTATGAGGAAATCCCAAAGCATAGAAGGTCCGTTGACAATGCTGGCCGCGTTGCTATTTCTGACGCCTTTGCTACTGGATTCGTGGCCAGCTATAACGCTTTTCGCAGGCGCTGGTAAGCTACTTTATATATATAGTTAGAATTAAAATTCAGAAGTGGTAGGAAATCATCAGAGAAGACACAGAATTAACTGCCATACAATGATTTAATAACAATGCAATAAAATAAGTCACCATACGTTAACAAAACAGATGTCCTCACAAGTCGCTTCGACCGACGGCATACCTTTTCCACAATTACCAAATACAAAAGTAATATCAGCCATACTACATTGCTATCGATACAAGAATATAATTATGAATGACACAATTCAAGACATTCTTCTAGTCTGTCATTTACGTACATCGTTCCATAATTAAACATTATCTTCTCAAAGAAGTTCTATATAAAAAGAGTATGCTAATAATATAGATTATATTTTATTTAAATATAGAATTCATCTAAATACACAATTTAAATGGCATTGATTAAAATATTTGTTTATTATACTCAGAATAATTTATAAGGCCCTTGTTATAATATAAACGATGAAACAATCAGGTGGTAGGTCTCTAGTAAGGTACCTACGCGACCTTGACTGCCTCGGTGGCGTAGTTTTATTGCGTATGCGTTACAAGTACGATTTGCGCGCTGAGGTCCTGGGTTCGAATCCCAGGTCGAGCCAAAAATATAGTGACTGGGTTTTTCCATCTTTAAAATTACTCAGTCGCAGCTCGGAGTCAGGAAGTTGGCGGTGTGATACCCCCGTGCCTCGGAAAGCACGTAAAGCCGTTGGTCCTGTGCCTGATCTCTCTCCGGTCATGTCGGATTGCCGTCTCATCGGACTATGAGAGTGAAGGAATAGCGAGTGCACCTGTGTGTTGCGCACACGCTTGTGCACTATAATATCTCCTGCGTACCTGGCTGATCTCCGTTGAGATTGGCCGCCGTGGCCGAAACTGGCTAGGAGGATTTCTACGCGAGAGTCCATTTTGTAAAGTAGGGTGGTACAGTTTTCTTTTTCTGTTGCCAAGCATTGATTATGTAGCCAATGTAATTATTGAAATTCAAAATCGACGATCAGAATCGAGTGCTGCTATTCAAGAGCAGGCAACATTACCATGGCACAGTTGCATCAAAAACTTAATATATCATTTCAGGAGTAGTGATATACGCACGTTGCGAACGCTGGTGCGGCGACCTGGCGGTGCAGCAAGCTCGCAGCGCGATGGAGAGACGTAAACTGAGGCATGTTGCCGCCACCGTGCCTCTCGCCGGCGCCCGGCTCACTCACATTGATACTGTGTACATAGCCAGGTAACGAACAAAAAAAAAAGCTGTGACCAAATTGACTATGCACGACTGCAAAATTTTGATAAAAGTTCACTTCGATACAGCAACAAGGCGGCGTTAACTATGCACAATTTAAATTACTCTGTTAAATAAATTTAGTTGTTTAATTTTAATTTCATTTAATTTTAATTTACGCTGGATGCAGGCCGCTTTTGACAAACCCGCCTGGAAATCTTTGGGGGAGGCCCATGTTCAGCAGTGGACGTCATGTGGATGATGATGATGAAATTGCTCTGTCTACAGACACTACAGTCGTTCTCTACGAGATTTTTTAATCTACCATTATTTAGTCATTGAAAATCAAATATTGCTCATATTGTACCGTAATTTACTTAAATACCTAGTCAGTACCGCTACAGCTAATTGCCAAACAATTTCTTAGTATAGTAATGCATGTCAAAATTGTAAAATCTTCAGATGACATGAAGATGACTCGGACACGAGTCTGGATAATTTGATCGCGGAAGACGAAGAGCCAGACCCAGACAACGAATGACATCAAGCCGAAGCCATAGTCATTATCGCGAAATAGTCGATAACAATTCACAACATTCAACCAAGTATTCACAAACAAATGTCTCAGCGAAATAACTATGGTCTCAAACTTATGGACGAATACCTACACAATGAAAAATTGCATTCTATATAGATACTGACGACAGTATTAGACTATTACATAGTAAAATATTGGTAATAGAAATAGAACTTTAACTGGAGGGCGTAATTGAAGCGCTTTAGCCTTTATAGACGGTTAACAATGCCAATATAAAAATAGATATGTACCTACTATAAGCTAGCCAAGTTTATTGGGATCTTGATGTGCATTAATATTGGAATTTTAATATAAAATTACCATAGAGAATTTAATGCGTATAGACTTGTTCAAAACATAAAACTCTAGTGCCGAAGATATTAAAATTAATACCTAAATGGATTTATCTATTTGAAGTTATTATTAGGAAAGAATAAGGCTTTGCGATGGTATAACGTTCTGCTAAGCCATATTAATAATTAGAATGTAATAAATGTAAATATTATGAGATTGACCGTATTAAGGCTTGCTTCATAAACGTTTAACAAACTTACAAAATAATTTAAAGTAATTCATAAAAGGATACTGAAATTTTGTGACCGCTAAACAACCAAATATGATAAAATAATTATTATTGTAGTTTAATTATGATAAGGTAAATTGTATAAAGGAATATTGAAATTAATTTTATAAATTGTTGTAAGACATCCGTCCATTATTTTAGCTTGAACACTTTGCTCATCGCAAAAGTCGTTATGCCTTAAAACATATTTTGTGCGATACACAAAAATATTCATATTTTTTCATTACACATACATAGTAGGTGCCTAATAATTATTATTATCCTAGCTGCCTAACTAGTAACATTTTTTAATGGAAGATTAACAATATGATACAAATATTGATCGCTTGGTACCTTACAGTAGTCAGTCTAGTAAAGGTATTCCTCCATCCTCTAGATTTTTGGTAACTAAACCTACTCAATAAAAACGAATCCTACAACTGTTAAGTTTTCTATATCAACCATCATGATCCATCATCTGCAATAGGCCTACGTAGTTTATTAGTCTATGAAAAAGAAATTTACCTTTGGTTTGCAATAAAAACTCGCTAATTTCTATCACATTCGTTTTATTTATGACCCAACGCTTATTTTTCTAACAAATGCATTTTATATAATTTTTCTGCCTCTTCAGAATCAAAGCATGGATTGAATTTCACTCTAATAACTTCATTGAAACCTTCACTTGGTGTCGGTTCGATGAATTTGTTTCTGTAAATAAATACGTGACATTATAATCTGTCGTAAATTTGATTAATTATTAATCAATTTAATTAAACAGCATCAACATCAACAACATTGGTGGTAGGTCTCTCATATGTAAGAGTCCGTCTGGCTGGGTACCACCGCAATGTCTACTTCTACCGCCAAGCAGCAGTGTGCATGCACTGCTGTGTTTCGGTTTGAAGGGCATTGTAGCCAGCGTAATTACTGGACATAATGAGACTTAACATCTTATGTTTCAGGATGACGAGCGTATTGGAATGCCACACAGTACTTTGTAACTCTAGGTGCTGGATGGTGTTACTACTGTTAATGAGTGGTCGTATCGCTTACCATCAGGCGAATGACATGCTTGTCTCGTCATTCGATGCAAAATAAAAATAAACACGTGCTGGTCATAAAGTATTGATACCCATCAATCGGAAATGCCCTAATACCTTACATAGCAAGGACTCATGATACTGTAGTTCTTTCAATAATTATTATGACAAAAACATAGCTTCTAGATAATAGTTTTATTGCAATAAATGTACAGTCAGCCAAATAAGTAGCTGGACAAATTCAAAACTCCAAATCGCCGGTACACTTTTGTATTCTTACCATTTTAGGTTTTCTCTTAACAAAAACAAAATAAAAGAGATTGATTTTACATCACGCAAGCAAAAAAAATGTTTCGATTAAACTTAACTTGTACACGCCATTTTAAATTGGCTGACTGTACAATGTGCACTCGCTTGTATCGATACCCGTGTCACTGACAAGGCCTTACTGGAAATAAATATAACAATACCTTAGAGTAAGTATAACTACGTATAGAGCGCGTGTATGCAAGTGGGAACAATAGGCACGGGTGGGAACATCGTCCTGCGCCGGCCGCAAGCCCTTGTAGTCACTTGAGTAGGAACGGTGTGAGCACACGCGAGTGAGATCTATGCGAATATTTGATTATTAATACTGCAAAATGGTTAAATGTTCTGTGGAATGTTGTAAAAACGACACTCTGAAACACACTTAACAGAATTCTAATATCACGTTTCACAGGCAAGCCATATTTCAGTATATTTTTAGGTAAAATTGAAATCACGCGTCGCGGTATGAAAGGTGCACGGGAGGCGAACACTTGTACTTCCCGCACTGCCCCGCGTCCCGCTTTTTCGATAGTGATGTTACGCGTCGATACCAGAATCTATGTAATATTTGCATATTATAATAGCATACGTATTTATTACTATAGAAGGCGATGCTTAATATAATGTAGCTTAGGTAACTGTTTTTGTTTGTGTGTGATTTTTAAGCCAATTAACAATTGCGTTTTTGTTTATTAAATGAAAGGAATAATTACTGTTCCTAAAAATTTACCGATTACGACGATATTTTTAAGCTATTGCATAGCTTCTATCGCGGGCCTTGACAGTATAAGTTAGCAATCATTAAGATATTTTTTTTGTCATTTTTTTTTAACATTGGTAATAAATATTTCAAAAACTAGACGTGACTATCTTAGGCTTGGGGAGACTACCAAAGAAATCCATGATGCGATGCCCGTTTTATATCCATTGGTTCAATTATATTGGATATCCATTAATATTCTTGGTTCTTATTGCTTGTAATAACTGCTCTTGAGGTACCGTGTTTATAAATTATTCCACATGGCACTACACTAATTCGCAGCATAGCTTTTATCTATATTAACGCAATACGCTTAAAATTACTCACAAGACCATATTCTGTAGAACCACATTTTTTTTACAACAATATGTTCCGCACCGCCGGACTTGTACTTATCGATAACTGTTGCGTTGGTGCTGCTCGCGTGCCCATCCCTAGCAGTCGCCAACATTTTTATATAATTCACCTGCCTACGCTGGGTATTGGGCGTACGGTGCCATACTAGCGCTCTATAGATAGTTATACATACTCTAAGAACAATACTTACTTATAAGTGTGAAACACTATTTCATTAACAGGAACATGGTTAATTTTCATTAGTTCTCTAAACTTGTTGTTATGTTTCGCGTGTTCTTTAGTAGTCAACATCACGGCGCAGCGACATTCCACTTTCGTTTCTTTTGCGAGCCCCGTCCAACGAGCGCGAGATTCTTTGTCTGGATTCGTACTATCCACTACGACACTTTTACCTTGCTGTAAGAATACAATAAAAATATGGCTTACGAATCAATTAGACTATGTACAGTCAGCACCATAAATATCTGTATTAAATAAAAATATCAAATCGCCCATATACGCGTTAAGTTAAACTGAAAAAAAAATTGTTCGTATGAAATAAAGCAAATCTCTTTTATTTTATTTTTGTGAAGAGAAAAAAAAGATTAGTAATAACACAAAAGTATGTAGGCAATTTGAAATTTTGAATTTGTTCAGCTACTCATGCTGGTGTCTGTACTTACGATTTTTAAAAAGGCTATAAAAATCATAGTAAGAATTAGACCATTAAATAGTTGCAAGCCTTTAAAATCTGGTGCAAGGGTTAATATTGGTATAATATTTAGATATACTATTATGGATTAAGTGCCTAAGGCGTGACGTCACTGACATTACAATATCGCGTGTGAGCAAGATAGCGCATAACCCCACTACTTGTATTTTGTCAGCTTAGCTTTTGCAAGCTATGAAATCGTCCCGAAATATTTATATTCATCTGATTACGAATCAATTAATTACCTGCAGCAACTTAGTTGCTTCTGCAGCACATCTTTGCCACGAACCCAGAACGTCTCTACAAACCGCTACATATTTATGGCCGGACTTTTTCTCGATTTGTTTGGCTAAGAATGATTTTCCGCTTCCTGGATAGCCTACGAGAACAAGAATCTGCAAAAATATATGTTTTTACCAAAAACATTCACCACAATTTTAAAAGTCCTGGGTATTAAGTTAGCAGGTAGGTACTTTTTTACTTTAAGACAATGTTGACTACCTAAGTACCTATAGGTGTAAAACTACTTAACGAATCCGATTTGCGAAGACTGCTTCCTTCATAGTCACGGGGCGGACCTGAAGGCTGCAAAGTCTTGAAAACGTCGGAAATAAAAAATTAAATAAAGTCTTAAAAAATCCGTTGAGTTTTTTTTATTTCAAGGTCGAGTTCATCCGCGTTATCATAAGAAATCACTGTTGACTACCTAATTTAAATGTAGGTAGGCGACAATAACACTACTAAGTCAATATTTTTTTTACTTATAGCACGAAATATTCTAGAGACGAGCTTGACGTTCCCGTGATGGCAAGCGACACGACTGCCTATAAACAGCAGCGACACCATACAGGAATAACAAAGTATTATGTGGCACTCTAATGCCCTCGTCACCCTGAGACGTAAGATGTTAAGTCTCATAATACCCAGTAATTACGCTGGCTACAATGTCCTTCAAACCGGAACACAACAGTGCATGCACAATGGTGCTTGTCGGTAGAAAGAAGGCGGTTGTGGACATTGCGCTGATCCCATCCAGACGGGGACCTTCTTTGTGTGTTTTCGCGGAGAAAGTGACTTATTACTACAGCCCAGCCTTCAAGGGGGGCGACTGAGCGGTTATGTTGGGTTCACCGTGCCTTACGACCCAGCGTTGAGCCGCCGGGCCGAGTCCCTAACCTATGTACATACACCGCACGGCATACCAACTAAAACTCCACGGTGGCCTTCTTCGGCGCATTAGGGACGCCTGCGGACTTCCTCGAACTAAGAGTGTCTACGTTGTCGTCCGCAGCCGCCCCTGCGCGGTGCCGCCTAATACAGCCAGTCTCCTGTTTGGGGGGGGAGGCTCAGAAGCCCCCGGGCACCGAAGGACGCCCTCGGCGTCAACGGCAGCATGAGGCCTACCTGCCACGCTGCCGTCTATCACAGGGTCGCAGTAATGTGCTAAAAAATACGCACAAAACTAAAGACGGACAGAACCCTGCCGCCCGCCCGCGACCCTTGGTGGCCCCTGTTAATCGCCTTTTACGACAGGCAGGGGATACCGTGGTGGAGTTCTCCAAACGCCCCTAATCCACAGGGCGAACCAATAGGTGACCTACCACTGTGAAACTTTAGGTTTGCCGTCTATGAGGCTTCATTTTAAAGGTTGTATGACAAACGATAACACTCCCGTGGAGTTACATAAATCCCGTTGCATTTATGGATAAATCTACATTCTAATAAGATTCGCAAGCAGGGCCGAGCTGCAAAGGTCTTGATGCACTGATGAATAAAAACATGAACTTAGTAATGCAACCTATTTGTAAGGCGCTAGATACTTAACTGTTAATTACTCTAGCTGTTAAGGCGCAGCACTGTAGCAACTTTCTAAAAGTTAGATGAATTTTAGTAATAGACAATAGTGAACTTTAAATAGCTTACTTCTTTTTTATCATTTATCAAATTGTCATCAAATTTGTCTGGTGTAATTTCACTGGGAATAAAATCAGGCTTCTTCATTATAACATTTGCTACCGAATGTCCTAGGAAAAACTGTTCAGGGGTATAAAACTTGAGGCCTAGATTTTCTGCCATAAGTTTGTCAGCCATGGAATGGTCTTTTTTCTTTCCTGGAGCCCAATTAGCGACCCTGCCAGCAGCATCGCCACAGTAAAAACTTTCACTCATATCTATTTTTATACCATCGTTTTTCTGAAATGTTGAATTAAAAAAATTATACATCAACATTTATTTCATTCTTAATATATGATGAGTATGTATTCATTTACAAATAGAATAAGCTTAACATGAAACAGTTATCAGTTTAAAAGGATTACTAACCTTTTCAGACAACACCTTCCACATCCCAGTTGTAGGCTTCCTATAAAACCCTCTTCCTGTAGAAATATACACTTGAATGGGAATTTTTAGCTTTGTAAGAATAGCTTCTATCTTCTTCTTGAAATCTTCAATTTTTACTCGACCATTACCAATTGGGGCTTGATTACTAAGTATCACAATTTTGTACTTCTTGTCTAAATATTCTTTAAGTTTGTGGGGTACTTCAGGGAATGCTATTTGCCAGTCATTAGTATCTACTGGATGTACTTTGCCAGATTTTGTTTTTATTAGAGTACCATCCATGTCAAAGGCTGCTATTTTACTACTTGCCTTCACTCCCTTTGGTGTAAAGACATATAGTTCACCTTTGTCAATATCATCCCAAACATCTTCCATGACTGGTTCCGACAATAATTCTTGCATATCTACTTTCAATGACTTTCTTCTTTGGTTTGCATAATCATCCTCCTCCAACTTTCTCTTTGCTGTTACTTGAGATTCAGTTTCTATGTGATTCCCAGGAGGTGGATCGAATTCTACTACATGGGTGTGATGGTTCAACAGCACTTCAATTCTGGAGCCATGTTTTACTTTATACACCAGATCTTTCTTCAAAGCAAATCCATCCAGCCCCGAAGGATTTACTCCCAATTGCTTAATTTCAACAAAACATTCTTTACAATTGGCTTTTAAACTAACTGTTAATAGAAAAACATTAATTTAAATTTTGTAAAATAAAAATAAACATACATTCATATCCAATTAAAAATTAATAATATAAGAACTTTAAAATACAAAAATAACTTTTTTTTTCTATGATTATACAGGGTCATTTTGTAATCGAATACATAAATTTAACTGCGATAAAATCAATTTGAAAGAAACACCATGCAGTTAGTTAATTTAACCATAAGTGTAAAATAAAGAAGTACATTTTTCAAACAAAATAAAGAACAAAAAAGGTCTTTTAATTTTAGACATCCTATTGCCACTACTAGTATACGAGAGATCGTCGGAACGTCAACATCGCACTGAGGTCTGTATGTTTCATTGATAACATGCTCACGCACACGCGAACAAGAGATGCACACACGGAGCGCAACGATAAGACATCGCGCCATCGTAACCAAGAAGCTTTATTCCAAACCGAAAAGATGAGGTCGCTATTATTACCAATGCTTCTGTGTCAGGTCACATAGGTCAATCAAAACAACAGTCACTTACTAGATTCTGTCAGAGCCAGTTATGTCTCCTTTAGAAGACTGAAATCATTGAAGCATATTCGATAATGGTCACAGTCCGTACACCGCACGTAGCTTATCAAAAAGCCTCACACCCTAAGATTCCATCAACTATCACACGATACATCAGCAAGAATCGCACGCTCAAGCCGTCAAATTCGTCGATCGATTTCGTGAAACCGACTATGATGCTACCGTTATGATACGAGTGTCAACGAGGTTCTTGAAGATTGGAATTTTGAACATTTACTCAGTAATCCCTAAAAGTACAAAAGACATTTCAACGACCTTCAAGGAAACATTAACACTTTATTCACGAGCTTTGTAAATGTAAATCATAGTTTACCACAACAGAAACTTAAAAATTAACACAATAGAATAATAATTACAATTAGAGAACATTTGATCGTGTGCGCATAAAAGCCGACAAAGGACTACTAAACTAATAGGTTTTTACCTACACATGGCTCGCGTCTCCCGAAGCGATGTCAGAGGCAAGGTCACTCGGATCGATACAAAACGATATAATAATAAAATTACAATAGGTACCGGTAAGTACATAGGGAGCATCGGCCTAACATTCAGTACGTAAATCGACATACGCCACGTCGTGTTGCTGCCGGGCGACTGGCGGGCAACGCGCGCGCAGGCCCCCGCGCCCCACGGCGCATGCGCCTGGAGGAGCCAGTGCGGGGCCATATTTTAGGCAGCGCGGGATAGGCATAAAGTCCACGAATCCCGGACCGCGAATCTCGATGTATTTCGACACGTTACACATTTTGATAAATATCACTTGTACTTATTGCTATTACCTGGAATTGTCGTAATTTACTAGTAGGGTAAAAAACGTTTAATTTTTACCACTTCATAGAATACACGCACACTTTTGTCAAGAATAAGTAACATTAACGTACGTATAGTAATGGCTGAACTTAATTTAAGATAACCAGGATATTCAATTGACTAATAACCAAAATTATTGTAAGTAGGTAAAACATAGGTATTTAGAAGGATTTTTGTGCACTTGGTCGAGTCACTTTATAAGTGGTTAGTAAATAACGCCAGTTTTAGGTATTATTACTCAGGCAGGAACTATAAAAAATTACGATTGTTATTGCGGTGCGGAGATACTGGGGTACTCTGTCAGAAGTGTCCGGGAATAAACCCATATTTCGCCCAAATGTCCGGGATTCTTGCCGTGTTTGTCCGGCGTCGGCAATTTAGGTAATGGCAGCCCTATACAAAGAACATGCCGACAAGTGCGCCGTGCGCCCGCTGGCGCGCGCGATCGTTGGCCCCGCCAGCTGATGTTCGTGTTACACGTGCTCCCACAGGGATACCAAGCTTTGGTACTATTACCTTATTCTGCAATATCTTGCAATTTTAGTTTTACATTGTTCTATGCTATTTTAACCGTACCACAATGCATATTGAAATTAAATGATGTTAGAGCTCTGGTATGCTTTATTGCTTAAAGTAATGTTATCTTTACAATACAAAGATATTGCTGCGTATTCGTTTAAGTAGACTTTTCATTAGCATAATTGCCCTAGTTATTTTATTATTTAATACACTTATTTAAGTGTGTTAGAAATCCATGTGATAAATAAACTAATATCCGATTCTTTGAAAAGCTGTGTCATTTTAGCAAACTTGTCGGTAAAAATGTTTATACTGGCAACACAGCGTGTTTGAGTGCGTGTTTGTATTGAATGGCGTGCGAAAGAGACACAACATATTGGTATCTGCACGTTAGTTTCAATGTGTTAGTAACAAGATCAACGACTCTGACGCGATACAAAATGTAGCTAGAGATTATTAGGTACAGAAGGCATAATAAGGCGTTTGGTAGTATAAAGTATTCACGTAAACCTACTTTAGGCATGACGTCCAGAAATATTGATGTTAAAATTAAAATAAACGTTGAAATATCATACGGAATCAAAAAATATGATATCAATAGATTAAAATCCTGTAACTTTTTTAATAGTGACTGCGAGTTGTTAAGTACCTACCTATTTCGGTAGGTAAACTTATTTATTAACGAAAACAAAGTTTATTATTAAAGAATTAATACTTTTCTTTACAGCATAACACTTAAAAAATAATTAGTTCCTTTTCATACAATAACATGACAACTTTTTATTTCATGATGATATTTATAACGTATTAGTTAGGGAGTAGGGACTGCTCTAGTAGCAATTTAGTTATTTTATTTCAAATTCCACGTCTCAAGCGGTACTGCTGCAGCTATGTGAGTGAATGTATTGCAAGTGAATTTGTGAGTTGCCCTTCTTAATCCTATAGGTTTTGTAATAACATCGTCAGCTGTGACGTGATTCACTGAATAAAGTCAAGCGCGCTAAAACACAGCGTGATCAAAAAACTATAAAACTATAATCTGGATTATTGGCGAAAGTATGCATTACCCATGGATAATATTTTGCACGATGTTAGCAGAGGTCACGCTGAATATGTGGTTTCATTTAGTAACGCAATGTTGAAATGACACTGTATGTACATCTCCAAGCACATTCATGCAGATTTTAAATTTCTGTGCTGAAATATCCTTATGATTTTCATAAATGTTAATTTTTAAGCATTGTAGATGTTTGTTCATAAATAACATTAAAAACTAAGTACTTACTACAAAACTACAGGTTTTACACTACTTCTATTGGCAAAGCAAATTTTGTAACTTTGAAACAATTCTCAAACTAATTATTATAATATGTAGCATAAAGGTTAAAGTGTTTAACAGTATACCTAAGTCATGCTTATTATATTAGGTAGGTATGGTGTTTTCAGAGGTGCATTGTAGTTTGTAGGTCAGTCTAGGGTCTAGAGTCTAGGTGTTAATATACTTATCATAGGCGGCAAACTAAACAAAAAATTAAATTTAGTACTTACGTTGTTGGCGAGAGCAAGCTTGATCTTTAATTTTGGTCAATTTATTGCGCCCTATTATAATTTCTACATTATGAACCAATTTAATAGGAAGGTGGGTATCGAGCAAACATCGCAAATAGCATAACCGAGGCATGTGGACAATATTTATTACTGCTCTAGAAATCAATAATACATTAAAACACTGTACAAACTACATATGTAGAGCTTTTTACGGTTTCACTGAAATTTTGATGATAAGAATATTGTGTAAATAAAATGTCGGAGCCTTAAGTTGACTGACTACTATTACTTAACGTTTAAAACCAAACCAAACACCGGAATAAAGTTCAAGTTACAAAAACAGATATCGTAATTCGTCGGCTCACGGATGACGGATTGTCATTTGTCAAATGTCAAGCGATTTTTTTTTTTTTTTTTTTTTTTTTTTAATTTTCCCTTTGTTTTGGGAAGGCAAAGGGCTCAAGCCCATACAGCCTCGTCATAAGTAATGTTCATATTTGAAATTCCGTGCATTAAGGCCTAAGCCAAGTCTTCATAATATTATTTCCATATTTGTAGTCTTATATTTAGGCCTAAGCCAAGTCTTCATTGTATTATTTCCATATTTTTAGTGTTATATTTAGGCCTAAGCGAAGTCTTCATTATATTATTTCCATATTTGTAGTCTTATATTTAGGCCAAAGCCAAGTCTTCATTATGTTTTCTTCATTTTTAGTTTTGAGCGAAGTCAAGTCATTAGTCATCTATTATATCTTTATTTTTCCCTAAATATCCATTACCGTATGGCATATATATTCATAAATAGCTTTGTATGTCTCTTGTATTTTAAGTATTTCTTGCATAGAGCGCGGGACAAGCTCAGATTTGCCGTAGGTGTTAATTAATTTATCAATAAGTATAATTCTTTGTATGTTGAAAGCAGAGCATTCAAATATTATGTGATTCATTGTTTGTTCAACATTCTGATCACAATCTGTGCATATGGGGGACGAAATAATGCGCATTCTGTTAAGATGGGCTTTAAAACGACCATGTCCAAATCGAAGTCTATTTAATATAGTATAAAATTTTCGTTGCATGTTGAATTTGGATCTACAAAACCAAGGACACTTTCCCACATTAATATTGATTGCTGCGTAATAGGCACCTTTAATCTTTGTTGTAGTCAACCAATATTCTTTCCATTCATTAAGAATAGACTCTCTTATGAGTAGCTTTAAGTCCGAGAATGGTATGGCAACTTCATCAACAGCTTTCACACTGTCGCCGCTGTCACTGTCAACAATTGACTTGGCTAAAAAATCAACTTGCTCGTTTCCGATTACTCCCACGTGCGCGGGTGTCCAAAGGAATTGTACTTCTTTGCCTTGATTCTTCAATTGTAACCAACGACTCTTGATGTTGTATATAATGTAATTAATTTTACAGTCTAAATTATTACTCTGTAAGGCACATAAAACACTCATACTGTCCGTAATAACAAGCCAACGTTGATCATTTGCTTGACCAATATATTGCAATGCAAATAATATTGCCAAAGCCTCAGCGGAAAAGATACTCAACTCACACGAGAGTTTGCGACCAAATCCTAAACGCAGATGAGGAATATAGAAAGCCATCGATACGTTTCTCGACTTGGAACCATCAGTAAATATTTTTCTATATTCATTATATTCAGCCAAAACATTGTTTACCTCTTCTTTATGCTTCATATTGTTATTTATATTTATCTCTATAGAAGTAAATTTGCTTTCAAAACTGTCAGTATAGCAAGCCCAGTTCTCAGGTCTATGAATTTTATATTTTTGATCAAGTTGAATCATAAATGAAAAATCATGAAGTGCATAAGGTACATTAGTGGTTGAAACAAAGGAACATTGACTATCAAAATGTTTATATTTTCTCAATAATAAATTATTAGCCATAGAAAATAATTTGAGAAGAAAACAATATTTTAGATACTTAAATCTATATGACAAAGGAGGAGTATTGCACTCTACTTGCAATGAATTTATAGGGGTCGTCCTCATAGCACCAGTAATTAATCTCAGATTTTTATTTTGCAAAACATCCAATTTCTGAACAAGTTTGTCATTAGATGCGAAACACAAAAAACCATATTCAAAGTGACTACGGACAAGTGATTTATACAACATGAGCAAAATTTTTGGGTCAGCACCCCAAGACGTTCTTGCAAGTGATTTTAAGATATTGAATGCCTTAACTGCCCTTCCGATAATATAATCAACATATTTTTTCCATGAAAGATTATTAGTCAAAATTACCCCTAAAAATTTTACTTCAGACACTTGTGGAATTTCTCTTTGATCATAAAATAATTTAATTTTAAATGGACGAGTTTTGTTAAATACCACCATTTTGGTTTTGTCAATATTAATATCAAGATTCAGATATTTAAAGTAAATGTGAAGATTCGTCAAAGCTGCATTAAGAGTATTAACAATAACATTTACATTAGACCCTGATGTATAAATAACAAGATCATCAGCAAATTGTAAATTTCTAACGTCTGAACCTAATATTAAATTAAGTTTATAAATATACAATATGAATATTAAAGGGCTTAAAATTCCTCCTTGACACACACCTTTGAAAGACACTCTAGGTCCAATAAGTTGATTTTGAAATTTGACGTACACTACTCTACCATGTAAAAAGTTAAAAATCCATTTCACAATTTTTTCAGGAATACCAATGGTCAATAATTCAGAAGCTAATATGTGATGATTGACATTATTAAATGCTCCAACTATGTCAAAGAAAATACCTATTAGAACTTCATTGTTCTTGAATGCATTGAAAACATCAAAATGTAAATGAGAAATACTTTCACGACAAGAACGACCTTTGCGGAATCCAAACTGGTTTGATGGTAAAATATGATTGCTTTCTACAAAAAATTCTATTCTTTGTTTTAACAACTGTTCAAATATTTTTCCTATGCATGAAGTTAAAGCTATTGGCCTATAAGAATCAGCAAGTTCTTTCTCTTTATTGGGCTTTAAAATTGGTACTAAACAATCTGTTTTCCAACTTGAAGGAATGATTGAATTATTCCACAATAGATTATAAATATTTAACAAAACATGCTTTGAAGTATTTGATAAATGTTTAAGTACTTTATATGGAATTCCGTCGAGGCCAAAGGCTGTATCACGTCTAGAGGAAATGGCTGAATATAATTCTGCAAAAGTAAATGAATTTGTAAGATAATCAGAACTCGAAGCAGTAATGAAGTTATTATTTAAATTTAATTCAGCCTCAACAGTGGAAGGTGTGTATTTTCTAATAAAATCAAAAATCCAATCTAATCTCTTACAGGAGTTATAGCTTGTATTTACGTTTTTAAAAATTTTCATGTAGTACCATATTCTAGATAAAGGAGTAGTTCTATTAAAGCTTTCACAAAGATTTTCCCAACTTTTTTGTCTTTCTTGCTTCAAGGTCAACTTTTTAATAGCTTGCAACTTTTTGAAATGTAAATAATTAGATTCAGTTGAATTACGTCTAAAGTTTACATATGCATTTTTGGCCTGTTCAACAGCAGAAGCACACCTGGCATTCCACCAAGGTAGAGGTCTTCTATTTTTATTAAAATAAGTGCTGGAGTGACTTTGAGAATTAGGACGAAGTCCAATTGACATAGATAACTGAATAGCTGTATCCAAGAGACTCATTAATTCTTCATATGATTTTAAAGGATTTTCTTTGTTATAATGAAAATTATGCAGGAAACTATCTGAAATGGTTCTAAACGTATCCCAATTAATTTTACGATAATTGTGTTGTTGAGGATATTGCTTACTATCGGGTAATAAAGTTTGTTTGTTACCAGAAACATTTCTAACAAAAACTTTTGTTATTACAGGTAAGTGATAGCTTCCTAGAGGGTCATCGTGCACAGACCAATCGCAGGAAACTGCAAGATCAGGAGAAACTATTGTAAGATCAAGTGCATTTTGTCGCCATTTATGGGAACCTACTGTTGTCATTTGACCATCATTCAGAATAACTAACAAATTATCATCTATACATTCTAATATTTCAGATCCACGAGTATCAGAAGTCATGCAACCCCAGCTATGGTGCAAGGCATTAAAGTCTCCAGCAATAAGCAAGGGCTCAGGTAGACTTTGAATTAGGTTGTTCAATTTATGTTTAGAGAAAGATGGAGAACATAGTTTGGGACTGTAAAGAGATACTATGGTCAGTTCCTTATTGTTACCGTAATACAAACGAATTGCGCTATTTTGAATGGAATTATCGCTAAAAGTATCTAATTTCTTAAAATTAAGGCTTTTGTGTACTAAAATAGCAACGCCGTTATGATCGTTGCCACTGTCTAATCTCACCATCTCATAATTTTTAAAACTAATATGATGATGTGACTTCAACCAGGTCTCGCATATAATGGCAATATGAATGCTTTTCTCATAAAGAAAATGTGAAAAAATAAGTCGATTACTCATTAAACTCTGGGCATTCCATTGTACAATATTTATATAATCCATAAAAGAGGGAAAAAGATTTAAGAGGAGATTTTTTGATCTTGTATGTTTTGGATGAGAAATTCTTTGATAGTTTTACTACAGATGCTAGTTTCATTTGCTTTGCTCATGGTAATAATTTTTATAACTGAATCAACTAGTACTTTCAAAAAGTGATCAGAGTCTAAAAGTGATATAAATAGTTCATTAGGACTTTTTTTCCTGCCACCTAGTGAAGGGAATGATTTTTCATTGACAACATCCACAAATGATCTTTTAATAAACTTTTCTTTGTTCTGTTTAATTTTATCTTGTTTTACTGGGCACTCTGATGAAATAGCAATATGGTTTCCTTTGCAATGAATACAACAAGCATTAGTTGGAGCAATAGTGCAATTCTTAAAATTGTGGCTGCCAGTACAGATTGAACATTTTTCTGAGTTCTTGCAAAATTTAGCTAAATGGCCATACCGGAGACAGCGCAAACACTGTTTGACTGGAGGTATGTATGGTGCGATCTCAAATCGCCAACTATTAAGATCAACACTGTCGGGTAAAGTTTGGCAGGAAAATGTAATACATATAGTTTTAGTGGGTTGTAAGTTAAAGGTGCTGTCAACATTTTTTATTCTCCTCATGATTCTACGTATAGAAATAATGTTTTTTGTTGTTGTTAATGCAGTATAAATTTGTTCATTTGATAGGTCAATCGGAACATGGTGTATAACACCTGTAGTCTCGGTAGCGGCAGCCGGTATACTGGCTTTAAGCTTATTCATGTCTAGAAATTTTTTATTTGATAATGCAGCATTTGCAAGTGTTGCACTGTCGAAAATAGCGCCCACCTTATACTTATTCATGCGCACCAGTTGTTTTATGCCCTTATTATACCTTTTCAGATTATTTGCCAGAGACATCATATCTCGGTCCCCCAGCGGTTTATTGTTTTCAATACTTTCTAAGAAAACAATAAATTCGACATTACCTGTATTTTCTGCATACAGTCTGTGATAATTGGGTATTTGGAAAGTTCTATACTTATCCACAGCATCCACGGATTTTTGAGACGAAGAATCCGACGCCTCCAACTCCGCCTCATCATGCCCTGACTCATCTTTTTTCTTACGTTTTCTTGTCCCCCCCATTTTGGACAAATCTCTTCTTCAACTACCAGGATATAAATATGTACAATTGTTTATACTTTACTCGTATAAAAGTTATTTTTAATAAATAAATTTAAAAATTGCGCCTTTTCTTTTAGACGTTCCCGCGCTTTTTCGTCAATGTCAAGCGACATCGGACAAAGGACAAACCATAGGGATAAACCAAAGAGTTTTTTTTTTTTTTTTTTTTTTATAATTTTCCCTTTAGGGAAGGCAAAGGGTTCGAGCCCATACAGCCTCGTCTTAAGTAATATTTTTGGTTGACTTTTTTTTTTCCTACGTACTATGTCGTAGTAAAGCAGTGGCTACCTTACCAAGACTTTATCAAGGAGTTTTGGCGGCAACGAAAAAACACTTGATTGGCACAGTTATTTCAATTCACTTCATTTGAGCACTTTAATAGAACTATATTGGATAATATACCACCATAATTATGCAACATAACACTAAGTATCACCAAAATAATGAATTAAAACAAGAGCACCTCATGACACTTCTACGTTCCCGCCAAAACTCAAACCAAAGAGTATTATATACATTGGGAAGGGACAAACTGACAAATACAAGTATATCGGAGAAAAATCAGTAGTGCATATAAAAAAAAAATAAACGAGGACATTCACTATAATCTACCCCTATATAATCAAAATAACTCCAGTAATTACAGTGACAAAAATATTATTTCACAATAAATTACCGAAAAAGTCCAAGAAGATTATATATAAAGTTCTTGAAAAAGTCTGTAATCCTCTCCACATGTCAACAAAATATTGTCAAAAATGACATTTCGCAATCTTATCCGTGGCGTATGGAAGGTGTGTGGTGTAAATGTTTTAATAATAAAATATTAATGGGAATACGTATTTCTAATGTACATCAATGGTGTAATAAATTAAACACACACATTTGTGAATAAGAAATAGTATTTCATTTATAAAGCTTCAGAAAAAAGTGAAAATTAAGGTTTGCTAATTGGAAAGCACAATTTAGTACTGACGTGTATTTGTTTGATTGGTATTAGAATATTTACATTTGGAAATATTTTAGGGTTTACATACTATTCTAATGGCTCTTACGAAGCGTAAGCAATCTGCCGAAAAGGAGGAATTGATTGAAAATGGTGATACAAATGTGGAAGGTGGCCGAAGCAATATCAAAGGAGATGAACTTAACATTGCAGTTTTATTATTCCTCTACACCCTTCAAGGCATACCTTTGGGACTTGCTGGAGCAGTTCCGATGCTTTTACAGAATAGAGGAATAACTTACACTCAACAAGTAAGTTTTAATTATGTTATTTATTAATAGAATAAAAACTCATTAAGCTTTTCTTCTTATTTATCTATATATTATCATTATCTAATGTTTTATGTGTAACAAGTATGGAAATTCTAATAATTCTTTTATTATAATACACAAATAGAGGCTTACATTTAATAAAAAAAATAATTTCTTTTTAAGGCTGAATTTAGTTTTGTCAACTGGCCTTTTAGTGTTAAATTACTGTGGGCGCCAATAGTGGATGCACTTTTCTGGCCAAAGTTTGGAAGACGGAAAACATGGCTTGTGCCAGTCCAATATCTAATTGGAATAGTAATGATATTGATGTCCAGTGGTGTCACAGGGTGGCTAGGTACAAATGAGATAGCACCATCAATGGTAAACCTCACAGCATCGTTCCTGTTTTTAAATTTCCTAGCAGCTACCCAGGATATTGCTGTTGATGGTTGGGCGTTGACAATGTTAAAAAGGTAATTATTATATCAATGTTAACACATTGACTGTGGCTCACTCAACAATTTTATAATTTTGGGGCACAATGCTTGTGCAGCTAGCACATGTCTGGAGTGTTGAAAAAAAATAACCCAAGACTGTCTCACTCACTCACATCACACAGCTAAAAGCTAGTGCAGTACAACACACTGCATGCATGGTGAGCTGCATTGGTGGACAGTTCATTGTTTTGGTGCCACAGTCAATATGTTAATCAAATTGTAATTTGCAAATAAAATAATTCCATACACATAATTTTGATATTTGAATGAAAGCATTCAATTAATATTTTTTTTAGGTGTAACGTGGGACATGCATCAACTTGTAACACAGTGGGCCAAACAGCTGGATTTTTCTTAGGATATGTGCTGTTCCTAGCACTAGAATCTCCTTACTTTTGTAACAAGTACTTGCGTACAGAGCCAGAAGAGACCGGTCTTGTGACTCTTGCAGGTTTCCTTTGGTTTTGGGGATGGATTTTCATAATGACAACAACTGTAATAGCAATCTTTAAGCATGAAAGCAATGACACTAACTCAAGAGATGATCCAGTGAGAAGTGCCAGTGATATTGTTAAGGCTTACAAACAGCTGTACACTATTGTGAAGCTACCCGCAGTACGAACATTAGCCCTAGTTCTATTTACAGCTAAGGTAAGTTGTTTTACAGTATTGTGTCATTTCATGTTATACTTATTTTTTGTACTTAAGTTTATTTTTTAACCACTTAAGATGTTGGCTATACACACACACACGCCTGTTATCCCCGAAGGGGTAGGCAGAGGCGCAACTAGTGCACCCACTTTTCGCCGTTATTCCGTCCCATGATGTGATAGGGGGCGAGCCTATCGCCATATTGGGCACAAATTCCAGACTCCGGGCTGATACTGAATTGAAACACTCAATATCACTTTGCCCGACCCGGGGATCGAACCCGAGACCTCAAGCTTTGCAGTCGTACTGTAATACAACTACGCCACCGAGGCAGTCATGCAGCAGGCATGTTGGCTATAATATGTATATATACCGGGTGGAAGGGAAACGCTCTCTATACCGAAACGGTAAGAGAGAAGAACCATAACACTAACGAAAAACTATATTCATTTGCAAAGCTAAACGATAATTCTTATGATTTTAGTATTTCCGTAATTCATGCGCGCGCAATGTAAAGCGTACAAAGAACTGGGCGGCCGTCGCGCTGCGCTGGGACCGGCCCGCGGTCGTTAACCAGTCAGCTGATGTACGTGTTTCATTACGATTTTTTTGAAATATTGACCTTTTTTACTATGTTTTTCAGAATAATAGTTTGATTTATCTATCCATACGTGAAGCTGTACAGAAATTTGAGAAAATCCTACTAAAATTGTAACAATGCGATCGCGATTTTGTTAGTGCCATCACGTCAGGAATCACCAATACTATCACCTGTATTCGTTTCCGAGAGCGTTTCCCTTCCACCCGGTATTGGCTATCACTATACATTACGAGTATACGTCCGGTTCGAAGGACCACTTATTAATTTATTTTATTTGCAGTTAAAATACATAGGAGTGATGTTGGTTTGTTAAGAGAACATATCATGTGAATGTGTTATTTAGAGTCAATGAAAATGTCACTCAGTAAGCAGTATTATAAAATTGTTTTAGCTCGGATTTTGTGCCGCCGATGCTGTCTCTGGTTTAAAGTTCATTGAAGCTGGAGTGCCTCGTGAAGATCTAGCCCTGCTGGCTGTACCTTTGGTACCTGTGCAAATTATTATGCCTTTGGTATGTATTATACAATAATTTGTAAAAAATATTAGGCACGCAATATAATAATAATAATAACGTAAAAACTTATGAATTAATATTTTTTTTGAGTTACTTTGACTAAGTACCCGAGTAATCGGGAAACACGTTGAAAAAATGACAATTACAATCATTGTGTATGGGGAGGTCCATTGGTTGCTCCTAAGATAAATAAGCAGTAACCTCAGTGTGGGTATTCATGTAGTAATATTAAGTTAAATGTTGATTGTTTTCGTCGTTTGTTTTATATTCATTCCGTTTTTGCATTTTTATAGTACCGTAAATTTGCTACCGCTTCTAATATATGAATACACAAAGGCCGGTATGATAGCGTCACGCAGAGAGGGATAATCCCCTCTCGTCAATTGATTGTCTATATGGGCTCTACTTAACATCAGATAAAAGGGCGTGTATTTATGGCAAGACGGTCCAGTTCACTTGAGGGCCCCGAGGCCAGGGGGCTTCCCGGGAACCCAGACCCGAGGGCTCACGTAGGAGCTTAGTTTAGTTTCAGGGGCTTTTTTGCAGGTCACAAGTATCTTACCTAAAGTTAAAATCGAGGACCTCTTTTTTTTACCGTCCGGATCCTAGCATCGGTTAAAGCCGCTACTGGTCGTGTTACACACTGAGCCGGGGGTCTCATTATTTTCCACATCTGAGCCCTTGGTCACCTAGCTTACGCCACTGATCAGGTGTAGTGATTAGATAGATTTTTTTTTGTTCAAAAGTTTTTATTTATTGCTTTTTTGTTAGTTAATTAATGGAATAGTGTAAACAATACACCACAGTTACTCTAAACGTTACCTGAAAAGTATACATTTGAATAACGAAAATCCCATCCAAATCGAATTAGTAGTATTAAAACCGCCGCCATACAAACTTACATACATACGGGTCGAATACAGAACTTCCTTTTTTGAAGTCGGTAGTAAATATTTTAGATCCTAGCGAAGCACACGACGGGGCCCGCGCCGCTGTCGCTGTGGCTGCGCGCGTTCCCGCTGCGGCTGTTGGTGGGTCCGCTGGCCGCCGCGCTAGTGGCTCTCACTCCGACCCTGTTGGGGAACGCCGGTCCTTCCTACTTCTATCTGTTTATTTTACTCACACTATATGTTTTCCATCAGGTTAGTGCAATATTTGTAGTAACAGGTTGACATACCAGGTTTAATGTGTTTGGTACTGTTGTGAAATATGTATGTGCTGAGATTAGAAAGCTCGGGTATCAAACGCACGTTGGTACGAATTAACTATCATTATAAGCTTTAAAACAATAGTCATAATGTATTCACAAAAAAATGAGTATGCTATAAATACTCATAGTACATACCCAATGCACATATTGCTACATTCCAATAACCATGTACAGTCACCAGCATAAGTAGCTGAACAAATTCAAAATTTCAAATTGCCTACATACTTCTGTGTTCTTACTAATGTTTTTTTTTCTTCACAAAAATAAAGTAAAAGATTTTTTCTTTACACACACGCACGCCTGTTATCCCCAAAGGGGTAGGCAGAGGCGCAACTAGTGCACCCACTTTTCGCCGTCATTCCATCCCATGATGTGATGGGGGCGAGCCTATCGCCATATCTGGCACATATTCCAGACTCCAAGCTGATACTGAATAGAAAAACTCAATATCACTTTGCCCTACCCGGGGATCGAACCCCAGACCTCAGCTTTGCAGTCGTACTACAACTACGCCACCGAGGCAGTCTTCGAACGAAGAAAAAATATGTTTCAGTTTAACTTACGCGTATATTATTTGAAACTTTGATTTTGTTCAGATACTTATGCTGACTTTACACTCCAATTTCAGACTTGCCTATACTGCATGTTTGTGGCGGTTATGGCGTTCTTCGCCAAGGTTTCTGATCCCACCGTGGGCGGCACATACATGACGCTACTGAACACCGTGTCTAACCTCGGCACCAACTGGCCGAACACTCTCGCGCTGTGGGCTATCGACCATCTGACATACAAGAGCTGTTCGCTACCAGAGCTGAGTGATAACACGTGTGCCTCGTCACTTGAGGCCGAGGTATGTTATCTTTCTGTTTGAAAATCAGCAATATAAAAATATGATGCAGTTTAAAGATATATTATAGCTATATCGCTTCATCATTAAAAAAAATCGCCCAAAAAAAAATTATATTGTGTATATTTGCCCTTATGACCCATGTTGTTACTAAAATAATGATTGAACATTAAATGCTTCCTATGTAATAATTTTTATTGCACGCCATGCATTATGAGTCATTTATCTAATGATATTTATTTATCGAATGTATCGATTTATTTCCTACTTTATATAAGACAATTTATTGATTATAATTATTGATAGATTCGTATACCCATATTATAAACTGAACCATATCGTTTTATGAACAGCTATAAAGCAGGTTGCATACCGAGAACTAAGCCAAGTTTTGCTTAGCTCAGCTCGCATAGCCAAGAAAATAACACATAATACATAGCTTAGTTTACATATACTTTAGGGTCTGCTCATAAGTATGAAAAAATATCACAGTAACGCGAGCCGAGTTAAACTAAACTAAGCTTAGCTATCGGTCTACAACCGGCCGCTTTAAAACCCGCGTAAAAACCATTCTGCAATTAAATTTTCCTGTTCCAGCTTTGCAAGTCTAAAGGCGGTGTGTGCGACACGCAAGTCGACGGTTACTACATAGAAACAGTAATATGCGTCATTATCGGGTTCTTGTGGCTGCAGTGGGGAAGGCCCACTATAAACAGACTGCAAAGACTACCCACCACCGCCTGGCAGATACACCTGTTCAACAGATAAGACTGAATCTCTTTGCCCCTTACGTATTAATACTGTAACCGTATTTTTCAATAAACGATCCCGTTGTTTCGATCCATCGCAAAAATAGACCAATCAGGACGTAGTATTCCTACCGCTAAGCAACTGTGTGCGCTTTTGTGTTCCAGTTTTAAGGATATTGTAGCCAGCGTAATTACCGGGTATTATGAAACTTAACGTATTATGTCTTAGTGAAGAGCGCAGTAGAGTGCCACACAGTACTTTGTAATTAAAACTTCTGTATGGTGTTGCTACTGTTTATGGGCGGTCGTATCGCTTATCATCAGGTGAGCGGTATGCTTCTCCCGTCATTTAATTTTAATGTGCAATAAAAAAAATGAATTCTGATATGGTTAAAAATAACTTACTTTGATTGGCTTATTTTTGGGATCGAATCGAAGATTAAGATTTAGATCGTTTATGCAAACGTCCGTAAAACGGGGTGAATTGAACTTAAAGGGTGAAAATGTATATATAGAAAATTATTTGATAAAGAAACTTAACTGTTATATTATGTGTAAAATTATTTCATACTGCTCATTCTTATTTGCATTTAGATTATAATTGGTGTGATTTATTTAATAATATTTACTTAATTTCGTTTATTTCACCCCCTTGAGAACTATTCACCCCATTTTACAAATAGTGAAAATGTAGCAAAATTTATGAAATGAGTCGTTTGTGAAATGTATTGCTCTCACACAATAGGGTAGTTTCCTATGTTTGATTAAGTACATTACTTTAGATGTAACAGAAAATAATACGAAATAGGAATTCTGTGAAAGCAGCATCAAAATCGATTGAAAAATAAAGTAGTTATTCCATTTTGAAATATTCTTGTGAGCAAAAGTGGGGGCGTGGCGGGGATATCGCGCTATCTCTTTCGCACGCAGGCATCGTTATGACCGACGGCGCTTGGTGACGTCACAGCCTAGTATTGCTATTATTTGACAGCTACCCCTTCCACCAAATTTCAAAGTTTTATAACTAACTTACTATTGCGCCAATTTAGAAAAATCTTTTTCCATTAGATTTTGGATAATATACACTTTTCATAATTGTATTTAAAAAAAAAGTAGTCAACTACCCTATTCTGTTATCAATCTGTTGGTCGATCGGTTGGCTGATATAAATTGATTTTCGCCATTCACAAACGATTAATTTAAATAATTCAATTTTATTTGTTTGTGTTGTGAATTTTAGCAGCAAATCATCAATCTGTATATCGGATTTCTTGATAACTTGCAAAAATATTTAAATATTTATTCATTTGGAACATTTAATCTAAAGTACATGATTGTAAATTATCGCAATATTTGGGTACTTTACCCAGAACTGTGTTTGTATAACTAATCAATAGGTAACTATTTGAAGAACTGTCTGAAGTTATTATCGAAAACACTTAACCAATATATCTTTATATAAAACCGCACAGACTAAATTAGGTAATATTTAGGGAGTTTGGACACATAAGTTTACCAAAACGTATGATAATAGTACAACTTTGGGATAAGTTTCTAAATGCGTATTTCTTATTCGACTTGTAGTCGATTTAGCCAGATTTTTCGCAATATCTTATCTTTTCATAACTATCCTTTTTATTTAAAAAAAATGATAGAATAGTCGGATTTGCTGTTTTCACAAGCCTTTGCTTGGCCATTGGCCATTTGAGGCGACGACCCCAGAATAAAGCTCACAGTGAATGCAGAAATCTGAATTGAAAACACTCTAAATTGGATTGATATACCTTTTGCGGTAAGAACGTGTTTGTGATATTAATCCTTCACTCAATCAATCTAATCATACGTATTCCCACACCACGCGTGTTACACTAATAACAGTTTTATTAATCTAAATTTTGTGAGAAACCACTATTTGATGTGACATCTAGCTTATCATTCCAATGTAGAACGTTAAAATAATTTTAAATCCGTTTATTCTGTGCCGTAACTAGTAATTTATGGCTAACGTCGACTAGACGCGCCGAGTCGAATGTTATGAAGTCGCATTAATTTCCTTGCTATACATTTACTATGAAGCGAAGTTCGTTGGGAAAGCGTTGCGACCCACTGAGACGAATCACGGTGCGTGAAAATTCGATTCGATGTGCTTCGGTGCTGCTTTAGTAGACGCCGGGCCTTATGAGAACTATGAAATAAAACTATTTTGCGGATTCTAGGCAAATCACACCGTCAATAACAACAAATTTTTAAGAAATTGTATAATTAAAAAATGAAGGTAGATATTTTAACATTAACTTTTCGGACCACCAACACCTCAGTCCGCCCCGTGACCACGAAGTGCTGCAAAGCCTTCGAAACGTCGGGAAAAAATATGAATTTAAAAACCGCGATAAAATCCACAAAATAGTTTTATTTCAATGTCTAACATTCGCTTAATCTGTCAAGCCCCGCGACGGACACCGGTGTCCATGTATATAGGGCTTTTCCATACATCTATATATATATATAAGCGGGGCTTGACTTGGTCAACTTTTGTCTTGGTCATTTCTGAGCCCAGTTTGGCCACCGTTGATACCTCCCTAGTTACGGCACTGCTTTTAGTAGATAATTTTGTTGGTGCGCTATTTGATAGCCATCGTGTGCCCGTAGTTGTAACTGAGATGTGATATTTAATTACTATGTATAATATTCTTGTAATATTCGTTCAGTTGTAAATGTTGTGCATTGTTTATATGTATCAGCATGTCATAATACGAACTTGAACCATAATTCGCACCTTTAGAACGAAAACGACACAATTCAAAGAATAGAAAATTGAGTTGTCATTTTTAATTGACTAAAAACTAGTCTCTTATTTATGAAAATATAATAAAAAAGAGACCGATATAACAGTTTTGTCCTTTTACTGCTTGAATATGGCTGTATTGGAACTATTATTGTATTGAGAACTTCGTTTTAAGTAACTTTATGACGATAACTCAATTTTCTTTCTTTTTGAATTGTGTCGTTTTCATCCTAAAGGTGCGTATGAAAAAACATGTGATCAATTACTTATGATTTATTGAACTATTCGAAGTTAACCCTCTCAGCTAATCAGTGACTTGCTGCAAGTTGTTTTATGTCTCGACGTGTATATTAATAAACTGATAATAATGAGAATTAGAACTTAGACGTCCTATCGGCCGATAGTTTGGTAGTCTACCCGCAATTTTCAATAAACTACCTCAATTGCTTTTTTCGATTCAACGTAAAAATGGACCAATCACAACAGAGTATTTTTTGACATGCTTACAAATGGTTTATTTTGATTGGTTTATTCTCAGGATCAGATCGAAGGTTAAGATTGGGGTCGTTTATTAAAAAAGGCCGTAAGTTCATAGAACATCTCTAACCAACTCGTTATGTTCAGGACAAAGCCATTGATTAGTAAAATCATTGACAAATTATTTTCAAATTTTTTTCAGCACATTCGTCGGAATATGTTTACTTTCTTAACTGGCAACATTTATCAGTAAACATGTATTTATTTTTTTACTTGTAAAAAATCTCTGTTCATATATTTTGTATTATATTCGAATGTAAATACAGGGAGTGAAACATTAGACTTGTATTTATAATTACTTTATGTACACATCAACACTTAAAATGTACCAATAATATAACATCAATGCTATAGTTGCATTTTTATAAACATTTCCGCTATAATTTTACAATAAATGAGTTCTAATGAATACATTAAACACTTTTTATGCAACATTAATCCACCTAGCAGTAGAAAATAAAATATTTTTTCTTAAAATTAAAAAGAAATACATTTTTATTATATAAAGGGCTTTACACACGGTCCATCTTACGTACAGCATGCTGTATGTCACGGCGCTGGACGTAGCTTACGCACTATCGTGCGTGCTAGATGGTGCTGCCATGTATTCAGTTATCTATATTTATCTTTACTCTCTGGTCAATGTTACTTAGATTTTCGATACATCATAAAGATTTGAAATTAATGCAGATATTTGTACAGATATTTACAATTCGTGAATAATTTGTAAAGATTTAGATACATTTTTCGGTTACGGACTAAAACATTTATTGTGTTGATTGATGCTCACGGGATAACTTGTTGATATAATATTATTAAATATAAAATGTATTTTAAAACAATTGGGTTAGTTTATTAGGACATTTCACACAATCCCAATGCCAAATCTAGCATAACATTGGCCTAACAAGGCTTTTTATTATTATGATTTTAACAGAAGAAATGATGAATTTAGTAACTTTTTGTAATGCATTCAGGTAAATAGTAGATGTACCAGTTGGCAACACTGGTAATGGATGCACTCGCTGGATCGTGCAAGTCCACCGAGCTAATAATTAATAATAATTGACGTACGTCGAGACTATTCACGGTCGTTTTGCATCGTGCATCGTGCATGACCTTGGTTGGCTGTACTTCAAGATGAACCGTGCGTAAGGCGCTTTATGCCCGTAAAGGTAGATAACAAATGAAATAATATTACGGAAGAACGATTAAAATACAAATTATATTTATTATCTAAAACAAGTTATACTTTGTGCATTAATATTTACAATAAAGCCGGTCTTATTATTATGCCCTGTTTTAAAATTGAACATGTAGAACTGAAAATAAACAATACGTACAGAATTTCGAATCTTTTCCTTTTATAAATACAATACCTGATCTAACGCTAAGGCAGTTAATGCTTTATCAAAGTAATGCATAAGCTATATAATATTTTCTTCTACAATATCCACGTCGTCTAAATATACTGAGCTATACTTGAGTTGCCATTACTGACTATATTTGTTATAATTTTTGAAGTTATACTTCTTTAGGCACGTTAAAAAAATTAAAAGAGTAAAATTTTAAGATGCGCGCGCATCACTGTAATGAAAAATTATTTTTTTTACTTTTAAAATATTAAATAATCAATAGTAAATATTTTAAATTAAGAATCTTATAATGTTTAGTACAAATTATGTCATAATATTTATTATTCTCTAAATTCAAATTTAAACTGAACTTTATTGACTGTGTTGACTATCCTTTTCCAGTCCTTTTATCATTTTATTTTAATTAATTCTTTGCATGCCATTAAAAACTATTTTTAATGATGCCAAAGAAGTATAGGTAACTTCTCACGCGCGTACATAAGTACCTATACGCAACGATTTATTTTTATGTACATACACTAAATACTACATCTACTCTTGAGTATGCCGACAGCATTAGGCCGATTTAACTGAAAGAAGGTATAAAATAAGTACACGCTAAGTTAAGTTTCATGTAACTAATCGAAACAAATTATTTTAAACAATATTTAGCTAGATGAAACTTTCGTAACCATGAAATATGTGTATTTGTTGAAAGACAATATTTCGTTTGGAATAGATGCCAGGAAAACGGCTGGTTTTTGGCATAAATGCTTACTGTAAATGCCAACTCGAAAACATAATTATTTTCGGACAAAACATAGGTGTTCAAAAAAACAACTCAATTTTCTTATAAGATACTATTGGATACAATTTTTTTTTTCATTGCACATACTGGAAAATATCAACAAAAGATTAATGATTTCCACTGAAAATTCCAGCCTACACATTATTAAGCCTGGATGCACGATAATACATAAAAAAACGCTGGTAGTATTTATCTTTAATTTGTACCAAAGTACAAAATCATATGCTCATGCACACATTTATAAAAACTGTTGTATCTATTTGGCAGATTAGTGTGCGTAAAACTAGTGATTAAGATTTACAAGCTTTTTCTCGCGGCTTTATCGGCGCGATATAGTTTTTCCGGGATAAAAGTGCTGCTATGTATTTTCTCTGGATAAAAAGCCTTACCAGGGTCTCAAACTATCTTCATCCCAAATTTCATTGAAATGGTATCGGTAGGTTTTGAGTTTATCGCATAGGTACAGAGGCGGCGCGGCGGACGACTGTTTTGGACTATGTAAAGATTTATCTGTACATTCATAACGACACAAAACTCTATAAGTATGCTTGTGCGACCGATCCCCAAAAAAGGTGATCGGACAGACCTTACCAATTACCGCCCAATCGCTATAACCTCAGTATTATAAAAAAAACAACCATTTTACCCGCTACCTGTAGGATCACTCGTTGATCGGCGACAAACAATACGGTTTTCGTCAGAACCGATCAACGGGTGACCTTCCAGTGTACATCATGCATCGCTGGGGGAAATGATTGACAGGCATGGCGAGGCTCTAGCTGTGAACCTCGACATAGCTAAGGCTTTTGACATAGCTAAAGGGTCTGGCACCATAGTCTCCTTTCCTAGCTTCCGGCATACGGTTTGCCCGACAACTTGTGTGCGTGGATTTCTGGCTTTCTGCATGAGCGTAGAATATGTGTCGTCGTTGATGGGCACGTTTCGAAGCCTATGACAGTAAATGCCGGTGTTCCACAGGGCTCGGGCTCTCGCCCACTTTGTTTCTTCTGCATATCAATGATATGTTATCGCTTAGCAACATTCATTATTATGCAGACTACAGCACGGTTCATGGGCGATACTACTGTGAGCCCCCTGGTTTGCGGGTGGACACTGTGAGGAGGCGCATTGATCTTATCATTGAGCTCAACCGGACTCTGAACCTCATTTCCACGTGAGGCTCCATAAGCCTGGTTGAGTTCAATGCCAAGAAAACGCAGGTGTGTGCGTGCACGTGCAAAAGATCCCCGTTTTCTCCTCTCCCCAATCTTCAGTGTATTTCACTCTCATTGCGGAATGACCTGAGTATCCTTGGTATCCGCTGTGATCTGAATCCAAGGAATCACATCGAAGGCGTTATTTCTGCCACATCACGCAGGGTTGGAATCCTTAACAAGGTGCGTCGGTTTTTCACGCCCGGTCAAATCTACCGCTTGTATAAAGCACAGGTACGGCCCGGTATGGAATACTGTTCGCACCTCTGGGACGGTTCCGCCCAATACTTGCTCGATGCCTTGGATGAATTGCAGTGGCGGGCCATCCGCACTGTGGATGATGCAGACGTAACGAGCATCTTGGAGTCGCTACAATTGCGGAGGGATGTCGCTTCTCTAAGATCTGATCCCCTTCTCTCCTTTCCTCAGCAGAACCACGCATGCTGGCATGCGAAGCCACAGCTTGATGGTTAAAACCATTTCGGCCCCAACAAAAAGGTTCGCCAAATCTTTTATTTGCCGCACCATCAGGCTTTGGAATTGTTTACCGGCGCGCGTGTCCCCTCCTTCCTATAATCCTGGGTCCTTCCGCCGTAGTGTGAAGAAGCAGCTCAGTAGGCCGGCATGATTGTATCGAATGACATGAGATAACCATCTGCTGCCATTCAATACTCTATCTAGACGGCATCGCGCTTACCATCAGGTGAGGTGCAGTCACTTTGCCGTGCCCGATTAAAAAGAAAAAAAAAGTGTTGCACTTTCTATTTAGGTAGTAGTTACATTAAAAGCGACAGAATTGTTCGCAACAATAAGCGCATGGCGCGTCCTTTCTGAATTGTCTAAGACTTCCGACGTTAGTAGAAAGTACCTAATAAGGAGACAGTTTAGACCTTCGAATTCTCTCTCATAATATTACTGCCCTGATTAGAGCCAGTCTGTTAGTATTACAGGCAAATATTGTCTATAGCATGGCTCTACAACTTTTTACAAGTGCTGTTGCATGAATACAATATTTATGAATACTTAATCAAGAAGTACATATTTTTTTCCGTTTTCTTATTGAAATAAATTTTGCGTACATAGAATACCTACTAGTGCTCATAGAGTTTACCGTGGTGACTAAGGTATGCCACCCAACAGTTACATAATGACAACGAACATTTATAAGAAAGGAAAATTGTTGTAAGGGAGTTGCAGGAAATATTTTTTGTTGGTTCCCACCAGAAATTAATATAATATCTGCACAGTGAAATAAATAATAGGTGAGTATGTCGTTTTAGTGGCTCTTGCCAATAGGTCACCTGTTCAAGACCGAAACGTCTCTCTTAGGTCGATATAACCGGTCCATGTAGTCAGTGACACGCCACTATAAAAAAACGTATTGATACCTTCGCCCTTCGCAGCCAATTCAAATATCTAAATCTATTAAACGCTTACATTAAAATCACGGGTCTCGCCTAGACAGCTCATCGTCACAAATGATAGGCTTGCGGTCGTCTCCTTTGCTGCCGCGAGCGAACCTGCCCACCCGGCGAGCGATGGCGTTGGTCTTCTCCACCGCCCCCCAGCCGCCGCTGTTGCCGCCACCGCTGCCCGACTGAGACAACAGCCCTGTTACCCCCTCACCTAACTTGCTGTGGTGTATTCCGTACAGGAAGTATAGGAGAAGACCTGGAATTTAGAAATAAGTACAGGTGAAATAATGATATCACCTCCGTTGTATAGGGGCAGTGAATATGACTTCTGGACCAAGAGGGTTAAAATTTTAGGTCGGACAACAAGTTATCTGGATTTATGTGGAGAATGTCATGATAATTAAGGTAAACCAACCAATAGTCATCCAAATGGCGAAACGTGCCCAGGTCAAGGCGTTCAAATTGATCATCAGTTCGACGTTGAGCATGACACTGGCAGCCGGCAGCAAAGGCACCCACGGTACGCGGAACGGAAGACGTATAGGGCTTTGCTGATGCGCCCATATTATCACAAGACCTGAGAAACGAAATTATATTGACGGATAAATTAGGACAAGATTAGTAAATTGAACCAATATGATATAAGTATAACAATTTTAAAAATAATAATCACACTATTAAACCACAGACGTTGAATGGACCAATGGGTGTCCCAAGTAGGTACGGTTTTATTATACTTTATGGAAAAGAAAAACTTTGTAATATAGAGGAATTAGACAAAAAACAATATAAAATTCAACTTACATGCAATAATAATAAAACTGAGGACAAAGTCTGGCAACAACGCCCAAAGTCCAGCAGGTTCTGCCAAGAAGTGATTGTGAGCGCATAGCACAGCAGCAGCGACGGTGAACGTATACACGCAGCTGGTTACAGCAGCGCCAGGAGCTCTACCTCCGGCGAGAGGCTCCAGCCTAGCGTATTGAGCGCGGAGTCGACCCACTGTTAACGCTTCGAACATCTGAAACATTAGTAAGTACAATATACATATTGCATTATTAGTAGTTATAGACTGCCTCGGTGGAGTAGTTGAATTATGGTACGACTGCAATGCCGAGGTCTCGGGTTCGATCCCCGGGTCGGGCAAAGTGATATTGAGTCTTTGTTTTCAGTATCACCTCGGAGTCTGGAATTTGTGTCCGATATGGCGATAGGCTCGCCCCCTATCACATCATAAGACGGAATAATAGCGAAAAGTGGGTGCACTAGTTGCGCCTCTGCCTATCCCTTCGGGGATAAAAGGCGTGAGTGAGTGAGTATGTGTGTGTGTGTGCGTGCATTATTATATACAAATCGGTAACTTTATAAAAATATGTTCTTACCTCTGAAGACGAAGAGCCGCCATCAGTAGCGGGTGTGCCTGTTGCTGAACTGTCTTCCCGATCACCAGGAGAATCAAGTTGCGGCCCTCCGAAAATCTTATCATCTACTACAGGTGTGGGACGATATCGTAAGATTATAACAGCAGCACTCACGATTGTGTAAGCCAGTAATGTTCCAATCGACATAAACTCAACCAGTTTCTCCAAATCAAAGAGAAGAGCTATTAGAGCCGACGACAGCCCCGAAATAAATAAATTAGTAATAGGTATCTGAGATTTGTTGTTGATGTCACTTAAGAAACCAAAAAGTAAACCGTCGGCAGACATAGCATACAAACAACGAGGAAGTGAAAACAAGGAACCCAGTAAAGTTGTTGTCATTCCGCACACAGCGCCAACTGCGACGGCATATTTTGCCCAATCAGCATGCACTGCACCGAGGGCCGCTGGTAGAGCAGCTTCAGGATTAATACTTTTATAGGGAACCATCAATGTTAATGCCAAAGCAACAAGAATATACCCAAACGCAACCATTGCCATGGACAAAACAGTAGCTATAGGAATTGAACGTGATGGGTCTTTGGCTTCCTCACTTGATGCTGAAATACTATCGAATCCTACAAAAGCATAGAAACAAGTCGCAGCACCAGCTAAGACGCCAGAAAAACCGTAAGGCATAAACCCGCCATTTTTATCAGACCAGTTACTAATATCAGCATAATAGAACCCTAGGAATATGACTAAGGATATAACTAATAAATTTAAAATGGTAAGACCGTTGTTTATGTAGGCCGAAGTTTTAACTCCCACAGCAAGAATCAAAGACGCCACAATACAAATTAAAAATGCTAATAGGTCGGGATATCTGCTGAGCAGGGTTTCGTGGAGTTCGCCCGTTAATGATATCGTAGCGTTACTTATAGCTCCATCTAACATTGCGTCCAAGTATCCAGACCACGCCCTCGCTACCGACGCTGCTCCTATAAAACGAACAAGTGCTGTTAGCTCCCACTCAATGCTATTAATGCATGAAAACACGGTTCATATTTTAGTATACGTACCTATCATGTACTCCAAAACGATGTTCCACCCTATAATGAAAGCCCAGAATTCACCAATGCTGACATAAGTGTAAGCATAAGCACTGCCAGCCCTTGGTATTCTGGTACCAAATTCTGCGTAGCACAGAGCAGCCAGTGTAGAGGTAATACCAGCGAGGAGAAAACTTAAAGCTGTAGCAGGTCCTGCCATATAACGGGCGACTGTGCCCGTCAACACATAGATGCCAGCTCCGACCATATGCCCCACACCTAAAAGATATTCATTACATTATAGCAACCGTATATCTGTATCACATTAACGATTCTTTAGATACGCACCAAGTAACGTAATATCCAGGGTCGTCAGGCATCTGTTTAAAGGAGTGTCCATAGCGTCACCATACAAAGGTTTGCGTCTATTCATTTTGTGGCAAAATCCAGATAGCACATGACCCAATATTTTGTGCCGTGCCCCCGGCATCTTGGCTAATAAAAAAATCACTAGGTGCTTATTAAGTATAAACACTAGGTTAAATATAAAGTTTTTTAAGTATTTATAGAAAATTGCATATTGTAAATTCTACAATTACGGAAAAATTTACAGGATAGGTATATTGAACACTTAGTTATCCTGTAGGTATAAGCTACCTATATTTAACTGGACAGATGATGTACCTACTTTGGGCTTCTATCTTAGGGCAAATGCTTAGGAACACAAGAACGCGCAAAAATCGTAAGAATGAAAAACTTAAAAGTACACTATGAATATTACATTTTATTACAATTATATTAAGCTCCAAGTGTTACAAACATGAAAACTAAATACATACCTCGTTATTCAGACCCAGCTGACGATATTTGCGATGGTTTCAGTACAAGCTTTCCGACAAAGATAGGCTCGGCGCGCGCAACTAATCGATTTCTAGATAGAATCTGCTTCACTTACATTGCATCGTACATATGGCAATACTTTAATATAAGTATATTTATAGCGTAATATCCGTTTTTTAAATTACCATTTAACAATATCAGCAAACTATACCTACTTATATAATTTATGTAAGTAGGGTTTTTAATACATCAATGAAGTAGTAGGTACATATTTACCAATCCTTATAGATACCTATGTACCTAATTCATTACATATTTAGAGCCAAATTTATTTAACAACCTACAATACTTGCATATATGTCATTTAATCATTCGAAAATAGTTGTAAATGCAAAGATTAAAAGGCGCTAAATGTACGTAGGTACTAGTTGTAATTATTTTATTGATTTATTTTTATTTTTATTTATTTGGAAAACTAACAGTGACTGACATCTATTACATAACTTAAAATTATAAAACTATGTGCACCATTTGAACGTTTTCACATTTATGTTGCTCTATAGAACTTATTCGCTAACAGAGATAAACTAAAGAAACCATAATTACAAATAATGGAGTGAATACATTTACAGTAGTTGCAGAGAAAGTCCTTCATACTATATAATACTAGTTGTTATCGAACCAATGCTTATGTATAATAGATTTGAAAATGTGTGGTTTGGTTGAAAAAACATCAAGTTCTGCGAAGTCAACCATTTCATTAAATTCTTTTGCAGATCTATTAAAATAAGAATTTTTTCTATAGTTGGAACAGCAGTGGGGAGCGATTAAAATTGTTGGGTGTCGTTGAGACCTAGTGGGAACAGATAAATTTATTTTTGAAAGTAGATACGAAGAATCTACATAGGATTGTGCTATTTTCAACAGAAATACAATGTCTGCAATTCTTCGTCTCTCAAGAAGAGGAAGCATATGATGTCTCTTGCACCTCTCTTCATAATGTATGTCATGTTTTTTGCATTTGTACTGCACAAATCTCAGAAATCTACGTTGAATTGATTCTAACCTATCTATATAAATATTGTATTGGGGATTCCATACCTGGGAACAATACTCAAGGATGCTACGCACAAAGGAGCAATAAAGTATTTTGAAAACCTTAACACTAGTGAATTGAGAGCAGCTTCTTAAGACCACTCCCATAGCTCTATTAGCTTTATTGGAAATTTGATCGATGTGTTTGCTGTATGTAAGTTTTGAGTCGTGAATTACTCCTAGATCGCGAACTTCATCCACTCTTTTGAGTTGTAATCCGTTTATTATTATATTATTATTAATTATAATAATTTATATGCCATAAACTGTAGGTACCTCAGCTAAATTATAAGGACATCGACAGAAACCTGTACCTACGCGTAAATTCTCGCATATAGGGTAAGAAAGGGTAATGCCGGTCACTTAAGATAAATTAACGTTAAATCAGTAAATAACCAAATTTATTTAAGATTCTGACACCCAATATAAACTTAAAGTATTCTTCTAACGTAATCACAACCGTTGAGATCAATCTTAATAAAAATATTTGTACAATGAACTTTTAAAAAAAATATAGATTTGACTGGTATTGCCAGATATGGCGGGTAATTCCGGTCGGCAGGTTGGCAATACCGGTCTAACGTTTTAGCGGCAAAAAATGCAAACGTAGTCTTTGGGGGACCCAAAAACCGTGCAATGAACGTGAGCCCAACCCTCACACTGAATGCAACTGTACCAAAGGTCGTTATTGTGGCCGTAAGCATCACATTACATGCATTTTTTTGGCTCGTCTTTAAGATCAATATCTTCGTCACCATCGCCCATATAAACCATAACAACGTCAGAGTCTGATGAAAATTAATGGTTATTCTTATCTTAGAGAACCCTTTTCTTCACCTTTTGATAGCAAATTTAGCTGATCTTTTCGTTGTCTTTTTTCGTACAGTTGTTTTAGGATCAGTTTTTCTTTTTTCTTTTCCCTAGTTGCTCTTCTCACTTCTTTTTCCTTCAAAGCTTCCTTGTTAGGAGTGCTTATGAGGACTGTTGCGAATTGTTTCCGAGAGAAACCCATTACCCAGCTCCTCGTTTTTTTTTGGCGGTCTCTTCGGAACTGGTAAAATATATTTGGCAGTGACTCCTGAAGTTGAAGGGAGACAATGGTTTGGAATTCTTCGCAAAGTTGGTGATTCACAGTTATTGTGTTTCAGTCTTTCTTGGAGAGTTGAAAATGCGACGCCACAAGTCCGAGCTGCCTCTTTTATATCTGTTCCATCTTCAACAAGTTTGAATGCCCCTTTCAAATCATTTCGGTTCCATTTTTCTTTCAACCCTTAGCTCCTTCTCCGAGATCCCGACATCCTATAAAGAAACCTAAAATAAAACAGAATAAAACTGAAAAATCAAAACAATGATTACGTTGCGCGTAATACCGGTCAGCGTGACCGGCATTGGCCGCCTGTACATTTTTTTAATTAACAATAATAATTTTAAAAACCCGTTACATATTGCTTGAAATCTATCATTACATGAATAGCTATGTAACTGAATAACTAAAACTGTCACTGGCAAAAGAAGAAACACATAAATAATGACACTTACCTCTTATATTCCGCGGCCAAATAATAACAAAACATGGGCGCGAAATAAATTAACGTGTGGTTCTCAACAACGCATGACCGCAACTGCGCGAAGGGTGGTGCGTTGGCGTCGGGAACACTCGTGCTACCCGCTATGTGTGTATATGTACGCGTAAACACTGTTATTATGAAGAAAGTGTGGTGACCGGTATTGTCACCTGACCGGTATTACCCTACTTTACCCCCCAACGAATAAGGCAGAGACGCAACCAGTGCACCTACATTTCACCGAGTTATAAGTATATCACTTCCCATGAAGTGATTATGAATCAAGAGAGCTGGCACAAAATCTTATCCCCGGCATTATCTTAACTCAGTGGCATTTTTTAGAATCGAAAACACAAATTTAATTTAGCCGACCCGGGTCGAATGCAGATTCTCACGATTCAAAGCCCAAAGACGCTGTCTCTACCTAGTCTACTAGGCGTAGAGTACGTAGGTACCTACTCTTCTTTTCTAAGGGGCTATGGTTAGTGATGGACGATGGTAGAAAATACAGTCTCAGGGTTCGATGATTTTTATTTATAAGTGGATTGTAGAAAAGAATAAATACAATCGTTGTGAATTAGCCTACTACAGGTGATGCATCCCATGACGTGGAAACGTTATCACTTAGATCAAAATACACGTCGGTCCCAGACAGTGGTCTCGTACAACAAAATGTGACATCGGTAGAGTTGCCAAGTATAATCGGTATATTTGGAGCAAAAATCAGTATATGTAAAAAAACGAGCAATAGGTTCAATCAAAACCCCTTAATTTTAAACTCGAGGGACTATTATTCCGCCAAAAGAAGGTAATTTCAACAAACGAGGGTAACATAAACAGCCCCCCCCCCCTCATCAAACTAAAAATTTTAGACCAATTTTACCGCCTCTTTAAAAGTACTGTCCCCCGCCGCCCCAAACAGCAACATATTTAACCAAGAAATCGCAAAGTGTTAAAGAAAAAGGGATTTTAACTTCGAATTGCTGAATATCGGTAAAAAATCGGGAGAATCTTTTAGCCTTCTATAAATCGTTGAAAAATCATGTCATTTCGGTATGACAGACCCAATATCGGTATAAATACCGACAAATCCGTAGGTTTGAGACCACTGTTATTTGCCTATAGGGGGTGTTTATACATCAGCCACACCAATTCAAATAATTCCACCGCAGGTCATGTTTCACCGCACCATCTCTTGGCCATGTGATGGAATTACTTTTTTGTATGATGTATAATTATTATATTTTAAGTTTTTGTTGAGTACATTAAATTATGTTTTTAAGGAATGCATGCTGTGTCTCCTTAATGTAAGATGCACATTGTTCTTTTTCATATTTTTTATGTTAGCTAGTAAGTCATTCATGTGTTATCTTTTTTGGAGAACCTATATTAAATAAATAAATAAATATAGTACGTATATGATGATTACAGGTTCATATTTTTATTTATTTGTTTTATTTTTATTAATATCCTCTCTTTATTTTATCAGAAACTTTATCTTAGAGGATTGGGTAGGGCTTCTAGTCTGGCGGGTCTTCTGTACTGTACACCTGCCACCCCCCCACCTCAATGACCCCCCCTTATCCCACAAACCAAATTTAATCCTGCAACCCAATTTGACTCCCTTGACCCCCAAACCCATTTTGACCCGCCTTGACCCCCCACCCAATTTCGCCCCCCTTGACCCCAAACCCATTTTGACCTCCCTTGACCCCCAACCCAATTGGAACCCCCTTGACCCCCTTGAATCCCTATATCCATTTCGACCCCCTTGATTCCCCAACCCATTTTGACCTCCCCAACCCAATTGAACCCCAAACCTATTTTAACCCCCCTTGAACCTCCTACCCAATTTGACCCCCTTGATCGCCAACCCAAATTGACCCCCTGACCCCCCACACCCATTATTAACCCCTGACCCCCTTGACACCCTTGACCCCCACACCCATTATTAACCCCTGACCCCCTTGACCCCCACACCCATTTTCGATCCTTGACTAGTTTAACATAATTAATATTAAATATTAAATTATTTAATGATGCCAAAGAAGTATTACTTCTCACGCGCGTACAAAGAACACGCACCTTTTTTTCTAAATTTTCATAGAATGTACCTACCATGTTCGTCGTGGGAGATAAAAAAAGAGTTCCTGATTTCAAAAAATTCTCAAGGTTACATGCTTGTTTGGTTAACATGGTGGTGTCCAAAAAATAAAGTTTTTAGCTAAGGGTCTGGACAGAAGGAATACCTACATTTCAACAGCACTCCGACCGCAAATTTGCAGTTTGAATGCAGTTATTACGTCTGCAATACAACTCCAGATATACCGTGTAGCCCGATCGAAGTTGGTGTGCAGTTGGCGTGCAGTTCCTACTTCCAAAGACTGCGCGCTGACTAAGAGCTAGCTGCACGGTCGACGTGCAGTTCAAATGGAGTTGGACCAACTGTCTAGTCTAGAGCCCTATACATCCCAGTACACAAAATGTCCCACAATCCATTTTCAAAAGTTGGTCGCCTTGCATTTTTTACCCTATTCCTAATTTTGAAAAGACGCATTTTTTTTTGATGCAGCTTGCCCTTCAGGGTCCATGTTTTGCTAAAACTCATCTAGCGAAAATTTTGGATTATGTCATTGTTTTATTAAGAGTGCGTTATATTGGAACGTAATATAATGTAATTACTTACAGTCAATCATTTTGGTAACCCTGAAATTAGTCCCTAGAGCCTAGACTTATAAGACATTATACGCGTATTCTAGGAAATAGGACAGGCGATGGAAGTGACTATCTTGAGACCAGCCAAAAGCCTAGCTGTAGAAAAAGCTATACTGGCACCTGTATCCCTGAGGGCCAGTAGACTTTACTTAAAAAGCGGCTATAGCATAGTTGGGAGTGGAACGGACTGCCGAGTTGAATGTCCACAGGTTCAAAACCCAAGGGGTGACACCTCTGACTTTTCTAAAAAGTTATGTGTGTATTCTTTGCAAATAATCGCTCGCTTTAACAGTGAAGGGAAACTTCGTGAGGATACCTGCATACCTGAGAAGTTCTCTGAATTTCGAAGGTACGTGGTCTGCCAACCCGTACTAGGCCAGCGTGGTGTACCAAGGCCTAAACCCTCTCAGTTGTAGAGGAGACCCGTGCTCAGCAGTGGGCAGTATACAATGCATGGTATGGTATGGTAGTAGACTTTTCTCCACGAGACAGCCGTATTATTGGTTTGTAATGTAGGAACTAGGAAGTAATGTTTACTACAATGAAGTTACTATGAAACAAAATAAACTTCTGTACGTCATATAAAAATACATTTATTTGTGTTACTAACGTCAATAGGTACACATTGCATGAAATTTATTATTTGTGCTATGTCCCTCTTGATAATTAAGATCTATAATTCGAATATATGTACGTCACCGATATACAATTATTGTTTATTTTTGTGTTAACTACCCTCCTACGTCTTGCTCTTTAGTCTAAGATCTTGCTTTGAATGGTTATTGTATCTAACATTTTGTGAATATCTATCACTATTAGTGTGCTCTACCCATGAAATAAATTTTTAGAGAATGATTTTTCTAATTGCCTATAACTCATGTGTACCTACAATTTACCTATAAAATTTAGTAGGAATCACATTAATAAAAATATTCTAATAGAGAGCGACTTTGTTATTGCATCAAGTTATTACATTTCACATAAATATTAAGTTACAATTTGAACGAAAAAATTAAGACATAAAATAGTAAATAATTTACATTAACCTGATGTACTATTTGGCATTATTACCAGACTTATTGTATAATAAGATGTTTAAACTGGCAGTCAAAAGTCTTACTTTAATTGTGTGTATACTATAAAATATATCATTCAGAATTAAAAATACTGCACTTTTAAATTTGATATTACAATATTCAGAATGTTAAACTTGAAGAATTAGACACCACAAAACAAATATGATATCAATGTTATTAAACGCTAAATAAATGCTGTTAAGAAAATAGATTGTTGCATATATAGTTTAATTCATAACTTGTATTAAAAAATATATGGAAAAAAATTGCATACCATTACATTAATAACTGTGATGTTTAGTATCAAAAGTACACAAATATAAAAAATAACAGCTTGAAATGCATTATACCAAGAGAAACATCACAGAATTTAGAATAAAATGTTGCGTAGAGTTCTTAATAATGAAAATGGAACTAGTATTTTTAAAAAATATTATACAAACATGGTTGACTTGATAGTACTTTATGATATTCAACTTTGTAAATATAAACATACATAAAATAGTATCACATGAGATTATAAAAATATACAATATTGCAAGCCTTGAAGTAGTTTTAATAAAACAGTAAATAAGTACATAGTTAATACATAACAATGTTTGAGCCTGTCCAGAACTTAGTCACTATAGAAGGAAACTTCTTTGAAGTTATATCCTACATGTATTAATGCTTTATATTTTACATTACACCCAAGGATCACACATAATTTTCCTGACAACTATTGAATTTATAGAAACTAGTTGTCTTATGCAACTCATATTTTTATAACATTTTCGAACAACATAGTTGTTACAAGTTGTACTTAATCAGTACCTACATCATATTCTAATTACATGCCACAAATTCTATAATTTAAAACATAAATAATCATTAACTTCTCAATAGCCCTCAATGAAATGTATATACAAATTATCATAATTTTCTTAAATAACTGTTAACAATATGATCCATCCCCTAGCACCTTAATTATTTCTTAGCTTCAGATCATTATCTATATTAATTATATCACATTTAAATTGCACATTCAGAAAACAGATTTACCACATTGACTGAAGAGCAATGATATTAATACATTATTATAGTTACACTAATATTGTTCATATAAGAAAGTCTTTTCAAGGAAACACTTTTGTGTTTCTTTAGTATGTAAACACTATCCACCTGTCCCATTAAAATACTGTGCATGTTTTGTGTATGGAGCTGCAATGTGATATGGTGGTGGCTGACCTCTTCCATAAACATTTTCCGAAATATTACTAGGACTATGTCTATGGCTTATTACACTAGGCGGATTCGAGGAGGCTGGTATGGCATCATACAAATCATATATATTTTGACTAGAAGGTGAATGTACATGGCTGTAACTGCCATCATCTGATATGAGTGGCGTGTTTGTCATCCTGTATGGATTTGTTTCATTAGTATGGCCAGTAGGAGAATAAAGCTCTGGTGATTGGTTAGGCACATATGTAGGACTTCCTGCAGACATATTATAAACATTGGCATTTGAAGGAGGTGTTTGATGCATGGTTTGTGGCCTATATTCATGACTTTCTGCACTAGGATCACGGTATACATTGTTGTAGTTACTTAAGTTTGGCATTGTTGTTGAGCTCACTACCTGACTGACAGTGTGAACTCTAGGATTGGGCAAATCACGGCTGCTATGTGGATGATAGCTGTATGTGTCATAATTCCTTTGCCCATATGATTTGTCTTTGGCACGTACATAAGTGTCACTGTCATATACACTTTCGTGATAATTGCTTTCAGGTACAGGGTGACATACATGTTCTTTATGGGCATACAGTGGCTCATATGGAGTAATATTATTTGGAACAGGCCTTGTATTGTACGAGTTATCACTAAAATGCGGTGACAAAATGGTTTCATTGTGCACCACCCTGCCTTGTAAGCTCACATTCATTCTTTGTAAATGGTTGCAAGTGTCATCTATAGTGTTTCTATAGCCGCTATCATTAGTACTCTGATAATTTTTATAATCCATATGAGTACCATAAATACTCTGGGGTGTGGGTGCACTTGACCTATCTATGTCCTGTCTTGAAGAATATTTTTCATTTGATTGTGGAGGATATGGTACTTGTGATGATAATACATAGTGATCAACATTATCTCCTTTGAAGTGTTCTGTTGCAGCACCATTATTTTCTGGATACAGTGCATGGTCCACACTTTTATAAGTTTTGTCTTGTTCATGTGAAAGATCCAATGGTTTGTCATATGCATTCTCAGCTGGCACATTATCGTAAACAGATATTTTCATAGGATCTTGATTAGGTGCATCCAAATTTTCCTTGCTAACATTTGGCATTTCCTTTTTGTTATCAGATGCGAATCTTTGCTGTAATGTTGGTGTTATCTTAGCAGCTTTGATGTGTACTGCATTTTGCATTGGAGGAGAGATGTCTTGAGTGCCATCTTTATGTATGTTCCTTGCATGTTTAGCTAATGCCCTTAATTCTTTAGGATATGGAGTGGGCGCTCTTCTTAACTGTCCAGGCTTTTCTGGGACTTTGGGGATTACCTTCATATCCTCAAAACTGATATGGCGGGCAGAGGCTTGGGTTTCGGAATTATCTGGTTTCTCATTGTCTGATTTGATCTCAATGGGGGCTAAAGGCACTTGGGGAAAGAGGAAACAAGTCAAAACTTGTTCATATGTATGAGGATCTACTTCAGAATGCATAGGCACTAGAGGTTTGCTTTGATTCTCAGACAGCCAGAGGGCCACTAAATTATCACAATTCAACAAGGACTGGGGAAGACTACTCAATGAGTTTCTTACTAAATTTAAAACTCTTAAAGAAGATAAATGGCCTATTTCTGGAGGGATTTTAATCAATTTATTACCACGAAGGGACAACACAGATAACTTTATACAACTCCCTATTTCTGGAGGGATTGATCGTAACATATTGTCGTCAATATTTAGATATTGTAATTTCCTAAGAAGTCCTACTGATGATGGCACCTTGTCCAGATAATTGCACATAAGCATTAACTCTTCAAGATTTGTCAGTTGGCCAATACTCTCAGGTATTGAGTATAATCTATTATTATCTAGTTTGAGTGTAGTCAAATTACTCAACTGCCCAATACTGTCAGGAAGCTGAGTCAAGTGATTCAGCGATAAGCTTATGTCCTGCAATTGCTTACAATAGCCAATTTCAGGTGCAAGCTCCTCTATCATGTTGTTACTTGCCTCCAAATGTATTAAACTTTCCAAAGGCTTTATTATCCCTGGAATACAAGTTAGACTATTACTGTCAATCCACAATTCTCTTAGTTTTAAGAATCTTCCAATCACTTCAGGAAATTGTTGAAAATCATTTTGTCCTATATCAAGTCTTAATAGTTCAGTGGAACGGGATAGTGATTTGGGCAAAATCATGAGATAATTGTCTCTCAGTTCTAGGATACGTAAATTAGCTAGTCTCCCAAAATTTCCTGGGAGATATTCGAGGTAGGTATCATTCAAATATAACTCTTGGAGTGCGATAAGGTTTGTGATGGCATCTGGCAACTTCTCCAGTGGATTCACACTCAGATCTAAGAACGCCAAATACTTTAGAGCTTTCATAGTCTCCGGTATGGATGTGAGTGTGTTTTTACTGATATTCAGGTGATGTAAGTTTACGAGGGAAGATATGGCAGCGGGGATCGCAGCGACTTCATTGTCACAGACATCTAGATACTTCAAGCCGTGGCACATAAACAGTTGGCGCGGCAGCTCCGTGATTCGGTTACTCTGGCACAGCAGTGTTTCAAGAGTCCTCTCGTACACGAACACTTCCGTCGGGAAGTCGATCAGCGACTGATGCGAATAGTCCAATTCAACTACGTCTTCGACACCCGGTCTCACGCAACACAAAAAGTCGAAAGGCATGTTGGACGATACTTCCAGCCATACAAAAAAATTACACAATTTTTTTGTGTAAAAGACGCATCAATCACTGTCTATCCAGATAGTTTATGTACACTTTACATTTAACTGCTACCGTGTTTGTCCATTTGTATAAACTTAGAGAATAGAAATTAGACGATAAAATAAATAGTATAAAATTACACGCTAGTGATTCACTCAAACAAAATAATGTTAACCTTCCCCACCCAATCCCAATACGATCCGTCCGTCATTTTTTGACAACCTGTACCTGATAGACAACAGTTAAAATACATTATTCAGACAAAGAAATTTAGACATAATGCGTAGGAGATAAGGATAGTTTTCTCATAAATCACAACAAAATTCTTTACCATAAACAATTGCGTAAACTTTTTATGCAGTATTACCAGTTAAGAATATTTAATTAGAATGGTATTCTATTCATCATTACTGATATTTTCGTATTATTACAATCAATGACTATCTTATAAGTCCTATTCAAGAATGTTATACCCATATGGATTTTTCATTCCGTTCAACAAACTGAAGAATAAAATGTGACGTCACAGCTGTCTGCTGTCTCTCTCTTTAGAGTGACAAAGGTTTATTTTCAAAACCAGGACGTAACATAATTAACTGTCCATAATAATATGATATGATATAATATGGCTGCCTCGGTGGCGTAGTTGTATTATGGTACGACTGCAATGCTGAGATCTCGGGTTCGATCCCCGGGTTAGTCGGGTCGGGCAAAGTGATTATTTTCCATTCAGTATCAGCTCGGAGTCTGGAATTTGTACACGATAAGGCGATAGGCTCGCCCCCTATCACAGCATGGAACGGAATAACGGCAAAAAGTGGGTGCACTAATTGCGCCTCTGTCTACCCGGGGGATGAGAGGCGTGAGTGTGTGAGTGTGTAATAATATGATATCGCACCATAATATTTATTTTTATCTCTATAAAGTAATGCGGTTTAAATTAATTATGAAAACCAACTACAGCGGCTAGTAATAGTTGATATTTAAAAAATATAATTTGAGTTAGAAAGTTTATTCCAAACAAAATTGGCATATTTACATTTTTTGGTATGTGTAGTTCGGAACTACTAGTTCCACTTACATAAAAAAAATACCTCACCACGCGGTGGTGAATTCAGTGGCGACCTTGGAGGAGGGGGGCGAACCAGGCAACCGCCTGGGGCCTCGCAGTTACAGGGGCATCTTGCAGCTCCTTGGGGGCCCGTTTTTTGGCACCTTACTTACAAAGCTGTTAAAAAAAATTATTTGCTTCGCACGGGGCCTCGCGTGCTTTTTTTTTTGCTCGGCACACAGCCTCACATTGTATATGTTTTACTTTCCCCCGCGACTGGATAAGTTCACGTTGTTTGCCGGCCTTTATAACCAAATATGGAGACTGTAAGGTTAGACAGAAAAACATTGGGATATTTAAAAATGAAAACTACAGTTATTGTTGAATTTAAATATAATAAAAAAAAATAAAAAACATACTCATAAAAGTAAACAATCATACATAAAAAAATAATACACATTTAGGAAGTTAATAACCTAATTTTCAGTAAGTAATTTTGAAATATTACGAATATCTATTTTATCTATCTAAATATCTATTTTTTACAATTTTTGCGAGTATTCTGCGAACTTTTTTTCTGTAATCCTACTATCCTACTTCCTACTAATATTATAAAGGCGAAAGTTTGTAAGAATGTATGGATGTTTGGATGTTTAGATGTTTGGATGTTTGGATGTAAGGATGTTTGTTCCTCTTTCACGCAAAAACTACTGAACGGATTTCGATGAAATTTGGCACACGGGTAGATCATGTCCTGGATTAACACATAGGCTACTTTTTATCCCGGGAAAATATAAAGCGGGACTTTTATCCCGGAAAAACTTTTTAAAGCGGGCGGAGCCGCGGGCAAAAGCTAGTTATCCATAATAATACATATTGTGTTTTAGAGATATTCTACTATGAGTTGTGTAATTCATGGTTGCAGAATTATTTGCAATCCAACATCTAGTGTGAAATTCCATAGATAAGTTGATTGTAAACAAAGTTGTGTAGATATTTATAGCAAAAGTAATAAACACGTGGATGTTTTACAAATTACAATACCAAATAAATTCTTGTTTGAGAGCCATGGAATCAAAAATTAACGCTACATTCTGCGGGTGAGGTTTCGTCCTTAAATTTATTTTTAATATTCTAAAACTTCTGTGAAGAAGCCAACAAAACAATTAAAGTTTGCTAAAGATCACCATAATGTGCTCTCTTTCGGCAAATATATCTTTGAATTTGTAAAACAAAAATGTTTTCGGCGACTAAAAGTGTAATGTTAAAGCAAAAGTCTTTATGTCATCACTATATGTAATTTTTCTTTGCTTGCTACTTGGAATATACTTTTAAAAAAAATCTCAAATATTAGCAAAATTTCACTGCAAAATATTTTCAATTTCAGACTGTATAATCATGAACAACTTTAATAAGAAATAACTTGTAATTAATTTTCTTCTTTTATCTCTTCATCTTCTGCTGCAATACTTTCTTTTATTTCTTTAAACTTATTTCACTGGATGTCTTCACATTAACTGATATATTGAAATCTTTCAAGTCTTGACGTTTCAATGGTGGTTCATATTCATTTTGCTGACATGTAATGTAAAAAGTAAATATCAATCAATAATAATATATTTAAGTACCTATACATTTTAGACTGAGGCAGAGGTGCCATTTAGTACACTCAGATATCACCCAATGTACCGCCGTTATAAAATTTGGTGGGTCGCAAGCTTAATGCCCTATCCTACTAACCTTATTATATTATAAAGGCGAAAGTTTGTAAGAATGTCTGGATGTATGGATGTTTTTTTCATGCAAAAACTACTGAACGGATTTCGATGAAATATGGCACACGGGTAGATCATGTCCTGGATTAGCACATAGGCTACTTTTCATCCCAGTAAAATATAAACAGTGACTTTTATCCCGGAAAAACACATTCACGCGGGCGGAGCCGCGGGCAAAAGCTAGTAAATAATAAAGTCTAAGTGGATCATAATTATACCAGTGAAATGATAAAAAATAATATACTTACAGTATGAGTATCTGGTAATAAATAATTATTTTTGACATCTACTGCCATATTCCCAGAAGTAGAAGACACATTATCACATTCAGAATCATAATCTTCTGTCTTTAAATGTTGACTAGTAATTCTTGCAGACATCAAATTGACCTTTTAATGGTATTTATATTTAACCACGTTTTTGCTTATCTAGATCTTTAAGAAATCTGTAAAATACAAACTCGATTTTATTTTAAATAAAAGTTTTAATAAATCAATGCTGGATACACTGAGAACTCGATTGTAACTGTTGATCCTCAGTTTTTATTTACGATGATTTTTGAAAGATTAATAAGCTTTATAATATTCATTAGTAAGGCGGCTAGTATTACAAATACTCTAGCACCATTGTCAAACCGGTCCACCAAAGCTTACACCATGGTCACCCTAGCCTCTTGTTTACATACACTATTTACAATACAAAAAATCACATTTAACATTACGTTAATATGAAAAAAGTAGTCATATATAAAGCAAATCACATTAAGCGAAGTTTTTCTACAGTTCATTTATAAAATATTCACGTATTTTATTACGATTCGTATAAATATTGAGAAAATTATAATATGTACACAATATTGATGACAATGAACTTACCTGTAGAATTTCACACTAAATGATGGATACCAAATATTTCTGCAACCGTGAACTACACAATTCACATTAAAATATCACTAAAACACACTTATTATTGTAGATAATTACGGAGAAAATTTCGAAGTGAACATTTATTTGACATCTATATTGACATCGAACTTAACGTTTTATAACAGTGTTGCCGAAGTATGTATTCGCAATTACCAATTAAATGAGGAAATTTTTTAAACTAAAATGTTAATAAGGATAAAAAACCTTAAGGATATCTTATTCAACAAGAATAATTCTGAAATGAAAATAGTACTTATATCATTATATAAGATATGTTGGAAATATTTATATATACATGATTGAGACGACAATAACGGTATTGATACTTTTTTATGGGTAGGGAAATAATCCGTAAGCTTTGGCAACATAGGTTAAAGAGTGAGTGAGATAGAATACAACACAAAAGGTAATTTTTTTGTCTTCACAAAAATGTGTGTACCGCTCTCTCCATTAGATAATATTATAAACTTCTTGGTCCTATTACAACACAGCCTTCGGCCTTCCAAACCTTCATACCTAGCGCAATAATATCCTAATTTACTCTGCCATCTATCGGTAAGGAAGAAGAAGATATCACTTTTTTATCTAGTTATGTTTAATATTTTTAAGGAAATTTTAAATACCTACACTATACTGTTGAATGTCTTTGTAAATCTTATCTTACTTAACATAGTATAAAACAAAGTCGCTTCTCGCTGTCTGTCCATATGTGTGCTTAAATCTTTAAAACTACGCAACGGATTTTGACGCGATTTCGAGTGATTTAAGAGGAAGTTTTGTATGTATAATACATGCATAATATAGTAGAGAAATAATATATATATTCTGTTATGACTGCGAGTGCCTTTCTGAGAAGTCAGGGATCTACTTATACTGGACACTAAGGCGTTTTGTACCAAAGTGTCGCTGTCCGACCATATTGCAAGATCTCTCGATCAGTATCAGTTTATTGTCGCCTGGTACTTGCAATTATAACGGATACTGTTAAAAAATTATAGTTTGTATGTAAAGAAACTTTTATACAGGATAAACTCTATAATGCGGGCGAAGCCGCGGGCAAAAGATGTAATATTATAAATGTGAAAATTTGTGAAAATGGATGTTTGTTAGAAGTAAACGCAGAAACAACTAAACGGATTTGGATGAAATTTGGCACACAGGTATTTTATGATCTGGATTACACATAGGGTACTTTTTATTTCGGTATTTTACTCCCATGGCAAATAATGGATATTTTTAATCTACTTCTTTAAGTAGACGGCGCTGGCGTCGGACTGCATTTTTGGGACTGCAAAACCACCTAGCACATAATATGTATGATTCTATTTATATAAACAGTGATTTCATGGTGTGTTATGGTGCTTCTATTTGACCTAGAAATAGGTATCATTATTCTTTTGTCTCGCCCATTACATTGTTTATATTTAACGCCGCCATCTATCGGTGAATAGTATAAATACAGAAAACATGTATACTATTTCAACAGATGGCAATTTCATCGCCCTGTTAAAATTTATGAATAATGACGAATTATATAAGAACTTTGAAAATATAATATATTATAGTCAGCGACCATTATAGCCTATAAGTGGACTATAACTATCGCACAATAAAGATGAAACAATATATCCGTTTGCCAAAATTGGTTTACTAGTAACCTGGGGCAACACTGAGTGGATCATCCATACCCACTTACATGCATACAGTATACACACAACATACCTAATTTCCGTAGTATACCGGGTGGAAGGGAAACGCTCTCTATACCGGAACGGTAAGAGAGAAGAACCATAACATTAACGAAAAACTATATTTATAGATCAATAAATTAATTATTTAAAAAAAAATACAAAATGATTGCTAAAATAACGAAATTTTACAATTCAATTAATAATTCAATTTATAATGCAATTAATAATCACTTTATTATTATTTTTACTAATAAACGATAAATTCCGGAGACCAACTTCACAGTACGGCCGCTCCAGGGGGGTGTCACTCTGTGATTTCGTACCTTCGTTCACTCGTTCCTTCGTTCGTTCTCATTTTGTTTTATATATTAGAAGATGGGCGGTGCTAGATTTCTAGTTAGATCCAAAAAGACTGTAACGAAGTCTAGAAATCTACAAAAATCATATTAAAACTGAACTGAACCCAATTTCTGAACGATATGTATGAAGTCAAATGTCACGATGTTTGAAGTATGTTTAATAAGTTTGCCACATTTTTATGAATGGCACAAAAGTGTGTAATTTTATTATTTTATACCACTTGACATGTGACACATACATGATTATATTTAATAATTAAACTATTTTCTACATAAATTATATACTGAAATATAATTACAGAATTTTAAAATTTAAGTTATGTTTCTTAGTAACTAAATTATATATTTTTCGTGGGGAATATTATTTTAAGTGAAGTGGTAACACAGCCTTATTTTCGTGATCCGTCATCCGGTGGCCATGTTTTCAATTTCTATTTGCGATTTGTGGCCGTTTGTATATTGTGTGATCTTGTAATTTTGTTTGACCCAAAGAGCATTATAATACTCCGGAAAGTTTGACCCCTGGCTCGGACTTGGTTTCGATTTGATTGTTTTACGGATACACGGATGTCGTATTGCACGCGTGTTTGTAAAATGGCGAAAGTTATTTTCGCTGTGCTGTGGACGGTAAGTCTTATTTCAAATATTCACTAAAAGTTATCGAAAATAAAACAAAACAAAAGTGTAGGTACCAAAGGAATATCAGTGAAAGAAAACCTAAGATGGTTTATATTGTATCGCGGTTACAAATTGACTCGCTTATAAATACACAATTACACGCACAAACTAATTTATAACACTAGAGCTACTCATTTGATCCCATCGAAAGGTAGGTACATTGGTTTAAGAATCACTTTACATTTATTCGGTTTAATTAACAGTTTGTCATGTATTTCATTATTTAACTCATTTAAAAGTGATGGTAACATATATCCGTCGGTACGTTTTCCATAATTTTTAGTACATGGAGGTAATGTATATTTAGGAAAAATACGATAGGTTGCGCAAATTAGAGGTATTTCTTGTTCTAGGTTTTAAGCAAGTTATCATAGCCTACATATTATAAACATTTTTATTTTATTATATGTCTACAATTCTATAGTATTTAAATTATTCAGAGTTACATTTACTACACTTGCGTTTAATATTTAAGGGTACAATTGTTTTTAAAAGTGTTACTTGTAATCTATAAATCTCGTCTATATAAGTCTTGTATGTTCTACTATAACTACTGAGACCATAGCTTATGACAGAGTCAGCCAACACATTATACAACATTCTCAGTGTGCTAAAAAGTAATTTTCGTTTAAGTAGGGATAGTTTAGCTACAATAGATCTTAATCTATTACATACATATTCAATGTATGGTCTCCAGTTTAGTTTACAATTATAAGTATTAATTACTTTGATGGTGGATGCATTGGTGGGTATGAGCCTGGATAGTTGGCATAATTTCTGATTTAAGGTGTGGTGAGTGGATGTGAATAAATTTTGAATTCTACTAATATTATAAAGGCGAAAGTTTGTAAGTATGTATGGATGTATGGATGTTACTCTTTCACGCAAAAACTGCTGAACGGATTGCGATGAAATTTGGCACACGGGTAGATATTGTTCTGGATTAATACATAGACTGCATTTTATCCCGGTACAATAAAAAGCGCGTCTTTTATCCTGGAAAATCGAAACGCGGGCAGAGCCGCGGTCTAAAACTACTAATTAATAGTTAGGCCACATCATGTGCCCACTTGCATAGAGTATTAACCCCTGGAATGCCGGGCTCGGTTTGCGTAAAAGACGCATGCGTGCCGCCCATACATTTGAAAAAATCGGATTTTCAATGTAAAGGATGTTCTAATTTATACACCATAAAATTCTTTTAGACCTTTTTTTTTTAATTATTTATTTACTTATTTATTGAGGATCAATGGTCACTAAAATATTCAGAAACATTGTAAGATTTGGCATAGACGGCCGCCATTTTGAATTTCTTTGTTTTGAAGCCGATTGACCTCAAAATCGAAATCTGGGTATATCTTTGGTTACAAAAGACGGATCCAATGCTTGAATTGAGAAAAATGGCCGCCATTTTGAATTTCTTTGTTTTAAGGCCAATCGAGCTCAAAATCGATATCTGGGCAGGCCTGTAAGTACAAAAGACGGATCGAATGTTAGAATTGAAAAAAGTGGGCGCCATTTTGAATTTCTTTGTTTTAAAGCCCATCGACCTCAAAATCGATATCTGGGCAGGCCTTTAGGCACAAAAGATGGATCCAATGTCAGAATGGGAAAAAATGGCCGCCATCTTGAATTTCTTTGTTTTAAGGCCAATCGACCTCAAAATCGATATCTGGGCAGGCCTTTAGGTACAAAAGACGGATCTAATGACAGAATTGAAAAAAGTGGCCGCCATTTTGAATTTCTTTGTTTTAAGGCCAATCGACCTCAAAATCGATATCTGGGCAGGCCTGTAGGTACAAAAGACAGATCGAATGTTAGAATTGAAAAAAGTGGGCGCCATTTTGAATTTCTTTGTTTTAAGGCCCATCGACCTCAAAATCGATATCTGGGCAGGCCTTTAGGCACAAAAGATGGATCCAATGTCAGAATGGAAAAAAATGGCCGCCATCTTGAATTTCTTTGTTTTAAGGCCAATCGACCTCAAAATCGATATCTGGGCAGGCCTTTAGGTACAAAAGACGGATCTAATGACAGAATTGAAAAAAGTGGCCGCCATTTTGAATTTCTTTGTTTTAAGGCCAATCGACCTCAAAATCGATATCTGGGCAGGCCTGTAGGTACAAAAGACAGATCGAATGTTAGAATTGAAAAAAGTGGGCGCCATTTTGAATTTCTTTGTTTTAAGGCCCATCGACCTCAAAATCGATATCTGGGCAGGCCTTTAGGCACAAAAGATGGATCCAATGTCAGAATGGAAAAAAATGGCCGCCATCTTGAATTTCTTTGTTTTAAGGCCAATCGACCTCAAAATCGATATCTGGGCAGGCCTTTAGGTACAAAAGACGGATCTAATGACAGAATTGAAAAAAGTGGCCGCCATTTTGAATTTCTTTGTTTTAAGGCCAATCGACCTCAAAATCGATATCTGGGCAGGCCTGTAGGTACAAAAGACAGATCGAATGTTAGAATTGAAAAAAGTGGGCGCCATTTTGAATTTCTTTGTTTTAAGGCCCATCGACCTCAAAATCGATATCTGGGCAGGCCTTTAGGCACAAAAGATGGATCCAATGTCAGAATGGAAAAAAATGGCCGCCATCTTGAATTTCTTTGTTTTAAGGCCAATCGACCTCAAAATCGATATCTGGGCAGGCCTTTAGGTACAAAAGACGGATCTAATGACAGAATTGAAAAAAGTGGCCGCCATTTTGAATTTCTTTGTTTTAAGGCCAATCGACCTCAAAATCGATATCTGGGCAGGCCTGTAGGTACAAAAGACAGATCGAATGTTAGAGTTGAAAAAAGTGGCCGCCATTTTGAACTTCTTTGTTTTAAGGCCAATCGACCTCAAAATCGATATCTGGGCAGGCCTGTAAGTACAAAAGACGGATCGAATGTTAGAATTGAAAAAAGTGGGCGCCATTTTGAATTTCTTTGTTTTAAAGCCCATCGACCTCAAAATCGATATCTGGGCAGGCCTTTAGGCACAAAAGATGGATCCAATGTCAGAATGGGAAAAAATGGCCGCCATCTTGAATTTCTTTGTTTTAAGGCCAATCGACCTCAAAATCGATATCTGGGCAGGCCTTTAGGTACAAAAGACGGATCTAATGACAGAATTGAAAAAAGTGGCCGCCATTTTGAATTTCTTTGTTTTAAGGCCAATCGACCTGAAAATCGATATCTGGGCAGGCCTGTAGGTACAAAAGACAGATCGAATGTTAGAGTTGAAAAAAGTGGCCGCCATTTTGAACTTCTTTGTTTTAAGGCCAATCGACCTCAAAATCGATATCTGGGCAGGCCTGTAGGTACAAAAAACGGATCCAATGTCAGAATTGAAAAAAGTGGCCGGGATTTTGAACTTCTTTGTTTTAAAGCTAATCGACCCCAAAATCTGAGACGAAAAAAGTGGCCACTTTTTCAATTCTAACATTGGATCCGCCTTCAGTACCTAAAGGCTTGCCTAGATATCGATTTTGGGGTCGATTGGCCTTAAAACAAAGAAGTTCAAAATGGCGGCCACTTTTTTCAATTCTAACATTCGATCCGTCTTTTGTACCTACAGGCCTGTCCAGATATCGATTTTGAGGTCGATTGGCCTTAAAACAAAGAAATTCAAAATGGCGGCCACTTTTTTCAATTCTGTCATTAGATCAGTCTTTTGTACCTAAAGGCCTGCCCAGATATCGATTTTGAGGTCGATTGGCCTTAAAACAAAGAAATTTAAAATGGCGGCCACTTTTTTCAATTCTAATATATTATTAAGATTTGCATACAATGGAAACCCAAAAATAAGCTAAAAAGAAACAACCTGTAGATGTTCAGTTTTCATACATTTTGCAGAAATCTGCCCGAGCGTGGATCCACGCTCCCAGCAGAGTTTGAACACTTTTTTTGAGCGTGGATCCACGCTCCCGGCACGCGAGGGCTTAAAATTCATTTGCATAGCATTTTGGGCAATAAGAATATTTTGTCAGCAACAACCAGACAGGTGTCATCAGCAAATTGGTATACAAAACCCTCACTAAATATGTTGAACATGTCGTGACTATACAGTAGATATTCAATTGGTGCAATTATTAGCCGTACCTTCTTCAGTGAGAACGAAATTGCTATAAGCATTATTAACTTTCTCTGATGATGATGTCTAGCAGCTGCGACATCTTCGGAATCCGTTTGGCAGTGATCAAGAGGCCTCCGCGACGCGACGTCCTCTCAGCACTCGCCTATGAAGATGACCTACATAATAGGTCGAAACTGGTCAGGGATTCTGACCAAGAATATGTGAGTGAAACCATTTTTTCTAGTAATGTAATATGTCTCTCGTAAGTTTTAATATTATTATTATTGATTTTTACTGTAGTTTGGCAGTTAAGGTGATAGTTTTCGATAAATCTAAGATAGGGCCTTATATACCACGTGAGATTTTTATATATAGAGTATCTTAGGGTGTCGTCGCAGGCTTTACTAAAATCATTGAATAAAGCAATCACATCTTTTTTTTTATTCAAGTGTGTATGAACTTCATTTGTAAATTTGCATAATAATTGTGATATATTTTTATTCTTCGAAATCCATGCTGATGGTCATGGATAATGTTATTATTGATCAAATATTTATTAATTTAATTTACTAAGTATCTTTCTATAATTTTATTAATACAGGAAAGTATGGTAATTGGTCTATAGTTATTTTTCATCACTACATAGTATAAAACAAAGTCGCTTCCCGCTGTCTGTGCCTATGTATGCTTAGATCTTTAAAACTACGCAACGGATTTTGATGCGTTTTTTTTTATAGATAGAGTGATTCAAGAAGAAGTTTTATATGTATAATTTATCCCGGGGAAATATAAAGCGGGACTTTTATCCTGGAAAAACTCCCATTCCCGCGGGCGAAGCCGCGAGCTGAAGTCTAGTATTCTTATGTGTTTTTATTATGTATTGGTCGGTTGACTGCCTCGGTAGCGTAGTTGTATTGCGCACGCGTTACGCGTACGATTTGCGCGCTGAGGTCCTGGGTTCGAATCCCGGGTCTGGCCAAAAAAACTGTAACTGGGTTTTCCATCCTATAAAATTACTCAGTCGCAGCTCGGAGTCAGGAATATGGTGGTGTGATACCCTTGTACCTCGGAAAGCACGTAAAGCCGTTAGTCCTGCGCCTGATCTCTCTCCGGTTATGTCGGATTGCCGTCTCATCGGACTATGAGAGTGAAGCAATAGCGAGTGCACCTGTGTATTGCGCACACACTTGTGCACTATAATATCTCCTGCGTACCTGGCTGATCTCCGTTGTCATGTTATCTGGCGCTGAGTATATGTTAAGTCTGCCCATCCACACTAGTTCAGTGTGGTGTACAAAGGTGACTGTGCTTGTCGAGGAGTGGATTGCCTTGTTGGTGTAGTTGTATAGCATGTCATTATCGACCGCTGCTTTCAGATCCTGGGTTCGAATCCCGGGTCGGGCAAAGTAATATTGAGTTTTTCTACTGTCAGCTCAGAGTCGGGAATTTGTACCCGAGGTAGCCATATGCTCGCCTACTATTACACCATAAGATGGAACACACACGGTATTAAAGTGAGTGTCCTGGTTGCACCTCTGCAACCATGCCTATCGCTTTAGGGATAAATAGGGTGATGTATGTTTTTAGAGGAGAAGGCCGGTTTCCAACACTCAGTGTAATAGTACTTAGATAATATACAATGGCAAGTTTTAGTATATTATTTTTGAGATACATAATAAGTGTACCTATATCATTTTGTTTTCCAGGTGCACTTTACCACTTTCCCAGTGCGCTTACTTTTAGATGGGAAAGTCATCAAAATGACGGGTATATGCAGTGGGCAAAAGTTCTTGGTGAAAATGTGTTGAAAAGGAGAATAATATATTTAAAAAATGTTCGATTACCCTACAGACACTTTGAGCCTAAGTATATATTACCCAATAGACATCTTACAAAAATCGAAGTCCCAGCATTGGATTTAGGTAAGCATATTTTCCATATTATTATGTACTTATGATAGGTAAGGTTAATATTTTGTGATTGATTTGGAAGTTTTTAGGTGAAAACAATTATGACGCACACACATTCTCACGCCTTTTATCCCCGAAGGCAGAGGCGCAACTAATGTACCCACTTTTTGCTGAGTGTATTCCGTCCCATGATATGATAGGGGCGAACCTATCGCCATATCGGGCAAAAATTCCAGACTCCGAGCTGATACTTAATTTAAAACTCAATATCACTTTTCCCGACCTGGAGAGCGAACCCAAGACCATCGCAGCTATACCGTAATACAATTGCGCCACCGAGGCAGTTAATTAACAATTCAAATTATTGGAAGCAATAATCGCCAGAAAATTATTGCATCTTGATATTACGCATACAACAAAACTAAAAACATGCATGCGATTACCTATTATTATATTAAAAAGGTTAAATTACTATTATAGGGTTACTATGCTGTACGAGTGTTTTAATGACAAAAATCCATCTGAATGGTTGCTCGCTACGCAAAGATAAGATGAATTGTATTTAGCTTAAGTGATTTGTGACAGATTGATATGTGCGACTTTCTTGGATAGTCCTTCTTAGGACTATTAGTATGTTAAAAATATACTCTTGTATATTTTTAACATACTATGATACTCATTTGATACCACTTTGTTGCATCCCTTTTCTCTTGGTTAGCCATAATCTGAGCTCACTTTAACGTCTGTGCTTGCGGCGGCGTCGAAGTACTGGTAGAATCTTTTAGTTTATTAAAAAATATTGGTAAAAATTATGTGTAAAAGTGCCCTTAGAGGCCTAATTATTGAATAAATGATTTTAATTTGAATATACGATTTTTTGTACGTGTTTCTATTCTCCATAGACTCACAAATATTTGGTATAGAGTAAGCTTGAACTATAAGAAACGACATAGGCAATATGCACCCTAAATAAAAATTTAATTGCATTCCAGAACAATGTGGAAACACTTGCTCAGTGTCTGAGGATGCCTCAATCTCGATTAACCATCCGATCGCTAATATTGTAAGTACGTATAATATTTCATTACTTATTATCCTTTTTATTCATATAAATGACAAAATGTCCAAGCTGGTTGCCTGATGGTAAATAAAACAACAACATAAACCACCGAAACTTTGAATTACGAATCACTGCGAGGTATTACACTGCTCTCGTCACTCTGAGACATTAATGTTATGTCACATATTATGGGTTACTACGTTATGTCTTAAAATGACCGATATTTACACATAACATATTACTACAGCTGTAACGGCCCACAAAATGGTACAGTACAAAAAAAGCTGTATATGCGAGAAATCCTGCTGCCTCGGTAGCGTAGTTGTATTACAGTACGACTGCAAAGCTGAGGTCTCGGGTTCGTTCCCCGGGTCGGGCAAAATGATATTGAGTTTTTCTATTCAGTATCAGCTCGGAGTCTGGAATTTGTGCCCAATATGGCGATAGGCTCGCCCCCTATCACATCATGGGACGGAATAAAGGCGAAAAGTGAGTGCACTAGTTGCGCCTCTGCCTACTCCTTCGGGGATAACAGGCGTGAGTGTATATGTATGTATATATGTGAGAAATCCTGTGCCCACAACAGTAGCAGCACTAAGAACAGCGATTTCACAAGAATGGAACAATATCCCGTAAGAGCGTTTAATGACCCTAATCAGATATATGCGGAACCGATTAGAATCTGTAATTAATGCACGTGGAAGCAATACACCTTATTAAAAGAAAAAAAACCTGTGCTTCATTTTTTTTAATTTAAATACGAATTTTTCAACAAACCAACCACAACCAAATTTTGTTCATTTATCGTTTTTGTTAAAAAAAAAATGATTGGTCCTTTCCATTATACAAACACACACTTATATGATATAATGGATAATAATACTTCATACTTGTTAGTTTAACCTGATACTATGCTGTTATGAAGTTAACGAACCAAACTATAGGTTTCAATTTAAATTTGTCTAAAAAGTTTGAATACTAGGTTAAAATGTTTATTTCAAAGGCGTCTTTAACATTGATGCAGTTTATGGGTCCGTCAGTGTATATGCATATGTAGGTATATCTTAAAATTCAATAAATCTTAAATTGCTTGAAAAGTATTGAATTCCCGATAGGGCTTCATGAAACAAAATCGATTGCTTTTGACCGAATCTACATGTTCTTAACGAGAATACGTCATATTAGCAGTCGCACTGTATATTGTACGTAAAGTCCAGATAATTTATTTTATTTGTTAGGCTTATTTTCTCATAACAATTTTTTTATTTTTTCAGATGGGGCTGAAATAAATAAAGAACACTCATGTAGTCTCACGAGCAAACTCAGATGAAACGCAGTTCACAACACTCAGGTTTATTCCAAAAAATATAAAGAAGTTACGCAGTGAAATCTGTATGTTACGTAAAAGAGGAAATTTATTTAAGCAACCAAACGGCTCTAAGAGAAAAAAATGGTGTTATGTACGCGCGTGAGAAGTTATACTTCTTTGGCATCATTAAATAATTTAATAATAGTATTCAGTATTAATTATGTTATATTAGGGGGGTCAAGGGTCGAAAATGGGTGTGGGGGTCTATTTATATGGGGGGTCAAGGGGGTTGAAATGTGTTTGCGGGGTCAAATTAGGTTAGGGTCAAGAGGGGTTAAAAATGTGTTTATTGGCAAGGGGGGATCAATTTGAGTTGGGGGGTCATGGAGGGTCAAATTTGGTTTGATTTTTCAGGGGGGTGAAGGGGTGTGGGGGTGTCAGGTGCACAGTACAGTAGACCCGCCACACTAGAAGCCCTACTCTATCCTCTAAGGTAAAGTTCCTTAACGTGAGGATATTAAGAACCTCCTTTATTGAAGTAGGGTATGTTAATAGTATTGAAACTAAATTACAGTGATGCGCGCACAGCCTGTGACTTTTGTGTTACTGTTAGTCTAAATGTGTTACATGATGCGCGCGCATCTTGAAATTTCACTTTTATCATTTTTTCATAATGCGACTAAAGAAGTATAACATCTAAAATCACAGATTTATTGTATAACCTGTGTTTTGAAGACACTACCTGTAATCATGAAAATTAACCATCCAAAATATGTTAGGCTTGTAGCAGAATATCTTATTCTAATATAGGTACTTATAGTAAAAACTCGTCTTAAAAGTACGATTACTGTTGACCCAATAGTTTCGTTGCAATAACTTAATTTAGTGATACCTAAAGAGGACTTTCAACATAACTCCATAAAAAAAATTAAAATGGATGATTTCGACCCGATTCGCTATTACCGTTTTTCAGTTGGTTTGCCTTTTATTTAATACCCTGTAATTCTTTTTTAAATTTATGTTGCAAGTGCCTTTTTTTGTGTAACTTACCTGCGCTTTAGCTTTTTGATTTGATTTTAATATAATTAATTTCGTATTTATTGTCTGTTGGAATTCGAACTCTATTTAAATTATTTCATCAATGCAATTTGTTAAAAAGGTAATATTATGTATATAACGCCGAAATTATTAAGCTTTTAATACGATCATTGTTCGAATACTACTTTTGTTCTGTGAATATTTACTTTAGATTACAAACTACTCTCTTATACACTTTGATTGACGACTAGTAGTAACACATGCCTATTGTGCTTTTTTATGTTTAATCCATAGCTTCATAGACCTGTTTAAAGCAGTTCTTAACATTATGATTTATAATCTGTCTTATAATTTGTTGTTAAATTAATTGTTAGATGCATTAAATATTTTTTACATCAAATTATTATAAATCAGCGCACATAAGAATGTGTTTTTGTTTTTTTGTTAATCTTTGTAGTTCTTTTTTCTGTGGATACAATGGGACTGTGAAATCGATCTAAATATATTTTTCTTTAAGTCAAAAACTTAAAGGTCATGTGGTTTGTTTCATGGATTAATTGGATTTACCTACGCAAAATATTGTTTTTCATATCAATAGACAATTAGTATAATTTGAATAGGAGGATATAGCATTTTAAAGATTTTTTCAGTCAATAAAGACGAATATAATTTTTATGGCCTCAAAAAATCATCTATACTTCGTTTTTTTTTCAATTTGTAATATTATGCAAGCATGTATAATTGTAGGTAGCTGTACTCAATTTGTTGTGTTTTTTGTAGTTTCTTATAGAATACACCGTGAGGCAATATTTAATAGCAGTTAAGTTCTTTTTTATGCACAAACTACTCACACATCTATTAAATATGTTTTATATGACTGCATATATTATATTATAACGTCGTATCTAATAACCACTTTCCAAAGAGTTGTTCTTCTTTTCTATTAATTTAGTTGAATTACTATGGTTAGTTGTTTTGTTTTTGTGGCTGCCTTGGTGGCGTAGTTGTATTTCGGAACGACTGCAGTGCTGAGGTCACGGGTTCGATTCCCAGGTCTAACAAAGTGGTATTGGGTTTTTCTACTCAGTATCAGTCCGGGAGTCCGGAAATGTGCCCTGTAAATGGCAATAAATCCGCCCCCTATCACGTGGGATCTAATATTGATGGCGAAATGTGGGTGTGATACAACTCGGCCTACCCCTGAAAAGGGAAAAAGGCGTAAACTGTACGTATGTAATTTAGTTTTAATATAGGCAACTATTAAACTCTCGACGCATTAATGCTGAATATATTCAGTATTTGCGTGACGCTCTAACAAATTCAACCTTATATTTATTACATATTATTACGATTAAAATAATTATGCAGAATTTGAGATGCCGATATTAGATATTTTTGGAATATGCTATTTTTATTGTAAACAACGGTTCATCCATTTGTGATAATCGGTGACAGTGAAACACCCTGATAAATGAAATAATAGTTTCGTTGTAATACGAGTAAATATTAATTTATTATTCTTATTCCCACCATTTGGAGGTATCCTGAATCATAAAAATTTGCTCCTCATCAAAATGTATATTACAATTAGATTTAGTATAACAAAAGTGTTCCAAATCCGTTAGTTTCAGCGAATTTTTTGCAGTGTTTAATAATGTTCATACTTATATCTAATAGATCAAAAGATAGTGCAATTATTTTAACGTTCTCACTTGATAATTAATTGTAGATTAATTATCGAGATCGGTTTGTTTTAAATAGATGGAATGTGTTAGTTATTATTAATCAGATTTAATTTTAACTTAAACTTCAATGTAATATTTATGTAAGCAGGTTAATCTGCCAAAAAAATAAAATTAAACACGATTATCTATGAGAGGAATTGCATATTTATATTATTACTTATTACTTTCTTTAATTATTGCTCGCGGCTCCGCCCGGTTGAACAAGTTTTTCCGGAATAAAAAGTAGTTTATGTTACTCGCTGATACCTAATGTAATGTAACGTAGCTTTGTATTGGTGAAAGAACTGTTAAAATCAGTCCAGTAGTTTTTGAGTTTATTCGTTACACACATACAATAATACAAATCTTTCCTCTTGATAATATTAGTATAAATTATTATAGCTAGTTAACAAGTTAACAAGCTATTCAATGTTATGTTGATACAATATTTATAGCTGCATAATTACATTATGAGACCAAATTGTTAATCTTTAATAGTCAACACGAAAATATTTTAAATTTCAAAATGTAATTTTATAATATTAGATGTAGTTATTGTAATAAGTGTTGTAAAATACTTCTTACTTTAAGTACGTACTTAAATCTTATTGTAATAAATCCATATTCTGATTATTAAGGTTTTACTAATTAGCCACCCTATAATTATTATCAGATATCAATAGTAAGTGATTGGTGATTGTTATGTACTGTTAAATAAGGGTCTAAAACATTACGTTGCAACGACAGATATTGAAATATTTGTGAAACAATGTTCTAGAGAATTAAGCTTACCGTCTTTATATGTACTTTTAGAACCCTTATGTTGCAGTATATTAACAATCACTACAAACTAAAACATTACACAATACATCGCACGCCCAGATCATTACTGAATTATCTCGAAAAATCTGTGAATCGTGTCTTTTGTGTTGTGTAAATCGGCAAATTTTGCCGATTTACATAAAAAACACGATTCACAGATTTCTTCGAGATAATTCAGTATTGATCTAGGCGTGCGATATTATAGTGCCACCTGCAGGATTTTTTTAGCGATAAAACGTCACCAGTGGCATCTAGTGTTTCGTATTGTTAACGTGCCGTAATTTGACAATTGACGATTGGCATAAAAAAGGAATGAGTGGGTTCTCTATTTCCGTAGTATTATAATGCTCTTTGGGCCGCTCCAAGCGAAATGTGCTCCAGTGACAGCTCGCAGGCTATTTATAGTCATTTGAGTAGTGACGTCACTTCTTTTCTTGAGTAGGGTAGAAATCTATAACTCGGCCTCTCCTGACAAGTGAACGTCCTCGTTCACTTCGATATTATGATTTGATGGACCCGCTGTAGGTTCGCAGTCATCGTCTTCTACAGCTAGAACATTAAAATGAGCAATCATATATGCGATCTGTATGAGATTATTGTTCGGAAGGTAATGATACTCTAAACGCTATCTTATAAGAAAGCTCAATCATTCTTCGCAATAATTAGCGTGCACTCTAATTATTGCATGAATTGTCTCAAATAAGCACCACTTCATACAGCCTCAAACAACCATTACATTCACGCATCACACAAATGTCAGAGCTCCGGAATTCTCTGACACTCATAAAATCGCCATTCACTGACCGTTATTTTCAAATAAAACGAATCTTTCAAATATAAAATTAATAAATGGAACTCAAAATTAAAACATAAAAACAAAATAACTTTTTGAAAATATCGGTCCAACCTAGCATATAACCATGCTAGAAACCAGTGTGAGATGGAATCCCAACACTGAACCAGCGGAGCACACACCGAGCTCTACGCTGCCCAATGCCTATAAATATAGACACTGAAATAACCAGTGAACAAACCTCACTGAACCAGTGAATAAACCTCACTGAACCAGTGACGATAAATATCGACACTGAAGTAACCAGCGGAGCACACACTGAGCTCTACGCTGCCCAATGTCTATAAATATAGACACTGAAATAACCAGTGAACAAACCTCACTGAACCAGTGAATAAACCTCACTGAACCAGTGACGATAAATATCGACACTGAAGTAACCAGCGGAGCACACACTGAGCTCTACGCTGCCCAATGTCTATAAAAGACACTGAAATAACCAGTGAACAAACCTCACTGAACCAGTGAATAAACCTCACTGAACCAGTGACGATAAATATCGACACTGAAGTAACCAGCGGAGCACACACTGAGCTCTACGCTGCCCAATGTCTATAAACATAGACACTGAAATAACCAGTGAACAAACCTCACTGAACCAGTGACGATAAATATCGACACTGAAGTAACCAGCGGAGCACACACTGAGCTCTACGCTGCCCAATGTCTATAAACATAGACACTGAAATAACCAGTGAACAAACCTCACTGAACCAGTGCCGATAAATATCGACACTGAAGTAATCAGTCAATTTTAATACTGCAAAATATTTTAAACTGTTTAGAACTCATAACCAAAAATACGGCACATGCTTCAGGAGACTATTCTCCTCTCCAAAGTATCATATTTGTACCAACAGCCTGGTTAACTTTTCCGTATAATACACTTAACCACTGTAGTTTCTAGCGACCATCTGGCAATACACTAATAACTCGATATGAGCCACGCATGCCCGAATCCAGTTTGCCCATGATTTGCGACCTCTTAATTACAAAGATATTGTCGCGAAGGCCCGAACTCCTCATAATCTTTCCTTCTTTGTTGACGTAATTATCTTGCCTTTGCTTGTTCATCTGTAGTAATTCAGAGGCATGTTGTTTTCGTAACTTCATTAAAGCCTCTCTTCATTGTGTATTACTTAATGCCACGTCTCTAACTAGTGACCTTATAACAGGCGTCACTGCAGCCACTCCTATGAGCAACTGTAATTGAATACAAGTTGCATTTTACCTTATGTGTCGGACCACTTCTAATCTTTATTTTCTGCTTCTATACGCATCATATTCAATACAGTGCGACAATTGCGCACTGCTTGATCATATTCGGTATGCATTTCAGGATTTATTTTTTTTTACACGCCATCACAGGAACAAATAAAACCTCAATACACCCGAGTGCAAGAATCTTCCTTGCGGAGCTATTAACTTGCTATGGGCCGTCCCAAAATTCACAGTTCTCAAACGACCATTGATGATCTGTAGAAGCTGCTCAATAGTTGCACTGTACACCGCCCTTCAACCGGAACAAACATGTCATACGCGGTACGACCAGTAATAACTTCCAACTTCTGATACGCATCATAAAATGCGTCTGCCAGGCCAACACCATCCACGACATTCCGTACTGCCTGAAGCACACTGTTACGCGCTAGTGCGCACAGTCTGGAGAGCATCACTGGCAATTGATCTCCTGGTCCTGCAAGCAAATAAGAACAGCAACACACTAATTATGTTAGCAAATAATTAGACAGAATTGTTTGTAACAACATATCGGTCCTATATTATTAGAACCAAGTTACGAACTAATAAACTCATGTCTAGACATGCTGCAGTCATGCCGAAACATGTTTAAAATAAACAACAACAACAAAAACGCAACGCAATACTGTCGGACCCTTAATGGAACCGCTATATAGCCCCATCATAGCTCCCCGTTAGGCAGAACTATGATGTTGAAACACACAATGGTGACGGAACCTTACAGGAACCGATATACGCCCCACCAAAAGCCCACGTTTGGCAGAACTATGATGTCGGAAACATTCGTGCTGCCTGAAGTGCGCCGTTGGGCACTGCTCTGCATTGCGAAGACAGTCCACACACACTGTATCGATCTCCAATTCCTGCAATCATAAGGGCCACAACAGCAATACACCGTTCGGCCTATTCTGACCTTAAATAAAATCTGGCGTTAAACTTTCTGAACAGCCATCTCATTACTACAACAAGTGAATCCACCTGCGAAGTGGTTTCAGCAGAATCTCCAGTTACCACTACGAGATCCCAATATTTGAGAATGTTACGGAGAAAATGGTTACGGGTAATACGATACCAAACATCCTCTATCATCGCAGTAAACGTCAGATCCTCCAAGGATCCCATAGAGGCTCTTCAGTAGTCACGCTTTACGAAGTCTTTTAAGGCTGGAAACATCGAGCAAGTTCTCCCTGCAAAGAACTTCAGTCCCTGCAATCAAAAATATCACAACAGCATCAAACGGTTCACTCTACCTTGGCCTTTAATCAAATGTCGCATTAAACTTTGATTAGGAAATTCAGTAGTCATCTTAACATGAAGACAACGTCAAGATTATCGTATGTCTTGCTCTTAATCCCAAAATTTTAAACAGTGGAGTGCTGCGATTCGAAATTTAACCAAGGGAGGCAAACAATCCTTCAGACCGAACACTATGCACCCAGATCACTTGTCAACCAAGGCCATGTACAGTCTTTGTTTACTACAACAGATAGTTTTCTCAAAGTCCTTAATTTTAAGGACGGCTCTGTACCAACAATAATCACGAATTGCTCGTTAATCCATGTCTGTACATGCCCTGATAAACAAGATCTCAATATTTTGTAAAGGTTACCAAAAATAAAGGAAATCACATAATTTAAACTAAGGTAGGACTTCCCTTTAAGGAATCTTTGTGCTAAGTAGTATCATCCATTAAAACTAAAGTTTTACCCATTGGCCCATGTACAATATTTTTTAGTTAAACTGCAATTTAACGGAAATATTTGAAACCCATAAGTATTCAACTCAAAAGTCAAATATCACTGCCATTATATCTGGTCAGCATTCTCACACATCCCCTATGCGAATTACACATGAAAATGGCTATACTTTTCTTTTTACACTATACGGTACTTGACTTATATCCACAAATTGATTATTACGTCCAAAATCTAGGTACATGACTAGTAAACAAAATCCCCAATATTTTTAGAGATCACCAGAAATAATAAAGGAAACCATAACCTTCAAATATGGATTATGGGTCATACGATACCAAACTTCCTTTACACTCATCGATGATCATTCTCTGTGCTGGAGCAGTTTGCTTCAACCGCCAGTTGCCACCCGCGCAGTCACTTTACCCAGGACGCCACTGTGACACCATAAGCAGCACATCTACCGGAATACTTGCACACCAACAGGAACGTTTCAACACCAAAAACAATGCTTGAGCACGAACAGTTCAGTCGTGGTACACGGACACACTTGTTCATTCGAAGTCGTATACACATGACGTCAAAAATGACACGATGGTTATGTTTCACACTTGTCCACTTTTATTCACGTTGTAGTCTGGTTCTTATCCTGATATTACCAGCGCAATGTCATTCTTCACGTAAATTGCGGGTAGTCCAATATCTCCATCGTACCATTTGTATTCCACATGGCGTATACGGTAAACAATTCGCATTTGTGGCGGTCGAGCCTCCAGGCTTCGTCTAGTTGACCTTTGGGGTGGAGGCATCTCTTCCATAACTTTTTAGGTTTAAATTTAATCAAACAAAAATTATCATATGAACCGCAGCAGAAATGATCGGCATACAAAGCGTAAGCCAATCCCACTTCTGAATTTATAGATCAATAAATTAATTATTTAAAAAAAATACAAAATGATTGCTAAAATAACGAAATTTTACAATTCAATTAATAATTCAATTTATAATGCAATTAATAATCACTTTATTATTATTTTTACTAATAAACGATAAATTCCGGAGACCAACTTCACAGTACGGCCGCTCCAAGCGAAATGTGCTCCAGTGACAGCTCGCAGGCTATTTATAGTCATTTGAGTAGTGACGTCACTTCTTTTCTTGAGTAGGGTAGAAATCTATAACTCTATATTCATTTGCAAAGCTAAGCTATAATACTTACGATTTTTGTATTTCCGTAATTCATGCGCGCGCAATGTAAAGCGTACAAAAAACTGGGTAGGGTACAAACTACAAAGCAAACGCCGACAAGGCGGCGGGCGCCGCGCTCGCGCCGGCACCGGCTGTGCGCGGTCGTTAACCCGTCAGCTGATGTACGTGTTTCATTACGATTTTTTTGAAATATTGACCTTTTTTACTATGTTTTTCAGAATAATAGTTTGATTATACGTGAAGCTGTACAGAAATTTGAGAAAATCCTACCAAAATTGTAACAATGCGATCGCGATTTTTTTAGTGCCATTACGTCAGGAATCACCAATACTATCACCTGTATTCGTTTCCGAGAACGTTTCCCTTCCACCCGGTATATTATACTCTTTGTTACCTAGTGTAGGATATTAAAATTACCCTTCCTTGCTACCACTTGCTTGCTACGCTGTACCTAGTCAGATAAAAACCAAGCTATTTGAAATATCTTAATTTCATAAATAATGTAAATCTTTGTACACACACATACATACACTCGTGCCTTTTATCCTCGAAGGGGCAGGCTAACCTATATTCGTTGCTGTATTGTTCGAGGTAGGCAGAGGCGCATCCTGTGCACCCACTTTTCGCCGTGTGTATTTCGTCCTTAGTCCAATTATGTGTTAGGGGGCAACACTATCGCCATATGGGGCACAGTTTTTAGACTCCGAGCAGACACTGAGTAAAAAACCCAATATCACCTTGTCTGACCTGAGGATCCAATCCGAGACCAGTCGAACTGTAATACAACTACGCCACTGAGGTAGGGTTTCGCCATTCATTTGCCAATTATGCAGTGTTTATCAGTACTAATTTCGACTGGGATTAGTGTAATAATAGCATTTTTTCAAAGATATAATTAAACATATAATTTCCTTTATTGCACCATTCATTAGATAATAGTTTAAAACTAACTTGATAGTTAGAAATAAATTAACACATTATGGAAAATATGCAGATACAGGGGTAGGACGATAAGTACTGGGCCGTGAAGGTTTCTTCTCTTTATAGTTGACTTTAGGAAGATTTGTATTCATATTTTCTTTTCCTTTAGGCAATTGTGTTTCTCCCGATTTTTCTTTAGTACCTGCCATAAAGAGAAAATTCTTTTTTTTTTTTTTTTTTTATTCGGGCACGGCAAAGTGACTGCACCTCACCTGATGGTAAGCGCGATGCAGTCCAGATAGAGTATCGAATGGCAGCAGATAGTTATCTCATGCCATTCGACACAATCATGCCGGCCTACTGAGCTGCTTCTTCACGCTACGGCGGAAGGACCCAGGATTATAGGAAGGAGGGAACACGTGCGCCGGCAAACTATTCCAAAGCTTGATGGTGCGGCAAATAAAAGAATTGGCGAACCTATTGGTTCGGGCCGAGATGGTTTTAACCATCAAGCTGTGGCTTCGGTTGCCGGCACGCGTGGTTCTGCTGAGGAAAGGAGAGGAGGGGATCAGATTAAACAACTCTTCAGAGCATTCGCCATGATACAGACGGTAGAACACGCTTAGAGAAGCGACATCCCTCCGCAATTGTAGCGACTCCAAGTTGCTCGTTACGTCTGCATCATCCACAATGCGGATGGCCCGCCGCTGCAATCCATCCAAGGCATCGAGCAAGTATTGGGCGGAACCGTCCCAGAGGTGCGAACAGTATTCCATACCCGGCCGTACCTGTGCTTTATACAAGCGGAAGATTTGACCGGGCGTGAAGAACCGACGCACCTTGTTCAGGATTCCAACCCAACGTGATGTGGCAGATATAACGCCTTCGATGTGATTCCTTGGATTCAGATCACAGCGGATATCCATACCAAGGATATTCAGGTCATTCCGCATTAAGAGTGGAACACCCTGAAGATTGGGGAGAGGAGAAAACGGGGATCTTTTGCACGTGAACGCACACACCTGCGTTTTCTTGGCATTGAACTCAACCAGGTTCATGGAACCCCACGTGGAAATGAGATCCAGAGTCCGGTTGAGCTCAATGACAAGATCATTGCGCCTCCTCACAGTGTCCACCCGCAAACCAGGGGGCTCATGGTAGTATCGCCCGTGAACCGTGCTGTCGTCTGCATAACAATGAATGTTGCCAAGCGATAACAAATCATTGATATGCAGAAGAAACAGGGTGGGCGACAGCACCGAGCCCTGTGGAACCCCGGCATTTACTGACATGAGCTTCGAAGCGTGCCCATCAACGACGACACGTATTCTACGCTCATGCAGAAAGCCAGAAATCCACGCACACAGGTTGTCGGGCAAACCATATGCCGGAAGCTTGGAAAGGAGACCACGGTGCCAGACCCTATCAAAAGCCTTAGCTATGTCGAGGCTCACAGCTAGAGCCTCGCCATGCCTATCAATCGCCTCCCCCCAGCGATGCATGACGTACGCTAGAAGGTCACCCGTTGATCGGTTCTGACGAAATCCGTATTGTCTGTCGCCGATCAACGAGTGATTCTCCAGGTAGCGGGTCAAGTGCGAGTTTATTAGCCGCTCCATGACTTTGCATAGCACTGAGGTTATAGCGATTGGGCGGTAATTGGTAGGGTCAGTCCGATCACCTTTTTTGGGGATCGGTTGCACATTGGCCTCCCTCCAAGATTCAGGCACTATACCTGAGAGGTAGGACGCACGGTAGAGGCGTGTCAGTGCAGGAGACAACTCCGCTGCAGATCTTCTCAATACCACCGCCGGTATACCGTCCGGACCACTGGCTTTCCGAACGTCGAGAGACCGCAGCTCACGCCGCACATCGCACTGTCTGAAGCGAATATCAGGCATTGTGAATCCGCAATCAGACAGCGCCGGCGGCGGCTGTGAGCCACAGTCTTCGAGCCGGGAGTTAGCCGCAAAGAGATTTGCCAATAGAGTGGCTTTCTCCTGCGGCTTGTGTGCCAGTGATCCATCTGGATACCTTAGCGGCGGCAGTGAGGGACGGCAGAAGTTAGACTGGACGGCCTTGGCCAGACTCCAATAAGCACGGGTGCTCGTCGGATGGTTGGCCAAAGCACGCCCAATCCTACATATCCGCGCGGCATCCGATCTAACATAGGCCTTCTTGCAGGCCTTGGCGGCACGGTTATGGCTGCTTTGAGGGAATCAATATTAGGATCCTTCATTGCGCGACCCCTGATCCAAGCGCGATACGCCGCCTGTTTTTGACCAACAGCATCGGCGCAAGCGCGATTAAACCAGGAGCGTCCACGGCCCTTACTTGCGACCTCAGAGGAAGGAATGTAATATTCCATTCCTAACCTGACCTCGCCAGCAATAGCGTCGGCACTCGCCGAAGGATCTTTTCCCTCGAAACAACGTTGCCGCCAAGGGATGGATGCGAAATATTCTCGCATACCATCCCAATCTGCCGACGAGTAATGCCAGACCCTTCGCTTAACCTGCACAGGACGTGGAGGTGAAGCGAAAGGTATTGACGTCCCAACCAGGCAGTGATCAGAAGTGCCCAGAGGGGCACTAACGGTCACTCGATACCCGGTCGGGTGACTCGTCAGTAGAAGGTCCAGCAGTGAAGGCGCATGACTCGCCACATCCGGGATCCTGGTAGGCTGGCTCACCAGTTGTGTCAAGTCATGTGTCAGAGCGAATGCATGGGCAGCTCTGCCAGCATTATCAGTCCTGGAGGATCCCAGCCACAACTCATGGTGCGCGTTGAAATCCCCCAAAACCACCATCTCCGCTGACGGAAACTGCACCTGCGCGTCATCCGCCGCCAGGCTGAGGTACCTGAACAGCCGAGTCGTCTCATCGTCCCCGTGGTGAGACCTGTAAAGGCACACGTAGATACGGCTCAAGGAGCCAAAATCCACGTGCACCCACAAAGTGGAAAAGGAAGGGTCCTCCATGCAGCGCAGACGGCGACAACAGACGTCCGATCGAACATACAAACATACCCCGGCCTTTGGCTTGAAGTTTTCTTCAAGCGAATAGCCGGGGTACAGCAGGTATGAATTATCGTCCGGACGGCGAATCTGTGTCTCCGTCAAGAAGAGCAAAGCAGGCCGGGCCGTCTCAAGATGGTGGTGGACGGCATTGAGGTTGGTATGGAGTCCGCGGATGTTGGCGAACTCCATAGTGAAAGCGGTGGTGGGGTTGTGCACCGCTGTAGGACCTGCTTTCTTTGTAGGCACTGTCATGAAGGGGGATGGGATGCGTGAAGAAGCATCGGGAAGCCTGTAAATGGGCACTCAGTGGGCCGAACGGGCACCAGAACACGAGAGCCAGGAATAGGTGAACTGATCCGCCGGACGGAAGGGCCCCCGTACCCTCCCGGGATGGGCCGCCGGGACCCCACATCCGGTCACCAACCGGCACGACGGACCCACCCAAGATTATGCGCGGCATGGTGAGGCAGCCTCTCGAGGTGGTTAGTCTCGATTGGGCCCCTGTACTATACCGCGGGCGGCCAGCGGGTCAACCGTTTCTACAGGTCTCCCTGGCCGGCGGATCAATACGCCTTCCCCGACTGTGATCCGGAATTACCCACACGGAACAACCTCATACCCAATTACAGGCGCCCCGAGAAACCGGGAGAGCGTAGGCTGATCCCGTAACGCGGCCCCCTTGCGGGGGTCACTATGGCGGTCTTTTCGCCGTGAGCACGGTGGTCGCTACCCGGGCGGATGCAAGCATCCTACCACCACGGACTGTGTCACTCATTTGGCACTACCCAGGGGTCACGTGTAGGGAAACTAGAGTATGAGCCTACGGACGCGAGTGACATTAACCCCCAAATCCCCCCAATCCCCAATTCATCGCAATCAAGCTCATGTAACATAGAAATACCATGAAGGTCTATCTGAATGTTTAAAAGGGTGACATATCAGGATATTTCAATATTATTTTTTAAGACAATGTCTGCCTTTTAAAATTGTATATAGGCATTTTTTGTCTTTAGGACTAAAAACATTATTGATGAAAATATTTGAGACCTATACCTTTACTACTGTGGCTGCTACTCACAGCAGGTTGAAGATATTTCGGGTCTAATCCAACTTTTGTATTTTGATCCAATGTTTGAGGTCCTGGACTGTCATTTATACTTGATCTAAAAACAAAATAGATATCATTGTACTTTTGTAGTGTATTACAGTATTTTACTATAGCATGTTAATAACATAATTCAAAAGAGATCTCAAGTTAGTAACATCATCCTTAATTAATGATTGAAGGGTGATTTTACACTTCAGGAGAAACTTCAATGATTATTTAGAACGATCGTAATTAATTTCAAACCAGCCATAAACATAAGCGTGTGCTGTGTGTATGATACATCAATGAGCTCTGTGCCTTCCTATCACGTGTCAGGCGATCTTAATATCAGTCACGGACTTTATAGTTTCTATTACAACACACTATCATAATTAAATGTCTCTAGTGAGAAAATAGAGGATGTAGACAAAGCAAGCTTGATATGCCTTAAAGGCCTGATAAAATGTTCTTGCATATAAATAAGTAATTAGTAGTATCTAAGTGAACTTACAACTTCGATGTTGCATAAAAATCAATAGATTCATCACTTGTTAGAGTAGTGTGGTTATGTCTGTCCATGACATATGGTGTAGAACTGCTTGCACTAGGAGTGTTGTGTTTACTTTTACTCTGTAGCGTCACTGGTGGAGAATGATCTTCCAATTTTTTGTGTAACCATTGTATAACTGTTTAAAGAAAAAAAAATACAAATTGAAATGTTAAATAATAATTAAACAGTTAAGTAATATTTTGTACTTGAGTTATGAAATAAAACCTATAAAACCCAACCCATATTATTATTTTTGATTGTCTCATCTCTATCTTGAAGTGTTTTTTCATTAGATTCATTTTTCTTTCTGATATCATCTAGTTCTTTCATGAGCTTATCAATATTATGATTTGAACTTGTTATGTGTGATTTTAATTCTTCTATTTCTCTGGCATTGTTCTCTATGACTTTTTCTTGTTCTAATGCTATTGCTGTACGGCATAATAGCTGGAAAAATATATTATGTAAAACCATATAAAAAGATCATTCAGGTTACAAAACATCATTACACATACATTTATGTAAATTTAACTTTACCTTTTCTTTCATTTCAATGAGATCAGCATTTTGTTTGGAAATTATCTGATTAGCTTTTAACAGCTGTTCAGATGTCGATTGGAATGCATTATTGTTTTTATTAACAAGAGATTCACTAAGGGCTAATTTCTCCTCCAAGGTTGACTGAAATTAGTAAATTTGCTTTTAATATTATACCAAAGTCATGAACGGTTTTAATAGAATGAATAAAGATAATCATGATGTGTCCTGTCCTACAATTAAAGGTAAAGTGGTTGTTTATTAATTTTAAAGGCGACGCTTGCACCCATCGTACACGTAACGTATGCATCGTAGGCGTGCCGAGCTTTAATTTAATAGGCGGCACTTTTAAGGTGGCGACAAAATGCATAGTGCATACTATTTTTTTATTGCATTGAATAACGAGACAAGCATGCCGTTCGCCTGACGGTAAGTGATAAAACCATCCATAAACAGTAGCAACACCATCCAGCACTTTGACTTACAAAGTATTGTGTGGCATTCCACTGCGCTCGTCATACTGAAACATAAGATGTTAAGTCTTATTATGTCCAGTAATTACGCTGGCTACAATGACCTTCAAACCGAAATACAACAGTGCATGCACACTGCTGCTTGGCGGTAGAAATGGACATTGCAGTGTTATCTACCCAGATGGACTCTTACATATGAGAGACCTACCACCAGTAAATATTTATTGCAATACCCTTTTTCGCCTGGTGCCTATGGATGCTGTCACTGGTTAGCAGCAAAATACAATGTCTCTTAGTTGCAAATATTTTAATGACTTACTTTCTCTTTCCTCAACACTTGTATTGTGTTATTTAATTCTTTAATTGTATCGCCATTTTCTTTGACGACCTGTAACAAAGTATTTCTTTTTGTTATTTGTGGCCTAAATCAATAAACTATCCCAACCCTTATCCACAGCCTGAGTAATAAAATGGATCAATATATATTTAATATTATAAATGAGTAAGTAACTCTGTCTATATGTCTGTTAAGCTTTCACAGCTAAAATATTGAACTTGTTTTGAGAAAATTTAGTTTGAAGTAAACTTGAACTATAAGAAAGGATATAGGCTCGTTTTTATTCTGGAAAAGTACATAGTATGACATTTATCTTGGTAAATTTTGTCACCCAGAACTGCAAATAAAAGCTAGAAGAAATAAATTTGTTTATCATACTCTACAAACAGTTAACTTATACATATTCATTTGTTTTTATGGGAGATAATGATGTATCACTATCATAAACAATCGGTGATAGCCTTTGGGATTGTTTATTATTTTCGGTCATAAGCCTATATACTGATGATCTGACATCATCATCATCATCATCATCATCATCATCATCATCATCATCATCATCAGCCTTTATGAGTCCACTGCTGGACATAGGCCTCCCCTAATGAGCGCCATAGCGCCCTGTCTTCAGCTTGCCGCATCCAGCATCTGCCTGCAGTCTTTCGCAGATTGTCATCCCACCTGGCCAGAGGGCGTCCTACACTACGTTTTAACACGTTTACCCCAGCGGTTACACACGTTTACACCCGATCTGACATACCTTTTCCAAATAAACACATCTAGAACTCTGTTGATTGTATTCTTTCTCCTTTTCTGATACTTCACGATCTAATGATGCATTCTTAGCTTTTAATGTTGCCACTTCAATGTGTGTCTTTTGGACTTCTTTCTCTATCAAGTTTAATCTCTGAGTTTTTTCACTGAAATAGTGATATAAAACGTTACTGAAGGTGTTTTGCCACCTATTCTACAATGGTTTGCACATTACAGAAATAGTTCACTAGAAGGCTATCAATTCATTAAATACTAATATTGAAGAGGTATGAGCTCAGCAGTAGAATAACTGCACTATAATAATTATTACTAAAAAAGTATTCTATACAAATCGAATTCAAATAAATCATTATAATACCCCAATTGATTCTCCAACTGTGTCACATTTTCCTTTAATTGTTTACAAATTGAATTCATTTCGTCAATCTGTTTATCTTTTCTACATAAATTTTCTTGAGAAACTGCTAGTTGCGCTTTCATATTCATGTCTGTGTTTTTTTGCCATTGCTGTCTTTCCTAAAATACGGAAGACATTAAAGTGTTTTTATCATCCATAAATAAATTAAATAAGAAGCATATAGTAGTTAAAAAAGATATAATTCTACCAAGATAATAAATTTACCTGTGCCAGTCTCTCTCTTTCTTGGTCTAAGTTTTTTTGGTATTCTGCCTCTCGTCTCATTTTATCCTCTTCCATTTTTGACACAACATGTGTCAAGTCATGTATTTTTCTATCCATATTCAGACATTTATCGTTCCACAAAGCTTCATTGCTCATTGCTGAACTTTTAACAGTACTCAGAGATTTCTGTCATATAAAATTTCCACATTAGGATAAGTTCTGATCACAGGGATAACAAAATATTACAAAACTATTATTATAATGTTACAAATTACACCAAAAAAGCCTAGTGAAAACACTATAGAATTTAAAATCTGCTTACCTTTAAATGATTGATTGTTTCAGCCATATGCCTCTTAATATCCCCATCTGTAGCTGGGCTAGTTTTCAGTGACAAATGAACAAGTCGTTTGAATTCATTGTGTTCTATTACTTCAAGATACAACTGAACTGGATTAGTCTGTTGCATTATTAAAAACCTAAAATGTGCACAGTATTAAGACATATCAGTTTATTCAACATAGCAAAGTTTAAAATGTTAATAAAACAGTATTTTAAAATATGTTTTTGCTTTTCTGCATATCAATCTCTATCCTAATAATGCACATTACTACGTTTAATTTAGAATTGCTGTATAATTGAATGAATCCAGGAACCCAGGACCTCAGGGCAGTGATAATGGTCGTACCCCATACACCATACAACTACACTACCGACACAGTTAAATGCTGAATAACTTTCTTAAAACTGTAAGAAAAATGTGAGATTAGAATGGAACTTACATGTTATTAGAAGCACATTGTTGTAGAAGCCTCACCACCTGTGCTGGGAAGTTGTCAAAATCTACCAGAAGTCCTTGCTGTTTCTTCAAATCCTCATAGTCCATACGAGTTATACTTAACACACATAAAAATGTGGGGTCCTCATCGTCCGACAGTGATAGTTTCTAAAAAAGTAACCAATTAACTATGTAACATACAGTACTTTTCAATTTATTTTAAAACATGGCTTAATACTTTGTGCTAGTCATTTCAACAATGAAAAAAAAGATCTGTCTGTGTAAGGATTATCACACACACAAAAAATCACTGGGGCACCTCCTCTTGGCTGTTACATCCACCACAATATAACAGTATTCAGAACATAAATAATATGACGAATAATTTTGAAATTCTATTATCTTAAGAATCGTAAGCGTTCTATTTTGGTTAAAAACTCGCCAATACGCAAAGATATAGTAACATTGTTTTTAAAACCTGATATATGAACTAAGTTATAAGCAAGCAACAAACCAAACTATCGTTTTCAAAAACTTTATCGACTGTCACTGTAATATCTCTCTTGCAATCTTCAAACCCTCGTTTAAAGGTCACATAATATTTTCCTTTATGAAATGTTTTATAACTCATTATAAAAGCTTCGATGGCTTTTCTTTTTTATTTAAAAATGATTCCGAAAATAAATAGGTAACGAATAGTGTTGGGTAGGTAGGACATACAAGAGGCGGTACATTTGTCCCGTACATGACGTCAAAATGTAAGAGCGGCTCAACATTTTTTGTTGTACTACTTCAAATTTCATGTCGCGGTAGTCGCGAAGTCGTGTTACTCACTATCTATTTTAGTAAAACTCTAAGACAGGGATAGAGAGGGAGCGAAAGGCATGCTACGAAATACAATAGTATGTATTCTTCTTAATTTATTAATTCTTCAATGAAAATATGTCATATTTGTACTCGTTACTTAAAATCCCAGATGTGGAAGACCATACACCTTCCCTGCTGGACCTTCTGCTGACCTCACATCCGGACGGTTATCAGATCAGGACCGATGCCCCTCTGGGATCGTCCGACCACTGTCTGATAAGGAGTACGGTGCCACTCATGTGCCCGATTCGGCCGCAATTTGCAGGCTGTCGCCGTGTGTGGCACTATAGGTCAGCAGACTGGGATGGGATGCGATCATTCTTTGCGTCCTACCCTTGGGGGCGGGTTTGCTTCACGCTGGATGATCCTGACACCGCTGCCGACTCTGTTGCCGATGTGGTGCTTCAAGGAATGGAACATTTTATTCATTCCTCTGTTGTGCCCGTTGGTGGCAGATCCCAGCCCTGGTTTAGTCGCTCCTGCAAAGTGGCAAATCGACGTAAGCAGGCATGCTACAAGACTTGGGCAGATGCGGTGGCAGCTCAGGATGTAAATTCCAGCGTTAGAAAAAAGGAGTATAACTTCGCCTCGAGGTCCTTCAAAAGAGTTATTGCCGGGTCGCTCGGCCGGTGATCTTCTTGTGTACTTAACACATAGATGGGCGAAGGTGATCGAGAGTAGGGGGGAGGCACTGGCCGTTAATTTGGACGCAGCGAAGGTCTTTGATCGAGTTTGGCACAAAGCGCTTCTTGCGAAGCTTCCCTGCTATGGGCTTCCCGAGAAATTGTGCAAACGGGTAGCCAGCTTTCTAGCGGACCGGAGCATCAAAGTCGGTGTCGACGGTGCATGCTCGGATCTCAAGTCTGTGAACGCTGGTGTCCCAATAGGCTGTGTGCTATCGCCCACGCTATTTCTTTTGCATGTCAATGATATGCTGCAATTTGGCAGTATACATTGCTACGCAGATGATAGCACGGGTGATGCTTTGTATACCAGCCGAGCCAACATCCCTCGGGAAAATGTCGAAGAGTGCCGAAACAAACTTTTGTCTGAAGTCGAGACCTTACTGTCCGGAGTCTTGGATTGGGGCCAGTACAACTTGGTTCAATTCAACCCCACAAAGACGCAAGTTTGTGCGTTTACCGCAAAAAAACGCCATTTGTCGTATCGCCACAATTACAAGGCACTCCTCTAACTGCCTCAGCCAGTATCGGAATTCTTGATATCGACATGTCGAGTAAGATTCAGTTCCGCGGTCCCCTTTAGGGTAAGGCCAAATTAACCTCAAAGAAGCTTGGTGTGCTCAACAGATCGAAGCGATATTGCACGTCGGGCCATCACCTGCAACTTTATAAGGCGCAGGTGCGGCTTCACATGGAATATTGTTTCCATCTTTGGGCAGGGGCTCCCCAGTACCAGCTTCTCTCTCTTGATCATGTTCAACGTCGGGCAGCTCGTATCGTTGACGACCGTATTCTTTCCGATCGGCTTGATCCTTTGGCTTTGCGTAGAGATGTATGCATCGCTCTGCATTTACCACGGGGAGTGCTCTGAAGAATTGTTCGGACTTATCCCTGCTGCTTTCCATCACCGTACAACGCGGCAGAACTCCAAATTCCATCCACATCACCTCGGAGGTTGGCAATCCACCACTGTACGTTTCAGCCGACATTTTTTACCACGTACAACTAAACTATGGAACCAATTGCCACCAGCAGCATTTCCGGACAGAAACGACCTGGCGACCTTAAAAAAAAGAGCGTATTCCCACCTAAAAGGCCGGCAACGCATCTCTGTACCCCCTGGTATTGCAGATGTTCATGGTATTTTTTTTTAGGTGACAAAAGGAGAATTTGTAACCAGTACTGCTACTTATACGTCCTTGCTAATCTATGGTGTTATATTGGTTCAGTGATTCTTGGTTCAGTGAGATCAACAACAAAAAAAATATTATTAGTAAAGAATGATGGCAAGTTCCATACAACGTTTTACCTGATATCAATTTGGCGCGTCTTGGAATGAAAAAATGTTAGAACGATAGAATATACTTATCCTGAACCCAATCAAAAAGATTTTTTTTATTTGGAAGCCACAAAAAAAAGTTATGAGTTATTTAACATTTTCATAGAGAGTTTTGGCGGGAACTTTAAAGTGACATGAGGTGCTCTTGTTTTAATTCATTATTTTGGTGATACTTAGTGTTATATTGCATAATTATGGAGGTATATTATCCAATATAATTCTATTAAAGGGCTCAAATGAAATGAATTGAATTAACTGTGCCAATCAAGTGTTTTTTCGTTGCCGCCAAAATTGCTCGATAAAGTCTTGGTAAGGTAGCCACTGCTTTACTACGACATAGTACATAGTAAAAAAAAAGAAACAAAAATATCACATAAGACGAGGCTGTATGGGTTTGAACCTTTTCATCATCATAAGCCTGTTGCAGTCCGCCGCTGGACATAGGCCTCTCCCAAGATACGCCACAGAACCCGGTCTGCTGCTTTATGCATCCAGTTGCTTGAACTCTTTGCCTTCCCAATAAAAAGGGAAAATTAAAACAAAAGTCATAGTCATAGTTTAGGTTACTTATCTGTCAATGAGATATGATAGCAGATATAGGCTGTATTTATAGTGGTCTTGGACGACAATATGTGAAATCGGTAGAGTTGCCAAGAAAAATCGGTATATTGGAGCAAAAATCGGTATATGCAAAAAAACAAGCAATATTCAATGAAAACCCTCTTAATTTTAAAGTCTAGGGACTATTATTGTACCAAAAGAAGGTAATTTTAACAAACGAGAGTCACGCATACACCCCCCCCCCCTCATGAATGTAAAAAAAATTAAAAAAATTTGCCGCCCATTTAAAAATACTGTCCCCCGCCGCCCCAAACCGCAACATATTTAACCAAGTAATCGCAAAATATGAAAGAAAAAGGGGATTTTAATCTTCGTATCGCTGAAAATCGGTAGAAAAATCGGGAGAATCTTCTGGCTTTCAAAAAATCGTTGAAAAATCATGTCATTTCGGTAGGACTGGCCCAAAATCGGTAGAAATACCGAAAAATCGGTAGGTTCGAGACCACTGGCACTGATGTAAATAAACCGAATTCAAAATGTCATAATAAAACGCTCACTGTCATCGGCTGGGTTGCTATTACTTCTTTTATAATTACTTTCTAGCATGAGAAATGGAACAATCTTTTACGCCAACTTAACACTGAATGGCAAAAAATCCATTCGGTATTTATTTTAATACAGTATTAGTATTCAAGAATAATCGTTACATATTATTATCACTTCTTTGATATAAAAATATAATGTAATATCTACCGTGTTCTGCCACTTTTATTCTTAGGTGGCAACACTTTTTATATGTCACTATAGGTCGCGGCACGAAACTCTAGCGCTGACCGTTATTGCGCAGAAGTAAAAAATAAGGTGTCTTGGCGGGGTACAGGGGTGAAGGGCGAGCGTGCGTTGCGCCGATTGGCTCTCCAGTCGTACTCCGTCCCCCGTGCCGATACGACGCTCCGCGCACTTCCAGTGTACAGTCGCGTTCTGAATTGTTTTGTTGTCATCGTTAATTTTTGTTGTTGTTTTTTGTTAAGTTTGTTTTGTTGATTTGTTTGTTGTGTTTGTTAGTTTATTCACTGTTTGATTAAGTTTGAACAGTTTTTAAACAGTGAAAATGCCGAGGCCGAGAAGGAATACTGTTTTGAAAAGACAGGCACGGAAAATGGTGTTTGACGTGCATTGTTTTCTGAAAAGGGAATCGAATGATTTCATTAATTCCCTGAAACAAATTCAAAGTGAAATTGGCGAAGCTGCGAGTATTTTACTCGATTCTGACCGCAGCACTGTAGATATAAGTGAAATAAAACAAACTGCAGAAGTTATTCAGGCGGGAAATATAAAATTAAATAGTATAATTAGTGACTTACAGAAAATTCAGAAAAGGACAGCTGAATCTACAAAGACGTCCATAGCAACGGTAAGGAAAATCTCCACTGAAGCCAATAATTCCGACTTATTATCAGTATTTAGAACACCAGGCAAAAAACGCTCCAGATCAAAACCGGTCACAGATATTGATAACTTTGATCAAGGAGTAATAAAGAGGTGCATACATAACTTTCATAGGACAAATAATGAACTTCCCACCGTCGGAAAGTTGAGAAAGAAGCTAGAGGAAGATATAAATTTCAAAGGCTCAGACCGAAGTCTTCGACGAATAATTAAGAGTTTAGGGTTTCGGTGGAAAAATACTGAAAACAATCGAAAAGTACTGATTGAAAGTTCAAATATACGTTTACTACGTATAGAATACTTACGCAAAATAAAACAATATCGCCAAGAGGGAAGGCCCATCGTATATACAGATGAATCTTACGTAGATTCATCGCACTCTGCTCCAAAAGCCTGGACCGATGGTACTACAAAAGGTCTCAAAAAACCTATCTCCAAAGGACAGCGGGTGGTCATTGTCCACGCAGGATCAGAGGCTGGGTTCATACCGAACGCACTGTTAACTTTTAAAGCTGGTGCGAAATCAGGCGACTACCACGACAATATGAACTACGACAACTACGAAAAATGGCTGAGGACACAGTTATTGCCGAACTTACCGCCTAATTCTGTCGTGGTAGTCGACAACGCATCATACCATAATAAGCAAAGGGACCTTGCACCCACTTCTAATTCCAAAAAAGCTGACATGCAGGGTTGGCTTACTGAAAAGGGCATACAATATGAGGAAACTCTACTAAAACCTCAACTATACAATTTAATACGGGCTAACAAAGATAGATTTAAAACATTTTCAATTGACAGGATACTAGCAGAGCAAGGACATCAAGTGCTAAGACTGCCACCATACCACCCAGATCTAAATCCAATCGAAATGGCATGGTCTGACATAAAGCAATATGTAGGCAGTAAAAATGTGAAGTGGAGTGTTGCTAAATGTATAGAACTAATTCAAGAAAAAGTTTTGCTGATGGGTGCTTGGGATTGGGGAAAGTTATGCCAAAAGGTAAAGGACATAGAAGAGCAATATGTCAAGAGTGACCATGTCGTGGATTTGGTTACAGAAGAATTCATCATTCGCGTTGATGGTGACAGTTCAGAGGATAGCCTTGGTGAGTCTGATGACGATGACGCTGTTAGTGCCGACGACCGAAGCAGCCCTGAGCCGGGGCCCTCAGTAAGCAAAAGGCCCTGTTGGGATACTATTGAAGGTGTAAGACCATTGTCTGATTCGGACTAGATATCGGAAAGGAGAATGCGGTGTCTGATGTCCACACCCTGCCGAACTCGCAGGTTTCTTCTATCCTGAGAAGAAACTTCAGTAGGTTCTTATGTAATTCGGACTTAATATAAAAATTATTATTATTTGGTATTTAATATAAAAATTTACAAATCCGATAGTGTATTTATTTTTCTACTCCCCATAAACTTGTTAAAAATTATATTGTAGGTAACATGAAGTAATATTACTTAAGTAATATTTGCGTGCGTGACAGTACCCATACGCAGTTAAGTTCCACATTTTGTTCACCGCTAGACTTACTATTTGACTTTACATTAAAACATTATTTTGCTGTTTTTAATTAAGCAATTAAATTACTAATTTGTATTGCGTGCGCGACGGTACCCATGCGCAGCTATCCCCTCCACGTTTCGCTCAACGCTAGAGTTTCGTGCCGCGACATATACAGATCAGAAGTAACGAAACCGGAAGTACAATTGATTTACTTTTAATTATAAACATAATTTTGTGGCTTTTAACAGTAAAACCAAAAATGTGGAAAATATTACATATTTAAATTATATTTGTTTTTACATATCTTAATCTTAGACGCTAACTGAAACACTCAGGTAAAAACTTGCCATGATTCTTTTTATAGTAACCAATGATGTGATGTGATTCTTAGATACAAGAAAAAAATATTAATTTTGTCATTGAGGTTGAAAGTTGGTACTTTTGCGTACCAACACGGGTTTTAGGTGGTACATAGTACAAGACCCTGAAAAATGGTACATGTACCAGGAAATTGGTACGTCTGGCACCTTGGTTTGGCATCACTGTGAGAACTGTCATGTGTCAACAGTGCTGCCAGATTAGGCGATTTTACGCTATTTAGGCTATCTTGAAGAGTGTCGGGGCGACCAAAAATTGCGAATGGCGACCGGTCGCCGTTTAGGCTACGCGAATGGTGATTAGTCGCCAAATTAGGCTACCTCGGAAAGTTCGTGTTTAATACCTGGTTTTAGTCGAATTTGAGCATATTTTTGGCTTTCAGGGTACAAAACATGTACTCAGGTCACCTTACACACAATAATTGAAAACTGGGGACCTTTTTTTTTAGCGCTTTACTTCCTCACACAAGTGGGTGAATTTAGGCTACTTCGAATTTTCGCCGCGTTGGACCAGTCCAAATGAGAAATTACGGAGGTTTTTTTTTTTGCTCATATTGCTACTACAATATACATATACGATTGTACATATACGATGAGGCGACTAAGCTACTTCACAACGAATTTTCGGCGACTTCAACCGTCAAACATCTGGCAACACTGTGTGTCAAATTAAATTTGCGCGGGTCGCAGGCCGGCAGTTTTGTGTTATGCATCTTATTTGCATCCGTGGATGCTTATTAGGCAATAGTCCATTTTGTGATACTTATTCATATCAGTAAATTAAAACATACTGAGCGTAGCAACTACTACAAAACTTTACCTAATTCCACTTTCTCAACAATGTTTAACCCTGGTAATTAATTTCATTATTTATTTGAATCTGTTTTATGTACTTAAAATACAATGATCTTACCCTAAACTGTTTTTAAAGTAGGAAAATTACCAAAAAATATCTAGAGATTGCTTTTGTAATGGTGGTTAGTGTGCATGTAGTTGCAGTGGAGATTACAAGTAACTTTTAGCTTTGTACAAAATACAATGTGTACTTTTAGAAAACAATTTAATATGTGCCAATAACTTACTTAATATTTTATGAAATAACATGTTTTTAGATTCATCAGTTGCTGATTTTGGGAATATTGGTACACCAGGCCAGGCTCAGAAAACTGTAAGTTTATACATACTTTTTGAATAGCTTGATTTTATTGGTCTATATTATAATAATGTAAATTATCTTTTAGGGTCGCAGAGCGTCGCATACTGCACCCATAGTCATCAGACAGGCTTTACACTTCACTGATGATGACTTGAAAATATTTTCAACTGAAGTGCAGATTGTCTCCATTGTTGCTAGAGTGAGAAACATTGTGATGCAAAGCACAAAAATTACATATACAATACAAGATATTACCGGAAGAATGAGGGCAGTACTATGGATAGATCAAGATGCAATGGAGCAAGATGTAAGCAAATAGTTGAATGGGAAAAACTTACTTATATATCGAAGTGATATCATTATTTACATATTTACATAATAAAACAATATCGACGGTCCCTACGTAAAGTAATGAAAGTGAAAAGTGCTTACTTTACGGGAGAGCTATTTGAAGTTTATTTTTGGCATACTTTACCATAAATTATCATAAAAATATAAAAAAAACATATTTATGCTTGTGTCAAGGTTACAAAATAGTGTATATGCCTATATGCTAAGCTCAAAACAGTAATAATAAAAAAAATCAATTTTGCAGATTCGATATCTTACGTAGGGACCATCGATATAATGGTATCTTAAAATACGGAATAATATTTGTCATTAATTCTATTCTCTATTTTCAGGAAGATTCAACACCCAAAGTTCAAGTGAATGATTATGTAGAAATTTACGGGAAGGTCAAAACTAATAAAGGGAAAAAAGTTCTTATGGCATTTAAAATAACACCTATAACTGATGTTAATGCAATTACATTCCATTACCTACAATGTATTCACAACAAATATAAAATGCAAGCGCTTGAAAATGCTAAGGGTCCATCTGATAAGGTATTGTGCAATTATTCTGATATGTAATAGATAGTGTTCATTTATGCACTTGAACTAAACATAAAAGTATTTTTATTGTGATATTCATTGGTGGAAAATCACCCCAATCCTATTACATATGGGTGACGATTATTACATTTCTGGAGTGGACGATAGCCTAGTTAGGAATGGAACAGTCTGCCGCAACAATGTCGGGAGGTTCAAAATCCAAGGCACACACCTCTGACTTTTCAAAATTATGTGTGTATTGTTTATCAATTAACGTTCGCTTCAACGGTGAAGGAAAACATTGTGAGGAAACCTGCATACCTAAAGAGTTCTTTATAAGAATTTCGAAGGCATGTCTAGTCTGTCAAGTCCGCACTAGGCCAGAGTGGTGGACTAAGGCCTAAAACCCTCTCAGTAGTAGAGGAGGCCCATGTCCAGCAGTGGGACAGTATATAATAGAGCCAGTATTATTATAGTACATTTCTAACTTTTTTTATTCAAGGGAGGAGTAGGAGACTCCAGTCATATGTCACATGCTGGCTTACCAGCTAATTCTATGGTGGGTATGACTGACACAGCATCAGTGTATGGACTAAAACCTCGTCAAATGTTGGTGTTTAAGTTGATACAGGCTTCGACATTGGAGCAGGGCATTAGTAAACAGGACATGTATGCTGCACTCCAGGATCGTATGTCACAGCCAGAACTCACGTGAGCTTTTCTGTTAAATATTGCTTGTAATGATGGGCTTTAGCATTATAATTATTTTTAATTACTGTTAATTTTAACAGATGTTCCTTCAAGTACTTTGTTTTTTACTATACAAAGAACAAAAAATACCTTGCTAAGTCTATTTGTTGCAAGACACTCAGTACATTAGTATTTCTTTAAATATTTAGTAAGTATGCATGTTGTGTTCTTTGTGAATTATCGCGTGCTTTAACGGTGAAGGAAAACATCGTTAGGAAACCTGTATACCTGAGTTCTCTATAAGAATTTCAATGGTGTATGAAGTCTGCTAACCTGCACTAGGCCAGCATGGTGGACCGAGGCCTAATCCCTCTCAGTAGTAGAGGCACAAGCCACATCTACTACTCTGAGCACGGGCTTAGCAGTGGTCAGTATATTATAACACAGGGCTGCTAGTAGTAGTTAGATCTATTTTTTTTGAGACATCATAATTTTTTTATTTTCAGGAGTATATTGGATGACTTGTCTGGTGAGGGCCATATTTACTCAACTGTTGATGAGGACCATTTCAGGGCTACTGATGCATAATTTATTGTTAAACATCCAAACCGGTTCGAATTGATTTCTGCTTGTTTAATATTACTTATTTTTTCAATAAAATCACGCAAAAAGAAAAGACTTCTTTATTTATATAATGGCTTGCTTAAAATAAGATGTATCTACAAACATTTGAACATTGAAAACCACATCCAAATCGGATCAGTAGATTTTGAGAAACTCGCGGCAATACAAATTTACATACATACATGTGGATCAAATACAGAACCTTCCTTTTTAAAGTCTGTTAAAAAGTAATGAATACAAAAATATGTGTATTTTGTCATGGACTAATAAGAGTATAGACTGACGATCCCCATACATTGAAGCGTACTTCGCTGTTTAGTACATTGAATTTAACTAGATGGCACTAAGATCCATAAAATAATTTGAAATTGTTATTTCAATGGCGCAAATGAGAGGATGGATAAAATAAACAACTATCGGTTTATCCGATAGTTATTATTACGCCTAGATGGCGCTATAAACTGTTTAGCTCACAGACTACTACAATGGCTACGTTCCACTAAGCACTCACGACGATCACGCTCACGACCACGAGTTTTCCCGTTCCACTTAGTCCTGAGCATGTCCTGAGCGTTGTTATCGTAAACCCAAGTGGAATGGATTGTGGAGCGTTTTAGGCGTTGAGGAAATAATACAAATGGCGAGCTAGAAAAAATAAAGCAAAAGCTTTAATAGGTTAGGCTACCATTATTAAGTTTTAATGAGTTTTATGTGTAAATTTTAATAATTATAAGTGAAGTTGGTTTATGTCGAAAAATAAATATATAATTCAATTTTTATACGTAATTTCAATGAAGTATTCAATTATTTTACATTCAAATAGATTCAAAATGTCTTTCGCGACAACACTAGGTTATTTGATGATGCGTGCATGCAATAATACTGTCGAAAGTACTAGTTCATCCAGTTCAGATGAAGAATGGAATACAATTTTAGAAAATTATTATCGTGAAAATAGAAAACTTCGACTTTTTAGTTCTGACAACTTTGCTATTTTTCTCAACGCTCACTTCGACCCACCTCCAGAGATGGGTCGTCGTGGGCTTCTCGTGAGCGTGAGTTATGACGTCATTAATGACGTATTCGCCGCGACCACAACGATCGTAGTCACCATGTGGAACGGCCAAAAGAGTATTTTAGGCGTTGTGAACGCTTAGTGGAACGCACCCAATGGGGAGCCACACTCAAAGCTCTGAGTAGATGGCGCTCTGATCGAGTGTACCTTGTTTACCTTTGTTGTTTGCTTTTATGACAGAAGTGAATACGGTATTTACGGAACTTTGAAGTGCTAATGCAAGAAAACATGTACGCTTTTATGACTGTGCCTCAGCTTAAAGTTGAGCTTCGGAAAAGGAACGCATCAATTGCCGGAAAAAAGGCCGATTTGATTGAAAGGTACAGCACTTATAATGTTTGAGGTTATAATTTGTTTATATGCCTTATTTTTGTTCTTGGACGTAATATTCTGGTTTCTTTTTAATGTAGATTGCATTCTTATGACCGGAATGACAATTTTGGTGCTGACCGCGGGATCGAAGAGGACTCTGCATATATCTGTCCACCCTCTGATACTTTCAGAGACATAAATGCGGACACTTCTCTACCAATGATTACCAAACAGGCGATACAGGAACATTTTGAAAAGTATGTACCTATATTTAATGATTATAATCTTAGGAAGTTGTTTACAAACATAAGTGTAATTGTTATGTATTAAATTTACATATCGACGGCTTAATTATCAAAGTTCGTAACTCCATTTTTTGTCAAAATCATGTTTTAATGCCATTTGGTGTAAAATACTGCGATGCATCGAATGGAATTATGCCCAAATCCATAAATGCCATAAAAAAAATGTTATTCACTTATTTTCCGAATGCGTAATTCCACGACGCTATTTTTAGTAATGCAATATTCGTAAGTCCCCCATTTAGTACCGGGCTAGCCGTCAGATTTATGGTCGTATTATTTCCTACGTTTTTTTTAGCATCTCGGCGCTTTTTCATCCTTTCTTATGATTGAAGTGAATAAATGGTAAGTAATTTGAACTATATTTATATATTTTGTGACATAATTGAATAAATTGAATCGAAACTAGTCTTATTTTCGAATGTGTTGGAGATACGTGAATTCATAAAATATCCGAGAAAAGTTACGTCAAGTATGTTTGAAAAGTAACGTAATATTGTTAAGATCTTGAACTGTAAAGAACTTCTGTTTAATAATTTCACACGATATTAACGTTTCCCATAAATTTCTATATTAGAAACATTTTTGTATGATGCATTTTTAAGAATAATACCTGTCATCATTTATTATGAGGAGTTACGTATTTTTCTAGTGTGTTTTGACTGAAAGGTGTACCAACTTAATGTTGAAAACCACACATCTCCAAAAGCTTAAAGTTTTGTTGTCCTCAAAATTACTTTACGCCATTTAATTTGTTGAAGTTATTTATTTTTATGAAATTTAATAAGTTATATATTGTATTTATTTAGTGATAAGTAATGAAATTTAATAGCTACCCTTACAATTAAGTTATCTGTGTATTTTAATTTTTTTAAGTTTCAGAATGAAACGCAGGGCATCTTTAAACTTGCACTGTGACTCACAATCATTGAAGTGTCAAAAATATTTATAAGGCCATTAAATCCTCGTACTTTGAAAATAATAAATAGCTTCTTGAGCCCTGAATCTCCATCTGAATGATTAGCACAACGTAGTCTACGTTACTTTACATTGAACAAACTGATGGATGCTTGGTACTCAAAATGATAAAGAAAACACCATAAATGATATAAGTGGGAATCCCAAAGATATTATACTCTTAAAATATGAGAGTTCTTATCCAAGATGTAATTTTTTCTTTTGAGTATTGTATTAATCCAAACATCGCAATGTTAATGATTGATGATGTGATTGTTATGAATGTCCCCCAGAGACTTTACGATATCAGCCAACATTTAATCAGTTTACTTGACGTTAGTTCTATTTCTAAAATAAATATTCATAATGCAACAAATTGAGTAAGACAGGAACTTACTACACTTATTAATTTTGGTACCGACCAAATAATACACCCTAAATACAATTGCAATTAAAATTATTGTGCCAAATGATCTAACTATAATTACTTAGACTACCAAAGAACGCATAGTTGATATAGTTTAGCACCATCTCAGTCATGACCGACACAGCAACGCAAGATACAATTACAGCAACCACTGACACTGTAGCTTTGTTGTGCGAAGAAGTACGACAGAAAATAACTAAAAAAGACCAAATACATGGAGCATAAAATTTATTAAAAAAGAAAACAAAGGAAAAGGAGATCTTATTTTGGGAAAAAGAAAATAGATAATAATTGGAAATATCGTAATATGTCCAACAGAAACCAGAAAGAATTTTAAAAGGAAGGTGCAATTTCAAGCTGAATTTAAAAGAAGGAAGAAAGCTAAAATGTAACAAATGATCACAAGAAAAAAGGAGGAAGATATTTGAATAATTTGGGAATCTTGATTGGAAAGAATTTTTAAGTCTTAATACGTTTACTTATAAAATAAATAATACGTCAATATCTTCTCGTTATTCTGATTTTAGTAACTAGTAGTGCTCGCGGCTCCGCACGTGTGAAAAAAAATTTCCGGGATAAAAAGTAGCCTATAGCACTCAGGAGTTATGTAGCTTCCTATTAGTGAAAGAATTTTCAAAATCGGTTCAGTAGTTCCTGAGATTAGCGCGTTCAAACAAACAAACTCTTCAGCTTTATAATATTAGTATAGATTTGAAATATGTTAATTTTATTTTACTTTAATGAGCCTGATAAGATGAATAAATGAATAATTTTCTAATATTTAATCGAATTTGGTTATAAATTATTATTTGAATACATTGCATTTGAAAGACAATCCTAAAAAAAACTACGTATATCCATGCAAACTTGCTAATTTGTGAAAGGCTTGGAATTTCCAAGTGCGCAAGTCCATTTTAAATACTAGATCAAACGATTTATTGCATTACTTGATTGAAAATGAGTACATGAACAATTAAAATACTGTACTGAATAAAAAAATAATATACATTTCCTTAAAAATTTTACAGTAGACAGTTTTTTTATCCTCCTGTAAAATTTTGTTGAATGGAGTTACGATGTTTGATAATTAAGCCATCGATATACCTACTCACATATTATCTTATCGCATGATATCTTTTGATCACATTATATATTTATTGCATTTTTCTTATTTTTTCGCAGACATAGTACTCAGCCTAAAGGACAGCTTCTTTATGAATCTCGGCATCTTGTAACTGTTCGCTATTCTAGAGCCGGTGTCTATACCTACTTGCGAGGACAGTGCAAAGCCAGCATGAAAAAAGTAGTATACTTTGTGGACATAAAACTTAGTGAAGATGGAGTTATTGAGGAATGCCATTGTGATTGTGCTGCAGGTAGTGGTACACAAGCCTGTTGCAAGCATGTCTCTGTATTGTTGTGTGGTGTACATGCAATGGTATACAAAAAGTCTATTAAATTACATCTATCGAGTACTCAAAAATTAATGACATTCAATAGACCAAATAAAGTATTTTATAATTCTCCCATAGCAGCTCAAAATTTACCAAACAACAGGTTAAAATCTTGTAATTATGACCCTCTAAAAGAGAGTGGATGATTATGCTAATTATGTGCGCAATTTAGTAGTAGGATACAGTGAAAGCTCAATGCCTCTGCTACAGACATGTGAACCAGCAAATCGACATGGCATTGAGTGGGATCATTATTCATATTTGGAGAAGACTCCGCATGATATTTTACTGGAGAAGTTATTATTAAAAAATGTTACTGCTACTCAAATTCAAGAAGTAGAAAAAAAAACAAGATCACAAAGTGATTCCTCTGAGTGGCATGAAAGAAGATCATGCAGGATTACTGCCAGTATGTTTTATGTAGTGTGCAATAGGAAAAAACATACAAAAAATTTAGTGGAAAAAATTTTGGCACCTCAAGCTGTGCATACCAGAGCAGTGGTGCATGGTAAAATACATGAAACTATTGCCATTGCCAAATATGAACAAGAGTATGGACTAAAAGTGAAAAAATGTGGACTATTTATTTCAGCTGAATATCCCTTTCTTGCTGCTTCTCCAGATGGTATATTGGGTAAGGACACTGTTGTTGAGGTTAAGTGTCCATATGCCGCCAGAAATTGTAAAATAACCCCAGTAACTGTGCCGTACTTAGAAAAAAATAATGGAGAATTACAATAAAACAAGCATCCGTATTATGCTCAAATCCAAGGACAACTTTATTGTTCAGGGAGGAAATATTGTAATTTCATTGTTTATACTTTTGAAGACATGAAAGTAATATTTATTAATAAAGATGAGTCGTATATTAATGGTATGTTGATAAATTTTTATATACATACATTGGAACCGGAAATAATAAATAAATATATGTATAAGGAATATTTACAATTAATAAAAAAACTTAAATGATTATTATCTTTTTATTTAAAATCCTTCACAATGCATTCTCTAAAATTATAGATTTGTAGTACATAAAACATATAAAAAGATTTTACAGATGTACAGAGTTATTTTCACATTTAATATAAAATATGAGTGATAAGTATGATAGTATAGATGGTAAAAAAATAATTAAATATATTTTTTTATGTAATATTTTTCATAATGCATTCTCTAAAATTGCAGCACGTAAAACAAATAAAAAAGATTTTACTTGCTATTGGAATATAGCTGTGGTCCAATTCACTTTTTAGGATTTTGTGTCTTTGTTAATCCTATTATTCTTTCTATATGAACTCTTTTGTTTGCAAGCTCCCTATCTTTTATTATAGTAAGACCTGGCAACTGAGATTTGCCTTTTAAGAAACTGGGAATTCTAACGGTTACATTTTTGTCTGCAAATATATCTTGTATTGTAAATCCTCTATCAGCCAGTATACTATCACCACTTTCACATTTTGCTATCAAGTCACTTCGTTCCACTGCCTGCCGGTCACTTATTGACCCAGCATATGCTTGAGAACAATAGGATAGCAAGCCACCAGGTGTTGCACCAACTAATATTTTAAGAGTATTTGTGTGTTTATAGCTACTCCAAGATGCCTGTTGAGATTTTGGATTCTTAGGTTTTTGGACTTTTATTTCTGTTCCATCTAATATGACTCTTAAATTAGGATCATATTTTTTAAAATGAGTAGGCATGAAATAATAGACTAAATCTTTTCTTGGCCAAATATCTATTTTTATCCATAACTGATAAATAAAGTTTATCCATGTGATAAAAATGTTAGACACTGTGCTTTGGCTGATGTTAAAAAACAAACTTAGTTCAAAATTACACTTATTTTGTCTTAATTTCATAAGTGTTAAGAAGAATTGGTCTTCACTGCTAAGGTTAATCACATTGTTGCCATAATATCTGATTATGTTAACCATTGGACTAAGAGTTGAGTAGACTAGATTAAATTTTTTATATGACTCAAAACCTGTGAAGAACTTTATAGCAGCATTATCATCTTTATATCTATATGTCGGAGACAGAGTGGCGGCCGATATCGATACACGTAGGTTCACATAATAAAAGTCACAAATGAATTCTCTTTAACTCGCTATTTATTGTTCGTTGGTCAATTATTGCGTAATAAACTGTTCACAGAGTACAATACCACGTCAGGATTCATTATTAACTTTGGTTATTATAACACATTGCATATTGAGGCAATTACTTAACCGTTTGGTTAAGTGATTATAATCAACTCACCTAGTAACAACTCGAAATAACATAGTAACCGCTTTACTAAGCACTGACTGATATGGAAACCACCATAGTTACCACTTATTAGTGATCTGCACCGTACTAGTTGCTTCAAATGATTCGGCACTCTTTATACACCCAACTGTAACTCCCACTACGAGTTCGACATACCGACTGGTTTGTCGCACGATTATTATTTTATCTTACCCGACTTAATATATTCAGACACCCTCAATGAGATTAATAAAAATCATAATTCCTTTTTATACTTCCTTCCTGTCCCGACACGGCCATTCTGGCAAGACACACGTCCTCGTGTGTTACTCTGAATGACACAAAGGCTACGTTCCACTAAGCACTCACGACGATCACGCTCACGACCACGAGTTTTCCCGTTCCACTAAGTCCTGAGTAGGTCCTGAGCGTTGTTGGCTACGTTCCACTAAGCACTCACGACGATCACGCTCACGACCACGAGTTTTCCCGTTCCACTAAGACCTGAGTAGGTCCTGAGCGTTGTTATCGTAAACCCAAGTGGAATGGATTATGGAGCGTTTTGGGCGTTGAGGAAATAATACAAATGGCGGGCTAGAAAAAATAAAGCAAAAGCTATAGGTTAGACTACCATTTGTAAGTTTTAAGTGTAAATTTTAATAATTATAAGTGAAGTTGGTTTGTGTCGAAAAATAAATATACAATTCAATTTTTATATGTAATTTCAATGAAGTATTCAATTATTTTACATTCAAATAGATTCAAAAGGTCTTTAGCGACAACACTAGGTTATTTGATGATGCGTGCATGCAATAATACTGTCGAAATTACTAGTTCATCCAGTTCAGATGAAGAATGGAATACAATTTTAGAAAATTATAATAGTGAAAATAGAAAACTTCGACTTTTTAGTTCTGACAACTTTGCTATTTTTTTCAACGCTCACTTCGACCCACCTCCAGAGATGGGTCGTTGTGGGCTTCTCGTGAGCGTGAGTGATGACGTCATTAATGACGTTTTCGCCGCGACCACAACGATCGTAGTCGCCATGTGGAACGGTCAAAAGAGTATTTTGGGCGTTGTGAACGCTTAGTGGAACGCACCCGTTATCGTAAACCCAAGTGGAATGGATTATGGAGCGTTTTGGGCGTTGAGGAAATAATACAAATGGCGGGCTAGAAAAAATAAAGCAAAAGCTATAGGTTAGACTACCATTCGTAAGTTTTAAGTGTAAATTTTAATAATTATAAGTGAAGTTGGTTTGTGTCTAAAAATAAATATACAATTAAATTTTTATATGTAATTTCAATGAAGTATTCAATTATTTTACATTCAAATAGATTCAAAAGGTCTTTAGCGACAACACTAGATTATTTGATTATGCGTGCATGCAATAATACTGTCGAAATTACTAGTTCATCCAGTTCAGATGACGAATGGAATACAATTTTAGAAAATTATAATCGTGAAAATAGAAAACTTCGACTTTTTAGTTCTGACAACTTTGCTATTTTTTTCAACGCTCACTTCGACCCACCTCCAGAGATGGGTCGTTGTGGGCTTCTCGTGAGCGTGAGTGATGACGTCATTAATGACGTTTTCGCCGCGACCACAACGATCGTAGTCGCCATGTGGAACGGTCAAAAGAGTATTTTGGGTGTTGTGAACGCTTAGTGGAACGCACCCAAAGTACGATCATCACGTAAACTTAACAACACTCTTCAAAACAACATAGTTAGTACCAAAAATGTGATTAATAAAAATGATAATTCCTTTTTATACTTCCTTCCTGTCCCGACACGGCCATTCTGGTAAGACACACGTCCTCGTGTGTTACTCTGAATGACACAAAGTACGATCATCACGTAAACTTAACAACACTCTTCAAAACAACATAGTACCAAAAATGGATGAAGGTCCGTCTCGATTGTCAAATGCAAACCACATAATCTAACCAATTAAGCCCTGCATGTGACCTCTAGTTACTCTCATCTCTTCCGCACTCTATGGCTTCCTTTGAAACCAAACCACCGCCAGAACCACCCGCGCAACGCACAACCACGGATTGCTTACACAGTAAATACCGATTCCCAACGGACTACTAAAGTCCACTCCAGATCATCATGCAAACTTAATTACTGTAATTTCCACTTGTCTCTGCTACAATTTCATTGATTATCTCAAAACTTAACCTTCAAGCATTTTTCGCTAACGCACGCTTCATGAAAATTTAACACCGAATAATTAAATGACAATTTAAAATTCCAATTAAAGTGTAAGAACCCAACCAAAATTTTAAAACTTAGGAATTAATGCTGTCATGCATTTAGAATTATTTCTGCAGTCATACCAGTGACCATAATCGATAGGCAAAGAAAGTTATCGCTGTAACCATTTACACAAGTTACTGTAGTCAGTTGCTTCCATTGTTCAAACGTTAAGGAAAAGCTCGCAATGTGTCTCCCTAAGTGCAAGGGATTTAAGAAACAAATCTAATTTTAAAATTCAGTTAAATCACGTATAGTGACATGATACTCCTGACATGTGATCGTTCTCTTACGTATGTTTTACAAAATAGACAGCACCCCCAAATCGCCCTTCCGCCATCACTTCCTAGTACCTCCTAACAAGAGAGAAGTAGTGACGGTAACAAACTCTCAAGGATACAGCTGTCCAATAGTTATTAGAACTGTATACAATGCAAACAATTCTTATCTAAACGGAGATCAGTGCCACTGACGATCAGCAGCAATCTTCCCTCGGAAGCGGCTCAGTAGCTGCACTGCACTGCACACTGTCTTCGAACCGGAGTAGACACGTCACACGCGGCACCACCAGCAGTAATTTCCAATGCCTGCAAACAGAAAATATACGCAGCAGCATCACATCGCTCGGCCTATTCTGACCTTACATTAAGACTCTTCCTAACTACTACAATCACTATTTCAGTTATGCTTGTTTACCATCAGGACCAAATTTGCTACAATGATTCAGACCCAGTGGAGGATGATCACGCTATAGTTACAACACAATACACAAGACACATATAGTGAGCAGATTGTAATTTATTTACTATTTTCACAATATAAGACTGGTTGAAGTCACGTCATCGATTTGATCACACAGCCATTCTTAACCACATGGACTTGATCACACAGCCATTCTTAACCACATGGACTTGATCACACAGCCATTCTTAACCACATGGACTTGATCACACAGCCATTCTTAACCACATGGATTTGATCACACAGCCATCCTTTATCACGTGGACTTGATCACACAGCAGTCCTTAACCACATGGACTTGATCACACAGCCATCCTTAATCACATGGACTTGATCACACAGCCATCCTTAACCACATGGACTTGATCACACAGCCATCCTTAACCACATGGACTTGATCACACAGCCATCCTTAACCACATGGACTTGATCACACAGCAGTCCTTAACCACATGGACTTGATCACACAGCAGTCCTTAACCACACGGACTTGATCACACAGCCGTCCTTAACCACATGGACTTGATCACACAGCCGTCCTTAACCACATAGATCTTGTACAAGATTTTAACCACAAAGATCCTTTTCGAGATATTTTACTGGAACATTCACCACACAGATTTATTGCGAGAGCAGGCTCATCTACTTTGTTCTAGCTTTGAACGTTTCAATCACTACTTCACTTTCAGGCTTTTCCACAATCAATCGCAGGGACAAATAAAAAAAAAAAACTCAACACAACAAAATGAAAAGTTCTCACCAAAGTGCAAGAATCTTCAAACTCCTGATGTCCAAATCCTCTATCACCGCTGTTAATGTCAGATCCACCAAAGGATCCCGCAGAGGCTCTTCAGTAGTCACAGCTTACGGCGTCTTCTAACGCTGAATACTTTAAGTACTCCCTGCAAGGATCTCCAGTTCCTGCAATCAAAAATATCGCAACAGCATCAAACCGTTCACCCTATCCTGAACTTAAATCAAGTCACGCATCAATCTTTGAGCGGGAATTCAGTAGTTATCTTAATATGAGGACAATCACAAAATTATCGCACGTCTCGGTCTTAATTCAAAAATTTTAAACAATGGGAAACATTGACCATGGAAGGCTAGCAATCCTTCAGACCCAACACTATACACCTAGATCACTTTTGTAAACCAATGCTATGCACAGTCATAGTTTCCAACAACAGGTACCTACTTGTCCTTAAGTTTAAGGACGGTTCTGTACTAACATAAACCACGAATAGCTCGTTAATCCTTGGCTGCACATGCCCTATTAAACAAGATCTCAACATTTGTAAAGGTTACCAAGAAATAAAAGAAATCACATAAGTTGAATTACGGTAGGACTTCCCTTTAAGGAATCTTTTTATGCTAAGTAGTTAGTAGTAGAAATTAAAAGTTTTACCAATTGAAGCCATCAACGATATTTTGTACTTAAAACTGTCATTTAACGGAAAATATTTGAACCTTCATAAGTACTCAACAAGTCAAATATCACTAACATTATATCTGGACAGCAATCTTATTGACACAAAACACATCCACTATGCGAATTACACAAGAAAATGGCTATACTTTTCTTTTTACACTATACGGTACTTGACTTACATCCACAAATAGATTGTTACGTACAAGAACTAGGTACATGACTACTAAACGAAATTCCAATATTTTTAAAGATAACCAAAAAATAATAATAAAGGAAACCATAACCTTCAAATAAGGATTATGGGTCATACGATACCAAACTTCCTGTACTGCTGCAGTAGGCACATCTGTATTCACACAGCTACACATGATACGCGATGCAGTAGTTAGCATCAACCGGTACTAGACAACCGTACAGTCATGTCTGGGACACCAACTACGACGCACCATACGGCAGCACATCTACCGGAACGCTTGAGCACCAACAGGAACGTTTGAACACAAACAGTTCAATCGCGGTACACGCGATTCTCGTTCATTCGAAGTCGTATGCACATGACCATGCATTAGTTATATTTCACACGTTGTCACTTTTATTCACGTTGTAGTCTTGTTCTTATTCCGACATTACTCAATGCAATTTTTTTCTTCATGTAAATTGCGGGTACTTAAATAGCTTCTCCATAGTACCATTAACTGCATTTCACATATCTGCGGGAATAGGCTCATCCCACTTCTGATGTCGGAGACAGAGTGGCGGCCGATATCGATACACGTAGGTTCACATAATAAAAGTCACAAATGAATTCTCTTTAACTCGCTATTTATTGTTCGTTGGTCAATTATTGCGTAATAAACTGTTCACAGAGTACAATACCACGTCAGGATTCATTATTAACTTTGGTTATTATAACACATTGCATATTGAGGCAATTACTTAACCGTTTGGTTAAGTGATTATAATCAACTCACCTAGTAACAACTCGAAATAACATAGTAACCGCTTTACTAAGCACTGACTGATATGGAAACCACCATAGTTACCACTTATTAGTGATCTGCACCGTACTAGTTGCTTCAAATGATTCGGCACTCTTTATACACCCAACTGTAACTCCCACTACGAGTTCGACATACCGACTGGTTTGTCGCACGATTATTATTTTATCTTACCCGACTTAATATATTCAGACACCCTCAATGAGATTAATAAAAATCATAATTCCTTTTTATACTTCCTTCCTGTCCCGACATATATATAGACTAGAGGTGATCATTAAACGTTATAACTGTTAATTTAACTCATTATAAAAAAATAGCTGTTAATTCTATTAACTACTATTGCAGTTATTCATTAAACGTTTAAACTAATGAACGGACTGCGGAGGCAGTTAATGCCATCCGTTAATTTATTAATCAACTAAACTTGATAACTGTTAATCATAGAAAAATGCTAATAACGCCTCTATAGGTTATTTGTTAAACGAAATTTAATACTACTAATAAGCACAAAAATTATATTTTTTCTTTAGCTAAGACTTAAATTATGTCTTGTCGTGATTTGTGAACAATAAAATCGCCACTTGCAATGATTGCGAAAATAATTTTATTTAGATAACGTCAGAAATGATAAAAGTGGCCGCCATTTTGAATTTCTTTGTTTTAAGGCCAATTGACCTCAAAATCGGTATCTGTGTTTAACTCTAGTTACCAAAGAACATTCCAATGTCGGAATAGAAAAAAATGGCCGCCATTTTGAATTTCTTTGTATTAAAGCCTATCGACCTCAAAATCGATATCTGGGCAGGCCTGTAGGTACAAAAGACGGATCCAATGTTAGAATTGAAAAAAGTGGCCGCCATTTTGAATTCCTTTGTTTTAAAGCCAATTGACTTCAAATTCGACATCTGAGTATAACTTTAGTTACCAAAGAACATTCCAATGTCGGAATGGAAAAAAGTGGCCGCCATTTTGAATTTCTTTGTTTTAAGGCCTATCGACCTCAAAATCGATATCTGGGTAGGCCTGTAGGTACAAAAGACGGATCCAATGTTAGAATTGAAAAAAGTGGCCGCCATTTTGAATTTCTTTGTTTTAAGGCCTATCGACCACAAAATCGATATCTGGGCAGGCCTGTAGGTACAGAAGACGGATCCAATGTTAGAATTGAAAAAAGTGGCCGCCATTTTGATTTTCTTTGTTTTAAGGCCAATCCACCTCAAAATCGATATCTGGGCAGGCCTGTAGGTACGAAAGACGGATCCAATGTCGGAATGGAAAAAAGTGGCCGCCATTTTGAATTTCTTTGTTTTAAGGCCAATCCACCTCAAAATCGATATCTGGGCAGGCCTGTAGGTACAAAAGACGGATCCAATGTTAGAATTGAAAAAAGTGGCCGCCATTTTGAATTTCTTTGTTTTAAGGCCTATCGACCTCAAAATCGATATCTGGGTAGGCCTGTAGGTACAAAAGACGGATCCAATGTTAGAATTGAAAAAAGTGGCCGCCATTTTGAATTTCTTTGTTTTAAGGCCAATCCACCTCAAAATCGATATCTGGGCAGGCCTGTAGGTACAAAAGACGGATCTAATGTTAGAATTGAAAAAAGTGGCCGCCATTTTGAATTTCTTTGTTTTAAGGCCTATCGACCTCAAAATCGATATCTGGGTAGGCCTGTAGGTACAAAAGACGGATCCAATGTTAGAATTGAAAAAAGTGGCCGCCATTGTGAATTTCTTAATTAAAATAAACGACGCAAGAGACGTGTTGAACATGTTATCGCTAATGCTTTTCACGTAACTCCTTACTTCTTGACCGTTATAACTTAACTATTAATTTAACACGTTATTTTTTTTTAATGTTTAACTATTAACCATTAATAATTTGTAACCATTAATCACATCACTAATATAGACCCATATTTATGTTCATTATCAAATTGAGTACTTTTAGAAATAAATTCATGTGTACTATATGAACATCCTGCTCCACTGTTGTTTTCTGTTTTGACTTCTTCTTCATGATCTACTTCCATTAAAATATCTCTGTCAGTAGTTAGGTTATCTTTGCTACTTGATGGTTGAGAATCATCAATGTTTGTTTCTTGAAAAAGTTTTTTCTGACTTCTTCGTTCAAGACGTTGTTGACGTGCCACAGCAGCTGGATTTTCTGGTTTTATCTTGGTGAAGAAAAACACAGATGGCACAGCTGTCTTTTTAAGAAATTTTGCAAGTGGCTCATGACCTGAAATGATATAAAATGAAAACAAATATTGTCTGCACAAGGTAGTTTTAATTTTATGGTAATAAATAAAGTACATAGAACTTGTGTAATAACTCACCTGTATAATTGCTTTTCCCGTAATAATCTGTTTCTGTAAAATGCGCAGCACACAATCGTGCAGTGCTACTAGCTTTAAAGTTTTTTATACGTAACGCAGATTCCCATAGTTTTCTACGTTTACTTTCCTTAGGAAATAAATGTACTCCCCTGTTTTTACAATTCAACGCACTGCATTGAGGCATTTTAGCAGAAATACATATATTATCGTAAGAAAACTTAAATTGTTTACAAAATTTCTATACGATTTGACATTTGTTGTGTCAAGCCAAGGTACAGTCGATAACGCGCCCTCTTGCGTGATAAAAAGTTAGTAATTCTCCTCATTGGACCTACTTGCGCAAACGGGAACCAACCCAAAAGCCCATAAATTTGACTTGGTCATAAAAGAATGGTCACAATTAATAGAAGATTTATTATTTTCATATAGAGTTAACTGTCCAAATACCTCTGTTGGTACTTTATAAAATGCCAATCATTTTATATCAACCAAATAGTTGCAAAACAAAAATATTCTAGTTTTTACATCAACTATTAGAAAATATTTTGGTGTGGGTTGGTTCCCGTTTGCATAAGTAGGTCCAATTATTTTGAGTATTTATGGACTGCATTGGCACTTAAATTACTTTTTGTAAAGAAAACTAGGCAGGTATTAAGTTATGAGGTGCCACGCGCCGCCAACGACACATCGTTGGCCGGTTGTTTAGCGCGTATTACAAGTTTTTTATATGGGGACACCACTTCTTTTTTGACTGAACGTTATTTATATATTTTTGTATATAGCTAATATAATAATACATAATATATTGGGATAGTTTCAAATATCTACTTGTAACGGTTCCAACGCTACAAAAAATAGTTTTTTTTTTGTATGGGGACTCCCCCTATGTTTAAACTTTTTTTATTTTTAGATTTTTTCCTACGGTTACACACAATTACGTTCCGTTCGTGTAATATTACACTCGGCGCTGGCTAGCCAGTTATATGTCGCGGCACGAAACTCTAGCGCTGAGCGAAACGTGGAGGGGATAGCTGCGCATGGGTACCGTCGCGCACGCAATACAAATTAGTAATTTAATTGCTTAATTAAAAACAGCAAAATAATGTTTTAATGTAAAGTCAAATAGTAAGTCTAGCGGTGAACAAAATGTGGAACTTAACTGCGTATGGGTACTGTCACGCACGCAAATATTACTTAAGTAATATTACTTCATGTTACCTACAATATAATTTTTAACAAGTTTATGGGGAGTAGAAAAATAAATACACTATCGGATTTGTAAATTTTTATATTAAATACCAAATAATAATAATTTTTATATTAAGTCCGAATTACATAAGAACCTACTGAAGTTTCTTCTCAGGATAGAAGAAACCTGCGAGTTCGGCAGGGTGTGGACATCAGACACCGCATTCTCCTTTCCGATATCTAGTCCGAATCAGACAATGGTCTTACACCTTCAATAGTATCCCAACAGGGCCTTTTGCTTACTGAGGGCCCCGGCTCAGGGCTGCTTCGGTCGTCGGCACTAACAGCGTCATCGTCATCAGACTCACCAAGGCTATCCTCTGAACTGTCACCATCAACGCGAATGATGAATTCTTCTGTAACCAAATCCACGACATGGTCACTCTTGACATATTGCTCTTCTATGTCCTTTACCTTTTGGCATAACTTTCCCCAATCCCAAGCACCCATCAGCAAAACTTTTTCTTGAATTAGTTCTATACATTTAGCAACACTCCACTTCACATTTTTACTGCCTACATATTGCTTTATGTCAGACCATGCCATTTCGATTGGATTTAGATCTGGGTGGTATGGTGGCAGTCTTAGCACTTGATGTCCTTGCTCTGCTAGTATCCTGTCAATTGAAAATGTTTTAAATCTATCTTTGTTAGCCCGTATTAAATTGTATAGTTGAGGTTTTAGTAGAGTTTCCTCATATTGTATGCCCTTTTCAGTAAGCCAACCCTGCATGTCAGCTTTTTTGGAATTAGAAGTGGGTGCAAGGTCCCTTTGCTTATTATGGTATGATGCGTTGTCGACTACCACGACAGAATTAGGCGGTAAGTTCGGCAATAACTGTGTCCTCAGCCATTTTTCGTAGTTGTCGTAGTTCATATTGTCGTGGTAGTCGCCTGATTTCGCACCAGCTTTAAAAGTTAACAGTGCGTTCGGTATGAACCCAGCCTCTGATCCTGCGTGGACAATGACCACCCGCTGTCCTTTGGAGATAGGTTTTTTGAGACCTTTTGTAGTACCATCGGTCCAGGCTTTTGGAGCAGAGTGCGATGAATCTACGTAAGATTCATCTGTATATACGATGGGCCTTCCCTCTTGGCGATATTGTTTTATTTTGCGTAAGTATTCTATACGTAGTAAACGTATATTTGAACTTTCAATCAGTACTTTTCGATTGTTTTCAGTATTTTTCCACCGAAACCCTAAACTCTTAATTATTCGTCGAAGACTTCGGTCTGAGCCTTTGAAATTTATATCTTCCTCTAGCTTCTTTCTCAACTTTCCGACGGTGGGAAGTTCATTATTTGTCCTATGAAAGTTATGTATGCACCTCTTTATTACTCCTTGATCAAAGTTATCAATATCTGTGACCGGTTTTGATCTGGAGCGTTTTTTGCCTGGTGTTCTAAATACTGATAATAAGTCGGAATTATTGGCTTCAGTGGAGATTTTCCTTACCGTTGCTATGGACGTCTTTGTAGATTCAGCTGTCCTTTTCTGAATTTTCTGTAAGTCACTAATTATACTATTTAATTTTATATTTCCCGCCTGAATAACTTCTGCAGTTTGTTTTATTTCACTTATATCTACAGTGCTGCGGTCAGAATCGAGTAAAATACTCGCAGCTTCGCCAATTTCACTTTGAATTTGTTTCAGGGAATTAATGAAATCATTCGATTCCCTTTTCAGAAAACAATGCACGTCAAACACCATTTTCCGTGCCTGTCTTTTCAAAACAGTATTCCTTCTCGGCCTCGGCATTTTCACTGTTTAAAAACTGTTCAAACTTAATCAAACAGTGAATAAACTAACAAACACAACAAACAAATCAACAAAACAAACTTAACAAAAAACAACAACAAAAATTAACGATGACAACAAAACAATTCAGAACGCGACTGTACACTGGAAGTGCGCGGAGCGTCGTATCGGCACGGGGGACGGAGTATGACTGGAGAGTCAATCGGCGCAACGCACGCTCGCCCTTCACCCCTGTACCCCGCCAAGACACCTTATTTTTTACTTCTGCGCAATAACGGTCAGCGCTAGAGTTTCGTGCCGCGACTTATACTTTGCTTAAACTTGGCTTGACACGCTACCGCGTGTCTAGATATCTTTTTACACCAAAAAGGATACTAGATATTTAAAAAAAAAAATGTGTATTGAAAAAGTGGCCGCTATTTTGGATTTCTTTGTTTTAAGGCCAATCAACCTCAAAATCGATACCTGGACATAGTTTTAGGTACAAAGGACAGATCCAAAGTTAGAATTGAAAAAGTGGCCGCCATTTTGAATTTCTTTGTTTTAAGGCCAATTGACCTCAAAATCGGTATCTGGACATATCTTTAGTTAAAAAAGACGGATCCGATGTCAGAACTGAAATATGAGGCCGCCATTTTGAATTTATTTGTTTTAAGACCAATCGACCTCTGGGAATGGCTTTGGGCACAAAGGGCATATCCTATATTATAATTGAAAAAAGTGGCCAATATTTAGGCTTCTTTATTTTTAGGCCAATTAACGTCAAAATCGATACTTGAGCATAAGAAAAGTGGTCGCCATTTTGGACTTCATTGTTTTAAGACTGATTGGATTTAGATAGATATTTGGGCTTGTCTTTAGCCAAATAGAATAGTTAATCGAGGTTGGAATTTTAAAAATTGCATTTCATGTTAAATTTTTTTGTTTAAGGGCTATTGGTTTTAAAATCAAAATACGCTGGACATGACTATAAACTATAGTAGGTAATATGGCCACCATCAAAGCTTGTTCAATTCTCTTCAATAACGATATCACAGCTTTGCTATATCGCAAAATAAATAAATTGTCTTCGAATTTTAGAAGACGAAGTTCGAAGTCTTCGTGGCCTGTGGCAGCAAACAGGAAATAAAGTAAATGGTTCTGTGAAAGCATAAAATTGGTAACAAAATTAGGGAGTCGTTAACCTTCATTTGAAATATTGCTATAAGCATAAGTAACCGCGTAGTAGAAATGATCTTACCATATTTTTCGTCCCCGATATCGTTTTGCCTTGTTAGGTGACCATTTAATTATTGTATCCCTTTTAACTTACCCCTTTTCACCAGACCTAAAAGGCTACTTAGGTTGATTACCTTATTGATTTTTAAAAGTATTTAATTTTGATGTGAACATATATTTCAATTTTTTCTCTAATGGAAGGCAATCCAAAAAATGTATGTTATAAATTCAGGGGATACAGTTTAGTGTCGCTGCTATGTAGCATCTGTTATTACACCATCTATTGCTATTCTAATTATTCATTCTCATTTAATTTTTAAAAACTAAGCCATTAAAATAGTGTAAAATGTAGTTGAATAAAGTCAAACTATTGACGTAACTTTGAAATTATTAACATAATGTGGGATGAACAGAAGTGAGCCAAGCAAGAAAGATTTTTTTTTTAATTTTCAATATCCCACACTTCTGAAAGTCAGAAGTTTGCTTGATTTTACAATAACATTGGTTTCTGCAACGGGTGGTTATAATAAATTATTAAAATGCACATGAAGAAGTGTTAACAGCTCACAGTTGTGGTCTCAACTAACTTGAAAATATTGAATAGCAAGCTACCGTTGCTATTTCAAACAAATCTGTTTCTCGAAGTCAATATTCTATGAAACTTCTACACTTTACAGGCTGTACGGTTGATGGAAGACTTTGAAAACAAATAATTAATCCAACATGGTGCTCATTTTTATCACAATTAAAACGAATCATTATATTGTGGTTAGAGGCATGCCCAAATATCGATTTTAAAGCTAATGGGCCCTAAAACAAGTTCAAAATAGCGGTGCCTTCTCAATTCTAACATTGGATCTGCCTTTTATAGATAAAAGCTAAAAAATTACTAGATATCGATTATCGATTTTGAGGTCAATTGGCCTTAAAACGAAGAAATTCAAAATGCCGGCCACTTTTTCGATTCCGACATTGGATCTGTCTTTTATAATCAAAGATATACCCAGCTATCAATTTTGTGGTCAATTAGCCTTAAAACAAAGAAATTCAAAATGGTGGCCACTGTTTTCAATTCTAACATTGGATCTGCCCTTTGTGTCTAAAGCCATGCCCAGATATCGATTTTGAGGTCGATTGGCCTTAAAACAAAGAAATTAAAAATGGCGGGTACTTTTTTCAATTCTGACATTGGATCTGCCTTCTTTACCTAAAGCCATGCCCAGATATCGACTTTGAGGTCAATTGGCCTTAAAACAAAGAAATTTAAAATGGCGGCCACTTTTTTCAAATCTAGCCTTGGATCCGTCTTTTGTAACCAAAGATATACCCAGCTATCGATTTTGAGGTTGATTGGCCTTAAAACAAAGAAATTCACAATGGCGGCCTCTTTTTACAATTCCGACATTGGATCCATCTTTTGTAACTAAAGATATGCGCAGATATCGATTTTGCGGTCGATTGGCCTTAAAACAAAGAAATTCAAAATGGCGGCCACTTTTATCAATTCTAGCCTTGGATCCGTCTTTTGTAACCAAAGATGTACCCAGCTATCGATTTTGAGGTCAATTGGCCTTTAAACAAAGAAATTCAAAATGGCGGCCTCTTTTTACAATTCCGACATTGGATCCATCTTTTGTAACTAAAGATATGCGCAGATATTGATTTTGCGGTCGATTGGCCTTAAAATAAAGAAATTCAAAATGGCGGCCACTTTTATCAATTCTAGCCTTGGATCCGTCGCTCGTAACCAAAGATATTCCCAGCCTCAGAGTAAGTATATACCTATAGAGGGCTAATTTCGCATCGTGCGCCCACTACCCAGCGTAGGCAGGTGAACTATAGCTACTTATATAGAAATGTTGGCGACTGCTAGGGATGGGCACGCGAGCAGCACCAACGCATCAGTTATCGATAAGTACAGGTCCGGCGGCGCGGTACATATTGTTGTTAAAAAATTGTGGTTCTACAAAATATGGCCTTGTGAGTAATTTTAAGCGTATTGCCTTAATATAGATAAAAGCTATGCTGCAAATTGGTGTAGTGCCATGTGGAATGATTTATAAATACGGTACCTCAAGAGCAGTTTTTACAAGCAATAAGAACCAATAATATTAATGGATATCCATTATAATTGAACCAATGGATATAAACCGAGCATCGCGCCATGGATTTCTTAGCTAGTCTCCCCAAGCCTAAAATAGTCACGTCTAGTTTTTGAAATATTTATTACCAATGTTAAAAAAATGACAAAGAAATATATCTTAATGATTGCCAACTTATACTGTCAAGACCCGCGATAGAAGCTATGCAATAGCTTAAAAATATTATCGTAATCAGTCAATTTTTAGGAACAGTAATTATTTCTTTATTTCATAAAAAAAAACGCAATTATTAATTGGCTTAAAAATCACACACAGACAAAAACAGTTACCTAAGCTACATTATATTAAGCATCGCCTTCGATAGTAATAAATACGTATGCTATAATATGAAAATATTACGTCGATTCTGGTATCGACGCGTAACATCACTATCGAAAAAGCGGGATACGGGGCAGTGCGGGGGGTACAAGTGTTCGCCTCCCGAGCGTCTTTCATACCGCGACGCGTAATTTCAATTTTACCTAAAAATATGCTGAAATATGGCTTGCCTGTGAAACGTGATATTAGAATTCTGTTAAGTGTGTTTCCGAGTGTCGTTTTTACAAGATCCCACAGAACATTTAACCATTTTGCAGTATTAATAATCAAATATTCGCATAGATCTCACTCGCGTGTGCTCACGCCGTTCCTACTCGAGTGACTACAAGCGCTTGCGGCCGGCGCAGGACGATGTTCCCACCCGTGCCTATTGTTCCCACTTGCATACGCGCTCTCTATAGGTATATACTTACTCTGAGTTCCCAGCTAACGATTTTGAGGTTAATTGGCCTTAAAACAAAGAAATTCTAAATGGCGGCCACTTCTTTCAATTCTAACATTGGATCTGCCCTTTAAGCCTAAAAGCCTAAAAAATACTATAATAATCATGTAAACTTAACATAACCAACTGACTTTTGTAAGCTGATGCACCGCACATGCAAAATATTTGGTAAAAAATCAACAAAATCACGTTGATCCCCGGTTGTCGCTAAACAAGTGAACCTTGATAAAACAGCTTGTGGCTCTGACATCGTCCCTGACGCGCCCCTGATTTAGATGTAAAAGTATCTGAGCCTCCTCAATAGGTTCCGAGATATTGACCATGCGAAATTTTACCCACCGTGATATTATCTGTTTGGTTTATTTATCTGTTTGGGTATATTCAAATTAGAAGAAATCACGCACAGCAGAACTCGCTGTGCCCCGCGCCCGGTAATGCTAGAACAAAAAATATCGACCATAGAAACTGACAGTGCAAGAATCTCAACTGACATTCCGCGCCCCTCTTTCGTCGTCTTCACCCCCGCCAAGAACAGTCGCCATTTTGACCATGTGTCACTGTCAAAAAAGGCAAGCGTTGGCCATCACCTCTTTAAATCCACAAATACAGTAATATCCAGTCAATGTAATTTAAAAATTTTTAACAATATTACGAAGGTGTTGTGTATCCAAGTGGAATAGTTTACGACAAGACGTTAAATTGCATCAATTTCCCGCAAGGAAAGAGATTAAAATCCGGTGGATACAGTGCATAGGTAGTGAAAATGTTTGTGATACAAAGAACATGTATGTTTGCCATAAGCATTTTGAGCAAAGATTTGTTTACCAGGCAACAAAACGCTTGAAGAGTGACGCCTATCCAAGTTTATTTACAGACTTGGAGATTTCTTCAGGAAATTCGTCATTGGTTTATGAAGAAACAGGTAACTTATCTTTCAGAACCGAAGATACTTTTAAGATATAGCTAAATTGTTTTAAATATAATATATCTTGTCTTTTCTAGTTCCTCTGAAGTACAGAAATCACGATTATGCACGAAAGCGACACATTGACCATACATACTCAAAAACTGAAGTATCCCGTTTAAAGTGGCATGCTCTGAAGTCAATGGTATGTAGTAATTTATGTATATTGTGTAATCTAAATTCTAACACACACACACTCACGCCTATTATCCCCGAAGGGGTAGACAGAGGCGCAACTAGTGCACCCACTTTTCGCCTTTATTCCGTCCCATGATGTGATAGGGGGGCGAGCCTATCGCCATATAAATTCTAAAGTTGCTTGCCATCTGGTGAGCAGCTGGCTTGTCTCTATTAATTAGTCATCAACTTTGCTGTGTGTCTGAAGACAGTCATGGGTAGAATTATAAGCATAAGAATAAGATCTGTCCTAAAGTAATGACAAGGCCAAAAAGTATACTGTGTTTATTGATAGATTTGAATAATAATTGGTAAATGTAAGATGTTTTATTGTTTTTTTTTTCAGTGATTTGTCAGTCAAGACAGTCTGCTGCTGTGACCTCCGGAACTGAGATCCAGGGTACACAAGGTATTTATTTATTTGAAGTTTGTTGTATTGTGGTCCTACAAAGTCTTTGTTGACTATTTTTTTATGTATAATATTTTGTTTTATTTTCAGCTTCATCATACAAAACTCCAAAAAAGTTGGTCAGAAGGAGATTAATAAAAACATTGGGCACCTTATCTCCACAATGTCAACTAATCTATAATGAATATAAGAAAGCAAAACGTATAAGTAATTATAAATCCAGAGCGCAGAAGGCATTGGTATTCAGTAAAGAGAAGAAGAAGTCTTTAGAGGGTTTAACTAAAAATATAAATCCTTTAACTAAGAAAGTTCTGTGGAAATTACGCAATAAAAATAAAAAGGCACGTAGATTTACAATGGATAAAATTAATTTAATTTAATTTTATTTTTTTCTTAACTCTGATGTTATTGAAAACTTTTTTGGACTGCCTCGGTGGTGTAGTAGTATTACAGTACGACTGCAAAGCTGAGGTCTCGGGTTCGATCCCTAGGTCGGGCAAAGTGATATTGAGTTTTTCTATTCAGTATCAGCCCGGAGTCTGTAATTTGTGCCCGATATGGCGATAGGCTCGCCCCCTATCACATCATGGGACGGAATGATGGCGAAAAGTGGGTGCACTAGTTGCACCTCTGCCTACCCCTTCGAGGATAACAGGCGTGAGTGTATGTATATATGTATGTTTTTTGGACAAGTACAGGCATACAATTATTATAGATTTAATAATCCGACTGCCCACTCTTATTAACATTTAAAGCTGTATTAATAACAAGATTTATTAGTTTTAATTGTAAAGGTTTTAGTATCAATATTTTAAATTTAGAATCCTTGTTTGAAAATGTGAATTCTGCACTAACGATGAACTCTAAATTAGATAGTTCAGATATAACTGAAAATATTGAGTTTAGTAATGAAGAAAATATTCATGAACAAGCCAGACGAGAATGATTAAATATTCATTCAAAGGCCTACACAGAAGGGTCGGTAACAAGGAAAGTGCTTTCTAAAATTAATAATTGTGCAGAATGTAAAAGCAATCTTTTAAGTGAATAATAATATTCACAATTTCATAGTAGAAAAAGAATGTAAAAGTTGTAAGAATGCAAGAAAATTAAGTTATCCCCATGAAAACATTGTTATAAGTTTTGGTAATGTAATTAAAATTACAAACGAATATTTGGAACAACAAGGACATAAAAATAATATTAGTAAAAACATTAAACAAAGTATATGTTCCAAATATTCTTTTGAATTGCCATTCTCACAAAAACTTAATTCCTGAATATTTGTTAGACATAAGTATTAAACTCTGTATTTTTATTGATGCAATGTAATAAACAAAATATTAAAAGGGATAGACATCATAAGGGCCGAAAAATATAAATTAAAAAAAATGCAGAAGAAAGCATTGCTTAAATTTAAGAAAAAGTTCAAAAATAAAAATATAAAATAAAAACCTGTTTTATTTCAACATGTAAATTTTTTCCTTAATATTAAATATTTTTTAAATTAAAAGGAAAGAACCTAATCACTAAATAATCAACAAGGCTGTATGGGCCTGAAAAAATATTCCATCATGGGCTGCATGGTTTTGTTCCTTTGCCTATACTACAAATGTCCGTAAAAAAACAATTAAATGTCATCTGACAAACTTGCAAGCAGTGTTGCCAGATTAGGCGACTTTTCGCCATTTAGGCTATCTTGGAGAGTGTCGGGGCGACCAAAAATTGCGAATGGCGACCGGTCGCCGTTTAGGCTACGCGAATGGTGATTAGTCGCCAATTTAGGCTACTTCGGAAAGTTCGTGTTTTATGCATTGTTTTTGTCGAATTTGAGGATATTTATAGCTTTGAAGGTACAAAACATGTCCTTAGATCCCCCTTACACACAATTATTAACTGGGGACCTTTTTTTTTTTTTTTTAGCTCTCCGCGTCCCCACACAAGTGGGCGACTTTAGGCTACTTCGAATTTTCGCCGCGTTGGACCAATATAAAATAGAAATTAGGGAGGTTTTTTTTTTTTTTTTGCTCCTTCACCTCTCCATATACGAAGAGGCGACTTTAGGCTACTTCACAATGAATTTTCGGCGACTTCAACCGTCAAACGTCTGGCAACACTGCTTGCAAGTCTCCTTTACGGTTCAAAGATAATGTATCCGACATGGCGGTCTGAACGTAGTTCTTCTGAGTAGTCTGTGCTGTGCCCATACCTAGCGTCTCGCCCGGCACCCGCGCGCGTGGTGCGGGGCAGTGTGTGAAGCGCCTTACTGCCATCTGTTGTATGTCCATTCTAATGCTAAACTATTTTGTTTTACGGTACAGCCACCTAACGGGACATTTTTGAAACCCGGCAGATGTTGAAGTTTCCAGGCTAATTATCAGCGCCATCTAGCAATAAGCCGGGATTTTGCACTTTTTCAGGTGAACGCTTTAATGTATGGGGATCGTCAGTCTATACTCTTATTAGTCCATGATTTTGTACACATGTGCATAGGGCCGCGCCGTCCCTATGTGCGAAGTGTGCGATGCACACAGGCGCCAAGGCAATAGGGGTGCTGGAATCAGGATGACATGCTAACGTTAAATATTGAAATTATATTTGTTATACTACAACACATTCTTCATAGTTGAGTGGGTAAGAAAGCAGGTACCAGTCTTCCAAGACCGATGTTTATGAGCTATGTGTTAAAATCAAAAGAACCGCCGCAGTCGCTACCATAGCCATCTACATATGTTATTACAAACTCTGCACTCCTGTTGAATAACAAAAAAATATTCATGTCGGAAACAGGTCGACAAAAATCAGAGGTGCTTCATAGATTTCGCACACAGGGGCTGTCTTGGGTCAGTGTGGCCCTGCATGTACAAGCAAAAACAGTGGCAATGTCAGCAGATTTTCTCTTTGTATACTATGTACATAGTATACACTGCTGACACGGCTGACATTGTCATTCTTTTTGCTTTTACAAAACAAAAATAATTCTAAAGACCAAGAAAATCTGATTCATGTATTTAAACTCAGAAATTTAGGAATGCTTTTTACTTGGAATGTTTCACATTTGATTTTAATTGACAAGGTTCTGGCCTATTCTGATTTGGCACAGATTTTACTGTAGTAATAAACAATTAATATTGAGTGATTGTGAGTCATTTACTGTTTGGAGTAAGACTAACATATTCAACTTAATTTATAGTCAGACTTTCATAAGTAGCCATATCAGATCTTGTTTATAATTCATCTCTCAGAGCCTTGTTTTTGATATCTGGTTTATTTCCTGGATAGGTTTGACTTTCCAACTGCACATCCTTGAGTTCCTCTTGTTCCAATAAGAATTCTTTAGCTGACCAAGCTTGAGAGCCATCTTTGAACATGAATATTGCTCTGTCATCATCTATCATATACCTGAAACAAAACACAATTATTTTTTTATTGAATGTCTTGATGTTAACTTAGAAAATAATAGCTACATAATAAACTCATTTGCAAAAAAAACGGGCACCTAAGCAATGAACCATTTCAAATGTTACTATTGGTTTGTTTGATAATTATAGGTAGTTTTAGTTTCACAATTTTGTAAATTAATAAGCAAATAATCGTTTTCGTCAGTATTATCATAAAATTTTGATAAAATTTATGGGTTGTAATGCTAAAGTTCACTAGTAGTGTATGCTCGCTAGTAGTGCATATGCTCGTGAAGTAAAAGTTAACAAAGATTTTTGTTTGTTTTTTCTTTAATAAAGTAAAAGCAGATAAATGTTTAGTATCGAGTGCGACCCCCTCTAGCTGAAATCACAGCTTGAATTCGTCTGGGTATGCTAGCGAGGATATCCCGGATACTTGCTTGCGGAATACGTTCCCACTCCGCGGTAATCACATTCTTCAGCTCTCTGATGGTTTGCGGAGCCGGTTGTACTGATCTCACGCGTCGTTTCAGAACGTCCCAGACATGCTCTATAGGATTGAGGTCGGGACTTCGAGCTGGCCAATCCAAACGACGAATGCCGACCTCTTGCACATACGCTTCCACATCGCCAGACCGGTGGGCGCGAGCGTTGACGTCCATAAAAATTGAGTCTTTGCCTAAAGCGGCCAATGCGGGTTGTGCATGAGGAATAAGAACTTCCGTTATGTATCGATGTCCAGTCAGTGAGCCGTTTTCAATGAAGACTAACTCTGTACGATCCATTGAATTTATTCCTGCTCAAAACATAACAGAGCCCCCACCATAAGGTGTGATTTCTTCAAAACAAGCATCTGCAAAGCGTTCTCCTCGTCTTCGTAGCACTCGCCGACGTCGATCTTCACCAAACAGAGATATCCTGGCTTCATCGGAGAACAATACCCTATTCCAGTCTTCTTGAGTCCATGACTCACAATTTCGAGCAAACCTAAGCCTGGCAACTCTGTGCTCACGGAGTAACTTAGGGCCGCGGGCCGGGCGATGACTGCGTATATTGGCCGCGAGCAGCCTCCTGACCGTCCATAGACTAATATGCACATTTCTTACTTCTTAGAGGTTGTTCTTAAGGTCCACATACGAAGACTTGCGATTTCTCAATGCGCGACTCACAAGAAAACGATCATCCCGTGGTTGGGTACATGGTTTTCTTCCAGAACCAGGCCTTCTCTCGACGGAACCGGTGTCTTGATACCGCTGCCAGGTCCTTTGAACCGTCGAGCGACTCACACTTAGCCTCTGAGCCACGAAGCATTGGCTGCAGCCCTCTTCGAGCAGCGCAATAATTTTGGTAGCTTTTACCACTTTCTCTAACATTATTGAGACAGCTAAACAGCAATAAATGAAGCTTTGACAATTAAGAATATGAAATAAATTCATAAAAATTGACTAAAAGTTATGAAAACCGATATTATCTTTTGGAACTTCGCACCAAAAATGTAGGATAAAAAGTGGTTTTCTGTAAAAACGAGCATCAAACGAAAATTTTAATTTAGAACGTACTGTTTTAAACACCACAGCATTTTTAAAACCGGCCAGTAACATGTACAAATGATTGAAATCATTTTGGTACCGTATTTTTTTAAAAAAGAATTAAAATCCAAACCGCCCTTTTTTTGCAAATGAGTGTATATCCATATACCATAAGTAGTACAAACAATCCTTATCTTATGATATAAACTCTCCTAGATATTTAATCTACTTTTTATTTAATTATATAAATGTATGCATTCTACTATTTGTATACTACTTATTAACTATGGTGTATTCTATTCGTTCTGCGGGATAGGTAACTTTGGGCCGAAATTTTATAGATTCTTTCGATTTTCATAATATTGCAATGGAAACTGGAAAGTCTGACACTTGACGTTGGCGAAATCACTGATAAACGGTGGAAGCCACAAAACGAAAAGAAGAAGATGAATCCTTATCTTAATCTAATATTATAAAGGGAAAATGTTTGTGAAAATGTTTGTTACATGTAAATGCAGTAACTGCTGAATGGATTTGGAAGAAATTTGGCATACAGATAGACCATGTCTGTGATTAACATATAGGGTACATTTTGATATGTTTGAATTTTATTTTTAAGTAGCGTTGTACCAATCATTGGCTTGCTATAGGGCTTTAGAGATTTTTGTGCCAGGAAAGGCTTTTTATACAGACAAAGCCATAAGCAATACCTACATTCAAAATAGAGTTATGATGGATTAACCCGTCAAACCCCTCATATATATATATGGGGAAACCCTATATACTCAGATGCCGGGGTCCATAGCGGGGCTTGACGAGTCAAATACAATTTAGCAACATTTATCCATCTAATAAAGTGAACTTATTTTAATATCCAATGCTGAATTAAATTATTATTAGGAAATAAATAATACTAATATACAAACACCAAAATGAGACAGATTAATATTATTATTATATCTAGTGCTTTACCTTTCAGCTTGAATATGGTTGTTCCATAGAGAAGTTTGCCATATTTTGGTCAGCTCTTCAGCCCTTGCTCGTGTAGGTTTGTTGGCAACAGTCACAAACATCATCAATGTTTGACCTTTCTTTGTAGCTTGCAAAACTTCTTCAGGGTTTGACATGTCCATTTTTGTCAAATCTATTGCTGGAGGTTTCCGCAAGTGTTCTGGGAGCTCGTCTTCAGGGAGAGGGTCTTCATCTTCTTCCCACTGGTCATACAGCCTTATAAACAAAATATTTATAACTGAATGATAAATCATAAGCATAATGCCTGGTAATTAGTTAAGCTAGCTATATCATCAAGGGTATGATAAATGCTTGTAGTGTGTCACTAGCTAAGGCCCAGCTTAACATTTTGGTAATGAGGGAACAATCAATATATTTTCAATTAGCTTTACATTTTTTAAGACAGAATACAATACTAAGAAGTGTCCTGCACAAGAAACTGAGGAAGCATTCATGCCTACTCAGCTGTCTCTAGTGTGCCTTTGACATATAAGGAAGAAAAACAACTAATTACAAACAAATATCACTCACACACATAAAAACATGCTCTTAAACGAGGACTCCCTAAAGAGGTGACAGATGTTCAACAGGATGTCTATGAATTAGCATAATATGTGTTTTGTTTATGATGTGATAGGGAGCGAGGCTATCGCCATATTCGGCACGAATTCCAGATTCCAGGCTGATACTGGGCAGAAAAACTCAATATTAGTGTCCGAACCCGGGACCTCTGAGCAGTGTCGGAACGCGCACGCAATACAAATACGCCTCCGAGGCAGTCAAATAAACAAATTATCAATCTACTTTTATGTGAATCAGGTATAACATTTGACAAGTTCACAAAAGCACGCACTCTATGCCTTGCAAGAAAATACTAACCAGGTATATGAAAATTTAGTATTTCTTTTCGTGAAAAATGTAGAAGTAATAATTCCACGAGAATCCATTCTGACACAGGTTGGATTCAGTGGCAGATATTTTGTGACATTATTTGTGCGATGTGCTAACATTTTGTTTCAGCAATAATAACTCAATTCATCTTTACCTTTCCAAATCGGCATCAGAAAAGTCTCGAATATCTTTCTTTGCCCAGGTCGGTTTCTCGTCATCGTTGTATTTCTTTGCAAAATTAATCGAAATACATACAAGTAGAACAAATAATATCTTATCAACAGTCATTCTTCTAACCAAATTCAAAATCTAAACCAAAGAGATTTTTTTTTTTTTTTTTTTTTTTTTTTATAATTCTCCCTTACAGGGAAGGCAAAGGGTTCAAGCCCATACAGCCTCGTCTTAAGTGATATCTCTGGTTGTCGTAGTAAAGCAGTGGCTACCTTACCAAGACTTTATCAAGGAGTTTTGGCGGCAACGAAAAAACACTTGATTGGCACAGTTATTTCAATTCACTTCATTTGAGCACTTTAATAGAACTATATTGGATAATATACCACCATAATTATGCAATATAACACTAAGTATCACCAAAATAATGAATTAAAACAAGAGCACCTCATGACACTTCCACCACGTTCCCGCCAAAACTCTAAACCAAAGAGAATATAAAAATCACTTGATCGTCTTGATCTAAACTTTCCGTATAAAGAGAATATAACCCAAAGAGTATTATATACATTGGATATAACAACTACGTTACGTAGTATTATAAAGCGCGCATTAGACGCTCACACAAACGGCATTCAATTCCATTACTCATGACTGGCGGATGATTTATGAAAACAAAGTGAAATTACACTATCACTCAAAATTCTCTTCAGTCATACGCAAGATTATGCGGAGAACACACGTTTTCACTCGTTTTGGTATGAATACTTGTAAAATAAAAGGGAATTGAGATTAAAAACGTGTAACAAAAAGGCGTTGCGTAAAATATTGACTGAAAAAGGTAGTTTTATAGCCATACTTTTGTTTTACCCACCTTTTATTAGCGGCCACGCCCGTTTGATTTTTTTATCCGGAATAAAAGTCATATATTATTATATTTTCCAGGGATAAAGGTAGCCTATGTGTTATTCTATACTATAATCTATCTTTGTGCCAAATTTCATTGAATCTGGATGTTTAGCCGTTCTGGTGTGATTGAGAAAAAAAGCATTAAAGTTTTCGCAATTATATTAGTACCTATAGATAAATTTAGTCTGAAATACGAGATACAAAAGTATGACAAGAATTTTTTTTATTATAATAATAATAATAATAATAAAACTTTATTTCAGACCCATGATCCATATCACAAAATACACTTACTACTAAAAAAAACGACTTAGAAATTATGATAGTTGAGAGGTTATCTCCACCCAACGTCGATATGTTGCTGTCATCATCAACCTGTCAGCCAGACTCATAATAATGGCGTTCTTGCACGAAGCAACTCTAGACATAAAGGATGCAATGCGTTTTCTGTGTATGGCATTAAATGTATCAATACGCGCCTCCGCAAACATTTCAGAAGCGCTGCAGTGGCGTTTGAGGCCCATAAGATGCCTAAATATATTATTGTAAGCTACTCTTACACTACCGTATGATTTTTTCGTATAATTTGTCCAGAGCTGACACGTGTAGAACGATTGGCAAAACGATCTAAAAAGTGTTAACTTCACGTCAGGTGACGATTTACTGAACTTCCTTGCAATCATGTTACCCACAATGCAAAGAGCCCTCCGTTGACGTTCGACATCTGCGTCATCCCTTGTGCAGGAAGTGACGATATGACCTAGATACTTAAAGCTTTCAACAACTTTTACAGGTTGTCCTTTAAGGAAAATACCCGGGACATTCGCTGGCCCCTTTGCCGACCTAAAAATTACCATTTCAGTCTTTTTTTCGTTGTAAATAAGGTCGTGTTTATCGGCATAACTCGTACAGATCTTTAACAGTTTTCTTAACCCTTTAATCGAGGGGCTGAGCAGCACCATATCATCAGCGTAGCTCAAATTGTTGACATATCTGCCATCCAACTTGAGCCCGACCTCTGTGGTGCTCAACTCCACGAGTAAGTCATTAATATACGCGTTAAATAGATCGGGAGAGGTAAGCCCGCCCTGTCTCACTCCACAGGAAAGCTGAAAAGTCTCCGACAACTCACTTGCCCATCTGACATTGTTGTTCTGATTACGATACCAAAACGCAAGCAAATCCACAATCTCAGGCGGAATACTAGAATCGGCATGCAACTTCTTCCATAACAGATCGTGATTCAGCGTGTCAAAGGCACGGCTTAGGTCGAGAAAGCAAGCGTAAACAGTGGTCCCTTGATGTTTGTAATAGCTAACAATCTGCTTCAGGGAGAATATTGCCATATCTGTCGAAACTAGAGGCCGAAACCCAAATTGACCGTCGTCTATGCTCAAGCTGCTCATGTGCAGTTGAATACCTCGTTCAAGCACTTTTGCTATTACAGTAGCTAAGGAAATAGGCCTGTAATTGCCCGTGCTCGAGATGTCACCAGTTTTATTCTTCGTTATGGGAACCACCAGTGTGCGGATAAGCTCCTCTGGTAAGTAACAATGCCTCACACAGAGAGTAAAAAGCCGCGCCAGAACGTCATATATATGCTGGCCCGCATATAATAGATGTTCAATGCTAAGGCCGTCGTGTCCTGGAGACCTGCCACGTTTCATCTTTCTCAAAATTAATTCTATTTGCTTTGGCAAAAACTCAATTTGACAACATAGTCCAGAAACATGATTACTCTTAGACTTATAATTATTATTATTATTGCTATTTTTGTGGCGGTTGTTTAGTACTTCAAAGTGTTTTTTAAATAAATTTGCAATATTCTTTTGATTTTTTTCTCCTTCTACACTCAAAGATATACTGTTCTTGCTATCTAATTTTTTCGTTTCTTTCCAAAATTTAGTCAGGTCACCACTACTGTGATGCCGGGCAAGGATATCCATTTTTATTTTTTCTTGGTTGGATTGTACATATTTAAGCGCGGCCTTAAACTCCCTGCGTGAGGCAGTCATATTATCATAATAGTACCCCGAGCTCGGTCTACCACAATAATCCCATAAGGTAAAACATTCCCTAGCTTTCATATGTAATTTCCTGACGTGGAAGTTCCATCCTACCACTTTCTGCCTTTTTCTATTAGGTTTTATGTCTGAACTCTGTACTGATGATGACTGCAACGCCCCGACAATATCACGGTATAAGTTATCTATGTACTTATATTTATTTTTCTCATCACAAAATTGTTTTTCGTTTAAATAATTTAGTTCATATTTATTTATAATATCCCACAATTTTTCTCCGCACAGTTTGTTATATACAGCTATTTGTTTTTGTTCCTTATTACCCCATAAAAATTTTACATTATTGTTTTGTCTATCGTGTACAATTTTAGCGGGAATACAGGAAAATTTACAATTAACCACAAGGGGGAAGTGATCGGACCAATATGTTCCGTACTTCACGCTAACGTCTGACACGAGACTTACTGCAGCCTCAGTCGCCATACAATGATCAAGCCACCGACATGCGCCATTAATATCACTCACAAAAGTATACGTGTTCGAATCAAGTTTTTCTAAGTCCAAACAATGAAGGAATTGTTCCTTGCAAAAGTCCAATAACTCATTTCCAAATATAGTACCCGGATGTGCATTATAATCTCCCAAAATCAAAACACTTTCTGTCTCAGAACTTTCGATCACAGCACTAATTTGCCCAAGACAGTGGATAAATTCTGGCAAGTTCTCCTCATCGTTAGTAGGCATATACACGCTGAATACCAGTAGGCTCCGCTCGCCCTGTGTTAAACGTACCGCTATTATACGGTCACTGGCACACTTAATTATTTCAGCATTCGTAAATAAGTTCGTTCGCCACATCAGTGCCACACCACCATATGGCCGTCCATGTAACACCCCAGCCGAGGTATCGATAGACGATTTTGCACAACAGCCAAACTCCTTGTCAATTTCGTTTATGAAATTTAAGGCGTGTGGCATAAGCCAGGTTTCTTGCAGCGCAATGACATCTGCGGTTTTACACAAATCTTTTATATGTTGGACAGATCTTTTAACACCTTTACAGTTAAAAGAAATTAATTCCAAACCATCTTTAGTCTGTACTAACATCGCATTTTTTTGCAATCACGGTATCATTCACGATTGAACGCTGTTGTCGATATCGCCGAAATACTAAGCCTTCCGGCCAAAAGTCTTTTTGTAAAAATTGTGTCAGTTTCGAGGCGGGTACAGTTATCTTAAAAGAGTTAAAATTGGTTTCTCGAGTTTGCTTTAACATTTCGATAGCAATACAGTCTTCCTTCATTTCCGTAATGTAATCTTTAATATCTTCGGTCGTAATATGCTTTCTTGTGCGTGAAAGATATACATAAGCAAATGTCTCGGCAGCCTGCAGTTTACTCACGGTTTGTGAAGTTCCCCGCACATTCCTATACTTATACCTATTATATTTCTTTCTGGTTACCGTAGTAAAACCATCGTCCTCTCTCTGTATTTTGCTAAGACTCGTATTTATAACATCCCTATAAGTAGGTATATAGGGAGGGTCATTCACTTCGATCAGCTGTTGTGATAACATTTGATCAACCATTCTCCGTTTTGTCGTCGCTGTCGAGGCGCGCGCGGGCGACCGCTGAGGCAGAGGCGAAGGGAGGGCCGGCGCTGCCTCATGACGCGCTTCTCGCTCACTCGCATTTTTTGCGCTCACTTCGATATTAGACTCGCCAATACCCACACTTGCATTTGTTAAACGTATGTTGCAGTTGTTTCGATTATTCTTATCATTATGATAAGATCTACGAAGCAGATCGTCATAACGCTGATTGCTGGTATTGTGAGCTCCTTGAAGTTCAGAAATCATGTGCTTCAAGTTGTCAATCTCGCTTTTTAATGAGCTAATATCCGATGATAAATTAATATTTCCTTGACTTTCCACTTGTGGTTTATTTTTCATGTTAGCTACATCACTTTTTAATAAAGCGATTTCTTTAAGGAACGATGTAATATCTATATAGTCAAACGATACACTCGGTAGTTTATTGAGATTTTTCGCCACAAAAATTGGTAAAATGTCAGGTTCGGATTCTTTTATCATTTTTATAATTTCTTGGATGCTTTTCTGTTCCGCTCCTTCTTTTCTTCTCATAACCTTTTTATTCGGGGCCAAAAGTTGGTTAGCTATAGAACGTGCGGTCTCAATTTCATCACTCGTGTACGCACTCAGACATATCTGAATAATTCCCGTCTCCGGTAGGGTGTCCACCTTATTGTTTATAAAGGCTAACAGTTCGTTGACAACCACTTTGCACTCACTACATTGCGATTTACACATTATTGTTTTATTACATGCTACTACGCCAGAGGTAGGCGATCGTACCATAGGCATGTCTTATGCGGATCGCGACGCAGCGACGACTGTTATTATCTTATTGGATAAAATTATCTAATAAGATACTAAAGAAAAAGTACCCTATAGAACTGAGGAGTAATGTATCTTCTTATTAGTGAAAGAATTTACAAAATGAAACAAATCTTTCCTCTTTATAACATTAGTATAGACTAACTATTGAGATTCGTGGTATACCACAACTCAGGGATTCTTTCAAAACTTAAAATATTTTTTTTCTGCGAATGTCGGAGAAGGTAATTGGCCGCGCGGGTGCGCCAGCGCCTCTCCGACTCAACATAATATGTCCCACTCCACCGCTGTCCGCGCGCTGACTGACGTTTGCGGGACGAAATGCCATTAGACGATCGCGCAAAAGTCATGACTGATGGTTGCGCGACGCGCATATCAAAAAATTCAGATATTCGTCACTCAACCGTCAATCACCACATTAAACTATAGGTTATTCGTCACTCACGGACGTGACTGTGGTAAAACGGACAGCAAAACCTACTGTCTAATGCGCGCTTACGGCTCTTTGATCTAAACACCAGTGTTGCCAGATGTTTGATGGTTAAATTCGCCGAAAATTCATTGTCAAGGCTACTGCCTAAAGTCGCCTCTTCGTATATAGAGAGGTGAAGGACCAAAAAAAAGACCAACTCGGCGAAAATTCGAAGTAGCCTAAGGACGCCCACTTGTGTGGCGGAGAGCTAAAAAAAAGGTCCCCCAGTTTTCAATAATTGTGTGTAAGGGGGATCCGAGTACATGTTTTGTACCCAAACAATGCATAAAACACGAACTTTCCGAAGTAGCCTAAATTGGCGACTAATCACCATTCGCATAGCCTAAACGGCGACCGGTCGCCATTCGCAATTTTTGGTCGCCCCAACACTCTTCAAGATAGCCTAAATGGCGAAAAGTCGCCTAATCTGGCGGTACCACAGAACAGGGATATAGATATCTAGGATATGTCTTTCCTCCGTGGGCGGTACTGCTAAACACTGAAAGAAGTACTAGTGATGGGACTCGAGTTGTGTTTACTCGAATGAGTTTGCAAAAATCGTACTCGAGTGAAAAAAATATTGACTCGAGTCAATTTGTACTAGAGTTGCCGAGTCAACTCGGCGCACCGAGTAGTCTACTCGGTAACTTTACTTCTCAGTCAACGGTCAAGTGCCATCGTCACGAACGTCAGTACTGCCTATTTAGGTAAATATTTTTCCCGCTGTATATATTCCCGGGATATAAAGTAGCCTATGTGTAAACCTAGGGGCGGTATTAATAAATCAATCTCAAGTAGACATAATGTATGAAGAGTTCAATACATTATGTCTACTTGAGATGTAACTCGAACTTGAGATTGATTTATTAATAAAAAAGTAATAAAAAACCGTGGTCCATGAAAAGTGTCTGACACTTTATAATTCTAGTTTAGAATAATATTCTACAAAATAAACTCATTTGCAAAAAAAACGGGCACCTAAGCAATGAACCATTTCAAATGTTACTATTGGTTTGTTTGATAATTATAGGTAGTTTTAGTTTCACAATTTTGTAAATTAATAAGCAAATAATCGTTTTCGTCAGTATTATCATAAAATTTTGATAAAATTTATGGGTTTTAATGCTAAAGTTCACTAGTAGTGTATGCTCGCTAGTAGTGCATATGCTCGTGAAGTAAAAGTTAACAAAGATTTTTGTTTGTTTTTTCTTTAATAAAGTAAAAGCAGATAAATGTTTAGTATCAAGTGCGACCCCCTCTAGCTGAAATCACAGCTTGAATTCGTCTGGGTATGCTAGCGAGGATATCCCGGATACTTGCTTGCGGAATACGTTCCCACTCCGCGGTAATCACATTCTTCAGCTCTCTGATGGTTTGCGGAGCCGGTTGTACTGATCTTACGCGTCGTTTCAGAACGTCCCAGACATGCTCTATAGCATTGAGGTCGGGACTTCGAGCTGGCCAATCCAAACGACGAATGCCGACCTCTTGCACATACGCTTCCACATCGCCAGACCGGTGGGCGCGAGCGTTGTCGTCCATAAAAATTGAGTCTTCGCCTAAAGCGGCCAATGCGGGTTGTGCATGAGGAATAAGAACTTCCGTTATGTATCGATGTCCAGTCAGTGAGCCGTTTTCAATGAAGACTAACTCTGTACGATCCATTGAATTTATTCCTGCCCAAAACATAATAAAGCCCCCACCATAAGGTGTGATTTCTTCAAAACAAGCCTCTGCAAAGCGTTCTCCTCGTCTTCGTAGCACTCGCCGAAGTCGATCTTCACCGAACAGAGATATCCTGGCTTCATCGGAGAACAATACCCTATTCCAGTCTTCTTGAGTCCATGACTCACAATTTCGAGCAAACCTAAGCCTGGCAACTCTGTGCTCACGGAGTAACTTAGGGCCGCGGGCCGGGCGATGACTGCGTATATTGGCCGCGAGCAGCCTCCTCTTGACCGTCCATAGACTAATATGCACATTTCTTACTTCTTCGAGGTTGTTCTTAAGGTCCACATACGAAGACTTGCGATTTCTCAATGCGCGACTCCCAAGAAAACGATCATCCCGTGGTTGGGTACATGGTTTTCTTCCAGAACCAGGCCTTCTCTCGACGGAACCGGTGTCTTGATACCGCTGCCAGGTCCTTTGAACCGTCGAGCGACTCACACTTAGCCTCTGAGCCACGAAGCATTGGCTGCAGCCCTCTTCGAGCAGCGCAATAATTTTGGTAGCTTTTACCACTTTCTCTAACATTATTGAGACAGCTAAACAGCAATAAATGAAGCTTTGACAATTAAGAATATGAAATAAATTCATAAAAATTGACAAAGTTATGAAAACCGATATTATCTTTTGGAACTTCGCACCAAAAATGTAGGATAAAAAGTGGTTTTCTGTAAAAACGAACATCAAACGAAAATTTTAATTTAGAACGTACTGTTTTAAGCACCACGGCATTTTTAAAACCGGTCAGTAACATGTACAAATGATTGAAATCATTTTGGTACCGTATTTTTTTAAAAAAGAATTAAAATCCAAACCGCCCGTTTTTTTGCAAATGAGTGTATATATAAAAATCAGCCATACAAATTTAAGTTAGATAACTCATATTTTTAGTTACCTTTCTCACTTGGTACCTGCCCAGGTTTTTTTTTTTTTTTCATTTTTTTTTTTTTATTCGGGCACGGCAAAGTGACTGCACCTCACCTGATGGTAAGCGCGATGCAGTCCAGATAGAGTATCAAATGGCAGCAGATAGTTATCTCATGCCATTCCACACAATCATGCCGGCCTACTGAGCTGCTTCTTCACGCTACGGCGGAAGGATCCAGGATTATAGGAAGGAGGGAACACGTGCGCCGGTAAACTATTCCAAAGCTTGATGGTGCGGCAAATAAAAGAATTGGCGAACCTATTAAAACCTATATGGTTTTAACCATCAAGCTGTGGCTTCGGATGCCGGCACGCGTGGTTCTGCTGAGGAAAGGAGAGGAGGGGATCAGATTAAACAACTCTTCAGAGCATTGGCCATGATACAGACGGTAGAACACGCTTAGAGAAGCGACATCCCTCCGCAATTGTAGCGAATCCAAGTTGCTCGTTACGTCTGCATCATCCACAATGCGGATGGCCCGCCGCTGCAATCCATCCAAGGCATCGAGCAAGTATTGGGCGGAACCGTCCCAGAGGTGCGAACAGTATTCCATACCCGTACCTGTGCTTTATACAAGCGGAAGATTTGACCGGGCGTGAAGAACCGACGCACCTTGTTCAGGATTCCAACCCTGCGTGATGTGGCAGATATAACGCCTTCGATGTGATTCCTTGGATTCAGATCACAGCGGATATCCATACCAAGGATATTCAGGTCATTCCGCATTAAGAGTGGAACACCCTGAAGATTGGGGAGAGGAGAAAACGGGGATCTTTTGCACGTGAACGCACACACCTGCGTTTTCTTGGCATTGAACTCAACCAGGTTCATGGAACCCCACGTGGAAATGAGATCCAGAGTCCGGTTGAGCTCAATGACAAGATCATTGCGCCTCCTCACAGTGTCCACCTGCAAACCAGGGGGCTCATGGTAGTATCGCCCGTGAACCGTGCTGTCGTCTGCATAACAATGAATGTTGCCAAGCGATAACAAATCATTGATATGCAGAAGAAACAGGGTGGGCGACAGCACCGAGCCCTGTGGAACCCCGGCATTTACTGACATGAGCTTCGAAGCGTGCCCATCAACGACGACACGTATTCTACGCTCATGCAGAAAGCCAGAAATCCACGCACACAGGTTGTCGGGCAAACCATATGCCGGAAGCTTGGAAAGGAGACCACGGTGCCAGACCCTATCAAAAGCCTTAGCTATGTCGAGGCTCACAGCTAGAGCCTCGCCATGCCTATCAATCGCCTCCCCCCAGCGATGCATGACGTACGCTAGAAGGTCACCCGTTGATCGGTTCTGACGAAATCCGTATTGTCTGTCGCCGATCAACGAGTGATTCTCCAGGTAGCGGGTCAAGTGCGAGTTTATTAGCCGCTCCATGACTTTGCATAGCACTGAGGTTATAGCGATTGGGCGGTAATTGGTAGGGTCTGTCCGATCACCTTTTTTGGGGATCGGTTGCACATTGGCCTCCCTCCAAGATTCAGGCACTATACCTGAGAGGTAGGACGCACGGTAGAGGCGTGTCAGTGCAGGAGACAACTCCGCTGCACATCTTCTCAATACCACCGCCGGTATACCGTCCGGACCACTGGCTTTCCGAACGTCGAGAGACCGCAGCTCACGCCGCACATCGCACTGCCTGATGCGAATATCAGGCATTGTGAATCCGCAATCAGGCAGCGCCGGCGGCGGCTGAGAGCCACAGTCTTCGAGCCGGGAGTTAGCCGCAAAGAGATTTGCCAATAGAGTGGCTTTCTCCTGCGGCTTGTGTGCCAGCGATCCATCTGGATAGCGGCGGCAGTGAGGGACGGCAGAAGTTAGACTGGACGGCCTTGGCCAGACTCCAATAAGCACGGCTGCTCGTCGAATGGCTGGCCAAAGCACGCCCAATCCTACATATCCGCGCGGCATCCGATCTAACATAGGCCTTCTTGCAGGCCTTGGCGGCACGGTTATAAGCTGCTTTGAGGGAATCAATATTAGGATCCTTCATTACGCGACCCCTGATCCAAGCGCGATACGCCGCCTGTTTTTGACCAACAGCATCGGCGCAAGCGCGATTAAACCAGGAGCGTCCACGGCCCTTACTAGCGACCTCAGAGGAAGGAATGTAATATTCCATTCCTAACCTGACCTCGCCAGCAATAGCGTCGGCACTCGCCGAAGAATCTTTTCCCTCGAAACAACGCTGCCGCCAAGGGATGGATGCGAAATATTCTCGCATACCATCCCAATCTGCCGACGAGTAATGCCAGACCCTTCGCTTAACCTGCACAGGACGTGAAGGTGAAGCGAAAGGTATTGACGTCCCAACCAGGCAGTGATCAGAAGTGCCCAGAGGGGCACTAACGGTCACTCGATACCCGGTCGGGTGACTCGTCAGCAGAAGGTCCAGCAGTGAAGGCGCATGACTCGCCACATCCGGGATCCTGGTAGGCTGGCTCACCAGTTGTGTCAAGTCATGTGTCAGAGCGAATGCATGGGCAGCTCTGCCAGCATGATCAGTCCTGGAGGATCCCAGCCACAGCTCATGGTGCGCGTTGAAATCCCCCAAAACCACCATCTCCGTTGACGGAAACTGCACCTGCGCGTCATCCGCCGCCAGGCTGAGGTACCTGAACAGCCGAGTCGTCTCATCGTCCCCGTGGTGTGACCTGTAAAGGCACACGTAGATACGGCTCAAGGAGCCAAAATCCACGTGCACCCACAAAGTGGAAAAGGAAGGGTCCTCCATGCAGCGCAGACGGCGACAACAGACGTCCGATCGAACATACAAACATACCCCGGCCTTTGGCTTGAAGTTTTCTTCAAGCGAATAGCCGGGGTACAGCAGGTATGAATTATCGTCCGGACGGCGAATCTGTGTCTCCGTCAAGAAGAGCAAAGCAGGCCGGGCCGTCTCAAGATGGTGGTGGACGGCATTGAGGTTGGTATGGAGTCCGCGGATGTTGGCGAACTCCATAGTGAAAGCGGTGGTGGGGTTGTGCACCGCTGTAGGACCTGCTTTCTTTGTAGGCACTGTCATGAAGGGGGATGGGATGCGTGAAGAAGCATCGGGAAGCCTGTAAATGTGCACTCAGTGGGCCGAACGGGCACCAGAACACGAGAGCCAGGAATAGGTGAACTGATCCGCCGGACGGAAGGGCCCCCGTACCCTCCCGGGATGGGCCGCCGGGACCCCACATCCGGTCACCAACCGGCACGACGGACCCACCCAAGATTATGCGCGGCATGGTGAGGCAGCCTCTCGAGGTGGTTAGTCTCGATTGGGCCCCTGTACTATACCGCGGGCGGCCAGCGGGTCAACCGTTTCTACAGGTCTCCCTGGCCGGCGGATCAATACGCCTTCCCCGACTGTGATCCGGAATTACCCACACGGAACAACCTCATACCCAATTACAGGCGCCCCGAGAAACCGGGAGAGCGTAGGCTGATCCCGTAACGCGGCCCCCTTGCGGGGGTCACTATGGCGGTCTTTTCGCCGTGAGCACGGTGGTCGCTACCCGGGCGGATGCAAGCATCCTACCACCACGGACTGTGTCACTCATTTGGCACTACCCAGGGGTCACGTGTAGGGAAACTAGAGTATGAGCCTACGGACGCGAGTGATATTAACCCCCAGGTGTCACAGGGCAAGCTCCACAAGTAGGCAGGTATTTAAAGTATACTAGACGCTACTAATTCGTGAAGGTTTCATCCATGTGAAAATAAGTTATGTCAGAACGCTCTGGGATCTTGGACTATGACGTCATTCGGGTATAGGCGGCCCTTAACCTGAAAAATCTTAATCATAATTCTCTATGCATACAAAAAATAACACTGGACGCGCTCTGTGACGTCATCCGAAGCGCGCGAAAAATGGTGGCGTTTGAACACGTCAAATTTTATGGACATTTTATATATTATTTAAAAAAGTAATTAGTACACTTCCAACGATATTTGTATTTTTTACTTCATTATAACGAAGTAAATAATGGATTTAACAAATAAAAAAAATGTATGCATATTCCCTATTACGCTGGCTACAATGTCATACTGGAGCACAACAGTGCATGCACATTGCTGCTTAGCGGTAGAAATAGACATTGCGTAAGTACCTACCCAGGCGGCCTCTCGCATACGAGAGACCTACCAGTAACTGAAGTCCTAAGTGCACAAATGATTAAGCGTAAGACACCGTTGCATTCCCCTAATTTATAGTATAGTGCTCCCCTAGCAAAACGGCGCGCTAACCATTTTTTTAGAAGATTAGTCTAAGTTTAGAAGCTAACAATAAAAAATTATAATCTATACTAATATTATAAAGCTGAAGAGTTTGTTTGTTTGAACGCGCTAATCTCAGGAACTACTGGTTCGAATTGAATTTTTTTTTTGTGTTGAATAGACCATTTATCGAGAAAGGCTTTAGGCTATATAACATCACGATGCAACTATTAGGAGCGAAGAAATAATGGTAAATGTGAAAAAAAACGGTGAAAATTATTCATCCTTGAGGGCTTACATTGCGTGCGCTGCGAAAACGGTTCAAGATACCAAAAATATATGTATGAAAGAATTATTCCTCTTGAAATGATCTAAAAAAATGTGCGCGACAGTATATGTCTATCTTTTAAGATTAACTCACTAGAACAGTATTTATGGTAATCAAATTTGGTCGAAATTAATGCATTATTTGTTAAGAGTTGTATCAACGTCATAATATTAATCTTTATCCAAATAAATGTGTTGGATAGAGTGATTCAACGGGAAGGTTTTTATGTACTTTTAGCCCGGAAAAACTTATTAACGCGGGCGAAGCCGTGGGCAAAAGCTATCTATTATATAAAAATGAATCCCTATTTTCCTTGGTCACGGCATCACGCGTGAACGGCTGGACTGATTTCGTTATTTCTTTTTTTGATGTGTTTATTATTGTCAGGAGAAGGTTCTTATGAAAGAAAAAATTAAGAAAATTGCGCGGAAAAACGGCTGGACCGATTTTAATGATTTTTTTTGTGTGTCTTCAAGAGGATTCGAGAATGGTTTAGATTACAATTCTATCCGGTAGGTAGCGCTGTACTCGGGTTCTAGGATTTTATTTCCCTTTTAGGGCAGGACAACGTCTGTCGGGGCCGCTAGTAAAAATAGAAAAAGAAACATCATATTTCTGCACTTTGTTATAGGCACTTCAATTTAAATGTTTCCTAAATTTTAAAAATTTAGGAAACATCATTTTAATTTGTAACCAACATTATTAGATTTAATAGGGGATATATAAACTTTCAAAAAGACCTAAACCTGATTTGTTTAGTAAATTTTGATGGGAGGTGCACACCTGGAAGGGAGCCACGATGCCTCTAAAATATATCTGAGCCACAGCCGAAACTTCCTATGGTCAATGCGGCCTCTGGGTGCGATACCGGCGAAGTGGGCGGACCCAAAATGAAAACGATAGCGCCACCCAAACTAGGACTAAGGGTGAAATAGTTCCAACAAGGCGAACTGATTACCCGTCTGTGCGACTGCAATTTGCATACATACAGAAATGGGAAGCGAGATGCACAGAAAGACTGCTGGATATTGTTGGTGGAGTAAAACTCAGGCTCAGTTTTTACAATGTGTATTGTATTCTAAAATACATGAAGTGAATGCCGTAAATAAAACATTCTCCCCAGCCACGTCACATTCCGATTCACAAACATTCTATAGCATAAAATATCAAATACAGCCAGTACTAATTAAATATTAGTTAATAAATATTGTAAAGATAAAATAGGTTACTTTATAATGAAGTAGGAATCTATACTAATATTATAAAGCTGAAGAGTTTGTTTGTTTGAACGCGCTAATCTCAGGAACTACTGAACCGATTTTGAAAATTCTTTCACTAATAGGAAGCTACTTTACTCCTGAGTGCTATAGGCTTTTTTTTATCCCGGGAAAATATTTTTGTCCCGGAAAAACTTTTTCACGCGGGCGGAGCCGCGAGCACTACTATTATTTATAAGATGTGCTGGTAACGCAAAACAGAGCCTTGTAGCTTGTAATTCTAAACCAATTATTATATCCTTACTAATATTATAAATGCGAAAGTAACTCTGTCTGTCTGTCTGTTGCGCTTTCACGCCAAAACCACTGAACCGATTTCAATGAAATTTGGAAGGAACATAGTTTAAGACCCTGAGAAGGACCCAGACTATTTCTTATTCCAGGAAAAAATAAACCGGGACTTTTATCCCGGAAAATCTTTTTCTGCGAGTGGAACCGCAAGAAATAAGTGGAGATCCAGAGGAGGAAACGAGCTACTTTCATCCCGCAAAAACATAAACTGGAAATTTTATCCCGGATTTTTTGTTCTTACGAGTGGAGCCGTTACGGCCAAACCACTGAACAGATTTCGATGAAATTTGGTAGAGATATAGTTTAAGGCCCTGGGAAGGATCTAGGCTACTTCTTGTGCCGGAAAGAAATAAACCGGGACTTTTATCCCGGGAAATCTTTTTCTGAGAGTGGAGAACCGCAAGAAAATAAATATGGAGATAGTTTGAGATCCAGAGGAGGACATGACTACTTTTATCCCGGAAAAACAAACCGGGAACTTTATCCCTGATTTTTTTGGTCTTGCGAGTGGAGCCGTCACGGCCAAACCACTGAACCGATTTCGATGAAATTTGGTAGGAACATATTTTAAGACCCTAGGAAGCACCTAGGGTACTTCTTATCCCGAGAAAATATAAACCGTGACATTAATCCCGGAAAATAGTTTTCTGCGAGTGGAACCGCAAATGAATAAGTATGGAAATAGTTTGAGACCCAGGGAAGGACATAGACAACTGCTTATTCCGGTAAAATTAAATCGGGAATTTTAACCCGGTTTTTCTTTCTCGCGTTTTTTATGTTTTTATTTTTAAGTGTATGTCCTTACATCACTACTTATTGTAAAACAAAGTCCCCTATGGCACCTGTTTCTCTCTTGAACGCGATAAACTCAAACATTACCGAATGGATTTTTATTCCTTTTTTCGGTGTGATTCAAGTGAAAGGTTTATGTGTATCCTACTAATATTATAAATGCGAAAGTTTGTAAGAATGTATGTTTGTTACTCTTTCATGAAATTTGGCACACGGGTAGATCATGTCCTGGATTAACACATAGGCAACTTTTTATCCCAGGAAAATATAAAGCGGGACTTTTATCCCGAAAAAACTTTAACGCGGGCGGAGCCGCTGGGAAAAGCTAGTAATTAAATAAACAGAACTTAGTTATATGACGTGTTGGAATCTGAAACCGAACGTTGTAACAATACGTCCCCACTGACCATACATACAAGTAAATTATTCGTATTTTTTACCCGACTGCGAAAGAAGGAGGGTTATGATTTTTTTAAAGAAGTACTCGGCCGTTTGCTCGAGGGGGGGCCGTATTATCGATCGGCCTTATTATCGGCCTCGACTTTTTGTGGAAATTGTACATTAACTGTTAATTCTGAACCATAATATGTGGAAAAGATCCATGATTTCTTCATTCCTGGTATACAAAATTACTGAAAGAAATCTTCTTAATTTTACCCGCATAATATGCGTTTTCAAAAAAGGAGCAAAACGGTTCGCATTTAGAGAATAATTTGGAATATGCCACAAAGTATCCTACTAATATTATAAACGCGAAAGATTGTAAGAATGTATGGATGTACGGATGTATGGAGGTTTGTTCCTCTTTCATGCAAAAACTACTGAACGGATTTCCATGAAATTTTGCACACGGATAGATCATGTCCTGGATTAACACATAGGCTACTTTTTGTCCCGGGAAAATATAAACCGGGACTTTTATCCCGGAAAAACTTTTTAAGGCGGGTGGAGCCGCGGGCAAAAGCTAGTACTTTCATACACAATAAATAAATTTAAACCTATTAGATTTTTATCATATAACTTTTAAAACAGAAATTATTTACGAGATACGTATTAAATTATTTGTAGCTAAATCTAGAAGTGTGTGCTGTCTGTATACCGGGTGGAAGGGAAACGCTCTCGGAAACGAATACAGGTGATAGTATTAGTGATTCCTGACGTGATGTCACTAAAAAAATCGCGATCGCATTGTTACAATTTTAGTAGGATTTTCTCAAATTTCTGTACAGCATCACGTATGGATAGATAAATCAAACTATTATTCTTATAAACATAGTAAAAAAGGTCAATATTTAAAAAAAAACGTAATGAAACACGAACAACAGCTGACGGGTTAACGACCGCGGGCCGGTGCCAGAGCAGCGCGGCGGCCGTCCAGTTTTTTGTACGCTTTACATTGCGCGCGCATGAATTACGGAAATACTAAAATCGTAAGTATTATCGCTTAGCTTTGCAAATGAATATAGTTTTTCGTTAATGTTATGGTTCTTCTCTCTTACCGTTCCGGTATAGAGAGCGTTTCCCTTCCACCCGGTATAGTATAATTTAAGATTTCTTACTTATATGTACTACGTGTAAGTGTCGTTTTAAATTACTGCGTGTAGTAAATTTCTTATCGCATATTTCACAAAGATATGGTTTCTCTTCTGTGTGGATTCTAATATGAGAGTTTAAACTCCACCTTTGTGCACATTTGTAGGTGCAGTACTGACATTTGAAAGGATTCTCTACTGTGTGGTTTCTAATATGAGAGTTGAAACTCCACTTATGTGCAGATTTGTAGTTGCAGTACTGACATTTGAAAGGTTTCTCTCCTGTGTGGGTTCTAATATGAGAGATTAAACTCCACCTATGTGCACATTTGTAGTTGCAGTACTGACATTTGAAAGGTTTCTCTCCTGTGTGGGCTCTAATATGAGAGTTTAAAGTACTCTTATCTGCACATTTGTAGTTGCAGTACTGACATTTGAAAGGTTTCTCTCCTGTGTGGGTTCTAGTATGAGAGATTAAACTCCACCTATGTGCACATTTGTAGTTGCAGTACTGACATTTGAAAGGTTTCTCTCCTGTGTGGGTTCTAATATGAGAGTTTAAAGTACTCTTACGTGCACATTTGTAGTTACAGTACTGACATTTGAAAGGTTTCTCTCCTGTGTGGGTTCTAATATGAGAGTTTAAGCTACTCTTTAGCCCAGAATTGTAATTGCATTGTTTACATTGATACTTTGTGTTACCCGTAGTTGGAAGTTCTTTTAAATTATCGATTTCTTTAATTTTTCCATGGGTTACAGGTTCCTGTATTTTAATGTCAATCTTAATTGGTTCAATAGTTACAGGCTTGTATACATTCATGTGCTTTATAAGTAGAGCTTTGGTATAAAACTTTGTACCACAATCATTGCATATAAATTCTTTGTATAAAGACATTGGACTAATTCTTTCATTACATACTGTTGATGAAGTATTTTCAATATTTATATTTATTTTACACGTTTCAGGTGATGATATTTTTTCAGATCTATTTTCTACATTGTTTTTGTTTTTGTCTTGTACGTTATTATCATCCAGCTTAGGTTTTTTGTTTATAGGTGCCCCTTAAACATAAATAAATAATGTATTATTATGTTTGCATTATTTTTAAATATTATCTTACTTTACGACTAACTTATGCTCGCAACTTCGTTCATGGAATATTGTTTTTCTAGAAGAAATTTAAGAAAATTTCAATACGATTTTGAATAAAAATGCATAATTTTTGGACTACTACTTGATACTTATTCAGCGTATTTTAGTTAAATTCTGCGGTCCGTTGGGTCTCGTTACAGCTTATAATATTATGGTCTGGTGACTGAGAAGTGTTTCGTTCGAATCCAACTCGGAAACATTCGAGTCGACAGGTATTTTTTTTATTTAATTATAATACTTTATTAAACACGTACAATAGAAAATACAGTATATCCACGAGAAATAAAGTACAATTGGCGGTCTTATCAATCAAGGTAATTTCTTACAGACAACCGTAGCACGAAGACAGGGAAAGAAAAAGAAAGGGCAGTTGAGGTGTACACTATACAAGACAGAATATATTGTGACAAAATACATATATATAATTACAAATAGACAACAAATACATACACACACACACACACATACATACATACAAATACTTATATATACACACATATGTAAAAAAAAGTAGTTAAATAATCATGAATATAAGGAATAAGACTATAAATTCAGCAGGAAAGAAAGTGGTTCTTAACCATTTGAAATGATGTGGGCATTCCAGCAAAGCCGAATGGGTAACCACTTGAGCTTATTACGAAACTTGGAGACATGTTCATATTTGCGAAGTCCAAATATAAAACGGATACAAAAATTTTGAAGGCGCTCAAGTTTATGAAATCTTAGTGGTAGTAGGCAGCAAACAATTTTTTCGTCGCAAGGATCCTGACGATACAAACAGTTTACGACTTATTTCCCGAACCTGCGGACCCCAAGAAAGAAATTTGTCCAAGTAGATGCCAAGGTTTTTGACAGTGTCACTGAACGCGATGATGGTACTATCACAGGCCACAGGTGGTAGTAGCGCTCAGTTTAATTTGGATAGCATTCTACGACTGCCAATTACAATGGCCTGCGTTTTAGATGGATTGACAGACAATCCTTGCTCCAAGGCTTTGCTCCACTCACAAATGCAGTCCATATCACGGATAATGACCGTAATAACCTCCGTCATCCCATCCAATGGTGCCTGAACAGTATTAAAGGCATTGCTCAAGTCTAGAAGAGCCAGAACTATCAGCTTACCCTCCTCCATGCCTTATGTATTTAATGTGTTCAAAACTGTTATGTATTAACTTGGATACACATTCCTTTAATTGACCACCACCATACCAGTATGCAGGTATGCAGGTTTCCGATCGATGTTATCCCCCATCGTTAAAGTGAACGATAATTCACAATTAATACACACAACTTTTTAGAAAAGTCAGAGGTGCGTGTTCTTGGGTTTAAAACCCGCGGACATTCGTCTCGGAATTTAATTGACACACACTCAAGCCTTTTATCCCTGAGGGGGTAGGCAGAGGCGCAACTAGTGCACCCACTTTTCCCCGTGCGTATTTCGTCCAATGATATGATAGAGGGTGAGCCTATCGCCATATCAGGCACAAATTCCAAACTCTGGGGTGATACTGGATTTAAAACCCAGTATCACTTTGCCCGACCCGGGAATCAAACCCAAGACCTCAGCATTGCAGTCAAACCGTAATACAACTACGCCACCAAGGCAGTCTAAATTAATTGACAACTTTAGTTAAAAAATAGTACTCAAGTGGGTAGTAGTAAAACTGTATTCTTGTTATCAGCTACGAAGCAGAATAATCGTGTTTACGAACACCATAAAAAAAGAAAAAAAAGAAATGTGTTTACGATAATATTGTGTTTCATTACAATAAATTACCTTTGTCCTTTCTAATCCTTATCTTTTTCTTTTTGACATTCAGTTTGGTGCTTAACTTCTTTAAAGGCAAATCATCTTCAGAATTTGAACAACTTGATTGAGAACCATTATTGTCATCAGCGTCATTATCACAAGAACTTTTAGACTCATCGTGATTGCTATTATTTATACAACAAGAAGGCTTAGACCCTTCTTTATTACTAAGATCACAATTCTCTGTGATTTCCTCAATACTGCAATTTGTGATATCGCCATCATTCAAAATGCTCTGAGAACCCGCATTGAAATCTGGTGGTGCCTCTGGTGTATCTGAAAATATTTAAACAATCTTACTTCTTAGTTCTTACTAATATTATAAATGCCCAAGCTGTGAAAATTTTTGGATGTTTGTTAGAAGTAAAAATGAAAACAAATTAACAGATTTGCATGAAAGGACTTGTCCAAAAACGGTCTTTAAATTCTAACCAAGATACTTTATATAATTTGGATAATACTCCCAAAAACTGCCTACTACTGCCTCGGTGGCGTAGTTGTATTACAGTACGACTGCAAAGCTGAGGTCTCGGGTCCGATCCCCGGGTCGGGCAAAGTGATATTGAGTTTTTCTATTCAGTATCAGCCCGGAGTCTGGAATTTGTGCTCGATATGCCGATAGGCTCGCCCCCTATCACGTCATGGGACGGAATAACGGCGAAACGTGGGTACACTACTTGCGCCTCTGCTTACCTCTTCGGGGATAACAGGCGTGAGTGTAATTGTAATATGTATATATGTAATCCCAAAAACTAGGCCTTTGCAATAAATCGTATAATTATAAAGTCCTCTGATTTTGAGATTTGTGTAATTTAATTTTGCTTGAAAACTACACTTGATAGTAAAAAAAAATTTAAAGTTATTATAAATGGAGGGGTCTAAAATATTTCTTTAATGGATCCAGGATCCATGTTTAGACTTTATAATATCCATAAAGTTCGATCCTGGTTGCATTTTGAGGTCCAGCACCCATACAAAACATAATATACAAGTTTTCAATCTTTTAATACAGATATGTGATGATTATTATTTATTTGTTACAGATGATGAGAGATTTAATGAATGTTGTTAGAAACTAATTAACAATTAATGGAGGAGCAGTTAGTCCTAACTTCGAAATAATACTTAAGTGGCTAGGGGTGGCTGAAAATCAGCGCTGGATGAGTTTTATATCTTAGACAGCAGGTAAGCTGAGCCGTTTCCTTCTGTCATTTTTTTTTTATTTTGTAAGTTTTTTCTGCTTGTTTCCATTTTTGTAACAAAATTGATTTTGGCAATAAACATTTATTATTATAAATTGATATTCTTTTTTATTATTATTTTATATTTTTACTTCTCGGTCCGTAAGACCGGTAAGTGCCAACATTCATGGGCCTAAGCCAAGTGAGTGTTGGTAGTTACTGGGTTGGGTGTTTCAGGGTTCGACGTTGTATTTTGGATTGGTAGCGCAGATGACTCTGTTTGCAAATATTTTCTGAAAATTCTGCAAGTGTTTAAAATGACTGCCTTTTGCCGTTGTATATAAGTCTGTGGTGGTAACTCTAAAATTGATAAGGAGTGTGCTAACTGTTTGGGGATAATTCCAGTGGTGGATAAAACTATAGGAACTATAGATACCTTTTGTAAATGCATATTTCATCTTTTAAGTCAGTGTATTTTGTAAGTTTTTCGGCTATTGTGTTTTGGAGATTGTGGGTATTAGGTATGGCTATGTCAATGAGAAGCGCAGATTTATATTATTATTATATATTGTCTAAAGTCATGGCTGAAATTTAACTACAAAATACTTTTTATTATAAAAAGCTATGAGATAACTTACCAATTTCCTCCGGTTCTTTCTTCACTATAACATCTTCACATTTAATTTTTGTTTCTATTCCATTTTCGTCCCCTATTCGCAAGAACTCCACACAGCTTTTTGTCATTGTGCTTGTTAGGCCGTGTGCCTGCCTATTTATAAGGGTAAGTGATTGTGTATTCAGCTGAAAAAAATATTTTATACTGAATGGATATATTCACTGTTTCCTAAATCAATTTCTGATTTTCTGTATCCTGAGAACGAGTTTACGCGATATCTTCTACTTAACGTAATGATCACGCTTGAGTAAATTTTTGTATGGAAATTTGAATAGCACCCCGGTGAGCGTATTTGGAACTAAAAGACGGCAGCGTAAACATTGCGCGTTGTAAACTTCGAATAGTAAACATGTAACAATGGTAATGGTAAACTTAAAATATATTTATTTTTATTTATTTATAATTACATACTCATCATCACTTTACTGAAAGTGTTATTGTTAGTACACAGGAAGTATTAAAGAGAATGGTGCCCAATGTAGGCAAAGCCTGTGTTTCAGGTCACCAGGTTCTCACTTCTTTGACGTACAATAACAGTCATATTAAAGGATGTACTACATTTAAGGATGTAAAATTAAAATTTGTATGTATGGGAATTGTCAGTACCAATTTGTTTTTTTGTTGTATAGTATTGTCAAACAAATACATAAACATTAACTTACTAAATGCGAATACCCTGTATAAGGTCACAGTACCAGTGAATTGGCTTGTATTGGCTTAATGCGTTGAAGGTATACGCAGACCCAAGATCAGCCTCCGCACAAACACGCAACGCCACTGGCCTTATCTTTTTTTTTTGCATCGAATGACGAGACGAGCATGCCGTTCGCGTGATGGTAAGCGATACGACCACCCATAAACAGTAGTAACACCATCCACCACCTTGAGTTACAAAGTGTGTGGCATTTTACTGCGCTCGTCATCCCGAGACATAAGATGTAAAGTCTCATTATTATCTAATCCGAGTAGCTTGGATGTTAGTTTTTTTAGTGTGAATTAATTTCTATTTACCTCATACCCATCTGTCATAACTTGTCTGAGAAGCTCCTCAGCCTTTTGAGCTTTAGTAACAAGCTGCTTACATTTCTGCAGCTGACAAAAGCACACGTAACATGCATAGTGTCGACTGCCATCCTCAAGAATCTGTGGATTGTAAATATATTTTGAATTAATTTAACAAATATTTTATTTCAGCTTTTATAATAAAACTAACTGTGTTAGTTACAGAACATTACCTACCCATAATAATTATCATGCTTATTATATCACTAGTAGTGCTTGCGGCTCTGCCAGCGTGAAAAAGTTTTTCCGAGGATAAAAAGTAACCTATAGCACTCAGGAGTTATGTAGGTTCCTATTAGTGAAATAATTTTCAAAATGGGTTCAGTAGTTCCTGAGATAGTATAGATTTTGCCCACGGCTTCGCCCGCGTTAATAAGTTTTTCAGGCTAAAAGTACATAAAAACCTTCATGTTGAATCACTCTATCCAACACATTTATTTGGATAAAGATTAATATAATGATGTGGATACAACTCTTAACAAATAATGCATTAATTTCGACCAAATTTGATTATCATAAAAACGGTTCTAGTGAGTTAATCTTAAAAGATAGACATATACTGTCCAGGACATTTTTTTAGATCATTTCAAGAGGAATAATTCTTTCATACATATATTTTTGGTATCTTGAACCGTTTTCGCAGCGCACGCAATGGAAGCCTTCAAGGATGAATAATTTTCCCCGTTTTTTTCACATTTTCCATTATTTCTTCGCTCCTAATAGTTGCATTGTGATGTTATATAGCCTTAAGCCATCCTTGATAAATGGTCTATTCAACACAAAAATAATTTTTCAATTCGAACCAGTAGTTCCTGAGATTAGCGCGTTCAAATAAACAAACAAACTCTTCAGCTTTATAATATTATTAGTATAGATTAACTTTTCTCCCGATAGGATATAATCAAACATGAAGTTATGCTTTTTGACTTTTGAGTAATACTATTTACATGAAGATATTGGCAAAATCACTGCTGTAACCATGGAGCCATTGACCTCAAAGAAGAAGACCTACCCATGTGCCAAATTTCATCAAAATCTGGTTAGTTGTTTCTTTGTTTACTTTTAACATACATACATTTTGACAAACTTTCGCATTTATAATATTAGTAAGATAAGATTATATGTATAACATATTATGACACGACAATTATTATACACTATAGTGATACACTATACTATATAAACAACAGATACTTTTTTAAGCGACTTCAAAAAAGGAGGTTCCGTATTTAATCCATATGTATGTATGTAAGTTTGTATGGCCGCGGTTCGTATTTTCCATGCAGTGTTCTGTCAATTTTCTTTGGCCATACAAGCGAGTTGAAGTTCTCATCTCCTGGAGCTTGGTACGCGGGGTGGACTGCCTCGACACAGCTTACCTTTTTATTAGTTATTCTCTCATAAACATCCCACACCGCCGACTCCGATATCTGATGCATACTAACATTGTGCTCTAAACATATTCGACAAAATTCAAACTTAAACATTTTCCTGCAGTACTCAAAGAGAATATAAAATTCTTCTTCTTTTAAATTATGGCTTCCACCAATTATCTATCGGTGATTTCGCCAATGTCAAGTAATAACAGCAGATACAAAACAATAAATATAAATTCTTAGAAAAATCGAATATAAAATTATAAACTCCTAGAGTAATAGTGTTCTGTGATTATAAATCTATTATCTAACGTCAAACAGGGATGCCAGACAAGATAGTTTCCGTACACTGACGTCTATTATACTAGTACGCTGGACTGGACATTCGAATCGTCAAAGTGTGCCTATTTGATTTTCGCCATATTGGCGCTGATAGCAGTAGCGAGTGTCCATGGAACTAACGATAGAGTTGGAAGATGGAACAGCTGATATATCGATAATCATACGAAATAGTCGACGGTTTATAAATTGAAAAAAATAACAATTTGTTATTATTAATAATTGAAAATATATTGACTGCCTCGGTGGCGTAGTTGTATTACGGTATGACTGCAATGCTGAGGTCTCGGGTTCGATCCCCGGGTCGGGCAGAGTGTTATTGAGTTTTTCTATTCAGTATCAGCTCGGAGTCTGGAATTTGTGCCCGATATGGCGATAGGCTCGCCCCCTATCACATCATGGGACGGAATAATGGCGAAAAGTGGGTGCACTAGTTGCGCCTCTGCTTACCCCTTCAGGGATAACAGGCGTGAGTGTATATGTATGAAAATATAACTCAAAAATTTGATCGAAACAATGATTATAACGGCAATCGGATGTGCAGTGTAGCGAAAATTCAGACAAATCTGTCGTTACTTATTCACTGTGGCAATATTAGCAGTTTAACCCACGTTACCACTGAATATAATATAATGTTCCAAAGTTTAGGCTCAGCAAAACAAGTAATTCGTTTATGGGCAACTGCATTAAATTCTATAATAAGCTTCCTTCTGAAGTCATAAATATGCCTGAAATCCAATTTAAGCCTTATGTTAAACGTGCATTGATTTCTAGAGGCTACTACAAAGTGACAGACTATTTAAATGACAAGGATATTTGGAATCAGTCCTGCGCACAGCACTAAGGCACTGAGCTTTCACATTGAGCGCCTATAAAAATAATATTATAATATGACATTTATATGGCTAGGTCCATATTGTATTTTTACATATATTTTTGTTTTTAATTTGTGACATTTAAATTCAATTTATTTAATATGATATTTTTTAATATTTTTTTTTTGCTTTTGACATTGCTCTATTATTGTGACGACCGATCTATATTTTATCACTATTAATGACTAAAGATATGATGTAGTTATTTAGTGTAAATAATATTTGTAAGCGTGGGTTAATGCATCATGAACGCCAATATATTGTTATTTGGTTGCTTCGTAGTAGTATTTCATTTATATCTTAGGGCTACATTCATGTACGCATTAACCTATGTAATAATCATACTGTAAAATATATATTTAAAAAAAATGCAGTATATCATGACAATTGATGACGAAAAAATTAAGCCCGGAGTTTCTTTCTGCCTTTCTTCTTCGGGTCGTCATCGCTTAGGTAGCTAGTGAAAGGCTGGTAGGTTAGCTAGGCTAGGACCTTTTTATCCTCGCCGGCGAGGACCGTGGCGTTTCCTTTCCTCGTAATGTAAAGATACTCCTTCCCTTTCTTTTATATCAGCTCCACTTCTCCTTTCCCTAGCCCTATTCCCGTCCCTAATGTCCGTGTCCTCTGTACCTATCAGCCCGTGCTGGTTGTTCGATATTTAACTTTAAATTACTTCATTGGTTTATTATGTACCTTTGTTATTGTGTCTACCTTCATGTCATGACCTGTCATAAGTGCTTTTTATAAGCCTATTTGACCAATAAATGATTTTATTTTTTTATTTTATTTATAATAAAAAGTAGTCATGTCTTATTCCAAGTTGTAAGCATAGTAGCATAGTATTGTCATACTATATATATTATCCGTGAAAAAAGTTGTTTTATTTCAGTTTGGAAGTTACCACCACATCAAATTCATTCAACAATTAGAACGGGAAGCCGTAAAAAATAGACATACGAACGTACACATAAATATTATAATGTATTTATGGAAGGGATAAAAAAAACACAGTGTGACGGTTGATCAAGTTATATTTTATTAAGTCACTGACGTGCCCAAATTATATTACGCGACAAATAATTCGGTATATTGACACCTGTAATATTAAGGGAGTAGTTTTTTGTTACTGCATATAAACTAATGTCTATATATTAGTCTATATTATATTTAAATAGAAAGTATGCAATTGGCAGCTTCCAATTATCTTTTAATGGCACAATCATTAAAACTAGGGCATCTTTACAATATGGTACATAAAATACGGTAAATCATTATTTTCAGAATCGATTCCTAAATCAACATGCCCATGTATTACTCCATCACGCCTTCTAGTACAACTTTTTTTCAAACTCATTTCGTCAATTATTAAAGCGCAAATAAATTTTTCGCCTTTTTCTCTAGCTTGCTCACTTTTATACCTCAAGATATTAAAACTTTCGGTAGTGAAACCTGGGTTTGCATCATCCGAAATGTACCACGATCGTATAATTCGAGGATGAGGCAAGGCTAAATTAATTTTTTTACGGACATATGCATATGCCTTTGGCGAATAAAAATGTAGAGTAATTTCAAAAGCCCTTAACTCTGGGGAATATTTAGCATGACTAACATTATTTTCTGAATTTCTTGCCATCCTTTTAAATAATTGTGGTTTAAAATAATCGTACTGACTTAACATACATACACAATCATCAGTAACTAATTTATTTTTCTCTAATTCACTTATTACTGTTTTCAAAGAAGAAACTCTAATCTTCAATCTTTTCACATGTTGAGATAAAGTTTTGAGACGAGTCTGAGAACTTCGTACAGCTTTTTGTATTCTTTGCATAACCCTTTTAGATGACCTAGGAGTAAATTCGTAGCGGTGTCATGATTGATATTTTCACAGATTTCGGTGTAAGACCGCTTCCTTTTCTGGGTTTCATTTAGTTCCTTGTTGTAGCTTGTGCTGGGTCCTGTTAAGAATATAAAAAAAATATTCAATTTGAATTTCGTTAATAAACAAAATGTAAGAATACAGTTTCACATTAATCGAAGCAAGGCAACTATAAGACAGAATAAAGAAAAAAAACTTGTTGAGAAATAATAGTGATAACAATAATAAAAGATTACAAGTTAAACAAAACAATTATAAACAAATTGAAGCTGTTGTTACCTCAAAAGGGTTACCAAATAAACTTTATTTCCTAAAGGTGTAAATAAAATATAATGTGTAACAATTATAAACCCATGTTAATTAAAAACATGTTAGTTATAAAAAAAATATGAACCTGTTAGTTACAAAATGAACTACAGTGAAAAATTGTTACTAAGCTTGTAGTTAGTAATATTTGTAAATAGGTGACTTTATGTATAAATGAAACAGCTTAAACTACCTTTAAAATAATCTGAAAACCCGTAAGTCTTATTTATTTAGTACTGAGTTTTTGCAAAAAATATTTGTCATTTTACCTGACATTGTTTCTAAATTCATGCCATCAACTTGGTTTTCTCCGCATTCTTTATTAATTAAATCAGCTTCTTACTCTCTATTTTCCTCAGGAATAATACCTAAATCTGCAATAATAACATCACCGTTGCAAAATGTCTTACAATATACTATATGCATAAAATGCTCAATAGAATAATATAAATTATTATACCCACCAGAAAATATTGTGGGCACACTGTCCTTTTTCAATTGGGTTCTAAAAAAACAATCTTCTATAAAATGTTTAGAGCATACATGACTATTTTAGTTCGGAAACCAATTTCCAAATTAAATGTTTTTCAGCCATAATTTTTGTATAGTTGAGTCAGTTGGAAACATTTATAATGTCATTTTTATGATTTTAAATTAATATTTCCTCTTCTGGAGTAGATAGAGTACATTCTTTCTAGAATAATACATTCCTAACCTTATTTTATTATCAATCTTAATTAATGATTTTATGTGTTTAAAGGTACAGTATAAAAGTATAAATGCTAATAGAGCCAAACCAAAAATGTATCGATATGCATTGTCGATATGAAACTTGGACAACCCTATCAAGATATACTTACTTTATAAATATGCAATTTGAAAATAAATTATCGCGTAAATACGTTTAAATTGAGTTTTTATTTACTAGTAAATGATAGTTTGCTCTTTACAATAACTAACTTTAATACAAATAGCTAAAAGATGATGTAAATGTACGTACTTGTGAAATGTTACTCCACTACCCGTTTTGTAACGGGTTTTACAACACACACAAATTCTCATTGTTGATTAGTATAAACCACACACAAATAACACTTAAAAACAACACGTTTCACCGTAATATTTAGTTTTAATGCACTGACAAAACAGAGAGCTTTCAAAACAATACGACGGCCATATGCATTTTACGTCAAATTAGTTCCCTGGACGCTCGAGAGGGGCGTTTCAAATCGGCACAAAATATAGCTGTCATTTTGTATCGTAAATCCTGTCCAGCGTACTAGTATAATAGAAGTCAGTGTTTCCGTAGCAGGGGGCCCAGGGGGGTGTCACTACACCAAACTCTATTGTCTATGAAATTGTTTTGATTGTAGCACTAATAGATGGCACTGGCAACCATATAGATCTAGAGGGCATGGTGTGGTTTGTAATAATACACACAATTTCCTGAAAATCCATATTTTTTAAGATTTATACAGGATAATTTAGCTCGACATTTCAATACGTGAAATTGAAAATCAAAGCTCTTTTGTGTGTAATTTTAGAAACTCATGGATGACCATAATTTCCGAACGACATATGTTATATGTAAAATATTTTTAAGTGGTATCATTGATCGACATGTTTTAAGTTGTTTTCGTATTCCGATTTTCGGTTGTAACTTGTACATTTTTATTTTCGAAATATTGCGGTCTATGTGAGATTAAGATCCCCTTATAAAATGACTGCTAATTTAAACGGACTTATCATTGATTGATTACCATTTGCTCGTGATTTGGATTTGTTGGTGATCTTTACATTATGTGTGATCCTAGTTCCTAATGCTATTTTGACTCCGCCATTGATGGTAAGTATATATGTATATTTTTCATTAATTGATAGTATCGGTTATACCCACTGCAGTCATACGTAATAGTTAAATCAAGTCCTTTTTAAACTCTGTTTTTAAAATACCATGAGGAAGTGTGCATAACCAAAAAATATGAGCTAATAATTTTTAAGTTACCTACGAAAATGGAGTAGAAATCGTTATTACAACATAGTGTTAATTATTTTGGTTTAACTATCGTATACGTAACCTTCAGCTGCATTACTCATTGAATAATTGTTTTCATCTACATTGTCTTAAAAAAATAAGGTTAGGTACTTGTTTGCGGAATATAACTGAGTTGCGTTGTATTTATAGTTGTTTTATTTTTATCATTTACAACAAGAAGTTATTGCCTTAATCGGCATAACCACAAAAGGGAGACACAGTCAAAACACCATAACCTCTTCAAAAATAGAAATTTTCTTGTACTTGAATCATCCCCTCAGCAGCTATAATTACAATTTATAACATAGTACCCATCAATATTTGTGAACTTTCTTAAATCTAACATAAGTATTCCAATATGTTTTCAGTTAATATACATACCTATATACTTAATGAATGACTATTATTATAAATTTAACTCACACCTTTTAATTTATTTGTATCAAATGTTTTATTTATTTTCAGGCCCACTACATTTTTTCTGCAAAGCAGTAGTCCCATTTGTAATGGGAAACATGGCACATCAATAAGTACCAGGAGCATGGCACATTAGTAGAAAAGTCAGAATACGAAGGGTCTATCAATGTCAAAAATCCGACAGTTGCAGAAATGTATTCAAGACCTACGGAGGAAAGCTCAATGGAACTGGTACGACTCTAAAGTGATTTTAGGGAGATTAAACTTTGCATCGTTCACGGTTCCCTTAGGGCGACTTCATTGCCGACAAATACAGAAGTCAGCTCGTCTCCTATCACAAACTCAACCCCATCGGAAACATCACATCCCAGATGGGGCCCTAGAAAAGCTGAAATGGTGAGAAGAGAATCTACACAAGAGGTCACCGATCCATTATCCGGGCCCGTCAATGTTTGTCACGACGGATGCAGCAGAAAGAGGTTGGGGTGCCATAGTAAATGGCCGTCATCTGTAGGGAAAGTGGACACATCGTCAAAGAAAATGGCACAGCAACCTAAAAGAATTGTGGGCCGTACACAAAGTCCTCCAATGTTTGGGTACCGAAATTCGCCACAACAAAATAATGGTACAATCGGACAATCGAACAACCGTGGCTTACATAAACAAACAAGGGGGCACCAGAGCAGCAAGATTACTAAAAGCCGCGACACAAATTCTAGAATTGTGCGATTTGGTGGATTGTCATTTGGTAGTTCGATATATCCCAGGGATGTATAACGGAATAGCGGACAGGCTGTCGAGAGAGAAGGCCTTGCCAGAGTGACATCTCAAGGGAACAATAGTAACCTGGATATTCCAGATATACGGAATTCCAGAGATAGATCTCTTCGCCACGAAAGAGTCAACAGTTGTTCAGAGGTATGTCAGCGAAGAGTCGACAGACACAGGGAGCCAATTCTGCGACGCATTCAGCAGAATTTGGAAATACAATCTGGGGTGGATATTCCCACCGCCAGCCTTAATTCCACAAATACTACGTCACTTACAAAAGTCGGAGGGATGATATATTCTAATAGCGCCCAACTGGAGCAGAGTCTTCTGAAAACCAGAACTGGAGCAAATAAAAGAGAAACCTCCGCTGTTGAATCCGAATCTTCGCGAGAACCTTATAGATCTCCGCACGAATTCTGCCCCTCAAGGTGTAGATCGCTTGGAGTTGGCGGTATGGTTGGTACGGGCTGGGCGAAGCAGATAGTAAACTAGTCTGAGGACGAAATAAAGCTACTAGAATCATCTTGGAGGTTGTCATCCTTAAGAACATATAGACCAATCTGGTCAAGGTGGTGCAGCTGGGCTCAATCACACGGAATACTCATAGATGATCCTAGCCCTCACGATTTAGCGCGATATCTGTGCTACCTCTACAGAGTCGTAAAATTAGCGCCTAAGACAATACCAGTCCACAAGTCAGTTATAGCAAACTTCGGAAATCACGTAAAGCACGTATTAAAAGGTGTCTTCCCTGAAAACCCTCCGGTTAAAAAGTCGATTTCGTGGACTGTAGAAGATTTACTACAGTTCTTAAGTACCTACCAATTTGATCACGACAATCTCTTCGCAGTTTCAAGACACACTTGCGTGCTCCTCCTGCTTGCTACTGGCAGAAAAGTCCATGACTTAACTCTTTTATCGATAGGAAAGGGTCACTTCGAATATAGGGGAGATGAAATTATATTTTGGCCTAACTTCGGGTCTAAAACTGATTCGGTTTCGTATAAACAATCAGGCTGGTTGCTGAACAAAGGAGAAAACATTTTAGACGGGCCGCTTGATATTATCTTCTGGATTAAGAAAACCATTTCGGTTACAAATTTGCGCCGTAACTTGACGTGTAACGATTCTTTGTTCATTACCACAAGAGGAAAAGTGAAGAACGCTACCCGAACCGTGATCGCGGGGTGGATAAAAACGTTATTTAAAGAAGCAGGAATATCTGCATCTGCAGGTAGCTTTGCATTGCAATATTGATGAAATTCTAAAAAGGGGCAATTGGCGGTCAAAAAGAACATTTTTTCGGCATTACTTCAGAGAAATTAAGCCGCAACCTATTCGGAACCCAAATCCTTTGAGTAATACCTTCACACCGGTGATGTAGGTTTATAATTAAATATAAGATTTAATCATGTTGATTTTATGAATTTGAATTGATAATATATCATTTTGGTAATTATGTAAGTTATCTTTGCAATTGTTTAAGCGAATTGCGGATATTGTCCTTAAATAAATATCTCTTTCTTTTTTTTCTCAATCCTGCCTTTCTGTTCATATGAAAATAACAATAATCACAGTACGCATAAACCTAGTCCTATATTAAAATTTCAAATATTATGACTAGTCGGACAGCGCGCCGGCAGATAATAAACACGTCTCAATGTGCTTCAAGTATAGGCTCGAACACCTAATAAACCCGTTTTTCTCCCGAAGGGTAAAAAACGGATATTTAGGTTTCAGCCGTAGGTTGAACCACACATAAGGCCTTGCCGGCTCAAGGTACTGAAGGAACAGGCCGCCGCGCGCTGCCCAACGAGTGCGTGAAAAGGACAGGTATAGTTATGGCGGGTTACAATACCACAAATATGCCTAGTGAGTGAGTGAGATAGATGATGTTGACAATGAATATTGGAACGTTAATCTCAATGTGGTTCAAGATTAGTCTAAGGGTTCAAGCTACGGCTGAAACCTAAATATCCGTTTTTTATCCTTCGGGGGAAAAACGGGTCTATTAACATCGTTCATTTGTTCCCCTCGCCGTCAACACTCAACGGTCAACCAGCGATGCCAAATGTACGAGAAATCTTGTAACTTTACGAGATTTGCAGTCTCTGTACGAGATTCAAGAAATAAGAAATCTCGTACACTTTTTGACGCGATTTGTAGCATTGTTGACAGCCTGCATCATGCATATTAAACAAAATGCATAAAAGAATATCCATCCCACAAACGATTGACTCATCAAATTACTGGATTCATATCCATCACTAAAATACTTATTATCGTCCATCAAGCTCTCTGCTTGCTGAGATCACAAATCTCAAATCCCATGCCGAATCAATAAAAACATTTGAAAAACAAACCTGGTTCATCGGGTCAACTCAAGGAATTTACCCACCCCGAGCTAGCTAGTAATAGTACATAGCGTAAATTAAGGGTTTTTATGAATGTATGTTATAATAATATTATACAATTTACTTTTACGAGATTATGTATTGAAATTACGAGATATTTGGCAACCCTGTTACGAGCAAAGAGAATGTAATCACTTTACGAGAAAAAAACTTCGCCATTTGGCAACCCTGCGGTCAACGTCACCACGTTGAAGAAATATTCAGATTATTCAGTAAACCACAGTAAACAAGAAGTTTATAATATAACTACTGGAGAGCGCGGTACGCACATTTTTGTGAAGACAAAAAAATTACCTTTAGAGCTGTCTTCTATCTCACTCACTCTTTAACCTATGTTGCCAAAGCTTACGGATTATTTCCCCACCCATAAAAAAATATCAATACCGTTATTGTCGTCTCAATCATATATATATATAAATATTTCCAACATATCTTATATAATGATATAAGTACTATTTTCATTTCAGAATTATTCTTGTTGAATAAGATATCCTTAAGGTTTTTTATCCTTATTAACATTTTAGTTAAACAAAATTTCCTCATTTAATTGGTAATTGCGAATACATATTTCGGCAACACTGTTATAAAACGTTAAGTTCGATGTCAATATAGTTGTCAAATAAATGTTCACTTCGAAATTTTCTCTGTAATTATCTATAATAATAAGTGTGTTTTAGTGATATTTTAATGTGAATTGTGTAGTTCATGGTTGCAGAAATATTTGGCATCCATCATTTAATGTGAAATTCTCCAGGTAAGTTCATTGTAATCAATATTGTGTAAATATTATAATTTTATCAATATTTATACGAAATGTAATAAAATACGTGAATATTTTATAAATGAACTGTAGAAAAATATCGCTTAATGTGATTTGCTTTATATATGACTACTTTTTTCATATTAACGTAATGTTAAATGTGATTTTTTGTATTGTAAATAGTGTATATAAACAAGAGGCTAGGGTGACCATGGTGTAAGCTTTGGTGGACCGGTTTGACAATGGTGCTAGAGTATTTGTAATACTAGCCGCCTTACTAATGAATATTATAAAGCTTATTAATCTTTAAATAATCATCGTAAATAAAAACTGAGGATCAACAGTTACAATCGAGTTCTCAGTGTATCCAGCATTGATTTATTGAAACTTTTATTTAAAATTAAATCGAGTTTGTATTTCTCTTTACAGATTTCTTAAAGATCTAGATAAGCAAAAACGTGGTTAAATATAAATACCATTAAAAGGTCAATTTGATGTCTGCAAGAATTACTAGTCAACATTTAAAGACAGAAGATTATGATTCTGAATGTGATAATGTGTCTTCTACTTCTCGGAATATGGCAGTAGATGTCAAAAATAATTATTTATTACCAGAAACTCATGCTGTAAGTATATTATTTTTTATCATTTCACTGGTATAATTATGATCCACTTAGACTTTATTATTTACTAGCTTTTGCCCGCGGCTCCGCCCGCGTGAATGTGTTTTTCCGGGATAAAAGTCACTGTTTATATTTTACTGGGATGAAAAGTAGCCTATGTGCTAATCCAGGACATGATCTACCCGTGTGCCATATTTCATCGAAATCCGTTCAGTAGTTTTTGCATGAAAAAAACATCCATACATCCAGACATTCTTACAAACTTTCGCCTTTATAATATAATAAGATTAGTAGGATAGGGCATTAAGCTTGCGACCCACCAAATTTTATAACGGCGGTACATTGGGTGATATCTGAGTGTACTAAATGGCACCTCTGCCTATGTCTAAAATGTATAGGTACTTAAATATATTATTATTGCTTGATATTTACTTTTTAGGTTACATGTCAGCGAAATGAATATGAACCACCATTGAAACGTCAAGACTTGAAAGATTTCAATATATCAGTTAATGTGAAGACATCCAGTGAAATAAGTTTAAAGAAATAAAAGAAAGTATTGCAGCAGAAGATGAAGAGATAAAAGAAGAAAATTAATTACAAGTTATTTCTTATTAAAGTTGTTCATGATCATACAGTCTGAAATTGAAAATATTTTGCAGTGAAATTTTGCTAATATTTGAAGTATATTCCAAGTAGCAAGCAAAGAAAAATTACATATAGTGATAACATAAAGACTTTTGCTTTAACATTACACTTTTAGTCGCCGAAAACATTTTTGTTTTATAAATTCAAAGATATATTTGCCGAAAGAGAGCACATTATGGTGATCTTTAGCAAACTTTAATTGTTTTGTTGGCTTCTTACAGAAGTTTTAGAATATTAAAAATAAATTTAAGGACGAAACCTCACCCGCAGAATGTAGCGTTAATTTTTGATTCCATGTCTCTCAAACAAGAATTGTATTGTAATTTGTAAAACATCCACGTGTTTATTACTTTTGCTATAAATATCTACACAACTTTGTTTACAATCAACTTACCTATGGAATTTCACACTAGATGTTGGATTGCAAATAATTCTGCAACCATGAATTACACAACTCATAGTAGAATATCTGTAAAACACAATATGTATTATTATGGATAATTACAGAAAAAAAGTTCGCAGAATACTCGCAAAAATTGTAAAATCACACAAAATAGATATTCGTAATATTTCAAAATTACTTACTGAAAATTAGGTTATTAACTTCCTAATATTCCTAATAAACCTTTGTCACTCTAAAGAGAGAGACAGCAGACAGTTGTGACGTCACATTTTATTCTTCAGTTTGTTGAACGGAATGAAAAATCCATATATGGGTATAAGATTCTTGACAGTAAACGTCGAACGTTGAGTTGTCATGACGATTCTGGAGATGTGTAACGTCAAATTATGATTTAAGTTCATAATAAAAACAAACATTTAGTTATAAAATTGTATTTTAGAATAATAATTTATTTTAAACTTTAATTTATTTTTTAAATAGCTTGTGTACTTTAAAAGCAGTCGGGAAAATCTGCATGTTGTATATGTTGCAAGGTTTCTGCATTCAAAAGTACTGAAAGTGATCGTCATAAAAGAGTAACAGTTGAGTGTAGGATAAGCACCATGGACCAGAGTGGCATAACACCGAACACTTCCAATCAGCAGTTGGTTATAAACAGTGATAATGATTCTGCAACGGCGCTGCTGCAGGAGAAGCAGGCGAGAAGACGTGAAACTCTGAGGGATGTAACCTTCATTGAATACATGACTGTTGGAATACTGTGCTTCGTCAACCTCATCAACTACATGGACAGATTTACCCTAGCCGGTGAGTTGCAACATACACATATTATAACCTGTTTGCCTTGAAAACTTCATTATTTATCTCAAATGATATCTTTCGTGGCGGGTAATTTGATATTGTTTGCTGCTTAGTTGTTCGTCCAATAAATTGAGAATAAGAATCTAAACAATTGAGCATAAATTATACTTACTGATTTCTTATTGGAATAATGAGAATTTGGATACTTTAAAATACTAATAAGCATGATTAATACCCTAGAATGTAATACAAAAATTGTACCATCAATATTAAGAAGGTATCTTTATTGCAGGTAATTTGAACATAATTGTTGTTACTTGCTGCAATGCACTACTATAATATAGTAGTGCAGTGCATGCACATTATTATGAAATTACTCTTACAATAATTGTAACTTTCATTTTGAAAATGCATAAATGTTCTTCATGTATATGTGTTTCTTCATCAATTTTAAAGATGAAGATATTCAATCTGTTTTTGACAAGTCAACTAAAACTGCCTTTGTGTTATTTTGTATGATACATGAAAATATATTGGCAATATGTATTTAGGTAACCTACCAGGAAGATTTATTTAATACCTGCATGTCTTTCTGCACTGTGAGCAATGTGTAGTCCAGACATACACCTCATCAGTTGTCACAATTATATCAGTCTTTTGGAACAGGATTGACACATCAACTAAATTAAAAGGGCTACTATGCATTTTTTTTTGTTATGAATTACGATAGATCATCTGTATGAATCTTTGACCAGTTATACATAGGTAATTTAATAAAAACAATATTTTCCATATTAACTCTTATCCCGATAAACTTAAACAACTAGCGAATTATTTTCTGAATAAGAAATATGCATAAGTACAAATATCTGCAACAATTGTTTCCATTCGGGAAGGCTTCTTCACATATCAGAGCTATGTATGCGGTTAATAAAATTAAATTTTAATCCAAATTTCTAAGTCATCATCGACAATGACGAAACGAGCCTATCAAGAGCCATATTGTTATTATAGCCATAGGTATAATACTTAAAAATTTTGCGTCTATTCCTGGCAGACACACTGAGAACAAAACGTCTTATTTACAATGTACTACATAGTCACTAGTAATAAGCAACAAGAAAATCCAATCACATATTTTTGTAGTTTTTATGAAATCATTCTTGTCAGTTATTCATTTAAGTTATTAAATTTGTAAACATATAATATGTAGCGCTATCTGAGTAGTAGGGCTTTCATTTCGAGACTCTCGGTCTCGAAAATTTCGAGAGTCTCGACGATTTTTTTGTATTTTCGAGACTCGAGACTGCTGCTTCCAGTCTCGGGAAAAACGAGACTTTCGAAACTTGCATCAAATAATTATTACTAATGAAAAAAGTACTAAACTATCAGAATCTTTTTAAATTCAGGTCAGTGGCGACACAGAAAAATTAAATTTTTGATAATCTGTCGAAAGTCGCAAGATAACCTTATTGAAACATATACGGGTGTTTATAATTAAGTTCATCATTGTTATGATAAATTGGGAAAGATCTCTTTTTGAAAATGGTACCGATAGGGGGAAATACTCAAACGATTGCTAAATCCCTGCTAATTATGGTTTGAAAAGTTACGAAAATCCCAGGCCATGAGACAACCCAAACCATTTATATAACATTATAATTAAGCATATCGAAGGTCACAGAGTGCACATGTGCATGCTATCGCAACTCACGTAGGAGTCGGCTCTAGAGCAGTCTCTCGCTGTTTGAAGATCAGACTCGAATATAAATGATAATAAAATGTCAAATAAGCATGAAAGACTACGCGCCACCCTCATACACTTTATTTATACGGTAGCGGATCGCCGATCGCCCAACCACCGTCTGCACGCCCGCTTTAAAAGAGGCTGGAGATAGTCTCTTCTACGTCTGTTACGAGAAGGGAGTCTTCACTTACTATAGCGTGACATTTTCTATAGTATACTATAGTTACTTACTATAGTTTCGACCCCAAAAACCTGCGACGCGAGACCGTTAAAAATACAAAAAATCCCGATACTTTGAGACACGAGATGACCCAAACACTAATGCTAATCTATACGTACTTCTAGCGTAGAATTAGAGAGATTTTTTTTAATGTGATTTACTTCATTAAAAATTATAAAACACTAGCTTTTGCCCGCGGCTCCGCCCGCATTAAAAAGTTTTTCCGGGATAAAAGTCCCGGTTTATATTTTCCCGGGATAAAAAGTAGCCTATGTGTTAATCCAGGGCATGATCTACCCGTGTGCCAAATTTCATCGAAATCCGTTCAGTAGTTTTTGCGTGAAAGAGGAACAAACATCCTTACATCCAAACATCCAAACATCCAAACATCCATACATCCATACATTCTTACAAACTTTCGCCTTTATAATATTAGTAGGATAATCCCCAGCTGAGTCTGTATGTATGTCTTAACGCCAAATTACTCAAATACTACCGAACAGCTTTCGTTGAATTTTGGTATGAAGATAGTTGGACACTCTGAAAAGGCTATAGGCTACTTTTTATCCTGGTAAAGTTATTGCACGTGGTCGAAGCGGTGAACAAAAGCTAGTTTGTAATAAAATCAAATCCTCGCTCTGAAGGTAATTATCCAGCGCTCTTTGTCTTTAACGTGACAACTATAAAAATTGATAATTCGTATAAGTAATTGGTAATTTAACGTCCATATGGGTTTATAACAGTGTGATTTATAAAGTACTTTATTGATATATCCTGTATAGACTGCCTAAAAAGTCAATGAGTCGTGGCTTACGAGTATAATGACTATTTTTGAAATAGTCTCGAAAGTCTCGTTTTTTTTCGAGACCGGACCAAGTCTCGTTTTTTGCTCCCGAGACTCGTAAATGCACCGAGACTGAAAGCCCTACTGAGTAGGTATAGCGTGCGAATCAGAAAACAAAATTCACCCGCTGCTTATTTTATATTGTGCTTTCATTGCATGTGTAAGAATAGTTGTTAAACATTAGTTTGCGTTTAGTGATCAAAATATTTGTTTGGTGTTTTATTTTCGAAAGTTACTCGGCATTTTTTTTATACCAATCAAGTTTCTACTAGTGAGGTTAAATGGCTCTCATAATACTTTCTTTGGAATGTTCTGTTCGTTTCCTTAGGCGAAGACATCCATTTTAAGATAAAGCCCACCCACAGTGACGTTCAATCCTGCGGTCTTCCTTCCTTGCAAGTTGCGTCTTAACGGCTTCCCAAACCTGACCGTCTACGTACTTCACTACATAGTATAAAACAAAGTCGCTTCCCGCTGTCTGTCCCTATGTCCTCATGTCCCTATGTATGCTTAAATCTTTAAAACTACGCAACGGATTTTGATGCGTTTTTTTTTAATAGATAGAGTGATTCGAGAGGAAGGTTTATGCATAATATAGTAGAGGAACACTGATAATTTAAAAGGTTTCTAATGTGATGTCGTAGATAAACACATTTTTTTGCGCTTACATTGCAGACGCTGGCTAAACTCTACGAGATAGATCTAAATAATGTATTACACTTTTGTACATCTAAAAAAGGTCTACAAAAAAATCCGAGATGGTATATGTCTATCTCTTAGGGATAACCCACAATAACCATTTTTTATCCTTTACTTTTGACGAGAAATAATGCCTTATTTACGAAGCGATTTTAAGCAATACAGCATTAATCCTTATCCAATTAAGTACTGTAAATACATTGTGCATTTATTATAGGTCAATATGGCTCTTTACAACATGTAATTTAAATAAATATTTTCGAAGATATTACAGATTTAAAATGCAGGGACATAGCGGTCGCGGCGGTACCGACCGGAGGGCTGGCGGCGCGTGTCTATAAATGAGAAAGTATGGAGATAGTTTGAGATCCTGAGGATAGGCTACTTTTATGCCGGAAGAGCATAACCCGGGAATTTTATACCGGTTTTTATTTCTCGCGAGTGGGGCCGTCACGGCCTAACCACTGAACCGATTTCGATGAAATGTGGTAGGGAGATAGTTTAAGACCCTGGGAAGGACCTAGACTAATTCTTATCTCTGAAAAACTTCACCAATGGATGGAGTGGTTCAAGAGAAGGCTTATGTGTTTATTACATAAATATTTTGTTTGACAAAAAACTAATTTCAGCATGTAATATGCTTTGCTACCTGAGCGAAGCCAGGGCGGGCCGCTAGTAATTGTAATAAGATTCTTTCCTGCATCTTTCCTTGTGTAATTATTATCTTGTTTGGTAACTACCACCTATGCACATTCTATAACTTAAATTCTTTTAATTTATTTTAAGATAAGATAAGATAAGATATTTATTTTGTAAAACATGAGTGTGACAATAAAATTGTACATGATGTTCCGTTTTTTTAAAGTAGCTACATGTTTTGCCTTTTATGGCGTACAAAATTTATATTTAGCGCATAGGCGCATAGCTTATAATTACCATAAAAACATGCTAATACAATATAGTTATTATAATATAGTTCTCAAAACAACATTTTATAGATATTATTATGGTTAGAAGAAAAATCGTGATTTTAATTAATTTAAGTATTATTTTATATAGAATTCTATTTATAAGGTTTAATTCTCATCATATAAAAATTCTGATAGGCTGTAATAACATTTATGTATAAGGTATTTTTTAAGGGCGACTTTATATTGTATGGTCGATAGTTGTTTAATACTGTTAGGGACTTTATTATAAATTATTGGTGCCAAACAAAATACACTTTTATACTTTAATGCTGTGCTTGATTTTACAGTACATAATCTATTTTTGTCGCGTAGATTTATTGTACATAATATATATCTAATTGTTTTTTCTGTCTGGCAAGTGACATACTTTAAAAGTTAATTCTATGATTAATTTACCGTATAATGTTTTACGATGAATATCTACATGCCTGGTAAGGTTTCAGTTAAACTGCAAGTGTGTATTACATTTTGCAAACACAAAATTATGTTCTCGTGTTTATATGGATTTTTTAAATGTTTAACCAAGTGTGGAAGTTTTTATAGCTTCGGTTTCCGTCATAAATCTTGGCGTATCCTTTGTTGCGTCACGGACGTCTTAATTTTAATCTGCGCGTGGCGCAAGAGCCAGGTGCTTTTCGTTGCCCTCTAATTTGAAAGGGATTAAAGTACATTGCTTAATATTAATCCTTTTTATCTTAATATGGTCGTAACTCGTAACACTGCTTTCGGGGGCAGAGCGTGTTACTCAACTTTTTAAGGCCCTAGTTAATGTTTACATTTCTATTTAAACCACGAACGGTGTCGTTGACTTTATAAATTTAACCGTCCAGGACCTCTGAGCATAAAGGAAGGAATGTATCGTGGGTAGTCGACGTCATTTAACAAGTATATTACACACGATGGCTCACACGAAGCCTTAAATTGTTCCCGACGTTAATGGGATAGAAATACGGCACAGACTATAAATTCATCCATCGCGCGTCATAATCAATGAACTTGTTTATGTGCCCAAGTTAATATAAAAATTGGCTGAGAATAGAACGGGGTTTTATTTTACGAACGTGTAATTGTCAATATAAGCAGCTTCATGGGCTATAATAAATATTCAGGGGCAATAAATTCCTATTAATGAACGCCGGTCGCCCAGGAAGGGTCGTCGTCACGTAATCAGAGAAGTAATCTCCAATGTCTGCTCACGTGCGTGGGCTCACCTTCTATGAATACATTGTCGTTCATGTTATTTATGGACGGAAAGTAGACTTTGTTCGAGTTATTACTTTAAATGTCAATACGGATATTATCAAAGTATGAAAATAACTTTTATGTCTCTACTCTCTTTATATGACTAACAATATCAACTAGAAAAACATCAGACCCAATCTGGCTGTCAGTTATCATGACACCTCCATGATTAGAGAGCTGCAGAGAAAGTGCAATATTGAAGTTCGGAGTTAATGGGCGGTAACAGGGCCGAGAGTTTCCGAGAGACGTACTGTTGATTTTACATAAACACAATGATATACACGCTTGCAAAGAAAGGAGTTAGCACCCTCGGGAACGATACATGTGTTTGCACCGCAATAACATCCCCTCCGGTTACCGTTATCGTGATTAAATCTTGTAATCATGGCTCAATTTGCTGAATGTAAGCAGCTGTGAGCCATATTAATATTTATACGGAAATGCAAAAGCAGGTGCACTATTACGAATTTGCTACACTTTTTAGTCATCTTCTTTTTATTTTGTTGCCTTCGAAATTCAAAGTACAGGTGACCGTCAAGCTTGTTGATTGAAATTAAATAAAAAACACCTTGAGAGCAGTATAAAAACTTGAGTTATTAATATATTTTTTATCATTACATGTAACGATTGTTACGTTCGCCTTGATGTCATTTTAACAATGGTACTTGCATATCTTTCAGGCTTAAGTAAGTACGTATTAACTTATCAACGCGTTTAGTTTTTTTTACGTTTCCATTATCTCGGCTCTCGCATATCTTAGTCACTGTTTGTCATAGGTCGTGTGTTATGAATCATTTGTGTGGTCTGCTGTATTACGTCACAAGGATTTTTCGTTGATTAGACTCAATTATGATAGTTGTTATGATGTTAAAGGTGACTCTTGAGTTTGTAACGTTCCAAACGTTTAGAAACATATTTACCCGACGAAAGCGAAGCCAGGAGAGATAATGATTTACACCCTTTGTATGTGTAATAAGTATGTATCCATTTTATATTCCATTCCAGCGTCGCTCCTATTGAACCGATCTTGACAAACGAGGTATCTATCAATTCGTATTTATTCTGCAATGATTATATATTTATTATATATTATTTATTTTTGATATATCCAGTCCCCCTCGCAAATATTAGTGTTATTATATAATAACCGATAAAAAAAACTATTCAAATTAAATTTTGATAAAATGATATGGGATATAGAATATATACTTACATAATAAATTTATAAACAGAAAATATACACATTTAAACGCTTGGGAATGTTTATAAAACAATACAAAATGTTGAGTAAAAATAACATTTCAATGTGTTTAAACGATCAAAACCTCTGCATAAATTAAATCGATTGCTACAAGAAATCGAATCGGTAACGCATTAGTACATCCCCAATTGATTAGAAACCGACCTGTCAAAAGTTAAATAAATCGTTGGACGGACTATAACGTAGTATATATTCTTATCTAAAGATTTTTCCTTAGCCAAACATTTCATTTTAATGTAATTTTATAAAAAAAATCGTAATAACATAATAGTTTGCTAAATTTAAAATATACATAACAAAAACCTAATGAAAAATGTTGAGACTACAGTAATATGTATTATACTTCATTGTAATAAATTCTTTATTAGGTAAAACAAGAGTATTGACGGAAAGGTCAAAGGATACAAACTCAATTCAATTCAAATTTTAGGTTATGGCTCCATCGCTGTCAGGCAATGATGTTGCCAATGTCAAAGTAGAAAGAGTAAAGACACGGACAAATTTTGATAGGTCAAACATAGATCTTATATTGTCTGTGACTGTTGAGCGGTGAATAAAGCACTAGCTATAAACGGATACAAACTCTGTCTTTTTCAAAACACATTAATTTCATCTATCACGACTGTCAGAGTTACAGTTATTTTGGTATTTACATTCTCATTGCTTATTTTTCAATCTAGGGCAAACTTATACGGACACAGCTATATGGCCATGGTATACGGAAAGAACAACCAAAAATTATTAGACAAGTTATACCCTAGACATCACCATACATTTTAGACTATGATTTCAAATAGGCATATTTTCTTAATATTTTTCGGTTATACCTCCCATAGTCGGGTTTAATTTTATTTACTTATTTTTTATGTAAGGAATGGTACAATATAGCTGATAATGATTACGTCATACTAAAAACAAAATATTTTTTGCTCAGTCGACTTATTTAAAAAAAAAAAAAAATTGTTTCCGATTTTACTTAACAATAGTATAGAACTAGGCAGTAGTCATAACATCATGTTATTACATCCTAGGATTGATTAATATATATTGTGATTGATGAAATATTGTTTTCAGTCACTCTAGAATGTAAATTCCGAAATTTATAACTGGCATTAGGATACAAGTATAGTTACACTAAAATGGATAAAGATCTTGGTCGATGACCTTACTTATCTATGTCAATTGTCAAATCATTTCAGCTGTTTCAAAGAATAATACTGCGTTAGTTTGATATTGCTGGAAATTAGCCCTTATTTTGGAAAACAAGTTGCTAGTGCCTAAATTCTGTAGAAAATTTACCTACCTATCTACTTAACATAATTTTTGTTCACACGATTGGAACCCTAGTCTGAAATTGCGTCAATGAAAATACACTTCTTAATTCTTATGTAAGTACATACGTTTAATTGTTCTCCATTAAAACTTCCGCTGTTATAATTAAAAAAAAACTTCACTCGTTTAAAGTAACTTATGTTGAAAATAAACTCTACCAGCATCTATTAATAATAATATCCAGTTATTGATCATAAATAGACAAGTATGAATAAAAAAGGGGTTTCGTTGTCCCCAGTTTGTACAGTAAATTATTGTGTACGCGTGTGTGTGCACATCGTTTAATGAATAAAATATGGGATGTTTGGGCGAGCTTACACCGCGCCGTTCTCGGTGAGGGGTGAAAAATGTGGGCTTATAGGGGAGATTAAAATTTGACGTCCACTGTGATATATTATAGAAGAGAATATGTGACCGCAGTGGCGCCTATTGTCAAACGGATACAATGTTTACATTTAATGAACAAATTAATTTATTGATTACTCGATATTATATTATATTATGTTACATTATAATTTTTCCTGTATCTTATTATTGTCACAATATTAACATGTTACATTTATTGAGGATGTCGTATTTTATGCAGAAATAAGGCCGACTGTATTTTGATGTCACAGAGTTCACACCTGAAATACACATTCCAGTATTGGCACTGTGTGTTCTGTTAAAACCTATTTACCTAGATATTAAATGGACACGAGGTTCATTTATTCAGTTTTATATGTATTTTTTTAAAGTGGACTTTTACGTAGAATCGTAAAAGTGTTGCCCGAACAATTCTTACATTACCACCAATGTAAAGCCAGTGTTCACGAGAAATCGTAAATAAAACTTCGCCGGCTGGCTAAAATATGGCGACACGACAGACTCGATTTTGTAATAAAGAAACGTACACAGCCTATTTTAAAATAGAATTACCATGGTGGAACAGAAATAGATATTTTCTACGAAAGACAAAGTTACATGTTTCATGGAAAACGTAAGCTTCCAGGTCGGTATCACAAAAAGATCTTAATGTTGTTATTGCTTCTATAGTGTATACAAATATCACGCCATTATTTGTTTAATGAAATGATTGCTTTGTGACCTTTGGCGAGATTTTGAATATAATAAAGAATACATACATATTTTTATTTATAAATAAATATCTTAATTGCATTTGCAATAAATATTCAATGCAATGCTATCAGCCTTGTATTATATACTGCCCACTGATGAGCACCCGGCCTCCTCTACTACTGAGAGGGTTTAGGCCTTAGTCCACCACGCTGGCCTAGCGTGTTTGCAGATTTCACATACCCGCGAGATTCTTATAAAGAATTCTCAGGTATGTAGGTTTTCTCTCACGACGTTTTCCTTCACCATTAAAGCGAACGATATTATGTAAACAATGCACACGTAACTTGAAATGTCAGAGGTATGTGCCTTGGGTTTTGAACCTCCGGAAAATGTCTTGGCAGACCGATCCATTCCCAACTAGGCTACCGCCCACTTAAACATTCAATAGCATAATTTAATTTATATTACAGAGACACTAGTATTATCTCTTCTCTATATAATAATTATGCATATATAAAACTGATGTCGGTACGCGGTATCATTGATAGATCCCGACTTACATTTAATCCCAGGATATATATTATACTAATTGTAATTATCGTCGAATCGAATGCGGACACCTGAGCACATCTTGCCGTGATGTTATCGCCGGAATAAAATCCTAATGACTGGCACTTTTCTATTTATCGTACTGCTCTTGTTCGAACGATAAAACCCTCGTTTCAAACGCGGGTGGTCTACATATTCTGAATATTTTTTAAGTGTTAACCCTTCACTTATGCACTGTCCAAATATCACATTTTAGACGGTAAGATTTTTATGTGGCAGGTAGGGAAAACACAAACATAGTTTTATTTGAGGGAGTTATTTAAAATAAACCATGTCAAGCTATTTTTTACTAGTGGCGTATTAGTACATGGGATTATGTTATTTTTTCCTTTGCCCTAAGTCGTCTACCTAACTCTTAATCTGAAGAATAATGTGCTTAATATTGATTTAAGCTGTTCTTTTAATTCATTGAAATATTTTTTCCTTACATTTACGCGAATGTTAGACATTGAAATTAAACTACTACAACGGATTTTATTCGCGGTTTTTTTTTCTCCCTACGTTTCGAAGGCTTGCAGCGCTGCGTGGTCACGGGGCGGACTGAAAGCTGCAAAGCCTTCGAAACGTCGCGAGAAAAAATAAAATAAAAAACCGCGATGAAATCCGTTGTAGTAGTTTAAATTCAATGAAATAATTTTGTTACCTATGTATATTGTATGTATTATGTTACGGCTTAGTGCGATTAATCAAAGTCCAAACCAACACACGATTATAGAGATAAAATTATCACTTTAACCGGTCATTATTAACGTTTGCCATATTATGTAAGTGGTTAATCTAATAAATTATTAGTGGACGATAGCCTAGTTGGGAATGGAATGGTCTGCCGAGACAATGTCCGGAGGTTCGAAACCCAAGGCACACACCTCTGACTTTTCAAAGTTACGGGTGTATTATTTATCAATTGTCGTTCGCTTTAACGGTGAAGGAAATCATCGTGTGGAAACCTGCATACCTAAGGAGCTTCTTTTAAGAATTTCGAAGGTTTGTGAAGTCTATCAACCCGCACTAGGCCAGCGTGGTGCACTAAGGCCTAAACCCTCTCAGTAGTAGACGAGGCCCGTGCCCAGCAGTGGGACAAGATTTAATATAGGGTTGGTATTATTAATCTAATAAATTGGGTACAATACAATAGATTTTGTGATACTTGTATGACAGATTATAGTTTTGAATATAAAGATATTAGTGAGAATGAATGTACAAGTACTTTGTATGCGTAATTGTTTAACAATATGTTCGAGAACTTGAGCATATTACACATAAATTAAAAGACTACGATAGAATTTCAATAATATTATTCGAAAGGTATCTATTTTAAAAATATACATTATATTATAGACCACTATAATATTACTATGATTCACTGATTATGTGAATATTTGTGGTTTAATAGGGAAGCACGATGGAAAAACATAATTTCATTATGAGAATTTGCGTTTGCTTTTCCTTCCTTGAGTTTCCACAAAAAAATTAATGAGAGCTAGTCATTATATCGAAGTTAAACGTTCAAAAAAATTACCTGTGGATTGAAAAATTATCCCTGGTGGAGACAAGCTTCAAAGTCATTTATCTCTTTGACAACAGAATATAGATTTATGTACAAAAATTATAAATTATTTGACAATTGACCTAACGTGTCTGTAGTTATTTTAAAATCAACGACATTATTTCTTCATAAACGTAGAAAGACAATGTTTAAACAGCTATGTTTATTATTTATTTAGTTCCATTCATACTATTAAGTCATTCATTTTAAAAATGTTACGCTCAGAAAGGCACATTTGAAATCGAGTATAGTACGGAGCAAGCTTCATACGGCACAGACAGTGGTAGCTTTGATGTGATTCGATGCAGCTGCGTGTGGCAACTAGAGAGGCGCCCATCGTGCAGGGCAATCACTCGAGTGGCTCACCGAGACTCCACTCTGGACCAATTAGTTCCGCCTTCAGAGATGTAATTCATCGTCAAGTGCCCTGCTTTGGATTAACTCGGATGATAAAATTCATAATTGCTCGTTATACAGTAATGCATTTGTACGGACCGATACTGAAATGTAGATCCAACGGTAAAAGGAAAAGTATTGTGAAACTGTTATCAGTTGCCATATAAATCACGATAGCAACAGTTGTACCTACTGAGCGTGCGATTACAATGCAATGTAAGCCAACTGGTTCTAAGTCATAAAAGTTCTTCAAAAACTGTCGATATTAAAACAACTAGTGCAGGTTAAAAAACAATCGCGCTTTTATCCGTACGTATATTAATTATACATTCTGTATGAAAATAATTGAATTGGATTATAATAATGGATGTTGATTCGGTTTAAAGTCACGCTCCATCGGGCGTTTATCGTGATTGGTCAATGGAAACGTTTGAAAGATTTCTTTAGATGTCCTTTTGTTGTTAAATAAAGCATAAATTATTTATGTAACATGGCTTGCAGACACCGTCTCCGGTAGTCTATCAAACGTAACATCGCTTGTATTTAAAAATTATCAGCTTCCTGAGATAGTCTAAGCAACTGTGCTTATTCAGCTGATTGACCCAAAGAATGAAAGTTTCATTATCACCCGACCGTAGGTAATTATGTAACTTGCATAGAGAATAACTGATTAGGCTATTTCAATTAATACTTACCTGAAAATAGTTTCGCAATGAGTTTGAATGAACTTTTCCTTTATATTGTGCGCAGGAGTGGACATTACTCGACTTGTTAGATAACAAATCTGTAGGTGAGTTACGTAATAATATAATAAATTTCAATATAGAAGAGACATTCAGAAATCCATACCGAGTCCAAAGTGTGTCATGTTGTCAAGTGTGTAATAAACGTTAACTGTAGAATTTAGATACGATATGAGCAATGGTGATAATAAGCACTTCATCTATTTGTACGCACATAAACCGTGTAACGATGTAACTACAGACACCATTAGTTTTCAAAAACAAAGGTTGATGCACTCGTTTCCATTACGTACGCATTTAATGTATTCCTGTTTAATATGGAACTAATTTCGTTTTGGTTAGTGAAGCTCTACAAGATTATCTGCTCGGCAGGTGTAGTTCTTAGATTAATGTAGTGAATCAGTAGTTTGTTCGGGTTTATGATATTTACTTTGGGATGTTTCCGTTGAATGTAACACGGTGTCGTCCCCGCCGTTTGCATATTGTTACAACTGTTTGAGGTCTTTCATGAATATTTACATGACGCACTTGAGTAAACTGTGGCGCGCATACGCTGCAATTATTGTAATCGATACAGGGATCTGTCAGAAGATACAATAAGTTGTGCAATTTCCGAGGATATTGATAGTAAATGACTACAATCGTAACCTTAAGTTACATAATTCCGAGAATTGTGATACAATGTATTTTAAAACCAGTAACCTCTAAGAATACCCGAAGATTTGTTGTGGATGACTATTTCTTAAACGGCCTAATGCTTTAAATGATAAATTTCGCACTCCTGACATATTATACGCAGAAGCATTATGTTATATCCCCTGCTGGGTCCCTACTCGCTGGCAAAATGAAAAGGTATATAATAGCTAGCGTTGCATATAAATTGGAATGCGTCACTATAGAGGGAAAGTAAACAGTTTCTCACACGGTGTGGGAAAACGGTCGCCAGTTTAGTTGACATAAACTCGCTTTCAATGGGGTGTTTTGCTTCCCTGCATCCCGCAAAGCGACGCGAGTGACGTTGATAAAATCTCGTCCAGACGACGCCGAAAATACAACCATTCATAAAATTCTTTTGCGATAAGTGTTGAGTTTTGACCTAAGATTTGGTAAAAAGACATTAGAATGCGAGAAAAAGCAGTAAAAAGATATTGGTTGATTTTTAACGGACCCCTTAGGTATTTCGGTCACTGAAAGACCTTTCATAGGTTCACGACTTCTCTAAAATTGTAAGATAACGTCCGTAAATAAAAAATCTATTGGAAGTTGGCACTTTTATAAAAGTAAAAATGTATCCATCTCCGGAAGCACTTTGTTAGATGGTTGTAAAAATAAAACCCACTCACTTGTCCACTGACTGTCATATAAAAATGTCGTGATATCTAAATATAAAATATCCATTCACGCCTTTAGGATGCATTTGGCATTAATCTATGTTTATTTTATAGAAGCGCATTGTGTTGATAAACAACAACAAAAACTTATTACTTGTTATTACTATAGAATGTCATTCTATTTTGGATGCCTTTAAACAAATTGTTAAGATTGTGGTTACGATGCAAGGTTAGCATTTACTTGATTTCTGTTTTTATTTGGGAAGGATAACTTTTTGCACTACATTTGTTTTATGTAAAGTACCTTCTGTTAGGGCAGTAGGCAAATCCTAATGTAAATTAAAATTTAACCTAATGTAGGTACTTCCCTACTATCAATCAACTACGTATTTTGTTAATCAACAAATTTTCAAATGAGTTTAGCAGAAAAAATGCACTAATTACCTGACCTCGACGCAGGTAGTAGTAAACGGTAATTGTAAACATCGTCAATCAAAATTTTTGTTAATTATAAATTATTTAATAACATAAATTATTATATATCGATGTAGACAAAAAGTAATATGAAAGGTCATGCCAATGAACAAGCAATCGCACAAAAATGATAAAAATGTGGCCATAGTACTCTGAATCGTGAAAGTGGATACACCCGGCTTAGATTTCTTCGGTTCCAGGTATTGACAGTCCACTTGCCCAGCAAACTTGCTCAATAGCACACATAACTACACAGTGTGTACACTTATGTGAACGCAATCATTGTTGGGACTTGTGTACTTTAAAAACAATAGAATTGCCTTCACCCGGGTCGTTTTCACAATTTTCTACACTGTCAATGCAACCGAAACAAAATTTGTACTATTTTTAGGACCCCGCTTTTTAAAAGGTTTTGTACGATTTTGACACTAGATCGAATATTAAGTAAGGGCCTATGCAGTCAGCGCAAGTTATACGCACTGAGGACTTGCGTTTTTAGTGCGTAACTTTATATGCACACAATAGATACAAAATATTCCCCGATTATATTGCGATTACTGCTTATTTTAGTTGTGTGAAGCGCGTCATCGACTCGTTCAAAATACTTCGTCTGCATAGGTTCTAAAATTTAAGCGAATATTCCTTATCAAGCTGAAGAATAATCCGTGCAAGCGTTATCTATATTTGGGTTAAACAAATGTTTGATAATTTGTACACAAACACATTAGGTGGTCATTTCTTGCATAAGTTTATGGTGAACACCGTTAGCATTATCAAGATATAGTTGGAATGCGCTTTTCATAAATTACTTTAGGACGCCTATATTACTGATCTCAAACTGATCGAACTTTATGGTATTAGTAAGTTACGTGATATTGAATTTTCGAGTAAATATTAGTGTAGCAGTCTATGTCTATTCCGCTCTGATTACACACTTGGCACTTGGCAGACGCTTTGGCACTGAAAACGCGAACCGACTATAAATACACGAATGTTTTGTGGTAAAGCTGGTCAGAAATATGCAGGTATATTTTTATCTTAATAAAGGTTGTAGGCAAATTATTCTGTGATTTGGCGTATTCTGCTGAATGACATTTAGCGTCAGAAGTATATAATTGTATACTTACTATAAAGTATGACCGACGTATACAGCGTGCGTATATAATTGCGTTAACAACCAAAATTTTCATTTTAAAAGCTAAGTGTATTATGACGATTGCATTGCTTAAAAAAATGAATCAGTACACAGTTATTGTTGTTAGATGGATTGCAATGCAATGCAATTAGCCCTGTATTATATATTGCCCACTACTGAGCACGGGCTTCCTCTATTACTAAGAGGATTCAGGCCTTAGTCCATCACGCTGGCCTAATGCAGGTTGGCAGACTTCACATACCCTCGAAATTCTTATAGAGAATTCTCAGGTATGTAGGTTTCCTCACGATGTTTTCCTTCACCGTTAAAGCGAACAATAATTGAAAAACAATACACACATAACTTCGAAAAGTCAGAGGTGTGTGTACCTTGGGTTTGAACCTCCGGACAATGTCTCGGTAAACCGTTCCATTCCCAACTAGGCTATCGTCGCGTACAGATGGATTACTTCAGCTGTATTATGTATATTAGCTATATAGGCAATGGGCATCTGATTGAAAACCGGCGCTGCAGTATTGTCTGTACAATACTGCTACATGATCGCATTTACAATACTGCAGCGCCGGTTCGTAACCTATGTTACTGCTACAATATGTAGCTGAATGGGAGGAGCATTGATGATGCAATATTTAAAAAAAAAATCGTATATTTGTGCTTTTGCTTTCTATAGCATTGTTTCAAAAATAAACTTTCTTTCTGGATAGACTGTAGATATTGATTAATTATTGAACTATTTCTTTGTAATATCATTTGATATGTTTTCAATGGTTCTGTTTGTTTATAACTCCTGCGCTATATCTGTGTTTATAACAGTGGCTTGTTTGCAGTGATACGATATTACGTCCTGGGGGTGATCTGTCTCTGACAGCAGAGTTGCCGATCGCCGGATATTAATGTTGCGGGAGTGCGGGAGTGCACTCCCCGTTTTCCATTTTCTGTATTGATTGTACCGATAAAGATTGCTTTTTTTATATTTATCATTGAATGTATCGAAGAGATACATACATTTGTATCCTTATCGCGTTGGGTCTTGTGCATTTATTTCGCTTTAGTGATTTTACATAACTGGTTTACTTACCTACATAGTTATGTAGTTAGTTTAGCAAGAAATTCCAAATAAAAGATGGGATTGTTAAATAAATGTATTTAATTACTAATGCTGTAAATCCTGTAAACAAAAAAAATATGGTGGAATGAAGGATCTCTATTCTCTATAGATCTACAATAAAAAATAGCGTTTTCCTACACCTCCGCGCATAGATTCAGCGGTCATTGCTATCGGTGAATTTTAATTATTATGTTCTTAGTCATTTGCTTAATATATTCCTTGCTACTTTTTTTATCTTAACACAACAGTAATCGCCACATTTGCGCGTTGCAGAGGTAAGGTGTTCCAGACAACGTGTAGGTCAGCGACAGTTAATAAACTATAAATAAAAATGTTGAATTTCGTCACCGTGTCATGACCGAGTGAACAACATCGCGGGCCGCGTGCTCGGCGCACACCCGCGCGCCGTCACGAGCCGTCGTACGTTTCGCGCCACGAATTCCGCGCCGTTGATTGGTTTACGCGAATGGCGTGATGCGCAAGGCTAGCGCGTGCGTTGTATAATGTGTTTCCCGCCAGTGCTGCCACCTTGCCGGCTTTTGCTCATTATTAGATGGTGACGTAAATGACCGTTCAGGTTTACCACCGCATCGCTGCCATACTGCAGTATACATAATCCCACCAACTTTGAAGGTTACCGTTTTTATCTTAAAAGGTTATAATGACTAAGTAAGTACTCAAGTATAATTATCAAATCATCATGATGCTTACACACGTATTGCGTAGACGTTTTAATCACTACTTCTTTAAGTTTCTAGTGATTTGAAAAACTTTGTATGAAAATTTAGGATTTAGACAGAGTAATTTCAACTGTAGTCATCTTTTTGTAAGGGTGTTATTAAGCTGGACACGCTCGCAGAGCTTCTAGTGCTCCAGGTGCCGCGAGCGCGTCCAGCTTAATAAGACCCTGGCAAAAAGATAAACTACAGCTAATTTTTTGCACGATAATAGCAGAGGTATAGACGAATATGTGGTTTCATTTAGTAATGCAATGTAAAAATGATCCTGTATAAGTACGAAATAAAAATATTTTCTATGGAAAGTTGTTATTATACAAACACCATTTAGATAAATTCTAAGTGCATTGGCTGAAAATAGAAACTACCTAGAACTACAAAAATAAGAATTTAAAAAAATGTGTGACGTGAGCTTGTTTTTAGCGCAGCTCTGCCTTAATTGATGTAGTCAGTAGCTTCGTGAAAGCATTTTAACAAGAGCACTCTTAGCTTTTGATGATATTTTACTTGGAAAGTAAAGTTACAAGAAAATATGCACTTTAAAAACTAAAAATTTACCAACTGAGGTCAGAGTTATATAGAGATCAGGAATAGCTAAAATCCACTTCCATATAAAATACAGCTTACACTGCGTTTTATTGTATACTCAATCATTTGGAATCAGCCTAATGTTACATTTTCTGGTAAACTCCATATTTATCATCTCAATCCGCTTTTTATATGTAGCGGAGGCAAATGTCTGGCTAAAATTAAAGCAGCTTAAATATCAAAGCCATCCGCCCTGGGCCACTTTATATATCACTAGCCAGTAACCAATTTAAAGTTTTTTGAAGCGACTTGGACATTTCTTTGAATCACGTAGGCGCCTATACAACATTATGATCTGACGCTCTTTTGATGTATCTTAATGTTTTTACCTTATAAGGAACTGCAAGATAAGTGTCTCTTTGATGTTCTTTGCCGTAGTTCCCAAATATCCTATCCATGCACACACTAGTTAGTATCCTCTTTTTATCTGCGTTCAGCGATATTATGTGTACGAGTAATTTTAAATTTGTGAAAGTGTATGAATCTATGCTACAACTGCAGCCTACTGTCTATACTCCATCGGTTTAGGTATTTAACTAAATGTAAACAAACCATAAAAAATGGTATTTTACCTGTCCATTTCTCTTTACATAATACGTCATTCCAAAATAAACATCTCCGTAACCTAAATAACACCACTGTTATTCCCGTTTATTAAAGTTGTTTGGTTATTATAAAGTTATGGTTGTTCACTAATAATAATACATTATAATACTTTAATACAACACGGCATTAAAGTGCACGACTCAAAGTGTTTACGTAACTTTTTTTATAAGAATAGAACACAGTTGAAACATGTCCTTATTAAGAGCAGATTTAGCAAAAATCTTAGATAAAGGACTACTGACTATCGCACTATAGGTGATCAAAACATCGGATGAAATGATCTCATCCTAGCGGTCTCAGCATCGTCTGCAACGTGATTTTATTATAATTCGATATTATTAATATGTGCACGCTTAGACTCCGAACAAAACTAAAATTTGTCTCCGACTTCCCTGTATAAGTTAATATATTAGAAAATATAAATTAATATTTCATATTTTTAATATATTAGAACAAACTTGGTGGCTTATGTGAAGGTCACATTAATTATGTTTTAGTACCTATTCTGATTCCATATTTTTAGTTTACCAAGTAATGCCCTAATCAAACAGTTATTATCTCGGTATTGCTAATGACATTGTGAGTGGATGGCGAGTGAAGCCGAATTAAGTTTACCATATTTTTATTGCAATGTACTTAAAAGCTTTAATCGACAGACTTGCTTGTGTGGCGTACGTATGTTATTACGAGACTTTTAACAACTTCGATCAGCGTATGTTTAATAAAAATATTTAATATTATAAATAAAATAGCGTTAGCCATTGTGCCACTGCAAACATTTAAAGTAAATGTCGAAAGTTTGGTAACTCTTTCCATAGAACAAGCGCTATTTATTTTGAAGTTGATGCATTGACTTGCAAATCATCATGTCGATAGTGAATTGACCGTGAAATTTGAATTATACATTGCGTAATAACTGTATAGCTTCATAAATATTTAATAAATGATCCGGATTTTTTTTTCATAATTTGCGATGTCATTGAATACTTTCATAAGAAGGAAATATTATGTTGCTTTACGTTTTTTCTGTATTAACACTTTAGTGATCTGAGAGCTCGGCTTTTTGTTTACGGTCTACTGAACAACGGTTCAACGTCTTGTCACGTAAGACAGGAGATATTCCCAGATAGAATTGCGTTTATATTTTGTACCTGAATTATGATGATGTAAGATTTGAAACCTCGTTTTTCACATTATATTTTTCAGCTATATTCAAAGACAAGCATCTTGCTATGATTTGGAACTGTTTTCATTTTCTGTACAAGAATCGTGACGTCAGTATGTGAGAAAATATTGTGAATCACGATGCGCAACTTTGATTAATGGTTTGTTTGCAGAGCCAAACACAGGTTATGGTCACTGGAGACGATGGATTTTTTAAAGGAATCTGTGCAATTTGTGCCCGATATGGCGATAGGCTCGCCCCCTATCATATCATGGGACGGAATAATGGCGAAAAGTGGGTGCACTAGTTGCGCCTCTGCCTACCCCTTCGGGGATAACAGGCGTGAGTGTATATGTATATACGTGGTTGCCTTATATGTATACTTGGACGCCGGCATCCGTCGAGGGACTTGACAGATCAATTATCTTGTTGTGTCTAGAATGCCTTTAGACTTATAGATAATGACTCATGTTGATAAATAAACATTGCTAAACAGGCTTAGTCCGACTGGGATTACCTAATAAACGCCCATAAAAAGTGGGCACGGTCATCCGTTTGCGAGCAGCAAATTGTATGAATCCACGCAATTCGTGACGTCCGATGTTTTTTAACGATTGTTGTCGTCATCTTTCGAAAACTTATCTATTCATATTTCGCAAGCATCGCCGACCTAAACTCTGCACTCTGTTCTACTTGGCATGTTTCCAATATTTAAAATCAATTAATTAGCAACCCATACAAATTCACTTAATTATTGTTCCCAACCAGATATTTGTACCAGCTCCTAATATCTTAATATTTTATTGTACAATCCATATATTGCTCAAAATAGATATGATTAAAATTATTGCGAAATGCAAAGAAAATATCATGTGTACTAAAAAGTAGTTTTGTGATTGTTGTTTGAAAACATGTGTGAAGTCACGTGAAGCACTGATTTATCGTAGGTAATCATTTCAAGATATAAATGTTGTACTACCTATTTGAAAAGATATGTAATATCTACCGCGTGTCAAATGAAGGTGCCAACTGCCTACGGAGGTCTGTTACATAAACGCCAGTAACAAAAAGTAAAAGCACTTAAAACGTAGACTGAATAAATGTTGGGGCTTTAACAAAATATACTGTGGCGCGAACAATAGGGGCACAAGTAATAAAAGAATGATTTATTGTAGTGTCAAAATGATACGACGGAACTTTTGTGTGGAATGCTTTTTATACTTGCTACAATTTTATGTTTAATCAACCGTATGAATATTCTGGATTCGATTAAAGGCTATACAGCTGCCGCGTCTTTTAAAGTGTCGTTGAAGTCACATACGGTGGGGCGATAAGATAAATATTGCTTTAAGAGGTGTAAGTATTAATAGTCTACGAAATCTTTCATTGATCTTGATTTGTATATTGAAATTTTGTAACTTGATATTTCTAGGATTTTATCCACAAATTTGGAGTAAAAAGTTTGAAACGCCATTCTAATGTCTCTGATGATATCTACGGTTTATATTTGCTGATAATATATAAAATTCATTAAATATCTTTTTACTATACATACATATATGTGTAAATTCTGTTTATCGAGCAGTGCCAAGTATAGTTCGCAATCGTAAACCACACCTTTCTGCCGTCAGACCCTCATTCATGTCAGTCAATATTTGCCGATATCTTTTGCGAATTTGTTTACTTTAACGTGTGGACTTGGCAAGGAACCTTCGTGTATCAACGTTTCGTTAGTGTAATCGTGCTTTGCCCTTTGAATTTTTTTTATAACTACGTGACTGACCAGCTGCGAGCGAAGTATAGATAGCGATTTGAAATGAGGAAATTGATATAGGATAGACTTGCTCACGGCTCTACCTGCGTGAATAAGTTTTTCCGGGAGAAAAGTCCCGCTTTATATTTTTCGGGGATAAAAGTAGCCTATGTTACTCGCTGATAATGTAGTTTTACCTATATTAGTAAAATAATTGGTCCAGTAGTTTTTGAGTTTATTTGTTACAAACACACATAAATACAAATCTTTCCTCTTTATTATAATAATATTATTAGTATAGATTTAGGAAACATCCTAAATCCTATTTAAATTTCCTCATATTTTAGTTACATTATACTTTTAACATACTTAAAAAAGGAGGTTTTGTATTAGGTCCGTATGTATGTGTGTATATAAGTTTCTGTGGCCGAGAGTTTTTCAAAAAATACTGATCCGATTCGGATGGGTTTTCGTTATGCAAATGTATATTTTTCAGGGAAGGTATTGGTATATAATTTATAAGGATCTGATGAAGATCTTCGGAGATAGACAATGGAACTCTTCAATAACCAACAGCAGACGACCCGCGAATGCTGTAATCGAATACTGATGATGTATTATTTACACCATTTCATATTAAGTATGTATATCGTAACTGGCGCAGGCGCATTGAAAGAAAATTCCACTAGTGCAGACTAAGTTCCGGCTGATTACGTATGTCGGCGAATGCGGCCACTCACCTTCACAAGGCCAATTTAAACAGTTTATGGACAATGCGATATGGCTTTTCATTGTTTTTTTTTTCGGAACAGTTAATCATACGTTAGACTAACACAAAAATAACAAATATGCTAGCATCAGTTTCTAAATACGGAATGTTTTTAAGTCCCGTTTGTCCGAATGAATTTGATATCCTCTTATTTTACGTAAAGTTTAAATACTGAACACTGAAAGATAAATAGCGACAAACTATGATAATATTATAATAAGTAACTACTACTTAATATTATTGTGTAGAATATTGGTTCACTTATTACGAACGTTCCACAATTTACTCAATGGATTCATACTTAGTATTATATTTTCATTAGAAATTCCGGTCATGCTCGTTCATACATTACTGTTCCGATTGTTAGTTGGTGCATGACGAAGCAGCGCGGCCCACGTGCGAACGACGACGCGGCGCGGCGCAGGCGCATCTTCCTACCGCTCGACTCCTGCGTGCTTTAAAAACTTTTGACGCCTTTTTGTATCATGATCATGTATTTTTAGCAGATCCACACTGGAGCTTTATTATAAGTCTAGAAGTCTGTTGAATTGGTCGTTTAGAACAATATTTAGATTGCTGTAGGGCTATTTCCTGTCTAATAGTAATATTTTTGGAATACTTATTGCCAGAATACATAAATAATTGTTATATAATTGCCGGCTAAGCTAAGCAACACACACATACATACACTCTCACGTCTTTTATCCCCGAAGGGGTAGGCAGAGGCGCAACTAGTGCACCCACTTTTGCCGTTATACCGTCCCATGATGGAGCCTATCGCCATATCGACCACAAATTCCAGGCTCCGGGCTGATACGGAATAGAAATACCCAATATCACTTTACCCGACCCGGGGATCGAACCCGAGACCTCAGCGTTGCAGTCGTACCATAATACAACTGCGCCACCGAGGCAGTAGTAAGCAAATACACAAACAAATATACGTAAAGAATGTTCAATTTAACTTAGGCATCAGCTCCAAATATACGCATATATTAGTTCATCATCATTATCATCCACAACCTGTAGCCTGCCTCTCTCATATCGTTCTACCTTTCCCGGTCTCGAGCCAATCGCATCCAAGTTCGACCTGCGATCCTCACAATGTCATCGACCCATCATGCCGCCGGACGACCCACGCTGCGTTTTCCTGGCCGTGGCCACCACTCAGCGTCATACTCCACCTGTCATCAGTTCGTCTAGGTACATGGCCTGCCCTAACTCCATTTGAGTCCCATAACGCATTGTCCGATATCTCGAACTTTTGTTCGTCTACGGATTCTGCTGTTATGGATTCGATCTTGTAGTTTGATGCCGAGCATAGATCGCTTCATAGCCCTTTGTGTCACACCCAATTTATGTAAAACATTGCAAGTGAGCATCCATGTCTCGGCACCGTATGTCATGGCGGGCAGGACACATAGGTCAAAAAGTCGAGATTTTAAGCATTGTGGAATCTGCCGTGACTGCATTATCCTTTAACCGTCCGAAAGCCGTCCATCCGAGTTGTAAACGGCTGAAAATCTCCCTGGTTTGATGTTCTTTACCAAAAGACAGTACATGACCAAGGTAAACATATTCCTTAACATATTTCTAACTTTTCGCCTCCAACCGTAATATTTGGAGACGAGATGCCGGAAACATTAGTAAGGACTTTGGTCTTAGCCATATTCATCCTTAGGCCTACCCTCAAGGATGCACCAATTAGGTCTTTGAGCATGTGTTGGAGACTCTCAAGGTCTGATGCAAACAACACCAGGTCATCGGCAAATCTAAGATGAAACAAATAGGCACCATTGATGTTTGTACCAGAAGTATCCCATGTGAGCGTTTGTACGACGTCTACCAAAACAGCCGTAAATAGCTTGGGTGAAATTGGGTCACCTTGCCTCGCTTAAATAGTATAGGTTCGGTTAAATTGTGTAGTTTGACCTGCATTGTAGCCGAACTGTACCTAAAGCTCACGGAGAACATCCACAAAGCGGGCATCGATGGAACAGCGATGTAGGGAGTCAATCACGGCCCAGTATTCGATATATTAGTTATTAAGGTTAAATAAAAAATGATTATTATTTTTTGCTTTTCAGTTTCTTCGGTAGTTTAATTGTATCTTATGGTTTGTAAAGTAGTACTACCGTGTGTGAATATTGGATACTTATTTCTGACTAGCTTTTTCCCGCGGCTCCGCCCACGTTAAAAAGTTTTTCCGGGATAAATGTCCCGGTTTATATTTCCCCGGGATAAAAAGTAACCTATGTGTTAGTCAAGTATATGATCTACCCATGTGCCAAATTTCATCGAAATTCGTTTAGCAGTTTTAGCGTGAAAGAGCAACAAACATCCATACATCCATACATTCTTACAAACTTTCGCCTTTATAATATTAGTAGGATTTGCTCAAACACTGAAGACCTCATTTAGGTGTAGATATTGATTTTAAAGATGGTCATTTGTAAAATACATAACTATAATATTAGGAAAAGCTCCCGGCTATCTCTATACTATCAAATCGGTGTGGCTTTTTTTGTTGCCAAAATTCCGTCCAGACAAATGTACTTACAGTTATTTTTACATGAGTCACTATGGATTGGTCTAACCTAGGTTTTATTTTAGGAGTGTCGTCGACACCCGTGATGATATTTCGTGACCTCATTGAGCTTAGTAACACCCACATTTAAAAGCACACACAGTAAATAATTAGCATTTTTAGCATTACATGGCTCACCGAGCGACAAACATAGCACTTAGGAATAGCATTTACGAAGAAAATGTGGAGTGGCTTTTTTTCATAGTAACCACGATACTATTTGTGTTTGAGCAGTGCGGGCATCCGGAGTGTAATCAGTATACTGGTATTGCGATTCTGAACGGATTTTTTTACTTTGCAGTGTTGGCGAACACACTTTCGTCTGTAGATACTGAGTCGAAATTTAACCTATAATTATTAATTTCACCTGATGTGTTGTATATGATGGTATTTATGTCAGGCTACAGCCTAATTTATGAAGTTAAATACATAAAAACAGATTTTCATGTTCCTGCCGTAAAGTCTTTCATCAACCTGATCGCCGCAAGTTATGTCTGGTATACATATACCTATTTAGAATAGATATAAGAATAGCAAAATTTGATTCTTCTTTTCAACACGCTTTTTTTATTTTCGCAGGCGTGCTAGACGACGTCAAGACAGAGTTCGCTATCGGCGATGACCGTGCTGGATTCCTACAAACAGTGTTCGTTGTCGCGTACATGGTGTTCGCGCCTATATTCGGCTACTTGGGAGACAGGTACTCGAGGCGCGTCATTATGGCGTTCGGAGTCGCTCTGTGGAGTCTAACGACGTTCTTCGGATCCTTTTTAAAGGTAAATGTCAGCCTACCATCGTCACATTTTTTATTGCAGTTAAACGAAGAGACGCGTATGCCGCTCGCCTGATGGGTGATACAAACACCCATAAACTGCAGCAACACCATATAGAATTTTGAATTACAAAGTACTGTATGGCACTTTACTGTGCTCGTCACCGTGAGATATAAGATGTTTTGTTCAGTCAAGTTCTTTGATCCATGTAGGGTGCTCACAAGCTACATACAATAATAAAACAATATCCGCCTAGTAAGTAGATGCTGGTGTAATTTATCCCATTAACTAGGTTTAATATAAATGTGAGCTTTTTTTTATTTCATTGAATGATGAGACGAGCATGTCGTTCGCTTGATGGTAAGCGATAAGACCACCCATAAACAGTAGAAACATTATCCAGCCATGGGGCTGGGAGATACAACGTACTATGTGGCATTCCACTGCGCTCGTCATCCTGAGACATAAGATGTTAAGTCTCATTATGTCCAGTAGTTACACTGGCTACAATGTCCCTCAAACCTAAACACAACAGTGCATGCACACTGGTGCTTGGCGGTAGGAATAGACATTGCGGTGGTACCCACCGGGACGGACTCTTACATATAAGAGACCTACCACCAGTGAACAGAAAAAAAGAGCTAAGGAAAAGGTATGACCTTAGAGTTTGTGTTTAGTGGTGCGGGTTTTAATAATTTTAAAGTCAGTACGCAACACTACATACGCTTCGGTCAAGAACGTAGGATTTTAGAAAAGTCCTCGTATAGAAAGATAGTCTGAAGTAAAAAGGCACGGTGAAAAGGAAAATTATTTGCTGCATACTTGCCAGACGGATAACTAGCATTTTCATTTATATAGCGTACAATAGAATTACAATGAATGTACACAATGTCTCTAAGTGGTTCACGAGCATGTTTGATTTACATAGGCAAATCAATTTACCTGAGTAAATTGTTTCCTGGTACCTAATTATTAGAGTTTAAATTTTTGTTACTACGTATTTCCTTATTCATTGGAAACGGAAAGTACATAAGTTATCGTCGTAGCAAAATGTAACATATTTTGTGTCGACTATATTTTAATATTTCTTAATAAATGTGTATATGACTGCCTCGGTGGCGTAGTTGTATTACGGTACGACTGCAATGCTGAGGGTTCGATCCCCGGGTCTGACAAAGTGGTATTGGATTTTTCTATTCAGTATCGGCCCGGAGTCTGGAGTTTGTGCCCGATATGGCGATAGACTCGCCCTCTATCACATCATGGGACGGAATACGCACGGCGAAAAGTGGGTGTACTCTGCCTACTCCCTTCGGGGATAGAGGGCGTGAGTGTGTGAATAAATGTATATTGTTAACTTATGATGCTACCAATAGGTACTGCTTTACCTACTAGATAGATTTGTTCTTAGTGAACTATAGAAACTAGAAAAACATTGATCGAAGAAGTATTGCCATAATATTATGCGTGCACCTTAAATTACCTAATTCCAGTTACTTTCTATGGACTACAAGGCTTAAGAAATCTTATTTAAGTAATCGATTTTTTTTTAGGAAATATCCCAAAAAATATTCTAGTTATTTTACTGAACTCTATTACGTGTAATAATAAGCATTCTTGTATATTTTTTTTAGGATTTCGCCTTGTTCGCCTTGTTCCGTGGGTTGGTGGGTATCGGTGAAGCCTCGTATTCGACTATAGCGCCCACCATCATCAGCGATTTGTTCGTAGGAAACGTTCGATCCAAGATGCTGGCATTCTTCTACTTCGCTATACCCGTAGGCAGGTAAGAAACTATTAACAATGTGTGGCTACGATTTCAGAGCAAATGTTGCTTGCTTTTCGGCACATAGATCAATGGTTATAAACTTTAGAATATTTAGTCTCTCTGTATTTCGAATACTGATAATTCCCATTAAAATTAATCAGAAACCAATTCAATGGTTGGATACTCATGACTCCTCTATAAATTTGTTCAACGAGGTTAAATTTGAGAGACGCAAATGTGTTTCTTTAACGATATTCGCAATGATCAATTGATGTGACTTTCATATAAACGCCAATGTTAAATCAATATAAATATATCTATAGTGTTTAATAAAAATCAACTACGTATAGTTCTGGGTACGTCGACACACGCGTCGTTGTAAATGATTCTCATGACTTGTATAGCAAAAAATAACTGGTTTTCAATGTTCGACCGACATTCAACTAACTAATGCAACGTTCGAAATATAATTTATTGGTCAGGTTAAAATATTATTTTAGTCATGTTTTAAATTATAAAATTTATAAATTACAGCATTTTATAAATAGGTAATTTTGGTTTATTTTTGTCATACACTGAAACTTTGTTGTGTTGTGCTGCATTTATAAGGTACATACTGTGTCCGCAACTTCGTAATACTGGACTTGATAACTTAAGACCGGTGTGGCCAGAAAAGCCGACTCGCGTCAGGCTACTGGCAGTAGGGCCATTAACAAAAAAAAATCTCTTCCCGTAGTATCATTATACATAATATACTTTACGATATCCGACTTTAATGTAACAAAGCCTATATTCTGCTCCCCAATTACACTCTGTCCATGTGTGAAAACTACATGAAAATAAATTCAGTGGTTTTGGAGTTGTGCGCTTACAAAGAAACTTTAGCCGGTTCGATTAGGATGCTAAAACAGCTGACATCGTAGGAAGCTGGGATAAAACATCAATTTTTCTGCTGCATTCGACGAATCCATTGAGATTTCTGGCTCCTAGGGGTTTTGTGGCGAAATAGGTTGCCTTTACCCAAGATTAAAGCAAAAAAGAATATTTGAAATACTATTTCTTTTTTGTTTAATAATAATAATTTTTTATTGTATATTTTCCGAATCGTATTACATATTTATATATTTTAAACCTAATAATATTGTGTTATCGCTTTTTGAATTTACATAATGATTAATTTGACTCGTCAAGCCCCGCTACGGACGCCGGCGTCCGAATATATAGGATTTCCCCATACATCTATATATTATATAAGCGAAGTTTGACGGGTTAACTAATGGTTAAAAATAGTTAGTAGGTATGTGTATTTCCTGCATCATACTATTGTTCTCCATCTATTTTCCTACTATTAGGTAAAATTTGTGGTGTAGTTATTATTACACTACGTAACGCTTGAGGAAAATATGAGGACCTTGAAATTCACAGGTCACACAACGTACGCGGTTTCCTAGGTATGGAGGCACAATACTACTGTATTGAGTCTATATTCATTCATAGAATTGATATTGTATAATGTATATAAAGCCTTCCGTACGACCGCACCGCAGTAACAAACATCGGTCCTACCTGCGAAATGGCATTTAGCTTAGATGGTTTAGTTACAACGTACTTTACAAACATTTATCAGTTTTCTTTTTTACCCATCACGCTGGGTATGTACGTTGCACATATTACAATTAACAGTAGTAAAAAATCGAACTAGCTTATTGCTCTATAATAAAAATAAAACTCTAAAAGGAATGACTTTAGTACTATTCTTTTATATATACGCAAATAAGACCATATATCTGAATTTCGCGAGAAGCTGAAGTGGTTACCCATCCGTTTTCGCCGGAATATGCACATTCTGACGCTGTTGTATAACATATTATTTAGCCCGACTACCCCTGAATATCTCAAAGAACGTTTCGAATTTTTACATCTTTCTCATTCCCGGTCCCTGCGTTCCTCAAACACTCTTTTTCTGAAAATACCTGCACATACCTCGTAAGTTTTATGACGGATCCTTCACTGTACAGGCTGTCCGACTTTGGAATGCCTTGCCACTAGTGATAAGACAAGCGAAATCCTTAGTTATATTTAAGGATTTGGTAAAAAACCACTATCTCTCCAGGACCTAGTGTAAAATATCACTGTATTTATTAATTAGTGTTTATGTATATTAGTATATTTTAATATTATTATGCATGTATTAGGAATTCTTTAGTTCTATTTTTTTGTTTGTTTCTTTTCTTTTTCTTGTTGTACACCGCTATCTGTGTGTTTTTAGATTATTTCCATACAAAGGTTGCCTGGAAGAGATCGCTTGTAGCGATAAGGCCGCCCATTGTACACCATAAATTTAAGGAAATTGCATATTTTTTTATTTGTTTCCTATTTTAAAATGGTTACAATAAATAATATTTGTATTGTATTGTATTGTATTTTGATTAATCAATCACTGACCCATTGAAAGTCATTTTAAAGTTCGGGCCATTATTGGTTTCCGTTATATTTAGTTCCAGACATTTTATAATTTTTCTTTACGTTGTTTTCCAGCGGTCTCGGTTACATAGTGGGCTCGGTGGCTGGTGCTGCCGCGGGCAATTGGCGATGGGGTCTCCGTGTGACCCCCTTCCTCGGGGCTGTCGCCGTCTCTCTCATATCGTGGGTCATGCAGGACCCTAAGCGGGGCCAGGCTGAAGAGAGTCACATGAAACCCACCTCGTACGGAGATGACCTTCGCGCCCTTGTCAGAAAGTAAGTTTCGCTTTTTCTTATTACGTAACCACTGTTTGTCCCATTTCTGAACCATTTTAACTTGACCTAGATATTTTCTACTCGGACGCGTTTTAGTAGGGCCTGTCGGTCTGGTTGCGTCCAACTTTAATCAATGTTATTGCACTATTTAATTTAGTTTGTCTTTGAACAATAAATGTGCATACTGCATAGTATGTGATGTAGGGGTTTGACGTTAACCGTGAATGAAAAGCACCTATTGTAGATATTTCTGTTAGTTACATTAAAAGGATAAAATGAATTTCGATTTAGGCGGAAATCTCCTTTCTTTTGTGAAAAATTCTTTCATTCAATAAAAGCTACATTTGTCCTAAGTACTATAGACACATAATGCGAACTGACTTAATACAACGCTTCAGGGCCCCTTGGTCGCATGCGACCATGACAGCTCCTGTCATAAAAGCGAAAATCGTCATTCCTACCTACGCAATAAAGTTTTAGTATAAAAAAAAAAATAAAGAAACAAATGTCAGCTGTCAAACTCGCGGTCCCGGATAGATGTCCCATAAAAAAGTTCGTTACAATTATCCATCTAGTTATTACTGGTGGTAGGTCTCTTCTATGTAAGAGTCCGTCTGGGTGGGTACCACCGCAATGTCTGTATTCTACCGTCAAGCAGCAGTGTGCGTGCACTGTTGTGTTTCGGTTTGAAGGGCATTGTAGCCAGTGTAACTACTGGACATAATGAGACTTAACATCTTATGTCTCAGGATGACGAGCGCAGTATAATGCTACACAGTACTTTGTAACTCAAGGTGCTGGATGGTGTTGCTACTGTTTATGGGTGGTCGTATTGCTTTCCATCAGGCAAACGGCATGCTCGTCTCTTCATTCAAAGCCATAAAAAAAAAATTGTTCGGTTGTTTGCAGTCCATCGTTCATGCTGTCCACGCTAGCGTTCACGTGCGTAGCGTTCGTGACAGGCGCGCTCGCGTGGTGGGGACCGCAGTTCATCTACCTGGGACTCACCATGCAGCCGGGGGTTGACGTCACCCTCGAGAGGTAATATCACTCATGATCTCATATACTCATGACTGCCTCGGTGGCGTAGTTGTATTGCGGTACGACTGCAATGCTGAGGTCGCGGGTTCGATTCCCGGGTCGGGCAAAGTGTAGAGTTTTTCTATTCAGTATCAGCGTGGAGTCTGGAATTTGTGCACGATATGGCGATAGGCTCGCCTCCTATCGCATCATGGGATGGAATAACGGCGAAAAGTGGATGCACTAGTTGCGCCTCTGCCTACCCCTTCAGGGATAAAAGGCGTGAGTGTGTGTGTGTGATCATGTAGTGGTTAAAATAGGTCTAGAAATTCATGATGGAACGTTACATTAATTATTATTGTGAAAGTCCAAATCTAATCACCATAAAGCCAACCACGCAGTAGGTTCGTGTGGTGGAAATAGACCATAATCCTTTCAGTAGTGAAGGCCGTGCCCAGCAGTGGGACAGTATATAATACACGGCTGATATTGTAATGGAAATCACTTAATATCAGGTGCCTGTTTTCTTGTTAGCCGGTAAAAATTATAATCTAATTTTTAAGGCCAATAAAAATGCATTTTTGCTTGAAGTCTCCTTTCGATGATTTGCCGTTCCGAGGAATTTACTAGCGGTCGGTAGGAAATACACAACTAATGGTGTATCATATCTTACCATCGATACACGGAAGTAATTCTGATTTTTAAGAATATACCTTCAAGTCACGTATATAAATATTTACAAAGATAACTCCAACTTTTTAAATGATAAGCACTAAATTTATCTTTACAAATACTAGATAAATGCAAAATAAATTGAGTAGTGCGCGTGCGCACGTCATTAGCCGATTGTTTTATTTTATCGGCGCCGAGCTGTCTTGCCACTGATACCGGTCGGTGCACCTCTCTAGTACTTATGCTAACTATTTGATTTATTTTGTGTTTAGTCTTCAATAATTATAGTTAATTTTAAATATTTTTTTAATATAGAGCAAATCATTATTTTGATATTGGAATAAAAATCGAATTGACTGGGTCATAGTGGGTGACTAGCAACGATGTTGATGAAGTGGTTTTTTGTCGGTGTTTTGTAATAATAATATTTTTTGATAGACTATAATAAAAAAAAAATAGGCATTTTTATATTATGAATTATTTTCATGTTTGTTTGTACTATTGAAAACAAATTATATTTTAAACCATAATTTATAAAGATGCATACCTAGATAATTGGTATTTAGTATATTATAGCAATTTTAAACACACATGTTGAGTTTGTTCATATTTGTCCCTATGATTATTTGTAATTTATCAAGACAGATTGCTTAGATACTGTATTGAATATAAAGATGTTTGCAGACTGAAGTTATTTTGTTCCGTTAGGTTTTCTGTTCGTTTTATAAATTTCTATTGTGTCAGACTACATATTTTAGTGAATGTTGTAGTTATAACACCAGTCATTGTATGGTAGCATCATAATACCTTGCAAAACACCGACGAATGTAAGAACAATGTGGGTTGTAACTGTGTGTGGGTGTGGATGTGCGGGGTTAGCGTGTCGTACAAGTTCGGGTTGGTGGGCATGTGTGCGGGCGCGCTGGGCGTGCCGCTGGGCTCGGCGCTGGCGCAGCGGCTGCGCGTGCGCGAACCCGCCTGCGACGCGCACATCTGCGGGCTCGCGCTGCTCGTCTCCGCGCCGCTCGTCTACGGAGCACTCGTCGCCGTCCAGCGGCACTACTCGCTCACCTACCTGCTCATGTTCCTCGGCATGGCCACGCTCAACCTCACCTGGTCGATCGTCGCGGACATTGTTCTGGTGAGCGGTTTGCGGCTTTGAATGGATTCGGATACGACGCGCGGTTGTTCTTACCGCATAGGCTGTGCACAAGAAAATAACACACGTTACGTGAACTTGGCGCATGTCGTATTCGAATCCCATGGGATCGCCTCGTGCGAACTTCACAAAGCTGAAATCGTCCAACCGCTAGAAATTGTTAAAAAAATATTCCAATGAGATCGCCAATCACCCGCGCCACTCGTCGCGTCGACTCGATCGTACGAACGCTTTCATGATATCGAATGCCGCTTCATTTAATAACCCAGTCCATTCATTTTCCGAACCGATCGCGTCTGATTAATACTCACTTTTTATCGGTGCATGAAATATGTTGTTTAATAAATGCGATCAGGGATGTCGTAAGACGTATCGGTAGTCAGAAGTCAGTATGATGAGCAGTGTTGCCAACAATATTTTTAAGAATCCGTCAAGTTAGTCATATTTTTCCGGCAAAAACCCGTTAGATCAACAATTGACACGGGTGTAGCTATAATTTTTGTATGGGGTGGGGGTGCAAGCGTGTGTTCTTGCCGCCCCATGAATGACCTCCTTTGACATGTACACCCCTCCTCACACATAAAAATGATATTTTCCCGTCCCGTCAAATATCCCGTCAGCCTTTAGATGAATTTTTTCCCGTTTCACATGTATCCGTTACAAATGACGGGAAATCCGTGAAGTTGGCCACACTGATGATGAGTGGTATGTTTGCGTGTGTTGCACGAAGGGTGTCGTTAATGTTCGGCGGGGTGACGATGGTGTCTGGTCTGGTGGGCGTGCCGGCGGGCGCGTGGCTGGGCGCGTGGTTGTCTCGGCGCTGGGGCCGGGCGCACCCGGTGCTGTGCGGCGCGGGGCTGCTGGTGTCGGCGCCGGCCATGGCGCTGGGCGTGTTGCTCGTGCGCCAGTACTATCTGCTGCCGTTCGTCTGTATGTTCGTTGGCGAGGTCGCTCTCAATCTCAACTGGGCAATAGTGGCCGATATGTCGCTGGTAAGCCGCCTGCCGCAGGACCGCCTCTGACGTGACTGTAGCGGAATGTTATTTTTTGTTCATTTTTACGTTGTGTATCCTGTAGTTTTTTTTTGTTGTTGTACTGTGTTGATTTATTTTAATAACCTTGGTGATGAGTTGCATGAACCGTCCTAGCATGTTTTATGTATATTATCTTTTATTTATTTTGCTTTGTAAAAGATGCATAGAATTGGAATCAGTCACTCATTAGCACATAACGGCTCACCATTGCCTAGTTGTGACATACGTATTGTCGGTTGTTGTTTATCTCATTGGAATATTTTTAGAAACAATTTTTGGTCTGGAGGACTGATTTCAATTATTTTTCACTTAGAGCGCCATCTGTTGATCTCCTAATGAACAACGTAGTCCTTTTGTCTTTCATCAAAAAGCAACGCATTTGTGCTTATATGTAATTTGTATAGATGGCGCTATAATAAATTTAGACATATATTTAGCTAATAGCTATGCTAAACTAAAATATATTGGTGTGGGCAAAGCGTAGTATTGAACTATCGCGACATTTTTTCAAAGTATTCTATGAAAGTAACTTGGTGGATTCCCTAATGTTTCATATAAGTAACAGCGCTATCATGGTGCCGTTTTTGCTTTATTTGTTTTTGTATTAGTAAGAATTCCGTCTCTAAAGTGATTTTTATTTGAACTGCACTTTTAAGAATGTTTGCTTTGAATTTATCTTCCATTTGATGTTATAATGTACTAGACTTCTGCTCGCGGCTCCGCCCGCATGAAAGAGTTTTTCCGGGATAAAAAGTAGCCTATAGCACTCAGGAGTAAAGTAGCTTCCTATTAGTGAAAGAATTTTCAAAATTGGTTCAGTAGTTCCTGAGATTAGCGCGTTCAAACAAACTCTTCAGCTTTATAACATTAGTATAGACAGAACTTCTTATCCTTTTGTGTACATAGTAAATACTTACGCACGTTACTTCTATGGTGGTGGACGGAGGGGTTCGTGTTGCTCTGTGCTTAGTGTTATGTGTTTCTTGTACCAGAGTTTTCATGATTTGTTATTTTTTTAGTACGTAGTGGTGCCCCCAAGAAGATCTACAGCCGAAGCTTTCCAAATATTAATATCCCACATGTTTGGCGACGCCGGCAGTCCCTACTTAGTCGGTGTGGTAAGTTAATTTAACTAATTTACCAATATGTATTATGCAATGTCCATACTACCTATGTATTTCATGATTTTTTTTTTGTGTATCAGAATATTCTACATAACCCTATTTTGTTAATTAATTTAATGGAAATTAAAAGTGCTTGCCTAAAACTGCAATTGAATTATTTTGTACTAGATTTTGCCCGCGGCTCCGCCCGCGTTAAAAAGTTTTTCCGGGTAAAAGTCTCGCTTTTAATTTTCCCGGGATAAAACGTAGCCTATGTGTTAATCCAGGACATGATCTACCCGTGTGCCAAATTTCATTGAAATCCGTTCAGTAGTTTTTGCGTGAAAGAGTAACAAACATCCATACATGCTTACAAACTTTCGCCTTTATAACATTAGTAGGATTTCCGGTTCAGTTTTACGTATGGAGGTCAACTCATTCGTAATGTATTTTTTTTTAGATATCAGAGAGTCTAAAACGGACCTTAAATCCATCACCTGAGGAAGAGCCGAGCAGAATTGTTCAGTTTGAAGCATTACAGTACGCTCTGTTCGTGACGTGTTTCGTCGAGGTCATAGGAGGCTTATTTTTCCTAATGACCGCCATTTACATAGTCAGGGATAAAACAAGAGTCGAAAGAGCTATCGCAGGTAACTAATATGTACTTACAACTAATTTCAAATGCAAGCCATTATTTTTAACTTTACTAAATTTGCGATTACCTACTTATTCATATTAATTGTAGGTAAGTAAATACTTACCTACAATTAATATGAATAAGTAGAAAAATGAGATATAAATATATCGCATTCTAAAATATTATTCTGTATGTTTTTATTCGTAAAGTTTATACTTTCTGGTGGAATGATTGTGTTAAAGCTAGCCTTCTATATATAGAATTGGAAATGAAACTATGTTCATAAATAGTGTATGGGGTCAATCGCGAACAGTAATAAAATTAATAATACTTAAATTTCTGAATATCAAATCGTGGGGTGTTAAGTTATATATATATATATTCAATAATATCCCAATTTATCCCCACTAAGTAACTCAATATCCCAAAAAATGTCACTTAAACCAAATAGCCTTTCACCGCTCCATATACCCCAGTATGGTATGCAGTTTCTTATCCTTTTTATGCGAGTCTGAAGCTGTCTATTCACATTGTTTCAGTTGCGTCAAAAATTGTTTAATTTAGGTGAGTGCCGAGCTCGTTAATAACGCTTGTTGTGCACGGGTTTGGCTGCGTGGATAACACGCGATGGTACATTAATTGAGGGATCAATGCGAAAACATAAAATGTAATACTTGGTTGTTTGCAGAAGCGGAAGCACAACACACGGAACCTTCGCACAGTTCAGCCCAAGAAGACATCGCGGGTGAATAAAACAACACGATGAACAAACTTGGTTATACTTATCACGGTAGATCTGTGAGACGTGAAAATTTCACGAACAACGTTGAGTGTCAGTTGAATGATACAAATTTATTTTGCTTTATTTAGCTAAACATTTTGGTATTACGTGATTGGTTCTCGTTATTGTTCCTAAATTAATTTATTACGATTAAAATTATCAATTTGACCGTATTGGGGAATGCAGTTGTTTAATTGTCACACAATGATCGTAGAAGACTGAATTGTACAGAATATTGCTGATTAAGGGCGGGTTATGTTGTAAAGATTAACGTGTAATATATTTAAGTGAGGAAACAGATGCAATGCAGACTGTTTCCCACATAGTGAACGAATCGTGCCTAATAAAGAGTATAAATATTGTAATCGTTAGAAGCACGTTGTAATTAAAATGGGCTTCATGATAAGTACAGATTATGGATTAACTTTGGTCATTGACGTTGATGTGTAACATAGATATAGAGAATGGACTGAGGAAATAGTCAATAATACTGTAGAAAGGAAAAGTGAATGTGCGGCTGATTACCGTGTCTGTGAGATGTACAGTTAGCCACATAAGTAGTTTCACAAATTTCAAATCGACTACCCGTTAAATTTAATAGTAACTTTTTTTCTTCGTGTGAAGTCCTATATATTTTATTTTTGTGAAGAGAACAAAAATTGATATGAACACAAAAGTGTAAAGGCGATTTGAAGTTCTGAATTTGTTTAGCTAGTTATGTGGCTGACTGTACTCGTAGTTAGAACTCGTGCGCTCTTTCAAGCCTATGATGTGGACCAATCAGACATCTAGAAAAAGAATACTGGCCGGATGATTCTCTCGTCTCATTATTCCTTCGTTATACTTTGTCCATTTACGCGAATGATGTGATAGCTTTATAGAGATGTCCATTTTCTGTATCTATGATGCGTAATTGTATTACCTCAGGCTATTGTTACAAACTATCATTTTAAATATTTTTGCTGTTGATAATTTTAGTAATGATTTATTTATGTATTTTTCTGAACATAAAAGGTTTTAACTTTTGAATTTCGTAATGTGAAAAATGTTTTGTTCATACAATATTCATACAGTTTAACGACGTTCGTGCTGCATAGTTATAGTTACATCGTTAATACAATTAAAGATATAAAAGTTTATATCTTAAGTCATTTTAGACAGTTAAAATAAATAGGCTCTAGACTGACAGACTGCATAACTGCACTCCGACTGCAAATTTGCAGTTTGAATGCAGGTACGACTGCAATAAAACTGCAAGCCAACTGTGTAGCCACACTGCAGTCTGTGTGCAGTTCCAACGACTGCACGCTCACTGAGAGTTTGCATGCAAATTGCAAATTTGCAGAGTGCAGTTGAAATGCAGTCCGTCTGTCTAGAACTATATACAATGAAATGTCATACTACGCAGTGTCGCGTACTCTTAAGTTAAGAGTTTTAAACTGTATCGAATATTAAACAAGACTGAATTAATTTAATTATCGTCAAAATTAATTTCTATTAAGGATGTTTGTACATATAGCAAATATGTACAGTATGAAAGTGGAATTGAAATAAAGAGCTATAATTTATTTTCGCTAATGAACATTTTATTTAATCAATATTTATTTTCCTATGTTGAAACAATCGGTGGTAATATTAATCTACAGGTACCACGTTATATACTGGTCTGTATTTTCACACTGAAGTTTTATGACAGTGATGTCGACTAGTGAACACAACATCTTTCAAGTAGAAGAATATTCGAAATTTTCTCTTGAAAAAACTAGTATAAAATTTCAAGTCAAAATTAAACATTCAATCATTAATTATACTTAAAGCAATTTGCATTGATGTAGACCAATCAAATCAAAAGACAGATGTTTGTCTGGCTCAATAGAAAACTGAGTCATCGCAATATTTTTACCATCTATTGGAATGTTTGAATGACAGACATAAAACCGTATATTGGTTTTCTTTTCATAAATTGACTACATTAATGCAAACATTGTAATAAAACTTGACTCAAAATAAAAATGTCTACTTATTGAATAAATTCAAATAACAATTACGATAATATTTAAAATTAAAACACATAACAGCAACGGAATTAACTTAACACATAATTGTTAAATGAATAACATACAATCACACTGAATCACGCATAAAAGAATTATCAAAATAGTCTCATTCTATTTAATATCACATAATGAGGGTAAACTTAACAAAATACTTTATCCGAGAAATGCACCTGCATCGCTCAATGAAAATAGTTAACCTACGAAAATTAAGTTGCCGTTATAATAACAATAACATTTGAAATTTTGAATTCTTACACACAATATCAATACGATTACACAAATTATAGTTAACCTATATGTAAAACTAAATAAGCAGTCTTAAAAAATTCAAGAATAGTTTCTAAAACATTTATGTCAGACCTGTAATTGAAATGCAAACATAGCAAAATACGAATTGTTAATATAACAGCCAATAGCTGTCTTAATGTGTGCTACAACCCTTATTAAAACATAATTATTAAATTAAAAAGGTACCCATACATTTTAGTGGCTTGTTAATCATCTGAACAATAACTAGTGGTGCCCGAAGTGTCATTGTTAGTGTCACCGTAAACACCAAGTCGGAGTTTCTTAGGGATAGGTTCACAGGAACTGAAGCTGTCACTTAAGCCGCGCTTGCTGGCGGTTGCCAATACCGTCAGCACTGTCACATTTTCACCATTGCCTCTATGATTCTCTTCATTTTCGTCAGATATTGTCAACTGGCTCATATTTTTAGTTTGTGTTGCACATGTTAGCAGTTTCTCAACCTTCATGATCACATTATGATCCTATGAAAAGATAAAAAATTACCTTCTAATATTCATACTTTGATTTAGATTTAGGAACATTCAATTGTGTAAAATAATATGAAAATAAAAATATTATTTGAGAGATGATTGAAATAAATCACGTTTATGTCATCAAAGTAGTGTAGGATTCCCCACTACACAATGGAATGACGACTTGAAAAAGGCGGCGGGTAGCGGATGGATGCAGGTTGCTTGGATGGTGACTGATGGTTGGCGCTCACTTGGGGAGGCCTATGTCCACCAATGGACGGTAATAAGCTGATTGATTGATGTCATCAAATACACTATTTAGTACAGTGATTAGTTAAAACTATTACCTGCATCCAGCTGTGGTTTAATATTTGGTCTAGAGTAATCCGTCTGCTTACTGGAACAGTGAGCATTTTCTTCATAAGTTGTTGAGCTGGAGGACTGATATTCTTCCAATGCGTAGATGAGAACTTGTATCGTCCACTGAGAATCTGATTCCTTAGTGACATGTCTTGGTATTCAGAAGAAAATGGTAAGTAACCCACCAGACTGAAAAGGAAGTAATTTTTTTGTTCATAGCTAAAGATCATAATATATGTAGTACTATTAAACCTTTTAAAAAATTATATTATCAAATTTATTGAAGTACTCATTACTCAGTTAAATAATATATGTTAATTACGACGTAAAGAATAAGCAGGTATCTTACCACACAAAGAAAATAACACCCAGGCTCCAGACATCAACCTCAGGTCCATAGCTCTGCTGGCCATTGGCTCTGAGCACTTCTGGCGCTAGATAAAGTGGTGTCCCGCACATCGTTTTCATGAAGCTATCTTCACCAACAAACTTGCTCAATCCAAAATCAGAAATCTTGACAATGGTTTCATCATGCTTGCTTTCCAACAAAACATTTTCAGGCTGAAAATGTGCAACAGGATGTATAAAATGAAACCTAAAGTAACAAATTATTCCTTACATTTTCAGAAATATGTTTATTATACAAATAAAAACAAGCCAGTAATTGATAATACCTTTAAGTCTCTATGGGTAATTCCTTGAGAGTGGAGGTATTTAACAGCTAGCACCATCTGTCTAAAAAGGAATTTCACCAAGACTTCTGAAAGGTATCCACATTTTGTGATCCTATCAAACAATTCTCCTCCCTGCATTAGTTCTATAATTATGTACACTGTGTCTTGGGAGTCGAACACCTCTTCAGTTGAAATGATACAAGGCTGGAAACAAATCAATAAAAGTTATAAACTGCTGCTTTAACAATATAATTGAATTTAAATATTGTGATAGATACATACATGCCTTAATGCTTTCATAATTTTAATTTCATTCATAATTTTCTCAGGATCATTCAAATGGTTAACCTGTCCATTAGTGAGTCTACACTTTTTAATTATTTTCATGGCATGCTTTGTGCATTTTTCCTGTAATATAAAATTATCATTAATGATACTATTATTAATAAATGATTAAAAAATATTTGAAATTTATTTCCTTACTTTGTGGTAAACTAACTTAACAACACCACAGGCACCCTGCCCTAGTGTCCTAGATATATAGTATTTTTTTGAAATGTCTTTAGGTACACAATCCTGCTCATTTTTTAGGAGATCTTTAAAAACAAAAACTGGAAAAAAAACAAATAAAATTAACAAAAAAGCAGTTGATCTCATTTATCAAACAAACAATAAATAATGTACCATAATTCTTTATAATAACTTAGCTAAATTAATATAAAATGACCTACTTTTTACAACAGGATGTGTTACTGATATTTCATCATTATCATCCAAAACTTGGCTCCTTCCTTTTCCAATTTTATTACCATTCACAAAAGTGCCATTGTAGGACAAATCTGTTATAATGGCTGGTGTCAGAAGTTCCCTGTGGGTAGACCCCAAATACATCTAGAATATCGTGTAGGAAAGACATAGGCCACAGCCAACATTTATAACAGTAGTGAATGTATAGCTTGTATGCATAACTGGAATATTATGTAACTTAAAGATATTGAAAAATAGTCTAATTACTATATTATGTTGAATACTGAACATTAATCTTTGTAACAAGATTAAGGTCTGTCAAAAGTGGGCATTTTAATAATAAAATAAAAAAAAACTAGAATGAGTTAACAAAGAGCATTTCAGGCTGTTTGTTAACTCATTCTAGATTTTTCTTAATTTTCCAAAGGTTTTATGAAATCATGTATGATGACTAGCTCTCTAGTGCTGGAATAGGGTAGTTTCCTATGTTACACTTTGCACAGTCACCAGCATAAGTAGATGAACAAAATCAAAATTTCAAGTTGCCTACATACTTTTGTGTTCTTACTAATCTTTTTTTCTCTTCACAAAAAGAAAATAAAAGAGATTTGCTTTACTTCATACAAAGAAAAAAAAATTAGTTTAACTTAACGCATATAAGTATAGGTGATTTGAAATTTTTATTTTGTACAGATATTTATGCTAGTGACTGTACATTATTTTATATATAACAGAAAATAATACAATTAATAAGAAATTCTTCTGTGAAATCAGCATCGAAATTGGTTGAAAAATAAATCAGTTATCCATATTCATAAATATTGTCATGAGCAAATATGGGGGCATGGTGGGGATATCATGCTATCACTTTTGCATGCATGCATTATTGCTGGTGACACTCAGTGATGCCATAGTCTGATATTAATGTTATTTTACAATTACCCTTCTACCAAATTTCAAAGCTTTATAACTTACTTATTATGGCAATCATTTGAAAAAATTTGGTCTGTTAGATTTTGGATGGCATACATTTTTGATAATTCATGTATTAAGAAAGTTGTGAACTACCCCATTAGGGAATATAGTGTGCACTAAATGATGTATATACATGGCATATGCCATTAAAATAAAATTAGACAAGTATTACATGTATTTGGGAAAGCATGAATAAAAATCCATACAGTCAAATGATACAATTTTAAATCAACCTTCTGTCCTAACAAAACAGAAAATTATTAAAAAGCTATAGACTGAAGTAAGATAAAAAAAAAGAATTAGCTAAAAGCAGTTATGTGTAACATTAAACCGTTAATTTGTGCTGTTGCTAAGTATGTAATTTCTACCGAATTGAAGAAAACTAACAAGTAATTGAGTGATATTTTTGAAAACATTTAAAAAATGTTGGGAACAAAGAGTTTGCTATTTAATTTATTTTGTTTCAAGGTTTAAGAAAAAGTAGTAAATTAATTTTACCCTGAGTTATAGACAGCCCCAATAATGGGCATGGCATGAAATATATTAATTTATATTTATACTTACGATAGATCCCTTTTGATAATGAAGTGTTGTTTACTGACGTTTTTAATAATGTTCTCTTTAATTTTATCTTTTTTCATGATAAATGTGCAGGAAAGTGCTCTTCCGAGAGAAAACTCATTTTGTATTAGGTCTAAATAAACCAAAATTAGATAAGTATTAATTTACGTAACATGTACAAGAATGTGCAAAGAAACATACAAATACCACAAATGAAAATCGTGAAGGTAGACATAAAATTAAAATCAAACTACATCCTAATTTATTATTACCATCTACTAGTTACTTACCCAAATATTCAGAATTTCCAGCATTTTTCCAGCAATGTTTGCCGTTCAAAGAAGCCTTCGTTAAATACAATCTTCCCCAAATATTCGGAAAATTATTTTGAGAGTTTTTTTGAGACCAATCTATTGAGGTCTGTGTCTGCGTTTGCGTTTCAGTTAATAAATCTTCATCCATTGTCTGTAATATTAACTAGTTTGTATAAATCCAATTTAGAACAATGATGGCAGTAGCCAGTTGGTAATTACCACAAAAGTTTTTGTATAGATTTAATACACAAACAGTGCTTGAGCTTTCGGGCCGCCGGGCGCAAGAAGTTTATAATATATCTACTGGAGGCCTCGGTACACACATTTTTGTGAAGACAAAAAAATTACCTTTTGAGCTGTCTTCTATCTCACTCACTCTTTAACCTATGTTGCCAAAGCTTACGGATTATTTCCCCACCCATAAAAAAATATCAATACCGTTATTGCCGTCTCAATCATATATATATAAATATTTCCAACATATCTTATATAATGATATAAGTACTATTTTCATTTCAGAATTATTCTTGTTGAATAAGATATCCTTAAGGTTTTTTATCCTTATTAACATTTTAGTTAAACAAAATTTCCTCATTTAATTGGTAATTGCGAATACATATTTCGGCAACACTGTTATAAAACGTTAAGTTCGATGACAATATAGTTGTCAAATAAATGTTCACTTCGAAATTTTCTCTGTAATTATCTACAATAATAAGTGTGTTTTAGTGATATTTTAATGTGAATTGTGTAGTTCACGGTTGCAGAAATATTTGATATCCATAATTTAGTGTGAAATTCTACAGGTAAGTTTATTGTAATCAATATTGTGTAAATATTATAATTTTATCAATATTTATACGAATCGTAATAAAATACGTGAATATTTTATAAATGAACTGTAGAAAAACCTCGCTTAATGTGATTTGCTTTATATATGACTACTTTTTTCATATTAACGTAATGTTAAATGTGATTTTTTGTATTGTAAATAGTATATGTAAACAAGAGGCTAGGGTGACCATGGTGTAAGCTTTGGTGGACCGGTTTCACGATGGTGCTAGAGTATTTGTAATACTAGCCGCCTTACTAATGAATATTATAAAGCTTATTAATCTTTAAATAATCATCGTAAATAAAAACTGAGGATCAACAGTTACAATCGAGTTCTCAGTGTATCCAGCATTGATTTATTGAAACTTTTATTTAAAATAAAATCGAGTTTGTATTACTCTTTACAGATTTCTTAAAGATCTGGATAAGCAAAAACGTGGTTAAATATAAATACCATTAAAAGGTCAATTTGATGTCTGCAAGAATTACTAGTCTACATTTAAAGACAGAAGATTATGATTCTGAATGTGATAATGTGTCTTCTACTTCTCGGAATATGGCAGAAGATGTCAAAAATAATTATTTATTACCAGAAACTCATGCTGTAAGTATATTATTTTTTATCATTTCACTGGTATAATTATGATCCACTTAGACTTTATTATTTACTAGCTTTTGCCCGCGGCTCCGCCCGCGTGAATGTTTTTCCGGGATAAAAGTCACTGTTTATATTTTACTGGGATGAAAAATGGCCTATGTGCTAATCCAGGACATGATCTACCCGTGTGCCATATTTCATCGAAATCCGTTTAGTAGTTTTTGCATGAAAGAAACATCCATACATCCAGACATTCTTACAAACTTTCGCCTTTATAATATTAGTAAGATTAGTAGGATAGGGCATTAAGCTTGCGACCCACCAAATTTTATAACGGCGGTACATTGGGTGATATCTGAGTGTACTAAATGGCACCTCTGCCTCTGTCTAAAATATATAGGTACTTAAATATATTATTATTGATTGATATTTACTTTTTACATTATATGTCAGCGAAATGAATATGAACCACCATTGAAACGTCAAGACTTGAAAGATTTCAATATATCAGTAAATGTGAAGACATCCCGTGAAATAAATTAGAAGAAATAAAAGAAAGTATTGCAGCAGAAGATGAAGAGATAAAAGAAGAAAATTAATGACAAGTTATTTCTTACTAAAGTTGTTCATGATTATACTTTACAGTCTGAAATTGAAAATATTTTGCAGTGAAATTTTGCTAACATTTGAGATTTTTTTAAAAAGTATATTCCAAATAGCAAGCAAAGAAAAATTACATATAGTGATGATATAAAGACTTTTGTTTTAACATTACACCTTTAGTCGCCGAAAACAATTTTGTTTTTATAAATTCAAAGATTTATTTGCCGAAAGAGAGCACATTATGGTGATCTTTAGCAAATTTTAATAGTTTTGTTGGCTTCTTCACAGAAGTTTTAGAATATTAAAAAAAATTTAAGGAAGAAACCTCACCCGCAGAATGTAGCGTTAATTTTTGATTCCATGGCTCTCAAACAAGAATTTATTTAGTATTGTAATTTGTAAAACATCCACGTGTTTATTACTTTTGCTATAAATATCTACACAACTTTGTTTACAATCAACTTACCTATGGAATTTCACACTAGATGTTGGATTGCAAATAATTCTGCAACCATGAATTACACAACTCATAGTAGAATATCTCTAAAACACAATATTTATTATGGTGGATAATTACAGAAAAAAAGTTCGCAGAATACTTGCAAAAATTGTAAAATCACACAAAATAGATATTCGTAATATTTCAAAATTACTCACTGAAAATTAGGTTATTAACTTCCTAAATGTGTATTATTTTGTTCATGTATGATTGTTTACTTTTATGAGTATGTTTTTCATTTTTTTTTATTATATTTAAATTTAACAATAACTGTAGTTCGATCCCCGGGTCGGGCAAAGTGATATTGAGTTTTTCTATTCAGTATCAGCTCGGAGTCTGGAATTTGTGTCCGATATGGCGATAGGCTCGCCCCCTATCACATCATGGGACGGAATAACGGCGAAAAGTGGGTGCACTAGTTGTGCCTCTGCCTACCCCTTCGGGGATAACAGGCGTGAGTGTGTGTGTGTGTGTGTAGTTTTCATTTTTAAATATCCCAATGTTTTTCTGTCTAACCTTACAGTCTCCATATTTGGTTATAAAGGCCAGCAAACAACGTGAACATATCCAGTCGCAGGGGAAAGTAAAACATATATAATGTGAGGTTGTGTGCCGAGCAAAAAAAAAGCCCATATCATATCATATTATTATGGACAGTTAATTATGTTACGTCCTGGTTTTGAAAATAAACCTTTGTCACTCTAAAGAGAGAGACAGCAGTTAACTGTGACGTCACATTTTATTCTTCAGTTTGTTAAACGGAATGAATAATCCATATGGGTATAAAATTCTTGGCCGGGCGGCACCACAGATCTTTTTTTTTTTTTTTTTTTTTTTTATAATTCTCCCTTACAGGGAAGGCAAAGGGTTCAAGCCCATACAGCCTCGTCTTAAGTGATATCTCTGGTTGTCGTAGTAAAGCAGTGGCTACCTTACCAAGACTTTATCAAGGAGTTTTGGCGGCAACGAAAAAACACTTGATTGGCACAGTTATTTCAATTCACTTCATTTGAGCACTTTAATAGAACTATATTGGATAATATACCACCATAATTATGCAATATAACACTAAGTATCACCAAAATAATGAATTAAAACAAGAGCACCTCATGACACTTCCACATTCCCGCCAAAACTCGGCACCACAGATCACAGATCAGAGACATTTTTTTTTTTTTTTTTTTTTTTAAATTCTCCCTTACAGGGAAGGCAAAGGGTTCAAGCCCATACAGCCTCGTCTTAAGTGATATCTCTGGTTGTCGTAGTAAAGCAGTGGCTACCTTACCAAGACTTTATCAAGGAGTTTTGGCGGCAACGAAAAAACACTTGATTGGCACAGTTATTTCAATTCACTTCATTTGAGCACTTTAATAGAACTATATTGGATAATATACCACCATAATTATGCAATATAACACTAAGTATCACCAAAATAATGAATTAAAACAAGAGCACCTCATGACACTTCCACGTTCCCGCCAAAACTACAGATCAGAGACAAATAAACAAGATCACAGACGTAGTTCTTCTGAGTAGTCTGTGATCACAGATGACCAGTGGTCTCCAGAGTTGCCAACAATATTTTTAAGAATCCGTCAAGTTAGTCGTATTTTTCCGTCAAAAAGCCCTTAGATCAACTTTTTGCATGGGGGGGGGGGGGGTGTGCAAGCGTGTGTTCTTGCCGCCCCTCACACATAAAAATCTTATTTTCCCGTCCCGTCAAATATCCCGTCAGCCGTTAGATGGATTTGTTCCCGTTTCACATGTATCCAAATCCGTTAGAAATTACGGGAAATCCGTTAAGTTGGCAACACTGTCTCGGACGACAAAATGTGAAATCGGTACAGTTGCCAAGAAAAATCGGTATATTTGGAGCAAAAATCGGTATATGCAAAAAAAAACAAGCAATATTCAATGAAAACCCCCTTAATTTTAAACTCTAGGGACTATTATTGTACCAAAAGAAGGTAATTTCAACAAACGAGAGTCACGCATACACCCCCCCCCCCGTCATGAAAGTAAAAATTTTAAAAATACTGCCCCCCGCCGCCCCAAACAGCATCATGTTTAACCAAGGAATCGCAAAATATGAAAGAAAAAGGGGATTTTAGCTTCGAATCGGTAGAAAAATCGGGAGAATCTTCTAGCTTTCAAAAAATCGTTGAAAAATCATGTCATTTCGGTAGGACAGGCCCAAAATCGGTAGAAATACCGAAAAATCGGTAGGCTCTAGACTACTGCAGATAACAGAAGGCCTGTCCCGCCGGTGTTGCTAGATGTATGATGGTTTCCGTAGTTATAATCTCAGAAGTCAGAGGTTATAATGCTCTTTGATGATGCTTGACCATTGAAGTCGCCGAAAATTCATTGTGAAGTAGCATAAAGTCGTCGCATAGCATACCTATGAAGAGGCAAACCGCAAAGGAGCAAAAAAAAATTTTTTCAAATGAATGCTAGCCCAACTTGCCAAAAAATTCGAAGTCGCCTAAAGTCGCCCAATTGTGTGGGGACGCGAAGAGCTATAAAAAAAGCTCCCCAATTTTCCAATTATCGTGTGTAAGGTGATCTGAGTATATTGTACATGTTTTGTACCCTCAAAGTTAAAAATATCCTCAAACTCGACGAAAACAAGGTTTATAACATGAACTTTCCGAGGTAGCCTAAATTGGCGACTGATCAGTGTTGCCAGATGTTGGATGGTTGAAGTCGCCGAAAATTCATTGTGAAGTAGCCTAAAGTCGCCTCATCGCAAATGAAGAGGTAAAGGAGCAAAAAAAAACAAACCTCCCTAATTTCAAATTGAAACGGGAAACGGAACAGAGGATGAACACCTGCCCGATGGACGGACACTATCAGGGAACGCACCCGATTGAACATCCCAGCAGCCATGCGCCACGCGGAAGAGCGGCCTGGAGAGCACTAGAGGCGGGAGTTGTTAATAGTGGTCACGACCCTCAGCCCTGAGGAATCGACTAAGAAGAAGAAGAAGAAACGGCGACCGGTCGCCATTTGCAATTTTTGGTCGCCCCGATAACTTCCAAGATAGGCTAAATGGCGAAAAGTCGCCTAATCTGGCACCACTGGGCTAGGCTAGTGGCTACTTGAACTTAGAGCAAAGACCAAGATAGAGTACGTTTCAACTTTAAATTTCGATAGCGGGATGTTGGCAGAAATGTATATGCAGTGCTACTACATTACACAAAATGTGTTAACTTGTAGTTTTGGGTAAGACATCAGTGTTAAGTAACATAAATAGTACATGTCATAAAATATTTGGTAATTTGTTTAATATACCACCATAATTATGCAATAATACACTAAGTACCACCAAAATAATGAATTAAAACAAGAGCACCTCACGACACTTCCAAATTCCCGCCAAAACTCCACTACAAAAGTAGAGGTGGTGCGTATTTACGCGACCTGGTTTTTAAACCAGGTATATACTTGCAAGTATGCCGACCTGAAATACTTGTAAGACTTGAAAGTATTTTACTTTTTTACTTGGCTACTCTCTAGCGACACGAAAGAGTCACGTGACCATGCTTAGGCCTGCCGCGCACCGCGCTGCATCCACGCTCGGGCGTCGTCGTCCGCAATGCAATTATGGTTCTTATTTCAACAGATCCATAATTGAACAATTTCCTATGCAAGTATTGACTCCTCAAGCCCCGCGACGGACACCGGTGTCCATATATTATACAGGGTTTTCCCATACATCTATATGTATAAGCGGGGCTTGAAGGGCTAAAGTGTTAAAAGTATTTTATTTGTTTACGCGATTATGCTCCTTATTTATACCAAGACATGGGTTAATATCCTATGCAGTAAGAAAATACTTGAAAGTATTTCGATTTTTGATTATCCAAGTGCTATAAGTACTTTATTTACCAACGCGATTGTGTTCTTTAGGTGTATTGAAATACGGATCAATTTCCTATATAGAAATAAAATACTTAGTATGTATAGAATTGAAATAATCGAAGTTTTCATTTGTGAACGCGTTTGTGTTCCTTATTTGTATGACTGCACGGATTAATTTCCTATGCAGAAATAAAATACTTGAAAGTTTTTGGAACCCTGGTTTTTGGTGCTGGTTTATGGCTTGCCTAATAGGCATGGGTCGTACTTGCAAAATCGTGAACCAAAGCTTACAAGTACGTCCGCCTAAAAAACCGCGCCAAAAACCAGGGTTCGAAATACTTTCAAGTGTTTTATTTCTGCATAGGAAATTAATCCGTGTATAAATATACCTAAGGAACACAATCGCATTCACAAATAAAAACTTCAAATATATCGAATCTATAAATACTAAGTATTTTATTTCTGTATAGGAAATTGATCCGTGTTTCAATACACATAAAGAGTACAATCGCGTTTGTAAATAAAGCACTTGTAGCACTTGGATAGTCTAAAATCGAAATACTTTCAAGTATTTTTTACTGCATATGATATTGACCCATGTTTTGGCACGAATAAGGAGCACAATCGCGTTCACAAATATAATACTTTTAACACTTCAGTACTTGGATAGGAAATTGTTCACTAGATTGTTGAAATAAGAACCATAATTGCATTTGCGGACGATGACGCCTGAGCGCGGCGTAAAATACTTTCAAGTCTTGCAAGTATTTAATTGGTATGCTGAAAAATCATACAAAATAATTATATTGAGCTTACTAAGTATAGAATTTCTAAACGCACAATTTGTTTATAAATACGATTTTGCCCTTGTCCTTTTATCATTTGACATTAGTTCGCTTTTTAATTCGGCATCGTAGAGGTAGCCAAGGTATCCAATTTGACGTTTGTAAAGTGTACACGAACCGTCCTTAACAACATAATATTTTTCTGTGTCTCTTCAACGTTTTTGGCCTACTTAAAAAAAAGGAGAAGTAGGGTATATGCGTGTGATTTGGGCTCCTTCTATGCTTTTAGTCTTTATTCTGAGCTTTCGGTACCAATCAGAGACAAACTAAACTAGAACTATAGTGCGTTTCAACTTTAAGTTCCGATTGCGTTATGTTGGCAGCAAGGCATACGCAGTGCTGCTACATTACTAAATGTGTTACCTTGAAAGAAAGTTTTTTTTGGTAATGGAAACAGGGGTTTGTCTAGTAACAAAACACTGATGTTTTTAAATCAAATTTTCATAAAACGTTCATTTAGAAATTAGTAAGCGGCATGTTTTATTTGACATAAGAATAATAATGCAATCTTAGACCAACCAACTTAAGGACATGCATAGAATAATGATTCACAGTTTTGTCACTAGATGTCTATACTTTACATTTATTTAATTACGGGTGAAATACGGGCCTGGTCAATAAATAACTAACGAATAGATTACTGAAGTTTATGTAGGTATGAACCTTCATCATACCTTTACGTGGACGTTGGTTGCCGGCAGCCAAATTAGGCTGCGCTAGAAACGCGATTTTATGTCCTAGCACATAACTAGTACATACATTTCACGATTGTTAAAAAAGGCGGACGCGGCTGTTCACCACCTACTCGAGATATGAAATCTATGATCGCACTATGCTTGCATTGCTAGATACTCAAAGCACTATACGTAGCATATCTAGGGTAGGCCTGTCCAATAAAATAAAAATAAGATTTGCCACGCGTAATGCTAGGCTGTGGGCGGAAGCCCACCTCGTCCATGTCTAACGCCGCCCCTGTGTTTATATTTACAGAGATAATTCTTTGATTATTTGAACGCGTTATAAAGTAGGTAGTATATAGTAGTACTATTTAGTAGTACAGCGGTAGGTAGCTGCATAAGAGTACTTTGGATTTTTTTATAGGTATCTAAATATCATTTGTATTCTTCGTTCTATGTGTATCTGACCTCCATCAGCACCGAGGCATCTATACTTTTATATCGGGAGAAAAACTTCTTGTTTTTAACACGCTTTTATTAGCTTCAGACGTATGTATGTATGTAACTGACACTTTGAACATGATTTTGACCCCCTTCAAAACGTCGGATTAAATCGAAATTTGGCATACGTATCAAAGACCGATGACAATTCAATATATTAAACTAAAAACACGCTTTTATAATATAACCAACTCAAAATGAATATATAATAGTTTATTTAGTGACATCTGTTGGACCGTAGTAGAATTATAATCAAAGTGGCTACTCTTAAAAATAAAAAAATCCTACTTGTTTTAAGTGACATCTGTTGGACAATAGTAGAACAGAACTAAAAAAAAAAAAAATAATAGTTTAAAAAAACTAAAAAACACGCTTTATAGAAAATCCAACCAAAAATATAAAATAATTTTGAATTAAGAAATAAGAATAGTGTAAATAAGAAAAAAATGTATTTTATTGCAAAAAAGCGTGAGGTGTATGGTGTCAATAGTTATAAATATTTTATTGACTGATAATATGAGTAGGATTATCATTTTGATAATATCTTAAAAAGCATCCCACGTTTTTTTTTTACTGTAAAATACATTTTTTGCTTTATCCAAATAAGGCGAAAGACACGTCGTTGTGTCTTTCTAAATATGTTAGGTAATGATCGGGGCATCTACCCTCCTGCGGAATAAGAGACATCTACCCTACAATTTCTATATAAGATATATTAAGATGTAGGTATTATTTCTTATTACGTATCTAACTTTGCCACCTATCCATATGAGAATATTGGTTTTTTAATGTGACGATATTATTAGGTTAAGTAATTAACTCAATTTTATAAATATAATACAGGGGCGGATTACCCTATAGGCCGAGTAGGTCCGTCCCTTGGCGGCAAAATGTGGTCGTTCTTTTTGTGACAAACTTTTTTTGAAAAACAATTTGTGAATAACGATTCATTGTTACTCAAAAATATTTAAATCATTTACTAACTATCGTTTTTTTTTATCATTTTAATTTAATTTCTATAGTTTATTTATTTTGTCATGGTTTACAGCACATAGGGGGCGGCAATCTTTCGTAGGCCGAGAGCCAACGTATCAAATCCGCCCCTGTATAAATAAAGTTTTAATCGCGATAGCACGTGATGGGATCATGGGCATCTAAATTTTACTGTAAAAGACAGAACACGTGACTGCCTGACCCTGAGCTATGATCATTAAAAGTTTGGACTCCGAATTAAGGTTATATCTAAATCCACATTTAATAGGAATATTTTTATAAAAAACCCTTTTCCTTAAGCTCGTGTTATATAATATTTGTATTTTTTTATCCGTTTACTAATCACTGCCATTTCTAAAGTTTTATAATGTACCTACGAGTGGCCTGTAGCATAGACATTATATAATTACTAGCTTTTGCCCGCGGCTCCGCCCGCTTTAAAAAGTTTTTCCGGGATAAAAGTCCCGCTTTATATTTTCCCGGGATAAAAAGTAGCCTATGTGTTAATCCGGGACATGATCTACCCGTGTGCCAAATTTCATTGAAATCCGTTCAGTAGTTTTTGCGTGAAAGAGGAACAAACATCCTTACATCCAAACATCTAAACATCCAAACATCCAAACATCCATACATTCTTACAAACTTTCGCCTTTATAATATTAGTAGGATGTAAAGCTTGTACCTAATCGCTAATTCATTTGATTATTATTGTATTCACAGCATTAAGAGTAGTCAGTACTCAGTAGCTCTTTGCACTGTGATATATTGTAGCTAAGTCGATGATTTTTTAGAAGGAGCAGATTTGCTACCAATCAGCGCGGAAGGCTTTAAGGCCTTGAAAAACATGTTTTATGTATAACATAATTAACTTTATGTATATCATTATTACTACATAGTTTAAAGCAAAGTCGCTTCCCGCTGTCTGTCCCTATGTATGCTTAGATCTTTAAAACTACGCAACGGATTTTGATGCGGTTTCTTTTTAATAGATAGAGTGATTCAACTGGAAGGTTTTTATGGAAAAACTTATTAACGCGGGCGAAGCCGCGGGCAAAACTAGTATAATATAAATAACTGTATAATATAAATATAAATGACTGCCTCGGTGGCGTAGTTGTATTTCGGTACGACTGCAATGCTGAGGTCTCAGGTTCGGTCCCCGGGTCGGGCAAAGTGATATTGGATTTTTCTATTCAGTATCAGCCCGGAATCTGGAATTTGTTCCCGATATGTCGATAGGCTCCCCTCCTATCACGGGACGGAATACGCACGGCAAAAAGTGGGAGCACTAGTAGCGTCTCTGGTAGCGCCTCTGTCTACCCCGCCGGGGATAAAAGGCGTGAGTATGCGTATTTCTATATTGGTTCTGTACTTAGTAATGTTTATAACAGTTGACTTTTTGGTCTTCTTCGGTAATTACAAGTTTTCTAATCACAGCTAGATGGTAAAGACTGTGTAACCAAGATTAGTTCACAAGTTTTTCCGAGTAAAATGTGTGAGTTACTTGGTCTGATGTTTTTCTGATGGCTTGGACGGCACTCGGACCTAAATTATGCTTTTCAACTAAGAAACTATTCGTAAGTAATTTTTGATATAATTCACCGTATTAGGAAGTCTCATAATTAATCCAAAACTCATATGTTTGAATCAAAAACCATCTACAGGGTGAAATTGAAGTCATGTACATTAAGTAAACCTTATATTAACCTACTTAATAGGAATACTTAGAAGTCATCTAAAATGTGAATAGAATCATGTTATTTTTGTAGACGGTTTTGTTCCGCGCCGCACGAAATAGCGCAAAATGCTTCTAGACTTTGATAGATATTTGAAGATTTATTAGGCTTATGATTGAGTTTTTCTGGTACATTTATTTGAAGTAGTAAATAATCTATTGCAGCCAATTCTGGGTTTTTCATGTTAGACTATTAATAATTTTGATTTGCGTAATTTAAGAGTATCATGATTAATGTCTTAGATTCAAAGGATGCTGATGAATTCAATTTCATCCAGTATAAAAGTGAAATAAAAAAAATTAAGGACAGAGTCCAGAGAATGCGTTTGAGAAAATCCTTGAATGTGAAAATGTCCGTGCTAAAAGGAACAACTGCTCTTCTGTCCTCCGTGGGAACAGCATTTCAAATATTACAGATAATTCTAATCATAACGTATTTTTTTTCATTTTAATGTCCCTTACTTTCCTGTTTTGAAATAGAAATGCGTTAAGTATATGTTACTAGCTTTTGCCAGCGGCTCCGCCCGCGTGAAAGAGTTTTTCCGGGATAAGAGTCCCGTTTTATATTTCACGGGGATAAAAAGTAGCCTATGTCCTTTTTCAGGTTCTAAAATATCTGTGTACCAAATTTCATTTAAATCGGTTCAGTAGTATTGGCGTGAAAGCGCGACAGACAGAGTTATTAATTTCGATTTTCGACCAAATTTGATTACCATAAAAACGGTTCTAGTGAGTTAATCTTAAAAGATAGACATATACTGTCGCAGACATTTTTTTAGATCATTTCAAGAGGAATAATTCTTTCATACATATATTTTTGGTATCTTGAACCGTTTTCGCAGCGCACGCAATGGAAGCCCTCAAGGATGAATAATTTTCCACGTTTTTTTCACATTTTCCATTATTTCTTCGCTCCTAATAGTTGCATCGTGATGTTATATAACCTAAAGCCTTCCTCGATACATGGTCTATTCAACACATAAAGAATTTTTCAATTCGAACCAGTAGTTCCTGTGATTAGCGCGTTCAAACAAACAAACAAACTCTTCAGCTTTATAATATTAGTACCTACCTGAGGATTCTCCATAAGAATTTTGAGGGTATGTGAAGTCTGCCAACCCGCACTGAGCCAACGTGGTGGACTTAAGGCCTGATCGCTCTCAGTAGTAGAGGCGGCACGTGCTCAGCAGTGGCAGCTATACAGGCCCGCCGCTAGCTGTTTGTTCGCCCGCGTGCAAAACCGATTATGCCGCCCTACGACTATATATTGTGCTGGGTTTTGTCAAAAAAAGGCTTTTTCATCATGGAAAGTAAAAGAAAAATTCGTAATGATTATAAAATATTTATTTTAAGTAGGTACATTAATTATATTTGTTTACTGAAGTGTAAAACTAAGCCATACAATCATTACAAAAACTTAACTCTTCTTGCCTTTATATTTGCGAAATCTTCAATCAACTTTCTTGTATCCAAGCTGTCTAAAATTTCATGTTCAATTGAAACTATAGCTAAATTACTTAGTCTCTGCTGGAGCATTGTTGATCTTAAATAGTTTTTAATAATTTTTAATTTTGAAAATGATCTTTCACCAGATGCAACTGAAACTGGCAGTGTAAGTAATATTCTTAGCGCTATTGCTATGTTCGGAAATGTTGAAATTAAGTCATTGGTAAAAATATATTGTAATATGGTTCGTGGATCCTTAGACTGGTTTGCTGAAAAATGCAACTTTAATGCAATGATTTCATTAAACAAATCAATACCGTCAATGTCTGAATCACTACTTGAATCATCGTTAAGCTTCAGATTTAAATCTTTACAATGTTTCATTAACTCATCATTAGAGTAATTAAATCAATTATCGCTAAAAAAAGCCAAATACGTCGGTAAATGTTTGTAACTCTTCGAATCTATCCTTTAAAGAAGTTATTGTCTGATCTAAAATTCTAAAAATAAAACTCTACTCTATATTTGATTTTGGGGTCTACTAAAACTTCATCATGGTGTTCATATTGAAATTGAGTTGGTTTTTTTCTTGGACGAATGGTATTTATTGGTGGGAAATTTGTTTCAACATTGACTTCGTGAGCCACTTTGGAAGCTTTTGCTATCACAATTTCAAAGTGTTCATCCGTGCGATATTCTGTGAACTTTTCGATCAATTTATTTATTAAATTTATGCAGATTTGAGTATTCATCGTGAGGCTCTGCATCATTTTGCTCAAAGCATTAATTTCGTTTAAAATATCGAACCAAATTACTACCGAGCAAATAAATCTAAAATTTTGAATATTCAAAGCAAGCGAATGAGCTTTGTGAGATGTAGTACAATCCCATTCCGACGAATTAACAGATATTTCCAGCAAAGCGTCAAATATTTTTTCGAGGTGATATCGTATTGGCTTAACTGCATCGATTCTGCTAGACCATCGCGTGGCACTTAAAGCTTTTAATTTTAAATCTGGCAAATGTTTGCAAATTATAGACCACCTTTTTGTGGATGATGAAAAGAAAACGTAAATTTCTTGAATTATATTAAAGAAATTTGCAGTTTCGTGCGTAATATTTGCTGCATCGTTCACTACCAAATTAAGACTATAAGCCGAGCACGGAACGTAAAATGCGCGGTTATTGATGTCCAAAATTTTTTTTTGTAGTCCATTGTGTTTTCCACGCATATTAGAACCGTTATCATAGCCTTGACCGCGTAAGTTTTGAATGTTGAGATTTAATTGTGAAAATAAATATAAAACAAAATTTAATAGACCTTCACCTGTAGAGCTGGTGATCGGACAGAAACCAACAAAATTTTCACATATCTCAACATTATTGGTTTTGTTATTTAAAAGAACATGCCTGAGTACAACTGTAATTTGTTCTGTGTGACTTACATCTGGTGTGCAGTCGCCAGTCGGGTTTATTGTTTTTTTTTTAATTTTACGTGATAAGTCGCTCGATTTGCCGCCCCCTAGGACATGCCGCCCGCGTGCGGTGCACGCCTTGCACGCCCGCTTACGGCGGGCCTGCAGCTATATTATAATACAGGGCTGATTGCATTGCATAAAAAAAAACGAATAAGTGCGAGTTGGACTTGCATACCAAGTGTTCCGTACAAACTTGTAGCTAAGGTATTTAAGTACATTAGTTCGCCAAAATGTATTAATAAATTAATCAAATTTAAAACGTTTGCAATAGCAAATTTGCTTTTTTTGATTATTAAAGTACGGAATTCTAAAAAACATGGGAAAAAACATGCATGTTACCTAATGCGTCATTGAAAAGAGGTCATCGTATAGCATCAACGTAGTAGGAACATATACATACATACATATACACTCACGCCTGTTTTCCCCGAAGGGGTAGGCAGAGGCGCAACTAGTGCACCCACTTTTCGCCATTATTCCGTCCCATGATGTGATAGGGGGCGAGCCTATATCGGGCACAAATTCCAGACTCCGACCTGATACTGAATAGAAAAACTCAATATCACTTTGCCCGACCCGGGGATCGAACCCGAGACCTCAGCTTTGCAGTCGTACTGTAATACAACTACGCCACCGAGGCAGTAGTAGGAACATGTTTCGACTTTAGACCCATCGTTACGAGAAAAATAGGGCTCATTAAAAAAATGTATCTGTAATGGACCATTACAATAGTATACTGAGAAATAGTAATTGGAATGTAGGACATAATATAAATCAATTTAAATTATGAGGTATGTTTTCGTTTATGTTGTACAAATTAAAGTTACACGTGCCAATCGCGACGCACCATTTGTTTATTTATCTAGTTTTATTCCAAGATTTTGAATTATAACATTCAACAAACTCATTTTCTCAGTAGGAATCCTTAAATTGCTCTTTTTACTGCGCTAATAGAGTCGCGACAGTGTAATCAAATGTTATTATACCATATTTTAAATCATGTTCTAAAGTACACAAGAAAACAAATTATGGTTTTGACGTGATGGTAAGGGTTAGCTGAAAATAGGTAAAGTTTTACGCGCACTGGAATTGGAAATGTCTCAGACGACAGTTGCAGAAATAATATAAATGTCGCTGTTGTGGTAATTTAGTCCTTTGTGATGTTTATTATACTTTGAAATTATACACACATACTCACACATTTTTATCCCCGAAGGGATAGCCACAAGGCCGAGACGCAATACACCCACTTTTCGCCTCTCGTATTCCGTCCCATAGTGTGATAGGGGCGAGCCTATCGGTAATCAATATTGCAGTCGTATCGTAATACAACTACGCCACCGAGGCATTTTGAAATCATAAATTATTAAATGATACCTATAAAACTTACGAGAATGGTTAATTGATGGACCTCTAATTTGATGGTAATGTATGATATGGATATGTATATTCAACTATTGATGCATTCAAGATGGTTGGAATTTAAGAGAAGAGTCAATAAAAAGATTTTTTTTTCATATTTCAAAAAGAAAGCACAAGGTTTGAATTTTACTTTCTTAAATAGACTACATTTTGTAAAAACAGTAAAAATACTAAAAATAAAATAAAATTATTTTTATTAAAATAAAATTAATTTTAATAATATTACGGATACTTTCAACAAATTTTCGTGTTTTCAACGACGTGTCCTTACCTTAAACTATCCAAAATTGGAAAAGGAATTGTTGCAGCCATCGAATCCAATAAATTGAAAACTCTTTTATAAAAGTTACTGGCTGCAATTATTATTATTTTTTTTTTGTTTTAAACTAAGAATATTGTTTCTTTTCCTTGTCATTCATAAAATAAAATTTGGTTTGAATCTTTGTAATAATTCAATGATTTTTACATAATTATTTTTCCACAAATAACCACAGTATAATTACGATTTTTAACATGGTCCATGTCGAGCCGGATGAATAAAGAATCGGATAAATAATTATTGGATGGTGGAGTAAAGCTATATTATTGTATTCAATATTTTACCCAGCACTCTGGATTAATTTATTTTGTATTGAGGTATGATAAATTAGCCTATTAAATAATTGTAAAAGGTTAGTGTTATTTCAAGCGTTGTTACTCACCACCATAATATTGTTATTATTTACTGTGGTATTATGTGTTATAGTTTATTTGTGTAAAATTGCAGGGCTGCAGCACTCGTCTCCTAAAATGACTGAAATTAAAGATCTTCGGCGGAAACGAGGCAGTTGTAAAGCTCGACTAACAATTTTCGCAACTTATTTATCCCAGCTAGCGGATTCTGAACTGAACCCTACTCAGGTATTGGAGTTACAATTGCGCATTGATAGGTTGGGAGGGTTTTTTGACCAATTTAATGAGATTCAAACTCGTCTAGAATGTTTGACTGACAATCTAGAGGAGGAAATAATTGAAAGGACTGCCATTGAATCTGAATATTATGCATTATTTGCCCAGGCAAAAAATAAACTAACTGTTTCGAAAGCAGATGAAGATGATTTCAAATCAAGCAGTTCTAAGCGTAAGGTCGCCCAATTGCCCACTATTAATTTACCAAAATTTTCAGGTTCATATGACAATTGGCTAGCATTTCGTGATACTTTTATCAGTTTAATTCATAAAGATGACGACATTGACGAAATTAATAAATTCCACTATTTAAAGACGTCGCTGGAGGGGTCAGCTGCTGATATTATTCAATCAGTGGACTTTTCTGCTGAAAATTACTCACTGGCGTGGGAATTGTTGAGCGGTAGGTTTAACAACAAACGCTTGTTGCTTCAAAACCATGTTTCGGCTATTTTTGACCTCAATCCACTCATAAAAGAGTCATCAGATGTTTTAAAAACTATGATTGATCAAATTAATAAACATATTCGAGCTTGTGAGAAATTAGGCGAACCTGTTAGTAGCTGGGACACATTGTTAATCCATTTATTTAGTCATAAATTAGACGCACGAACATTTCGTGAGTGGGAAGTATATAAAAAGCGACTTGACAAAACTAAGTCAATCCTGTTTAAGCAGTTTATGGAGTTTATGCAAGAACGTGCAGATTTTGTTGAAACGTTAGAACGCGCTTTCTAAAACTAAAAAATCTTCAGACATTCCGATAAAACATAATGCCAAACTTAAGGCTATGGTGTCCTTGAGCGATAATATTACTCCATCTTCACATAGTTCACTTTGTCCAAAATGTAATGGAGATCACTATCTTAATAATTGTCCACAATTTTTAGGATTGACCGTTGACGACAGAATGTCGGTTTTATCAAATTTTAAATTATGTTATAACTGTTTTCGTCGCGGGCACTTTCCAAGAAATTGTAAACAGTCAGGATGTAAAGTGTGCAAGTACAAACATAATACACTAATTCATAATACGAATTACAAATCCAAACATATCGACAATAAATCGATACATCGCCTGACTGATAGCGAACAGTCCGAAACGTCCCCATCTACGGGCGCCAACGACTGCGCTGTCACCTCTAGTGGTCGCTCTACTGCACTGTCGGCCATGTATAATTTCTGAAAAACTGTTTAAGCAGTTAAATATACCATCTTTAAAAACTAATACATTTGTACAAGGCATTAATAATTCACTGTCACAAATAGAGAGAATGTGTCGTGTCCATATTAAGTCATTGTGCGGATCGTATTGTGATAATTTACTATGTTTTGTTTTGCCGACAATTACAGATAATGTCCCTCATAGGCAAGGGCATTTAAATATACCGACAGATATAGCTTTAGCTGATCCATATTACCACACCCCAGCATCGATAGACATGATATTAGGAGCTGACGTATTTTGGAATTTATTAGGATCAGAAAGGATTATATTAGGGAATCAAAAACCTATTTTATTTGAAACTAGACTGGGATGGGTGATCAGTGGCCCAATTAATACTGGTTTAGGCAATAAATTTAATCAACTTGTCAAATGCAATTTTGCAAACATTGCTAATGACAAATTTTCACAATTAGATGACTTACAAACCCAATTAACGCGGTTTTGGCAAATAGAAGAAATAAGCCATCATGAGTCATCCACTTATTCAGCTGAAGAAGCACTTTGTGAAGAACATTTTGTTAAGAATACTACACGTTTAGAAAATGGTCGGTTCTGCGTTAGAATACCGCTGAAGGAATCTTGTGATACTTTGGGCGATTCATTCCATCGTGCAAAACGATGTTTTTTAGCAATTGAGCGTAGAAATAGGAGAAACCTATCACTCGACAAAATGTACAAAGACTTTATGTCAGAGTATATTTCATTAGGACACATGTCGGAGTGTCAGACTGATGATGAAGGTAACGTGTCATATTTTATACCACATCATGGCGTATTACGAGAAAGTAGTACGACCACTAAATTACGCGTAGTATTTAACGCTAGTGCTCCTTCCACTTCAGGGATTTCTTTAAATCAAATACAGATGGTAGGACCCACTGTTAACGACTTAACGTCAATACTTCTCAGGTTTAGAATGTACAAATATGTGCTTTCAGCAGATGTAGAAAAAATGTATAGACAAATGTTAATACATCCATTAGACAGGCATCTATTAAAAATAATTTGGCGTGATAATGAAGCAAGTCCTCTCAAAGTATACAAATTAAATACGGTTACATATGGTACGGCGAGTGCTCCATTTCTCGCAACAAGATGCCTCAAACAAGTTGGGCTTGAATGTAAGAATCAAAGGGTCGCGGAAGTCATTCAGCATGATTTCTATGTTGATGACCTTTTGACCGGTGCAGACCAACTTGATGAAGCTAAAATGTTACGTTGTCAGGTAACTGATGCTCTTGCTTCCGCTTGCATGCCGTTAAGGAAGTGGAAGTCTAACGAGCCTGCCTTAGTCTCGACCACATCCGACCAGTCACTCACTAGTTTAAATATAGAGAGTGACGTGATAAATAAGACTTTAGGACTTAGCTGGCAAACGCAAACAGATACATTGTGCTTTCCTCTTAATGTCCCTGAGAAGAAAATACAAAACGTGGCATTTTATCAATTATTGCGCGTATATTTGATCCCTTAGGTTTACTATCGCCTTGTGTCATTCGTATGAAGATGTTACTTCAAAAGCTATGGCTTGAAAAACTTACGTGGGATGAACGGTTGTCCACTGAGGTAATCACTACATGGACGTCATTGATCAGAGCCTTGCCAGCGATCAATAATTTGGCGATACCTCGCCGTGTTGTTATTGATGCGTACAAAAACGTGGAGTTCCATATTTTTACTGATGCGTCAGAACGCGCTTATGGTGCATGTGTTTATGTACGTAGTACTAATGCGGAAGGTGATGTTAATGTTCGTCTTGTAATGGCAAAGAGTCGTGTTAGTCCAATCAAATGTTTGACTATTCCGAGGCTAGAACTTTGCGCTGCTGTGATTGGCGCTCGTTTATATAAAAAAGTTAGTACTGCACTTCGAACTCAAGCCTCGAAGGTAGTTTATTGGACCGACTCCATGGTAGTATTGGGTTGGCTAAGAATGCTTTCCATAAAACTAAATACTTTTGTTCGCAATCGTGTCTCAGAAATTCTAGATACCACTAGTTCGTGTACTTGGAGACATGTATCCACACATGATAATCCAGGAGACCTCATCTCAAGAGGCGTTGAAGCTACCACTATTCACGCATTAGATTTGTGGTGGTCTGGTCCATCCTTTTTACGAAAGGATAGCATGTCATGGCCTTCCATTGAAAAAACTTTACACGATTTACCCGAACTTAAATCAAATTTCTGTCTTCATAACATTTGTGACGACAAACATATTGATAGCGGCTTGATTAATTTTGAGCGTTTTTCAAATCTTATAAGGTTACAGCGCGCTGCTTGTTATGTGCTTCGGTTCATTAAAATGTGTAAGGGCCAGTCAATTAATAGTAATTATTTATCGTCTCACGAATTACAGGATTCATTAAATTTGATTATTATTCAATCGCAAAAGGATTCATTTTGTGAATATGACTTATTATTAAAAAATCTAAAATTACCGCATAAAAATCGTCTTCTAAAATTTAATATTTTTCTGGATGAAAATAAAATCATCCGTTTAGGAGGTAGATTACATCATTCAGAATTTTCCTTTGAGAAAAAACATCCAATTTTATTACAGTCCACTCATCACTTTACTAAACTTTTATTTAATTATGAACATCGAAGATTGATGCATGCAGGTCCCCAATTATTATTGGCCTCAATAAGAGAGACCTACTGGCCTTTGGGTGGTCGCAACTTAGCTAGATTATGCTATCGTCAATGCGTTCGCTGTCAACGTTTTAAGGGACAAGTCATTCAACCACAAATGGGTAATTTGCCCTCAAGCAGATTATCACCAGCTGACTATCCTTTTCAAAACGTAGGTGTTGATTACGCAGGTGCCATAACATCGGTTAGTCGTCAAGGTCGTGGATGTAAGCTATTGAAAGTTTATATTGTAGTTTTCGTGTGCTTTACGACTAAAGCTATACATTTAGAATTAGTGGGCGATTTGACGAGCAGCAATTACTTACAAGCGTTACGTAGGTTCATATCCCGATGAGGAAAACCTCTCCATATTTATTCAGACAATGGTACATCGTTTGTAGGAGCCTATAATGATATTTCTAAATTTCTTAAGCGCAATTGTAATTCCCTGTCTGAAAGCGCGGCTCATGACGGAATTAGCTTCCATTTTATTCCTGCCTACGCCCCACATTTTGGTGGTCTTTGGGAGGCGGGTGTTAAGTCCACTAAATATCATATAGTTAGAGTGCTGGGCAATTGTCATCTAACTTACGAAGAGCTAAACTCCACTTTAATCCAAATAGAGGCGATATTAAATTCTCGGCCTCTCACTCCGCTGTCATCAAACTCGGAAGATTTGCTGCCTCTTACTCCTGGTCACTTTTTAATCGGAAGACCAATTACTTCTCCACCGGTTCAAGATCTGCGGGACTGCTCATATAACCGTCTGACTCGGCATCAAAGGATCGAGCAACTCAGGCAACATTTTTGGGAGAGATGGAACAAAGAGTACATATCAGAACTTCAGAAGAGAGTCAAATGACAGAGCGACAAAGATGATCATTTGAAAGTCGACGCCCTTGTCATTATCAAGGATGACAATTTGCCACCAATGAAGTGGAAGTTGGGACGAATAATAGCACTACACCCTGGAAGTGATAATATCTGCAGAGTGGCAGACATACGGACTGCAAGTGGTGTTATAAGAAGAGCTGCCTCGAGGCAGATTTGTCCCCTCCTCTAGATAAACTTCGGGTTGAAATGCAAGCATTCAACGGCTGGGGGCATGTTGCAGCCATCGAATCCAATAAATTGAAAACTCTTTTATAAAAGTTACTGGCTGCAATTATTATTATTTTTTTTGTTTTAAACTAAGAATATTGTTTCTTTTCCTTGTCATTCATAAAATAAAATTTGGTTTGAATCTTTGTAATAATTCAATGATTTTTACATAATTATTTTTCCACAAATATCCACAGTATAACTACGATTTTTAACAGGAATGTTTGTGTGAAAATATATTCTTCTTTTCTGTCTTCTTTCTTCATTTGCATAAGATGATGTAATAATTGTAGCAGAATAGATGTTTAGGATCCTATGCCTTCAGTTCCCTTCTACTGCTAAAATTTCACACAGTGGCATAGGGACAAGAAAGCATGTTCCTTTTAATAAATTAAATAAACCGGAAGTAACAAATCCTAAAATAATGTTTCCACGTTAATAAAAAGTTTACATTATTCCTTAAATTATGTGTTGGCTGCGAGCTTGACCGAGATAAAACAAAGAATATGAAAAAATACCACAAGAAAGAAATGCGCCTCTGGAAAGAATAATATATTTTCTACCACCACGGAGCCTAAATGCTTGTTCTAGTGGAAATTTCATGAATGCAAAAGTACGTTGATCTTTCAGTACACAATAGTAACTGTACTTTAACTTGCGAAACCTATTATAATTTATACTTGCTATTTAAACTTTCTTGCAATATTTTTGTATTATTTAATACATTAGACGTACGGTGTACACCTGTTGTTGGCTTTGTCTGCGTAACACACCTTTTCCGGAATAAAAGTCCCGCTGCGCATGTGATAATCCAGAAAATGGTTTACGTGTGTGTTAAATTTCACCCAATTCCAGTAGTTGCTACGTTCATATCAACATGCAAATATGTATTTTAAACTAGCTTTTGCTCGCGGCCCGCCCGCGTGAATGAGTTTTTCCGGGATAAAAGTCCCGCTTTATATTTTCCCGGGATAAAAAGTAGCCTATGAGTTAATCCAGGACATGATCTACCCGAGTGCCAAATTTCATAGAAATCCGTTCAGTAGTTTTAGCGTGAAAGAGGAAGAAACATGCATACATCCATACATTCTTACAAACTTTTGCCTTTATAATATTAGTAGGAAGTAGGATAAGAATTACATATCCGATATGAATCAGTATCGTACGTATTTTTATACTTGTGTTGTGTATATTCTTACTTATAAAACCGAATGACGAGACGCGCAAACCATTGACTGGATGAGGTTGATGGTGAGTGTCATGATCGTCCATAAACAGTGGTTTTTCCATTTCAACTCTAAATTACAATGCATTGTGTGGTACTATGGTGTGCCCTTGTTAGCTTAAGACGCGCTAAGAGGGCTCTCGCAGAATCTCTCTAATTTGTGTAATCCAAATCATTGTAAACATATTTTGCAACATGTAGCTAAATTTATTCTCTATTGAGCAGATAAGGTGATGATGCAATCCAAAAAGATTCGAAAAACATTAAAGAGGCGTCTCGAGAAAATGTATTTTATGTGTATTTTGATTGATTTTTAAGGATTACAGAATAAACAAAGAACATTTTTAAGGTAACATATAATCAGGAAATTGTCGGCTAAACGATTTATTATCCCTTTTTTTAGATGTTTCATAAAAGAATGTCCTGAAGATTGGCTCACAAAAAAGAGTAAAATTACAGTTTATTTGTACAAAACTGAATATCACTTTACCCGATCCGGGATTCGAACCCGAGATCTCAGACTGACAGTCGTACCGCGCACTTAATACAACTAACGCCGATCTCCATGAAGGTCTCGCGGTGGGACGGGTCCGGCTGAGTCACAACTCACAACCCCGGCGCGGCGCCCCTTCCGCGATTAACGCGATGGGGACGGGAGGAGGCGACACATCCCTTGGCGCCCACATGGTGCCCCGCGGGTTTACCCGCCGCAGCGCAGATTGTGCAGTGCGGGTCCGTGGAGCATCCGTTAGCCTTATGACCTTCTTGACCGCAGCGGTAGCAGATCCCGCTACGGCCACACTCTTCGGTGCAGCGCATCCGCACATGTCCCTTCAGGAGGCAGCGGAAGTTCCACATGGGCTGGGGCTCAAGGAGCCGGAGTTGTGCAGACACCCAACCAATCAGGACTCGTCGGGTACATACATATATACATATACACTCACGCCTGTTATCCCCGAAGGGGTAGGCAGAGGCGCAACTAGTGCACCCACTTTTCGCCGTTATTTCGTCCCATGATGTGATAGGGGGTGATCCTATCGCCATATCGGGCACAAATTCCAGCTGATACTGAATAGAAAAACTCAATATCACTTTGCCCGACCCGGGGATCGAACCCAAGACCTCAAGCTTTGCAGTCGTACTGTAATACAACTACGCTACCGAGGCAGACTCGTCGGGTCCTAATAATTTTTTCGGCTGCCTTAGGTGGGCACCGCACCCACACCGAGCCAAGGCGTGAACGGTCGAAGCGGATCTCCCCGACCTTAAAATTGTCCGCCGCGCAGTCTCCAGCCCTTGTGAAGGCCATTGCAACCGTTTCCGAGTCAGCGGACGGATCTAACCCGGATACTAACCGAGGCAGTTAGCAGCGTAGTTGTAGTGCAGATGGGGTTTCTGGGTTTACTTCCAACAAATATTAAAACATGGGTACAAACATTTTCATTTTTAATACACACACATACTCACTCATGTCATTTATCCCCGAAGGGGTAGGTAGAGGCGCAACTAGTGCACCCACTTTTCGCCGTGCGTATTCCGTCCAATGATGTGATAGGGGGCGAGCCCTTCGCCATATCGCGTACAAATTGGAGACTCCGGGCTGATGCTGTATTTATAACCCCAATATCACTTTGCCCGATACGGGGATCGAACCCGAGACCTCAGCATTGTAGTCATACCGTAATACAACTACGCCACCCAGGCAGTCATTCACGAGTTTCATTTATAATATCGCATAGATATTATATAATAGATAGATTAGATGCATTTTGTTGCGGGCTGCAGAAAGATTAATATTTGCATTCTCACCGTGCTCTGTCAAAAATGCGCGCCGATCTTGTACAAGACTTGCACTGCCAAGTGAGAGTGTGAGGTATCTACCTAATATGCTGGGTGTAGCAAACGTATTGTTATAAAATTGTATTGTTATTAATGGAAATTAAAAACAAATGGGTTTCTTTGTTACACAACGTTTATTTATACGTATTATGAAGAGGAAAAGTTTGTGATTTTTTTTGCAGGGTTGTAGTGGCTAATAAAGTTCCAGAAACTACTGAGCCGATTGTGAAAATTTTCTGAAATAGGAAGGTATATTACTCCTGAGTGCTTTTTTACCCCGGTAAAATATAAACTAGAATTTTATCCAGGTAAAATTTTGCATGCGGACGGAGCCATGGGCAAAATCTACATTTTATAAATATATGGCCGTACCTAATGTCTACCTTCGGAATTGATGTAGGTAAAATGTGGCTCTAAATTCATGATTTCTTGCATATAATAGCATCATCATTAGTCAGAGGAAGACCACTGCTAAACCTACGCCTCCCCTAAATATTTCCAGACCGACCTGAGACGCGTGGCGTTCAGCGAGTTCCTGCGGTTTTTATTTTGTGCATTTATCATAATAAACAACAACCATTACCTACATTATATGAAGTCACAATGAAGAAGAATTCTTCAATTTAGAGCCACATGCATTTAGAGCAACTATTTGTATTGACGGTATTTTGTATTGACGACTAGCTTTTGCCCGCGGCTCCGCCCGCTTTAAAAAGTTTTTCCGGGATAAAAGTCCCGCTTTATATTATCCCGGGATAAAAAGTAGCCTATATGTTAATCCAGGACATGATCTACCCGTGTGCCAAATTTCATCGAAATCCGTTCAGTAGTTTTTGCGTGAAAGAGGAACAAACATCCTTACATCCAAACATCCAAACATCTAAACATCCAAACATCCATACATTCTTACAAACTTTCGCCTTTATAATATTAGTAGGATATTTTGTATTGACAGCTGGTTAAACCGCTATGTTATTGTGTGTCTCCAACTATGACTATTACCTACTCCATCCTACTTAATATTATAAAGGCGAAAGTTTGTAAGAATGTATGGATGTCTGGATGTTTGGATGTATGGATGTTTGTTCCTCTTTCACGCAAAAACTACTGAACGGATTTCAATGAAATTTGGCACACGTATAGATTATGTTCCGGATTAACACATAGGCTACTTTTTATTCCGGGAAAATATAAAGCGGGACCTTTGTCCCGGGAAAACTCAATCACGCGGGCGGAGCCGCGGGCAAAAGCTAGTACATACAATTTTATGGGTCTAGTAGCGGTAAGTGGTCAATTTACGTCTTGAAATAACGAGCAAGCGCTTGGATTTGATAATTACTTCTGATATAACTGTAGGTAAATTAATTTGTTTCACTCACTGTCTTTCAACGGTACAGACATAGACTCTAGTTACGCATCTGCTTGTGCTTTGTGAGATAATAAAGCTTGACCAAGCGTGTACAGTCAGCAGCATAATTAGCTGAACAAATTCAAAATTGCCTACATACTTTTTGTTTTTACTAATCTTTTTTTCACTTCACAAAAATAAAATAAAAAAGAATTGCTTTACTTTATACGAAGATTTTTTTTTCAGTTTAACTTAACGCGATGTAGGCGATTTGAAATTTTGATTTTCAACAGATATTTATGTTTCTGACTGTACAACCTACAATAGAATTTAATAAAACATTTTTAAACTATGAATTTGATACATACTTTATTTTTAAATAAAACTATTTTACGGATTTTATCGCGGACTGAAGTAGGTGTAGTCATCTACACCTCAGTCCGTGACCACGAAGTGCTGTTAAGCCGTCTCCGTCGGGAGAAAAAATTAATTAAAAAACCCCGATAAAATAGTTTTATTTAAATGTCTAACATTCGCGTAAACATAAGAAATCAACATACTTTATTTCCTTATTTTTAAAGCACAAATAGCTTTTTGTTCCGAGTGTTCGTAAATAGAGAAAAGGTAAATAAAAATAAAACTCTAGACAAACATTTTTTTATTTCATTGACTAGCTTTAATTTACGTACCTTAAGTACGCGTAGTGACAATACTTCAATACAATAATATTCCAATACTCATAACACGTATAGGTTACGGTTTAAATAGCAGTTAAGTAATATAAATAACGTACACATCATTCAATAATACGAAATTGTATAGTACGGTGTATGAAAACAGGTATACTAATCAAAATAAAAAGATAATATACAATCTTAATTATACCACGACCTAGATAATAAAATACTGATGTACTAATCACTATTTTTAAATACTTTCACATAATACCTACTCATTACAATTATGTTACAATGTGAATACAATTGTTAACAATAAGTAAACACCTACAGTGTACTTTGCAATAAATATTATTCAAGCTTCTGAACAGTCATTGCGTATATTTATTATGAAAGCTGCTACAGTTCGCGGAAATAATACGAACGTCTAAATACACTGCTGGATGGAACTCACGTATTCACATTTGTTTATCAAGATAAAGGGCATAATTTGACATAGTTTGGCATAGACTAGGTCATGGCAGCGACGTCGTTGGCATTGTAGATCGAGCTGGTTGTTCACTTGCGGAAGCAGGAGATCGGGTTGAAGTAGCACTGCCGGAATCGAACCTGCCTCTTGTCCGCCCGCCAAGATCGCGCCAGTCGCCCCTCCATGTTCCTGAGGCTCCATCCGCGGGGCTCGGCCTGAGGCCACGAGCGGGTCGCTCTGCCCAACCTGTTGCAACAAAAAGATTTTTATTCTTTATGTACTAACACCAATTTAATCCGCGCTTTAAAATATTTTTCTCTTATTGAAGTTAACTTTAATGTTTGTATTATTTCTCATATTCGTTAGTTTAGTAAAAGTTAAGTGTTGATTGCAATAAGTATGATTTTTTTTTTATTGCATTGAATGACGAGACGAGCATGCCGTTCGCCTGATGGTAAGCGATACGACCACCCATAAACAGTAGCAACGCCATCCAGCACCGTGACTTATAAAGTACATGCTGTGTACTGTGTTAAGTCTCATTATGTCAAGGAGTTACACTGGCTACAATTTCCTTCAAACCGAAACACAACAGTGCATGCACACTGCTGCTTGGCGGTAGAAATAGACATTGCGGTGGTACCTACCCAGACCGGACTCTTACATATGAGAGACCTACCACCAGTATGGATAAAGGATAATATATTTAATATATTTAAAACAACTTCAAACATATTGTTTTTTGGCATATTAGTCGCTAGTTAACCTTGTTAACTGTAAACAAAATTTATGAAGGGTTTCTGTGACCTCCGCGTCGGCCCTAAAAGCCGTTGGTTATTTAAGTTACGGACGTGACCGCGAGTGATACGATTATGGAGTCTTATAATGGTCGTAAAACATTGCCGTTTATCGATAGTGCTTTTAAACATAATTCATTTATACGAAAAAGACATTAGTCCACGTTTTAATCTATTCGTTCACATGAAAAGCATTAAATTACTACTCATAATATGATCTTAAAGATATTTCATTCACGACAAAGCTCCTTAAAGTAAGATATAAAAAAAGATATTTCATTGACGTTTCCATTTTGTTAAATATTTTCTGTTCCATCTGAAACAGTAATATATTTAGTAGTTTACATGCAATCAGTATGAAAAAGCAATTTCCTCTCAAGTCGCTTTTCTATAAGTCAGAGCTTAGATGCAAGTATTTTTTTTTTCTAAGTAGCGTAATGCTTGCCGTTTCATTTATATAAAAGCTGTTTATATAAATGAAACGGCATATATCATAGTATTATAAATGCTCTTTGCAGGTTAGAGACATTGGCATTGTTGCCACGCAAGATTTTTAAAAATAATTAACAAACGTACAAAATAGATTTATTTCGTAATTGTTTAGAATGGACGATGCTTGAAGACTTTCCACTAAAAACAAAATAAGAACATTGTATAGGAGCAACTGGGTTTTGTATTCATAAATTCACTTATAACCCTAGAAAGCCTAGACGAGAGGAAACATTACATTACATTGTGCTACATAAACATAAAGTTTACTTTGAATCACCCGATATGAAACATCCATCCACATTTTAAAAAAAAATCACCTATTTTACATTTTCGTTTGCACTTAGGCCATTTGTTATTGTCAACTTGCAAATGCTTCCCAGAAAATATTGTGAGCAACATTGACAGAAGGATTTAGTGTTTGAATAATGTGGCGAACGGCCTTTGCTCTCATGACCGTCTGAAACGTTGTGCTCTTAAGGTGAGTATTAGCATTGCTATGGCATTTTCAGCTCAATTGCATCATGTATTATACTAATTGGCGATTAAAATTGCCTGAAATTATTTATTTAAATAGATTTATATTTGACGAATCTGCTGAGTGGTTATGTTAATGATAGGGTAAGATAATGAATATTTTTGGTAAAATATATAGGGAACGTAATCAAATATTATGAAAACCTTTATGAAATATAAGCACTTGCAATAAGCACCGCTCCATTTTTTACGCTTGCTTTATTCAAATTTAATGAAGCGAGCATATTTTAACGAACCACATTGTTGTAAACAATTATGCGTTTACAGAATCAACTAGACTATATATTAATCATTTCTGACCATTGATGTAGGGTTTTTAATACATCAATGTTTCTGACTTATATTTTATATGCTGAAGTGTTTTTGTTTAGAGTCTTATACGATACAATTTTAATTTTGAATGCATACCGCTTCCGTTAGTCGGAAAATTTGTGATTCCGTAATGCATATTTTGTGCCATTGATGGTGACATTGTTCAACGGTTTTCATGCAAATGCCTATAAATAACAGGACTATCTAATTAGAGACACGACCTATCAGGAATATAATAAATATCGGCGAATCATTTTGGATTACATGTCTTTAATTTGAGTTCCGGTACAGTCAATGTGTTGAAGTCACTGTTAAAAATACAATAGAGAGTTTCAGTCCCAACAACCCGGGCCCTGGATGACTGTGTAGCTAAAGTTTTGTGCAGCTAAAATCTCACAATAGAAGCATTATACGATACATATTCAGAGGGTTTTTAATGAGACGCCAATGGACAAAACAAAAGGTATAAACAGGTATAACGAATTCCTGTTACGTTTTAAGTTATTTTTAACTTTGATGTTTATTTAAAACAATATGCTAAACACAATATCAAACGGGCTACCTAAGCAGAGGGCATATTATGCAATGAGGAATACGCTCACATGAGCTCGAAACAAAATTAGTTTTAATTGTGGGAAACCGCGTCGCGTTTGTTCCATAACCGCGTGATGAAATGTAAACGTTTAATTGGGTATTATTAAAGTAATTTAACGGAGTGGAGGAATATATAACTTTTAACGAAATCCCTTGCATGCCTCGGCCCTCGATGATTGCCAGAATTATGCCGGTCTGTTTTATTGATTGTAGACCGTATCAGCAGATGTGTGCGTAGTAGCTTAATTGGAAATGGAACGGTCTGACGAGACAAAATCCGCAGGTTTAAATCCCAAGGCACACGCCTTTGATTTTTGGAAGTTACGTGTATTATCAATTATCGTTTACTATAACTGAGAAGGAAAATGCAAGAAATTTCGAGGGTATGTGTAGTTTGTCAAGCCGCTCTGGGCCAGCGTGGTGGATTAAAGCCTAAAAACTCTCGCAGGAGGAGAGGAGGTCCGTTTTCAGCTGTATACAGGGTCATTTTTATGTTACAGTATTGGTATAGGTAGGAGCTGTCCTTGAATCAAGACTTGCCGGAACGGACCTCTAGTTATTAGAGAGATTGGAACAATTGTGACTGTCCGCGCATTTATTCATGCATATAAATTAGCCCAGAGGGGTAATATACTGTTTCCATTTATATACAAGAATATGTCCCAAAAGCGAACTTCTCTGGGAAAGCACAAATCGTTTTTATATGAAATCCTCCTAGCCACAAATCAGATAAATAAGTATACATTTAAGATCAAGATTTTTCTTGGCTAGTTTTATCAGAAAACAATATTTTTCGAAGAGTATGATATGTTGACTTCACAATATAAAAACAGTAAAATAAATATAAGTTTATTAGCAAAATATAAGGAAAATTGTATGTGAAGACTAGCTAATTCAAATCTTGAGCTGAAATTTATACTAAGTTATCTGCTTTGTGTAAATAATTTGACTATTCAAATTTAAGTAACTATATTTTTAAATATCATACATTGTCGTAGCAGAAAAACAAAAAAAGTATTAGTTTAAATTTATTTTAGAATGGAGTGTGTTCTTATAAATAATTTTCAGGATTATCTACAGGGCTTGGCAACCATTAAGATTTGAATTCTTTTGTCGGTGCAGTCGACCAGCACGCATATTCTTAATATTAGACTTGGCTTCCACATTTCACATTTATGTTTTTGATGGGATTGTGTTTTATTGCATTTGCTTTACGTCAGTGACATATTTAGCACTATTCCATTAATTAATTTATTATAGGACTTCGTAAGTTTAGAAAGTGTTCGTAAAAAAAAAGACTAACGATAAAGTATGATTTTAAGCTCACGCACGTCAATATATTATACGCAGAAATTTAACTAGTACACTCACCAAATGTCAAATTAATTACCGTCCTCTTATAAAAACCTGCAAATCGGCGTAATAAAAAGTGTGGTAATATCATACCTCTTGACAAACTTCAGTTGTAAATGCTTTATATTTGAAGTTTAAATGCGTTTGTTCCAAGCAGTCCACAAGCAACGATTAAATTCGCACTCGGCCAGTCAGAACAGTAATGACGAAGTAAATTAAGCGACGGGACTAATTGACCAGCTGAGTCTTTGCTTTTCCATTTTGCATCATTTCCTCATGATTATTATAAGTTGTGTTTACTGTCTTTTTCCCTAATAATTATAATTTCTCGTTTTTGTTAAGCTGACTGATAATATCATTTAGGTTAACTACTGACGTTTGACGAATGTTTCCTAGTCATCTATACTGATATTATAAAGTGGAAAGGTTTGATACTTTGTAATGGATAAACTCAAAACTGCTAGACCGATTTTGAAAATTCTTTCACTAATGGGAAGCTACATTACTCCTGAAAAGTATAGGCTACTTTTTATCCCGGGAAAATGTTGTTATCCCGGAAAAAAAAAATTCACGCTGGCGGAGTCGCGAGCAGAAGTGTATTATAAAATAATTTTATTTATGACTAAAGAGATGTGTGATTTACCTGTCTTCGGCATCGAGTTCCAGAAGCAGCTTGCGGAGTGCGGCAGTGTTGATGGAGTCCCACGGCGCTGAGAGATCACCGTCGCTCTCTGGATGGCCCATCAGCACGTTTTCTGATTGTTCGTCATCTGGTTCCTACATATAAATAGGTAGCTGTAGTTTTCATTAAAAGTGACTCATATGCGAATCTTAGATTATTGTAGTATATTTGAAACGAGAAATTCACATAAAGCCCCTTATACATGTTGGCCGAGCCTAAGCCAACGCGAGCGGCGGCAAATATGTACAAGGCAAGTGCTAACGTCCATACGTTCGACAAGTTCGTCGAATGACAATGCAAGTGGCCAATGTAGACGAGAGTTTGTAGAACTATCCACACGTTGGCTACTGTCAGTATTTATTACGCACTGAAACACTATGGACGTCGACATTGAAGTTTTATAGGCGTCTGAGAGCGACAGATATCAACCGTGTAATGGCGGGTAGACAAATATGTGGACGCTGTTGGCCGAGCGCAGACAAGCGCCTTTGATTTGTGCACAAAAACCGACACCGATCCGAAGTGAGGCAAGTGATCACGAGTGACAGCGAGCGAACACAAGTTGCGCCAAATGATCTCTACACACGTTGGTGCTTGGCTTCATTCGGCCAACTAGGCGAGCGACACCGAGCGATGACCAGTCAAGGCAAATAAGCTGTCTACATGATGGCGTTGGCCATCGCTCGGCAACGCTCGGCCAGCGTGTATAGGTGGCTTTACGCGTGCATAATACCCTACGTATATTATGGAAAGTCTACGGCGTAGGCAGAAGCGTAGGCATGTACTACGTTTCGTAGTACACGTCACGTAGCGCGCGGTGTAGTTCAAATTTTATTAGTACAATGTGTGTGCAATCGGCCCTGTATTATATACTGCTCACTGATGATCACGGGCCTCCTCTACTACTGAGAGGGTTTAGGCCTTAGACCACCACGCTGGCCTAGTGCAGGTTGGCAGACCTCACAGACCCTCGAAATTCTTATGGAGAATTCTCAGGTAGGTATGTAGGTTTCCTCACGATGTTTTCCTTCACCGTTAAAGTGAACGATAATTGATAAACAATACACACTTAACTTCGAAAAGTCAGAGGTGTGTGCCTTGAGTTTTGAACCTCCGGACATTGTCTCGGCAGACCGTTCTATTCCCAACTAGGATATCGTCCACTTTATAAAGGAATCAAAATTAATTGTTTTTTATTTGTTTTTGAGAATCACAAAATTTTGTTGCTTTATAAAACTTATGAAAAAATATCCTTGTTTCCTCATTGTTTTTTCTATCCTTTAGTAATTATATGCCATAGACTAGTTTATTAATAAATTATGAATTACTTCAGTTAACCTTAAGATAATTTGAAACATGATTTATTAAATTTTTCCAATATTAATATAATTATCATCCGCACATAATTTATCTAATTACGCTCATTAAAGCGCCTGTTAAGATAATTGACATTAATGAGATTTTCTTTGTTGCCTTCTACGTTTTATTATTATAGACTTTTAAAACACCCATTATAATTAAATTTTGAGATTTGATAAGTATTAGTACCTGTATAAAAGAGATGTACTGGTTTTGTACGAACATTAAACGTGAATGAGTTTTCCGTATGAGTCCGAAACCGTATTGTTTTCTGGAAGCAGAACGGAGCGTATGGTTTTCCTGGGTCTCAAATTATCTCCATATAATTTTTTTCTCGATTCGTACGGTGGTTTGTGCGTTTAGACAGACAGACGCGACGGGGGACTTTTTTACATAAGGATATATAATTCACGCACTACTGTTAACTGTATCATACTTAAGTGCGTGGTTTTGTACATTCAAAACGAAATATTAAGTGGTTTGGTAAAACAACGAAACAAAAGGCGGCAACTCAAAAACTTCGTATTTATTTGTTAGCTCTGTCTTTTAAGTTAACAGATCTTATCATTGCACTGAATTAACAACATATGAGCTCATTTTTCACTCGGACACGCATCACATAGGCTTTGTAATCGATTCATTAATAACAATTCATTAAAACAAAAAAAAAATACTTCAAAAATATGTAAGTTTTATTACAAGTTGCAGTTAGTAATTATTATGAAAACTATAAAATATATTTTAAAGACTAAATGGATTTTGATCGCTTTGCTTTTACTTACCATGGGAGCACCCTCTACTGGTATGAAGAAGAAAACAAACATTCCCAGGAGAATGGCGGCAGCAAGATTGTACATCGAAGACTTCATTGCGATCAATCTAAGACAATTTAAAATAAATTAGAAACATAGTGTTGTTAATTATTTTTGAAATCTGGTATTGGTCTATAAAAAATAGTTACGAAAAATAGAAGTATCAGATATAATAAATGTACATCTATTCAGTATGTATTACCAATATTTTACAAAAGAATTTGTTTAACACCGACATAGCTTCTGTGCGTCCACTGTTTATACGCAGGTGTCTACTCTCTATAATTATTCAGTAACTAAATAAAATAACTCACTTTATTCCGGGTTAAACATTTACTCCTCAATAAAACTCCCCTGGCAACACTATAGAAATAAAAAAACAACCAAGTATGTGTCTGAAGGACTTGCATCCATGGATAACAATAAATTGATAAAAAAATTGTTTTATGTCTTGCCAAACGGTTTCTTCTATTCCACATGGCACTCATGCAGATAGTCGCAGCGGACGTGGTAATGTGGTTTTTGTCACATATTCCATATGTATGCGTGTTGGAGCGAAGTATTTGCATTAAGTGGCAAGCAATATTCTACATGAAGGTCTGGTGCAGTAGCTTGAAAATTACTCGTACATGTTAAAAATTTAATTGAAGTGATTGTTCAATTATAAATATACTAGCGGCCGCGACAGACGTTGTCCTGCCCTAAAAAGGAAATAAAATCCTAGAACCCGAGTACAGCGCTACCTACCGGATAGAATTGTAATCTAAACCATTCTGGAATCCACCTGAAGACACACAAAATTCATTAAAATCGGTCCACCCGTTTAGGAGTTCAGTGACATGCACGTTTAATATGGTGGTTGAGTATTCTTAAGTTTTCTAATTTTCCGCGCAATTTTCTTATTCTTTTCTTTCATTAAAACTTTCTGCTGACAATACCAAACACATCAAAAAAAGAAATAACGAAATCAGTCCAGCCGTTCACGCGTGATGCCGTGACCAAGGAAAATAGGGATTGATTTTTATATATATACTAGCTTTTGCCCGCGGCTCCGCCCGCGTGAATGAGTTTTTCCGGGATAAAAGTCCCGCTTTATATTTTCCCGGGATAAAATCCAGGACATGATCTACCCCTGTGCCAAATTTCATCGAAATCCGTTCAGTAGTTTTTGCGTGAAAGAGTAACAAACATCCATACATCCATACATCCAGACATTCTTACAAACTTTCGCCTTTATAATATTAGAAGGATTGATTTTATTTTTATCCCATTATAGCTTTTGCCTGCGGCTCCGCCCGCGTTAAAAAGTTTTTCCGGGATAAAAGTCCCGCTTTATAGCCTATGTGTTAATCCAGGACATGATGTACCCGTGTGCCAAATTTCATCGAAATCCCTTCAGTAGTTTTTGCGTGAAATAGGAACAAACATCCATACATCCAAACATCCATACATTCTTACAAACTTTCGCCTTTATAATATTAATAGGATTAATAGACCTGTTTGATTTCCAAAGATAAATAAATGTTTTAGCATACCTACTCGATTAGTAGCAATGTAACCACTGACATCATTTTTTTTGCAACGTTTACATAAGGCAAGTTTTCACACCGTCGACGATAATATAGACATGTCGTGTATATTATTATCCACGTAACACCTTATATTAACTTGAATTACATAAACGAAACGTACCTAGCATTTTACATTTATACCACTCATCGTCAATCTAATCTCTAAATTACATAACATCATTAAATACGACACTGACACGAAACTCTACGTGCCCTATCGACAATTTGTAATAGATGTCAGAAGATTACTAACGCGCACGCGAATTTGAACTTTATGCAGCGGTAATAAATTACACCATTTTATTTAGAAAACGTTTGTATGGGAAATAGAAAAATGCTGTTTTGAGGATTTTCCCGGCAATTATTTGAATTTTTCCCACCTTTTAAACCTTCCCTAGACCTTCACGAATAATTCAAGACCAAGATAAGATAAATCCGTTCAGCCGTTCTCGAGTTTTAGCGAGACTAACGAACAGCAATTGATTTTTATATATATAGATAGATATAGATATTGTACGGAAGGATAGCTTTAGGAAGTATCTGTCATGATTTTCTAAATATTCAGTGACTGGTTCACAATGAATATGATACGTATCTTACATATCAGCAGAACTATTGAAGGCGTAGTTGATTTGAAAATCTTCACGAATGAAGAAACATAAAAAAACGATTGATTGAATTGCGATATATCACCACACGATATAAAATTTCATAATAAAAGAAGTAACAAAAAATCTATGTATGTTTTTGCATTCATCATCATCATCGTCAGCTATATGACGTCCACTGCTGAACATAGGCCTCCCCCAAAGATTTTCAGATGGACCTGTCAAAAGCGGCCCGCATCCAGCGCGTTCCTGCGGCCTTTACCAAGTTATCGGTCCACCTTGCAGGTGGACGGCCGACGCTTTTTTTTTATACGGCCATCATCGGCGCATTAGGGACGGCTGCGGGCTTCCTCCGACTCGCGTCTAAGTTGTCGTCCGCAACCGCCCCTGCGCGTACCGCTGTTGCGGTCCTTCTCCTGTTGGGACGGCCGACGCTGCGCTTGCCAGTACGTGGTCTCCACTTGAGAACTTTTTGCCCCATCTGCTGTTAGTTCTTCGAAGTATGTGCCCTGCCCATTGCCACTTCAGCTTGCTTATCCGTTGGGCTATGTCAGTGACTTTCGTTCTTCTACGGATCTCCTCATTTCTAATTCGATCGTCTACAGAAACACCTAAACACCTGTTTTTGCATTGAAATACAAAAATGATAGAAATCATTAACGGTGGGCCACGTTAGGAGCCGGGCTATATTCGGTGACACTTCCTTATATTCATATGGAACACACACTTCTTTTACATAAATAGTTCATATCAGCTTTTTAAACTAGGGTCACTTTATTGCGTTAATGAAAATTTCATCTCAAGTCAACCATCTTTAAAGTCGGTCCTTGTTCTTATTAATGTTACTAGCCCTGTTCATGCACACTCCACCTTCATACTTCCTTCAACGGAGGATGTAAAATCTAAGACACGTGACTAAATATATCATGAGGATAATGTAAACACGTGTCGGTTCCTGCCCACGGGTCATATTCACAACCTCATAAATTACATAATGTAGAAACAACACAATTTTATATGCTTATTTACTAATATGTAATACTTTAATTATTTACCTTTAAGCAATGTATACAATCGGGTAAAAATATTTTTTAACAAGCATCGTTTTTTATTGCTTTTTTAATATATGTAGAACTACAGCAAAACTAAATATGCCTCAACATAAAAACACATGAGGTTAATTTTGTGGATTAAAAATCAGTCAACTGACGAGAGATGATTGTCAATCGCCATTTGTCACAATCATGTCGGCTTGTTTGAAACTGGATAATATATACTGATCTTGGTTTGTAACACACTTAGGCTACTATAGCTGGTTAAACAGTGCACGATGGTTGCTATGCGGGCGGATAGTGGATAACATTATCCTACCACCAGCATATATTTGATATTTTATGAATCATTAGATACCTATGTTATGTAGTACGTAGTACTTACTGGCTTACTAATAAATGTTGTATACGTCTGTAAAGCTATTCAGTGGTTTGTCTTGCTATGTTGAATGACATTTACCGTCAGAGGAAACGAGATAAAACGTTGTATAACTTTTGGCAGCGATATACAGCGTTTATTAAGGCCTTTATTATTGACTGCCTCGGTGGCGTAGTTGTATTACAGTACGACTGCAAAGCTGAGGTCTCGGGTTCGATCCCCGGGTCGGGCAAAGTGATATTGAGTTTTTCTATTCAGTATCAGCCCGGAGTCTGGAATTTGTGCCCGATATGGCGATAGGCTCGCCCCCTATCACATTATGGGACGGAATGACGGCGAAAAGTGGGCGCACTAGTTGCGCCTCTGCCTACCCCTTCGGGGATAACAGGCGTGAGTGTATATGTAATATGTATGTATGTTTATTATTACATAATATTATATTGAAACTGTTTTTGTGATCTAATCACAAAAACAGTTTTAAATATATCAACAAATAGATACACGTAGACGCGACAGCCTATACCATTCTTTATACTTAGATAAAAGAGAAACTTAGAGCTAAATCCTAATTTACATACTGAGCCTGGGGCAAGTGACTAAATTGGGAAGTCATTAAAGAGCGATTTCTAAAATTACTTTTAAAATGTAAGGAAGCACCTTTTTCTAATTTTAATATTGTTAGAGGCAATAAACAGCTTGAATATATTTACCAGCCCTGTATTATATACTGTCCCACTGCTGGGCACGGACCTCCTCTACTACTGAGAGGGTTAAAGCCTTAGTCCACCACGCTGGCCTAGTGCGGGTTGGCAGACTTTACACACCCTAGAAATTCTTATGGAGAATTCTCAGGCATGTAGGTTTCCTCACTATGTTTTCCTATTATTGAATATATTTGACATGTTGAAAATAATAATTATAATTATATATCTTCGTATTATATTATAGACTGCCCTACTGCCGTACACGAGTCTTCTCTTAAATTGAAAGGGTTTAAATCTTAGGTCCATTTAATTCGTGGCCTGGTAGACTTTTATCACACTGGCAAAGTGAATTCACAGGGAGGCCAAAGCTCGCTCGTCCAGTGTAATACATTTACTTGACCACGGGTGAAACAACACGGGCTAAGTCAACCCGGCATTAGGCAGTTGATTGGCTATATATATAGGTTGATAGATTTTGTGGTTTCGCCATCACAAATCGATTGAGATAATTTATTATATAAACTATTAATCGGTGTTAGCTAACGGTTTAACCTACAATTATGTACGTATCAAATCTGAGATTATAAAAGATAGCATTTTTAATTACGCTGACATCAATCAATAAGTCGTAATATTTTTGAATGATATACACAATAATTGCAAAAGACAAGTGTTCTCCACATAACCATCCCCTAGACTGGGCCGGACAGTCGACTCCATATCGTTTTATTTCACATCTAACAACCTTATGTGTGTCAACGTGTCAGTTACACATAAATACATGTGTTCGTCATTTCAAAAGACGATATCAAATCATATAATGGGTCTGATAATTCAAGCAAACATTTGACGTAATAATACTTCCTGAATAGTTCTTGATGAAAAGGATTGACACTCAATGTAACAGTTTCCAAAATCTGCACTCTTATAAATTAAAAATGAATTCATAAACGTTTTCTTGAAATATATGTATGACTGTTTAATTTGAAAATGGGTTTGTAGCCGGCAATGGTTTAATTACTATGAAGCTCATTGTGCATCTTGAAGAATAAGACAAATCGCAACAAGTTGCTCCAGAAGTTTATTATTATCTTAACAAATATTCTTGATGAATCAATTTTGATTAACGCGCAACTGGCTCTAAGATTTCAGGTATATTATAAAACATTTTAGAACCTACTAAATTATTGTATCCTTATTGTTAAAATCATGGTAAATTTCTCAGTGCTACAGCAATTTACAAACAGAAAAAATATTTCCAACGACGGAGCAGAATTTGTCAAACTACATTTTTGATATCCGATATTTGAGATGAATGAAATTGATAGTGAAAGAGAAAATCATTTCTTATATTTACAATGAAGTCGTCATAAACGTTTATAATATCGACGGCCGTGAGGGGTCGTATCACAAAGAACTAGTGACGGTTACCCAAAGGATTTGGATCCTCCTTGACAAATAATTGGATACATGAGATGCTATTTATCAATACAACGACCCCTTTAGTGTTGATATTCACGAAAATATATTTATTTGTCGATTAAGTTATGTTTTCGGTATCTTTGAAATTGATGTAGACAGAACATTATTGTTTTTATATTATCTGTCATATCGTCTCAGTTTTTAAATTGTATAACTACCTAGAATAAGCGGCAACTGGTCAATTTATATTACAACAAATGTATAAGGAATCAAAGAGACATTCATATCTGAAAATGGACTCTACGAACTCTACCGGCGAAAGGTATCTATTTTCTAAGTAATTTGTTTTTAAATTTGTATATATGAAAGGAAAATAATAACGAACTTAAACGAGCATACATTCTTGCATATGTTAAAAAAACTTACGAGTTAAGAATATTATGTTAAAATTTTAAAACATTTTGTATGACAGATGTGAGACATTCGTTTAGCTTTAATTCCCTTGACGCTATTCTGAAATATTTTTACGAAATAACTTAGAATTGATATAACCCGAGGCTAAATTCTTGGTGTGTGGGGTACTCTCAAACTTTTTACTTATATGATATATTTGCAGCTTTATTAGTTAAACAAATTATGTTATTATAATTTATAGAGCTGTCGTATCCATGATCCTGTGAAACTGCTGCATTACATTTAAAGTAAATAAAAAAAATGGAACCAGGAATTAAGGAATCCAAAAAGTACATTTCCCCTTTATAAGTTTTAAATTAGTTTATTGCGAAGAATTTATCTAATTTACCCACTTTGGGCAGTTCCCGTGACTTAACATCGGATTTCTTGTACATTCTGAAAGGTTCAAGAAGTTTTGTATACTCTAAATCAATTAAACAGTATTGGCTACTTTCAGTAATATTGATCTGGTTTTGAATTTTAAATTAGGTGAGCTAATTTAAAAGTTAAGAGATTCTTAAAAGAATGTAAGAACAGACTTATTATCAACATTATGCCGTCGTTTACATAAAATACAAATAAATGAACTCGTTTACTCTGAATTAAGGAGGCAAATTGCACTTTCATCGTAAGCAGTCTCCGGCTGCCAATCGAAGAGAGGCGTCTGTTATATTATTTAATATGCAAAAGTGATCAAGCCAATCTAATAGGTTGCATAAAATTAAACGTTCTTGCTTACTCGAACATACATAATCCTGTTTTTATGTTAAGAATACATTGCGTTGATAGAAGGAACATATAGATTATAAACTCATTTGCAAAAAAAACGGGCACCTAAGCAATGAACCATTTCAAATGTTACTATTGGTTTGTTTGATAATTATAGGTAGTTTTACTTTCACAATTTTGTAAATTAATAAGCAAATAATCGTTTTCGTCAGTATTATCATAAAATTTTGATAAAATTTATGGGTTTTAATGATAAAGTTCACTAGTAGTGTATGCTCGCTAGTAGTGCATATGCTCGTGAAGTAAAAGTTAACAAAGATTTTTGTTTGTTTTTTCTTTAATAAAGTAAAAGCTGATCAATGTTAAGTATCGAGTGTGACCCCCTCTAGCTGAAATCACAGCTTGAATTCGTCTGGGTATGCTAGCGAGGATATCCCGGATACTTGCTTGCGGAATACGTTCCCACTCCGCGGTAATCACATTCTTCAGCTCTCTGATGGTTTGTGGAGCCGGTTGTACTGATCTCACGCGTCGTTTCAGTACGTCCCAGACATGCTCTATAGGATTGAGGTCGGGACTTCGAGCTGGCCAATCCAAACGACGAATGCCGACCTCTTGCACATACGCTTCCACATCGCCAGACCGGTGGGCGCGAGCTTTGTCGTCCATAAAAATTGAGTCTTCGCCTAAAGCGGCCAATGCGGGTTGTCCATGAGGAATAAGAACTTCCGTTATATATCGATGTCCAGTCAGTGAGCCGTTTTCAATGAAGACTAACTCTGTACGATCCATTGAATTTATTCCTGCCCAAAACATAACAGAGCCCCCACCATAAGGTGTGATTTCTTCAAAACAAGCCTCTGCAAAGCGTTCTCCTCGTCTTCGTAGCACTCGCCGACGTCGATCTTCACCGAACAGAGATATCCTGGCTTCATCGGAGAACAATACCCTATTCCAGTCTTCTTGAGTCCATGACTCACAATTTCGAGCAAACCTAAGCCTGGCAACTCTGTGCTCACGGAGTAACTTAGGGCCGCGGGCCGGGCGATGACTGCGTATATTGGCCGCGAACAGCCTCCTCCTGACCGTCCATAGACTAATATGCACATTACTTACTTCTTCGAGGTTGTTCTTAAGGTCCACATACGAAGACTTGCGATTTCTCAATGCGCGACTCACAAGAAAACGATCATCCCGTGGTTGGGTACATGGTTTTCTTCCAGAACCAGGCCTTCTCTCGACGGAACCGGTGTCTTGATACCGCTGCCAGGTCCTTTGAACCGTCGAGCGACTCACACTTAGCCTCTGAGCCACGAAGCATTGGCTGCAGCCCTCTTCGAGCAGCGCAATAATTTTTGTAGCTTTTACCACTTCTTCTAACATTATTGAGACAGCTAAACAGCAATAAATGAAGCTTTGACAATTAACAATATGAAATAAATTCATAAAAATTGACTAAAAGTTATGAAAACCGATATTATCTTTTGGAACTTCGCACCAAAAATGTAGGATAAAAAGTGGTTTTCTGTAAAAACGAGCATCAAATGAAAATTTTAATTTAGAACGTACTGTTTTATCACCACGGTATTTTTAAAACCGGCCAGTAACATGTACAAATGATTGAAATCATTTTGGTACCGTATTGTTTTAAAAAAGAATTAAAATCCAAACCGCCCGTTTTTTTTGCAAATGAGTGTAGTTAATTTTAGAAATAAGTTCATTAACTCACTCAAATTATTTACAAAACTTAGCCGAATAAATTATGCTTACATTACATATTTATTACTCAAACATTGTTTGGAAAAATTATGTACACATTTCTTTTTTCGAAAATCTTAACCCCTTTCAAAAATCATTGAAAAATGAGTTGATTCCAAATATGTATAAAACTGAATGTAGCCTTTTACCCTTTGTTATGACGATTATAACTTATGTTTACATTTCGTTCGTACCTACAGAAGTCTTTATTAACCGTATGCTCTAACGGCTAACCTAATATTTATGTACAAAATTTATTTCGTAATGCTAGTGATAGTCATCTATCACTAGTATCACGAAATAAATTTTCATAAATCATTTATGTATATCATAAATCTTCATTGAATTCACTTTCTTGCAAATTCTATTTTTGTACGACTATTTGGCGCATAGACTATAAATCACGCAGAAATAATAAATTATATTTTTTCCTACACACAGTTTGTTTCGCGTACCGAAGATTGCAGTAGGCTTGTAAATATAGCAATAAATTTATGTAAACGTACAATATCCTATATACTTATTGTGTCTGAAAGTTCACAAAAACATCTAATTTCCTCGTTTTATCGACAACACCATAATTGAATGCTGAACTGTCATCGAAATAGGACGCTGTAATGTAATAACAAATGACTTTTTAGAATTGTAAGAAGCTTAAAATTTAGCAGTTAATGTATTAAACTTTGCAATAAATAATATGGTTACCGTTGGAATTTCCTGATCACAGTAACGTACTTTTTAATTTATAGGAAATTGGAATATAATAGTGACAGTTCTTGGAAATTGGAATACGGAACTTCCAGTATGGCTGTTATTAACAAGTTGTTATTTGTATTTCAAAGTAGTTTACAAATATACATACATATACATATACACTCACGCCCTTTATCCCCGAAGGTGTAGGCAGGGACGCAACTAGTGCACCCACACCACCACACCCTTTCGCCATTATTCCGTCCCATGATGTGATAGGGGTCGAGCCTATCGCCATATTGGGCACAAATTCCAGACTCCAAGCTGATATTGAATAGAAAAACTCAATATCACTTTGCCCAAACCGGGGATCGAACCCGAGACCTCAGCATTGCAGTCGTACCATAATACAACTACGCCACCGAGGCGACTGCCTGTAAACTGACTAGTTTACAAAATACTTTGAACTAAGCCTGAAATAAGTTTTTCGCATGTAAACCGTTCACCTGATGGTAAGCGATACGACCGCCCATAGTCAGTAGTAACACCACACAGCATCTTGAGTTACAAAGTACTTGTGGCAATCCACTGTGCTCGTCATCCTGAGACATAAGCTGTTAAGTGCCATTATGTCTAGTAATTACACTGACTACAATGTCCTTCAAATCGAAACACAACAGTGCATGCACACTGCTGTTATCGATAGAAATAGACATTGCGGTGGTACCCACCCAGACGGACTCTTACATATGAAAGACCTACCAACAGTTCATATGTTTAAATGCATTGTTTAGAGTTTCCGCTTAGTTCCAGTTACTTCATTAAGTCTGATATTAAAGAGACATTTGTTAATCGGTGTTTGTATTCGCCTTGCCCTTGGTTCAAGGGATGCGGGGCGGAAATTGCTAAAGGATCTTGGCCAAGCTTTGAAGCTGGCATGGCTGACCTTTAGGCAAACTTGCAAAGCACGTAATCAATTCAATTGGTACCTTCTATCTCGAATCTTTACACCCTTTATTATTTATTGGGGTGCACGTTTGACGTGTGAGGTCTTTGATCTCTTAATTGTACGTGTTCACTCGCGTTCCTTATTAGACTTCATTTCCTGTTCAAATTATATAGATACGAGGAAATATATTTAACCCTTATACGAGAATATAGTAGAAAACAGTTCATTGGGAATCTAATTTTACTAAGGCTTAATTAATAATAACTCATTAGTATGTTACTCTTGGGGCCAGAATGTTAAGAAGTCGTGCGTCATTTAATTAATGTAATAAGGACGATATTCGCTAATTAAAATCACAAGGTGAGACATTTACTTTCTTGTAATGTTATCTAATATTAGCAGTGCTCGCGGCTCCGCCCGCGTGAAAAGTTTTTCCGGGACAAAAATATTTTCCCGGGATCAAAAGTAGCCCATAGCACTCAGGAGTCATGTAGCTTCTTATTAGTGAAAAAATGAAAATCGGTTCAGTAGTTCCTGAGATTAGCGCGTTCAAACAAACAAACTCTTCAGATTTATAATATTAGTATAGATTTGATTGTGGTTCTCTTGGTATATGTTGATACTGGCTTTGAATTGTGTAAAAGAAAAATAAGTTGGCCATATTTTACTTGAAGGGTTAGATTAGAAGCGGCAACAACCAAGTTTTTAGTAAATCATAATTTATTCGTCACCACTTTGTCCCTCTGGCCCGTCCGAATAATAAAAAGATCTGTGGGGCTAGGACGTGAAAAAAAAAACACGATGCGTCTCCGCTTCGTTTTATTGTGATTGGTTTTGTGACTGACGTATCGGTATTTTGATGTTTGTGATTTATCGAGAAACCGACACGTCAGTCTCTCAACCAATCACAATAAAAAGAAGCGGAGACGCGTCGTGTTTTTTTTGCACGTTCTAGCCCCACAGTATCATATTTTTGAACGAATCATATATACTTGCTTACTATTTTACTAGGGGTCAACAAATAGATCTAAATATTTAATAATAATAACTAATGGTTGTATACATAAAATAAAAACATAAAAAAGTGTACAACCTAAAGTTCAAACTTGTATTCATATGAATAAAAAAAATGTGGGGTATCATTAATTCATACAGTGATATAAATACATCATGAAATCAAACAATATCTTTGTATGTAGTATTATAAAACAAACTTAAAGTTATTCCTAAAAGTTAAAGTTGAAGTAAAAGTTATTTCCATCGAAGCGGCATACTTCGCGCGGCTATTGTACATAATCTCTTAATTTAAGACGGTTACAAATTACAAGATTTTGAGGTTTGCAAAAGAAAATATTTACTGACAATGTACCTCGCTTATAATTACTCAGCCTAACTTGCTTAAATTTGGAGCGCGGTATTTGGCGGAAGCGCAGTTTCACAACTAATCTTTCTCACTAATTCTGGTGTAAAAGATCATGGGAGAAAACGGTGACAAGGAATTTTTAATCTAACAAAAAATACCTTCAGCGGCTTCAGCGAACTTAGTTGTTTTTTTACTGTGACGCGTAAGTTTTACAATTGATGGGCTTTTGTTATCAATCATATAAATGGGCTACTTTTTTCTAGGAAAATAACCCAATAGCGTCTTTATACTCCTTCCAACCGTTTATTTAACCTTTGACAGTTCGGTTTCTAATAAATTGGAGGTGTACTAATGCGTTACCGATTCGATTACTTCTAAGTTTTGCTTGATTAAACACATTGAAATGTTATTTTTGCTCAACATTTTGTATTGTTTAATAAACATGACTAAGCGTTTAAATGTGTTTATATTTTCTGTATATAAATTTATCCTGTATGTATAAATTCTAAATACAATATGATTTTTGTTCAACCATTGAATTGTTATTTTGGTCAACATTTTGTATTGTTTTATAAACATGTTATAGGTATCCAATAAAGGAAATAAATATAGTTTAATACTTGTTCATAATGTTATTTTCTTCCTATAAATACATATTTGGATTTTGCATAAAACTTGGCACTCATTTAGATCTCCATTCTTTTTGCGGCGAAGCGCACAGCCAAGCATAATTTTTGTATTGAACTTGGCTCACCTTTTTTACATTTATGTTTTTGGTGGGATATCATTACTTTTTGTAAAGAAAACTTGGTATTATATAGGTAGGTATTGGGCTATGTGGTGCCGAGCGCCGCAGCGCCGACGACACACCGTTGGCCAGTTGTTGAGCGCGTATTACAAGTTTTTTATATGGGGACACCACTTATTTTTTGACTTAACTTTATTTTTATATTTTTGTTATATAGCAAATATAATAATACATATATGGGGATAGTTTCAAATATTTGCTTGTAACGGTTCCAACGCTACCATTAAAAATATATTTTTTTTGTATGGGGACCCCCCCCCCCTATTTTGTAACTTTTTCTTATTTATAGATTTTTTCCTACGATTACACACAATTACCGAGCTGGATTCCAAATTTCATTCTTCTAGGTCATCTGGAAGTAGGTTAGGTTTAGGTACTATATGTCAGTCAGTCAGTCTTAAAATTTACGACTTTTCGACCGTCATATCTTTATAACCCTTTGAGCTAGCTTCATGAAATTTGGGATTCTAGATGTGCTTATAGATATAATTAAACATACAAAGTTTTATGTGTTTACGTTAAATAGGTTTTGAGTTATAGAAGGGTGAAAAGTGGCACCAAGTGGTTCGTGTAATATTACACTCGGCGCCGGCTAGCCAGTTCCTTTACTTGAACTTGGCTTGACACGCTGCCGCGTGTCTAGATGTACCTAGTGTCACTCTCACGGCCAAGGCGAATCTATTGTCACTACTCCATTGATGTATTAAAAACCCACTCACATAAAAATACGACAAGCCGTTTAGGCTCTAGGTCGTGCCAAAGAAATATACTAACATACACTCCTTCTTTCGCAGTCGGGTAAAAAGCGGCGATACCTTAGTTGGGAGTAGAACGGACTGCCGAGATGAATGTCCGCAAGTTCAAAACCCAAGGGCACACGCCTCCGACTTTTCTAATAAGTTATGTGTGTATTCTTTTTGAATCGCTCGTTTTAGCGGTGCAGGAAAACCGGGAGGAAACCTACACACCAGAGAAGTTCTCTGAATTTCGAAGGTGTGTGAAGTTCGCCTACCGCACTAGGCCAGCGTGGTGGACTAAGGTCTTAACCCTCTCAGTAGTAGACGAGGCCCGTGTTCAGCAGTGGGCAGTATATAATACAGGGCTGGTATGGTATGGTAATTTGATAATACCAGTTTTGTATTATATACTGCCTATTAATCAGAGGTGTGTCCTGGATTTTGAAGCTGAGGTACTTATCTCGGCAGTATCTTCATAATCATTTGATTAATAATATAACTGTAAGTAATTGTTAATTTGTGGAAACAGGTAATTTTTTAAAATATTATACTAAAGTATTAATAATTTATTATTTCCGCATACTATTCTAGAATCATTATTCTAAAAATAAATCTGTATATAGCTTACTTGAAATTTGCTAAAGATTAAACAAATCATTTTTTTTATATCTTCAATTCAGTAAAAGTAGAAAAGTATATCAAATTAAATAAAATCATTTATTAAGTAATTAGGCCCCTAAGGGCGCTTTTACACATCATTTTTTACAATAATTTTTTATCAACAAAAAGATTCTACCGGTGCTTCGGAAAAGCTCGCTGACCTGAGAAGAAGCACCAAGAAACTCAGCGTAGATCTTTTGTCATCTTATTTTTTTTTTAAATAGCATATATTTTACAAATCACAAGTAACAATACAAACTTAATTTTAAATGTGGATATTAAATGCGAAATTAACGGAGAGTACCTAGGTCAAACAACCACCTACATGTTTAATTTTAAGTAAACAATAGAGTCAACCACCAATCAGAGCAGACCAGTCCACGCAAGCAGCACCCATTCACGAGTATGACGCATGTGCCAGCCATCGGCCTCCTCAACCATGTTGCAGGGAAGTGACCGACCCGGCACACAACGCCGCTGCAGGCACAGAATTTAAAGCGAGCAAGAATACTCAGATTGTGGCTAACCAAGACAAAAAAGACACAACAAAGGTGTATATCAAATGAATAACGTAGTATATTAAAAATATACTCTTAGGACTATCCGGGACGGTCGCACATATGAATATATATATATTTATAAACAATGCAAAAATATTATACCTTGTCACAAAAAATAAGTAAGTGAATTCATTTCGACTGAAAGGGGTGAGCGAGTGGCAGCCAATTTTATATAAGTACTTCCTAATACAAATAACATACCGATGACAGGCATCTGTTAGGAAATTGAATTCACCAGCATATATTAGAGCTCGTAATCTGTTAGGTTATTTTGTCACTGTATGTTCGCGTAAAGAGCTTACAAAACTTAAATTTCGTATAGATTTTCGTCGACGACGTTTATTCGAATAATTTGTAATGTTTATTCTCCTAAGGGCCGTTTTTGAAAATTTATCTTAAAATTATAACCTGAGTAAATAATGAAATTAATAATTGATTTCAATGGTCAAACAACGTTTTATGTTGTATTTTATCGCATAAATAACTATTATCTGACGACTGAAAAATTGGCACCATTTCTTTTATCGTCTAAACAAGTGTTACTTCTTAAATAAGATAATTAAATACGTCAGTTTCGTTCTCAACTATGATCGCAAACAATTGTTAATCAAACGAGTACTATTCACATTAGCTGTTGATAGCTCAGATAGCATTTACTTGGAAATTGTAGAACAGGATCTAAATGTTTTAATTATCATTTTTTAAAACAACTTTGAGTAAGTTAGGCCGGGTTGTTTTACCCGTGGTCAGGTAAAGTTAAGGCTCTTATCACACTGGCGAATTGCAAGCGTATTCACAGCGCGCTTTAGGCGACGTGCTCGTTCAGTGTAATAACACCATTAACTTTACTCGACCACAGGTGAAACAAAATGGGCTTAATGATTTAAATATTTCTAGTAGAAATTCGGTTCAATCATGGGAAATTATTGAATATAAAACCGACGTGTCTTCCTCGTCACAGATTAAAAGAAAGTCGACAAATCTACAACGTTATACTGACAATATTATTCTCATCGTAAACAAGTTTGTAAACACATAAGTTTTCGATATTAATACAAGTACTGACTAAAATTAAATCTAGAGCATTTGTAAATACCTAAACCAAACTACTGCTTCTCATGAATACGTTAGTGTTCGGATTTTTTTTAGCCAACCGACGATTTATGAAAATGCTAATATGCTAACCTTTTAAACTCGTTTACTAATCATCATTTTATAGAACTTTTGAATGTCGTATCTAGGAAAATTTTACGCGTATTTTATGAGTTATCCGAAGCGTACTACCTTAACTTATCGAAGACTACTTTCAACAATATTAATAAAGTTCTTAGTTCGTGTTATTCGAAGTAAAATGGATAACGAGTTAGTATCGATTAAGGATTTTATGATGAAGTATTAGGATTCTTAATATAGCAGAATGTGTGAATTTAAGCATAATATAAAAACATTAAAAATGATTTTTGCAATATAATATTTATGTGATACGGACTACTGTCTACACAATGCAAAAGAAATTGATTAGAATAATTCTTGACGACGTTATAGAACTTGGGTAAACTTTCTTTATTTTTCTATACAGCTGCAACTCTTATAAAGCTCTATTTTTATTAATACGATTGCTCCACTACAAATATATGAGTAAATAAAAATATCAATTCCTTTAGCTTTAATAAAATAACTTCATAGAAAAATAAAATAACATGAAAACATAAAAAATCTTACCTGGAGTAGCGGTGTATTGAATGTTCTGAACTGGGTGTTGTTCAGTGGTCGCTTCCGTGGTCTCGGATGGTGGTCGACAGCAAATGAGCAGAGCGTCTCGCCGCCACGGCTTATATACCGATGCGACGGGACTCGGGACTACAGCGTCTTTAGAAAATGATATCGTAGCGTGCTACGTGAAGCTACGAGTCTACAACGTGCTACGCTGTAGTGTATTCGATATTTTTTTTGGTAAATTATTATTGATAGCTTTTGCCCACGGCTTCGCCCGCGTTAATAAGTTTTTCCGGGCTAAAAGTACATAAAAACCTTCCCGTTGAATCACTCTATGACTATGACGTTGATACAATTCTTAACAAATAATGCATTAATTTCGACCAAATTTGATTACCATAAAAACGGTTCTAGTGAGTTAATCTTAAAAGATAGACATATACTGTCGCGGACATTTTTTTAGATCATTTTAAGAGGAATAATTCTTTCATACATATATTTTTGGTATCTTGAACCGTTTTCGCAGCGCACGCAATGGAAGCCCTCAAGGATGAATAATTTTCCCCGTTTTCTTCACATTTTCTATTATTTCTTCGCTCCTAATAGTTGCATCGTGATGTTATATAGCCTAAAGCCTTCCTCGATAAATGGTCTATTCAACACAAAAAGAATTTTTCAATTCGAACCAGTAGTTCCTGAGATTAGCGCGTTCAAACAAACAAACAAACTCTTCAGCTTTATAATATTAGTATAGATAATATTAGAGTCTTTATGATTGAATATTAAATTAGTGATTTAAATATAGCACACACTAAATGGTGAAAAACGTAGATAACATTTTAAATTTAAATTTAACACTTACCTCTGATCTGACTCTGAGCTCCATCTAACTATCTGGTGCATGAAATATATATTATATTTAAAAATAAAAAAGAAAACCCCTTTTTCTCTTTTACGAATGAATTAAAGTCTTATAAATATACAAGTACCTAAGTTAATTACACAAAATAAGATTTATTAAACGAAAATGCCAACAGTCAAATTAATCATGACGTATCTATGCGAATGATATATTTTATGATATGAAATGATCTCTAAATCATAGTTAAAATCATGTTTCGCCGTATCTCGAAATATACTTCGATACAGTAAGAATAGATTGTAAATGATTTTTAAATCGTGGAAAGAGTAAAAGTGTAACAAGTGCCGATGCACTTTTCTAACGGTCTTTCATATAGCATACTAGCTTTTGCCTGCGGCTCCGCCCGCGTTAAAAAGTTTTTCCGGGATAAAAGTCCCGCTTTATGTTTTCCCGGGATAAAATGTAGCCTATGTGTTAATCCAGGACATGATGTACCCGTGTGCCAAATTTCATAGAAATCCGTTCAGTAGTTTTTGCGTGAAAGAGGAAGAAACATCCATACATCCATACATTCTTACAAACTTTCGCCTTTATAATATTAGTAGGACTATGAGGTTTGCAAGTAATGTAATAGAAATCTCAAGAATTTCCTAATTCGAAAAAATAACTCTAAATATAAATGTTTGTAGCCTATATACGTCGCTTATTCAATGTAGGATTTATTTTTTTATAATTCTGACTTTGCAAATTAATTAGGCAGGACTTACTGGTAAGTAAACTTTATTAACGAGAGAACGGTCCGTCGACAATCACTAGAATTATGTCGGCTTATTTATTAATAAGTCCACGTTATTCTAACTAGACTAAGATTAATCGCATCTCATAGCTGTGGGACAATCTTAAACTCCAAAATATGACAAATGAAAATGTCAATGATAATAACCATTGGCATATGTTAAATCTGCAAAAACAAGTATCCTGAATTTTGGGACTTATCTTTAATGGACTAGTAAGCTATCAATCCATCATGCGTCACATCCAAATTATCTGATGATTGTGTCAACACGAGTTTTAATAACAATTTAGGAGGTACAACACACGAATGGATAGCACCGATTATGCTTATGCAAACACTATCAAGATAAAAATGACAAATTTGGTTATTATTGTTCCAGTTATAGATAATGTCACGATCGCGCGTCCCAACAATTTTCCTAATCGCTTATAGTCCAAGGGTGCAGCAACCTCGGCTTGTGTTTTAGTTCAGTAAATACAAAAGTATTACCTAGTTCATACCAGCTATCGCTCCCCTCGCGTGCAAAAGGGTTTCCAGGATTGAAGTTCCGTTATATATTTTTCCGATATAAATTAGCTTAGTTTTTGAATTTTTTTTTTTTTTTTTTTTTTTTTTAGAAAGACTTACAGACTAATACAACTTATAAATACTCACTTGAATTAACATATTGCTTTAAATAGTCTCCACATATATATAACAATATAATGCACCTTACTACAAATTAAGTTTTTTTTTATTTTTTTTTATTGTTATTATTTAATTAATAAAGAATTAAAAGAATTAAAAGAAAAGAAACCACAAGCTGCATTGCGCTGATTTCTGATTTATATTGAGAGTATACTAATTCTAGATGTAAAAGTTAAATTCTAGATGATTGAAGAAGACAATGCCTTACGGACTAATTACTTCTACATTTTTCATTCACGCCCTTTTTTTAGTATTTCATAATATGCTAAGCTAAATCATTCACTCTTCTGTTGCTGTTTATGCCGAGAACGTCATTATTTTGGGCCACAAGGATGACCGTAATAACTCCGGAATTATCCAAGTTTATTCAACATTTACCGGTACAGTTCCAGTTATACGGAAAAGTTAATTCTAGGGTATTTAATTAGCGTACATACGTATAAAATTTGATTACTAAACCAACGGTTGATAGGGAGATAAACGGAAGATTCCAGAACAGTTTGAGTATATGATCGTGTCTGTAGAAGGGACTTTTTAGTTTTCATACGAAATAAAGCCAGTAGAATATTGTCTAATCAACCTGATTGATGAAAACTATTCATATTAAATTGTGTCTATTGATCTCTTTGACATTGATTACTGGGTCTACGTTACACTGCAATTACGACAAACTACTTAGCTGTACTAGGTAAAATAAGAATTGACCATTCATCGTATTTAAGTTTAAAAACGTTCACACCGTTCGGCGCGGCCGCGGCGGTCCAATAGCATAACAATATGAAATAACACCATCAACAACATGAAACTAAATAAAAAAAAAATGTAATGAACGACATCTATTGGATTTAAATGACTAGTGATATCGCAGTATGACAAGGACTGCGGTCTTAGGGTGTCATAATAACATAGTAAATTGATCTATGTTGGTAAAAAGTACAAATACATGGTATATATATTGTTTAAAGACATGAAGTTCTTATTTGCGGAATGAATGAATAAACATATTATTTTCATTAAAAAATAATACTGCTAACTCCGCGTAAACCGTTGAACATAAAAAATTTTGCTTTCATATACGTGCTGATGACAGCGTATGACACAAAAAGCACCACGAATAATTATTCTTTGTATGTTATCTACTTACCAGATACATCGAGGTTTCCATGAAGATAAAATGTCTCTTGCTACAGTCATTGGCTGCTAATTGCTTTATATTCGCCCTACATTGTAGGGATAGAAAATTGTGTACTAGGTATAAGACGTCAAAATTGAGATAAATGTGGCCTTCCAAATTTACGGAAGTTTAAATTATTTATTTTTGATTGCTTTGGTGGCGTAGCTGTATTACCTGCGCGGTACAACATCGCTTTGGATTATCGGGTTCAAATGCTGGGTCAGGCAAAGTTACATTGTCTTTTTTTGCCATATTAGCTCGGAGCCTGGAATTTAGACCCGATATGATAAGCTTACCCCATATAATTTCATGGAACGGAGCATATACATATATACACTCACGCCTATTATCCCCGAAGGGGTAGGCAGAGGCGCAACTAGTGCACCCACTTTTCGCCATTATTCCGTCCCACGATGTGATAGAGGGCGAGCCTATCGCCATATCGGGCACAAATTCCAGACTCCAAGCTGATACTGAATAGAAAAACTCAATATCACTTTGCCCGACCCGGGGATCGAACCCGAGACCTCAGCATTGCAGTCGTACCATAATACCACTACGCCACCGAGGCACGGAACGGAGCACATTTGGAAAAATGAGGATGCTTGGTTGTAACTCTGTCAAACCCCTTTAAGGATAAAAACGTGGTGTGTGTTTAATGTTTTTGTATTTTTCTAAAACAACCCTTACAAAAAGAATGCTATTAACCCGTCAAACCCCGCTTATATATATAGATGTATGGAGAAACCCTATACACTCGGACGCCGACGTTCGTAGCAAAGCTTGACGAGTCAAGGATTTAAAGAGGAATAGATGGCCTAAAGACCTTTAGAGCGCAAGTCAACCTGTTCGTGGTAAACATTGCTGGTTGAAAGATCCTATGGCTATCCACGAACCCTAACTGGGTCAGCGTAGTTAGTAGCTTTATTAGTTTAAACCTCTTTCTTCAAAGATACGAATGCCTTTGGCGTGCAGCCCTTTGAATTTATTATTTCCATGCTATGTGCGATTCACTGAAATTCAAAAATAGAATTTGAACAACTACTTTGTATAGTCGCACAAAAAGTTGTTTATCTGTGATAAACATTTACATTATATAATATATAACCATTAACCACACAAGATAAAGGGACAAATACATTTCGAAAATCCACAATGGAGTTAATATTAACTTTAGTATGAACCATTACCCGATAATTCAAGTTACAAGCGACGTTGATTACTTTAGAAGGTGACCTAATTGTTCGTGTATCGTTATTTCCCTAAAAAAACAAAAGCTGGTAAACTAACGTACATTTGAAAACGTTACAAAAGGTGATTGAGTCACTTATTTGTAAGTCTTCGCTACTGAAGTTCGGTTAATGTGTCATAAAATAATTCTTGAGTTACGTATATAAACTTAACAAAGATTATATTATAAAGTGCAAAATAAGGCTTTGGAAGTGTAATTAATTTTATGACAAACATTTTTGTAGTGAATCCGCCGCTTAGGTTTAAATTTGTCAAATTAAAGTTTGTACGTTGTTCACAACCTACGCAAATTCAAAATGACGAAAGTATTAAACCGCCTTTAGACTAACAATTTGAAATACAAAGAAAGATGACAAACACATTTACTTTTTCGTAATAAACTTCTTAATTTAATATTGTTTGCAAGACGTTTTACATTAAAAGGATACTAAAAGCATTGAAATATTACGCCTTTAGGCACCTAGTTGTTTAAATATTCAGTATTGCAACAAACGTCCAATCATTTTCACAAACTTATTTAATAATAATTAATTAATAGTTCCAGTAGCATAGAAGTAATTAGTTAGAATAACTATTGGAAACTTGACATTTTTAAGTTCTACACCTACTGACACGCCATGATATCCAGGAAACTACAGTGTCGCCTTTCGACTTATCATGTGACAAATTAGATATCACATTTTATTTCGCCATTCGACATTTTCTGTTCATAGTAAATTCACAATAGGGTAGTTGACTACATTTTTAATACATTTATCAAAAACTAGTAGTGAAAAAGTTTTTCTGGGATAAAAATATTTTCCCGGGATAAAAAATAGCCTATAGCACTCAGGAGTAAAGTTGCTTATTAGTGAAGAATTTTCAAAATCGGTTCAGTAGTTCCTGAGATTAGCGCGTTCAAACAAACAAACTCTTCAGCTTTATAATATTAAGTACCTATAGATGTATGCCATCCAAAAACTAACGGAAAAATATTTTTCAAAATTGGGGCAATATTTAGTAAGTTATAAAGCTTTGACATTTGGTGTAACACAACAGTACTGTGACGTCACCGAGAGTCGTCGGCCATAACGCTGCATGCGTGCCGAAAGAGATAGCGCGATATCTCCTCCACGTTCCCACTTTTGCTCGCTAAAAATTTTTTTATGGCGTTGAATGACGAGACGAGCATGCCGTTCGCCTGATGGTAAGCGATACGACCGCCCATAAACAGTACTAACACCATAAAGCACATTGCGTTACAAAGTACTGTGTGGCATAAGATGTTAGGTCTCATTATGTCCTGTAGTTACACTGCCTACAATGCCCTTTAAACCGAAACACAACAGTGCATGGATACTGCTGCTTGGCAGTAGAAATAGACATTGCGGTGGTACCCACCCAGATGGACTTTTACATATGAGAGTTCTACCATCAGTAAATATTTCAATTATGAATTACTAATATTATTTTTCAATCAATTTTGATGCTGATTTCACAGACGATTTTATTTTTCGTAATTTATTCTCTTATGTATAAAATAATTTACAAAATCAAACATAGGAAACTACCCTATACTGCAAATAACTATTTACCAACAAATAATTTAACAATTTTGATTATAGTTCATAATATCAATACTAATATATTACATTAGATTTCAGGCCTTTGGATTAAACACAAGAAAAAATATATAAACCTAATCTATTCTAAGGGACCCAAACATTACCTTATCTGAGATTTACAAAAACAAAAGATATACATGGGATATTATAATTTTGAAAAGGTTATCCTCATAAATTTATAAGTAGCTTCCTTCGCAGATCTAACAGGTTATTATTTCGGGTGTGGTACTGAAGGAGATAATGTTATAAGTAAGTTCTTTGTGAGAGCTTTCAAGATACATTTTCTTTTGATAATAAATAAAAGATACGTCCTACAATAAATAATAGATACACTTTGTCTTCTTACAACTGCCCTTATCACTTTTAATTGTGGGGTCAACCCCACAATTACATGTGAGTATGTGTGATTGATAATCATTTATTAGCTAAACGGTATGCTCGCTTAGACTAGTTTATATAAAAATAATACAAACGCATTCACAGCTTTTATTCCTGAAAGAAGAAGCGTAAATAGTATACCTACTTTTTGCCGTGTGTATTCGATCCCAAGATGCGATAGGGGCGAGTATCGCCATATGGGGCACTGAGCAGAAAATCTCAATAAGACTATGCTTTACACGGACTTCGAACTCGACACCTCAGAGCGGTCTAGTACCGGCCACGCATTAAATATGCTAATAACAATATCTATACTAATATTATAAAGCTGAAGAGTTTGTTTGTTTGAACGCGCTAATCTCAGGAACTACTGAACCGATTTTGAAAATTCTTTCACTAATAGGAAGCTACATAACTCCTGAGTGCTATAGGCTACTTTTTATACCGGGAAAATATTTTTGTCCCGGAAAACTTTTCCACGCGGGCGGAGCCGCGAGCACTACTAGTTTCAAATATGAATAACTGCTCTTATTGATTTTTGAATAACGCCACCGAGCCAAAATAATACTTAAAATAATGTTTATAGGTAACCATATAGCATATTAGGTATGTATTATATAGTTTATTACATGAACACTATGCAACAGCATTTGTGCGACAGGAAACGTGCAAGAACTATAGGCGCCAGGGTGTCGACTCCCAAAAGCGATATTCGATATATCGCGACATTTGTCGTGTCGAAGCCTACTCTCAGTTACATCGTTTTTACTATCTAAACGATCAACGAACGAACGAAACATATTTGCTAATGTCGTCTGTAAACCTACTCTAAATGGCAACTGTCAGTGACGAACATTTGATTTTGACATCGACTCAAAAATACTTACTAAATAAATATATTTAAATATATTATACCGTCGTTTAAATATATTATAATTTCAAGAAACTTTTAAATTAACGCGCTGTCTCTAACGTAGTGTTTATATTCTCCTTGGCGCTGTCTGCCAACTAATTTAGTGTTGGGTAGGACATACAAGAGGCGGTACATTTGTCCCGTACATGAAGCAAAATGTAAGAGCGGCTCAACATTTTTTATTGTACTACTTCATATTTCATGTCGCGGTAGTCGCGAATTCGTCGTACGCACTATCTATCTCAGAAAAACTATAAGACGGGGTCAGAGAGGGAGCGAAAGGCATGCTACAAATTACAATAGTACGTTATTTTTCAATGAAAATCCTACTAATATTATAAAGGTGAAAGTTTGTAAGAATGTATGGATGTATGGATGTTTAGATGTTTGGATGTCTGGATGTTTGTTCCTCTTTCACGCAAAAACTACTCAACGTATTTCGATGCAATTTGGCACACGGGTAGATCATGTTCTGGATTAACACATAGGGTACTTTTTATCCCGGGAAAATATAAAGCGGGATTTTTATCCCGGAAAACTTTATAAAGCGGGCGGAGCCGCGAGCAAAAGCTAGTATGTCATATTTGTACTCGTTACTTCAAATGTATCACCAAGCTTCATTACGCCTCGCCTCATTTGAAGTGGGACATTGTACTGGCTTAGAAAAAGAGGCTAGTCTTACAAACTCTTTTTTTTGTGTCGTGTCCTACCCAACTATGAGTATGCGGTATGCCTATCTGTGTGTGTGTTTTTTTTTATAATTTTCCCTTGTAAGGAAGGCAAAGGGTTCACACCCATACAGCCTCGTCTTAAGTGATATTTTTCGTTGGGTTTTTTTTTACCTACGTACTATGTCGTAGTTAAGCAGTGACTAACCAAGACTTTATCATGAAGTTTTGTCGGCAACGAGAAAGCGGACACGGTACGGTGTTTCGGGGGCTTCTGAGCCCCGCAACAGGAAAAAAGGACCGCAAAAAGCGGTACGCGCAGGGGCGGTTGCGGACGACAACTTAGACGTGAGTCGGAGGAAGCCCGCAGCCGTCCCTAATGAGCCGAAGATGGCCATATAAAAAAAAAAAAAACGAGAAAGCACTTGATTGGCACAGTTGTTTCAATTCACTTCATTTGAGCACTTTCATAGAACTATATTGGATGATATACCACCATAATTATGCAATATAACACCAAATATCACCAAAATAATGAATTAAAACAAGAGCACCTCATGAAACTTCCACGTTCCCGCCAAAACTCCGCCTATCTGTGACTATAACAAGTTTGTCTTTTTTTATTATTTATTACGGCTCTAGATACTAGTCCATTGAGCCCGTCTTTCATAAATTGTTATCCTTAGTCCTAACTACTATTTCGAAGTAAAGCAGTGGCTACTTTACCAAGACATTATTGAAGAGTTTTGGAAGCGACAAAAATAAATACTTGATTGTCACAGTTATTTCAATTCACTTCATTTGAGCCCTTTAATAGAACTATATTGGATAATATACCACCATAATTATGCAATATAAAACTAAGTATCACCAAAATAATGAATTAAAAACAAGAGCACCTCATGACACTTCCAAGTTCCCGCCAAAACTCCCCCAAGTTTGTCATAACTCCAGTGCTGCCAGATATATGATGGTTGAAATCGCAAAAACTTCATCGTGAAGTAGCCTAAAGTCGCCGCATTGCATATGGAGAGGCAAAGAAGCAAAAAAAAGTCTTTAATTCCAGATGAATGCTGGCCCAACTCGCCAAAAATTGGCAGTAGCCTAAAGTCGTCCAATTGCGTGGGGATGCGAAGAGCTATTAAAAAGCTCCCCAATTTTACATGTATCGTGTGTAAGGTGATCTGAGTACATGTTTTGTACTATCAAAGTTAAAAATATTAAAAACAAACAATTAAAAAAAGAAATATTAACATTTAATTTGGACTGGCTGGGTTGCGCAATACATAATACAAATGTCTGCGATTTTTTTTAAAACTAATTCTAAGATTACACATATACAATTGGTGTAAAATAATTAACAAAATATTAAGGGGGGATATTGAAGAAAAGTATGTATTAAAAATGAGCGGTCCTCCAATAATGGCATATAATAAATGTAAATCACATAAGCTGAGGAATACAAATAAATAATTATTAATCTTTGTTTCATTTTGGACCAAACTCCCTTAATAAGAATTAACAAAAATAATAGTAGTTGGTACAAACACCTATAGGTGCCTACCTACCTATCCTTACATCTGCAACACTAGCGCCGTACGGAGATAGTGCCAAACTTTTTGCCCAACCCTAGTGTCCTATCTGTCTCTAACTAATATTCAGTTATGACAAACTTGGGAGTTTTGGCGGGAACTTCGAAAGTGTCATGAGGTGCTCTTGTTTTAATTCATTATTTTGGTAATACTTAGTGTTATATTGCATAATTATGGTGGTATATTATCCAATATAGTTCTATTAAAGGGCTCAAATGAAGTGAATTGAAATAACTGTGATAATCAAGTATTTATTTTTGTTGCTTCTAAAACTCTTCGATAATGTCTTGGTAAGGTAGCCACTGCTTTACTTCGACATAGTAGTTAGGACTTAAGAGTTAGGACTAACGACAAAAATTTATGAAAGACGGGCTCAATGGACTAGTATCCAGAGCTGTAATATTCAAATAAATAAAAAAAAGACAAACTTGTTATAGTCAGTCCAGTGCTGCCAGATTAGGCGACTTTTCGCCATTTAGGCTATCTTGAAGAGTGTTGGGGTGACCAAAAATTGCGAATGGCGACTGGTTGCCGTTTAGGCTACGCGAATCGTGATTAGTCGCCAATTTAGGCTACTTCGGAAAGTTTGTGTTTTATGCATTGTTTTTGTCGAATTTGAGGATATTTATATAGCTTTGAGGGTACCCCCTTACACACAATCATTGAAAACTGGGGACCTTATTATTTTTTTTGCTCTCCGCGTCCCCACACAAGGGGGCGACTACGGCTACTTCGAATTTTCGCCACGATGGACCAGTAGGAATTAGAAATTGGGGAGGTTTTTTTTTGCTCCTTCACCTCTCCATATACAAAGAGGCGACTTTTGGGCTACTTCACAATGAATTTTCGGCGACTTCAACCATCAAACATCTGGCAACACTGTAATATATAGTTATCTGTGTCAACAACGATACGACACTGCTCCGAAAGTATCGCAAACAGCCTACTCTAACAAATGTACGGATACTTTATCGTTTATCGTAACTATAGACTAAGTTTATGTCTTTTATTTCGTTAATCGGAGTGAATGATATTGTGCAAAACTTACAAAAATAAAAATTATCCTTTATGGAGTCACTGTCAAATACGCTGTGAAGTTGACAAGAGTTAATAAATATCAAATAATCAAACTTGTAAACAATACCCTTATTCAAAAATCGAAATACAACAATTTACTGTATCGTAAGTATCAATTTGTTTGATTGTGTTGTTTTATGTGACTATCATATACATGTAAAAATAATTATTCTTGTGTTGTTGTAGACTACTAACATCGTTAAAACATCAAGTCATTACGCCAGTTGAAAAAAAAAGGATTAGTAAATCAATATAACATCTCATACAACAAGAGTCAATCGCCTTCGTTTGTCTTCTCCCACCAACCAAAGTCTCCAATGTAAAAACATTCAACAAACTTTGCAATCTGCAACAACAACAACGACGTGATATTGGCGGAATAGCTTCATAATCATGCATGTCGCCAGTAACCGAAAAAGAAGAAGAACAGTTACGGTACGTTTCATATATTTAACATTAGGAAATTGCAAAGTTTCCTACAATTTATCATAGCATAATGTGATTTTTTTCTCATACATATTTTATGTTTTTAGTATGTGTCTCAATCATCATCAGTACCAACCAATTATATGTCTCATTCAATTTCCTTCACGAGCATAAAGACATAGCAAAAAGTATACTTTGGATAATTGATGGGAATGCTCAAGCACAGTGGTTGTGGGAGGAAGTTGGTTAGCTTTGAACTGTTTGGATGGCAGAATAAAGTTGAGGCTAAAGGTAATTAATGTTTTATTGATACATTACTTTTATTTCCATGTTGTGCAAATTTATGATAAATTACATTCGAATGTAGACTGACAAGAAATATCTTGCAATATAATTAGCTGTCCACAGAGACCATATAGAATATAATGGTGGTTTGAATCACATAGAGGACAACTGAATATTCTAAACCCTTAAAGATGTCTGGCCTGGCGTTACAACAATGAAACACATGAGAGTTTAATTTAATACATTTAAGATAATTTTACATATTATATTGTCTCTCATATATACATATTTTAATTACAATACTGAATTATTTTGTTTAGGTCCTACTCGGTGCTTAATGGGACTGCGGCCAACTCAAGTTCAAAGAAGCACTGTCCAAAAACAATTGTTCCACGTGTAAAGTGAAATAAACAATTTGCATAGAATTATGTGATATTAATGAGAATCTGGAAATCTATAATACTAAATTAATAAAACTTGGTTTGGGTCTGTTAAATTTCTAATTATGTATATTAGTACTTGTGTTCTTAATTTATATAAATTTTTTATAATACTTTAAAATTGTCAATATTCTGATATATTTTTTCTACATTTCAATGCATACTAGGCATTTATAGGTAAAGCATTTAACATACTATTGTAAGTTTATTACCATAATGTGGATAGATAAGTTTTAATGTAATTACTACTGGTTGTCCTAAAACAATAAGTGAATTGTAATAAATCTAGTACAGCTTTTTTAATCCTTTACAGGGAACAATAAATGTTACTTAGTTAACTTTTATTTTTACTTATTTAGCTAATAATACAAAAAATATAAACAGTTAATTAAAATAACAGATGTCTTTTAAAACTAGAAAGTTTACCCGTATTGTTTAAAAAAAGAATCTTTCGATTACCCTTACCGAAAATTAAAACTTCTTTTGGACGTAGATTTGGGGAGTTCGTTAGAGCTCACACTTATAACTCAGTGCTAAGACACTGCAACTTAAAAAGCCTTTCATTACATGAAGCAAATGATGTGATGAGATGACAAAGTGGCTTCTATCTCTGAGCTATTTAGAAACAGAAAATATTTTAAGCTGAATAAACTCACCTATAGGTAATGATCTTAAACAAGACTGATACATATTACTTCACATTAATTATGGTTGAATAAAATTTATGTTATTTTATCTTCCTTTTATTCTTGCCATATGCCTAGTTTTGTTATTGTTTAACATATAATATATATATAAATAAATTAGTATTAAAGTCAGAACTTAAACAAATATTTAGTTATATAATATAAGAGTTGTGTAAAAATAAAACAAAAATGAAATACATATTGAAATGAAATGAAATAAATTTATTCGAACCCATAAAATGTTATACATTATTTAGATTCAGTCAATATTAACTCTACCACCAGTTCGGAAAGCAGTTCTCACTAGAGAAGAACGGGCAAGAAGTGTTGCTCTTTTCAAAATCAGTTCAAGGTAAAAAATACAATTCATAATAAAAAAAAAATAACATGATATAAATCTATTTGTTATTTTTGTTTAGAGCAGTTCATTTATATACTCTCAAAAAAGGTAATAAATTTTAAAATCCTATACGAGTGTATAACCCTCTTAGGAATCATGTAATAATTTGGTCTGAAATTCTTCAAGATGTCGTTATTAATCTAAGTTTATCCCTAATCCCTAAGTTTATCCGTAATACTTAGATGTAGTAAGCGAAAAGGGCAGACCAGTCCACACAAGCAGCACCCGTTCACGAGTATGACGCATGTGCCAGCCATCGGCCTCCTCTACCATGTTGCAGGGAAGTGACCGACCCGGCACACGACGCCACCGCAGGCACAGACAGTTAAGGAGTGTATTATATATAATGTATAGACTCATATTATGGTCCCCAAGATACAGGCACTGCCTAGTTTGGGGCCCCCTGCCAAATGTTGTGTTTAATTTTAAACTAGCTGTAAGTACTAACATAATTCTTAGAATTCTATGTACTTAATTACTGATGTTCCTACTTCTTTGTCAAAATTGTTTGTGCCAAATAAAATTGTTATTATTATTATTATTTATTATAATTATACATATACTTATACACTCACGCCTGTTATCCCCGAAGGGGTAGATAGAGGCGCAACTAGTGCACCCACTTTTCGCCGTTATTCCGTCCCATGATGTGATAGGGGGCGAGCCTATCGCCATATCGGGCACAAATTCCAGACTCCGAGCTGATACTGAATAGAAAAACTCAATATCACTTTGCCCGACCCGGGGATCGAAACCGAGACCTCAGCTTTGCAATCGTACTGTAATACAACTACGCCACAGGGGCAGTTATTATAATTATATTCTTGTTTAATTTTTTCTTTTTTATTCTTGCTTTACTACAAAGTATTATACCTTATAGAAAATTTAATGATTTTAATTAGATACATCCTCAGCAAACGTAACTAACATTTAAAACAATAAAATCGCTGATATGAACTTATTTGCTGCTTTCTTCTTTGATGGAAGGCTACATTTTCATCCCTGTGAACTTTAAAGAAAATCTTGTGATTGTCTCAAAGCAAATAACATCAATTGTGATAATTATTGTTGCTACAAGGTATATGATCCAAGATTGTTTTATTGTACACCAAATTTCGAGAGAATTTACTCGAAAATCACAAACATAACACGTAACGATAATGCTGACGACGCCCTAAAAGGTCTCGTTGCGATTATCGCAAAAATGACGTTTGAGGCGATGTCAAAATCAAATGTTCGTCACTGACGATTACCATTTAGAGTAGGTTCATAGACGACATTGGCAAATAATGATTCGTTCATTCGTTGATCGTTCAGATAGTGGTAGTTTACGATAAAAGATGATGAATCCGAACAATTGTTAGAGTAGGGTATTTGCGATACTTTCGGAGCAGTAGCGTATCGTTTCCGATATATCGTTGTCGATTATTAGAGTAGACCTTCAGCACAAAATCGACACGAGAGCCGCATGGGAATAAAAAAGGAACTTTTCAAATCAATACCTAATTTATTTTTATTATGTCAAAAATGATAAAATATGGGTTTCAGCTCAATATTATTGATACCTAGCGTGGCCAGAATAAGCTTTTTTAGATGGGAGCTAGTTAATTTGATGTTATTGAAGCAAAATTAGGAGGTTATGTTCCCTTAATTATCTATAGATTTGTTTGTATTGAATATTATCCTCAAAACATCTTTATTTTTATAAATTACGTAATGAAACATTTGTAAATGCTTTTGGAACTCATAATTGTGTATGTTTAATACAGCTTTTGTATTTTTTTTTCGATTTTCACATAATCATGGAATGTAAGTACTTACTATTCATGGAAAGATAATAGAATTTCACACCATCTGATTTGTTTATTTTTATGTTTTGGAGCATCCAGACACAGCAATACATCATTAACAAATTAAATATTTTTCATTCTTTTAATATGAATATTTTACGTCCATGCAAAGTCTATGAACTGAAAAAGAGTCAGATTGGGCAACCAGATGACAGAACTTACGACGTGCACGTCTCTTATGGGGGTGGCATGAATGAGTATGAGTGAAATAACTTTTTTGGGGTTGATAACCAGTTGGTGGAGAAGTTTTCAATTTGCGGGATACAACAACTCAATAATAAGCATCATGTTATTGAGTTATTTTCTTCCAATACATTTTAGTTAGTTACCTTAATTACATCTGGTTTTCTGTTAATGGTTGTCTTGTACAACAAAGTAATTATTAATCAACAAGTGTTTCACCATTTGTCACATAAATAATTACTTAATAATATTTGTTGAAATGTGAATAAAGTCTAGAATTTACGTGTTATGTATTGTTAATTTCAACCTAGAATCGGTTTCCATTAAAACGCAAGAAACCAACATAACCGTTCCACTCACCCCCCAGTGGTGGTAGCGAAAACGCGTTTTTCCACGCGATAAAAAAAATGCTAAGACTGCCTCGGTGGCGTAGTTGTATTACAGTACGACTGCAAAGCTGAGGTCTCGGGTTCGATCTCCGGGTCGGGCAAAGTGATATTGAGTTTTTCAATTCAGTAGCAGCCCGGAGTCTGGAATTTGTGCCCGATATGGTGATAGGCTCGCCCCCTATCACATCATGGAACGGAATAACGGCGAAAAGTGGGTGCAATAGTTGCGCCTCTGCCTACCCCTTCGGGGATAACAGGCGTGTGTGGTGTGTGTGTATAAAAAAAAACTTCATCATTTTGATCCTATACCCATGTATTCCAGATTTGAATGATAGAATACACATAATAGGGCATCGGACTCCTTTTTTGTCTTAAAATTTGATTTGATGATTGACGTATTTTCGAACAGTCTTCATAGCTATAAATTTAACTTGAAAGTGTTGATCAGTAAGACACAATCATCCTGTATTAAGTGATGGTACAAATTTCTTATTCTTATCCCAAAATTCTGTAAGAACAAAATAATTAATTGTAATTTAACCTTCATAGTAATAATATTATAGTGTAGTATTAGTGTGGTGATTTATTTTTCTGTCTTACTGTGTTCTGTCATAATAGGTATGTTAATTTTAATTAGCTGCTCTCTGTTCAAGCTTGCCATTTGTACCTATAATTAAGGTTGCATCTACTGTGTTTAATATGGCGTTGTGTTCTTATGACCGTAATGGTGTTCACTTTGTTGGTGGAATCCTACTAATATTATAAAGGCGAAAGTTTATAAGAATGTATGGATGTTTGGATGTAAGGATGTTTGTTACTCTTGCACGCAAAAACTACTGAACGGATTTAGACGAAATTTGGCACACGGGTAGATCATGTCCTGGATTAACACATAGGCTAATTTTTATCCCGGGAAAATATAAAACGGGACTTATATCTCGGAAAAACTTTTTAAAGTGGGCGGAGCCGCGGGCAAAAGCTAGTAAATAAATAAATTAATTTCATCAAATATTTACGTCATATAAATTCCAATACAAAAAAATATTAAAATCCGGTAGAAAACCAACAAGTTATAAGCTTTTGAACTTCGCTAGAAGGGGTAAGTGGAAAGAAGCAGAAAAGGGGGCAATATCCAGAAATGACGTCATCGGGAATTACGACGCGTGCAAAAGACAGAGATGAGGCGATTAGCCCTCTACGGGCCCACTTCTGCTCATTGCAAAGGACATGTCCTGAAAGGGCCTAAAATTCTAACCAAGACAGTTTATATATATTTGGATAGAAATACTAAAAACTAGCCTTTTGGAATAATAATACTATAATACACACACACACACACACTCACGCCTGTTATCCCCGAAGGGGTAGGCAGAGGCGCAACTAGTGCACCCACTTTTCGCCGTCATTCCGTCCCATGATGTGATAGGGGGCGAGCCTATCGCCATATCGGGCACAAATTCCAGACTCTGGGCTGATACTGGATAGAAAAACTCAATATCACTTTGCCCGACCCGAGGATCGAACCCGAGACCTCAGCTTTGTAGTCGTACTGTAATACAACTACGCCACCGAGGCAGTCCAATCTTGAGATTTATGTACTCTTATTTGGCTTAAAGACAACACTTAACGTGAAGGTTTTTAACAAAATTAGTTATAAACTAGCTTTTGCCCGCGGCTCCGCCCGCTTTAAAAAGTTTTTCTGGGATAAAAGTCCCGCTTTATATTTTCCGGGATAAAAAGTAGCCTATGTGTTAATCCAGGACATGATCTACCCGTGTGCCAAATTTCATCGAAATCCGTTCAGTAGTTTTTGCGTGAAAGAGGAATAAACATCCTTACATCCAAACATCCATACATTCTTACAAACTTTCGCCTTTATAATATTAGTAGGATGGAGGGTCTAAAAATATTTTTTTAATGGATCCTAGATCTGTATTTGGTCCCTTATCCCTGAAGTTTGAGTCTGGCTAGATTTTGAGGCCCAGCAACCATACAAAATCAGACATCTTTTTTGAATTATGAATTACTGCCTATAATATTTACGGTTAGGTACATATAGAAGCAAAAAAAAAGAAAAAAAAACGTATAGAATAATGTACAAAATCAAACCTAGGATGTTTCCCTATTAGGGAAAATTTTTCTTTGTTACATTGCGTAACTTTTATTTGTAACATTATCGAATTTAGTTCCAATATCATCAACTTTTATAATATGCTTAGATAATACGAAGACGAGTATTGACGCTATGATTCCAGAATCAGCTTAGTCAGTGCTCTATTATTATATTATCATATTAAAGGTTATATGTTCTTTGATCGTTGTTAATAAATATATATCGGAAAATATTTGTACCTATTTATCGGTGACATCTCGTGAATTCGTGCCTTTTATTTCGTTCCACGGTTTGATCTCTTTTGTAGGAACTTGAGGAAGATTTTTTCCGTCACATTATTTTTTGTTGAAATACTTTTTTTTTTCTTACTTGTGATAGCCTATTTCATAATTATTGTTAACAAAATATGGACAGAGCCCAATATTGATTTTTTATGGCTACAAAAAGAATAACCATACGTACATGATATCAAGTAATACTATACCGGCAAGAGCAGCGTTGGACGTCCACCTGCAAGACGGAAAAACGAACTGCGCAGGAACACGTTGGATGCAGCCCACTTTTGATACGTCTGTCTGGATATGCCTATGTACATCATGTGGCTGATGACGATGATAATGACGTGTACTAATTTATAATTAGACTTCAACTGTTACCTCTACAAGGTGATTTTGACATTGCGTTAATTAATAAAACCACATGCTCGTCTCTGCCTCTGCTAACATTATGCCTAAAAATCATCCATGAATAACGTATCACATCATTTTCACCAAAAATCTAAATGTTTCCTTTCCTAAGTTTTTTATAATTTTGTAGTTTAGTGCGAATATGGCGTGTGCGCGAGTGTTTCACTGACTGAAAGTGTAATGTTGCTGCTGCGACGAGTCCTCTTACAATAGTAGTAGTGGCATTAGGACGTATAAACTTAAAATTACTTTATATTGATAATATTTATTTCATTCGAAACTTATACTTTTTATTTTACATCTATAGCTAAAATCGCTTAATAGAAAGTGTTATTTTCAAGGATATAAGAATGTGGTTTCATTTTGTAACGCCGTGTCAAATTGACCCTATGTTATATTACTTTTTTCAAACGTTTACGTTTACGTTTTCTGAAAGATACCGAACTAAAATATAGAGCAGTATATTGTTTTAATATTGTGTCTCATATGTATCATTACAAAAACATAATGAATTAAATTGAGATAACCAACATTCCATATCCATGGCACATCGATTTACGTGATTGGTACGTACAGAAATGATATATTTATTTCGTTCAATACATAAAATCTCGCAAATGCCTACTGGAATGAATATTAAAAATCATAAAAGATGTTTTGCGTCTTTTGAATCCCCAAATAACTTTGTGCGTGTGGATATACATAATGTATAATATGTCTATACGTTTTTAAGGAAAAAGATAAGTGTCATTTAGTACAAAACATACCCTTGTCTATTTCAATTTAGATATCAATGCTCCCCTTGAAAGATCGTACCGTGTGCGTAGGATACGTATGTAAATAGAAAACTGCGTATATATAACTACATAAAAAGACAACACTAAGGCTGGCTTGCACAATGACCTATTAAGCATGTTTAACGCTAAACACATTTAAAAACTCGTGCTGTCACTGTTATTCATTAGAAGTTGACAAAGAAAGCATTATGGAAAATATATTTAGCGTTAATCATATTTAGTGAGTCGCTGTGCAAGCCAGCCTAAAAAGTATATTTAATTTGCTAATATTAATTGACTCGTCAAGCCCCGCGACGGACGCCGTCGTCCGAGTATATACTCGGCCGTTTAACCCGTCCAGCCCTGCTTATATATATATATAAGCAGGGCTGGACGGGTTAAAAAACAAACATCCATTTAATTAAAGACCATTTAATGTTTTCGGTGCCATCGTACAGTATTTACTCGTAGTAATAAAATTTAACATTAACAGCAACACCCAACGACCGCAATAATTTATAATGGATCGTGAGTGCTTTTAAAGGGAAAGGAACAGTTTACTCCTACTAACACGCACTTTAACTTATATCGATATTCGATAATACAAATCATTTCAAAATAGTATTGCATATTGTTGAAATTTGAACAAATCACTTTCGTATGCAAAGGGGCCTTACCTCATACAGACATTGCGTGATCAATAGGGTAGTTGACTACTTTTTTTAAATACATTTATCAAACATTTATGTCTTCTAAAATCTAGAGGAAAAAGAATTTTTAAAATACAAGCAATAATAAATGAGTTATAAAGCTTTGAAGTTTGGTGGAAGGGGCATCTGTCAGATAACGGAAACAGCAGAATGTGACGTCACTGAGTGTCGCCAGCCATAACGCTGCATGCGTGCGAAACAAATGACGCGATATCCCCACTACGCCCCCACTTTTGCTCACAACAATATTTCAAACTAGATTTTGCCCGCGGCTCCGCCCGCGTTAAAAAGTTTTTCCGGGACAAAAGTCCCGCTTTTTATTTTCCCGGGATCAAATGTAGCCTATGTGTTAATCCAGGACGTGATCTACCCGTGCGCCAAATTTCATCGAAATCCGTTCAGTAGTTTTTGCGTGAAAGAGTAACAAACATCCATACATCTAGACATCCAGACATCCATACATACTTACAAACTTGCGCCTTTATAATACTAGTAGGATATGAATAACTACTTTAGTTGTTAATCAATTTTGATTCTGATTTTACAGAAGAATTTGTTTTTTGTATTATTTTCTGTTACATATAAAATAATGTACCAAATCAAATATAGGAAACTACCCTATTCTTTCATTTTATTGGAAGTTTTTGTATGGGAATATAATAATGTGATAACGGAAAATCCCAATAGTATAAATATTGAAAAATGAATAATAAATGAAAATAGAAGTAAATTCTAATATTATTTAGATTATAGATACAATCGGTCCATCCACCTTCTCAAAGATTTTTGTATCACACACATTGAAAATTTGCTTAAAATATTACGCGCTATATGGGATTTTTAAACATATAGGCGTAGATCGCTGCTCCGCCCGACCTAGGTCGACCTACATCACAAGTAACCTGACTTTCAATCCAGAATATGGTCTACCTGTATGCCATACTTCAATAAAATCCGTCAAAGAATTTTCTGCTATATACTTCAAACTATAGTTCGAATATTAGTAAGATATGCACTTTATCTGTTAAAAAATTAAGCAAAAATAAATAACTTTCTTTGATCAAATATTATCATACAGAAAAAATTACAGATAATGTAAAGATCCACCACTTACAATATATTTTTTATCTTCAAGCAGGGAATTCCCTTTGGTAAAGTCCGATTACAAAAGAATTTCTGACGAGATAATGCTTACATAAGATGTTATAAAGACGTACGCGTTATACTTGTAGCCTGTGTATACTTTGATATATCTTGTTTGAACTAAAAAAAAATTCTAGCCTATTCAAATTCACGTAACCAAATATTAGATGGAAGTAGTTTTCCTCTGTATCATAGTTTTTTGTGTATTGTGCTTAAAGTGGTATCGTTAATAGATTGATAAGATACCATGCTGGATAGTTAGGTCACACTTTACCTGGATATAATCTTGTCCGATATAGGAGTTGCTTTCTCTGTAATCTATACATTGTGAGGCGCAAAAACGCTCAGCGATTCGTGTGTGCATCAGGTGCATTTTTTGTCAAGTACATAGAAGTAAGTTTATGTATGTATATATATTTTTCTTACCACTGAACAATCCTGATACAGTTATTACTCCCTAAACATCGAAAAATAAATAGGAATCATAATCTTATCTTAGTAATATGAATGCAAATGTTTGTGAAATTGTTAGTACGATTGGTGAGTTGGACACTTTAGTAGTAGAAAGGGGCATCCACGCGGGTAAAAGCTGTCAGCCAGACCTAGTGAAGTATAATATTGAGTGTCGACGTCGAAAGATGTGATTCAGCAGGAAGCGGCAAATGACAGACGGCAACGGCAGACGGCACTACTATGCAGTATTAAATTGTATGAGACCCGCCCGGCAAATTGCATGAGACCGATTCCGCACACGACTGCAAGTGACGTCCTGCCGGCGTCATTTACCGTCGTGTGCGGAATCGCTCTCATACAATTTAATACTGCATAGTAGTATCGTCTGCCGCGTTCTGCGGAATCACAGCTTAAGCCTTTTTATTGCCTTATTTCTAGACAATTCGTCTCAAACGCTTTTAAGATGCATTATTCCACTCACAATTTACGACGTTAAAACGTTTCCATCAAGGTTCTATATTTCTTTCTGCGGGATATCAATGTACTCCGGTTAATATTCTTGATAAAATAATTTATTATGTTGGGTATACTTTTTATTGCTTTTCCATAAAGCGCTGAGCAGACGTTTTCAACTTGTTGCTGAGGAACACTACACACACTTTATGATCATGTCATTCTCTGAACAAGTTTACTGCTTTAGTCATCCCGACATCTAAATGTAATAATGATATAATTAGAACAATATTATTTTATTTACAAATATTTTAGAATTATTTTACGCGAGTGGATCGAGCATGATGTGAAAAAGCGTAGCAACGCTTTTTTTTTGTAAATGGCCCTACTGCCAGTAGCCTGACACGAGTCTGCTTTTCTGGCCACACCGGTCTTTAGGGTGAACGCAGAAGGCGCTCGCAACCCTTTAAATTAAGTGACCATGCTGAGGGCAACCCACTAACGGGTTACGAACCTCGGCTCAGGACGGCCACTGAGAGAGGATGAGACATCAACGATTAGGGAAAGATTGGTTTTTAGGCCTAATCATATTAGATTGTGTTGTCATCGACACGCGGACCGGAACTGCTAGTGGGGTCAGGGGGGCGACGGGGAACGCGGCGAGGTCCTCGACGGCGAGGACGGAACTGCGGTCTTATGGAGTGTTGGAGTTTCAAGAACTCGTTCTTACGGCGGATGGCCAGAGTGATTTCGTCCTCTGGATCGGTTAATACGGAACGCGGCCGTCTCCATTTGGCGCGGTCGAATGGAGTATATATTGACGCTTTACGGACTAACGTATTTGGGTGATTTACCGCCCGATCGAAAGGTAGCAACGCGAATCAAAACTTTGTAGCACGAAATACTGCATGGCACTTACTCCTCAGCCCTCATTGCACTGACACACGAGATGTTAAGTCACACAATGCCTGTTTACCTCACTAGTTGTAATGATATATTTATTTATTATTATATTCCAGTTTGAAGATTGTGTTTGTACTTTTTTGCCGACAAAAACATAAAAAGCTTTCATGATAGGTATAACTGCTTCAGAGTTATTTTCTCATTCTGTTCTTAAGTACAATATGTCTACTTGAGATGTAACTCAAATTTGAGATTGATTTATTAATACCGCCCTAAGTGATTACCCAGATGAACTTTTGTAAACGAAAGAATGATTTAAATGAGATTTAATTTTTATAATTTGATTGCTCTCATTGTATTATTAACTACAGTGTGTAATTCTGGTATGTCTAATTGTATAGCATAATAGGCTAGTTTTCTATGTTCTGTTTTGTACACTATGTTATATCATGTAACAGAAAATATTACGAAAAAAAGTCTTCTGTGGAATCAGCATCAAAGTTGGTTGAAAAATAAACCAGTTATTCATATTTGAAATATTATCATGAGTAAAAATGGAGGCGTGGTGCGGATATCGCGCTATCTCATTCGCACGCACACAGCACCTTGGGCGATGACGTCACAGTCTGATATTACTGTTATTTGGCGATTACCACTTCTACCAAATTTCAAAGCCTTATAACTTAGTTATTATTGCATGAATTTTTAACATTCTGTTTTCGTTAGATATTGGATGGCATACATTTTTGATAAATGTAATATATAACTAGTCAACTACCCTATTAAATTGTTTTCTTTTTAACGAATAAAAATCGTCTATTTATCGCAGAGAATATGTAATGTAATGTTTCATAACCGTTTGTTCCATAGGGACTTTAAAGCAATCACGTAATAACGACAATATTTGATGTGTCCAATGTAATTTAAATTTGGCTTACTAATACAAGTTTGTCAAATTAACGTCCCCAAGGTATACGCACACTAAAATTCATTTTAACAAACTAATTAACTGTTAATCTGAAATCATTCAGTCACATGACTAAATCTACGATTTATACTAACAATTATATCGTAGGTACTCCAGCAAGGCAGTTATAATAATTATTTAGCTGTCCGAAACGAAAAATTATAATATTTTTGTAATTACACCCAAATATAAATTGAGTTAAAATATAAAACCAATTCAATCGTGCGAAAAGGATACTTGCCAAATAATAGAAAACCACGACAAATAAAAAATAATTAAAATTTGTATTCGCTTAGTATATACGCATATTTGGAGTCGATACCTAATTTCAATTGCCAGCTAAGCCAAGGAAATACAAGATCAGATATACGAAAACATTGTTCAATTTAAACCAGGCACCGACTCCAAATATACCTACGTATATACTAAGCGAATATAAAGTTGAATTATTTTTTGCTTTGTAGTGGTTTGAAGTCGGTTTATTCTTTGGTAAAAAGTTTTTGTTTATTGCTTTTTTGTTAGTTAATTATAGAATAGTGGAAAAAATACTTCATAGATATACGATTGCAGCATTCGCGAATCATCTGCTGTTAGTTATAGAAGAGTTCCATTGTGCATCTCCGATAATCTTTATCAGATCTTCATAAATAATATACTAAAACCTTCCCTGGAAACTATAAATTTGAAAACCACATCCAAATCGGATCAGCAGTTTTTGAGAAACTCGCGGCCATACAAATTTACATACATAAGTACGGATCGAATACAGAACCTCCTTTTTGAAGTCGGTTAAAAAGGACTAGCGATCTTTGTTCTCATAAACTCGCACAACTTTTATGGTGCGAGTTTATGAGAGATAGCAGGTTCTTTCCAATATACTTCGTATCATAATTTGAAATAGTTCATTCTCGCAGCTTATATTTTTCTTTATCGACTTCTTTATGAATTAGGGGCAAACGAGCATACCATACGAGCCCTGTATTATATACTGCTCACTGCTGAGCACGAGCCCCCTCTACAACTGACAGGGTAAACCTTAGTCCACCACGCTGGCCTAGTGCGGGTTGGCAGACTTTACATACAACGCATACGGTTCACCTGATTCAGTTCAAAAAAGAAGTTGCGTATTCGACCCATACGTATATACTTACGTAAGTTTGTACATTCTCGATTTTCTCAAAAACTTCTGATCCGATTTGAATTATGTATATTTTTCAGAGAATATTTTACAATCGCGCTTTGGAGGTGTATTCACGCGACTTTTTTCTGATCACTCACGCCTCTTAGGTTTACAACAGGGAGATAAAAACTCACGTTATGTATTCAATGATATATAATACATTAAAGTTGCAACGTGCGTAGGATATACCCAGAGCTAGATGTTTTTACTACTCCCATATCGAGACTCGCGGTAGCGTGTCAAGCCAAGCAAAAAAAAGTCCAAGCTGTCTAGTGTAGTTTCACACGAACCATTTGGAGCGACTTTTGACGCCTTTGTAACTCAAAATTAGGTGTCCAGCTGGGTAATTGTATGTATGTATACAAAGAAAAAAATCTGTAAACAGTACATTTTTATGATTTGAAACATTTTCCAAGCAATCAGAAAATCTGCATACTATATATAAATTATCTTTAGAATAAATGAACGTTTAGTCGTACACGTCCATTGATGCTTTATTTAATTTAAATACTATTTTACCTTGATCCATTGATTATGTTTCCTCTGTATTAGGGCACCACTTTTGCTTGAATTTTTCTTTAATTTTTCCGAATTTAAACAGAGTTATTGTGGGATACGGCGGTAGGTTCCTATTAGACATGGGCGCCGCGCCGGCGTTACGCCGCCGGGCAGGACCCCCGCGCCGCCGCCGCCGCCGCCTAACTTGGACGGCGTGGATTTTGTGAATACTTTTAATTTTTATTGACAAATTTTATGAATGATTGGGTCTCAAATGTCATATTTAATTCGATGTAGACATAGGCGCCGCGCCGGCGTGGATTTGGAAAAAAAATCATTTTTCTTCAAAAATTTTATTCATAGTTATTGGCCGACTTGGGTTTTTTTAAAGTTAATAACAGAAAAACGACTATTAGCGTTAACGATTGTAAAAGGCATCTTGGCTACGGCATCTGTGCTCACGCGCCCATACGTGGCTGCGCTCTTTCAAGCTGTCTAACCTAAAAGGTCCTGGCATCGCTAACTAAACTTTATGCCCCGGAGTTATGTGGTCCATGATCTTTTACAGCAGTACCTTTTCGGCCGAAACCTTGGACCTCCGAATCTCTCGGCAATGCTCTCCAGTGGAATCCGCAGCAGATAATAAGGGCGTACAACACGATCTTGTACGTGACTTACTTGTTGGTTAGATACCGGCCTAGGATCTGGACCCCAAAGCGCTACGGCCACCTTCCACTGGTTGGAGGGAGCTTCCACGCACGAGCAGCGCCCGGCTCCTAAATAGAGGCCAAGCGGGCACCTTTCGGCGGTGTTGCCATGGAGGATGTGGTCTCAGGCTGGAGACCCCGTCCTCGGTGCCCAAATGTTTGAGTAGTCCACCCTGATTTCACCAAGGCGTGACGCAACTATGCTCAAACTATCAACTGATAAATGTACTCATCGGAGAACATTGTTCCGGAGAGTATCTGTGGCAGATCGTAGGTCATGTCATTTCCTTGTGATAACTGCTCAACGACGGTGTCTTACGGTCAGGTGCATGTGATCGTTTTTACTGATCCATGGTCAACAGGCAGAGATTCTAGATTGCAGTGGCTAACTTTTTCGGAGTAGTCTCCATCAGAAAGAGAGTGCTACGAGAGATCGATAGCGGGCCAGTCCCTCTGCCATCAGAGACGTTAGAGACTCCTGGACCTGACCTGTGAATTGGGGGCGTTTAGGGAAGTCCACTACAGCATCCCCGGTCTGTTATAAAAGCCGACTAATAGGGGCTATCGGGCGATCTTGGGGTCTCCCGAATAACCGTCCACACGGCCTTTGAGGTTGCAATATACGGTCCAATATATAACCTAACATTTATCGGAGTTTTAGCTAACCTTAATTGAAAGCATAGTGATTTCGTGCCATTTAATGGAGGAGGCCTCTCACTGTCGCTGTGTTACTAACCAAGACCAAAGCAACAGATCTTAATTTTTGATGGCCTACGAGTACGAAGGTAGACCTCTTATGAAAAGAGATGGTGCGGGAACACGAAAGGTCGGACTCCTCCCACCAGAAGTAGAGAAATTTGAGGAATGAGGTGGAGAACTGAATATTAACCGTCCTTTCGATGGAGATTTGCGGATAAAATGATTAGGCGCATATGACCATGAGATCATGAAGCCGTCCCTGACGCAACAAAGTGTTTTGGTATACATTTAGTATGCCGTAGTAGTTTACAATGGCGGCGCTAGACCAAACGTGGACGTCGGCGACATCAGCTTTGTGAGGCCCCTTTTATTTTCCACTTTTCTCTCGCCCGGGCCTAGCGGCGGCTGAACCCTTGGTTGACAAAGGGCACAAAGAAAAAGCCGACGCCGACGCCTAACGCCGTCACTACTAGTTTTCATAGACTAAAAGACTTGGTCCAGCTTGGTGTGTCGCCCGATGCTTCCATCTCTATAAGTGGCGTAACGCTAGGTCGTAAAAGCGGTGATAGGTAATGATATAACCGCGCAGTCATTTTTGATAACGGGATGGTGACACCAAAGGGCATTAATGGTCATTTCACCTTCTCCGCGAAACAAGATAAAGACTCGCGAGTGCCATGGAGCATTTGTCTTTTTTTGTTATTATTTTTCGCGGAGAAAGTGACTTTTTACTACCCCCCATCCTTCAAGGGGGGCGACTGAGCGGTTATGCTGGGTTTATCGTGCCTTACGACCCGACGTTGAGCCGCCCGGAGAGATGAAACCATTAGGTGACCGCCCAACGTATGTACAACGCACGGCATACAAACCAAAACTCCGCTGTGGCCATCTTCGGCGCATTAGAGACAGCCGCGGGCTTCCTCTGACGGAAGTGTCTAAGTTGTTGTCCGCAACCGCCCCTGCGCGGTGCCGCCTAGTGCGGCCCGTCTGCTGTTGTGTTGGGCTCAGACGCTCCCGCGCACCGAAGGGCGCCCTCTGCGTCAACTGCAACGTGAGGCCTACCTGCCACGCTGCCGTCCATCACAGGGATTGCAAAAATGTGCTAAAAAAATACAAAACTAAAGACGGACAGCCCCCTGCCGTCCGCCTGGGACCCCCGGTGGCCTCTATTGACTAATAGTCTTTTACGACAGGTAAGGGATACCGTGGTGGAATTTTTCCAAACGCCCCCAATCCACAGGGTGGATGGAGCATGGGTCCTGAAGGGATTTTTATACCGATAAGTTAATTTGCTAGTGCTTCCAACTACCTACGAACATGTAACTGAGGAATTTATATGTGGCCTATACATATATTCAATATTCATTAAAAAAATCCACGCCGCCGGCGTTACGCCGCCGCCGACCAAAAATTACCAGCACGCCGCCGCCGGCTTTTTCCTAGGCGGCGCCCATGTCTAGTTCCTATAGATACGTTATAGGCATCAGCAACTCGTACCCGCTCTTCAGTATTTTATTTATCCTACTAGTCCTACTAATATTATAAACGTGAAAGTTTGTAAGAATGTATGGATGTATAAATGTTTGTTACTCTGTCACGCAAAAACTACTGAACGGATTTCGATGAAATTTGGCACACGGGTAGATCATGGCCGGGATTAAAACATAGGCTACTTTTTATCCCGGGAAAAATAAAGCGGGACTTTTATCCCTGAAAATAGTCTATTGCCAGTAGAACCGCAAGAAAAGAAGTATGGAGATAGTTTGAGATCCAGAGGACATAGGGCTACTTTTATCCCAGAAAAACATACACCGGGAGTTATATTCCGATCTTTTTAACCGACTTCAAAAAGGAGGTTCTGTATTCGATCCATATGTATGTATGTTTGTATGTATGTATATTTGTATGGCTGCGAGTTTCTCAAAAACTACGGATCCGATTTAGATGTGGTTTTCGATGTTCAAATTTATAGTTTTCAGGAAAGGTTTTAGTGTATAATTTATGAAGATCTGATGAAGATCTTCATAAATGAGATGAGATGCACAATGGAACTCTTCAATAACTAACAGCAGATGATTCGCGAATGCTGCAATCGTATATTTATGAAGTATTGTTTCCACTATTCTATAATTAACTAACAAAAAAGCAATAAACACAAACTTTTTAACAAAAATAAACCGACTTCAAAACCACTACAAACCAAAAAATAATTCAACTTTATATTCGCTTAGTATATACGTATATTTGGAATCGGTGTCTAATTTAAATTGAACAATGTTTTCGTATAATTTGATCTTGTATTTCCTTGGCTTAGCTGGCAATTTAAATTAGGCATCGACTCCAAATATACGTATATACTAAGCGAATATAAAATGAATTATTTTTTGGTTTGTAGTGGTTTTGAAGTCCGTTTTTTTTAATCTCAATGAAATTTAGTAAAGAGATAGTTTAAAACATTGGGAAGGACCTAGGCTACTTCTTATTCCGGGAAAATATAAACCGGGACTTTTATCTCGGAAAAACTTTTTAACGCGGGTTGGGCAAAAGCTAGTATTATATATTTACTTCTGTTTCGAGCTCAAGTTAAAATTTCTTCTTTTTATATTTTTAAATTATGGCTTCCACCTATCGGTGATTTCGCCAATATCAAGTAATAATACTAGATAAAAAACAATAAATATAAATTCTTAGTATTAAAAAGTTGTTGCCATGTCGAAAAACAAAACACGACCACCTTTATTTACATCTAAAGGGCTTTACACACGGCCCATCTTGATGTACAGCATGCTGTGCGTCACGGCGCTGGACGTAGCTTACGCACTATGGTGCGTGCTAGACGGTGCTGCCAGGTATTCAGTTATCTATGTGTATCTTTACCCTCCGGTCAATGGTATTTATTCAGTTTTTAATACACGTAGATATGATATGAATCCAGATATGAATGCAAATATTTACAATGGATCATCTACAGGGCTTGACAATCATTTAGATTTTAATGCTTTTGTCGATGAAGTCGACAAGCACGCATATTCTTAATATTGGACTTGACTACCATATTTCACATTTATGTTTTTGATGGGATTTGTTACATACTATTGCATGTATATATTAATTGATATTTATAAGATTTTCTTGGTATTTATTGTTGCACAATAATATGCTTTATCTACCCATTATTACCGTGATGGTGTTATTGACACTCAACCTTCAGAAACATTGTGAAAATTGTACACGTACCGCCTACCACCCACGATTATTTGCGTCATATCCACGAGATGTAAAGCCACACGTAATCTGAATTTGCCTCATTAATCTGCATTAAAATCCAGGCAGTATTACGCAACAGAAATCTATACTAATCTATACTAATATTATAAAGCTGAAGAGTTTGTTTGTTTGTTTCTTTGTTTGAACGCGCTAATCTCAGGAACTACTGAACCGATTTTGAAATTCTTTGACTGATAGGAAGCTACTTAACTCCTGAGTGCTATAGGCTACTTTTTATCGCGGAAAAAAATTTTTATCCCGGAAAAACTTTTTCACGCGGGCGGAGCCGCGACCACTACTAGTTATACATATATATACCTACAGAGTGTATCATGATAAAGTGTTCAACTGAAGCAGGTCGATAGAGGACCTCAATTTGCATCCAATTAACCGCCATGTATGTTGCCCGAAATTGAATAGTCTAAAAGTTGTTTATATTTGGGTATTTTATTTTTGTGAAAATCTACTTTTCCAACTTTGTATTTAAAACTAAACTATTAGGTCCACAGTCATTATATTTTTACTTAAATAAGAGTAATAGTTGACCTTTCGAATAATTATTATAGTTAGAATCAGTGTAAAATAAATTAAGAATATGAAATAATCTTTACGAAACTTATTGAACTTCATAATTTTTCCCAAATTTTAAAGGGCTCTGGAATAAAAATGCTTTTTTCTACTACCTATTTTAAAATCTTCTCGCATTAATGGACAATTAGATTTCCAAATTTCGTTACAGTAGTAGAGGGAGTACATACCTGAAGTGTATTTGAAGCGAAGTAAACCAAAAATCGAAAGTTGTTCTTTTTTCCTCCAATACACAAAGAATATGAATTTAATAAACCCACCCTATTTTCATAAACAAGAAATATGACAAAAAAAAAGAATACTCACCGGCTATTTATATAATGCGGGAATTTGATTCCGTGTACAATGCCCAGTCAATATGTATATTGCAGGCATTCTATACAATGCCCGGGCTATGTGTATAATTTGGCAATCTGTAAAATGCCCAGGCGATAGTACTTATAGTCGGCACTCTATGTAATGTGTATAATGAAGGCAAGTATGAAGATAGTTTGAGACCCAGGGACATGGGCTGCTTTTTATCCTGGAAAAGTTAAAGCGGGATTTTTATCCCGGGAAAATATATAGCCGGAGTTTTATCCCAAAGAATGAAGCGCACTAAAACAGATACTACGGCGGAAAAATATGAAAGCATATTATTTTCCGGTACCGAAGCGAACCTGGCACGGGTCGCTAGTCTATACTAATACTATAAAAAGGAAAGATTTGATTGTTTGTTTGTAATTGATAAACTCAAAAACTACTGTACCGATTTTGAAGATTCTTTCACTAATAGAAAGCTACATTACTCAATATAGGCTACTTTTATCCCGAGAAAACTTTATTACGCGTGCGGAGCAGAAGTCCTTTAAATATAAAATACTAGCTTGTGCCCGCGGCTCCGCCCGCATCAAAAAGATTTTCCGGGATAAAAGTACCGGTTTATATTTTCCCGGGATAAAAAAAGTAGCCTATGTGTTAATCCAGGATATGATCTACCCGTGTGCCAAATTTCATCGAAATCCGTTCAGTAGTTTTTGCGCGAAAGAGCAACAAACATCCATACATCAAGACATTCTTACAAACTTTCGCCTTTATAATATTAGTAGGATTAGTAGGATTAAAACAGCTAGCATAGTTGTGTCCACTGACTAGTGATAATCATCATTCGTCATTCAACACGTTGTCTGGATCCCTCTTCGCTTACCATCAGGTCCAGTGGTGTCACGTTGCCGTGCCCGTATAGAATAATACAATGTCTTGTTTGGAATACCATATAATAATTTGACCCTATGTAGTGTCTTTCATATCTGGTCTGGAAATCTTTGGGGGAGGCCTATGTTCAGCGGTGGAGTTCTAAAGGCTGGAGAAGAAGTTTCATGATAATAATCCACTATTTCAGTACTATTTGCAAAACAATTATATTATAAACTACACTATTAATAAAATGTCGAGCACATCCGCTTTTGTATCTCTGAACGGTCACTAGACGGTCACTTGTCCACTAGTGTTTACTTTGTACACCGACAAACCGTAACGAGCCACTTTGGCTGGTTCTTCACTGCAGTGTGTGCGGTGGTCGTTATCCAGTCAGTGCAAAATTAATTATGGGGACTCTTTGAAACATGGGATTTTAAGGTGGATATTACTATAGCCTAGTGGAACAGATTGCGGAGACGAGAGTCGTGGTTTCGGATCCATACACGTTTAATTTTGCGAAATGATGAAGAATGAAATCATCTCAGAATTTCTTTTGTAAAATTGAAGTTATGTGAATTGCGCCGACCCGCATTAGGCCACAAAGGTTTTAATATCTCAATGGGAGGAGGCCCTTATAAGAGCGTATGATATTATTATTGAAAAATAAGTTATAGTTATAACGTTTGCACAATATAACGTTTACTATGATATAAATAGGTATAAACCATTCGGCTTGTAGCAAGCATTACGCTACTCTATTGGGCTACGGTCCAAACTGCGCCCCTGAAAGATAGCTAGCTGTCTAAAGCTAAATTCATTCAACAAATAATTGTAATACTTAAGTGTGAGTATAAAATTTGTTTCCAATTGGCTGAGGATGGGCTTGCATCTGATGTTCCTTTCATCACGTTGCCATGGCGACGCGCGCATCGTAGGGTATCGCTTCACGTTATCAGCGCAGCGATCAAGTAACATTGCTTCAGGACTCAGATCTGCTATAACTCCAATAATTGAAAGTCTCATGTTATCAGTCACTTACTCGGAAATTGATTTAAGTATTGTAATTAAATCGGGGCAGTTTTTCATTGGCAATTGTGGTAATACGAATACATACATTTAAAATAGGTAATTCTTAAAATTTACTTACCTAAAATTCTTAGTAATGAATAATTATAAAAAGTCCTTGAAAATCGTAGCTTTTATGGGTAGAAAATATACATCTATGTCGCTGCTAGAATAGCACAAACAACTAGTATCCCAATATTGACGTAACTAAAACGCACTATTCGATACCTTGATAAAAACTTATTTCATGATTGAGGGCACGCTATATCATACTTGATAGTATTTGATTGACAGGCTTTTAAACGAAAATCATTATATTTTTTAAATGCACTACCTTTTATCTAGGAACTAACCACATAAACATAGGCTTTAAAAATATTCGTGCTATGCCAGAGATTTGCAGGTTTATCCTTTTGTTGTCTCGTAAACTTACGTACAAAGGATTACTTCATTTGTTTAAGCCGGGGAACTAGTTAAACACATTACGATCTTCTGAATACGATGTGGTGAACTACGGAAGGTATGCTTGAGTTTTTGTTTGTCCCTACACAATAAATTATGCAAATACAATCAAATAGATATCAAATAGATAATATACCTACATAAGATGAAGAAAATTGATATTATTTAACAATAGATTTGTTAGCGTTGTGTATGATTTTGGTATTTAAGAGTATGGTTGTATATTACAACTTTGTAAAGTCTGCCAACTTGCACTAGGCCAGCGTGGTGGACTAAGGCCTTAACCCTCTCCGTTGAAGAGGAGGCCCGTGCTCAGCAGTGGGTAGTATACTACCTATACTACAAGGCTGGTATGGTATGGTATAGTGTAAAGAGTAACACTTGTATTTCATTTGAAGGATATGGTAGCCAGCGTAATCACATTATTATGGGACTTTAATTTGTTTTTATAGGTAATTATTCATTTCATACACGTTTCATTGCTATATTACCTAATAAAAATAAGTGAAACCACTGCTAACATTTGAAACTGCTAATAACTACGAATAGAAATACGCTCAGTGCCCCAGTTTTCTGCAGCGTAAATAACGAGCCGAAAAAAGTAAAAAAAATTACGTATCTACCTAAAAATCCAACCTTATGTACAGCGTAAGGGGCATTTATAGCACAGGAGTCACGTTTATATAAGGAATGGCTGATCCTTGAATTAATCCACCCCGAGCCCATTCATTCTCCAATCTAGTACCTATTATTCCAAATTAAAATAAAACCTGTAGAGAGCATTATAGAATAAGTTATAAACTGCCTCAGTTGCGTAGTTGAATTACGTGCGCTTTCTTTTTCGCTCTGAGGTTTAGGGTTTGAATACTGGGTCTGGCAATGTGATATTGGGTTATTATGTTCTTGTTTTCTGTCTGTCTAAATAGCGGGTATTTACAACTATGCCTTTTTTACGCGGAGAAAGTGAATTATTACTACCGCTCAGCGTTCAAGGGGAACGACTGAGCGGTTATGTTGGGTTCACCGTGCCTTACGACTCGACGTTGAGCCGCCCTGAGAGATGGAAAACGTCGAGCGACCGCCGGGCCGAGTCCCTAACCTTTATACAACGCACGGCATACCAACCAAAACTCCGCGGTGGCCATCTTCGGCGCATTACGGACGGCTGCGGGCTTCCTCCGACTCACGTCTAAGTTGTCGTCCACAACCGCCCCTGCGCGTACCGCTATTGAGGTCCGTCTCTTGTTGTTGTTGGGGGGGCTCAGAAGCCCCCACGCACCAAAGGACGCCGAGGTACCATCACAATGTATATTTACACCGCCAAGCAACAGTGTGCATGCACTGTTGTAGTTCAATTTAAAGAATTTCGTAGTCAGCGTAATAACTTGGCGCGGCGTTAAGACCCTTAGGTTTCAGAATGACGAGCGCAGTGGAGTGCCACGCTCTACTTTATAATTCCAAGTTCTGAATGGTGTTGCTACTGATTACGGAGGGTCATATCGCGTACCGTCAGGCGAACCGTATGCTCTTTTCAGTATTCAATAGCAATAACAAAAAAAAAGTTGTGCGTGTAACCTTTACGCGCGATTGAAGTAAAACTTCTTTAGCGTTGACGGCATATATCACTGAAATGATTAAATTTTAACTTGATTTTTCTTTTATTATTATTTATTGATGAAAGAGTAAAATATTCCTGGGACTCCGCCATTTCAGTTAATATTCACTATTTCATTTTATAGTCTAGGCTTAGAATAATACAGGTATATAAAATTCATTAATATCACTTTCACATTTTATAAATATTTTCATTTGTTAACCGGTCATCAATCGCGAGTTTGACAGCCGACATTCGTTTTTTTTATTTTTTTTAGTAGAATCTTTTGCGTAGGTAGGAGCGACTAAATCCAAATTATTACTTTTGAATATAGATAGCGTTACTTCCGTCAGATTTACTTCCGTCGGAAAAAATACCTGCGGGGCTAGGATGTGAAAGAAAAACATGATGCGTCTCCGCTTCGTTTTATTGTGATTGGTTGAGAGACTGACGTATCGGTCTCTCGATCAATCACAAACATCAAAATACCGATACGTCAGTCTCTCAACCAATCACAATAAAACGAAGCGGAGACGCGTCGTGTTTTTTTTTTCACGTTCTATCCCCGCTGAGTTACCCCCTAGTCGCGCCTAAAGAAGTTTTACTTCAAAAACCCTCTTCTTTACACGGCTTCTGTATGAGCCATGCCTCAATTTCATTTACAACTATTAGTGCTCATTTTGACCAGACCTCCCCTCACTAAAATGATCTTTGTTTGTGAATACACTTAACAGAAGAGCGACGACTGTACGATAAAGATATCGACGTTGCAAGGGTTTATCGTGAGAAGGCCGTTAAGAATCTGTCAAATTAATAAAGGAGGATGAAAACGGGCAGCAAACATCGCAGAAATATTATCTACTATCGATATGGACCAACTAAACATTTGTTTTAAATAATTATCAATATGTCAACTGCCGATTTTATTTTAATAATTGGTTGAAGCTGTGCAGTTTCATGATTAGTATGATGAGTATGAAGTAAAAAACGCTTGTGTCCGGTAACACTGGATAGTTGCTGGAGGTGACATTTAAATTAACATTTAATTACATGTTATCTAAAAGAGTACTCGTGGTAGCGTGTAATGCAAAAAGAGATGTTTGTGATAGTAAATTATTGTAGCACGCATGACGACCTTTTGAAGTATCGCCATTTAGATCTTTATGATATTATCAACAATTTACTTAATTAATAGATCTAAGAATAACATGATTTGTATATTTTACTTCATTGTATTTAAAATGTATCAGTTATAATCAGTTCCCAAAACAAGTTAATTTTACTTTAACGAATTGTAATTGTATTGTTTTCAAAGGCATTATTGAACGGAATCTATACTAATATTATAAAGCTGAAGAGTTTGTTTGTCTGTTTGTTTGTTTGAACGCGCTAATCTCAGGAACTACTGGTTCGAATTGAAATATTCTTTTTGTGTTGAATAGGCCATTTATCGAGGAAGACTTTAGGCTATATAACATCACGATGCAACTATTAGGAGCGAAGAAATAATGGAAAATGTGAAAATAACGGGGAAAATTATTCATCCTTGAGGGCTTCCATTGCGTGCGCTGCGAAAACGGTTAAAGATACCAAAAATATGTGTATGAAAGAATTATTCCTCTTAAAATGATCTAAAAAAATTTGCGCGACAGTATATGTCTATCTTTTAAGATTAACTCACTAGAACCATTTTTATGGTAATCAAATTTGGTCGAAATTAATGCATTATTTGTTAAGAGTTGTATCAACGTCATAGTCATAGAGTGATTCAACGGGAAGGTTTTTATGTATGTACTTTTAGCCCGGAAAAACTTATTAACGCGGGCGAAGCCGTGGGCAAAAGCTAGTTAATTATAAATAGACATGATATTTATGGAAAGATCAAAACAAAATGGAAATAAAGAGTAGCTGTCTTCATTATTATGACATATGCATTTATTCGGAGCTCTCAGGAAAACTAAGATATTAGTTTTCTTTAGAAAACGAGCATTCTTAGAATATTATGTTATTTTAAATTATTTCTTTCTTTATCCAAACTTGCTATAGTATGAAAGGAAACATTAAGGAAATCATGAATTACGTAGATTTTCCGTTACATTCCCTTAAAAGCATTTTGCATGGTATAAGCATATTTAATGGATGTGTTTGAGTCGTTGAAGTGAGTCGGACGCGATATGACGTGCGACGAGCCTCCTATATTCAACTTTTGTTCCTCAGCATAAAGAAACGGGCTTCAATGCACGGTAGAGCTCGCTATTGGCATTCGATGCAAAGATTGTGTTTTTCCAAAGATACAATGCTAGATAATGCGCATCTGTAGCTTTCACGCTCTTTTGAGTCGTGGTAAATAGCTATTTGTATACTGTTTAAAATATATGTTAAATATATTCAAGCTTGTAATGCCAAAGAGGTGAGCGTAGAGGTAAGCAAGTGAATACTATTTCCGTTTAGCCAAACTATCCCTTTCATTATAATATATCTATTATAACTTAAAACGAATGTATTACCATAAAACGCATTTTAATCCCAAGAATATTACGGTGTACCTATCTTTATAAATTACCAAATTCAAGAACTGAATGTACATAGTATCTACTTTTAATTCGAAACTTACGATAACGTCTATTTATAGATTAGACGTAATTTCATGAGATATGTATGCAAATGCCATGCATTTGTGTCAACTTTGTTGTCTTCTAATCATGAGAATGCTTCAGCAAAGTTGTGTCGCAATGTTAAACAAGAAATTAGAGACGCACACGTTTAGAGTAACCCCACACGGTTAAACAAAGTTAAGCATTTATCGGACCAAGTGTTCTCAACACTTGTTATCAAGTCTGTGTTCAAGTTTTAACCATAGTTTCGATCTGGGTTTACAACTGGGGAGCCGATCCTGACATTCCTACTTTTAACTGGTTCCAATAATGAGAAATAAATCGGACTATATTATTTACAAAAAGGTAGTATAATATAGAACAATAGCACGAAAGAGAATGATAATAATGTATTATCAGCTAAACAAAAACATAAAAAATATATAGAAATACTAGCTTATGCCCACGGCTCCGCCCGCGTTTAAAAAGTTTTTCCGGGACAAAATTCCCGCTTTTTATTTTCCCAGGATAAAATGTAGCCTATGTATTAATTCAGGATAAGATCTACCCGTGGGCCAAATTTCATCGAAATCCGTTCAGTAGTTTTTGGGTGAAAGAGTAACAAACCTCTGTACATCCAGACATCCATACATACTTACAAACTTTCGACTTTATAATATTAGTAGGACAAATGGCCGTTTGACGAACGTTAAGTATTGCATGCCGGTACAGCGAGTCAAATCTAACCTACCGTTGTCGGTTAAAAATAGATTACGCCTTCTTCTTTTCTTCATGATTACGCCTAACGCCTACGATGCGAATTCCTTTTTATGTTGCTAGGTATTTAGTTATTTTTGTATCCCTTAGAAACGACTCATCTACAAAGATACAGATAGGGACTTAGCCGTAGATAAATATCGGTCATACCGCGCGTTAGCCTCTTTACTGAATCATGACAAAAGCTAACTACTATTGCCCACGCACTTTGGCACGGTACTGTACTGATTGTATTTACTATTTTGGGACTTTATACTCCATGATAAAAGCCTACGTGGATGTCCCATGATTCTGACAACTCTCACAATATAAGTGTTTTATTTTCAGTCTCTGAATATATCTTTGCATGTACCCATATTTGGCAGTAGACCTACCCGAGACTCACAAATTAAAATGCAGACTAAGTTTGGAAGCTTTGAAATTTTAAGAATTTAACTTCAACCCTCTGGAGATTTCAATCCACGTCACTCCAAACGGAGCGTAATGTAAACTATATTATCTAATTTATCTAAGAATTTATCATAACCATTCAAGAAACAAAATAAGTTTTGTATAAACCTTAATAAATCCCATAAATCCTAATTTATAAACTTACAGTGTTATTTGTATAAAACAAATCTTATAAAGTCCCTAAAGACTTGGGTTTAGACAGTTTTCCAAAAAAACTGATATTTTCATCTCTTATCGCCATCTTGCGGGAAACTCTAGGAAAATTCTTATTGAGGTGTAACTGGCTCCATCTATATCATATATGAAGCAACATATTTCAGTAAAATGTCATGAACAACTCTACTGAAGTTTATTACTGTTCTTTCGCAATAGATGATCGCCAGATGTCGCAGTTGGACTAGCCCTCGTAGCGACTCGTGGTAATGAGCTCTCTATTCATTTGGTTTTTTAAAACATTAAAGTGACTCTCGACTGTCGATAGATGTCTCATTCTTTTTGCAGATTAAGTTCATATTATTTGGCATCGACAATGCTAAATATAGACAGATTAAAAAAAATTGCGCCACTAGATGGAAGAGCTTTCGTTTTCCGTAGTATTATAATGCTCCATGGCTTTCGTCGTGTACGTTCCCTATAAACCTACTTATTATAAATGGACCAAGTTCTTCTCTGTTTATAATATTATTATAAGCTGGTTTTGTTTGCTTTACAAGACCCGAATACCATCATTTTTATTTTCTTTAATAATACATAATATCATCGGCATTGGCGTCGCTACCAATGAAGAAAGAAAGATGATAGGTTGCTACGGATTTTCTCCAGAAGGGCAAGACGGGAGCTAACACAAAAAAATCTTGCCGAATTCTACGACAGGCCTACGCGAGGCTTCTGTAGGCGCAGAGTTTTTCTAGGGTGGGTAAAGATGGTGGTCTCGGTAGTGTAGTTGTATTACGGTATGACTGCAGTGCTCTCAGCACTTCGCCTGGCCTCGGGATCTTACCCGAAACCTCATCTCGGGTAAGATACCGAGGTCGGGCAAAGTGATATTGGGTTTTTTCTACTCAGTATCAGCCCGGAGTCTGGAACGCCTGATATGGTAATAGGCTCGCGCCCTATCACATCATGGGACGGAATACGCAAGACGAAAAGTGGGTGCACTAGCTGTCCCTCTACCTACTTATTCGGGGATAAAAGGCGTGAGAATGTGTGTGTGTGTGTGTCTGTGCAATAATGTAATAGGAATACCTCACCTTTAGCCACCTATAGAGGTAAAGCTAAACACAAGGCTTTTTCTAGGGTGGACAAAGACGTTTCTTGAGTGGACATTTATCAATCTAGTATAATAAGTACATTCTTATAAGGAACTTCTTAGGTATGCAGGTTTCGTCACGATGCAATGTTTTCCTTCACCCTGAAAGCAAACGATAATTGATAAATAATACACACATAACATCGAAAATTCACAGGTGTGTGCCTTGGGTTTTGAACATCAGGGCATTGTCTCGGCAAACCGTTCCTTTCCCAACTAGGCTATCGTCCACTTAACGTTCTTATTAAATTCAGGTTTAAAAAGCATCCCCTGCAAATGTAAACTCTGAAAACAGAAGAAGAAATAGTTTAATTTTACGAATTTAAATGACTGTTTTACCAATATGAACCAAATGCACGAAAATAATAAAGATTCATAAAGCTCACAACATTACTAATATTTGGTCAGTAATGTAGTACAAAGGAATGTTTCTTATAATCAGCGGTGAAACATATATAGTAGTAGGTACCTACTTGTAAATTATAGTTCCATTTTGATAAGAGTAATTATTATTAAAGTAACAATTTTGACGCCCACTGGGTAATAGAGTTCACCAATATTATCTAGGACTTTGCTAATGACGTCGTCTATGGATAATATCATCCACGATGACGATTCTCCCTATTTTTCCTACTCGCTTACAGTCTAAGTGGGCGACTTTTCGCTAGTAGTTTAAATCTGTAAATATACACTTAATACTTACGAGTGCACATGCATACTACGATGAATAATCAGAGTCATCAAAAATTGATAGCGCGCATCATCGTGGATGAAATTATCTATACACTAGACTTCTGCTTGCAGCTCCGCGCGCGTGAATAAGTTTTTCCGGGAATGAGTTTTTTTAATAAGTGATATTGAATTTTTCTATTCAGTATCAGCCCGGAGTCTGGAATTTGTGCCCGATATGGCGATAGGTTCGCCCCCTATAACATTATGGGTCGGAATAACGGCGAAAAGTGGGTGCACTAGTTGCGCCTCTGCCTACCCCTTCGGGGATAACAGGTGTGTGTGTGTGTGTTTTTTTTTTAATAGTCCCGTTTATATTTTTCCGGGATAAACAGTAGCCCATGTTACTCGCTGATAATGTAATGTGAACGATTTTTTCAAATCGGTCCAGTAGTTTCGGAGCCTATTCAACGCAAACGAACAAATAAACAATGTAATCTTTCCTCTTTGTAATATTATTATAGATTTGTTATAGTGCCTAATTATACTTAATACTACATATTATGTGTTATTCGCTTTCTATAACAATAAACAATTATCGTTTATTATAGTTAGACATATGAAAACACTGCTATGTCTAACTATTACAGACTTATATTAAAATTATAATATTATTATAATACGCTACGATAAGGCGAAAGTCTTACTACTGCTATTAATAAATAAGAAATAGAAACGACTGCAACATCCCTTTTAGATCATTTATCATAATATTATTATTCATATTTAGAGTATGTTTTACGGAGAAACATTCATTAATTTTTATTTACCTCAATAAAAGTGTGTCAGGTGAAAGAAGCATGCGGTTATATAAATATCGTTCATTTTACTCTAATATTACAAATCAAATACGTAGGCCCTAATGATTTCTTACCTATATTTATCTAATCTTTGGTATTAAATAAAACTAATTGAAGATTTTTTTGGGATTAATTTGTGTAATTTTTACTCATATTTTTTTAGGTTATTTCAAAAATCTTACTTAGGGCATTAAATAAGAGTACTTTGAAGTGGACGATAGCCTAGTTGGGAATGGAACGGTCTGTCGAGACAATGTCCCAAGGCACATACCTCTGACTTTTCAAAGTTACGTGTGTATTGTTTATAAATTATCGTTCACTTTAACTGTGAAGAAATCGTTCACTTTAATCCTGAGGAAACCTACATACCTGAGAATTCTCCATAAGAATTTCGAGGGTGTGTGAAGTCTGCCAACCCACACTAGGCCAGCGTGGTGGACTAAGGCCTAACCCCTCTCAGTAGTAGAGGAGGCCCGTGCTCAGCAGTGAGCAGTATATAATACAGGACTGGATTATTATTATTATTTATTATTATGCCTCGGTGGCGTAGTTGTATTATGGTACGACTGCAATGCTGAGGTCTCTGGTTCGATTCCCGGGTCGGGCAAAGTGATATTGAGTTTTTCTATTCAGTATTAGCTCGGAGTCTGGAATTCGTGCCCGATATGGCGATAGGCTCGCCCCCTATCACATCATGGGACGGAATACCGGCGAGAAGTGGGTGCACTAGTTGCGCCTCTGCCTACCCCTTCGGGGATAACAGGCGTGAGTGTATATGTATGTATTACTTTGCATAAGTATTATCTTCAACAATAAAAACATTAGACTTTATATAATAATATTATAAAACATTAAACGTGATGGATAAGTCGTAGACTAAAAATTATAGTCGTGCGCTATAATCATGTATTTTGTGAGTTTAAAAAAAATGCTAGGTAGCACCACTGTTTTGCAGAACTGATGTAATTTGGTCGTTTCGTATGTCGTGTGTATGTTGACATTTCCAGAGGCTCAAACAACTCCCATCGTAAACCATATTTATTCCGTATAGGCCTTCTGCACATTTATCTGTCATCAGAATTGGTATCATGGACAGTGAGATCATTTAGCATTAGTTGACCAACTAGCTCGTTTACGGAGTAATAATAACATTACATGTTCAATTATATTACATAGTGCCCTTAATAAAAATTTTCCTAGTTAAACATGAATAGCTAATCAAACTATATAGCTTAAAATATATATTTTGATTGTTTATACAAGGTGAAATTGAAGTCATGGAGATTAAGTAAGTTTTATATTAACCTACTTAATAGGAATACTTAGAAGTCATCTAAAATGTGAATAGAACCATGTTATTTTTACCGACGGCTTTGTTCCGCGCCGCACGAAACAACGCAAAATGCTTCGAGACTTTGATATTTGAAGATTTATTGGAGCTTATGAAGTGTTTTGATTGTTTTTTTCTGGTTCATTTATTTACAGTAGTAAGCAGTCTATTGCAATAGGCTTCAAGCCACTTCTGGGATTTTTAATACTACACTATTAATTATCTAGATTTGCGTAATTTAAGTCTCATTTAGCTGAGTATCATCAATAATATCTCAGGTTCAAAGGATGCTCATGAATTTTATTTCACCCTATATAACTTTGTGCCTCGGTGGCGTAGTTGTATTACAGTACGACTGCAAAGCTGAGGTCTCGGGTTCGATCCCCAGGTCGGGCAAAGTGATATTGAGTTTTTCTATTCAGTATCAGCTCGGAGTCTGGAATTTGTGCCCGATATGGCGATAGGCTCGCCCCCTATCACATCATGGGACGGAATAATTGCGAAAAGTGGGTGCACTAGTTGCGCCTCTACCTACCCCGTCGGGGATAACATGCGTGAGTGTATATGTATATATATATGTATGTATAACTTTGTGCGTCTGTACCTATTTGGTATGTAATACTTATAAGTATTTATATACAGCCATCGATATATTAAAAACCCTACATCAATGCGTACAGCACATAATAATATAGGCTTATCGATGTCTATACGGGTATATAATGTTATAATATTAAATACAACTAATCCAACAAGGCATAAAGATAACACATTAATTTATTCATGCAAACTAGTTGCTTATTGTGTTTATGTTAAGTGTATATTATGGTAGAGTTCGGAATAATACGCCTCTAAGCATTTTATGTTATAGATATAGACATGAAGGGCAACACAGGCCACCGTAATACAGTGCCTTGTAAAATTCTGTGGAAATATATGAAATACGATATTTAATACAGCAACATGCATGGAGTAGAGTCGAAAATTGTAGGAAAACTTCTCGAAAATCATAAAACATACATAGGTTTTTTTTATACGGGCTCGGAAAAGTGATTCCTTTGCACCTGATGATAAGCGGAGAGAGGTCCAGATAGTGTCATTTTTATTTTATTTCATTTCATTTAAAAAAGTACATCTCAACGGGGGGGGGGGGGCTCAGCGCCGGACAGTTGCCGACTTTAACATTTTTTTAAATGATAGATAGATTAAATGAAAGACTTTTGGTAATAAATTTTTCTAAATTATATTTAAACAGTATACATCAATATTTGGCAACGACTCATTGGACTCATTTCGTTCATCATTAATCTCAACATTACACTTGGCCACGAAATTCACGGATACAATTAATGAATCCATAATATGAACAATATTATATATACATTACTAATATTACCAACCCGCACTAGGACAGCGTGGTGGACTAAGGCCTTAACCCCTCTCAGTAGTAGAGGAGGCCCGTGCTCAGCAGTGGGCAGTATATAATACAGGGCTGATTGCATTGCATTGCACTAATATTATAAGCATACAAGTATTCAACATTTCTTCATATTAATTAGCTGCTTGGATCTTATTATACATGTATTAAAGTTAGAAGCAATGTAAGGGCACCAGTTACTAACCATATGAAATTACATATTTTAAAAGATTTTATAAAACCAGAACTTAAAAAGTACATTGTAAGTTATTTTTAAGCAGTTTTCTACCTCATTTAATAAATATTCACTGAGATTTCACTTATTAATTAATTATATTGATGAAATTACTTTTATTTTTCTCGTATTTAGGAAAATATTTTTCGATGTGTGCTCGGTATAGCACTGGTGCATTTACCGTATCAACATTGGTCAGGGATTAATTGTTACATATGTAAATTACGCGTTAGAAGCAAGTGACTGCGTTGAAATAACAACGCAGTACACGTCCCCTGCTGTTGGTGGTCTGCCCGCGCCGCTCCAAAGAACTCTGCGGATAAATACAATGTTAATCAAACTACTTGTACAGCTGGAGTATTACTTTGTAGGTTATTTCCATATTTTTGTTTGGACATTACTTTATATGTTAGAGAAAATAAGATGAAAAATAGAATATTCCGTGAAATCTGTATAAAATTGGTTGAAAAATAAAGTAGTTATTTATATTTGAAAATTTGTAGTGAACAAAAGTGGGGAATGGTGGGGTTATCGCGCTATTTCTTTCTCACACACGCAATGTTGTAGTTGGTCAGTCAATATTTACTTTTACTTAGTTTCATGACTCAAGATTTAAATACTTAACGCGTTAGTTTTTTCTTAGTGTCTTTACAGTGCAAAATGCCTACTCAGTGTAACTATATCAGAATATAATTACTTGTAGTTAAATTTAAAAATCTTAAACTTCACTATAATGATGTAACAATATAGTAAAATTACTATTGGACAAAGAATCTTTTAATGGTTACAATACAATTCTCGTCTTCCTACACAAATCTTAAACACTAGTTAAGCTGCACCCTTCATCGTATGGCATAACTAAGTATCAGAAATACGTTAATACCCCTAATGTTTACGCCGAGGAACGTAATTCCTAAAATTATTCTGTATACACCATGTAATCCCATTTGTTCTAAATGTTATATTACGGATATTGGGTTTCAAAACAGATCTAATCTTACTAAAGGCCAAACTTCACCCACATGTTATAAGATACCTGGAAAAACATTCCGCGAAAATTGCCTAATTTTATCGAAAATACTGATAGAGGACAAACTATGTGACTTATAACACCTAGTACTATTTATCTCGTGCTGAACTGAACTCAACCTACCGTAGGATAAAGATTTTTTGGACAGAGATTTTTTTCGGTACGGGTTTCCATAATGGTCACTACAACTCCTCATTTTGTTGATTAATAACTCGCTGTTTGGTTTCTAAAAAACAATAGTTATAGATTTTCAACCCAAGATTATTGTTATACCAGAAAAGACAAAAAAATGAAATAGAGCTAGCCATTCTTTCAAATCAAAAACTTAAACGACGATAACATTTTGTGTTTCAAGTGCGGTTATGCGCTCTGAGAACACATAACTTTGAGTTATATAGGCTATAAACCGAAAAGTTCTAGGTTCAACTTCTATTGAAATAAATCTATGTGACGGATCTGTTCGCGGTTTTTTTTTTATTTAATTTTCTCCTGACGCGACGTTTCTAAAGTTTGTAGCATGTCGTGGTCACGGGGCGGACTGATGTGTTGGTGGTCCGAAAAATGTATGTCACAATTTTACCGTTAAAGTAGTTTTATTTCAATGTTTAACATTCGCGTAAACATAATAAATCATTATTCAATTTCTACGTCAGTTGAAGATTGTAGTTTGTATAGATTTTAACGATTCAACTTGTTCAAAAATATCAATCAGTTCGCAATAGACATACATATTATTTTATAGAAATACCAGTTACTCGAGTACTTACCATTATTGCACCCCTACTGACACCAATAGTAACGTCCCATGTACAGTCACCAAAATAAGTAGCTGAACAAATTCAAAATTTCAAATTGCCTACATACTTTTCTGTCCTTACTAATCTTTTTTTTCTCTTCACAAAAATAAAATAAAAGAGGTTTGCTTTTCATACGAAGAAAAAAAAATTCAGTTCAACTTAACGCGTATATAGGCGATTTGAAATTTTGATTGTGTACAGATGTTTATGCTGCTGAGTGTACGTGTTGTCATATCCTCACCATGTCAATATCGTTGTCCGGGATCCTGAGCGGCGACATACGCGGGCCGTCGCGGTCGGGTCGCTCATATCGCTGCCCGCCCTCCTCGTGCAGCGCCTTCTGCAGGGCTACCAGCAGCCGGTCTAGTACCAGAGCTGCTCGCTTCTGTGGCACAACCTCCTGTAGAATGAGTTTTTGTTAGCATATTAACCATAGGCTTCCTCAAAAGATTTCCAGACCGACCTGTTGGAAGAGACTTAGATTCAGCGACATTTTGCGGCCGTATCATGTCTTATGTCTACTTATAATACTTTCTATACCAAAGTTAGTATTATTTATAATATGTAATCGGGTTGCAACCGATTTATTTTGATTGATCACGCTGAAGTAAGAAATGGTGATAATTAATAAATCTTGAGTATTGAAATTGTAAGTTAATGCTCGTAAATACAATTATGAAATACATTTCGCACCTTTACGATGAAAACGACACAATTCAAAAAGATAGAAAATTGGGTTATCGTCATAAAATTACTTAAAACGAAGTACTCAATACAACAATAGTTCAAACATAGACATATTCAAGCAGGAAAAGGACAAAGCTGTTACATCGGTCCCTTTTTTATAATATTTTTGTAAATAAGGGACTAGTTTTTAGTAATTTAAAATGACAACTCAATTTTCTATTTTTTGAATTGTGTCGTTTTCATCCTAAAGGTGCGATTTATATAGTGTAGTAGCATACGCTAGGCATGGGTGCCTCGACGGCTATTAAAAAAGCATTATGTTTTATTTGGGTAAGCTGGAATATATTATATTCTTGCTATATAGTATTGCATTAAAGGAAAATTGTAATGCGAGGGACGAGGGCTTCATTTGACCTTCAATAAAGTGTATTGCCGCTGTTTACGATACATTAAGTACATTAGTAGATATAAACGGGAAAGTTCACTAAGAGTTTTGGGTTCATTAATATATGCATGAGCGTATTGACATACTTTAACAGATATATTACTTGGGATTTCGTATCCTTATTTTGATGATAAACGTAGAATTTTGCTGTGAATTTGTAATTTGCTTAGCATATTACGTCGTTACATTAAAGTTTAGTATATAAAATATGTTTTTGATGTTGAATTGATGGAAAAACCTTAATATGACTTGTAACATTTAATAAAAATAGAAAACACACTTACAACATAATCATCGTACATGGAGGGCGCGGCGAGTGCGGCGCTGAAGGCGAGCAGGAACAGCGGCACTGAACTGTTCAGCATTGTGCATCCAGCATCACACGACTCACAACTGTTCACAAGAGTGTATAAGATGAAAAATTGAATTTTTGATTTCAAAATGTTTATCGAATGCACGAAGGTATTTATTTATTTAGGTACTACATTGGCAGCTTACACAGGTATACACAGCATTGACAATAATATAATGACACTATAAACTACTGCGCTAGTTAACTGCAACAGATTATTAAATTAAAGGGCAAATAATATTAGAAAAGGGAATCAAAACAATGCCTTGCTTTAAAAATTTAAAGCTGAATAATAAGGTATATAAGATAAAGCCGCTTTAGACAGTTTTCTGTGCTGCCTAGTTCTAGTTCGACTCGTTCGTACTATTGTTTTCACAAACAATGGGTTTGCAATGGCAGCTATGCTATTACATTTCTTGCGGTTAGGAAGTTTTCCAATCCCCGTTCCCTCTCTGTAAAGATGGGCAATACACCCACTTACAATCAGGTGACTATCTGCGCGTGTACCTTTGGCTACGAATGAAATGATTTAATTTTTAGGTACTACAGGTCCCGTGGAGCTGTGCAACTCCGCAGCATTGTGCTAATAATTTTTACAAGTTGAATGTTCACACCTAGTTTTCCTTCAAATCCACCAAGTGAGCAAAAGCTCCAATGAAAGAGTTTTTGCGAGGTTCCTTAGACGAAAGTTTATTTTCATTGTCTTTGATAAATCAAAAGCTAAAAATATATGTATCAAAGTTTGTTTTTCTTGTAAGTCCAATTTAAAATAATAACAGAGATTTGCCTTAAACATAGTTTTTCTTTGTTTTTATAAAAAAAAAAAAGTTTTTCTTCTGAAATAAAATCGAACTCACACTCTTTTAAAAACGGATATTATCCTTTACTCATACAGAAAATAAGCTGTCTCGTAGTTATCAATGGAGATCAACATGTGAAACAGACGACGTTTCTTTTCGCCGCTGTCATTTATGGACGTAACCAGATGCGGACTCAGACGTTCAGTAAAGGCCTGGAGGGCCCTTATCTCTTACATATACTTAATATTGGAGCGTAAATATAACTTGTCTTTAAATCTGACTTAAATATGTACCCTTCTTTTTTACCCTATAAAACAAAAGTTTACCGCCCGCCCTATGCGATTTCCTACATTCGTCCCTGTATGGTTTATATAGGCCAGCGGCATGCTTGTTTCGTCATTCAGAAACAATAATAAACAATACAACAATAATAATTCTTGGTTTTCGGTACTGTACTTTGTAGTATTTTACTGATAATATTAGGTCCTTACATATGAAATTGGTATTTTGTCGGACTAGCCACTTAAGAATTCCAAATTTAAATTTATAAATGCATTTAAGTGGTACATTTGAGTTTCAATCAGTCATTTATTTGTTTTCCCTGATTAGTTTTTTTTGGCGTCTTTCATATCGCACAATGGAAAACATGAAATATCGCTACATTCACGAGTATGAGTTCCACCCCGGCACCAGTACTGCAGAAACAGCTCGAAATATTAACGATGTGTATGGCGCTGGTGTCGCAAAAGAAAACACGGTACTTTTTTGGTTCCAACGTTTTCGTTCTGGAAAATTCAACCTTCAGAACAAGCCTCGTGAACGACCAGAGACTAAGGTGGATAATGAGGAATTAAGGGCAATTGTGGAAGCGGATCCATCACAAACCACTTTAGAGTTGGCTGCTGGCTTCGGAGTGAGTAATAAAACTGTTTTAATTAATCCACTTCAATGAAAATAGCTTGAAACAACACACGCACTGCACAACAGAGGGCTGCTAGAGGAGCTGCAATTGGAATGTGCGCGACATCCACCGTGCTCCCCGGACTTCGCTCCAACAAATTACCATTTTTGCCGTAATTTGATTAACTTTTTACAAGTAAAAAAGTTCAACTCCGATGTGGCAGTCCAAACCGCCTTCAGAGAGTCTATTGATTCTCGTCCCATAGTTCGTTTTAGTAAAGGGATTATGAACTCACTATGAGATGGCAAAAGTGCATAGATAACAATGGTGCATAATTTGATTAATTAATTTTATTTTTAACCGACTTCAAAAAAGGAGGAGGTTATCCATTCGGCGGTATGTTTTTTTTTGTGTGTATGTTACGCGATTACTCCAATTGTGGACCGATTTTCAAAATTCTTTTTTTATTCGAAAAGAGATACTTCTAAAATGGTCCCATAGTCACCAAGTCAAGCTCTGATCATTGGATCCTGGAAAAACCGAGGGCATCCCGCAAATTTTATAGGCCCACACATCGTTTTTTTCGCAAATCTTATGAAGTAATTTATTGTTTAGTGTTTTCACGTAAATAACATCACGTTTTCAGGGGTATGCAGAGGCGTAATACGCGCGATAGTCGTACCTCGTGCGCAATACAACTACGCCATCGAGGCGGTATATTTCTTACTAACACTAAAAAGCAACAAATAAAAACTTTTTAACAAAAAATGAAACAACCTTCAAAAACGACTGACTCCAAAATTGGTTACCAGTATACAAGTAATGCTATCGTATATTTATTCACTATTAAATTATTTTTTGGTTTTTAGTTTTTTAGTCATTTTTGAAAGCGGTTTAATTAAAAAAAAAATCGACTCTGTATTCCTCCCATACAAAACGCCAATTTCATACGTAGGACCTATATTGTGCTCATTTATCTTGGGAACCCTCATTAGATCATCGGAGTAATCGCTATTAGAAAGAGTTAATCACTGGTAGTTACAGCAACGTAGACCCCTCCGTTAATAACTAACTTTAACTTTTTAACCTACATACCCGAGAATTCCCTATGAGAATTTCGAGGGTATGTGAAGTCTGCCAACGCGCACTAGACCAGCGTGGTGGACTAAGGCCTTAACCTCTCAGTTGTAGAGGAGGCCTTTGCTAAGCAGTGGACAGTATAATATAATACAGGGCTGGTATGGTATGGTCGATGGTAAGTTGAAGAAGGTATATGTTCATGAGCCCTTTGTGATTAATATTTCCAAAGTTTTTCGTCGAATGGGGAGAAATGTTGTCTGTATTTGTGGTCCCCCTCGGCGATGTCTAATGCTTTATTATAGGTATTTTAGAGGGCATATTTGTATGCAAAGTAATATATTCCATAACGGACAAACTGTTTTAGTAGTCGTCATATTATTTATTATACACACAACTAGTTCAAACAAATGTCAAGCTAGACTAGATACGTGAAGGTTAGTTGAAATACAAACTTTGTGTTGTGGCATGCGATTCTCAAAGAAGGTCCTATAGAATCGAAGGGGTTTCGTGCTAAAATTGACTATTTTGCATCGGAGATATTTTATTAGCAGACGCGAATATGCTCCCCTAGTATTGATTGTATTGGTGTAAGGTTTTATAGAAGAATAAGAATTGCTGGGTTTTTAACGGCGTCGAAAGTTTAGGAACCGCTGGTTTGTAGTTTCTAATATCGCTTTCAGTTATACTCATCGCTAATATAGGATAGTAATTATGTGAAATTTGTATTTGATAGTGTTTCCATATTACTGTATTGACTACAGGTAATATTTTTGTTATTGCAAGTAACATAAATAAATCACGTCTTATTTTGTTAATATTTGGGCATGTTTTTATTCAAAAGTTTTAATGGCGACATTATTAAGTAATATTAATGTGACAAATTATTATGGAAACAAAATTATTTATTCAATTGAACAATCCAAAATTATATTATCAGTTTATATTCGTCCTTATTAATTATTTATTTTAATATTTGCCCCATTGTTGTTTTTAAAACGAACACTTTTTCTGCTTAATTTCATTTTAAACAGCCTAACGACATTATATGTCTGTACACAGTTTTTTAATGAAATTGGACAATACTACCTACTTTATTACACAATATAGAGTACTTCATTAGGTATTAATATAAAATGCTAAAGATACTCAATATCACAAAATATGTCACTCTACAAAATAACTAAAACACAACGTCTACGAAAAAAAATACTCCGGTCGTTATTTTTCTCATCAGATATTAAATATCCGATTTAACCTTTTACTAAAAGCACTATAAATTCATACTTACAAAAATATTCAAAATTCACTGTGTTAATAAATAGTTTGCGTATAGTCAATCACTTCCTAAAAGGAGATCGCTTGAAAAGCGCAACTTTCAAAAACTCAAGTGAGACTTGTTGCGCGCGTAAGCTCACCAGATTATGTAGCGATAACCGGCCTTCGCAAGCCTTTATAAACCCGCCCGATATCGATATGTGCGTAGATGGTGTATTATGGCAAAAAAAATGATTGCCTTGCAGTTTCACAGTAGGTTAAGTTTTATAGTAAGTTCTCTCTAAGTGAACTAAAATGTTAGTAATATGAGTGTGAATATTACTATCTTTTTTTTTCATTGAATGACGAGACGAGCATGCCGTTCGCCTGATGGTAAGGGATACAACCACCCATAAACAATAGAAACACCATCCAGCATCTTGAGTTACAAAGTACTGTGTGGCATTCCACTGCGCTCGTCGTCCTGAGACATAAGATGTTAAGTCTCATTATGTCCTGTAGTTACACTGGCTACAATGCCCTTCAAACCGAAACACAACAGTGCATGCACACTGTTGCTTGGCGGTAGAAATAGACATTGCGGTGGTACCCACACAGACGGACTCTTACATATGAGAGTCCTACCACCAGTATCTCGTATATAATCCTAAATCCTTTGCAATCGACCCCTCTCGATGGGGTAAGTAATGTTTTCCCATTCTGCTTTTTACATAAGGGAGCTAACATTTACTGTAAAATGTTAATACTTATTTGTATGTCCATAGGAATACTATATAGTCAACTAATTCCCGATAAGGAGTTAAATTACTATAGCAAATGGGCAGACAGACAAGCGCTATTTTCTTGTACTTAGGTACCAATTCTTTTTTTTAATTAAATAATAACTCTTTTAACGGTAACTACGTCTATTATTCTGCTAAGTAAAATGCGACGACTATTATTTGTTAGTTTACACACACACTGATGCCCTTTATCCCCGAAGGGGTAGGTAGAGGTGCAACTAGTGCATCCACTTTACGCCGTGCATACTCCGTCCCATGATGTGACAGAGGGTGGGTCTATCGCCATACCGAGCACAAATTTCAGACTCCAGGCTGGTACTGAGTAGAAAACCCAATATCACTTTGTTCGACCGGGGGATCGAACCCGAGACCTCAGCATTGCAATCGTACCGTAATACAACCACGCCACCGAGGCAGTAGTAATTTATATGGAAATTATTATAAAGCTCTTAACAGCTTTATAATAATTTGCATTGTACGTTGAGAGACATGACTTTCGTAACTATTTTCATAGATAACATATTGTGACAGATTTGCGTTGGCAATAACACATTCCCACTACAAATGCCGCCATTATAAATTCATCTTTTATCCGCACAATGAACACGTCGGGGAAACGTGTTGGCGGAGCGCAAATAAATCGCTTGATGCAGCCTATTTTCAGGGGTCAATGACTGAAATTATTTTTAGTGATGTCACTTCTGTGAATCTTAATGTTCTGTTTAGCTTAATATGCAAATTGGTAGAAATGTGCACAAAATAAAACGGAGGTAAACATTTGCAATATTCGGATGAAATAAATCAATGTTACCATAGCTGAGAATCGACAGAAACGGGTACACTGGTAAGTTACTTATACAAATCGTAGATTTTACGTATTTGTACATAAATTAAAAAAAAAAAGGTAAAAGAACGTTCAAAAATCCGTTTTTGATTTTTTTCTGTTTGCTCAAGTGTTCGTTGGCCTTTTTAACGCGGAGGCGGACTATGGAAACGACTACGGCCGGCAGCGAGAGATTTTCCCCGACGACTGCTCTGAGACGCTCCAACGTATGTTGGGCCGTATCCAGCGGGCAGTTGTAGCATTGGTGACACACGGCCGACACCTCCTGTAGGTACTCCTCCGTACCACCTGAATCAGGAACGCACCGAATCAGCCGTGCCCGGTGAGCACCTGCGTCAGGCGGAACGTTGCCGCTCCGTGGCGCCTGTCCAGCCATACTCCTCCACGGCGGCTCGGCGTAGAGAGGCCCTCTTGGCCTCCACCTCCTTTAGGGCCGGGCGCTGCCCGCGACTGAACGCCTCCTCCCGCCAATGAAAGACATTGGCAAGGGATTTGGCGTCCAGGTCCCAGGGCAGAAATCCGGCCAATAAACAAGCCGCCTCGAAAGAGACCGTGCGGTACGCCCTGATCGCACGCTGCGCCAAAGCTCTCTGCGGGTTGCGCAGGAGAGTGACGCAGCGGTTGCTCAGGGAGTCAGCCGAAACGGGGATGCCATAAAGGGCCATGGACCGCACGACTCCGTGATACAGCCTCCGGCAAAGGATGCCAGGACCTTCCAGGTTGGGCAGCAGGCCCGAAAGAGCGCCCGCTCCCCGGAACAATTTTAAATGTTCGTTGGCCTATCACGCCAAAACGAATCATTGTACCTATTCAAAAACTATTAAGTGAATATAATAAGCTTTATTTTATATAACATATAGAGTAAGTTGGGGGCAGATAGACGCGGGATAGACGAACCACACGCGTCGCGCTTGTTATGTGGGGGCGTTGTATCGGTAATAAAAGACTGAGGACGGTATTAATAATCAAATCTCAATTTATAACTAACTTTTTTAAAAACGTTCATATTAAGTGTAGTTTTTAAGTAAAATAAATTTACGTTATTAATCTCAAAATCGGAGGTCGTTAAAATTAAAAAATATATTTTAATAGGCTAGTGTTTAGGAGTTCTATCCAAATATATATAAACTGTTTTGGTTAGAATATTTAGCCTGTTTTTGGACATGTCCTTTAACCAAACGATATTTTATGAATGTACAAAATTACGGCATAGTGCGTATAATATGATCGGCATCATATTTTTACTTTATTGCTGAAGGGATAACCTTTGTAATTAAACAGTCAACGATAATTTATGATTCGACCAAAATAAATAGTTTTTCTTGGACGAGGTTATGGGCAAATAATGGGTGCGTTTATAATTTGGTAAGTGTGCCTACAGTTTGCATCAAATATATCTTGAATTTACAGCATTAAAGTATTTTGTATGGCAAGACAAGCAACCATAAGTTTTTGTCAAAAAATTAAACCGCCTTCGAAAACCACTAAAAACCAAAATATAATTTAGCATCACCATCATAAATTAGTAATCAGTATATACTATATAGATACTGATTACTAATTTTGGAGTCGATGCCTCATAAAAATTAAACATTGTTTCCGTATATTTATTCATGTAATCTGGTTTAGCTACCATTTATTTTGTGCTGTAATGTGAATATCCTACTAATTTTAGAATCCTACTAATATTATAAACACGAAAGTTTGTAAGTATGTATGGATGTCTGGATGTATGGATGTTTGTTACCCTTTCAGAACTTCTCAACGGATTTCAATGAAATTTGGCACCCGGGGAGATCATATCCTGGATTAATACATAGGCTACATTTTATGGCGGGAAAATAAAAAGCGCGACTTTTATACCCGAAAAACTTTTGACGCGGGCGGAGCCGCGGGCAAAATCTATTGATTAATAAATTAACAAAAATACGATTTATTAGAACTCTCTATCTCTGTTCTGTGATTAGAACCTAGAGATTTATCCTCCTTAGACATCAATGTGTGATTAATTATATAAAATTTATAAACTGGCTTGACTCGTCAAGCCCCGCTACGGACGCCGGCGTCCGAGTATATAGGGTTTATTTATATATAAGTGGAGTTTGACGGGTTAAGTGTGCTTGCATTATTATATTGAATACCTCAGTAATAGTAATAAATGGAATAATTTGCTACGATAATAATACAGCATGGTAAATGGATGTTGACGCCGCGCTGTCTATTTACTTACATAAAAGGAACGGATTCAGTCACTGTTCAACAATGTAATTTTTCACGTAATGCTAATATTGTCTTTGCCTTACCTGTTTATATCGATAGCTGTACTAATATTATAAAGAGAAAAAACTTGTTTTTTTGTATGTTTAAAAAGAACAAACTTGTTTTTTTGTCTGGAAGAGATCGCTTTTTAGCGATAAGACCGCCTATTGTCACGCGATTCATAGTTACAAGCCTATTTGTTAATTATTTATTTTCCTTTTGTAAACGTGGTGTACAATAAAGTGTTCATTCATTCAAACTTAAGAACTACTGGAACGATTTCAAAAATTTTTCAACCATTAGAGTATTCTAATGGTAGAAAAATTTTACATCATTCATGAGTAACATCTAATAGGTTACTTTACGTCCCGGGACAGTTCAAACCGGCCACTTGTAAATTTTTTATTGTTAAGGATATTTCCTTACATCGCTGCATATTACAAAACAAAGTCCCCCATCTGTTTGTCTAAACGCGATAAAGTCAGAAAGTACTGAACGGAGTTTCGGGTTATTTCAGCAATGGATGGAGTGATTCAAGAAGGTTTATGTGTACATAGGGCTGCCATCCGTCCGGATTTCCCCAGATTTGTCCTAGTTTGAAGGGCGTCCGGGGGCCGTCCGGCCGGGGTTTTAAAAATTGTCCGGGCAAAACCAGGACACTTTTGTTGTCAGGGGAAATCCATTTTTTATAGATGAGCGACAAATTGAAATAAATCTCAGTCAAAACTTCATGCATTTCCCCGCATTCAAGAAAGAACGGCAAAATATTTTTTCAGAAGTGTCCGGGGAAATACTCATATTTCGCCCAAATGTCCGGGATTTTTGCCGTGTTTATCCGGCGTCGGCAATTTAGATGATGGCAGCCCTATGTGTACATAGTTCATGTAAACATTTTGTACGACAGAAAAATAAATGTAAGCATAAAACAATATACTTTGCTACCTGTGCGAAACCAGGGCGGGCCGCTAATTACATAATATTATAAGGACAAAACATTTTCTGAGGGTAGATGTAACGTACTGACCAGTTATGAAAACCAGTCGAGAATTAAAAAAGCTAGTAGTGGAAGTAAGAGTTGGGTAGAGAGATAAAAAAGGTGTCGTATTCAGAGGTGTTGAAGATACGTCATAAAAGTATCTGAAATACAAGTAAAAAGAAACTTGTAAATAAAGAATTTCAGACTACATAGAAGATTCTCCCTCTCTCTCCCTCTCTAAAACTACACTTCATATGTATGGTTTCAAAAACAAAACAAAATATCGGGTCTAACAACACTTTTTTTTACGGATACAAGTTCCATATTTTGCCCCTTTACCTAATACCCATAAAGTTTGAGCCTGGTTATATTTTGAGGCCCAGCACCCATACAATTCCTGCTACATAATCGCTGGTTCCTGCATTTGATGGTGAAACTTTCATGGAGTAAATACATAAATAAAACATTAGTTATATAGATAACATTTACTGAATAGAAAGCAGAACTTTGCTCCAAGGGAGTGTAGAACATATTTCGCTCACCGAGTTTAATGGAATTAGGAAATGAAAATCATAATAGATAATTTTCGATATGGTCAGCATAAAATAATAGTTTTATTGTAGGCACGTATTTCCATGAAATACACGGATTAAGGTAACTATTATTATGTTCAAAATATGGGAAAATTGATGAGGCACACAGCCGGCAACCCGTAAACAAAAAGGACCGCTATCAGATTTCGATAGATAACAGCCCACGTAATTACAACCGTGTGAAAAACATATGTTCGCTCGTACGACTTTTCAGTTTTAACTTTTTGTTACAACTATGCTTTGTTTAGTCGTCCTATTTGAACATTGCGTTGCTATGTTAATTAGTAACGGCTTTTGATAATTGTGTCCAATATTTTTGTAAAATTGTACATATTAAATAATTGTTAATTTTAGTATTCAAAATTGACATGCATTTCACAAATCTCCCAGAAGTTATTCGATTAAGATGTGAGGTCAGCGCAACATCCTTATTCAAGAATATCAAGCTGTAAACATTTTCCTTAGTTTTACGAACAGTCCTTGCCTAATATCAATTCCCATCCAGAGCCAATTCCATGTAGATCGTGTTACAAAAACCCTCTCGAAAGTATTTTCCAACCTTGGACACGAGCCCAAAACCTGCCGGTTATAATGTACGTGGTCTCTAGTCTACAATTACGACAGACACGATTTTTCAAACCTTTATATATTCTAAATCTTAATATAACTAGTAAAGGCAATAATAATATAAAGGTACCTCGTACCAAGGAATCAAAGCAAGAGTGGGCGAAGCCTCGTAAATGCGACAAGGGCACCCTATCGCGCTAATGTGCCGGTCATGTCACGCAGCATGAGCTCTATAGCTAATCATTTGGGCCACTTAACTGCTCGCAGTGAAAAGTGATTATTTGTGAATACAAACGCAATGCAATGTATTCGTACATTAAAAATAACATTAATGTATGTTACGCTTATTGTAGCTACCTACTTGAATTGGTAGAATATATATTATTATTGCTTTATGTTGGACTCGTTTGTGATTAATATATTATGTGTTATAATAGGTATTATACATGATTAGTTACGCAACTTTAATATACTAATTCAAATCCAAATTGTACTTATCTACATTATATCTATAGGATAACTTACTTGCATCTATATCAATTATGTTATAGGAAAATCTCTACAAACTTGAGCCCATTCCTACGTTATTTCGACAAGGCCAAGAGTTGAGCACCCAACTAATGTGTATTTTTTACCCCCGAGAGAAAAAGAGGGGTGTTATAAATTTAGGGTGGTTTGTAGGGTCCTCGCGTCGGGGCACCGAACTCCGAACCAGGGCGATGAAAATACCTCTTTCGCAGTCCCCCGAAGCGATTACGCTTTGGTCAAAATATTACTAGGTACGACAAAGACACTTTTATTGTTTTCTTTTTAGAGGTTTTTTGTGTCGGGAGTTATTTAAATTTTATAAGGAAGAACCTTGGCTGCAGTGGGAGCTTAGGTAAGGAGTTGTGAATAAGGCAAACATAGATGGTATTTTTTCCGGAAATTCGAATAGATGTACCGTAATCGTTTGTAGTGAATTTAGATGAGTATTTGTATTTATTTATTACAATTTACAGTTAACTTTAAAAATCCCAAATTAGATTTACGGGTCGTTGGGTCCAAACAATAATATATTTTTAAGCTATATATTTTTTATGAAATCAAACTACTCCATCCTGGCCTCATTCCTCAGGATCTGCAGTCCCACTAGTCACTAATATAGCTTAAACACGAACTAATATTTTCTTTCATAAAACGTAGGAATGCAATGCACCTTTTGTAGTACTTAGGTATGACCTAGGTATTACTAAATATTTTAATCAGGTCTATTGGTCTGAGTCGACGATAGCCTCGTTGGGAATGGAACGGTATGCCGAGACAATGTCCGGAGGTTCAAAACCCAAGGCACACACCTCTGACTATCGTTCGTTTTAACGATAAAGGGAAACGTTGTAAGGAAACTTGCGTAGCTAAGAAGTTCTTTGTAAGAATTTCGTAGGTATGTGAAGTCTCTTCGTGGTACCAACTTCCCGGATGTCGGCGTGACATGCTACGCCGACGATACGCTGGTAACTGCGACTTCTAGGACTTTCCAGGACGCCGCAGTCTTAGCGGCGGCGGGCATCGGCCAAGTAGTGAGTCGGATCCGCCAGCTAGGTTTAAAGGTGGCGCTTGAGAAAACCGAGGCCATATGCTTTCATGGGCCTCGGAAAGGGCCACCGGCCGGTGCCCACATCATCGTGGACGGGGTGCGGATTCCCATTGGCAAAAACATGAAATATCTGGGTTTAGTTTTAGACAGCCGGTGGAAATTTCGCACCCACTTCGAGAAGTTGAGAACAAAATTGTCCCGGGCAGCGGGCGCTCTATCTAGCCTGCTGCCCAACCTGGAAGGTCCTGGCATCCCTTGCCGAAGATTGTACCACGGAGTCGTGCGGTCTATAGCCTTGTACGGCAGTCCTGTTTGGGCTGTCTCCCTGGGCGACCGCTGCATCGCTCTCCTGCGTAACCCACAGAGAGTTGTGGCGCAGCGGGCGATCAGGGCGTACCGCACGGTCTCTTTCGAGGCGGCTTGTTTATTGGCCGGATTTTTGCCCTGGGACCTGGACGCCAAATCCCTTGCCGATGCCTTTCATTGGCGGGAGGAGGCGTCCAGTCGCGGGCAACGTCCGGCCCTGAAGGAGGTAGAGGCCAAGAGGGCCTCCCTACGGCGAGCCGCCGTGGAGGAGTGGCGTCTCAGGCTGGAGGCCCCGTCGTCGGGGCTCAGGGTCGTAGAGGCAGTGCGTCCTGTCTTTGCTGATTGGCTGGACAGGCGCCACGGAGCGGCAACGTTCCGCCTGACGCAGGTGCTCACCGGGCATGGCTGTTTCGGTGAGTTCCTGTTTCGGGTGGTACGGAAGGAGGTGTCGGCCGTGTGTCACCATTGTGACAACTGCCTGCTGGACACGGCCCAACATACTTTGGAGTTTTGCCCAGCCTGGGATGAGGAACGCAGCGCTCTCAGAGCAGTCGTCGGAGGAGACCTCTCGCTGTCGGCCGTGGTCGCTTCCATGGCCGGCAGTCGGGAGGCCTGGCGTGCGGTGGCCCACTTCTGTGAAGTGGTCCTCTCGCAGAAGGAGAGTGCCGAGAGGGATCGGGAGCGAGGAGATCCCTCCCGCCGCCAGAGGAGACGAAGGAGGCGCCGGGTGGACGACTGACCGGCGTCTCCCGCCCTGTGGTTTGGGGGCGTTTGAAGAATTCCACCACGGTATCCCCTGCCTGTCGTAGGAGGCGACTAATAGGGACTAGGGGGGTCGGGTTGGTCGGCACGGGTAATGTCCGCCGCGAGATAGTTTGTGTGCCCCCCCCCCCCCCCGCTCCATAAAGTTGTCGGGGTGCATTAAGCGGCACCGCGCAGGGGCGGTTGCGGACGACAACTTAGACACTTCAGTCAGAGGAAGCCCGCAGCTGTCCCTAATGCGCCGAAGAGGAAAAAAAAAAAAAAAGGTATGTGAAGTCTACCAACCCGCACTAGGCCAGCGTGGTGGACAAATCCCTAAACCCTCTCAATAGTAGAGGAGGCCCGTATATAATAGGGGGCTGGTATTACTATTCATCATCATCATCAGCCACATGACGTTCGCTGCTGAACATAGTCCTTAGCCAAAGATTTCCAGTCGGACCTGTCAAAAGCGGCCTGCATCCAGCGTGTTCCTGGGACCTTTATCAAGTCGTCTGTCCACATTGCAGGTAGACGGCCGACGCTGCGCTTGCTAGTACGTGGTCTCCACTCGAGAATTTTTTTCCCCATCTGCCGTCAGTTCTTCCAACTATGTGCCCGGCCCATTGCCACTTCAGCTTGCTAATCCGCTGGGCTATGTCAGTTCCTTTTGTTCTTCTACGGATCTCCTCATTTCTGAATCGATCGCGTAGAGAAAAACCTAGCATAGCCCTCTCCATAGCTCGCTGAGTGGCCGTGAGCCGCCTTAGGCGGCCCATAGTCAGATGCCACGTCACAGTACCGTATGTCATCCTGGTAACACACATTGATTGTCTTAAGAATTTTGTATGATCAAAATGATAATCCTTCTACTCATTTTATCTGTCAATAAAATATTTATAACTATTGACACCACGCACCCCACGCTTTTTATTACAATAAAATACATGTTTTTCTTATTTACTCTATTCTCAATTCAAGTATATTAAAAAATATTAATTATTTCCATTTATTAGTTGGATTTTTTATAAGGCGTGTTTTTTAGTTTTTTATAAACTGTTATTTGTTTTTCATTTTTAGTTCCTTAAATAACAAGTAGGTGGGATTTCTAAAAATGTGAACTTATTTAGTTTCGCTTGCTTTAAACCACAGCGCGATCTAAATCTATGCTGGCGCCATCTATTGACGCACAAGGAAAACTTAAGTATTATTTATTTAGTTGGATTCATAGAATAAAGATGCTTATAGTCCTTATTCTGAGGTGGGATTTCTATAAAAACGTATTTTTTGTTTATAGTATTGTATTGCCATCGGACCTAGATAAGTATGCCAAATTTTGATTTAATCCGACGTTTTGAAATGGGTCAAAATCATGTTCAAAGTGTAAGTTACATACATACAGACATACATACATACATACATAAATACATAGTACATACGGCTGAAGCTAATAACAGCGTGTTAAACTTATTCCGTTCAAAATCAGGGATGCCTGACGTACCAATTTTCTGGTATACGTACCAGTTTTCAGGGTCTTGTACTATGTACCAACTAAAAATTGTGTTGGTACTAACTTTCCACATCAATCACTGAATTGTTTTTTTTTCTTGTATGTAAGAATATATCTCTATAAGTTGCATACAAACTGTAGTATTGGGATCTTAAAAAAAATGGTCGCTGGAATAATTTTGTACAGATTCTTTATGTTACAGTTGCAATTTATATATTATATTATTGTGTACCATTTTTTTGGCCAAATACCAACTTTCAGTGACACAGATAACTATATATTAGTCAGAGATTTCAGTGACATCTGTACTAGTAGGTATTAGTGAGATGCTATCTGGCATCCCTGTTTCTACACAGTGTGACCATTAGTGGCAGATTTCTGCCATTTGGGTAGATTTGGCATCTAAATTTTAATATTGGCTGACTAAGCTGCCGATTTAAAAAAAAGTGGCAGAATTTGGCACATTTCAAGACCATCTTTATTATTTTGAAAATACAAAATCACTACATAGTATAAAACAAAGTCGATTGCCGCTGTCTGTCCTTATGTCCCCATGTCCCTATGTATGCTTAGATCTTTAAAACTACGCAACGAATTTTGATGCGGTTTTTTTTAGTAGATAGAGTGATGCCAGGGCCGCGCCGTCCATATGTGCGAAGTGTGCGGCGCACACAGGCGCCAAGGCAATAGGGGCGCCGGAATCAGGATGACATTTTATATTTGTTATACTACCACTATATTCTTTATAGGTGAGTAGGTAAGACAGTAGTTACATGTACAAGTCTTACATATATTATTACAAACGTCTTACAAAAGCTCATTTTCTAAATTAAAACTTATGAAACAGGTTACGGGACGACAAAAATCATAGGCGCTCCATAGATTTCGCACACAGGCGCTGTCTTGGGTCGGCGCGGCCCTGAGTGATTCAAGGGGAAGGTTTATATGTATAGTACATGCATAATATAGTAGATGAACATAACTAATTTTAGAGGTTTCTACTGTGATGTAATTACACATTTTTTTGCGCTTTCATTGCAAACGCTGGTGAAACCCTACGAGATATATCAAAATATTATATACAATATTGTGGGTATTGTACACATTAAAAAGGTCTACAAAAAAGTCCGCGATGGTATATGTCTATCTCTTAGTGATAATTCTCAATAACAATTTTTTATCCTTTACTTTTGACGAGAAATAACGGCTTATTTACGAAGCGATTTTACGCAATACAGCATTAATCCTTATCCAATTAGTACCATAAATACATTGTGCATTTAATATAGTAGTAGAGGAGACCAAGAGGGGATTTTTGGATTTACTCGAGCGCGGCAGATTAACATAAGGGGGATACCTTAGACCCCCTTGAGTACCTCCACCAAGTATAGGAGTTCTATATATGATCGCGTGTCTAGGGCAGCCGATCAGAATAGTAAAAAAAAAACGATCACCAGAAATACTCGAGCGCGTCAGATTAAGGTAAGGCATGATAATTACATGCTAAAAAGTGTCCATTTCACTAATCTGATGATTTGAGCTTGGCGTAAGGGAGTGGGGAGTGGCGTAAGGGAATTTAAAATGCAGGGACATAACGGTTGCGGTGGTAGCGGCCGGGGGGCCGGCGGCGCGTGCCTATAAATAGCGCGTCGAAGGTCGCACTTCATCCTAGAGCACTTTATCTTTTTGTGTGTATTCAGGTGGATTCGAAAATGGTTCAGATTTACACTTCAATTCGGGAAAATGTATAGTCTATAAGTACTAATATAAAGAGGAAAGATTTGATTGTTTGTAATGGATAAACTAAAAAACTATTGGACCGACTTTGAAAATTCTTTCACTAATAGGAAGGTACAGTTCCTCTTTCACGCAAAAACTACTGAACGGATTTCGATGAAATTTGGCACACGGGTAGATCATGTCCTGGAATAACACATAGGCTACTTTTTATCCCGAGGAAATATAAACCGGGACTTTTATCCCGGAAAAACTTTGTGACGCAGGTGGAGCCGCGGGCAAAAGCTAGTTGCAAATAAATTTCCCAATAATAGTAGATGAAAATATATTCTTTAAAAAGTTGACAACGAATTTCGCCAAATTAAATTCAACAATAGTGTAAGCACCTTTTTGGCATCTGGTGAAAGTAGTACCAGTACAATTTTAAGTGTGGACAAATTCTGGGGAGCGGTTGCGTAAATACGTGTCGCAAATGCAACTCCAAAATATCCTAATATTGCAAACTTTGGAAAAGCTGTCTTATGTTTGCCGATGGATATTCTCCCAAGTAAACTTGATTTAAAAAAATAAGGAACACACTGTATCTCATAAGGATTTTATTAAAATCAATGTACAATGAAAAATACCAAAATCGACTTTGATGCAAATGTTGACACACATTAAAAACTTCAACAAAAAACCACTATAAACCAAATTATAATTTACTATATATAAGTATATTTGGAGTCGGTGCCTAATTTAAATTAAACATTGTTTTCGTATATTGTTAGTATATTTGCTTAGCTTAGCTGGCAATTTAATAATATAAAAAATTAAGTAATTTTTTGGTCTGTAGTGGTTTTGAAGTCGGTTTTATTTTTTGTTCAAAAGTTTTCATTTATTGATTTTTTGTTATGGAACGGTGTAAACAATACATCATAGACATACGATTGCAGCATTTGCGGGTTATCTGTTGTTATTTATTGAAGAGATTAATTGTCTATCTCCGAAGATCTTCATCAGATATTAATAAATTACATACTAAAACCTTCCTTGAAAAATATCCAATATTTGAATAACGAAAACCTCATTCAAATCGGGTCAGTAATTTTTGAGAAAATAGCGGACATACAAACTTACATATAACGTTACACGTAACTCGAACGTATATACGTTCGGGTTGAATACAGAACCTCCTTTTTTGAGGTCGGTTAAAAATAGCGTAGAAAATGAAAAAAATGGTTAAATATTTAAGTGCAATAAAGGAATTCTTTTGAATATGTAGTATTTTGTTTATTCATACCTATCTCCGTGGATGTTATATATAGAATGATGGCATATTTCACACATACTCCGGAGTAAGGTTTGGCAGATTTTTTGCCAGTGTCGGGCAGATTCGCCATTTTTAAGATGGTCACCCTGTGTCTATGGTGGTCTCATAGTAGGCATGGGTCGTACTTGCAAAATCGTAAACCAGGGTTTACAAGTAAGTCCGCCTAACCCCCCCCCCCCCCCCCTCCAAACCAGGGTTCGAAATACTTTCAAGTATTTTATTTCTGCATAGGAAATTAATCCGTGCTTCGATACAAATAAGGAACACAATCGCATTTACAAATAAAAACTTCGAACACTTCAATTCTATAAATACTAAGTATTTTATTTCTGTATAGGAAATTTATCCGTGTTTCAATACACATAAAGAGTACAATCGCGTTTGTAAATAAAGTACTTATAGCACTTGGTTAGTCTTAAATCGAAATACTTTCAAGTATTTTTTTACTGCATAGGATATTGACCCATGTTTCGGCGTGAATAAGGAGCACAATCGCGTTAACAAATATAACACTTTTATCACTTCAATACTTGCATAGGAAAAATAAAATATTGAAAAAAAAAATAATGTGACTGGGTTTTTCCATCTTAAAAATTACTCAGTCGCAGCTCGGAGTCAGGAAGTTGGCGGTGTGATACCCCCGTGCCTCGGAAAGCACGTAAAGCCGTTGGTCCTGCGCCTGATCTCTCTCCGGTCATGTCGGATTGCCGTCTCACCGGACTATGAGAGTGAAGGAATAGCGAGTGCACATGTGTATTGCGCACACACTTGTGCACTATAATATCTCCTGCGTACCTGGCTGATCTCCGTTGAGAGTGGCCGCCGTGGCCGAAACTGGCTAGGAGGATTTCATTCATTCACTTGCATAGGAAATTGTTCACTAGCTTGTTGAAATAAGAAGCATAATTGTATTTGCGGACGATGACGCCTGAGCGCGGCCGTAGCGTGGCGTAAAATACTTTCAAGTCTTGCAAGTGTTTCGGGTCGGCACCTGGTCGGCGTACTTGCAAGTAAATACCTGTGCCCTATTCATCAAACATTACAAGTCTACAAGCTCACAAGTTACATGTTAAAGATTTTTTTACAAGTTCTTGTAAATTATGTTCATGAAATACTTTTACTAGACTTGTAGATTGTATCAACTTGTGGTGGTGGCAATGGCACTGCAATGGTGACGTCTCGGGTTCGATCCCCGGGTCGGACAAAGTGATAGTGTGTTTTTCTATTCATTATTAGCTCGAAGTCTGGAATTTGTGCCCGATATGGCGATAGACTCGCCCCCTATCATACCATGGGATGCAGTATGCATAGCCTGCACCTACTTCGTGCGTCTGCCTACCCCTTCGAGGATAAAAGGCGTGAGTGTGTATGTCTGTATCATCTTGCATTTTAAATTTACAAGACTTCTTTTGATGCATTACCAAATAATGTTTCTATCATTTTTATATGTCGGTAATATAGAAATTACGGTAAAATAACTAGTCAAGTTAATGTTAAAAATAAAACCAATTTGCAATAATTTGATTTTTGTGCGTAAATAACCAAAATAATAAAACAAAAAACAATAAATAAATAAACCATAATAATAAAACCTATTTTATTAGTTTCATGAATTATGATTTATGGTTAAAACTTTAATGTTCGTTTATAAGCGACTTAAAATTTGAAAAAAACAGGATGGTCTATTGCAGACCCATGTAGGTACTTTAAAAGCTTTCTTGGAGATAAATAACATGGTAGCAAATCATTCCCGCCAGGCATTAATTTTGTTACTCTTCGAATTACACTTCTTCAAATAATTCGTGATAAAACGATTTATTTACTTATTTATTTTATTACGGTGCACCAACAGCATATTATATATTAACAAATTGGTAAAATATATTATTGGCTTCTATATAAGTGCCCAGTTTATTAAACGTTATGAGGCTTGTATTACAATAATGCGTTCATCAAAACTAAATGAATATACTACAAGCTACAAGTGATATCACTTGTATTATAAGTACTTTTTACACTTGTATTTGTTATTTCTGTTTATCAAAAATGCCTTATTCTGTTTATAAAAGTTATTGTGGATTCGTAATATGTGTTACAAGCCAATAGTATCTCTTTCTACTCTGTTATAATTAAGTTTTTAGATAGTTTATAGGTAAATTCAATACAAGTTTCTGATTTCCGAATCGGATTTCGACAGTTTTGAGGTATAAGTCGGTAATTCAAGAAGTAGCAAATCAATTAATGGCGGGAATGATTTGCCCCCATGTTATTATTCTCAAAGTTTTTTTTAAGTACTTTGTATAGTTCGTCAATAGACCACTAGTTTTTCCAAACTTTAAGTCGTGCATAAAAGATGGTTAAATTTGTAATCATAATTCAAATAACTAATATAATGAGTTATAAAATAGGTTTTTACATACAAAATCAGACTACGTACATGTAAGAAAAAAAAACATTGCCTTGGCTAGTTATTGTCAATAGTTATTATACCATAATTTCTACCTTACCAACCTAAGATCGCATCTTTGCTTCAATAACCTCATACATCTAGAAGATTCCATACATAAATAACACTTTACTGAAGCAAAGAGGCGATATAACACTATATATTTTTTATAAACATATCAAAAATAAAAAAAATGACTTGTAAACTAAAAATACAAGTATGTACCATCTACAAGTCTTGTGAAATTATTTGATGAACGTAATTTACACAGTCTTGTATAAATATTCTTGTATCTTGTAACTTGTGGGTTAGTAGACAGATGTTTCCATGAACGCATTTTACAAGAATTTGTAAAAATGTTTTTGTACCACTTAACTTATGAGCTCCTAGACTTCTATCTTTTGATAAAAGGGCATTTTGTCTTGTTTATAAAACTTTATAACTTTTTTGAAACAAGTTACAAGCTAGAAAGGCATTTATGATAAACAAAACCACAAATACAACTGTGAGAAAGAACTTGTTATGCAAGTGATATTACTTGTAGCTTGTAGTTTACACATATAGTTTTGATGAATGCATTTTTGTAAAATGGGCTAATTTACAAGAGAAAACGCTTGTAATACAAGGCTCTGGTGTAAAAACCTGGTTGCGTAAATACGCACCACCTCTAGTTGTCTCTCTATTCCCAATGTATATAATACTCTTTCACGTTTCACGTTTAAAAAAAAAAGTAAGTGTGTTATTTACCTTAATAAAACAGGGAACTTATTTAAATAACATTAGATATAGGTATATACTACACCATACAAAGTAACATTGACAGTACAGGGCTTTTTTGGGGTTTTTAATTTTGCATTTAGGGCTATTTGGGGCTATTTCTTATTGATCTTAGGGCTATTTTTTTTTTAGGAGTTGGTAACCCTGTCTATGGAGGAAGACGCCGAGACAATTTTTATTTCAAGCTCCCAATAATTCATTAATTAATTTTAAACGTGATTAATTGAAATGTAAGTAATTAGACGCAGACATTTATGTGATCACAGAGTACAGTGTATGCAGTGTCCTTTCTAACAAAACAATGTCCAACAGGGCTCGCAATAAATCACCAACGACGACTTCCGATAAAGACAAAAAGAAACCAAAGGAAAATAAGAAGAAAAAGGGCGATTCTGGATCCAGTAGCAGTGATAGTAGCGGCAGGTAAATATGGTTCCACATATAATTTTGATTAAAGGCATAATATTTTGTTGTAAGAGGTTATGCCTGTGGCGGTAGGTGCGTACTTGCCCAATGCACATTGAAAAAGAATTTTTTAATGTATTTGTAAGTCTATAACAGTATCCAACATTTTAAATTTACACAAACAGTCTATAGGTACATATAATTACCAACGAAACCTTTTCTGCATAACAGTAGACTGTAGAAGTAGTGAGATATTAATCCATGCTGTAATAGTTCTTCGGAGAGCAGCTCGTCGCGGTCGTCATCCCGGTCATCGTCGAGCAGCTCGGGCAGCTCTTCTCGCTCATCCTCGTCGTCCAGCTCGTCTAGCAGCAGCAGCAGTAACAACGACCGTTCCAGACCAAAGAAGAAGTATGTATATTTGTTTGGATTATAGTATATACTTGTGTAATTTTTTGGTGAGAATTGAGAAGTTAATGCAATATATCAAGTGGGTTTATGTACTTACTATGTAAGAAAAATTTAAATGCTTTACACTATTTTCTGGTATATGTATATCTCATTTCACAATACTATAATCTGAATTTTCTTGATACATATTGTAATGTAATGCTTTTTCTTTATTTCAGGTCTTCACCCCACAAGAGCCCCATTAAAGATCGCCGTGAACCAGACAAGGAAAAAGTAAGAGACCGCTCACCAATTGGTGATAAGAAGAAACTTGCATTGCCTGCTTCTAATGATAAGAATAAAGTTAAAGATAAGCATGAAAGGTGAGTCTAATATGAAACACAGTATGTTAAGAAAAGGATTTGCATTACATTCCATCACCATATTATATTGATATTCCTGTTACAACCAAAATATATTGACTTGTCAAGCCCCACAATGGATTCTGCTAAGATTATTCAAAACCAAAATAAAATATTCAATTTAAAATCTTGTTTCTATCTTTTTGGTTCTTCAACAAATTTATACAACTATTTTATAAATTGAACCAAGATGCTTTCATTGTTCGAACCCCTGTAATATTGTTAATGTTGAATACATTCTTGGTTGGACTGTTAATAGGTCTCCAGGTCGTAAGAAACGCGAACGCTCACCACCACCGCGACCAACGCGAATTCACATTGGGCGTCTAACATTGAATGTCAGTAGAGATCACATTCATGAAATATTTTCAACATATGGGAGTGTAAAGGCAGTGGAGTTCCCAATGGACAGATTACATCCTCACAATGGGCGTGGATATGCATATGTGGAATTCAGTAACGCTGATGAAGCAGAAAATGCCATGAAACACATGGATGGAGGTTACAATTTTTTTACAATATTGATAATACAGCATTATACATAGATATAATTTTTACGAGACAGGGTTTGATTGAATAAATATTATAAACAGAGTATTCGGAATTGTATTATAACTTATTATTTGCATCAGGTCAAATCGACGGGCAAGAGATCACCGCGGCGCCTGTATTGATTCCGTCACGTCCACGCCGACCGTCACCGCGTCCGATGCCGCCCAGACACGCCCCACCTCGACGTCACTCGCCACCACGGTATTGGACATAGCTCTGATTATTCGTATGAAATTGTTGTTCAATTCATTTTGTTAATTCGAAGTTGTTAAAAAGGACTTGTCCAAAAATGACAAGACAGTTTATGTATATTTGGATAGAACTCCTGAAAACTAGTCTTTTGCAATAAATCGTTTAATTTTAAAGACCTCCGATTTTGAGACACGTATAATTTTATTTGGCTTGAAAACTGCACTTAATACGAATGTTTTCAAAAAAGTTGGTTACGAATGAAGGGGTTTAAAAATATATTTTTAATGGATCTAAGTTCCATATGTTGCCCCTTTAATATCCCTAAAGTTTGAGCCTGTTTAGATTTTGAGGCCCAGCACCCATACAAAAACGGACATCTCTTTTGCTAGGTTCAGACGCCGCAGCCCCGCGCCGCGGCGTCGGTCGCCGATCCGCCGCCGGCGCACTCGGTCGCGGTCGCCGCGCGCTGCACCTCGCCGCCGCCGCTCCAGGTCCTCCTCATCTTCCTCCCGATAGTGTCCTTTACTCACGATGCACACACATACACACAGACATACAAATATGCCACATAGTACTTGAAGGAATCCAAATACATAAATCTCTGGCTGTGACACATTCCAGAACCTACACAAGGTAAGTATGTCCATTTCCCCTTTTTACCATACAAGTCCAATGTGCAACTTGTGATACTGTGAGCAGGTAAGTATGAGGTGACTTTACTTGATTGTGTATCTTTGAACATATTCTAATTATATATTTCTTGTTTATAAAAGCCTGCAAAATGGGAACTAAGCTGAGTGAGTGATTGGTGGGAAATGAACTGTATCTTTGACTGAATTAGTGGTGTGCTGATGTAATATTTCTGGTATAATGTTTATGTAAAAGGACATTTGATTACTGTTTAATAAATTGTAATATTAATAATTATATAATATATTTTATTTTATTCCCAGATCCAAAGATCCTGTCCCGAATAGCAGCATAATATAATGCTATACTGGTATTCATTTTCCTAAGCAATTTGAGTTATTGCAGAATAAAATAATTTGAGAAATATAAACTTTGTTGGATTATGTATTGGTTCCAATTATTTTACAAAATGTTTTATAATCAGAAACAAGTTCTTTTCCTTTGTACAAAAAATTTTCTTCTAAAAGAGGCAACTCATTAGGCAACCTGAAATAAAATAAGAAAAAAATATATTTAGATATATTTTGACAAGATATCCAAAGCACATAATTAAATACAATACCTATACTTACGGATATTGTATTTTTGAATAAGTTGGCCTCCTCACAGGATTCCATGCAGACACAGGTGATTTGTTAGCCAGCATTAGCCCAGCAACTGCAGTATATAATCCATACTCTAAGCACATTTTTTCCTACAATTTAAAGTCAACTACTTGTAATGTTTTTTATTCAAGCACATATAATGTTCTTAAAATAAATCTCAAATAAGTACTTGATTCTTACTTACCCTCCATTCAGCTAACATGAAATCTGCATCACTTAGTATAGATGCTGCTTTCTCAGTCTGATATGGACACGAAAAATGAGGCAAATAGTTCTCTTGTATAAAGTTTACAAATGAATTTGGCTGACTAACGAATTGTTCAATTATATCTTCAGGGGTATGAGAAAATTTGGTTTTTCCATTCTCTTCTAATATTACTGAAATAACAAATATTGCTTTTAAAACGTAAACAGTACACACATTCAGACTGATATTAGGACTACATGATAATATTACCTTTGGGATTCAATACTCTTCCAACTCCATGTAGAATGCTTACAGTTTGATCTTTTCCTAGTGAAGTAAATTTACTAGTTGCTTGCTTCTTCCTTTTATTATTACTTTTAGTTTTAGTTTCTTTTTCCATAACTACACTAGTCTCCATGCTTTGTTGTGATCCTATTAGTCACATTATAATTGTTTTTCAACGAATAGCAAGTTACAGATGACTGATGAAAAGACAGACTTAGAGCTTTAAGGACACTTAAAATGGTATGAGCTAATACCTACAAAATATTTGGTCCTAAAACATAGGTAGACAAAGTATTATAAAACTATATAATATAAGGTCTTTACCTATGAAATTGCTGTTTAGTATACAGAAGTTGTAATTTTTTTTACAATATGAACCTATGTTATTGATGCATCTCTGCAAGCGCAGGTAATTTTTCAATGCCCTTATTGAAGAGATCAAGTGTATGGGACAACAAACTCTTCAAAGGCATTTTGTACTGCCTCTCTGGTATTCAATTTTTTCCTACCAAAAAGTTGTCTAAATTTTGGAAAAAGGAGAAGTCTGTCGACGCAAGACCTGGTAAGTACGGTGGGCGACGTAAAACTTCCAACCTTAACTTTTGTAGCTTAGAGACCATCTGTTGTAGAATTTCTGTCTAATATCAGAGAGACAAAAGTACAAAATGCCTTTGAAGAGTTTGTAGGCTCCTGTACATATGACGTCTTCAAGAAAGGCATTGACAAATTACCACCGCACTGGCAGAGATGCATCAATACTCAATAGTATGGGTGCCATGCATACTTTGATAGAAAATATGAAAAATATTTATAAATAAAAAAATCACAACATTTTTTAACTGTGTCCTTTTAACTAGCTACACAGTTGCTCATTATTCTATATCTACATCATGACATTAAATGGTTTACGATCTTACCTCTTAAGCATGCAAAATGTAAATTTAAGACAGCAGAGCGCACATCCCCTGCTGAGGAATTAACTACGCATTCTATCATCTCTGACGAAGGAACAGTGTACATGGACGTGTGTTTATTGTATATTATTTCCGCTACGCGTTTCAATGCTGATCTTAAGCATGTCAACGAGACACTGTTCAATCTGCAACAGTATAGATATTATTATATTTATCTGAATATAAACACTCAAAATGATTATTGCTGGTAAATAAAATACATACGTAACATGATGAATTTTGAACTGATCTTTTAGACTTGGTGTGAACAGGTTTGCACTAGTATTTTTACTATCTGTATGAGATTCTGAACAAATAAAAACTATTGGAGACTTGGCTCTTTCTTTATATTGCCTGAAAGATAAAACTTCTTAAAATAATGTGCAAAATAGCTTAAATTACTATAATGACCAAAATGTATGATAGCAAAATTGCTAATATGAAGGTTTCTTCTTACTGTAATACATCAGTGAATTCTGAAGGAGTTCTTGTAAAAGTATTAGGTAAGTCTTCAACTAATACCAATTTTTTACTGTTATTGTCCAAAAGTGATGTGAAGTTTGCTGCATTTAATATAAAATCTAAAAACTTAATTGATTGCTTCTCCCTATATTCAAAATCCCCTGAAAATAAAGATTGTGACAACAAATAAAATTAACATCACACAAATCACAGTATAAATAAAACAGGACATACTCCAAATTCCATTCAAGACAGTGTACACTGTATGGCCAAAGGGTTTGCTATAATTTGCAGAAAACAACCTGGTATTACAAGAAGACATTACAGTAACATTTGGCTCAATAATAATCTAACAATGATTAAACAAATAGTCACTTAATATGAACTTAAATTTTTCTCATTGAATTGTGTTCATTAATATTCTCATGTAGTTAAATGTTTATTATAATATAGGTAGCTATACAATATTCTCTCACCATATTCAGAAGGCAAGCTTATGTCAATTGGAGTTATCCACTCTGTTAGTTTTATATTATGTTTTTTTGCTAATATCTGTATAGTAATAGTTTTTCCACAACCTACAGGACCAGTTAAAAGCAATATTTCACCACAATTGCCATTGCAAGAAGTTTTCAACCATTCTTCTATTTCTTGAACCTTTTTATTGTTCACAGCCAAATCTCCAATAGTTACAGGATCAAAGTTTTTCATCCAAGTTTTGTGATCAACATTTATAATTCTTTTTTCATTTGTGTTTGCACACTGAAAATTGAAATAAGTCATTACACTGATGTGCAGTATGATGGGACACAGTTGAACAACACATAGTATATTTTCAACTTCATTCCAAAATGAAATAGCAACAAAGCAGCTAAACTTTCAACTTAGTATACAATTATTATTTATGACACAGTGGACTAGCTATCACTATTGATTTACCTTTAATAATTAAAAAATGATTTTTATATCACTATCTGACCATGCAATACAATCAGCCCTTATTATGTACTGCCCATTGCTGAGCACAGGCCTCCTCTACTACCGAGAGAGGGGTTACACCTTAGTCTACCACACTGGCCTAGTTCTGGTCGGCAGACTTTACATACTCTCAAAATTCTTATGGAGAATTCTCAGATATGTAGGTTTCCACACAATGCTTTCCTTCACCCTTACAACAAACGATAATTGATAAACAATACACATGTAACTTCGAAAAGTCTGAGGTGTTTGCCTTGGATTTTGAAGCTCCAGACTTTATCTCAGCAGACTGTTAAATTCCCAACTAGGTTATATCATCTGCTTATTCACATACCATAAGTATCCAACAACAGTACTGGACTATAGTCTTACTTGATAGTATTAATATTACTTGATAGTTTTTTGGACAGAAAAGCTGTAAGTACCTTTACTGGTGATGTGGTAGGATGACTATTGCTAGTAGTTTTCACTCTCTTCTTAGTAGGTTCATCTTCATCAAAATCAAATATTGGTTTGAGCCACTTTTTTTCCTATAGTAAATACAGATAATATACATACACACACCTTGTATCTCCGAAGGGGTAGTCAAAGGCGCAACTAAATGCACTCACTTTTTGTCGTGTATATTCTGTCTCATGATGTGATTCAGGCACAAAATTCAGACTCCGGGCTGATAATGAATAGAAAAGCCCAATATCACATTGCCCGACCCAGGCATCGAACCCGAGAACTCAGCATTGCAGTCGTACCGTATGCAACGCCACTGAGACAGTCCAGATAATATACATTATACATGGTTCTTCTTCTTCTTCTTTTTAAAAAGGGCTCCACCGTTTCATCGGTGATTTTGCCAATGTCAAATGGGTGAATGTTAAAATAATATCATAACTTTATTAGAATACCTTTCGACCCGAGGATAACCATCAAGTAATCCTGTATATTAATATGGGCTGTGAAGAAAATATTACCTTTCTTGGGAGATTAGCCATTCTAGAACACAAGACAGAACTGTACTACTGAGATACAGGCTATCCTCTGTCGTTTACGCTATTTAAATTTTAATGAACGACGAAATATACATTTTTAATTTTCAAATTTAGGAGTAAGTAAATAGTTGGATCTTCCAATTGAATTGTACAATTTTGATCCGTATTTTCCAATGCGGCGTCTTTACTATCAATAAAAATATCGAGATCAGGATTATATTGCTTTATTTCTAGCAAGGCGCAGCAAACATTTCTCTAGTATTAATAATAATCTATGCAAACATTTATGATAAAAATCAATCTCTGAAAACGGAATTTTTTATATTTGACAATTGACCATAGATATTTTTTTTTATAATTTTCCCTCATAGGGAAAGCAAAGGGTTCGAGCCCATACAGCCTCGTCTTATGTGATAATTTGGTTGTCTTTTTTTTTAAACTGTGTACTATGTCGTAGTAAAGCAGTGGCTACCTTACCAAGACTTTGTCGAGGAGTTTTAGCGGCAACGAAAAAGCACTTGATTGGCACAGTTATTTCAATTCACTTCATTTGAGCCCCTTAATAGAACTATATTGGATAATATACCACCATAATAATTATGCAATATAACACTGAGTATCACCAAATTAATGAATTAAAACAAGAGCATCTCATGACACTTCCACGTTCATAATTGACTGCAGATTGCAGGGATGCAAGCAGGGATGCTATATCATAGAATAAAGACTAAAGCATCCTTATTCTGAGTGCCATATAATAATAATTATTGGTTCATCTCTCAGAATAAGGACTATATCGTTATTCTTTGGTTCATCTTAGTGATGCGACTCGAGTAGGATTTTATGACTCGCGTAACTCGAGTCATTTCAGTAAGTTACTCGAGTTGTACTCGAGTTTTCGAGTCACTCGAGTCAAATATTTTGTAGTTTCACGCCATGCAACTCGAGTGACATTTTTTATAGCAGTTTTTAAAAACCTTAATTAACATGTCAATATTCCGTTGCCAATTAAGCGACAGTCGTTTTTACACGCCTACCTATAGGATTCTAATAAGAAATTTGAAATAACAGCTGTCAAACTGACATGGCACATTAAAAATAATTAGTAATATACAATAATTAAAAAAAAATATTCAATAATCGGTCTTTACAGTAATTGTTATGCTATGATATATCTGCCCTAGTGCAGATATATCATAGCACACATTTAATAATGTGACATAAGAAAATATCTTTATAAGATAGTAGCTTATGCCCGTGGCTCCGTCCGCGTGAATGTGCTTTCCCGGGATAAAAATCCTGCTTTATATTTTCCCGGGATAAAGAGTAGCCTATATGTTAATCCAGAACATGATCTACCCGTGTGCCAAATTTCATCGAAATCCGTTCAGTAGTTTTTGCGTGAAAGAGTAACAAACATCCATACATCTATACGTACTTACAAAACTTTCGCCTTTATAATATTAGTAGGATTTATAGTGATACCAGTGGGCTTAGAATGTGAAAAAAAACACGATACGTCTCCGCTTCGTTTTATTGTGATTGGTTGTGAGACTGACGTATCAGTCTTTTGATGTTGTGATTGATCGAGAGACCTAGTTTGTGTCTAGTCTGAACCAGTCAAATCAACACAAAAAAGAACATAAAAATCGAATATTTTGGTGTTAATCTTTTCCATTTTATCCTACTAATATTATAAACGCGAAAGTATATAAGAATGTATGGATGTATGTGTGTCACTCTCACGTAAATACTACCTAACAGATTTCGATGAAATTTGGCACACGGGTACATCATCCTGGATTAACACATAGGCTACTTTATATCCCGGGAATATACAAAGCAAGAAAAATATTTACCTAAATAGGCAGTACTGAAGTTCGTGACGTTGACAGTTGACTGAAAAGTAAGGTTACCGAGTCGACTACTCGGTGCGCCGAGTTGACTCGGCAACTCGAGTGCAAATTGACTCGAGTCAATATTTTTTTCACTCGAGTATGATTTTTGCAAACTCACTCGAGTCACTCGAATAAAAACACGACTCGAGTCGCATCACTAGTTCATCTCTCAGAATAAGGACTGATAGAATAAAGTTTATAAAGCCTGTTTAAAAAATATTTGTTGTTCACAAAATATACCTGTAATAAACAGTCCATAATCATAATTATTTATAAATTCTTGTTATATTTTCGTTTATACTTATTTTTATAGAAATATTTGTATTCATTTATCATAATTTTACAATTGCAAATGACAGGCCGCTCAAATTTCACTTGCTGTCCTCATAAACATAATCTTGATTGCCAAGTTCCATTACGTAAATTTTGTATCAAAATCTCGTTTGTAGATTGTAAGTGTAAGTGAAAAAGGCGTTAAACATATGAATTTAGGTTGTTTATTATTATTATATGACTTTATTTAAACTTTATATAGCTCATGTCTGTGTATTGATTTAGTAAGTGAATGGATTTGGAAGTAGTGCAGTGTAAACTTTTGATTCCCGCATGATGTTTTTTAAAATCATTGTTATTATAAGAGACTGTGGTGTGTTGCAGGAATAATGCAGGCTATCAAAGCGTTGGGAAGTACAGCTCCCAACACAGTATTAACTGTGTTGAAGAAAGGTGCTTTGGCGCCTGTAGCAAGTCAAATAAGACAAACTCATTTACCAGCACCAAAACCGAATGAAAAGCGCCCATACTCACCGTTTCAAGATACAAGCAACATGGCAGAGCTGGCTGTGGCCAGGCTTGATGACTTACTCAACTGGGGCAGAAAGGGCTCAATTTGGCCTATGACATTCGGTTTGGCATGCTGCGCTGTAGAGATGATGCACATCGCTGCCCCTCGTTATGATATGGACAGGTAATGTGCTTTAAACACCATTATGAAGTATTCACAATGTACGAGATGGCCACATTGTCATTGTTTTTTGTTTATTAAATAAATTTTTGCAATGGATATGTTTATATTGACTCAATATAATATGGAGATTAAAAATGTAATTTTTTATCAAATATTTAAGATATGCTGGCAACCAAGTTGCTGTATGATCAGAAAAATGTATGTGGGTCCAATAACAGAATAGGTAAATTTCGTAATAAATTGTATGATGATTAGCAAGTAAAATAATATATTTAATGATATATAATTTCTGAGCTCTTAACTATTTTAGTCAACTATTAGGCCATTGTTAGATATAGTAGTGTACCTATAAGTTTTAACTCTTACTGCCAGATCATAGTTGATGATTGTTTTAACTTCCTTGGATTTTAAGGGTGGTATTAATAAATCAATCTCAAGTTTGAGTTACATCACAAGTAGACATATTCTAAGTAAAATGTAATGTGTATAATACTAATGTATTGTAAGTCTATGTCTAATGTTTTGGCTGCTATACACCTTTAGAAAAAGAACCTAGTTTGATCACTTTTAAATAAAGGTGTTTATTTTACTATCTGCAGAATTTACCTAAATGTTAAACTCGTATATCATGGGTTAACTTTTATATCTCAAGTATTTGAACTAAAATAAATGTACTTTCTTCAACACATAATTTTTGCACAATATTGATAAATAGATAATTATTTTCATTTGCAGATATGGTGTAGTCTTCCGTGCATCACCCCGTCAGGCTGATGTGATGATTGTTGCTGGAACCTTAACCAACAAAATGGCTCCAGCTTTGAGGAAAGTGTATGATCAAATGCCAGATCCAAGATGGGTTATTTCTATGGGCAGCTGTGCTAATGGTGGTGGATATTACCACTACTCATACTCTGTTGTGAGGTAATTATTGTATGAATATTATTTGGAGTATATTGGGCACATTGCACATTTGGCATTGTTAGTAAACATAATATTATGAGCCCAGTTATATTAGGTAAAAAAGGGGTCAACCTCGGAACGAAAGATAATAAGTTCTAAATGGCTATAAACCTTTGTTTTGTCATTCTAATTGTTGTCTCAAAAGGCACAAGTGCTATCGTGTCCGCATCTTAAGATATTGAAGGTCAAAGTTTGTAAAAATAGGTTTTTCGTGAACATCTCGTTTTCTATTGCTAAATGAGATTTGCACTTATTATAAAAGTTGCAGAGTATAAAATTCTCTACAACTTTTGCTTGATCTTTTTTTTAATACGATCAACCGTTTTTGCGGCAGACTGCGTAGAGTGCGCTGCGTACAGTCATAATAATCGCACCTTTAGAACGAAAACGACACAATTAAAAAAATAGAAAATTGAGTTGTCATTTTTAAATGACTAAAACTAATACCTTTTTTGTAAAAATATAATAACAAAGAGACCGATATAACAGTTTAGTCCTTTTCCTGCTTAAATATGGCTGTGTTCGATAGGCTCGCCCCCTATCACATCATGGGACGGAATAACGGCGAAAAGTGGGTGCACTAGTTGCGCCTCTGCCTACCCCTTCGGGATAACAGGCGTGTGTGTGTGTGTGTGTGTGTGTGTGTGTGTATGTGTGTGTGTTTGAACTATTATTGTATTGTGAACTTCGTTTTAAGTAATTTTATGATGCTAAGTCAATTTTCTATCATTTTGAATTGTGTCGTTTACATCCTAAAGGTGCGATATATCGCCTAATGCAAGGTCAAGCGTGAGTTACGTTTCTCAGTATGTTGTATAAAGTTAATTTTTTACTATAAAAAAATATAATTATGAAACAATGCCCATTATTTAGTACCAATTATTAAAAGACAAAAAAACTATTACTAGAGCATTGGAGAAAATTCCCAATTTGGATAAACTGGTGGAAGTACCTATTCCAACAAGAAAACTCCCCCATACAAACATTATTTGAAAATGGGGTGTGTATCTTGTTGGCATTATATAATATATAATGCTCCAAAATCGGAGGACAACATTGATGTTTTTAGCTACACGCAATTTATCAAATTAAAAATATATTCATTAACACATTTCCATATAGACTTTGTCTGTGAATCATTACAATAAAATTTTTCATACCTGTTTTTTTTATTAATTTCAGAGGTTGCGATCGTATAGTACCTGTAGATATCTACGTTCCTGGATGTCCCCCAACAGCTGAAGCTCTACTTTATGGTGTCCTACAATTGCAAAAGAAAGTGAAGAGGATGAAGTCGTTACAAATTTGGTATAGAAAGTAATATGATAATAGGTCAAATCAAAATATATAATATCATTGTTATTTAAATACCGTAAATAAACAATGTAGTGCAAGCAGATGAGAATTTATTATTTTCCTTTGATTTAGAACTTAAATACTTACATGGAAAAATCTCCACAATACTTCCTACTACTCTCCTTTCGAACATTGCGACTTTAGGTCGGTATTAATAAATACCCCGTCCCGTAACTCACAGGAAAAAGGGCATTTATTCTCCTCTTACTAATGCTATAAACGTGAAAGTTTGTAAGAATGTATGGATGTTTGTTCCTCTTTCACACAAAAACTACTGAACGGATGTCGATGAAATTTGGCACACGGGTAGATCATGTCTTGGATTAACACACATACACTCACACCTGTTATCCCCGAAGGGGTAGGCAGAGGCGCAACTAGTGCACCCACTTTTCGCCATTATTCCGTCCCATGATTTGATAATGGGCGAGCCTATCGCCATATCAGGCACAAATTCCAGACTCCGAGCTGATACTGAATAGAAAAACTCAATATCACTTTGCCCGACCCGGGGATCGAACCCGATACCTCAGCTTTGCAGTCGTACTGTAATACAACTACGCCACCGAGGCAGTCATACTATCATAGTATTTACTAGCAATTTTTCTTAATATGCTAGTAACTGCACTGACTGACTGCCTCGGTGGCGTAGTTGTATTACAGTACGACTGCAAAGCTGAGGTCTCGGGTTCGATCCCCGGGTCGGGCAAAGTGATATTGAGTTTTTCTATTCAGTATCAGTCCGGAGTCTGGAATTTGTGCCCGATATGGCGATAGGCTCGCCCCCTATCACATCATGGGACGGAATGTCGGCGAAAAGTGGGTGCACTAGTTGCACCTCTGCCTACCCCTTCGGGGATAATAGGCGTGAGTGTATATGTATGTATTTTTCTTAATATTGCGAGAAATCAGTTTCTTTTTTCAAGAAGGTCTTCCCCTTGAGTACAATTGATCTAGAAGCCTATCTTGTTGATTAATTTATTCAAGTAACCCATGGTGTTTGTAAGAAGTACAATAATTTATTACACTTAATTTGACTTTAAACTGGTTATAGGTCGTATACGTAAGAGTCCGTCTGGGTGGGTACCAACGCAATGTCTATTTCTACTATCAAGCAGCAGTGTACATGCATTGTTGTGTTTCGGTTTGAACGACATTGTAGCCTGTGTAACGACTGGACCAGACTAACAGACCGGACATAATGAGATTTAACATCTTGTCTCAAGATGATGAGCGCAGTGGAATACCACACAGTACTTTGTACCTCAAGGTGCTGAATCATGTTGCTACTGTTTACGGGTGGTCGTATCGCTTACGATATCAGGCGAACGGCATGCTCGTCTCGTCATTCAATGCAATAAAAAAAGTCTTTACTAAACTTTTCAAAATTCTTTTGCAAATATTCTTTTGTAGAATAATCTATTTCCTTTTTCACCAGCTTATTTTTCATCTCTACCCGAAGCTTGACCTAATGTTATCTATACATATAATAACGCAGTAGAACTCGGTGTCTCTGTACATTGAAAGAAAAACAAAAGATAAGGGGAAAGTAAGAGTAATAGAACACAAATCGTGACACAAACCACGGATTTCTAGAATTATTTTCTGTTTTTCTACTTATAGCGCACAGCTCTGAAACCACTGATGGTTGTACAATACTTCATACGAATAGCCTGAACGGCGTAAGAGTTGTAGGAAAATCGATAGTTTTACGAAAAGATAGGATTCTAGAGACACTATCGTTTTAGGTAAGACATAGTCGTTAATAGACATCAATGACTTATTTAATGACGCAATACATAGACAAACTCACTCGAGGATCCTCAAGCGTGGCTCAGAGAATACCAATCTACTACTCTTAGTTAAAGAATACCATTTTCGAGGATTCCTCGAGTTTATTCTCAAGATAAACTATACCGCAATGTCTATTTCTACCGCCAAGCAACAGTGTGCATGCACTGTTGTGTTTCGGTTTGAAGAACATGGTAGCCAGTGAAGCTACTGGACATAATGAGACTTAACATCTTATCGCAGTGGATTGCCACACAGTACTTTGTAACTCAAGTTGCTGTGTAGTGTTTCTACTGTTTATGGGCGGTCGTATCGCTCACCATCCGGCGAACGGCATGCTCGTCTAGTCACTCAATGTTATAAAAAAAACTGTGTTCGTACCGAAATAATGAATATGAACGTAAACGGGATACAAGGAAAGGACACAAAAAATCTTATTGGTATAAAAATCAAAAGTTTTAATGGTATTTTCTGAATCGCACCAAGCTTTCATTTACTTTTTAGTATACAGAATGGTTTTGTATAAACTAGTACATTTGTGAATTGTTCTTTATGAGAATAATAACACAAACTATCAGATGTGCCTATGAAGACAGATACTCAATTCGATTTTGTCTGACTCAATGCCCTTCAATTGTAGATTTAATGGCACATTTCAAGTTGTAACTACCTTACAGCAGGTTGGTGGATAATTTAATATGGAATAGTTTGGTACTCTAAATACTTCAAATAATACAAATCTGAACATTACCGTATTCATCATTAGATCTAAATATTTGGAAATAGACACTACTATGAAGTCAGACAAAATTTAATTCACAGTACAATAATATCACATATTTTTAAATGCATTAAAACAAAATATCAACTTTTATTTAACTGAAAATGTTCAGGGTTTATCTATGATTAATGGGAGTATAAATAAATAAATAAAACTCCACTGGTACAATTGAAAAACCATTGAGATTTTTAACGGAAGTGAAATTAAACTCCCGACATTATAATAATTTATGGGATTTTTTTTCCTTTGCATGACGTTAAATAAACCGATTCTATATTTTAACACTAATTTTTACACACTAATATTTACATTTTATTTATAGGTATATATAAATATGTATAATTATATCGATAGCGATTCCGATAATCCTATCCTCCACGTTATCAGCGATTTCATGTATAATTAACTAATAATGGTCACAATAACAAGTCGATAGATATTTTCATGTAAATAAACAAGCAGTAGTGTACAGGCCGGCGCGCGGCGGCAGCAGGCGCCCAGTGTTCTCGTTTCATATTGCACATGTGAGAAAGTGCACCCTTGCAAGTCGCACCTCCCTCTCCGACGCGCGGCCGACGACCATCGGCAAGCGACGTTACAATAAATAATTCTCTAAACCGATAATGAAAAACGATACACTTCAAACGAGTCGTACTCTCACTCGCAACGTCATTCACGCCAGACCACATCGCAGGCGGCCGAGGAGGCAGGGGAGGCGGCGGACGCGACGCGGCACTATCATCGCGGCTCCTCCTTCTTGAGCAGGTCGAGCGGCGCCAGCGGTGCGAGCGGCGGCGCCATGGGGCCCAGCCCCCCGTGCGCGCCGAGTGGCGCCAGCGGTCCGTGCGGCCCGTGTGCGCCGTGCGCCGCATGCGCCGCGTGCGCCCCGTGCGGTCCGTGCGGCGGCAGTGCGCGGTGCATCAGCGGACTCGCCTTCAACTGCTGGTGGTGCGCGTACGCGCTCAACATCTTGGCGCGATCCTCCTCGGCGCGGATGGCCGCCTCAACCAGTGGTGCGAACCGCATGTGTTGCAGCGGATCGAACGGTCGGTACGGATCCCAAGGCGTCGGCGGGTACGCAGACAACGGTGCCGGTGCGTGTCTCGGTGCTTCCTTGCGCTCTTCTTTTGGGGGTTCTACGGTGCCGTTGCGCAGCGGGGAGCGAGTCCTGGCACGTTCCAACTCGCGGTCGCGTTGGTCTCGCTGTTCGCGCGCCTTGCGTCTCTCGCGTTCCTCCCTGTCGCGTCGTTCGCGCTCTTCGCGTTCGCGGCGGGCGCGTTCTCGCTCGCGCTCCTCGTGGTCGCGGCGCGCCTCGGCGGCGGCGGCGGCGGCGGGCGGAGGGCGCGCGCGCCACGCGTCGTGCAGGACGCCCAGCGTGGGCCCGTGATGCACGCCGTGCAGCGAAGACGACAGCGCCAAGTCCCGCCCGTATGCAGACAAGCCGAAACCAGGTGGAGCGGGCGGATATGCGCCAGGCCCGTATCGTGCGAATGGTGACACGCCTTTAATTCAATAAAATATATACCGTTAGTGCATGCTCGTAACCTGTTGATATTCAGTATAAGATGAAATTTGGTGTATATATTACCTAGATGGGGATGATGCGGCAGGTATGGTGCAGGTGGTAGTTCGTAAGGCGAGCGGTAGGCAGGTGGCGGTGGTGGAGCGGGTCCGGGGAAGGCCCGCAACTTGTCCTTGTCGGCTGTGGAGACGACGGCATTCACATTGCCGCCAGCTTTTTCTTTCTGCTGATGATTGTAGATTTCCCAGGCGATCCTTACATGCATCGCGTTCCATTTTCCCGTTTTCTGCACATGGTAAATTCATATATATTTTTTAATTTGTTCGTAAATTTGTTTATGTCAATGCAGTTTAAAATGAAACCTCGAGAGATTAGTAATGAATGTACAATATATTTAGTTTACTATTGACATGGGATACATTGATGTACATTTTTTTATGAATTCCATTATGAAATAAATTATGAAAATGAAATAAAATTAACAATAACAGTTTTGAATTATTTTTGTATATCTTGTTTTTTTTTACGTGAACTCATCAAACAAAATATAGACTTATAAATATTAACAGTTATACTATTGTAGAGATAAGAAAGGATGAGCATGCATGAAGTGATGTGCCAGGAAAATGACCTACCGCCATCGCGGGACGTTGTGGTTGTTTAGAAGCAGTGTCACTTGCTGCCGACACTACGGGCTGTTAACATGATGCGGTAAGGGTTAATGATCACAGCAACATAATTTAATAGCTTGATAAAGCAGCCAAGCACAACTGTAAGCAGTTTAATGAAAACTTAAAATCTCAATTAAGTATAATTCCATTAGACTATTTATTGGTACATTTTTATATTGTAGGAACAGAGGTATCTTTATGATAATTACATTTTAAGACTAACTGAAATTTGTCATTCCTGTGCTTTGCATTATTTTCATTAATCTGCATCCAGTTGTTATTATAATATGAACATTGTAATTTAAAATGAAGATATGAGATGTTTTAACGTAAATATTTAGAATATAATTTTAAATGATTAATTAAGGGTAGGTCTACAAATAGCTCAAAGGATATAATTAAAAGCAAATTAGTACTGAAATGGAAATGAGTATAAGTATTATATTTTTTATTAAATAATATAACCACCAGAATATTAAATCTACTGGAACAGCTATGTCACAAATGAAAAAAAATATATATAATCTATTTCTAATGTTAATGACATATCTAAAAGAGTCCAATATTCTCAAAAATATTTTGACTCGTCAAGCCCCGCGACGGACGTCGGCGTCCGAGTATATAGCGTTTCCCCATATATTTATATATATAAGCGGGGCTTAACGGGTTAAAGTAATTGTTGTACCTTCGGTGCGTATGTGGTGAGCGGCGCTGGAGGCACGTAAGGTGGCGTCGGGTGCAGCAAGCTCGACGAGTACGGGTAGCCCAAGCCAAGGCCCGTCCGGTATAACGATGACATTTTGCTCACGTCCTTGAACTGAAATCCAAACGAAATAAGGTAATCCTACTAATATTATAAAGGCGAAAGTTTGTAAGAATGTATGGATGTTTGTTACTCTTTCACGCAAAAAACTACTGAACGGATTTCGATGAAATTTGGCACACGGGTAGATCATGTTCTGGATTAACACATAGGCTACTTTTTATCTCGGAAAAATACAAAGCGGGACTTTTATCCCGGAAAAACTTTTTAAAGCGGGCGGAGCCGCGGGCAAAAGCTAGTGTAATATAATATTATATGTGTACGGTGCAACCGCACATATCTATCAACAGACTCAACATTTTGTCAATACAATTGTAATCGCAATAAAATCAATCACTATCATAACGCGTCCGCATCGCACATCTATCATTAGCATTAAAATATCATTTGTGAACTCAATATATTTTATCATTAGTGAAACATACCTTGTTTCATTCATATCTCAAAAGGTGTACGGAACAAACCATACATCCATATATGGTAATGGGGACAATTAAATCAAATAATTGTTTACAGTGTGACATTTTTTTTTAACAATACAAGAAGAATAAATCAAATGGATATTCTCTCAGTAGCAAGAACATAATAATATTATCATATTGTGTAATGTACTTAGGAAATAGCAATCTTCTTATATCTTTCCAGTTTGATATATTATGTGCTAACTAATTTATATATTATATTTTTATTAAGGTATTTTTAGTATTGCTAGAAGTTTTACAGTTTGCAAGTCATCTGTAGAGGCATTGTCTTAATTTTCATTGGTAAACCTAGTAAGAAGGAATAAAATTTCTCAATATTCAAAATAAACTGCAACACATTTTTTTTGACTAAAAATACAAAATCCATGAAAACTCCCACCATATAATCTCATCATAAAGAGCAAAGTTATGCAATGGTAGACATGGTCTGCCAAACGTGTCGAAGTATTAATTCTCAATTAAAAGGTTGAGCTTAGGTATTTGGTTGTAGTTTAGTACGCAATGTGAACTGACCAGGGGTGCGTGCGGTGCGTGCGGCGCATGCGGCACGAGCAGCTGGTGCGGGTGGTGCGGCGCGTGCGCGGGCGGTGCGTGCGGCGCGTGCGGCGCGTGCGCGGGGTGCTGGTGCACGTGCGTGTGCTGGTGCTGGTGCTGGTGGTGGTGCAGCTCGGTGCGCACGCCGGCCACCGCGCCCGCCGCCGCCAGGAACCGCGTGTCGAGCTCGCGCCGCAGCAAGTCCGCGCCTGGGCCTGCAACGTGCCATGTTCGCCTCGTTTCTATAACAATTTTCATTGTTACCGATGATTCCGTTTACGGATGATCGAAGTCGCCTTTACCAGGAATCGACCAGTGCGCTTCGCTGATGAAAACACGTGCCTTATTTTAAGCATCCTTATTATATTAATCATTGATCATTCACTCATAAAAATTGTCGATGCACTACACAGACAAAAGATATGTCTTATAACTTCGGATCAAGACAAATAAATATTATAATGTGGTCAAATAGTGTTAATACATTTTATTGCAAAACTCACTCGTTTGAAATAGTGACTCTGCGGAAAAAGGGTTTGGATTGGGTGGTGCCAGTGGTGCGCCGAATAAAGGTGGTGCCGTGTTGAAACCGCCGCTGCGCTCGGCGCCAGTGGGCCTGCTGATAGAATACTTACGTTATTTTATTCTGCACTAGTTAACAAAGTTTACAATAATAATTATCTGTCCATTTTTTTAAAGAAAGTTGCAAAAGGAATTCAGACAGGTTATGATAATAGTATTTTAGAATCGGGTGAATACTTACGTTACCCCCCAATGGGCGGGTGGTTTGGCACTGGAGCTGATACTGGGCACGGTGGGCACGGGTGCTAATGAATGGGCGAGGTGCGGTGCAGTGGGGGCCGCGGGCGTCGGCGTCGGCGCCGCGAGTGGCGCGCCCAGAGCCGCGCTCAGCGGAGCCCCGAGTGGCGCTCCGAGCGGCGTGCCCAGCGAGCCCACCAGCGGCGCGCCCAACCCACTCCCCAGCGGGCCCTGTCGCAAGAGGTTTTGTTCACATAGATATTTAAAAGATCATACAGGTTACAGGAAGACAGGACGCATAATGTATTATCACCTGTACATATATTTGAGTTGAATAATGGAAATAAAGGAATAACAATACTGTATTAACTTAGCAATTGGCTTCAAAAATAACATTTTACCGGGAGGTTAGTTGGTAAAGGCGCGGCGAGCGGCGCGACCAGTGAAGAGACCAACGACGGACCCGAGACAATTGCGCTGGCGCCTGACGCCGGTGTACTTCTAGACAGGCTGCTGATGTTGCTGTTCACAAATATTCATTTCATATTATAACAGCTTTTGAACAAAACAGAATTAATGTTGTCTACTAAAAAGACAATACAATCAAGACATATTTATAAATTTAGCATTAAAAATGTTGTATGCATACCTGAAACTTTCACGTTCACGAGCTGGGCTGAGACCTCGCGGCGAGTATGAGAGCTGCGCTCCCGCTGTGCCTGTCGACCCAGGTGTATGAGGTCGCACGCCTTTCGGCGTTTTCGGCGCGACCAGGGGCGAAGCTGATAGTGTTCTCTGGAATTAAGAATGTTGCACATTATCATTACAACATTCACATACTACTTGGTCTCCATTTAAATAGAGAGAGACTTACAGTGTCTGTTGTGTTCCTCGGGGAGGCCGCAGCAGGAGGAAGGTAGGGGCTATGTTGAAGTGTGGTAGCGTAAGGTGCGTACAAGGGTGGATAAGTCCCACCCGAGTATATGGCGGGTGGGGGGTACCCGTTAGACGCAAGAGAGGAACTGACGGACGCTATATCCGAACGGGCCAACAATTCACCCGAAGAAACAGGCGCTTGCCGCGAGTCCATTAGGGGTGGCGCCAAAGGATGACTACTAATGGTAGTCACGGGGGTGACTATAGCCGGTGCAGCGCTTGTCGTTGGAAGCGATTCTGAATGACTAACTGTGATGTGCGCAGATACAGGAGGCACGATTGGCGCGGCGTGTTGAGGTAGACCAAGGCCAGGGTGTTTCAAGCTTGGTGTGTAACTTGGTATAGTGTTTGGGGTCGAAGACGGCAGAGACAAAGACGAACTTATTATATGACTCTGTGCGGAAGTGGGTAACAAACTAGAATTGCTCACAGCGAGATGACTTGTGTGATTGGCAATGGAATGACTGTTCAGAGGATGACTTACATAAGTAACAGCGGTTTGGTTTGCCGTCGATGACTGAATATGACTGGTCGCAATATGAGAACTCACACTGAACGGAGCGAGATGTGAGGGTCGGCTCGCATACACCGGCTGAACGGAATGCTTCTGTAAACTCGATTGGCTTTGATAGGGTATCGTATGACTGTGAATACTTGAACTTATACTTGAGTTTACGTGACTAGACCCAATAGTCGGGGCGGGGTACGGTCGGGAAGTAGGTGCAGCTGGAGAGACCGGTCGCCCGGCAGACGTTTGACTCGGAAGACAGTTTGTGTTTGTCGATGTTGAAGAGAGCGGTGTGACACTCTGTGGCACTCCACCGATACGGTTTGGAAAGGAGGTAGGAACGGAAGGTAGGGTCGGAGTGGCGGCCCGTTGATTCCGGACGTCATGGCCCGGCATCACAGGGTGGGGTTGTGAGTGAGGAACGCGGCTCGGGAGACTAGGATGCGGCGGCGTCGCGGCTGGCGGCATGTGCGGCGGGCGCGGCGCGTGGTGCGCGTGCAGGTCCAGCGGCGCCGGCGGCTGCGGCTCCGGCGGCTCGGTCCGCGTCTCATGGTTCGTGTGCCGGTAGTCCGGCAGCGCGGCGGCGGCCAGCGACTGGGACTGGTACGCGGTGTGAGATGGAAACAGCGGCGACGGTGCGGGCGGCGCGGGAGGCGCCGGCGTCGGGCTCTCGGCGGAGGCTCGCGCGCATGGCTGTAGTTTGTTGTTGTTGCTGGCGGGGCGCTCTGGTGTGTCAGGGCCGGCGGCTCCGACTGGTCGAGCAGGGATCTGCGTTGCAGCGTGACCGTCCAACGTGGGAATGTGAGCGCCGTTCGATCTGTGTGGTGTGTCAGCGCGGAAGGGTGGCGGGGGCAGCGCCGGTGGAGGTAAGGCGGCCGGCGCGGGCGACGGAGCGGGTTGCGGCAGAGGTGCTGGCGCGGGACTCGCGCTGCCGCCGACGGGTGCCCGAGACAAGGCCAGAGCTCCGCCGCTGCCACCCCGTGCCACCAGCTCGTTTTTGGCGCCACCGCCTGCGCCGCCCCCACCGCCCGCTCCGCCGCCGCCACCACCACCTGCCGCGCCAGTCACCCGGAAGAGAGAACCAGCATCTGATGCCTAAAACGAATATTCAAAATATTTTAGTCTTCAAAACATTAGCGTTGTCTTACATTAACTTTATAAATCACTGTTCTTATGCAGATGTCTAAGGCCACGAACTCGGATGTGTGACTATAAATGTATCTAAATATTAAAATTAAATTTTAATTGCTTTGTTACAGCGTTCCAAGTATACAGTATTTGAAGTTCACACGTATATCAAATAATCAAATGCCTTTTTATTCCACAGCCTTTAACTAAGGTAAGGTTTTGCGTAAGCAAAAGATTTTTTGACGATGCTCTTGCTTCGTGACACTCGAATTTAAGACATAGAAAATATTGCATATACAGTAACTTTCAATTTTAATTGTGCTGTCATACTAAGTGAGTAACTTTGCAATAACTCACAAGGCCAAATGGAATGTTAGCGCGTACCATGTAGCCAAACTACCAGTATCGCAATTTAAGATTATTAGGTATTTTTACTTACATCATCCATTGAAACATCGTGGTATCTTGGTGAGGCATTTCTACTATTTTCAGGACTCGCCTGTAACAAAGAAAAACAAGATTATTAATGAAACTTACATTAAACGTATGACAGCATCATTAATAATGCGATATACATAATTAACGGTATAATTAGTGAACGTTTATGTTTCACTAGTCGAGTATGTGAATATATCATTGGGCAAAGGAGCGTGTTTGTCGAGTGATAGCAGTTAGCGGACGTGCAAGATACGACGAGTGGTCTGCACACGGACCACGGACGATGGTGTCGGCACCGCGTCGGCATGCATCGTATCTATAAATACTTACGCGATCGGCCGCGATCGCGCATTCATAAAACGATCACATGCTATGTGAAAAGTTACTGAATTCTTAAATTAGTCAGATGATCGCACGACTTCGACGTTTTCTTGCGTATACCTACGCATTAAGCTTATGATGTCAATATTATTATTTATTAGGGTATATCGTTTAATCGCATTAGCATAAAAATAAAGTAGGTAATTGAATACGTAAATAAATAACATAGTGAATATCGTCACCGAGGTTAATGAAGTTTATGTTTTTTATATTGATGACAAATAAGGACGGCTTATCGCGGACCGCTAATAAAATTTATTATTATTTAATTAGTTGTTTAATCTTTACAGATATTAACGTAAGTATTAACTTTATAAAATTGGTGGTTGTTTATATTTAAGAAAAAAATAGAAGTCTCCAGTATTGATAATGTTGTGACAAAAATATCGTCAAGTTTAGAGTACATCGGTCCGTTTAATGCAGTCATTGCTCATTATCATTCCAGTTATGTGTTCCTATTGTTCGAAACTTAACACAATGACCACCTACAGACGTTTTTTGTATTCACTAATGGAAGATGAAATCACGTCTGACACATAAAGAAATGTTAATGAGAATTGAAATCAGTACATTGAAAAAATCTATTATAAAAAATTACACAAGATAAACAAAAAGAAGTACCTACTGTGTTTTTCTATTTGATATGATAATTACTTTAGTGTGACGTGTAACTCATCAACTGGTACAGTTTTAAAAATAACTCATTATAATTACACTCATTTATATTAACAAAAACATACCTTATAGCAAATGGCGCCATAAAGAATCCACAAATTTATCATTTTCTACGTGTTTGCTAAAATATTATCATTTTAAAACTTAGAACAGTACACAATACTTTACAAGAGCAAAGATTTTCTTTTCTGATGTCGGAAGGAGCGAAAACGACTGTCGAAAGCCGAATCGCTAATTTGATCCCATCGTCGGGGTCTGCACCCCACACTATTCGTAGATTCATGTGTGCCTTGTGAATAATCTGGTGGTAGGACTCTCATATGTAAGAGTCCGTCTGGGTGGGTACCACGGCAATGTCTATTTCTACCGCCAAGCAGCAGTGTGCATGCAGTGTTGTGTTTCGGTTTGAAGAAAATTGTAGCCAGTGTAACTAACTACAGGACATAATGAGACTTAACATCTTATGTCTCATGATGACGAGCGCAGTGGAATGCCATACAGTACTTTGTAACCCAAGGTGCTGGATGGTGTTTCTACTGTTTATGGGCGGTCGTGTTGCTTACCATCAGGCGAACGGCATGCTCGTCTCGTTATTAGATACCATAAAAAAAAAACAAATACCTCAGTTTGAATGAATAAATGAAAACCTCGCGAGGGATACTGCACCTTCAAGAATTGGTCACAATAATTTGATGTTATACGATGTCTATGAACCTGGATATATTCAGCAGCGGGGCAGATAATTTACTTTTAAAGGTTCATATTATATAGCTAATATTTTTATTGATATGATAGTTGTGAGACGTTGATAGTTATGAGATGATAGATATGATAGTTTATATTGTTTATAGACCAAAATAAAGTAATAAGGTGTACGTAATAAGTAATAATAGACTACACATAACTGACTACATAATATTACAATTCATTAACAAATATTGCGGCGTGCCAAGACAACAAAAATATACTAGCATTTTGCTGTAACAATAAATAGTGATAAGTAAGAATTTATTTTTAATTAACAGCATTTAAAAATAGTAGATCCATAATTACGGTGGGATATTTATGAGCTTGTGGGCAAGAATATCTTTTAAATTATACAGGACTGGGAACCGCGCACATTTTATGGAGCAAATCAATCATAATATGAAATTTGAACTTCGATTTATTCTACAATTTATTTTCTACTGACATTTGGACTTAACAATAAATATTTATAAAATTAATTCATTCTAAATTTGGCCAGAAAAATTCAATATTACTAATGTACTAACTAAAATAATAAAAAAAAAACAAATTATGAAAGTCAAAACTCAGAGTATGTATAATATATCACACGAATCTACACATCGTGTAAAAAAATCTTGTTAATATTATAAATGAGACAATAACTCTGTCTGTCGCGCTTTCATGCCAAAAGTACTGAACCGATTTAAATGAAATTTGGTACACAGATAATCTAGACCCTGAGAAAGGACATAGGTAGGCACTTTTTATTTCCCGAAAATCCTACTATAATCCTACTTAATATTATAAAGGCGAAAGTTTGTAAGAATGTATGGATGTTTGGATGTATGGATGTAAGGATGTTTGTTCCTCTTTCACGCAAAAACTACTGAACGGTTTTCGATGAAATTTGGCACACGGGTAGATCATGTCCTGGATTAACACATAGGCTACTTTTTATCCCGGGAAAATATAAACCGGGACATTTATCCCGGAAAAACTTTTTAATGCGGGCGGAGCCGCGGGCAAAAGCTAGTAATATTATAAAGGCGAAAGTTTGTAAGAATGTATGGATGTTTGTTCCTCTTTCACGCAAAAATTACTGAACGGATTTCGATGAAATTTGGCACACGGGTAGGTCATGTCCTGGATTAACACATAGGCTACTTTTTATCCCGGGAAAACATAAAGCGGGACTTTTATCCCGGAAAAACTTTTTAAGGCGGGCGGAGCCGCGGGCAAAAGCTAGTATACTATAAAGCGGGACATTTATCGTGAAAAAACTCATTCATGCGGTCGGAGCCGCGGCCAAAAGCTAGTAAAAAAACAATATATTACAGGTAACATATTTGTTTACATAAAAATCAGTCTGATAACCGTAAGTGTGAATTTTCCTCCTTTTTCCACTCAAACACAAAGTACCCGGAAGAAATAATCAATCGATTGTATACGGGGGAACAAATCGTTTTGGAAGCGCACCGGCAATTGAATGTTTAGCCTTATCCGGCAGGGGTGGGTCGTCGCTCCGCAACAATGGAGTGATAAATCAAGTATGGGTAGCGCGTGCCAGCCGGGCGGTAAGCGGCAGCCGTCTGACGACTGACGGCGGCTATGCGTCCGGCTTCCTTTACAATAACGAGATTCAAAGATGCCGCACTTATGTATTATAACACCCTTTTTCGTTTGAGCACTGATGGTGTGTTGAGTAATCTCAACATTGTTCGCATGGTTCGAATTAATAATAAAGACTTTATAAAGAGGGTCATAAGAAGTGGCACTTGATTTAGCCACGTGCTCGCGACGACGTGTTTTAAAAATATATTATTAACGAGGGGAAAAGCAGAAGCTACGTCCTCTTGTCAAAGCTTTATTACATAAAATAGATAATACGGCTCAACTATATTAGCACGATGAGTGATGTCGTGTCCGTGAGCAATAATAGGCCGCGCGAGAGCCCACCTCTGAAGAGAAACACACGCGACTCCAAAATAAACCAACCAATAAAAATAAACGAGCACATTAGTCAACGTTGTCAAAATAAAACTAAATATATTTACACCATCCAAATATAAATTCGGCATTTTTCTTACTGTTTAATTTCGTTTCATGTAAATATTTAAATTTAAACGAAACGAATACTGATTTCACGCTATTTTAATCGGATCATACATACCCAGATAGGGTTATGCTATATGAAGCAGTCACTGACGCACCATTAACAAGTTTATCATATAAAAAAAGTTTTAATTCCCTGAAACTAATTATGTTTCAATTGAGAATTCAAAACAGATAGCGAGGCATAATCTCGTCTTCTCGGTTCGGGGGCCATTTGACTCGCCTCCACCCCCGTATTGCGAAACGGGGAGCCGGAAAAAAATGGCGTGATAGCTTTTCACCCCTCATTCGAAATTCTAATACTTTCACAAACTTTTAATAGGATGCGTCTTAAAATTCAAGGAGAATTTAAACTGGAAGTAAAGTTCACGCAAAGCATCCGAGATCTTGATCCTCCGATGCTTTATCAGCCAAATCGAATTTTCATTCGCATTTTATCCGATGTTATACTTACTCATAATTTATTGTAACATTGAGTCGGAATCATGTCTGTTCATTCCTTTGGCTTTATTGATATCTTTTACTATAAATAATGCACAGTTTTGCTTCTAAGATCCGCTTCACATCTGTAAACATTTCACCACACGCTTTATGAGGAGGAAAATACCGAGGACAAAAGGTGATTTATCTTACAGGGGACACGTCGAGTATCCTCTATGAATATTGAGTTGTCTGTTCATGACCTGAATTTAATGCTGCATACGAAATTTTACTCACAAGCCGCGAGTGTGCACGGTAGATCGTGTATCATTGATTCGTGACGATTACAAATGTATATGAACAGTAAATGCAAGCGGACTTAGCATTTTCTACCAAGTCTACCTTCAGATGGGGCAGACATGGGACAATACCGGGTGGAAGGGAAACGCTCTCTATACCGGAACGGTAAGAGAGAAGAACCATAACATTAACGAAAAACTATATTCATTTGCAAAGCTAAGCGATAATACTTACGATTTTAGTATTTCCGTAATTCATGCGCGCGCAATGTAAAGCGTACAAAAAACTGGGCGGCCGTCGCGCTGCGCCGGGACCGGCCCGCGGTCGTTAACTCTTCAGCTGATGTACGTGTTTCATTACGATTTTTTTGAAATATTGTCCTTTATTACTATGTTTTTCAGAATAATAGTTTGATTTATCTATCCATACGTGAAGCTGTACAGAAATTTGAGAAAATCCTACTAAAATTGTAACAATGCGATCGCGATTTTTTTAGTGCCATCACGTCAGGAATCACCAATACTATCACCTGTATTCGTTTCCGAGAGCGTTTCCCTTCCACCCGTATATTAGTGTATAAATCTAAAAATGCGATGCCTTGTGATTGTTCTATTTGTTGATAAAAAGGGTGCACTGCAGTAATAGATCTGGTAGAGATCGTCTTAGCCCAAAAATAAGCTATAAATATTACCACATAGAAAAACAGGGGCTTTACCACTAATAACACGGAAATTATAATGTTGCGTGGTAACTCCAAAAATACTCATAATATGTATATTTGCAATAAAATGTTTTTTTTTTAATAATTTTTCGATGGATATTAACTCATTCGAAATGTACTGTTTTTTAGCCATACAGCGCACGGATAGCGTATACGCTCTTAGCAAAACCAAGGACAGCGTGTGTAATAATTGTGAAGGTTTTATTTGGCGCTTTATATTATATGTATGTACTTCCAAGAATGATATCAATTAGCAAGTTATTACATAAACCACGAATTATTCGGTCTATATCCACAGCAATTTTAGTGAGAAGCAGCGAACCTCACATTATTTTAATTGCACGTCTCTGCTTTTTATATTTGTACAATTTGCGCGTTAATTTCTGTGATAATACAGTATAAACAGCTCTATGATTACTTATAAAAACCAAGCACACTTGACTCGCGAGCACCGTTGTTTTTTTAACAACTTAATTGCTCTATAATTAAATTCATAATAGCATTGAAAAACCTGTTTTCACATACAGAAATAATGAATAGTTATTATATATGTTATACAAAATAAATTATAATAATTATGCAAATGAATTCGGACGCTTCAGAAAGTTTGTCATTCGTTAATGAATTGGTTATTGATATTATTTTCGACGTTATAAGCTTTTTATGTGAGATTGGTTACGTGATTAAAGTTGTTTTGATGTGGTAGAACACGCTTGTAAACTGGCGCGACAAAAAAAAATAACAGGTGTATGGTAGCATGTAGCAACGTATAATTACGTTCGTAATACCGCTATAAACAATCAAGCGGGGTTATATCAAGTGTAATAGCAGTAAAAGCGACGCATGTTTGCGTTTCGCTCGTATCGTGACCAGAGGCAATAATAATTCCATTAGTTTTTCAAATGAAAATATGCTCAAAATAAATATGAATCAATAGTGGCTCCATTCCATTGTTCAATTAACATAACTAAGTTTCAATAAAAAAGCGGAATGCGCTCGTTTTATTTATGGTTCTAATTGTACTGAATGCAATTTTGTATTAATTGGTTGTTGAACGTACGACATTGATGTCTTAAATGTACAATTATATCACCTGTAGATAATTATGATAAATTGTTTACAACATCTGTCAATAACAGTCGACTGCTATTTCTTGCGGCTATTGTTTGCAATCGTTTATTACGTAATTTACCTGTTCCAATTCATTTTTTGCCAGCGATCGTTTTTTTTCATCTCTTCCAGTCTTGTTAGTCGTTATAGTGTTCTTTTCTTTTTTATTAGATGTCACCGGTCCGTTAGATTCCACTTTTTGCTTATTTTTTTTCTTACTTTCTTTTTTGCTGCCACCTTCCGCATTATTCTTGGGAGAATCCTTGATCCTCACTATGGCAACTTTTATCGACTGTTTGGTTGAAATATGTAATGTTTTGATTTAGATAACAGCACGACATATGATGTATACATTCATTACAATAACAAATTACACTCCGACGACACTAAATAAGTTATATATCACTCACAAACATACTGTCATCTTTGTTTTAACAATGTAAACACTTTGAACTTTCGTGGCAACTATACGTCAATGTTTATTTTAAAATCCTCAAAATTATCACTGCAATCCTTGGACACTGAAATCCTGTGGTGAGCATCCAATAGCAGAACGTTCTGAAGTAGAACGAAAATAACGATAATGCACAAGACAAACGTACGCGAGACAAAGGAGGAGTTGTTGGTCGCGGTACGCGAGTTACGTGCCCAGCGACTGGGGCGAATGTGGCGGACGGCGCGCAGCCGGTCGTCGCCCGCGGAGTCCCGCACCCCGCGCCTCGCGCACGCGCCGCCCGCCCAACATACCGCGGCTTTGTCGACTACTTCTTGTAACACATATATACCTACTAATATTATAAAGGGAAAATATTTGGTTGTTTGTTTACATTGAATAGGCTCCGATACTACTGGACGGATTTGAAAAAATCACCTATATAAAGCTACATTATTAGAGAGTAACAAAGGCTACTTTTTATCCCGCGAAAATATAAAGCGGAACTTTTATCCCAGAAAAACGCATTCACGCGGGCGGAGCCGCGAGCAGAAGTATATAATATATACAATTGTACACATGTAAAAGGCTACCGCTTTAACACTAATAACTATAAGTAATACTTACCAAAAAAATTAAATAAGATAAAAATTCTTCGGGCGGGGCAACATTTTAGATATTTTCTACGAGGACTGAATGAAATCCTCCTAGCCGGTTTTCGGCCACGGCGGCCAAGGCGGCCAATCTCAACGGAGATCAGCCAGGTACGCAGGAGATATTATAGTGCACAAGTGTGTGCGCAATACACAGGTGCACTCGCTATTCCTTCACTCTCATAGTCCGGTGAGACGGCAATCCGACATAACCGGATGGAGGTCAGGCGCAGGACCAACGGCTTTACGTGCTTTCCGAGGCACGGGGGTATCACACCGCCAACTTCCTGACTCCGAGCTGCGATTGAGTAATTTTTAAGATGGAAAAGCCCAGTCACAATGTTTTTGGCTCGACCCGGGATTCGAACCCAGGACCTCAGCGCGCAAATCGTACTCGTAACGCGTACGCAATACAACTACGCCACCGAGGCAGTCAGTTCTACGAGGACTTTTTTACCTAATAACATAAATCAAAAGTGTTCAGTATATTATTATAACAATAATAATATATTATAGTCCTTATCGTTGTTATCAAAATGTCAGCGTTTTAAATGAAAACGTCATTATCATTGCTATTTAAATAATTTATGCTTACATTTAAAATCAGATTATTAATGTATTAATTACTTTGATAAACAGACTTATTAAGTAGATATGATTAACAAGCTTTTTGATTTCGAAATACTGATTGTACTATCAGACATAATGACTCAATCTATGAATAAAATGTACATGTATATTCTTTATAATACACTACGCCTTATCCATTTTACTGTAATAGAAAATACATTTATAATTATTATAATATACAATTCCGTTTTTTAGTATATCTATTTAAATTGACATAGAGTGCCATCACTCTGTGTCAATTTTACCAATTAAAAGTCTACTAATTCAGGTTTTAAGGTCCAGTTTTTGGTGATGTTCATCATCAGCAATAATACATATATTGTGTTAATTTCGTTTCGATTCGGTTGTCTTGAAGTGTTTAATTGATGACGATATACCACGTTGAGCGACAATAAAGAAACTACGTCGTAAAATGTGGGAGTCAACTAATTCTGTCAAGTTTTCATTTATTTACTTTTAACGGCCTCGATTAATGTATTCTCAATTCTGTTTTGCACGTCTAAATAAAAATTCAATTTATTTAAGACAATGTATAATATAGATACATACATTGCTGTTGGCGTAATGCGTTTTGGCAATATCATATATTTTAAAATGGCAATGGCAATGGCATATATTTTAAAAGAAAATCGTCGTAAATCGATTTATATTCGTTTTACGTCTACGATTAATGTAGTCCGTATGGCAAATAAACGTTTAACTGCAAGAGGGTATTTCGTTCGTTGCATCGTTGACCTTAGGATCAAACCACTCGCTGTCTCTACAAATCGGCATGTTGTCGTTTTATAAAACTGTACATTAAGTGATAATTTAATTTGTATATGAATAAAGAAATATCTATTAACTGTAGTTTATACATTTATACTGATACCACATAATGTATTATAATATGTATTCAAAATCTATGGCGACGATGCAGGTAGTTTCAAGTAATACATGATATTATATTTATAATTTTCAAATATGCTGCGCAAAGTTTACAACAGTAATTGGTTTGATATAGCCAAAACTTGGGACCAATAAATACTTCTGACTGACTGACTGAGTTCCAGACGTCGCGTAATACAAAACTAATTTTATGATGAGTTAATTAAATCAGTATAAGACTCTCATATTCTATGATATAAAATAATACAAGATAAACAAAATTTTACAGATTTCGAAGACGAAACAATAGGATTCAATAACATTTAAGCAATTTATATCAGTTGGTGTAACAACACCCCGGAGTATCTTGGGGTGCGGATTCTTAAAAAAGAAAACTCACAAAGGAACATAATAATAAAAGCGCTCCCCACAGAAAATATTAATTTGGAATCATTTATTCGCCAGCAAAAAAATAATATTAAAAGACTCCTTATTTGAGAGGGTAACTGTGAAGCGGCAGGGATAGGAAAGATAAATCTCAGCTTGTATTCTGTAACCGTCTCTGAAAGAAATCTATAAGTATGATATGTATCTGCGAGAGGTTTCAGGAAACGAGGAACAAATTATCTTTTAGGCCAAATTTGATCTCTCGCGTTAAATATTGAGGGACAATGCTAATGTATAATTATAAATTTGTGAATCTCTTTGTGTTAACCATCTCATGATCAGTATAAGAAAATATATTGACAACTTACATTTTGTAACATATTGAAGTCTTATTTGCTACATGGTGGAGTTTGTTAAACTAGAATTAAAATTACTATTTATGTTCCAGTGACCTATTACATTTACTATCATTTTTTGTGTGAAATAAAGAACATTTATGACAAAAAAAAATATTTTAAAATCAGTGAATAGTTTATGAAAACAAAAAGTATTGTGGTGACTCTAATCTAGCAGAGATTTACAATTACCTATCTACAATTACTTTACAACTTTGCTCTAAAACATATATTAATTTATTAAAGCAATAAATACAATAGCTTTTTGAATATGTGCAAATTTTATGCTTACGTAAATTCTCAAGGATTACAATGAGAGACTAATTCGCATCGCCCGCACCGTTGCAGTACGGGTACATATAGCGATCACGATTTGCATAATTAAACGAGAAATGCAATGGAGAAACTGCATATTGCATGTAATTTAAATTAGTTTTGGTTTGCAATTCGCCTGTGTTAATTCCGCAATTACTATTTTCATTTGCAAACAAACGCTTGTTTGTCGTTTAATACAATGGTCATTTGATTCGTACGTCATACTATAATTCTCGCATATTTTTATCTTTGCCTATAAATTACACAATGTTTAAAAAAAACCTACTGAGTTCATTGAAATTTTCTATGAATATTTTTATTTTATTTTTTATGCGCTTTTAAGCGATATGATCATAATGAGATAATAATTATATGAAGACTTGTAAACTTTCATTATTACTTTTGGATTACACGTATCATTTGGGCTATAGTTCAAATTGGAGTAAAAAGCAAATATTGTACCAGTAAAGCGTTTTAAAAGTAATTGATAAGATATAATAGAATATATATAATACCATTTGGGCATTGAAATAAAATATGTCCTCGTATTTTTCTCAACACTTATTAGTCAAAATACATAATTTTGTCGATATTATTGTTATTAAAACATACATTCGCTATTGAAAAATATGAACAAAATGCTCAGACAATATTTAGTCTAACCTGTTTTTGTGACGAATGTTTTGATGGTTAATTAAAATAAATTAAAAAATTCTTTACATTCATCTCAGCTTTCATGCGATAGTAAAGTTGCGGTGTTGATTAGAAAATGCATTCTAACTTGAGATTTCACAGCCGCACAATACGGGGGGACGATATTTTTGAAATATTTAAATTGCTAAGAGCATCGCAATTTCGTGTAGGGTGTTGTAGTCTGTAGCTTGATTAGTGAAATTTCACATAATGCGAATGTTTATTCTTCCCCTTGAATTTCTGCTCTTTCTAGAATGTCCCCTTGCTCAATATTAAAATATAAAAATATACCAGGATTTCTTTTTATTTTCATCCGACGGTACCCCTTTGATTCCAGATTTCGCTTTACTGCTGAATCTTGTGAGGATGTCGAAGCTTTGATGAAGGAGCTTCGACATCCTCTCAAGACAGGCCATTTACATATTGGTTATCAAGGCATATTTTTTATATGAAATTATTAACATAGTCACCCCTGTATATGGATTGTTTTAAATGCGATTTGATTTTGTTCTAAATATGATATTTGTGTGCACATTTTACCGTTCAAACATCTAAACCTAGGTCTAAGCTTCTCTGCAGCCACATTCCTGTTTAAAAGGTAGTCAGGTTCACCTGTCACACCTAGGAATTAAAAATCACGGGATAACTCGTTTTACTCTTAGCGTAATAAGGTTCCGAGATAAGTGCTTTGGACTTGATAATATACAAAGTATACTTATCAGATGTATTTCCATGGATGTGTTAACCGCATATGAGAACCGACTTATTAAAAAAAAAACAGTAAAAGATTGTAGTAACAATTTCAGCCGTATGATAGTATCTCTTCATTTACAAAATTAACTAGCCATTATGGTACAACAATACAAAACGATTAGAAATAAGTAATGGCTACTTGAGAGAAACAAAGTGCGGCTACTAAAATAACAAATCGTTGAAACCTAATAAAACGAAGTAACGCGATTGTTGCGAGCTAGAATGCAAGTTTATATTTTGTAAAATTGAAACGTTCCGAACGGCAGTGAGCCGGAAATTTGTTCGCGAGCGACATCAAAGTGTTGTTTATTTTTCCCTCGTTTTCCCACTTTCGGCGGCAATAAAAATGAGTAGATTTTTTAATCTATTGAAATACGAGCTTTCAACGAGTCTAACCATTTTGCATATTTGTACACAATATACATTTGAACATTTCAATTTATAGTACCGGTACGCTATGATGGCCGTTTTGACAGATTAGAATAGTGAGGTGAAATCTCAATTCATTATCGAAAAAAAAAAAAACAATTAAATGCGAGTAACACTAATAAACTTCTACTACCTACTACTACCTAACACACAATTGACAATAATGTAGAGTAATTAGCTCCTTTAACGTAGTTATGAATTAATATGAAACTTCATGAGCAGACAAATGTAAAAACGGCCAACATAGCGTGCCGATACTAGTTACGAAACTTCACACAATTGTCTTTATTATGTTTTAATGGAAAACTAAAACGAGAGAATCCGTGTAGTGTGTAGACAAAGGCAATTTTCGTACACCTAGCACCAATTAGATTTAGTTCAGTGCTATACGGGGCGTTGATTACGCAGATTGGAATCGCTTCGCCCCTCGCGCAGCTTGTTAATGGTGCAATAAAAACGATGCTTATCGATTTAGCCGCCCGTTAAGAACGCTCCAAGGCATAATAATTTATTATCCAAACAATGTTGCGTCAGTCGATGTAAATTACAGTACTCAGCCGTGGAATTATGTAACGACGAGATTTGTTAACCGCCCGCCAACGTAGTGACAAAAGTAATTAACACTTACGATACACTAGAGTGCGTGGTTTACGATGCTCGACCCTTTTGGGGCTACCATTTTGGTGCCGATCTAAATTGTGGGAAATAAAGTGGATCCTTGACTTTAAGCGGACTAATATTTCAGCAATCACTTCAATTTGCTAAGAGTTTATATAAAAGTATTAAAAATAATACGAAGTGACAATTCTCCAATTTCAAAGGATTTAAGTCATGAAATAAATTATAACATTTTCTGGCCCAACGAAATGCGAGCAAATTCAAATAGGGGTAAAATATACGAACAACTGGAATTGGGAGTCAGACAACGACCGCAGGATTTATTTGGAGCCTCATTCAATTTGCGGTGAACGTATTGTCGGATTGCGTTTTTGTACCGTTCAGATTTTACATACACGTTGTTTTTGCACACCAACCATTCACAAATATTTTACTTCACTTATTACCCTTTCATGTATTGTTTCGAATTCTGAATAGTATTTTGGAGAGCGGATGTTAAAATTTAAAAGAGAAAGCGTTTGTAAAAATTAGAAAGTGTTGCAAGCGGAGGATATACATACACAACAAAACGACAACAAGCAACACGTGACGCATACAAATATGCTATAAATGAATTGCGCCCTCGTTAACGGAATTGTAATGAGAGGAGCCAAATATTTAGACTTCACATTGTTACATTAGTTAAGATATTAATTGTTGTCATCGAGTGAGAATAATTATTAATGTTGATCGGTAAAGCTGTAAGATATGTTGACAGCAATCTGTGTTTGTGATAAAGAATGCGGGAAAACGGAGAGCAGAGAAGCGTCAACAGCACAAAAGAATGTGCGCAGCTTTGAATTTCTCTAAAGCTTCAAGCCGGGTGTACCTAATCTCTCGCTAGACATGAGGTACAGAGTAAACCGCAAAACACACTAGTGGATTAATATTCTTTTTTATCCTTGAAATCTGTAATGTTAAATTGTATATGAATATTGTGTCATGCAAAATGATTTATCGGTATTACTATAAATAAATGGATATGGAATAATTATGTATTATATTAAAATATATTAGGTCCTTACATATGAAATTGGCGTTTTGTAGTACCTACTAGCCACTTTGATCTGAAATATCCCTTTGGTTAAGAATTCCAAATTAAAATTTATAAATGCAATTAACTGGTACATGTGAGTTTCGAAAACAGTCAGCTATTTGTTTTTTTCTTGATTAGTTTTTTCTTTGGCGTCTTTCATATCGCACAATGGAAAACATGAAATATCGCTATATTTAGGAGTATGAGTTCCACCGTGGCACCAGTGCTGCAGAAACAGTTCGAAGGATTAAAGATGTGTATGGCGCTCGTGTCGCAAAAGAAAACATGGTACGTTTTTGGTTCCAACATTTTCGTTCTGGAAATTTAGACCTTCAGAACAAGCACCGTGGACGGTCGGAGACCAAGCTGCTAGAGGAGCTGCAATTGGAATGTCTGCGACATCCACCGTGCTCCCCGGACCTTGCTCCAACAGATTACCATTTTTTCCGTAATTTGGATAACTTTTTACAAAGAAAAATAATTCAATTCCGATGTGGCAGTCCAAACCGCCTTCAGAGAGTTTCTTGGTTCTTACCCTCATGTTTTTTTTAGTATAGGGATCAATGAATTCCCTATGAAATAGCAATAGTACATAGATAACAATGGTGCATACTTTGATCAATTAATTTTATTTTACACCAAAATAAAATAGACTGTATTCCTCCCATACAAAACGCCAATTTCATATGTAAGGACCTAATATATATTTCATAACCTGATTGATGATAAGATGAAAGCAGAACATTCTATAAAGATACAGATTGAAAAAAAAAGTATATATCTGTGCTCATATGTACGTCATCAAGCATAAGTATGAAAAAATAATACATATAAAACACATGTCGATAACAACACCGCAGAGGGTGCGGAATTACATGGGGGGCAAGGGGAGATGCAGCGGAGGATGCAGTGAGAGGCGACATAAAATTTTCAACGACCATGCCGAGTATCTGACGGCATTATCTAGCCGTTTGCAAGTGCTCCACCGCTTTTCATATCTTTTGAATAAAATTTCTTTAGCATAACTATTACTTGGTATGGCTCTTTCGTTTGTGTCACAATGTTGTTCGGTTTAATGTACTTGCAGTTTTGTAAAATATATTTAGAAGTGGGTAAGAAAGATGTTTAGTAAACTGGCACATTTTGCACAGAAATGAAAACAACGAATGTTTTAACAGGCTGAGAAGTAGGTAAGTAATGTGAATTTCAGAAAATATATTTTTACTACACTGTTAGTATAGCAATTTTGTGTGGATACACGCAACGATAAACAAATACTAAAATAAATTGCTTTTCGTATGTTGAGCTGCACGTTTATAGATAAAAAAGCCTTTTATTTTAAATCAACTCAGTTAAATAACATTTTATTTTTAACATATTTATTTGGTTGGAATATATGGTATGCAGAATATATCAATGAACGAATACAAATAAAACATTCAGCGACACAATAGAGGGTATATTCTAATACTGGCCCGCACTCGAAAGAGATTTATGTTCACGAATTAAGTGTTCATTGTTAGATGGTACAGAGGGAACAACAACACCTTTATAGATGAAAGAAAGATTCTAATTATGAAAGCGAAAAGAGCAAAACAGCAAATAAAATGGTTGGAAAGTGTATAAAGAGAAGACAAATAAACGGCTCGGGTGTAAAGCGAGATGGAACAGGGAGCATTGACAATCTCGTTATGGATGTGAATAAATAATGAGTAAGCATTAAGCTTGAGTTTCGCGCCGCGCCGCGCCGGGGAGGACTGCCGACTTGCCTTTGTTGTCGGCGATGTTTACTGGGCCAGGGATTGCGCCCGCCGCAAGCCCAATTTATTCCGCTAATCGAGCCTCACCTCGCTCGGCTTAAATTAATTAACAACGACTTAACCTCATCCATATAAAATGTACAAATAATTCTAAACTGAAATACGACTGCCGCTTTCTTTATACAGATAATTAAGCAATTGCGTAGATAAGATTACAGTTAGAAAATTTAAATGGGGTTTTCTTTGTAATATTCTTAGTGATTTATGTAGTAAATTTTTCAAAAATGTTATCTTTGTAGTGGATAAATTTATAAACGTATACACAACTCTAGCTGTGTAGTTTTGATAGTAAGAGAACTTAAAAAAACACAGACCTGCTATGGTACTCCACAGATGAGAATACCATTAGCAGTGATACTAAGAGGGTTAATTGGATTGTAGTGTCTTTTATTTATGTCTCTGTTGCGCTTTATGGACTTCAAAGCATAGGCCGAGATATGAGCACGCCAGCAAGAATTAGAATAGCGAATTTCTAATGGCATTTTGAATGTGTTTTCACTAAATAAAAAAAGTTGTCTGTTAGTTCTGCTAATTTATGTAGTTAGTAATTCCACACCTGCATTATAAATTGTATAAAATATTCTATCACTCAAGCGAGGTAAAGCAAAACACTCAACTGGCAACAATTTAATTTTGTGATACAAGTCGAGGAGCCTATAATACCATCAATAAGACTATAGCGCGCAGCTATTTCGCCAACAAAGCATTGTTGCATGAGAGCATTCGGCCAGATAAAGAGAAATTCGACTCGAGCTTTGTGCGCTTAACTGAATTGAATGTCGTACATGACACATTCCGGAAGCTCAAAGGGAGTGTAATTACGATCTGGTAGCTACATTTAAAATGTATCCGTGCAAATCTGTGCAAACTGCAAAGCACGGGATCGGTGTGAGCCACGAGAAGCCAGTAACTGAAGTGGAACTCAGTTCGGCGTCACCGATCGCGATCATCCACTCGTGTCACTGTGTGCAACTTGGGCGCTTGCCAGCCGCTATGTTTTATCGCGCTCGCGAACTATTTGGCAACTAAACAACGTTTTCATTTAATGATAAAGAAAAATAATGCGAGTTATTTCAAAGTGTCAACGCTATCAGTCTTGTCGTTAGTTATTAATTAGATCATTTACATCGTAATTTTATAGTGAGAAGACAAATATTGAAGATTTGAAATATGTTGTCTCGGACTGCTCACTCGACATTATAAACATTCACCGGTTCAGAGTTATTATAATAAATTATAAAAAACGAGTTACACAAAACCGTGCATTAAAGTTTTAAGCCTGTTATTATTTATAAGTTAATGCGCGGGTGCTGCCACTGTAATGACCGACCAGTTTAATACATTTGTCAACGGTACAAGCGCTTCGTAAACCTCGTGAGTTCTAAAAGGCAGTGACGGCGAGGAAACACTTTTCTCTTTTTATTTGATAAAAAAATCTCAATTGAACGTGTATATTGGATTATACCAATATTGTGTTTACTTATAGAGTATCGGATAAATATTGAATCAAATGTTATGAGACTACATAATTACTATCACTACAAAAAATAAGTATTAATTCCATAAAAAAGTATTATTAACTTAAACACAGTTGCTAATCTAACCAATTTTGAGTCGCAGCTGTCATTCACAGACAAAAAACTGCAATTGCAAAGAATCGATCGTGTTCAATTAGATTAAAAGAATTTGGGGTTACGCTTGACTTAGATTTTTTATATTTTCAGAATTTTCATGCTTTTGTGAGTGATCTACGTACAATATCGACGCTTTTATAGTCACATAAACGCGGCCAATATTTCATCTTTATAAAGAAAACAATAAAAATTATAATCAACGTAAATCTTCAACCGAATATATTCCCGTTTGTTCCATTTGTCGCTAATAAAATAATAATTTGTAAAAAAGTTGCAACATACCAAAAGAGATAAAGAGGGAACGTAATAAAAACAGTGCAATTTTAGGGGTATTTTGTCGAGGTTATATCCATAAAATGAATGGAGTGGGGCGGGGGTGGAGGTGGGCAGCGGGGACCCGCCCGCCACCCGCGGCGGCGTGTAATGAATATACTCAACCGGGTGGTTCTATCATTTTATTTAATTCCACAATGGAAGTGGATAATATTTTCAACACCCGAAACTGATTAGTCAGTCATTTAATGTTATACACGACTAATTACATAAAACGTAGTACCATTTGTCTTTAAATCGTCTCATTTGTTTATTTAACTTGATATGGTACATTACAATTATTACATTACGCGGACAAGTTGGCATGATTGTCAATGTCGTTGAAAAAAAAAACTTCACGCTCTCTTTACGAATGTCAGATAGAATATTCCTTTTATGAAATGAACTGACAGTTAGAAATGTAAATAATAAAAAAGAAACTAACAAAAAGCAAACGATCACTGTACAGCCTTCTAAAATATTTAAATAAAAATGTTTGAAAAGAATGAAATGGAGTGGAGAATATTCACACACAAAGTAAACCTGAGCTTGGAAAATATTCGTGCGCAACATGAGAGCTGTAAAGTGCTCTGGAACAAAGGTATTAAAGCGAATTTTCAGCTCACTCGCCAGGAATACAGGGAAAAGCGATGTAACAGCACCAAGAATTCATTTTGTTTGCTTTTGCTATGAAATGTAGTTTGTTTCAGCTTGTCGACACGCCGACAATACTAACTAGCTTCCGTTTTTATGCTTTTAGCAATTATCTTTAACATTCCGTTGTAGTAGCAATGTTCCGCCAGCAAAAACAAATTAGGTTTACTGACAACCCGAAAACAACACTGAATGTGACTTATTACTAAATAAGCTATTCTCACAACTAGTCCACCTTATTTTATTAAAGCCAAATAAGGTATTCCATAGATGTAATGTTTAAAATAATCATCAACAATAACCATAATGTCATGTAAATAGTAAAATATAGGGGAACTCGGTAAAACACGTAAAGCGGTTGCGTATAAAGCCGCTGGCGGACAGCTAGTTTCAAAATAAATTTACATAGTAACGTGAGTTGAAAATAGAGAGGGGAAACTAAGCGAAACGGCGAAGAGCAATGAGGCGATGCATAAAGTCGCTTCCAGGCGAAGTATAAAACAACAAAGTGGTCGACGCATCTTGCTTCTCGACATAAATAGGGAAATAATCCGACGAGAGCAACGCTAAAGCGGCGAAGAATATGACTTTAGGGCCCATAGATAATAATGATCTGTCTTCTTAAATGTTATCTTACACGGTTTATGACGTACCGTAAAACTGGATTATACACCAGAAGACATACATGCGTGTTAATTGGTATTTAATTAGCTAGAAAAACGATATCAATCACGAATTAAAAATTAAGTGACTGATTAATGTTTTTCTGACGACAAATTACTATAAACGGTGGTTGTGGGTGCGGGGACTGTAGATGGGGCGATAGCGGCGTGCCGGCATCGATAACGAAAGTTATTTACGGCCCCAACTTGTGTAAAAATGTTCCGTGTAATTTAACACCTTTTCTTGTCAAAGCTAAATAAGAATGGTGAATCAATTTTGTCGGGTAAATAGAAAAGTTTGTTTACACAACTCAACCGACACGCATTACAATTTATAGTTATGCCTATTATGTTTCAATTAAGCAAGCAAAAGGACTACAACTGTACAAGTGTTTTTCGAAAATTATGATGAAGCACAAATTCATTTCCATATGAAGGCAGTAATGACCTAAATGACTACACAGGTGGATGCACTAAATAATCAAGGTTTAATCGTGCAACACGCAGGACTATGATAATTCAATGCAGCCAGTGGCGATGTAATCGATATGGCTGCGTTGAATAGCGGGAAGGTAAAAAAATACACACACGATGAGGACAAAAACCTTAAATGAGCCCGTGATAATGTTCACTGGCAATATTACAAGAGAGCCCGCGTCGCCACAACAGGTTCTGCTCGGTTCGATATCCAATAAAAGCTCATTTTAATTTCTTTATACATCTCGCATACTAATTTAATTACGGCAATACTTTTAAGAGTCTGTATTTTAGTGCGATTAGTCTTAATTGTATTTTTACAATTTTAAGCAGTTTGATATCTAAATGTCAGTATTAATAATGATATGTACATTAAATAAGATCTATTAGTAATAGTAGTATTATTAGTCTAGACTAGTCACTCCATTTCATATTTTTTGCACGGACAGCCAAGTGGAAACGTAGACATTCACGAAAGGTACGTCATAACAAGCAATTAATGGCAGGTTGAGAAAGCTCGTACCGCGGCACGCTCGAATGAGTCCATCTTGATGTAACACGGTGAATCTCTAAAGCGAGGTGGATGCGGTTGTGGTATATTTAAACACCTGTCATCCCCCTCATCACGGCACGGGTCGCCTAACTTAGATTACTTTATAATAATTCCCTCTCTCCAGACGGAATACATAAATTGGTTGTTGTCGCAAAGTTAGCGAATTAATAATGTTTGAAGTCACGATGGTTAGCAACGCTTTATCACAGTGTTGACTCTTGTTTGTAGGTTTCTGTTGTTTCATGGTTCACCCACTCGTCGGTGACATATACGACAAAAATAAACAAACTTTATTCTCGACAACTAAAAGCGAAAACTTTCTCACTTTAACTTTATTCAAAGCTATAAAATTTTATCAATAAGTGTAAAACTTTTAACACGCAATACAGATATTTTATGATATTATAGGGAAAGTAGAAATTACGGCACCGATTACCCGACAATCGTTTTGGTTCCGAAAAGAAATAACATGAATTTTGATTTACTTTGGGAGTTATTATCCATTTCTGATGATCTTATCTGATAACTTTGAAGAATTTATTATTATAATATATTTTGAAATTTTGAAAACTTCCTTTAGCTGATAATCTAAGTGCTTTGTGACCTACTCAAAATTTGCCCAAAATTAAGCAAATTTCATCGCTATATCCCTTGTTTGTAGGGAAAGTACGAGCCCAAGAACAAGAAGGTAGAAGTGCCAGTACAATTAAAATAGCAATGAGATAAGAAACTGTTGCTCGCAAAATACTAAGAGACTTAGAAAGTCAAAAAACTATTCAGTCTAAAGACACTAAATATCTTATGTACCTAATAGACTATCACTCGCTCCTCCGTAATTTCAAAATTATCGGGGGTACAAGTCGTACCGTACGACTATTTCAAAAGGCATTATTTGCAGAGCATCTAAAGTCAATTTTTTTACTTAATTCTGATGTTGGATCAACAAATTTTACGAGGATGTCATAAATCATAATAAATGTTTAACAAAATATGGATATACATACAACTTGGATTGAATGGATTCTGCTAGATCGGCGACTTAGACAATGCAATAAAACACATCTTAGCAAATTATTTAAAATTATACCACAAAACCCGTCATTACACGTAAAGTCATATAATATGTATCAATAATAAAAAAAAGTTTGTTGTCCCCTTAATTGGCTAGAGTCTTTTTGATCTAAGGTCCGTAGTCCAATGGCATGAAAATGTTTGTGTTAATTTCCCTTACTTTTATTAAACTTACATATTTTCAAAACAGTTGAAGATTATATCCTTAAAAATTAGAGACAAGCTTCTTAATCCAACAACCCACCTCGTGTAAGATTTTGTAACAATGGAATCCAGAAACATTTATAATCATGGAATAGGGAACGGACCGCTCTCTATGCCTCTGGTACATTTCCTACATTTTAAATACTCCTAAGGTATGGTAGCAGTGGAATAAGACTTTCTTGTAACGGGGTGTACATTGTCACTAGAGTTTTACAATGACCGCGCTTAATCTAGAAACAACCCTTTGCTTCCTTTGCTTTCATTAGCCCCTTTCATAAGTAAGCTTTGTTCTTTTGCATGATCTTAAATAAAAAAGCGCTGGCCAAAGTTTTCAACAAAGCAACACCGGTGGTGTTCTGATTTAAAATTAATTACAAAATAAATATTATTGTAACCTCATTTATACGTACAATACAATTAAAAGAGCGTTGCATGCCGTTAAAGTAAAATATTAAATAGCTTATGTATAACACCGAGTATCAATGACTTATTGCAGTAATTTGAAGTATAAAACTGGTTAATATCATTGTAATTATCATGTGCTACATTTTTGCATGTTGAATGATTGATTACTATAACTACATTATAAGGCAATAAACGCAATCTGAATTCATCTTTACAGTGTATGAAAATAATATAAAGTAATCAACAGATAAAGGTCTTGGACCACTATACCGGTCCCCACTACAAGGCGCTATAAATCACCAGGCAACTATAACTTATACAGAAGATGGGGCAAGTTCTTCTGGTTTTCGATTGTAATTTTGGGTCAATTTTCGTGTCATGAGACACCTCAGGTCGACCTTGGTATTGTTATTAACATTAAAATATCTAAAATGGCTATTAAAAAAAATCTGTAAAGATGCATTTTGGGGTAGACTCGTATTTACGAAGAAATCCTATAATTGTTTCGTATCTATTTCACTAAATGTCCTTAGGCGTACGCGTTCCCCATATAGCATAAATAGCAACGTAGCACGTTTAGAGCAATGGACATTGAGTATGTCCGTTTATCACTGGTATGGGCAGCGGTTTCGCAACGTCGCGTCGTGGGTCATGCAAGTAGCGTATCGGCACCTACCCTATTATAATCTTGCTGTAAAATAGCTGACGATCCGATCACAGCATACATAGAGCATATAGTGCTGGTGACAGAACGGTGTAATAGGCGTCCTTTTATATTCTTAAAGTTTTTATTTTTGGTGTCAATAAAAAGAGTAGAGTATGACTGTTTCAACAGTCGAAATATCAAATGGGAATATTATATTTGTTCGATTTGTATATGAATATATTGTTCTGTTAGCAGTTAGGGTATAGTAAACAAAGCCATGATAAGTACGGAACAATGGTGGTATTCCGGTGTCAGTTAGTGCAGCTAAACGTTTGTTTGTGATTAAGCCGTGTGTACAAATCTCAGTGCTAAGCTGCAGCTCGGTCGCAGGGTGCCAGAGTTGTTAAATGCGCTCCGCATTCAAAGCACGTTGACGTGCGTTTATCAGAGCGAGAACTCAGACCACAGTCGGGTGCAGTGACAAACAGAATCGTAGAGTGCATCCCGAGTGAGCTGCTGATCCGTCGAGAGATATCTCGACCTCACGTCGAGTGGTAACACTCGCCCGCCTACGGATAATTACGGCCCTTTGACGTCGCCTCTTTGCCCTGCACACGCTTCCAAAGGGACAATAATATTTTAGTGTTTGTACTATTTAAATGTAATAATAAGTGCAATAATTAAAATAACCATTTTATATTTAAAGTCTCTAGGCAGTCCATGTCCGAAGCGTATTCTGGACCAAGAGCGAAATCCGCGGATGAGCGTGCGTTGCGGGCGAGACGGAATCAAAGACGGACAAGCCTTTTTCACGCACACGTTTACGCAGATAAAATCCCGCGTTCCCTAGTAACATAATCGTTTTCCTCCGCTTTACTGAATACTGTCCAACTGTAGTCACAGTTAGTAAACATATATTGAACGATACTAATATTCAGTGTGAAACCCGTAAACAAAGACCCGTCTAGTGAGAGTCGTCGACGGCGTGTTTAGGGTTCAGTTTACATCGGCGCAATTTAAGGCTTATCCGAGTCAAGCTGGTTAGACGAGAGTACGACTGGAGTAATACAAATCTCCGTGGAAGTTTGCGAACAGGTAAGCCTGGGCGAATATAGGAAGGTGAGACTAGGAAGAGCTTGCTCTTGTTATTACACCCTCTCACCTAGGCAAGGGCTCTCTGTTCACAGCCAGCCTGTCGCACAGGATTAAGCAGATTCTCGCTTTATCGTTAACAGTCTGCCTTCTGGTTTCTATATTCTCTGTCGCTTCTAAGGCCTAGTTTACACATTTCAGTAAGCATGAACCGAAAATCAACTTTCGATATGATGCATACACATAAGTAAAACAATAATATAAACAGGACAGCTTATGTTATACACCCGAATAAACTATTTATTCAGTGTGAAAAAGGAAACGAGCCAATAAATTATCACAATCGTAACTCGACATGCGAAGATGACAAAACATCAAAAGGGAAACGATACCGAAATCGTTTACTTAATATTGTTACGTATCACCACTTTGCTACGGTTATAAATAAAAGTGCCGAAGAAAAGCCAGATAAGACGGTAGAGAAATAAGTTTAACCGAACGGGAGAAAGCATTATCATTGGCTGCGAGCGAGGAACAAAAGAAAATGGTGGAGAGCGAGCGTACGAGAGTACTTTATAGGCGCGTAAATATGTTTTATATCCCTCTACTGTCTGTTATACAGTGGCCCGCCGCCGAACTCATCCCCAGCCACCATCCTCCACCCCCGCCCGAGGGTTGCCTCGCTCTCGGAAATGCCGAGCTTTAATAAAACATATATTTTTCCGAGCGAGGAAAATACTGGGGAAACTTGCAATTTGTTCTTTCACTTTATGCTCGTTTACAAGACAAAAGTAGAACATTTCAGAAACATTATGTTAATCATGAAGTTATGTACTTCTTTGTCATTTATGTTGATACTAAAACGACAAACGAATTGATTAAGGATAAGCAGGTGAACATTTCTTTGAGAATGTTTTAATACTTTGATGATATGCATATAGTATACTATGATATGGGGCGTGGAATTTGCATATTGGGAATAGATTTATAGTATTGGAGTGTTTAAGGGGTTAGCGGTGACCCTGACATATCTCGTGTACCTCGACATCGTATTAGATATATTGCGAGAGAAGAAGCATACTGCCTGGACATAGCAGGCCTTTGATTTAATAATGGATATTAATACACGCGTTAGCCTATATAAAAACACGGTTAGAGATTTTTTTGTAGTTGTATTACACCAATAATAATGATATTCTTGAATTAGATATGGCTGTAATGATCGATCGAAAAAAACTTTTCAAATCAAAGCTCTTAACTTACTTAAAAATATTTTTCAATCAAGATTTTGCCATTGTACACGTAATGTATACTTGTTGTACACTCATTTGCAAAAAAAACGGGCGGTTTGGATTTTAATTCTTTTTTAAAAAAATACGGTACCAAAATGATTTCAATCATTTGTACATGTTACTGGCCGGTTTTAAAAATGCCGTGGTGTTTAAAACAGTACGCTCTAAATTAAAATTTTCGTTTGATGCTCGTTTTTACAGAAAACCACTTTTTATCCTACATTTTTGGTGCGAAGTTCCAAAAGATAATATCGGTTTTCATAACTTTTAGTCAATTTTTATGAATTTATTTCATATTCTTAATTGTCAAAGCTTCATTTATTGCTGTTTAGCTGTCTCAATAATGTTAAAGAAAGTGGTAAAAGCTACCAAAATTATTGCGCTGCTCGAAGAGGGCTGCAGCCAATGCTTCGTGGCTCAGAGGCTAAGTGTGAGTCGCTCGACGGTTCAAAGGACCTGGCAGCGGTATAAAGACACCGGTTCCGTCGAGAGAAGGACTGGTTCTGGAAGAAAACCATGTACCCAACCACGGGATGATCGTTTTCTTGTGAGTCGCGCATTGAGAAATCGCAAGTCTTCGTATGTGGACCTTAAGAACAACCTCGAAGAAGTAAGAAATGTGCATATTAGTCTATGGACGGTCAGGAGGATGCTGCTCGCGGCCAATATACGCAGTCATCGCCCGGCCCGCGGCCCTAAGTTTCTACGTGAGCACAGAGTTGCCAGGCTTAGGTTTGCTCGAAATTGTGAGTCATGGACTCAAGAAGACTGGAATAGGGTATTGTTCTCCGATGAAGCCAGGATATCTCTGTTTGGTGAAGATCGACGTCGGCGAGTGCTACGAAAACGAGGAGAACGCTTTGCAGAGGCTTGTTTTGAAGAAATCATACCTTATGGTGGGGGCTCTATTATGTTTTGGGCAGGAATAAATTCAATGGATCGTACAGAGTTAGTCTTCATTGAAAACGGCTCACTGACTGGACATCGATACATAACGGAAGTTCTTATTCCTCATGCACAACCCGCATTGGCCGCTTTAGGCGAAGACTCAATTTTTATGGACGACAACGCTCGCGCCCACCGGTCTGGCGATATGGAAGCGTATGTGCAAGAGGTCGGCATTCGTCGTTTGGATTGGCCAGCTCGAAGTCCCGACCTCAATCCTATAGAGCATGTCTGGGACGTTCTGAAACCATGCGTGAGATCAGTACAACCGGCTCCGCAAACCATCAGAGAGCTGAAGAATGTGATTACCGTGGAGTGGGAACGTATTCCGCAAGCAAGTATCCGGGATATCCTCGCTAGCATACCCAGACGAATTCAAGCTGTGATTTCAGCTAGAGGGGGTCACACTCGATACTAAACATTTATCTGCTTTTACTTTATTAAAGAAAAAACAAACAAAAATCTTTGTTAACTTTTACTTCACGAGCATGCACTATTAGCGAGCATACACTACTAGTGAACTTTAGCATTAAAACCCATAAATTTTATCAAAATTTTATGATAATACTGACGAAAACGATTATTTGCTTATTAATTTACAAAATTGTGAAAGTAAAACTACCTATAATTATCAAACAAACCAATAGTAACATTTGAAATGGTTCATTGCTTAGGTGCCCGTTTTTTTTGCAAATGAGTTTATAACAAAACCAAACATATAACCAAAATTAAAAAAAATAATTGAACAATAATGCAACAAGTTATATTGCTCACGTCAAATTAAATCATAATATAATGAAATAATTGCCAAAGCATGCAACAGTCTCATATAACCCTGGCCCCAAAATAAGATGTGAAGTGTTTCGCAACATCCGAGACAAGCAATTATCTGCTCGCAAGTGGAGATATAATCCGAAACATCTAAACATATTAAAGCAATCTCGAAACAACACAAGAGAATGTTAATAAAGTTCACTTAGCGAACGTTCTAGCGGTGATTGTCGATTTAAAAGAAAATGAAAATCAGAACACAACGATAAATTAAAAGGTAACGATTAAGATAAATTTAAACAAATTTACACACAGATTTCTTGTTGCCTTTAAAAACGGGTTACACAAAGACGCAAGGAGACGCTCTGTGAGAGACGTTTACAGAAAACTTACGTGTTGGAAAGAGACCATTTGCTTTTACCGCTCCGCAGTCTGACTTCGCGTCATAAAATATTACACCAAAGGAAAGAAGCTCTTTCAATTAACCGAGGTAAGTTTGCGTAAGGTAAATTCTGACAAGTGGCGCTTGCCCAGGAAAATATTTTATTCAATGATATTTCACTCGGCGCGGGACAATGTTACCGGTAATGAATACTTACCCGTTTTAGGTCAAGTAAACTTAGCTGTTTGTAAGGTATTTATTGGACCAATATATTTGGATATTGATCTATTAAATCATTTGAGTAAATTTATTTTTTGTACTAGAATAGATATCGTTCATAGTGGCAACTAATCATAACTTACAAATGGTTTAAAAGTGTAACGAGCGTGTTTCCAATGTATGGTTTAAGAAAACTATAAAATATATATTATGAATTTACCTAACCTTAATAACCTTATGAATGTACGTGTAACGTGTATAACATACGTAAATTCATAAGGTATAATAGAAAATAGATGCAAGTTCGATCAGTGTTCATGAGAATATTAATGTGGCAGGAATCCTCCCCAACATTGCGCAGATTGTAGGCCCGCCGCCACCGCTCTGGTAATGCGGCCCGCTCAAATCGACCAGAAGCGATATGTTCACCTTATGAATGATAATGAGCTTATACGGGCCAAATTTTATTAACACAAATGGGTGTTGAACACCTCCTTTTTGGTATAAAGTAACATATATACTGAATCCCGTTTTATATAGTGATATTAATATGCCATTTTTAAAATACCAATGCTGTACGATCCTTTTTAGAGCAGACAGACATGACAAAATCAAAATCATTTTATTCAGTATTAACCACATGGAAATATATTCAATAGTGTTAGTAGATCATGAGATAGCCATAAAAATATATCACGTAGAGTATTATAATAGAGCATTAGCATAGTGTGAGGGGTGAGGTACATTACTAGTAGACAAAACGGGGCGGGTCACAGCAACAATACCAATGTCAATATCTGACACCGCATAACTTAATCGTGTCCATGAGTGAACACAAAGTATCAAAAGTCATTGCACGTATTAATTTGTGACCGTAATTTAAATTACTCGCATTTATATTGAAACGGTCGTGAATGATAATTACATTCGAGTCGTAATATGAGAATAATAATGTTCATATCTATTCGTTACGGTTAATGCGGACAAATTACGATCGACGAGTTTAATTTTATTGTCTTGATTTATACGCTTTGAATAATCAAAATGTATTGAATAAACCTGCAATTTATCGTTGGATGGGGAGTCTATAAATCTTAAGATCACATTAGTTGTAAAGTATTATTCATAATCTCACAATATCAACTATAGCTTTAGTTCAAAAACAATGAAATCCGCTGCCTACTGTTGGTAGTTATTACATGTAATAATACATTTATCATGGCTCACGTTTAATTTATGTCGTAGTGTTCTACTAACATTTCTAGATAATAAATTCGTCGCGACTCATTGTTAAAATAATTGGTGACTAATAAGACGTATATTTTCGTCCTACTGCTATTACGCTCTGCAAAATACGAGATACGAATAAGCAGACTTTCTTTTCTAATAAAATAAATAGAAATCAAAAGAAAAAACAAAGTCAAATACCCATATAACAATATACCTAGCAATCTATAACTGTAGCCGAATTCTTTGATATTTAGAAGTCAAATAAAACTGAAACAATATAAGTCTAGGTTTTGTTGAAAAAATTAAAGATAGCTATCATTTTTATTCTATTATATTAAGATTCAGTTGCTTGAAATCCTTTGTTATGTCTTAAACGTTTTTATGAATCAATGGTTCACGAAATATACTTTTTATGTTTTAGTTTGCTCACAAAAAAGTAATAAAATCTACGAAATTCTGTTAATATCGATGAATAACCAGAAGCTGTCTGGGAAAGGTTTTTTAAGCATTTTTTAAAGCAGGGTACACAATTCTGAACAACCTTGATAATAATTAATGTAAATATCGCAAATGAGGCGCATCACGTAAACTAGTATACACAAATCGTTCGTATTGAGTAAAATTTACTTGAAACAGTGTAACTTCACATTTGAAACGATGCTACGGCAGCGTCTACGTAATTAGCCAAAAGCGACCAGATTTGCATATCAAAGTGGAGGCATAATTGAACTCCGAGTGCAAATAGCCCAAGTGGAATCGGATCGAGTTAGTGGCGCTCTCTAGCTAAGTGTAGCGAGCATTACCAGCCAACGCTACCGCACCTCTGTGCACAGCGCAGCGCACACTACGCTGTACACTGTAGCTACACTACAGTGAGTAGTGACGCTTTATCGTCTGGGTAGCTCTGAGCGATATGCTCCACATCGGCGTCAACTTCTCCCGGGATAATTTAATTAATCGACTGCGGCACAACATCGGAGCTCAGACTGATTTCCTCCTTAGACTTCCATTTACTGACATTATTATGCCACTCAACTTCCAATTTGATTAAGTTTAAAATTAGGGGAGACACGTTTATGTTATTTGATGTTTTAATTGTCAAAAGCATTACAATTTTTCATTTAACATCACTCAACTTCTTAAGTTCTAACATAATGAAACGAAAGAAACTTAATAAGCAAATTACGTTTTAAAAGAGACTGCTATTTTAAAATAATATTTCTCGTCCCCTAATAGAATGGATTAATCAGTAAAATACTTTTGTTCTTAGTTCACTCGGCAGAGAAAATTGAGCCAAATTGAGAAGAGGGGTGTTTCAGAGGCAGTCAACAGCGAAGTGGCCACATAATTGGATTAAAGGCAAGGTGGACGAACCGGGGTTAGAGGTGTTATCGAGAGCTTCTACACTTGCGTGAATACTATCATCGATTATACTCTTGTTTACTTTTACATATACACTCACGCCTTTTTATCCCCGAAGGGGTAGGCATATGCGCAACTAGTGCAACCACTTTTCGCCATTAATTCGTCCCATGATGTCATAGGGGGCATATCGGTCACAAATTGCAGACTCCGAGCTGATACCGTATAGAAAAACTCAATATCACTTTGCCGGGGATCGAACTCGAGACCTCAGAATTGCAGTCGTACCTTAATACAACTACGCCACCGAAGCAGTCACTCTTGTTTACTTTTATTATACAGTTTACGCTTATGTAATAGCCAACGGTGCGTGAAAGCTATACAAGTATCATTTAATAAAAGGGTATTTAATAATAGTAATTAATCAACCGGACGAGCGAATACGAGTCCACGTTTGATGGAAGTTTGAAACGTTAACACACATACCGCACTAATATTAAAGGCAGGGTAATATATTTAATTACACTTGCACGCTGTGCCAATCTAGTAATTACACGAACACGGGCTCGGCGCGTAATCAGCGCCCTTTGCCACAGCGACACATACAGAAGAGCTCTATGCTCAGCCCGCTTTAAACTCGCATTTCGCAACCTGTTGACGAGTTAGTTAAGCCCTTAGAGCGTGTACAGTCCGAGTACAAAGCGAAACTGGCTATTATCCTCCATAATTGCACTCGGCAGCTCGAAAATTCGTCGTAACTAAACCACATTATTTTTTCCTAAATATCTAGTAGACCAAATGTACGTTCATTTCCGCAAGAAATGTGTGACACACCACGCGGGAATCACTTGTTTGATAAATCGCTTACAATTAAGGACACTAGAACTAAGAAATGACAAAGTACTTGCCTTGTCGTCGTCGCCTTCACTATCACACTGGAATAGAAGAAAAACTCGCATTAGTCTGTGTCGACGGGGCATTAACTGATTATATACTCGTAAGTAATTCATGCATTCATAAGCCTTCAGCCGTAATACTATGATTCAACGGTTAATTACAGAGATGGCGTTTTAAAGTTTCAGAGAAATTTAATTACATCACTCATTTAACTTTATATATGGCTATGCTACGTTAAACTGTTAATCACTGTACTGTTCCATTTCTACACAAAATGAATAAACAAAAACCATATTTTACATTCCCAAAATTATTGTACTGTAAATAAATAATGTATTAATAATAACTAATGTATTGAAAACGTTAAACCATATTATATCTGCCTACAGCAAAGAGTACTTATTTGTTATGAAATAAAATCTGACGTACCCATATAAAGATAAGTATGTAATAAAGAAATTTGTGCGATCCTTTGCAATGTAAAAAGCTCCTAAATAAAATAATGTTCGGCGGAGGGTATATGAAACAGCCTCCTGAAAGTCCAATTCATATGGGAAAAGGAGACTATTATCGTAACATAAATCGACGAATACGTTACATGTTATTTACGAGGTAAAGTTCGCGCCGAGGGATACAACGAGGGATCAGGTTGAGATATTACAATTTCAAATAAATACAGAACATGAAGTATTCAGGGCGGGCACAGGTAATGTTATATTGTACGGAGCGCAACAACCTCGACAAATCTTGTGATTTAGTACAAATACGCGACGAATATCGAACAGCTTATAGTGTTGCGTGATCTGGATACATTTACACACGATTGTGCTAAATAATACATATACATTCACCAATATTTCGACATATCTATGACCTACCTACGGGCATTTTTCTTGGAAATGCCGTATATTTGAGAAAAAAAAAATAGAATCAAGCTAAAAGTAGCCATGCGGGACATTATTAATACAGTAGCATAATATATAAGAGGCAAGCGTATAGCGAACAGTGTGGTCGTGCGCGGCATATATCAGTAACAGAAGGAATATCCGTACGTAAAACACAATAATGACAATACTCACGATATAGCCTTTTCCGGAACTACAGCGGCTACTGGCCTGTAGGCAGGAGAGAGAAAGCGAACATATGAGTGGATTGAAGTGACTGGGGTAGGTGAAGTTTGTCCGTATCTCCCTAGATCTAACGGTGCTCGTTCACAATGTACGTAAAATTAACACGCGAGTGATATTAACAATTTGTTACAATTAAGTTAGTTACCGTAAAGTAGTTCATCACGGGAGAGACGGAAAAAGTTGCAAAGTAATAGAAAACGCCATTTCTTTAGATTACAATAACTAACAGTTAGTACAATCAACACTAAGTGATATCATGTTTTACATGCATCGTACATCAAGATTAAACACACAATCTATTCAGATTATAAACAATAATTGGGTTGAGATAAATTTTTCTTTTCCACGGAGATATTGTTAGCAAAATTATAGCAATTGTTTACAATCGTTGTTACATAAACTTGTCCTCAGTGGGAGTTATTTGTGTTCTGCTCGAGATTTACTCCAGTCACAGACAGATATATTGCGAAGCTATCGTCTTGTTAGTTACGAGTTAAACAATATAGGTACATTTATATTTATAGCCTTATCTCTGCGACTAGGCTTTCTTGCGACCCTTCCGAGAGAGCTTACTAAATGATAAACTGGAGTACACAATTGTTTCAAGCACATTCTTAACAAGAAAAAAAACGTATCAGTAACGATACTATTTAATAGAACTTATGTGTGAATCTCACGGGTAATGTTGAATAATGTCCCGTCTATAATATGGACTCTACTGATGGAAGGAGCAAAGTGAAAACACTACATGGGTACTTACGTCACTAAGACGATCGCGGGAGGAGTCTGGGTCCCGAGGAGCAACTGAACTACCCGTGAGTCTTTCTGATGCCCGTCCACTGTCATCCGATGTGCCAGCGTCTTGGAGAAGCGTAATACCCTGCAAAAAGAACTAATTCTGCACTCCTATTCAAAATCAATCTGTTACGTGCAGGAAAATGTTTGTCAAGTTAGCGCGACGTTTGTTTTGTTCCGAACTCCTTTTTTCCTAATTCATAGCGACGCCGAGAGTAGTAGAAAAAAATATATATGACGCTTTTTAAATTCGAAGATACCCTTCATTTTTTCAAGGCCTTTTTATATTCTTTTCAATAAATAATACTGATGAATAATATACGAAACATTTTCAAATATACAGAATTTTTTACACTAAATAGCTGCCAACTCGTGTAGTGATACTTTAAGCGTAATTCTATTGCACAACGAGGGGAGCAAACTGAAAGCATTTTATATATAAGGTTCACAAAATTGAGCGGTAACTAGGATATAAGAAAACTTGATAAGACGGGCCGAGAGAGCGGCGCGAGCGGGGTGAGAGGAGCCGACCCATAACGTAACGTGCCCGGGGCCCTGACAATAAAAAGAGTTTTCCATTTATCACATTTCGCGTCTATTTTACGGTAGGGTTCGATAGAGGCACGCTCGAGCGGGGAAAGCGACCGTGATGTTCAACAGAGAACACTCTTTGGGACGGCTAAAAGAAAATAAAACGGGTATAACTTTCTGTAAATGGATAACTCTTCGACCACCCCTTTTTGTATGAGTTTCCCAGATTATTATAACTGCTAAGGAGGGAATTTGCGTTGAACGTGATTTGATACATTTATTCAAAGCGAGGGGAGTGACATGAATGAATTCAAATGTATTATTTATTGTTTAGATATACCGATAGTACAACAGGTTTATTTGGAATACAATATTGGAAAGAACGACTAAGCCGAAAATGTTTCTGTAAGTCTAAATTAAAATTCTAGTCCCATCCCCAGAGTCGTAAGAATGAAGAGGCCATTACTCTTGGCGGTTTAGGTCTACATAATATAAATGGTTTTAGTTCCCGGAATGGTCAACGAACTAAAGATAATCTTAAAAATTACTGCAGTCCGTGTTCGCAACGGAACTACTTCTTAACATTAGCACACGTGATTTCACTTTAATATTGTTAAAACCCCTACAGTCTAAGTAGATTATTAAATGTTAGTTTCATGCCTTCTAAGACTTTTCTACCTAGGATGAAAACAAACTATTTGGAAACAAGGCAATATGTAGTACAGTAATCATTTTCGTTTACGTACTTAGTTTTATTTTCTAGCGATTTTAAATATAGAGCGTGATTATGTGAACAGTTCTAATAAATTATATTGCTTTCGGCCACTTTTACATAGACAAACGAGTCGGGTAGACTTGCACATATCAATTTAATCCGCCGCGTAGGCGAACGTGAATTTAGTTATTCTAGAATGGATCCTGTTTCGCATGGATGCAAAGACGGACTGTGTCTTTATTCTTTTTTATTTTCTTTCTCTGGATCACGAACATAGCTATAATCTAGATTCAGTGTTATATCGTAATTAACAATAAAAATAATAATTATTAGCACATTGATTTATCCTTTTCAGTGCAGTTACTGAGGGTTTAAGCCTTTTTGTAGATTGTGCTAGATATCACTCAAATATCTTCGGAATAAAAAGTAAAGTTTTTCTCAAAGTGTTCTCCGTCAAACTAGCTTTAATAACTACTAACATACTCGTAACTATGAATTTATTGTACTCACAACACCAAAAATCCAAAATTTTAAAAATGGTAATGAAATAATAATCCGTTGTGACGTGAAATGTTTCAACATTCTTTATTAATTTGGTCAATTGAGCGGGTCAGTGAATCCTTCTTTATGACAATCGTATTCGGCTGTTACGCTCGATCGTTGCGGTGAGCGGCGGTGGGCGGGAGGCAGTCGTGCCCGACCAGCGACACAACCGCTAATTGAAACAACGATCGTGGCCGAACATTACTTATTCATGAGAAGTCCATATGGCCGCAAAACGTGACCGACCAGATAAATCATTCAATTACATTTTTCATGAACAGGGATAGACATGGAATTATGCATTGCGGTGCTATATAAACAGCAACTGTCTCATTATAATTCACACAACATAATTAATCAAACTTTTGTACGCAATTATAAGTTACCTGCTTTATAAATTACTGCTTATGTTGTGCATTTAAGGATATGTTCTTTTTTTATGTTTGTAATATCTATTTACTGTAATCAATTATGGATTATGAAGATCACCCGCATGGTTGCAATGTTCTATTTTGGTGTTCTGCAGTAAGTAATAAACTAAGCAGCTCGCCCGACATTAATTACGCACGGCACATAAAATCAATTACTTATTACACTGAAAACAGGTTGACTTTGTATGATATAACTACTCGAATAAGGCTATGTAATTTTAAAATATACGTATACATCAAATTTTATTAGATACATAGTATTAGAAAAAATAATCACTAATTATAATTAAGTACCTATCAAGTTTCATTATAATACAAAATCTCGAATATTCTACAATTACAAAAAAATTATAATTTCATAATTTTGGCAACCCGCAGTGTGCATTAATTATTTGTTCTTTGTTTCGGAAGCTAAATATTTAAGGTATGCCCAGAAAATTAGGATTAAAATTGTACAATGATGATAGTAATAATTAATTACATTATTACTTTTTTACATAGAAGTTAAGAACTAAAAACATTTAATTTGTAGTAACTATTTTATGTGCCATTTAGTTATTAGTTTTTTTTATGGTTTTGAATGACGAGACGAGCATGCCGTTCGCCTGATGGTAAGCGATACGACCGCCCATAAACAGTAGTAACACCATACAACCTCGAGTTACAAAGCACTGTGTGGCATTCCACTGCGCTTGTCATCCTGAGACATAAGATGTTATGTCTCATTATGTTCAGTAGTTACACCGGCTACAATGTCCTTCAAACCGAAACAAAACAGTGCATGCACACTGCTGCTTGACGGTAGAAATAGACATTAGTTATTGTAGATTTTATTTGTTTACATTATAATATTGTGACTTTAAGGAACATAATTCTATAAATAGCTTTGTTTATAATGTGTTTCATTCCGTATTCAATTGAAAGGGGTTGACAGACGTTAACCTCGATCAAGATCGACCACCTTCCTTCGCAGCGTTTAGTTTCTGCACATGACACATGCCGTAATCTATCCTCGCAGACGCGCGGCGCAGTCATCGGCCGAACAAAAAAGTGAAATCAGTCTCGATGCCATCAATCGTCAATAATGCGTTATCATTTGATTTAAAATTCCTTTTCACTTATCTATTTGATAATAAAAATCATTGACGTTGTGTAATTTTATACTAACAAGTTATGTTGATTAAAAACATGTTAGGTAATAAAAAAGCAAATCCTAGAAATGTAATTTGTTTATCGTGAAAACGTTTTATAGCGCGGTCATGAATTTGCGTGCATTATACTTTGTTAATATAACCTGTCATGATTTAAAAACCGATGTAAACAATGTTGTTGCCAATAACTTTTGTAAAATGTTATTAATTGCGTTATAAAACTGTATTAACTAACGACTATTTACAACTTCAGCTTTGAATAAGTACCACTTAGGAGTTATAACATTTTTACTGTGGTATCGCAGCTACAAAATCTTGTTTGACATTTTATTTGGTATGACTCCATCCAGCTGTGGACACAAAGTACGCCGACTTCTCGGCAAACATAACATCGGTGTAATGGAAAATGAAATCCCACCGACTGAGGTTTAGCTGTGTTCAATGAATAAGCAATATTTCACGTCATTCTGGGGTTTATTTATTTGATATACATGTAAAATGGATATGGAATCTCTTAATACATTATATGAGTGGGAAAAGATGCTTTCAATTTCGGATTGTACAAGTTTATAAATAATGATATCTGTTTTCGTTGTCTTTATAATATGAATCTTTAATGCATTTAGTCACAAGTAAAATAGTTTCCACAGTTATATTGCAAAGCAAGGCCACTCAGCGCCATCTAGCGTGAACTAGGTTCGTGGAGAACTGAAGCGAACGGAATTTCCAAAAGCAGAGCATCATATGTCATAATTCACATTTAATCATGAAAACGCAGCATATTGGGAATTAATATCAGCACTTATAACAAGGCTCAAATTGTGAATACGTACACAGAGAGCGTCAGTATTGAATTCCGTATGCGCGGTTCACTCGACATTACGAAACGTAGTTAAATTGTGAACCATTGTCGAATTTCAATTAAAGTTCAATGAAGACATTAATTTGCCAATAAACCAATTAATACTTCCAGTGAGCGCCGCCAATAATCATTTGAGTTACGACGTTATTTTTGATTAAATAAAGACAACAAAGAGATATTGTGGGATAAATTAATTCGTTTTGTTGTGATTGTTAATGTTTAATTACATAGTAAACGTGAAATCTTTGTGTTCTTTATCAAACTCCTACCTAAAAAATAGGATAATAAGTGGTATATGACGTGAAATTGTGTCTTTGTATATCCTCTCCTCCCAAGATGTGATTGCACGATTGAGTGAACGACTTTGATTCATGTTTAAGATGGCATAATATGACATTGTCACGTCTATCTCTCCTAAGGGTCAGGAATATTCGTGATTTATAATTATAACTACAGAATATATGTAAAAAAAACAAACAACCATCACATTGTTACTAATTGTTGTTCCTTTTAAGTTTTAAGTCAAGTTTAAGTTCAGACAAGCTGGGGCAACTGACGGAACGTAAGTAAACAGCAATATCGGCCGGAATAGAAGAATAAAAAACATTTGGCAGTGGCAGCGTGTCGCTACGGTGGCGATACGCCAGCTTTGCCAGAAACAACACAATATAGAAGGTTCTTTAGTCGAAAGCAATTCACGTTCACGACATCCAATTTCATGCTTACTACAAACAGGCATTTTGTACGCCTCCTTTAAGCGGCGTATACACGAAGAAAGACAACGAACAAACAGATTTGTTTAACCAAAAGATTAAACAATGCGAAACGATTAACAAGTTTGTTTTTATTGGTTTGACAAGGGTGATGCGAGGATAACATCGTGTTGAATGTTCTCAGTGTCAACAGTTTCATCGATTTGTAAACATGACACGAACATTAATGTAACAAGAACCATTTTAAGCATTGATTGCTAAGCTAGGGCAAGTAGCCCACGTGCATTACTCGCTAATTGAGTAGTGAATTAAATTAATTCACGTTAGGAGCTAGTTGGCTTAGGAGTGGTAGGTGTTCGAAGCTAATTTCACTGGTTCCTCGACGGAGACGAGAGCGTAACTTAATGATCGCGTACAGCGCACTGGGAGGCTATATTCTATTCGACGGCAAATTGAATCTGCGAAGAGCTATTAGCCGACACCGCAGTGGCGGTGGAGCGTTCCCAGCTCGTGCCAAACGATCGCGCTCATTCCCTGTTCAACTTGGTTGATATTGTTTAAAGCTTGATACACTTCGTAAACTGCTGCCGGACTGTAAATAAAACTAAACTTTGTTTAAGAGTACTTCCGACCTGTACCACGCTATTTTCATTAGAAGCACTTTTGTTTTCTGCTCCGGGGAATTCCTGTTCGATTGTATTCTCATGAAAATATAAATTCTTTTGGAGTTAAAATATCTGCCGGAACGATACAATGAGTTTGTAACATTATACTGTTACATAATGCATTCATAAGTTGTAAAAGTCTTACTACCTTATTCATAAACAGTCTTACTAATAAAAAAATCGACACAGTGTATACAAGTACTATAAGCACTGTGTAACAAAAACGCAACTAATAAAACTTTTTTTGACAGAAGGCCTGTATACAGGTATAGTAAGAGATTGAAATTACTATGTAAACTTACACAAGCTCTACACACGCTTGTACCCTTGTATTAAGGCTGCGTAGATTCAAAATGGCGACCATATTAGCTTCAGCTGATTGAGAGGTTGTCACTTGTAGATGATGGAGGTGGAGTTGTGCGAGATTAATTTTTATTTAGCAATGAATTATTTAAATTTCGTTATAATATGCTTGATAATGAGGACAGACAAGGAAATCAAAGAAAAATAAAATGCTACAAAAATATTTATTGTAATATTTATTGTAGCATTTTATTTTTCTTTGATTTCCTGGATGATAAGTTTTCTTTCTTAAAGGAGAACGTTTTCTTTTAGGATTAGGCGGCATCACTATCGATGCACATTCAGTGCACTCCATTTTTTAAACCTTAATAAGTTAATTATTTAATCAATCGCAAATAAATTGCCGAAACGAAATACTTTCACACGTCACTCATTAAAAAATTAAATTAAGCTTATGTTGTTGCCGGTGAGGAAGCGTTCGAAAACTATGAGTACGAATCATAACTTATATTTAAAATTACAACCATTAGTCAAGTTTTTGTACATTTCATTAATATATATAGATATTTTACAAAAAATATATATTTCGTATTTATTAAAGTTACTAAAATGCTAAATAAACTATGAATTTCAATTAAATTAGTAAAACAAAGTAACGAGCAGAAGTTTTTGAACGTACTTCGTAAAAGGTTGCCAGCGTATTTGCCGTATACAGCGTGAGTAGTTACACAAGCTTGTCTTTGCGTTTATTAGTAGCGATGTTGTGTTAACCCTGTGTAACTCTTATACAGACGTTATACGCTGTGTAACTATTCACATGTTAAACGTATGAGTAACATTTTTTTATTAGTAAGGCTAAAAGAGTTTATAAACCTATTTCAGTTATCAAATGTTTTTGCTTCGAACGAATTTTGAATTGAGTTCGAAGGAAGAAGTTAGAAGACAAAACGTTCCATAACTTTACTGGTGGTAGGTCTCTCATATCATGTAAGAGTCCGTCTGCGTGGGTACCACCGCAATGTCTATTTCTACCGCCAAGCAGCAGTGTGCATGCACTGTTGTGTTTCGGTTTGAAGGATATTGCAGCCAGTGTAACTACTGGACATAATGAGACTTAACATCTTATGTCCCAGGATGACGAGCGCAGTGAAATGCCACACAGTACTTTGTAACTCAAGGTGCTGTATGGTGTTGCTAATGTTTATGGGTGGTTTATCGCTTACCATCAGGCGAGCGGCTTGCTCGTCTCGTCATTCAATGCAATAAAAAGAAACTAAAATCTATACATACAAATATTATAAAGCTGAAGAGTTTGTTTGTTGTTTGAACGCGCTAATCTCAGGAACTACTGAACCGATTTTGAAAATTCTTTCACTAATAGGGAGCTACATAACTCCTGAGTGCTACAGGCTACTTTTTATCCCGGGAAAATATTTTTGTTCCGGAAAAACTTTTTCACGCGGTCGGAGCCGCGAGCACTATTAGTAGGTTTATAAACTGTTTATGAAAAAGATCGTTATTCTTTATTATCATATTATTAAAAATCATTTTTATACCAATATACCTATTGGGTGGTAGTTATTTAAAGTAGGTAAAATAATCAATAAAAAATATGTCTCAAACTTGATGCGACGAAACAATTTTCCTAAAATGTTATATGTAGACTAGACGCATTAAATTTAAATATATTAAGATGAAACGGAAGCCGAGACATGATATTATAGGTGACCAAATTTTATTATTCTTTAATTGCGTCAGGTTGTAATCTAAAAACTTTATTAAATCGATGGATAAGTGGTAATAAATTGTAAAGAATTTATGTTAAAACATCGCCTATAATTGTTTTCAACGCATTTACTAATGAGCTTATCTTAACTTGTATTACACCATCTGAAAATACAACATGCTTATGGCAAAAAAACAATACAATTTAGGGTGGTTCCGAGTAAACATAGAACACATGCGCCCTTCACTTCGACTGTTTTATATTCAAGCGGCCATAATTTATTCTGGGGTCGGCGCTGTGCGGAGCAAGATTTTCCGCTTTATTCGAGCAACAGCACGAGCGACGGGAGGCAAATTGGATGAGATTGCGACATATCTTGGCTGGCGGAGAACTGTCGAAATGCACGGGGGAGCACACAGGGTAAACTGCTCGCATTCTGCGAGTGTGCCTTTCCAATAGAAACGTGGACCATTTTAAAGATATACATTTTGTTCTACAGTAAATGTGTTTTTTTTAAAGATGAGCATAAAATAAAAATGCATTTGCGTGAAATTTGGCACATTAATGGTCCATGTCCTGGATTCAGGATATAGATTTTGGGCGGGAAAAGTGCACAAAGAAACCTTTAGTTCCGGGAATGAACTTCCACGCGGGTGGTGTCGCGACTAAAGTCTATTTGACTTTAAGGCTATACTTATGTGCATTACACGCCTATTTGTTGGTTGATATATTCTTAATATAAGTTTGAAACTATTAGTGTAGTTAAGTCTATTAGAATGTTTTTAACCGACTTCAAAAAGGAGGTTCTGTACTCGATCCGTATGTATGTATGTATGCAAATTTGTATGGCCGCGAGTTTCTCAAAAACTACTGATCCGATTGGGATATGGTTTCCGATGTTCAAATGTATAGTTTTCAGGGAAGGTTTTAGTATATAATTTGTGAAGATCTGATGAAGATCTTCGGAGATACGCAATGGACCTCTTCAATAACTAACAGCAGATGACTCGCGAATGCTGCAATCGTATATCTATGATGTATTGTTTACATTATTCTATGATTAACTAACAAGAAAGCAATAAATAAAAACTTATTAACAAAAAATAAACCGACTTCAAAACCACTGCAAACCAAAACATAATTCAACTTTATATTCGCTTAGTACATTATATGTATATTTGGAGTCGGTGCATAATTTAAATTGAACAATGTTTTTGTATATTTGATCTTGTATTTCCGTGGCTTAGCTGGCAATTTAAATTAGGCATCGACTCCAAATATACGTATATACTAAAATATAAAGATGAATTATTTTTTGGTTTGCAGTGGTTTTGATGTCGGTTTATTTTTTGTTAAAAAGTTTTTATTATAACAAATCAACTTATAGATTTCAAAGCACTGAAAATCCACTATACAGACAGTACAAGTCGGAATGTTGCTGAAAATGAAACTGATTTACAAAACAATTGCACGCGAGATAGCAATCTTGTAGTAATAAATTTATAGATCGTTGAAACATATGAAAGTGTTTTGGAAATATCGCCACACGAGCGATGTATTTTACTAAAATAAATATTAGATTCCAGACTGAAATGGCCACAGTCAGTGGCGTTTTAAGCAAATAAAGCTTTCATGACGGCCAATTAAATTGTCGAACTGTGCCCCTCAGAAAGCGGCAGCAACGCAGACGGCTCGTTGAATAAGTAATTTCGTTTTTCGGCTCTCACCTCGCAATAATTTATCATTGCTCTGCATTTTATTTTACGCTCACAATTTGGTTTAGGATCTATATGTGCTTTCACATAATATACTTTATGTGCGGGATGACAACAGCAGCAAAATCTTTAAAGAAATCAGGTCAATGTCTAAAATGTAACGTCATAAAGATCGATGAATAAACTACGATAATATTATAGGGTTCAGCTTTATCAGCGTGGATTAGCGCAGTTCTAGTTTAAAGATAAAAAGTAAGTACGATTTCGTGTTTTAATCGAATTATCTTATGCCAACTTCATTACAATATAATGGAGTATTTCAAGAAACTCTCAGCCATTTATGAAACAGAACAATCAACTTTCCAATGATTCTAACATAAATAGTCACTTTACTGACAGTTATTTGGGAAACGGTGCATTATTTTGAATATAGGTTGTATTTATTACCAAGTAAATAATATTTACTAGTTTCTAGTACATAACCAGAACTACTGATTTATAAGTGTTAAAATTTTAATTTTGTAGGTTTTCACTTATAGCCCTAATTAGTTTTTGAAATTACCGCTAATTACAGACAGAATTACACGGCGATATTGAGATCCTGTACAATTCTCCGCATAAAATTTACGTACCTACGTCACTTTTTTTTTAGTTTATATCAGTAGTTTTCAAGAAAAGCTCATCGTAGGAATCAAAAACGTGTATCAAAAAATCAATATTTTTTATAAAAAAAAAAGAGAAAAATTTCACAAGTTTCACCAAAGTATTTTAAATTAACATTTAATTATTATTGAAAATAATGTTAGATATTTTGTTATTAATTTTTATTACATTATAACCTACAACATTTACTACACGTGCAATACTTTAACATAGAATATATGGTTCATTCAAACAATTAGAATATTTTAAAAAAGCCAATGCTAGTTTGAGTAATATCACGAAAGGGAAATACCATAGGAATACTTACATGTGTGTTGACATTGTTGGGCGGGTGATTCCGAGCCGTGTCGGTGGCCAAAGCCGCCAAGGGCAGCCGAGGCTTTGTCGACAAGGCATTCGTGCGAGGTGAGGCAGCGCATTTCACAGCAGCCTAGTGAAAATAATACACAATCAAAATTTTTTACGGTTACCATACATAAGATACGATTATAATTAATGTAAATAACCATCAACTAATAGAGCGTACACGTGATTTTATATGATAAATGTTGTACCTACTTAAATTAACAAAATTATAAGTGATAAAACCAAAAAGTAGTGTACCTATCGTAACTACGTTGTTAAAACTACGTGATAAATAAATGATCACGAATGATAAAAATCATAATTTGAAATTATAAATCGTAATTCGTAACGTCCTCATTTCTTATCAACCCATCAATAGACTAATTCTTACAAGTTAAGGAAACGACTTTAAACGATTGCAACGATAAAAAATTGTTTATCTCGAAATCAATTAATTTCAATTAGTTAAAAGCATGAAATATTTTTGTGCGCGGCACGTTCAAACCTCAACCTGAACCGCACCTATTAAGCTCGTCTAACTTTATAAGGTAACCAAATGAAGTGCAAGACCTCGTCGCCTCATTTGTGCTCAGACTGTAAACTTTAAACTGCATTCCTGGAACGTGGAGAGCTGTAAGTGCCATACGAATTTTCCCGCCAAGTTAGTGATATGGTTGTACTTAATCATACTTATTCTCGTCCGCCCCGCTCCGTTTGGCAGTAGTAAGGGATTCGACGGTTCTGGAGCACGTTCGGGGGTCGGTTGGCGCCACTCTGGCCTAGTTCGTCAATAATTTCGATTGCTCCAATTTCGCCGCGTACAATCCGCGAATTAACCCGCGGATTAAATTAATACCTACCGCGAATGATTCCGCGGATTTAATTAATACCTACCGCGAAAAATTCCGCGGATTTAATTAATACCTACCGCGAAAAATTCCGCGGATTTAATTAATACCTACCGCGAAAAATTCCGCGGATTCCATTTCATATCGCCCGCGAGATAGGTATAAACCGCGAATTGGAGTTGTATGGTTTACGGTCCCCTCAAGCTTGTACCTTTTCCCTTTGTTTCGTTGTGCTTTTGTTTCTACTTTCTAACAGCGACCCTTTTTATTTGAAGAATACAAATGTCTTTGTTCCATATTCCTATGGGCTCGTGTTTCTACTTAAGAGCCGTTTACAATTACCCATTACTCACCCTTTATGCATTACGGGCATTGTTTATGATCCATAAAGCAATCGTTACAATACACCATACATTACTCAAATTCTAAGTAAAACCCTTCGGGTCTTCTCATTGTCAATGATTAACTACATGTCCATTATTTTAAACAACAGTTACGGATCCTATTATTCCCATTTCCTGATGCTATGTATTCAATGGAACGTTCAAAGTGAAAGTTGAACATGTTGGATCCTGTCTGCAAGGAAACAATACTCGCTCTCCATATAAAAGCCAAACTCAAAATCACATGGTATCGTATTCCACTCTGTGCTCTCTTCGAAGTGTGATCTCCAGTTGTTTGTAATAGTGAAGTGATAGTAAAACAGTGTAATAGTAAATACTGAAGCTGATATAAAATGAATGTAAGTACCTTCTTATACTTTGATCTAAAATTGTTATAACCAGATGTTTTATTAATTGTATATGTTATGTGTTGTTCACTGGGTTAATGCATTTTAGTTGTATTTGATCTCTTATTTAATTTATCAAAGTTACTGTAGTGCATTTTATTTCACATACCTATAAGTGTTTATCATACAATACTTCCTTAACCGATTTGTTTTATTTACAGTTTTATTTTCGTTACATTTGATCTCTTATTAAATTATCAATGTTACTTTAGTGTACATTTATACTTCGCATACATATAAGTATTTATCATATAATACTTCCTTAACCGATTTGTTTTATTAACAGTTTTATTTCATTTTATTACAGTTTTCGGAAAATACTTTCAAAAATTACTATTATGCTGAAGATATAGATGAACCTAGTGATGAAGAAGGTACACTCGCCTTTAAAGTCAAAAAAGCGATAATAGCAAACAAAAGATCCATGGAATGCAACAACATTGACGAATTTTTCGAAAAACCTAAGAAAAAGAAGACAACGACAAAAAAATCATCTAGTGTTGGTAGAGCGACGAGTGGTGGTGTTTCATACATCAAAACAAACAGCGATGACAGCAGTTCTGCATCACACCTCATAAAAATTGAGGTGTATGATGTTAATAAAATAAAAAACATCGCACCGACGGAACAATGGAAACATGCTGATGTGCGAGTTAAATATTACGCAGACACCGAGAGTGATAAAAACTTGCAATGTATCAAGGACGCGGTATACAACATAACTAAACAGTTGGCGAGTAAGGACGATTGTGTGAAATATTTTATAGACAACGACAAATGAACAAAGTGCCAGTGCGTATCAGTGTTTTAAAATCATAACTTTAGTCATATACTTTATTCTAAGAAACTATTATTGTAATAACTATACCTATTTTAATTTAATTTACATTGTATTGTATTTTAACTTTGTACTCTTTTAAGTTACATGCTTAACAGATTACTTCGTTTTTTATTCTAGAACTCTTTGTGTTGTTGCTAAGTATTAATGTAAATAGTAATAAGTCTTTTTAGTGTTTTTCATGTTCATGCTTACGATTGTAAAGTTATTACGAACATTCATTAATTGTTTGGAAGAAGTATAAGTTTGTATGGGGTTATTAATTCTCAATAAAGAAAAATCATTCATTCATTTTCATATTTCATTTATTCTCCTCAAAACATGATTTAAATAAACTAGTTAAAAACACATCATTGCATATTGTATTATCACTAAATAATACTTGAAAATCTTTGAGACTCTTACCATAATATTTATAGTACAGATACATTAAACAGTACTCTCCACAAACTATAGTAAAGTCATTTTGAATTCGGCTTGTATTGTAATTCCACATTCTAGAATTCCTCGCTAAAAACATTCGGTGGTATCCTTGAGGTGGTCGACCGTATGAATCAAAGTACTGTCCAAAACCATTCTGATCTATGTGTATGGCAACCCAGTGAGAACCTGGTTTGTTATCAGAGTCTAAGTTGCTAACTACATATGTAGGAGTTACTACATGTATTGGTAGGCGATTGGCTGCATATACATTATATTCAATAGATGAATCAATTTTCTTTAAGTAATTCTGTATTTCTATTGTATTCATTTTTATTTATCGAATCGCTGCAGAATCTTATCAAGTCGAATGATAAAGTGGTAATGTCGTATATAAGGTTAAGAAGACACTATTATGGTACTTATGTGGTAAGTTTTCTATTTTTGTGGGGTTGCAAGGATTATGGTAAAACAAAAATCTTAATATTTTTTAATTCATTTTATTCGTAACTTACATCTAACAGCAAATCTGAATCAAATTATTCATACTTAATCTAATCTTAAACAGTTAATTTTGTTTTCTTAACTACTATAATCTACTGAAATGTTGCGGTTTTTATCTATTTCAATAACATTATCAAACTCCGCATAAACAATACAATTAATAGTTTGTGATAAAGCTGTTTCAAAACGCACTTCTAATCTCACACTACCATGCTTTACAAGATTCCAATGACTTGAAGAGTTTGCTGATAAATCAGGTGTCAAATCAAATGCCAACATACAATACCCTTGAGCGTATTGTTCTCGGGATATCCCATTACCTTCATTTAGAAAGTGTATACCTGTTCCCGAAAACAATGTATGATATACTGAAGTAAAGTTATTGTTCTCAAATGAGGGTTGTAAAGCCTTTGATGGTATTTGTTGACCGTCTATGTATAAACTAAAAGTATTAATGTCATAATTTTGAAAGTTAAATGGGTTCTTAGTGAGGTTTCCATTGAAAGCAGCGTTATTTACAAATCCTACTATACACCTTTTAGGTAATTGCCCTAAGAAAATGTTATCTAGAGTTTTTCCTTGAACACCTGATGGTATTGTTAAAACTTTAACTTCAGCTCGAGTAATGGGGTATTTGGCTGTGGTAGAAGCTAAGACCTTTTGATGAGCAAGTAACACGCTGGGATTGATTCGTGCTCTACGAATTATCAAAGATGCATCCGTAATAGATACCTTTAATTTAAGGTCACCTGTAGAGGCCATTAGATTGAAATTTTCTCTAGATCGAACTAACTTAACACAAATATCAACACCATTGATTAAAAATTTTTCTTGATTGAATAAATCGCCATGCAAGTGACCAATCATTTCCAATTCTTTGCTTTCACTGGCTAGTTCTTGTCTCTTAGTAAATCCTTTATTAGTATCATCGGTGGAATCCATTTTTCCAGCCGTATCTTCATACCATAAGCCACAGGTGAGGTGAGAAGTTTTTGCCGCAGGAGCATAGTTCAATAAGTTTTCTATATACGCACGATAAGCATATGTGTTATTGGGTGGTGATACAAGTTTTTGATTTAAGTACACATCAAGTTGACTGAAGAGTGAGTGCAACCAATTGTTCACGGGAGCAACGACCGTAGATGCGGTGAGTTTGGTGTTATCTTGATTTACTATTTTCGCTTTCAAGTGAATTAACGTATGAGATAAATCTATGTAGTCATCTCCTGCCCCAGGAATTTGAAATTCTATAGGACCATCATCGGCAAGAGATGAAATTGGTTTATAATGGATCCAATTTCCACTTTCAATGCTAGTTTGAGTCGATGGCAATGCAAACAAATCCAATTCGGACTTAATACATTCACAAGAATGACTATGTAAAAAAGACATTTTAATTAATTGTTAGAAAATATGTCTTTAATTTGTTTTGGAGTAATTTTTGATTTTTTTAGAGCTTTCACTTTCGCGGTCAACGACGGAATGACTCCAGGTAGACGTTTTCGTTTTGTTATATATCCTGATCCAGACATATTGATTTTATTTATTTTTTCATCGGCCTTGCGTTTCAAGTTGGTACCAACTTCTTTAAGACGTGCTTTTATTGAATCTTCCATAGGTCGCGCACTAACCATATCTGTCAATAGCCCAACACCAGCACTTAATGCCTCTTTACCAACAGCTCGAACACCGCTAGACAGTAATGGTAAAACTGACCTAAACAATCCCCCAAGAAAACTACCGATTCCATGTCCTTTTTGATAAGGTGCCCCTTTATATACCACCCCTATGCCTGAACCAGCCTGATGAGAATAATACCGTTGATAAGGGCACGACATGTCGGAGCGTTCAAAATGCATTATAATTTTTTAAAATGTAGTTTAACACACACCGTTCCAAACTGAAATGGTATCTTTTGTCCGGTGCTCGACCTTATATCTATTTCGATGGTATCGAATTCTCTTCGCATTACTGATAAGTAATGTGGAGGTGAAAATACATGCATTTTATTCGCACCATAGATGTATTTTGAGGGATCTAATGGTATAACTCTTAGAAGAGGTGTCATTACATCACCTACAATTTGAGGTTCAACTATATCGCAGTAAACGAATAGTTGAGATGGTAACCCTAAATGTAAATTAGCTGGACATTTTGCTAAATTCTTTTCAACGAGATTTCTGTTTGGTTCAAATCCCAACTGTAAGCCTAGTTTAGGAGATAATGTCACAGATTTAATTGTTTCGTCTAATACAGAAACAGACACAAATTTGGATATATTATCGTAGCGGAATTTGATTTTTTCCCTTATATTATTTAATGCTGATAAAATATGGTTAATATTATCATAGTTTGTGGCAGGTATGTGAGTCTTATAATATACTGTGGATAGTTTGTCTTCATGGGGCATTTTCATGATTTTTGTTATGTAAATAACATTCTCATGATCTTGAACAGTAAACATGGTGCATGGATATTGGAATTCAACGATTCCTACACACCATTCTCCTTCCAATATTATGGGTTTGGGTAATTTTGTTGAAAAAATTGATGTTTTATTCTCAGGAAAGTATTCCATTGAACTATTGCTAAGTAAAGTTAAATAAAAATCCTTCATATTTTTTTCAAACTGGAAGCTAAAATCCAACTATTAAATTTGTTCGGATAACCTTTCCACTTAACTAACACTTGTTGTCTGTTGCCAGAGTAACGAGAGCTAATTATTTTATCGATCTTGTGTTCAATGGTGGGGTCATAAATGACCTTTTGTAATTCTCGTTCATAAAATGTTCCTACTATCTCTTCACCATCTAAATCTTTAATAGTATAAACGGGCCACGGACTACGTTCTATTATAGAAGAAATCACAAATATTTCATCGCTCCAATTAGATTCATAACCTTTTTGGAATACATGTTTATATTTGGTTATTCTAACATGATCACCGAGATGAAACATAGGTAGTATATTTTTTGATGATTTTTCAGATTTTTCATATAAATTACGCCAAACTGTCATTATATTATTAGAATTAACATCTGAAGGACACATTTTAATACTAGAATGAAAACTGTGATTGTAAGAGTGTATCAAGTTCTGCAAAATATCAATATATTTATGTGTATTCTTGTGTGTAAAATAGCGCCACATCTTCATTTTTAGCGTTCTTTGAAATCTTTCTACAATACTTGCTTTGATGTCTGGATTATTTGTCGTATAGTAATTAATGTTTTTTGTTTTAAAGTATCTTTGAACATCTTTTGATACAAATTCAGTGCCTTTATCAGATTGAATGTGTGTAGGTGTGGTGCTAGCTTCATTAAATATACTATCGAAACACTTTTTTACGGTTTCTGAATTTTTCTTTTGCAAGGGTCTGGCATATGCATATTTGCTAAAAACATCAATAACACAAAGAATGTAATTGAAACCTTTATTATCTTTAGAATAAGTTCGCATGTCACTTAAATCGGCTTGCCAAAGTTCATTCAGATTAGAGAGAACGTATTTGTTTCGAGCGAATCTTCTATGTACTGGTTTATGGAGTGTATACGTAGATTGAGATTGCAACCAGTTTTTAACTTCCTCCTTTTTCATTTTACCTTTCATAGCTTTTGATAATTTGTCGATATTACTATATCCAGCGGGGTGTGATACATCATAATAAATTTGATTTATTTCTAATAAGGGGTCCATTTTTCCCAATCAATCTTTTTCTTAATTTTATTTGCGTGTTTAATTTCACTAGTTGGTGTTAAATATACCTCTGTGTTTTGTGGCGGTTGTTCTTCGATGTCTTTTTGAAGTTGAGCTATGTACTCACGTCTTTTTGGATTGCCAATGTATGTTAAAGGTATTTTCAAATCTTTTAACGCTTTAGCAAATTTTTCCCAACCGGGTGGGTCGTTGTTTTTCAATGGTCGCAGTGTATCGCTTATTAAATCGATAATGTTACTGTTAGGAATTACTTCATTATCCACAATCACTGTGCCAGCATCATTCCAATAAATTTTGTTTTTATTTAGCGACACCGAATTCAATAATAACTCACCTTTTTTTACATATGTTTTTGGTATTAAATTTAAAATTTGTTCTGTTGAATAGAAAGGTTTTTTTTCAAGTGTAAAATGTTCTTGTTGCTTCTGTTCATCACTCAGTGTCTGACTGACAACTACATCTTTATTCTTGATATCATTATTTATATTAAAATTTTTCCAGCTTTCAGATGTGGGTTTATTGTTATCGTCATTTGAAGTTATTATAGGGAGTTCAATGGGACGACGATCTTCTTCCATAAAGTGGAGATATCTTTGTAAAATTTGTAAGTATAATTTACACTTTTTTCGATCATCCATATTACTGCTGAGTATTTTTTCCATTTCGCTATCTAAACGAGAGGTAGGATTTTCATTTCTTTTTTGATTTAACTTATCTATTAAACTTGGGTCAACTAACAGCATTTTTTTGGCGTGTTCCATTTTAAACCAGTCCACTTATCAATCCACTCAAAATAGAACCCAATATGATCGGAAGAAATGCACCACCTCTTTGAACTATTATATTCTTTCTTATTTTATTTGTACTTTTACGTACTAATTTTCGTAGTAGATTTTTGTATTTTTTTAGTTTATTCTTCGATTTTTCTTCAAGATTTATATTTCCTTGTAAAACATTATGAATACATTCACAAATAAAATTAATTTCGTTTTCGTTACACACTTTTAAAAGAGCTTGTTGATGTTTTGGTTTAAGCTTATAAAGAGCATTTAATAAGTGTTCATGCGTCTTTAAGCGTCGATCCATCATTTGCAAATGACGGGTATTTGTTGGTTTTTGACATATTTAAACTCTTTTGTGGGAATGTACACTGTAGGATGACCATCAGAAGGAAAGATCTTTGATTTAATTCGACACATATCAAAAGTATTTTGTTTTAGATCTATCATCAAATAGCCATGTGCTTCTTTTGTAGCATCTCTGTAAGAATCTTCTATGAATTTGCTATTTTCTGGTGATACTTGTCGCGCTAAGTAACGTATTTGAGTTTTATCACGTGGGTTTTTGAAATAAATGATGTAGTTTGAATTCAAAGAAATGTCTCTTTGTCCTTTACCTTGATGAAATAAATTTTGAGTAATGTAAAATACACTCAAGTTCCTATGATGACTACCTTTAGTAAATATGTCGACAATGCGACCATCAGATTCCCTCATAAGATCATCGATAATGATAAGGTTAGCTTCCTTTCCATCAAACATATTCATATCTGGTATACCCTGATAATAGTTTACATTTGGTACATCATATAAGGGTTGCATCTCATCAAAACACCAAGTAATTTGATGAAAAGTGGTGTTACACATATCATTAATGTATTTAATAAAGTTTGTTACAAAATTAGACTTTCCACACCCACTTGGACCTGCAACTATGGCAGTAAAAGGATGATAAAAGTGAAACATTTTTAAATGCACGTGTGAACTCGAAAAGCGCTTCGGATTGAATAAAACAAGAAGATACGATTGAATGTATTATATTTGATTTTTTTGTTTTACATACAAAGATTACATAATATTCACATAGTTTGAAAAATGATCACATACAATTCAAAGATGTTTTCAAAAATATTACAGTAATAAAATTAATATACATTATAGTTAAATCAGATATAAGAATTAACTTCCTACAGACATTCAAATTTGCATCTTATTTTTCATGATACACAAAATAGTTGTCATAGTATCACAATAAAAAAAAGTACATAATAAAGACAGAACATTAAAATATTTAAATCCGAAAATAAAACACACACACACACATTAACATACATATTTTCGTTGTACAGAATTCACTGATAAAATCAAATGTCCTTTATTTTATAATGACCCCATGCAAGAGTATCTGTCGAATTCTCTATTAAATAACGTTTTGTGTCATTGTGTGATAAAGATATCTTATTGATTTTTTGTGTATATATAGCATGTTTAATAGATTTGAATCTTATCATTTCACTGTATTGCGTTTTCTTTTCATATAAACATGATTTATAATCGCTGAGACAAAATTTTTTTGTGACACTTTTATTAATCCCTTTTGCTTTACATATACATTTATTTTGCACATCCATTGCATACATTTTAGAGCGAAGACCTACAAACTCTTTAAGAATTTTTCCGTTATTTTCGTCTTTAAAAAATCCTAACCGTTTTTTATTCAATAATGGTAAACCATATTCATTATTTGGTGGATAGTCTGACGTATCAAAGTAGTTGGCTAAATCAAGTTTTATATCAGCATAATAATTTTGCGTAAATATTTGATATATTAAACTATCGGTATCAGTATATAGTAATTTAATATTATCTTGATATTTCGATTTCATATAATCGTAATGGAAATCGTATAGTAATGTTTTCGATATATCTAAAATACAAAAACCGAGGTAAATTGGTTTATTATATAAAACGTTAGTTTTGTTTAATTGTATTGCAACTAAGCTCTCTGAGAATATAGATAAACTATGGAATTCTGGTCTTGCTATCAAAGATTGAGCACCTTGAGTTTTGCCACGATTTAACCAATGATTTATTAATTTGACATGAACTCGCTTTCTTACATTTTCCATTGTTTTACCAAAAACAGAATTATTCATAAGTTTAAAAAAATCTTTCTCAAAATCTGAAGTAGCTAATGATCGCATATGAGTGTTTAAGTCTATGTAACTTTTCAACCATGCAGATTGTTCAAATTTTAAAATTCTATGAATTTTAACTAATCTGAGACCATTTTTTAAACATTGTTTGAGGTTTCTATAATGAATGACGTAATTTTTTTTATCTTTTAAATTTGGAATCAGTTTCTTGTCTTTGCTGCTTCCTAAACATACGTTTTCTGGACAAAATGGAAAATCTGAATGAAAATCATGTAAAGTTTTTGAATATTCTAAGTCTACTTCCAATATAAACCCATGTTTGGCATCATCGGCTGTATTAAAATCTGTATTTATGTCGACCCATTCAAATTTTCCTGTCGGGAGACATTGGGACATAGCCCAACCATAAAGGTTATTTGCGTCTAAGTACATCAAAAATGAAGATGGTTTACTTGAATTGTATTCCGACATAAATATGTTATTTGCCACTGCATGTCTATTGCTGCATTGTGATATACCACCCCGAATATTATTTGCTATAAACGTAACCTTGTCGATATCTGTTAAGAGTTCCAAATTTATCTTGGTAAAATTTAACATAGCATCCCAACTTAAACCAGGTGCTGTATAATAGTGGGCAGGATCTAAACCGTATGTTTTAAGACAGACATCCCTAAAATTTTCAAATATATCTGCTAACAACAATACATCTGTTTTTAAATACAGGTCTGAATATTCACCCATATTTTTACAATTAAAATGTTTCCACACGTCTTGGGCATGATGGTATTCACTTTCTGTAATGTGACTATCATTTAAAGAACTATAAAACTGATCGCGAGTGGGAAGAGAAGTTATTTTTAAAGAATCAAATGTTGTCATGTATTCGTATGGATATACACCTTTTCTTATTAAACGTTTAAAATCTTCTTCACATGGATATTTTAACTTGAGTTCACGAAATTGTTCGGGTAGTAAGTTCTGAGCTAATTTGTTAAGGCTACTTGACATAAATTTAAAAGAATCAAGAAATCGTAATTTTACAACTCTGTTGTTGATTTGTAAAACTTTAGAAAAAGAAATGTATTTTTCTTTGTTCTCAGGAATAAGTTCAATGTCACCTTTCTCGAAATCAAGACCATGCACTATGAAATGAGCGTCATAATTACTTAAATTATGTAAAAACACTGGTACAAAATTAGGAGCTTTGTATTTCTGAGAGCATACTCTATGAGCTACACCTTCATATACTCCAGTATGCCAATTGTAAGATACTGTGCTATCCTTGTTTAATTTAGTAGCACAAATGTAACACGAATCACTTTGACTGATATTTATTTCATTTTCTTCAGTTAACGGTAAAGGTGATCTTACAAAAGAATTTTTTTTACAGATATTTTCTAAATCTGTGTTAATGAATTGCATAAATTTTAGTGCGCAATCTTGTCCTGTATAAGATCTATATACTGAAAGATTATCATCATACGAACATTTAACATAATACCCAAAACTATACGTTTCATGTTTTTGAATATTAACAGTTGAAGATTGATTTGGATTGTTAGAACAACTCTCTATTGGGTTTAAAAATGCTTCAAAGTCAGCATACACAACGAATGGAACTCTTAATTTACGTTCATAGTTGTTAAATGAAATTTGGTTTGATGGTATTAATTCATTAAACCAGTTTCTTTTGCTATCGCTTTCCGATGGTAAATTTGTGCACACATTGAAACAGTCATTTTCTTGGTGTCGTTTTAAATTATGTAATGATGGAAAATTTAATAAACACCCATCACAAATATGAACTGCATGTTCAGAAGTCGATATCTGTTTAGATAATAATCTCGAGAGGTTTTTAATAAAACAGTAATGACCTTTAGAACCTTGAGATATATACAACAAGTTTAAGTGAGTAGTTTTTCGACGTTTCGTAAAGTGTAATGGACCTACAACTTTATTTGATTTGCTTATTGAATCATATTGTAATCCAAAAACATTAATACTCATACTGTTCAATTTTTCAAACTTATGGATGTCGTTAATTTTTATAGGAAACGATAGGTTATCAAAATTTAACTTATTTTTATGTATTATATAAGATGATACCCTATTGGAACTATGAGTGACTGGGAATAATCCTGACAAAACTGCCCAACGAAAGCATTCGTGATCGTTATTTTGAACATTGATTACAGCTTTCTTGTGTTTTATATCTAACGGTAGGTCTATGTATGAAGATCCACGCAATGGGTTAAATTTGTTGACATTCATATCCAAGTGATTTATTTTAACTAAACTCCATCCGCTACCTTTTTTTTGAAAATTTGTCATTTTGTTTGTAATTTCGGTGATTATAGATGAGAAAATAATATCTTTATCATCACCTTGACAAACAAGATAGTTTGAAATTTGGAAATCAAAAATATTTAGTAGATTTTTTGTTTCTTGTGTGAAATCCGCATTGAGAATAAAATTAACTTTTACAACAGAATATTCTAAAATAGATCGTTCTAGTAATGTATAAATTACATTTTTTATATTTTGTAAAAATAATTCAGGTGATTCAAACTGCGTATCAGAAACTAAATTAGATTTCACTCGATATGTAATAATTCTATTACCAAAAGCACTATCAATCAATTGAACATTAGGTAGATTATTATCTCTTCTAATTAAATTATTTTTATGTTTATTGCTCTTATAGTGACTGGTCATATATTTTTTTGACACATGTACGTGACACTCAGGACATTCAATTTTATCATTATGCTGTTCTGTACTTACATTTACAATGGTACCCAGCGATGATGTAGATGTTGAAGGAGCTTCAAGACGAATATTTTTTTTTCTCTTTAACGGATCCTCCTCAAACAACTCAGTTGGTGCTAATCTTTTCCTTTTTCTGCTACCTTCTCCATTCTGCATAGATCTGATAGATAAGAAAACTGTTAAAAATTGTGATCACACGTAATAAGCTTCTTACTATATTTTCTATTCTTTAAATAGATACTAACATTTTTTGTTATTTACACTGAAAACAATATGCTTTCATTGATAATACACCATCAATATCATCCTCATCGGTATGAGTTTGCTGTGAGGTTCTATGACCACTACATGGCGTATAATAAGGAGAAATATCAGGATCTCCCAACATTGACACTGGCAAAACATTTTGTATATACCAAAACCGTATGAAACGATGATATTTATTTAGAATAATATTTTTATCGAAACTAGCAATCTCACTCTGAGATAAACTAGAAATATCAAGCGAGTGGTACATTTCGGTTGCACACTAATGTAAAAAATATAAACGGAAGAAACAAGTGGAATGATTGTGCAAAGATGTCCCAACCATTATAAATACTTGAATTGTATCCCCTCTTCGTGGATGCCCAGAACATGTTGCAACAAGTCTTAACATAATAAAAAATGTTATACTCACGTTTCAACTTGTGTTTGTTCCATTTTATCACAGAGCTCGTAAAGTTCTTTGTCGTATTGTGATGACATCAGGTCCATAGATTCAATGTTCTCGAGAAGTGCGACGAGTTCCATGTTGTGTAAATCACAGCTTGATATTGCATCCATCGTGAGCAATGTCTTCGTAGTACCTTCTTACTTTAATAATAAACACTACCCTAAACAATGCAATTTAACTTTAAACTATCCAAACAATTAATGAATGTTCGTAATAACTTTACAATCGTAAGCATGAACATGAAAAACACTAAAAAGACTTATTACTATTTACATTAATACTTAGCAACAACACAAAGAGTTCTAGAATAAAAAACGAAGTAATCTGTTAAGCATGTAACTTAAAAGAGTACAAAGTTAAAATACAATACAATGTAAATTAAATTAAAATAGGTATAGTTATTACAATAATAGTTTCTTAGAATAAAGTATATGACTAAAGTTATGATTTTAAAACACTGATACGCACTGGCACTTTGTTCATTTGTCGTTGTCTATAAAATATTTCACACAATCGTCCTTACTCGCCAACTGTTTAGTTATGTTGTATACCGCGTCCTTGATACATTGCAAGTTTTTATCACTCTCGGTGTCTGCGTAATATTTAACTCGCACATCAGCATGTTTCCATTGTTCCGTCGGTGCGATGTTTTTTATTTTATTAACATCATACACCTCAATTTTTATGAGGTGTGATGCAGAACTGCTGTCATCGCTGTTTGTTTTGATGTATGAAACACCACCACTCGTCGCTCTACCAACACTAGATGATTTTTTTGTCGTTGTCTTCTTTTTCTTAGGTTTTTCGAAAAATTCGTCAATGTTGTTGCATTCCATGGATCTTTTGTTTGCTATTATCGCTTTTTTGACTTTAAAGGCGAGTGTACCTTCTTCATCACTAGGTTCATCTATATCTTCAGCATAATAGTAATTTTTGAAAGTATTTTCCGAAAACTGTAATAAAATGAAATAAAACTGTTAATAAAACAAATCGGTTAAGGAAGTATTATATGATAAATACTTATAGGTATGCGAAGTATAAATGTACACTAAAGTAACATTGATAATTTAATAAGAGATCAAATGTAACGAAAATAAAACTGTAAATAAAACAAATCGGTTAAGGAAGTATTGTATGATAAACACTTATAGGTATGTGAAATAAAATGCACTACAGTAACTTTGATAAATTAAATAAGAGATCAAATACAACTAAAATGCATTAACCCAGTGAACAACACATAACATATACAATTAATAAAACATCTGGTTATAACAATTTTAGATCAAAGTATAAGAAGGTACTTACATTCATTTTATATCAGCTTCAGTATTTACTATTACACTGTTTTACTATCACTTCACTATTACAAACAACTGGAGATCACACTTCGAAGAGAGCACAGAGTGGAATACGATACCATGTGATTTTGAGTTTGGCTTTTATATGGAGAGCGAGTATTGTTTCCTTGCAGACAGGATCCAACATGTTCAACTTTCACTTTGAACGTTCCATTGAATACATAGCATCAGGAAATGGGAATAATAGGATCCGTAACTGTTGTTTAAAATAATGGACATGTAGTTAATCATTGACAATGAGAAGACCCGAAGGGTTTTACTTAGAATTTGAGTAATGTATGGTGTATTGTAACGATTGCTTTATGGATCATAAACAATGCCCGTAATGCATAAAGGGTGAGTAATGGGTAATTGTAAACGGCTCTTAAGTAGAAACACGAGCCCATAGGAATATGGAACAAAGACATTTGTATTCTTCAAATAAAAAGGGTCGCTGTTAGAAAGTAGAAACAAAAGCACAACGAAACAAAGGGAAAAGGTACAAGCTTGAGGGGACCGTAAACCATACAACTCCAATTCGCGGTTTATACCTATCTCGCGGGCGATATGAAATGGAATCCGCGGAATTTTTCGCGGTAGGTATTAATTAAATCCGCGGAATTTTTCGCGGTAGGTATTAATTAAATCCGCGGAATTTTTCGCGGTAGGTATTAATTAAATCCGCGGAATCATTCGCGGTAGGTATTAATTTAATCCGCGGGTTAATTCGCGGATTGTACGCGGCGAAATTGGAGCAATCGAAATTATTGACGAACTAGGCCAGAGTGGCGCCAACCGACCCCCGAACGTGCTCCAGAACCGTCGAATCCCTTACTACTTTTGGCTGACTGTGCTCGAGAACTCCCGCTTGAGAATGTGTTGGGTAAGTGCCTAAGTATTCTAGCACCTCGTATACGACTAGAGCTTTGGAGATTTTTACGACGAGATAACGTTTATTAGTCAAGATAGAGAACGTAAACATTTTAAGTATCTGTTGACTTCATTATTTAAACAAAGGCTTAATATTACTTCTCAATGCAATAGTATGTGTAATTTAAACAATACGGGGCTATGATAAAACATTTTATAAGTTTAATTTCTTATTTCTCACGATCTAAAAGCATAATCAAATTCACCTACTTTAAGTTAATAACACATTCTATCACAGACAAACGTTGGTCATTTACATAAACAATTTTTAAAACGCACATGTCTAGCGGGCAAGCGAAGTGAATCAATACACGCTATCGTATTTTTTATATTTGTTGATGTGACGCGTGTACGGCAAGGGTGTAACACGCGTCGGCTCTCCCTAGTGACATATTTTTGAGTGAACACAAAAAAAAATCGTCACCCGACCGGAGACGAGCCGGTGAACGTTATATCACAACAGGATTGGGCGGAGGGCATTAACATAATCATTAAACGGTCCCTGTCGTTGACAACTGCCGCACAGCTACGCTACATTATACCCTCGTTGTAAGATGGCGTAATAAAACTTTGATTTTAAAGGGCGCTTTGGCATGTGTTTTAGTTTTTATGCCGTAAAGTACTACGTAGCAATTAGGTACACAATAGAGTAACAATATTACTTAAGATTACACAGAATTAATCAAAATTCTCTTGAAATATTGAATATTAGTTCGTACCTCATAAATAAAAATTTATTACCGTACCAATTAAAATTAAATGTGGCCAAGCCAAGCCGTGACATAGTTGCGTCATATTATTTTATGATACGGCACTATAAAATAATAATTAAATAATAAAAAGAATATAAATCGTCATCTGAAAACACAATTTTGATACTAAAATAACTTTGCAATCGTGTTTGACACCGATGAAATTTATCCTACGCTGCGGCTACTATGCCGTCGCGTTAATAATTGTCATCGTAGTAATCGTATGAAGTTATCTAGTGCTATCATCAGATATAAAGTGGCTCGTGCCACGAGAACGTGACACGTGTCGTCGGGACCGCCCAACATGAATAAGTAATAACAATAAACTACAATGTCCCACACACAGCTGATAACTCACACCATTTGTAAACATTCACCACGTCTTTGACATAATAACACAGTACGGCTTACCTTATAGAAATAACATAGTGAACTCATGTAGCAATCTAGTTGTCCATTACAGATTAATCGATAATCTGCTTTAAAAACTTCTATAGCCATTAATTAACTAACACAAGCCATGATTGCACTCCAGTGATTTACTAGGTAACCACAAATTAATCATAATTGCTACAAATAGCAAATAACAAATGAAATGAAATGGAACCGGTTAACAATAAAATACCTGCAGAATTAAGAAGCTATAAAACGATACGTTTCAAGTTGCCCAATAAAATAATAAACGAGACAGACCGACACAGAATTGGCCACACAAGATAAAACAGAATAAAAAGAAATCACAGAGAGTAAACTTCATTTTACACCGAATAAATCTCTTCAGGACTGCGACGAAAGCAAAATTCTCTCGAGAACTTTATGTGACTTCCACAAAAGATTTTATACAATTCATTTCAGTCTCATAAAAAAAGTTATCACGGATTCACAGAAATCGGGCGAGCTATTTTTCTGCCGGCGGCGGCCCCCGTGGGAAACGTTTAATTCTACCTCAGACACCACTGAAATGGAACATTTGACTATTCACATGCATTACTAAGCGGACAAGGCAAATATAAATCAGTGTACATCAAACTTGTTATAGGTAAATAATAAATATTAATATATTTTAATGCATATTTTACGACCGTGATTCATTAATTAACAATTTACCAGTCTACAGCCATGTATTATGTTTATAAGTCGTTGTCAAATAATTAGCATCGGTCAATAACTCAGTAGGCTGCAAGGTAATCGTCTGCCTACGCTATTATTGGTCACACTTCGCCGATTGGAGCGCCGACAACGGTCATTTGCAGTAATTGCTTAACCGACAACGAATTAATCACTAATGTGATAACGATATCGCGATTGATTATAAATAAGCGCAATTTACTTAAATACATCACGCTTACTAATTTACATCACACACACACACATTCACGCCTTTTATCCCCGAAGGGGTGGGCAGAGGCGCGACTAGTGCACCCACTTTTCGCCGTTATTCCGTCCCATGATGTGATAGGGGGCGAGCCTGTCGCCATATCGGGCACAAATTCCAGACTCCGAGCTGCTACTGAATAGAAAAACTCAATATCATTTTGCCCGACCCGGGGATCGAACCAGAGACCTCAGCATTGCAATCGTAACATAATACAACTACGCCACCGAGGCAGTCGGTTTACATAACATTTATAATTTACGAAAATAGCTCGATATGTCTCAGATCTGTCGAAAAAAAATATTAAAATGATTCGATTTCGAGTAAATATAACATTTTTCTTGTGCGTTATAAAAAATGGTTGCTTTGTTCGGTGTGAAAGGTTGAATGTGCATTGAATATGAATAGGGTATCAAAGTTCAGTTAAACTTTTTGCTGAATTTGAGATAATTATGGATTTACATATAAAATGTATAAATATTATCCATTAAATTCCATAATATAAACACTATGCAAAAATTAATTCATATTCCAAGAATACAAGTGGCCGTCAAAATAGTTCATAAAATACACAACAGGACGCCGACAATCCATTAAAGCTTTTATTCCATACTTAAACTATATTTATTTTACAACTGGCTAACTTGTTATTTAAACATTGTAAATAACCTGTCACTTGCACAATCAAACGATTATATCTAGCCTGGAATTGTTTTTCTGTTGGTAATTCGAAATAACTTTAGGTAAATGAGACTTGAGCCGAGAGAGCCGTGTTCGCTACATGCTCAATTACCTCGTTAAACAAGCGGCGGTCGCCAATACCGTACTTAGACGGCTTTACTCAAGTGGGACTTCTATTAGCTATATTTTACAGGTACATAAAAACAAACTTTCATTTTGTTTTATTGCTTTGTATACTATTAAATCTACATTCTCCGGCGCCATAGCTTATTTCTTGTTATTAACACTGAATTAATCAATTAGTTATTAACATTGACTGCCTCGGTGGCGTATTGCGTACGCGTTACGAGTACAATTTGCGCGCTGAGGTCCTGGGTTCGAATTCCGGGTCGAGCCAAAAACATTGTGACTGGGTTTTTCCATCATAAAAATTACTCAATCGTAGCTTGGAGTCAGGAAGTTGGCGGTGTGATACCCCCAAGCCTCGGAAAGCACGTAAAGCCGTTGGTCCTGCGCCTGATCTCTTTCCGGTCATGTCGGATTGCCGTCTCATCGGACTATGAGAGTGAAGGATTAGTGAGTGCACCTGTGTATTGCGCACACACTTGTGCACTATAATATCTCTTGCGTACCTGGCTGATCTCAGTTGTAATTGGCCGCCGTGGCCGAAACTGGCTAGGAGGATTTCATTTTTTTCATAACACTGAATAACAATACATTATTTTTGTCCATGTCCCTGATTTTATGTAGGGTACTGATAGTTATTTAGACACCAACTAAGGGAACAGCTGTTTTAATACTTAAAAGACACGTCCAAAAACGAGCTTAAAATTCCAAGACAATTTACATACTATATTTGGATAGAACTCTTAAAAACTAGCCTTTTACAATAAATCATTTAATTCTAAGGACCTCCGATTTTGATATTTATGTAATTTTATTTTACTTAAAAACTACACTTGATATGAACGTTTTTAAAAAAGTTTGTTATAAATGGAGGGGTCTAAATTTATTTTTTAATGGATCCAAGATCCATATTTTGCCCCTTTAATATTCCCAAAGTTTGAGCCTGGTTAGATTTTGAGGCCCCCAGCACCCATACAAAAAGCGGACATCTCTTTTGGCAATTTGCCTATATTTAATAAATCACTTAATAGAAGTAATTTTGTTTTCTTTGCGAATTCAGTAACAAACAAACCACGGAATATTAGAAAACACAGGTAAACTCAATTGTCTAAATAAGGGAACATAATATTGAGGTCATTCGTCCTGAGGATTGTAGTAAATACTCATAGTCAGACAACATAATATTTATGACATGCACACATAGTACATTTCTTTTAGAAATGTAAATCATAGCCGTCCTATAGTTTTCATGTAGTTCGTAAATAGTCTCGGAAAAAATTAAATCTTGACTTAAAAGTTGAATACCGTTTGGTAAGCATAACTTGAGACCAAATTGCATTTGCTTTTTAATCGAATGGCGGCCGTGGGCTCCGGCGTGAAGTTCAATTTACCGGAGCTGTTTAATTACAAGCGACACGACAGGTCATTAATTAAATCATCAGACGAGATAGCGCGGGTATGCACGAATACTATTAGAAGGGTTCACTTCTCGATATAACGTCAAACTAGACACTATTCAAATAGCTATCGGATCTGGCCCTTAACAACTAAATCTCATGAACATACTCAGCACGTATATTACACTCACGAGCTAAAGGCTATCACACACGATGGAGATACGGTTATATAAATGCTATCTCATGTATACCTACTTCACAATACCGCCGGCCATACATTTTAATAAAGCTTAAAGGCCGTAACACACGCTCAAGGTATTGCGACTTTTATTGCATGATACATTGTATTTAATTTTAAGCCACAAACATTATAAATATCTTTTAGACGGAGTTGTCTCAAGTTTTAGTGCTATAATAAGTGTTGTGTAAATATACGGATTTTGTTTCGCTTTGTAGCGATGTAGTGGACGATAGCCTAGTTGGAATGGGACAGTCTGCCGATGTGTCGGCAGACGTCCGGCGGTTCAAGGCCCAAGGCACACACCTCTGACTTTTCGAAGTTACGTGTGTATTGTTCATCAATTATCATTCGCTTAAACGGTGAAGGAAACATCGTGAGGAAACCTACATAAATGTTTCTGCTACCAAAGCAAATATTGTAATAATTATTGTTATATCTTACTTTACAATCATAATACAATTATTCAGCATATAATAAGACCATGTTTGAAATTCTCTCCTGTCCAAACAACAGTAAGGTTACCACACAATAGTCTCGAAATAAAATATACTATAGTTCCACTGTTATATACTATAGTTTACACACTGTGTATTATATTACGACCATAATAGCTTTTATAGAAAATCGTAATTCCAAAGACTGTAACTAGTAAGGGACAGTTCCGTTCCTTGCCCGCAGTCGATAATTACCTCGCGGGGAGAAAATATAGTTTCACCTGCAATAAACTGTTACTGATAGCGTGTAATTTAATACAACAGGAACGCAGAAGACTAATTGGTGAATAAATACATCGAAACTATAACCACTGGTATACAACTAACTGCGTTAGTAGTTCCTTGAATAGGTTATAATAATGGGTCAATTGTGAAGTCAGAAGATGTTATCTCTGTAATCTGTAGAATTTTATCTAACATTCGGAAAATCTTACTATTATTATGGTGTATAAGAAAATATTTATCTATGCCATATTATAAAGCGGAAAGATTTGTTTTTTGTTTGTAATGAATAAACTCCAAAACTACGGAAAAATTAAAAAAAATCTTTCATCAATATAAAGCTACATTATCAGCGAGTAACATAGGCTACACCTATCTCGGGAAACTCTTTCACGCGGGCGGAGCTGCGAGCAGAAACAAATTAATCTATACTAATATTATAAAGCTGAAGAGTTTGTTTGTTTGCTTGAACGCGCTAATCTCAGGAACTGCAGAACTGATTTTGAAAATTCTTTCACTAATAGGAAGCTACATAACTCCTGAGTGCTATAGGCTACTTTTTATCCCGGGAAAATATTTTTGTCCCGGAAAAACTTTTTCACGCGGGCGGTGCCGCGAGCACTACTATCATTTATATTTACACTTTAAAGATAAATATATCAACATTTACATAGACCTTAAAAAGTTAAAACAGCTGTTTTACCGACGTTAAACACAGGGTATTTATATAAAAGAAACCGCATTACGTTTGCGGATACACATGCTATTCTGAAAAACAAATTTTAACGATAATACTCAACCGAAACGAAAAAAATCATTGTATTCTTCAACAGCGACAGCAGTACAAAAAACATCGCAAAAACCATAACAATAGGACAATTTCTATTCGGAAGTTAACTGCAACGCAGGTAAGGCCAAACGTTTAAAGAGATTCTCTTAGAAATAATAACAGTAATATTGTTACTGCCTGCAGTTATAGTTTTATAATTATTAAAATAAAGTAATCAAAGCGCCCCCTTTTTAGTTATACAATACTAAACGAGGTTTGAGCTTTCAGTTAGTTTACCGATTTATTACTATGCACTATAAGTGAGTAATAAGTGTACTGTACTCAGCACCGTTTCAGCGCATTTTCAATAACATGGTTTCAGGATATTAATTTGTAAGCGCGGCGTTACTGATTTGGCGCTCAACCTATAGTGCATCAATCTTTATTCATGTTTACACTTAATTGCCGTGAAATAAAGTCTTATAATAGCTTAGGAATGTAATGGAATGTGAAAATAGAGCCAAGCGGAAACAAATACGAGGGACGTAATCGAAATGTTTGTAAACGGGTGTCGCGTGTCACAAGGCGATCACCTCACACGCCAGTTGTTCCACCCGCCGCTTCACGCCGCTCCCTGTTCCCTACATCCTCGGGGAATAAAGACTAGTTTTCATGCTACACTTACACTGCATGCTTAACATCAAAAAGATTCGTGAAATCAAGCTCTGTTTGCTAAATCTATGCTATTACTTAAACGTAAAATGTTTAACCACAAATATTTACATATTTTATTTTGTCAAATGTCTCTTGCACGCATAGTTCACATTACGTAATTGCCTTTAAATATAATAAACACTCCTCTTTACATGTGCTAATGAACCGTTGTGATGTTAATGTATATATTGTGAGATTATTGACAAACCGATGAATGAGTAAAGCAAGCATTGTAATTCAGTTAAGAGCAATTAGAACATATATAAGTATCGACTATGAAGTAACGGATGATTGCTAACCATTAAATGCGCAATCAGATAAATTTCTCATTCGCTAACCATCGTAAAATGACCATTAAACGTTTTTCCCATTCTATTTAATATCCATGAAGTGGAAATCGCGTTGTGAATTTATATTGAATTAAGCTACAACTTGCGACCGCTAACGTACGAGATAATAGCATCAATGAACAGAATCGTTAATATGTTTTATGTGTTAGCTGTTTATTTTTGCAGTTATTATCTATGAACGCTGCAATAAAACACATTCATTTGTTGCGTAGTCTTTTAATAAATGAGAGTTAGAAATTAATAGAATAATCAGGTAAATACGAACTAGCAATTGAGTATAAACTATCGGTACGGTAAAAGTTTGCCACATATTTTGTCACCAAAAGTAAACTATTGTGAGATACGGACGCTTCATACTAACAGCGTTGCATTGCTAACAACTAACTTTTGAGCAAACATTTGCTCAGACCCGACGTGTGTTTAGCGATAATGGAGTAATACGTTACAAATGTTTATATTATGCGCAATGAATGCTAATACACGGTTCACGGTGGATTATAATCGATAAATAAATGAAAGTAAAATGATTTGGTCATTTTATATTTTGAATGGTACGGAGGATAAAAAAATTAAAAAAAACGCGGCTGCGTCAATATCTGCCACCTTTATTAAATTCATTGAACACTGTCAACTAAGATTATTCAAAACCAAAATGAAATATTCATATTAAAATGTTGTTTCTATCTTTTCAGTTCTTCAATTAATTTAATAAAGGCGGCAGATATTGACGCAGTCGGGTATTCCATCTTTTTTTTGAGGTTAGAAAAAGGTTTAATAATGTTTTACCCGGGAATACCGGCATAAAAAGTGTCTAATGTGTTAATCCAGATTATAAACTACCCGTGTGCCTAATTTCAGCCGAACCCGTCAAGCCGTTTTACCGTGAAGAAGTAACAAAGTAACACAAACTTCGGATTTATATTATTAGTGTGAAGTGCGATGTGATTTATTAGCATTTCCTATTCCAAACTTCAATAAAACAGATAACTTACTACATACAAACCTCTTGCGTCCCGAGCGCTGGTCACACTGGCCCAAGCGCAATTTTCGCGTGTCTGTCAACACGCGAAAATCGACCTACACGCACACACATAAGGCGCGTCAACACGCACACATATCGAGTTTGACAGCTGTCAGACCGGCCCGATTGGGCCGGACGGTACTCGAGAGGTATATTCGTAATCACCGCGAAAAATTCTTTATTTCGATACCACACTCGACTTATTTTGAAAATATATTTTTTTTAGATTACTTTTTGCCACCAAAAATCCTTTATTTTGTTGTTTTAGTTTTTAATTTTGATGTACCCAGTGTCACTCTCATGACTAAGACGAATCTATTGACATCACTCACATAAAAATACGACAAGCCGTTTAAGCTCTAGGGCGTGCCAAAGAAATATATATACAAACATACATACACTCGAAAAACATAACCCTCCTTCTTTCGCAGCCGGGTAAAAATGCCTCACAGGCGCAAAGGAAGCCCGGGTAAAATAATCTTAATTACATTTATTCCCGGCTTTAAACCTATTTAATAAATTATGAAAATTTCCTTATACATAATTAACATGTAAGTATTATGACAGAACAAGTATTGAACATGAATTATACGATTTTATATACACTTTGTTAACTTGACACACGGGCGTAACAAAATAAATATTTATATTGCCTTGCCACGAATCATTGAATTTTATTGGGTATTAAATAGCCATATCATTTGCATTCTTGCTTGTTACGAAAGCTAGTAATAGTAGTCTGTACCCAGTATGTTGGTAAGCGAAATTGTTGAAGTTTACACACAGTTCACTTCCCATTTCAGATACCATACCATAACCATACCAGCCCTGTATTATATACTGTCCACTGCTGAGTACGGGCCTCCTCTACAACTGAGAGGGTTTTAGCCCTTAGTCCACGACGCTGGCCTAGTGCGGGTTGGCAGACTTCACATTCCTTCGAAATTCATAGGACTTCTCAGGTATGCAGGTTTCCTCACAATGTTTTCCTTCATCGTTTAAAGCGAGCGATAATCCACAAATACGCACATATTTTTTTAGAAAGTCAGAGGTGTGTGCCCTTGGGTTTTGAACCTGCGGAACATTCGTCTCGGCCGTAATTTCAGATGCAAGGAGATAATGAAAGCCAAAGAGGATTTTCTATTTTAAACATGCTATACATTAAACACTTAATAACAGCTTGGTCTATTTGTTACGACGCACTACAGTTCATTCTCCATGTTTATAGTTAACTTTTCATAACATGAAATGTTTAATGAAAACGATAACAGTTATACAACCGTTTCATACATTCGATTCGACACATAAAACTGATAAGAGCGGCGAGAGCGCCACTCGAGAGAACTCAAGGGGGCTAGAGTAGGTGTGGGCATTTCTACAATCATATCTGGATTACCGGGACTAGATATTTAAGAAACCCTATATTACTGAGATTTACGCGTCCCATCACTTTCTCATACGTGCAAATCGATCTCTAAACGGGAAACTTTTACCACTTTGTTTGAGATTCGATTTGGTCAATCACTGCAATTATTAACTCTACAACTGACAGTGAATAAATTACCTCTACAAATGGAATTTTTGAAATTACAAATTTCTCATAGTCACGGAGAGAATAAAGAAACGTCCGCACTAGAAAGTTTGCGTTTCATAACATATTCTTTTATTAAATGTTTAAATGGGTGTTTTTTAACAATTCCATTATCCAGGTTTAGCTGTGTGTATAGTGATTGTGGCGAGATCTCTCCACTCTCCAGAATATTAAATCGCGATATCCGATGGTGCACAGTCAATCGCGGGCAGATCGCCGAGATAAGACGCGACCGACAACCGTCTGCCGCCGGATATACCTACCCTGACGTTGCCGGTCGATGTGATTCTCGCCACTTGAGCCACTTGGCACATCTTACAACGAGCCTCCGCCGTGGATATTACGTTTACCATTAAAATCCGGACTCAAGCAAGTTTTATTTCCTTTGATCTGTTACCATTTGGTTTTAGAGCCTTTTACCGTTTTACTGTTATCGTCGGGTCATGACATATAACTCAATGAAAGTCTAATTTCATAGTTTATATCATGCGTTTTTTATTGCGACTTACTCTTTTATATTATATAAAAATGGAATTCAGACGAACAGGTCACTTGTTCGGTGATGAGTTTTATGTCTGCTTTATCGTGGCTTCCTGAGTATGATTGTCGGGAGAATTTCTTCGACAGCCGATATAATTATCCCGGCCTATACGAATAAACTGCAATATCCTTCAAGCCTGAACATAGCAGTGCTTAGACACTATTGTGGGGTAGTAGTGGTGACACGTAATAAGGTTTATTTATTTATTGCACTTTATACATAGTTATGTAAAGGCGGAATTGATGCCGTAGGCATTCTCTACCAGTCAACCTGAGGCGGTGCAGAGATAAAACATAGTAGGTGCACGAAACTGAACTTTATCATAATGTAATAGTTAAAATAGTTAAATGTAAAGAATACAAAAATAAATACAATGCTATACACATCTTACATCTGTGTTCTCGTAATTATAAAATAATATACATATTAACGAATTACAATTTCTACGGCTTTTGCGTAAGCACTAGTTCTTTAAGTGTATTTACATACATGATAATTTAATATGCAAATAAAATAAATATGAACATTAATTATACTACATATTTAAACATGTACATATCAAATAAAGTTTGCGAGTTTTACGAATAATTTTTGTAACGACTTAATTCATTATTAATGTAATTAACATTTATTATAGTGAATATTGTAAGACGCGATAAGAGATTAGACATAAGACACCCTCACATGGATGCCAATTAACGTCAAATTACGCGTGTGATTAGATAAAAAAACTTGATGTTTAAAATAGAAAGTCATTAATATATACAAGCATCAATTAGTTGTGTAATGTATTACAAGCGGTCGAACATTTCTTACATGTCGCGGTGATGTAAATATTCAATTACCTGCTGTGTCTACAACAAGCTAAACAAGTTCACGTTGCAAGAGACATATCAAAGGAATAGTTGCGATAGTAATGTGGATTCGCCGCAAGTAAATATTGCTGCCAGATGCACTGAGACTACTCGGTGGGGGACAGGGTGGATGGGATGTTAGGAGGAAGCAGACCGCTATAATAAATAACTCTAAACAGCCACGTATGACTTCCACATTACGTGTTATTTTAAAGCGATTGAAGTATTAATAGTATCGAAACAATACGTCATTGTTGTGATAAAATAATATTCGCTGAAAACTATGAAGTAATAATTAAACAAGTTTCATGTTTTTATATTCTGTACAAAATTATCGTTACAAATTCGAACAAAATATTGTAATGTTGCGGCATCTATTTATTGTCACGAAATTAAACATTACATTTTTTTTTTGCATGGCAAGGTGACCCTACTATCCAATTTCTCAGGGCTCAAACAACTTACCATCAAGTGCACTGATGGTAAGTGTATAGGAGCCCAGATAATTATACCTCGTTAGTCAACACAATTGAAAACATTTCAAAACCTTAATGTGCCTAAAACAAAAATACCGTTTCTTAATTATCAAATTGTGAATACGATTACATTTTTAATAAAAAAATTTAATACGTAGTTTCGGAGAAAATAAAACGGAAAATGATTGATGACGTCACACATACGGTCGAATGAAGTAGATTGATATTATTTACGTAGATACGTAAGTAATGAGTAATGGGTATATCGTAATTCGCCAACTAGATGACAGATTACAGAAGCTACTGTGGTTGAGCTATCACAGCTTTTTTGTATTGCAAAGCGAAGGCTATTACGTCTTGTGCCTACGACGTTTTAGAATAAAACAAAATTCAAAGTGAAAAGCATGAATGAAAATATCTGAATGACAAAAAAATATGGGTCTCGTAATTTTAGATCAAGTATCATATTATAGTAGAAACATTTGAGTATATTGAAAAAATGAAACGTCAATTATGCCAGCCCGTTTGAACTGGATATAAACCATTCAGGGTCAATTCTACTTATCAGAAAAAAAGAGGATAAAACACGAACATAATTTGATACAGGGCCCTAAATAACAAGCTTTGTACTGTTTGCAGTTATTACTTTTAACGGCTGAGGGGATAATTGAATTTGTTAGGCAAACATTTTAATAATACAACATAATATATTCATAAATGCTTAAAGTATTATCTTCACTATGTATACAGCATGTTAAGATCATAGACATACTTAAATCGCAATTATATCGTATACCGATATACATTTATTATACCAATATATACCTATTTACAGACATGGCAACGTAAATATTTGAAATGGGTATTCTGTTACATTTTAAAATGGCAATTTCTTTATAAAACTAATGACTGGAGGCGTACGTTTTAGGATTGGGACTGGCTTGCTGACTGAGGGCAATTTGTGCAATTTGCTACCCACCCGTTTAGTCTTCAAAATGTCGGTATAATCTTATCCACCGAACTCATTCATACGTTAATAAACTTGAATTACTTTTATTATACGACGTAACTAACATATCACATTTAATCGTTTATGATCAGTATCGAAACTAATCTAGATGTAAATGCATAACTGTCAATAGTAATGCTTTATAAATATAAACGCCGATGACAGGATATATTAATCTATAATCTTGTATTTATACTAACCCGTCAAACCCCGCTTATATATATGGGGAAACCCTATAAATACTGGGATGCCGGCGTCCGTAACGGGGCTTGACGACTCAATATTATAAATTAAATGTAGACTACGAATTCGTTTAGTACATATAAAAGACCTAATAATACTATATTATGTTGTATAAAAATACCCCGTAAAATATAATTAATTATATATGCCAAAAATAATGTCAACCCTAGAAAGCTGTCATGTAAGGGAACCGGATTATTTAACAGAAAGGCTTACGTACCAATTTTACCTAATAATAGTCTACTTTAATAGTTTTTCTATTTTTAATTCATAAATGTTTGCTACCTCAATACAAGGACTCAAGTACTGGCTTCAAAAAATGTCAAGTTGCAAAAAAAATATGTTGTCAATTTCAAAACTTTTAATCAATATCCTACAACTGTTTCGAGTTTTTTTTTCCAACATTTTTTGCAAAATAACGATGCTTTGTAACTCGGAATATTACGATATGATGTTATGCGCAGGCCGTGAAGATACCAATTTAAATCGTGCTCACGAACTGTATCGGAACGATTTATCGATGGTAGACCCCCCACTGAATAGCGACGCCTGCCTTCGTACCAGTGTTTTCTGAACATGTCAAGACGAGTACATTCCACGGGATCTTTTCGTCAGTCTACTGGAAGTGGACGTCCAAGCACAGTCGACGCCAGGCAGGCTATTCAGCCTTCTTCAAAATTCTCTAACACTAGAATTAGAGTTAGAGAATTTTGAGAGAGAGCCGACCACAAGTACGAGGAGAGTCGGAACAAGATTCGGTATAGACCATGTTGCAGTTTGGCGAATTCTTCGTGACGACAATCGTCACCGTTATCAGTTATCACTATCGCCGTACACAGGAGCTGATACCCTCCTTTTTTGCACCCAGGGGGAACTTCTGCGAGTGGTACCTCAGGCGGTTTGAGGAAAACCTAGTTACGTAAACTATGTTCTTTGGACGGACGAGGCAAATATGCATAACGATCATGTTTGGGCTCGCGTGAATCCACATACTTCACGGCAGGGCAGATTCCAACACCAGTGGCGGCTGAATGTGTGGGCTGACCTTTATGACGGGCATATCATCGGTCCCCCGCCCTGTGGATTGGGGGCGTTTGGAGAATTCCACCACGGTATCCCCTGCCTGTCGTAAAAGGCGACTAATAGGGGCCTCCGGGGGTCACGGGTGGGCGGGAGGTGCCGCCCACCTATTAGTCTAGCCAACTTCTGTGACCCCCGTGATGGACGGCAGCGTGTCTCACGCTGCCTCGGACGCCAGGGGCGTCCCTCGGAAAAGGACCGCAACAGCGGTACGCGCAGGGGCGGTTGCGGACGACAACTTAGACGTGAGTCCGAGGAAGCCCGCAGCCGTCCCTAATGCGCCGAAGATGGCCATAAGAAAAAAAAAATATCATCGGTCCCGTCATTTTGCCATCACGTTTGAACAGTAGCAACTATCTATCGTTATTACAAAATGAATTCGAGGAGGTAATTGATGACTTTCCTGTGGCGGACTGCGATTACTTTGAGAGCACAAACAAACAAGGTGTTTCAGCATGATGGAACTCCGGCACATTTTGCTCGCAACGTGCGAGAACATCTTAACGTTCGCTTTCCACGATGGATCAGCCGCGGAGGAGCGGTGCTACGCGCTGCGGACCTCAGACCCTTGGACTTCTTTTTGTGGGGTTATGTGAAATACAGAGTGTATTTCTCCGATTGCCCAACGGTCACCGAGATGGAACAGCATGTTAGATCGGCTTTCGGATCAATAACACTGACGATGGTGCGAAATGCCATACAAGCCATATCCCGACGAGCGAGGTTGTGTATTGAGCAAGGCGGAGCACACTTTGAGCCATTTCTGTAAATTTGAAGTTTATTATGAAGAAAAAGTAAAAAGTAAGTGTTCGTTTAGGTTGTTTCGTTAGGTTACGTCATGTAAAATGTTTGTCGTTCCGCGAATAAGGTAGAAATATAAGTACATTCTGCGTAGTTTACTCTTTACTGAAATAAGGTATGCATATCAGAGAAAATAATAAATTATTTTATTATTTGGAGTATATTATACAGCGTTACTACGGTTTTATATTATGATTTTTTATACATGTCATGGCCATGTAGTGCCTGGTTAATGATTTTATATTTTTTTATAGAATCCTGAAAAAGAAACAGTCGAAAGCGGGATTTGAACCCACGACCTCCGGTCATCTCCTTTAAGAGAATTAAGTACGGATCCTGAAATTAGCAATCGAAGGCAGGGTCGGAATAGCTCAATTGGAAGAGCACCGGCACGGTTCGCCGGAGGTCGTGGGTTCAAATCCCGCTTTCGACTGTTTCTTTTTCAGGATTCTATAAAAAAATATAAAATCGTTACTACGGTTCTTAAATATTGTGAACGGACTCGTTATAAGACCCCATTCAACCTTCTTTCGGCTTTACGGGTAGTTATGTATCATGCTGTATTATATCTCATCATGGAACGGTAATAAGTTGGCTAAAGCGATTTAGTTTCGAAGCATACTTCTTAAGGGTTCAATTTGTGAATTTATTTACTAGACTTCTGCTCGCGACTCCGCTCGCGTGAATTACTTTTTCCGGGATAAACGTCCCGCTTTATATTCTCCAGGATAAAAAGTAGCTTATGTTACTCGTGAATAATGTAGCTTTGAAAGAAATGTTTAAATCGGTCAATAGTTTCAGAGCCTATTTAATGCAAACAATCAAATTTTTCGACTTTATAATACACACACACACTCACGCCTGTTATCCCCGAAGGGATAGGCAGAGGCGCAACTAGTGCACCTACTTTTCGCCGTTATTCAGTCCCATGATGTGATAGGGGGCGAGCCTATCGCCATATCGGGCACAAATTCTTTATAATATTAGTATAGATTAAACTTAAAGCGGCACATTACAAAACTGCAATCGTGTAAAATTGTGCCAAATTATTAGTAGTAGCATTGTGCATACGCACATACATTATGTACTTACTGTTGTCTTCAGTTTTTGTATGTATTACGTAATGAATATATTTATATCACATGATAAAATTGTATTCGACTTATCAACGAACACCTTAGTGCATTAATTAAATTTATCATTAATCAGACCGATGTTATACACATTATAGATACCTTTTAAAAAAATATTAAAACCTGATAACACAAGTCTGATCATGTAAAGAATAATATGAACATTCTGAACTTCAAAGTGTTTAAACGTGAAAATTACACACGGGCCGTTTGGAGAAAATTCAAGTAGCGAAGAAACATTTAAGGGGCCGCCGACAAAGAGCCAATAAAGGCGAAACAAAGCTCTTGAAACTTAAACCGGCTAAGTACCTATTTATATCAAAAAGTGCTAACGTGGAGGTATGAGTGCGTCTGGATGTCCGGAGAGCTTCCGAAGTTCAAGCTTCGGGCCCAAAGGCCATGGCAATTGTCCCAACTTTTTAAGTAATTTCTTTTTCAATACTCGACATCGACATTTCGAAAATGGAACCCGGTCTCATATACATAGATTGCGTTAATTAATGGTTAATGCAATCTAAAACATATGACACAATAATAAAAAAGTGGGTTTGGTCCGCGATACATTTAATCACCAAAAACTATCAATGCAGTAGCTATAAAAACGTACTTCAAGGTAAACGTTATAGCCTATATATTACAAGGATATTTTGTCACCATTCATTACTAATTAGAAGTACGATCAATTTCAGGAATAGCTTAAATGTTACACCATATTTTTTTAAATAAATACGAGCATATCGTTACACCATAATATTATTAAAAACACGAGGAAATCATACTGTTATTCTTCGTAGTTAGTCACTAATGAGCTCTAAAGAAGTAATGGGTTATTAATTACAGTACTGCTATGGATTTTATAAAATTTAAATGAACCATTGTTATTTTGTATGCTTTATTTAAATATTAAAATTGCTAAAACCGGACGTTTCATATTTCACGTCGCTACTTCTTTTTATAAAGTCTGATCTTCCTCGACCGCTTATCAGGTAGATGGGTCTTGTCAAACTTTTGAAATTAATTTTGAACGTGCTTCATTTTTTATTTCCGTTAAAAAACTTCAATGGGCGTTTTTCTTCGTCGCAGTATTTCGCTAGGGCGACGAAACTTGTGATCGGACTTGAAAGTTGGTAAATAACTACAGAAACTATTTTCGGCGAACAGAATTAAATTTGTATAACATCTAAGATGGGAAAAGTTCTGGCAAACAAAAAATTACATTTTAGTGAAATGAAACGGTCAAGCTTTTTTGATATAACGACATTATAGAACCAATCTGCCGACCGCGGGTTTTAGGAAAGGTTTCGGATCCTTTCCATAAGGATTATAATAACGAATAAATTTAAAGCATAGCTGCGATAAAATCCCAAATCTCAACTTGGAACAACAAACATTTTATTTGCACGCCTGTAACATAACAACCACAAAGTTTCTTTCACCGTGCACGGTCCGTCGACGTCTGGGAGTTTGAGTAATTTGTTTATTTATTTATTACAGTAATGGTAAACGTTCGTAGGTAGTGGTGGCGTGGGAAAATACTCGAGTGGTGAGCACCAGCGTTAGATACTCAATGAGGTAACAATTCACTGCTCCACAGGCGTCAGATGACAGTCGTCACGCTCGACTGGTTTAACGCTATATTTACCTATTTTCTCACAATTACATAAGTGTGTGTGATTTATAAATTGTATAAAACAAGATTTTTGTTCCAATGAATAAGTATCACAAATACTTTATATACATTTAGATCAATATCGGTTTTTACGACGCCACGGCCGATAAAAGAATTTGTCGTAAACATTCATATAACTGAGTTCCAAGGAAATAAACTGTTTGAGAAACTTTCTTGGAAAAACAAAGTATGCATATTGAAATTCCATGCCACGTCTCAATTTAACAAAATGTGTAAAGTGATAATGTTTTAACAATAAGCGTTTCGGCGCCGCTTGTTCTGAAAAGTTAGTTCAAATAATGCCGCTTAATTAATTTTACAATATTACTTAACCTCGTTTCAGAATTATTATAGATACAAGCACATAAAATTTATACAAAACATAACTAAATAGGTTTTAAATTATTATATTAAATTATTAACAATGTTACATATATTACGTACGTAACTGAGCACATATATCAAACGATAGTTAGGTATGTAGGTACAGCTTACGGCACAAATCCAACACGTTGGAAATACTTGATATAGTTGTTTGCATTGAGTAGTTATTTGCTTCAATAAATATCTACTTGAGTAAATAAACAAATCGCTTTCCCTTAACTGTGTTACTGAAGGAGGTGATTACTTTTATCTATTACTCAAGAGGGCAATAACAATTTATTGTTTGTAGTACGAATAAATCCATTGCAAAAAATAAATAGATAGCTACCACCTAGCGCTTTCATTGGCGCATCGTAAACGCATAAAGCATGAGTTATTTCAAGTGCAAATTAATGCACGGCTATTGTAAGTAAAATTGCATAAGCGTAGACACCGCATGTGGTGAATTAAATAGGAGCAAAGGAACCTGTTCAGGTCTATAATATACGCGCGCGCCGCTCCAACGAACCACAAACTGCAAGCCTGTCACCATAATTTAAAACGATAGTGGGGAATGTAGTTTTATTGTAAGCATACGAGACTTCAGCGTACACAACATATTGCCATCCGAGGACGGCGCGATAAATGAGCACAAACGAGCGAAAGCCACTTAGACCAAATTTACACTTTGTGGGAGACCGCGAGTGCACCTCGCCCGCCGAGATCGCGCCGCTCGGCACTCCGGCAACCGTGCTCGGCAGTCAGCTGCTCACTACATAATGTGTGTGCTGTGTACACACTGCACATTACACACACCTCTCTCATATATACAACTGTGTATCCACCATTGTACCTTCTACCATAGCACAGCTCACTTTATTTAGGAAGTCCAGTTGTTGTTTTATTAATCTTACCATTAATTAGTGGTTCGTAAGATCTAATAATAATTATATTGAATAACATACACTTTCTTATTTCTTCACGAAGGGTTCATTCGTTGGGTCAATGCACTTCCGAGGCGACGTTGAAAGCCATTACGGAGCGCCGTTTTTATAATGGGGCTACAAATAAAGAATCTGTACATCCTGGTGTACGGAATCGATTAGATATGTGGCTAGTAAAAGTGCACACTTTAATGTAACCAATCGCAGCTTTATTGCACTAATCAAATTATAAATCAATTTGTAATGTACACACATAAAACCATAATTGTAAAGTTTGTAGGTCATTCATTATGCAAATGTAAACAATGTAGGTATTTCATGCAGAACATAGATAGTTATCTAGATAAATATGTAATTAAATAAATGAGTTTTAACCCTGCTTTGACATTTGCTGGTAAGTATAATGGGTCTGGTTACGTTATTAGACACTCACCTCTAGATCCTCGTATGTGCGAAATGCCATTATGGCGAAACCGTCGATGATATCTTCTTCTCCAAGCGGCTCCCGCGACTTCTTCCTCCTGGCAGGAGGACGAGGCGGCTTCTCTCGGGCCGGAGACTCGTCCTCACCGCTGTCCCCATCCTTAACTTTGCTCTCTCGCTGTGCTTGCATGCGCTGTGCCCGCTCCCTTCGCCTATTTCTCTGATTGCGCTGCTTTACTTCGTTTTCCATCGTTCGCACATTATTCGAATCACCCGACCACCGTGCCTCACTACACTAAAGTCCGCACTACACTTTTACCACACATGGTTAACCGTCGATTCTATACCGCAATAATCGACAAAATACAAATCTTGCACTCAGAAAAAGACACAGGCCGTTTCCAATGGCGGATCGTACACCGTTGCCGCATTGCAAGTAAAATGGCCGCGTAGCACTCCACGGGCTGTTCTTCTTTCACTTTCACGTAAACGGAGGCATAATTCCACTTAAACTAAACATACCACTATATATTTTAATAAGAACTAAGATAATAATATGACAAATTAACTTTATACATTATTCTCTGTATTCAGAATCAGTCAATAGTCAATACAATGAAAGGTGTTGCACGACGCCAACGCTGCGTTGCGGTCGCGATGGTGAACTAAAGCAAGGCTACCAACATAACGGGACCATATTCTGCGATATAGGGCGTCCTATGCAATGTGGCGCTCGTTGTAACTCTTTACTCTAATAGTGCTTTCTCTTTCTGTAGTATTTGTTAATAAAGGCTAAGATATCCGTTTTAGAAGCATTATAATATTATTTTAATAATAGCTTGTTATTTGTACAGTGTTGTGGAATGAAAAGGTACGTTAAAAATGTTATTCATTAAAAAAGATGTTCCACATCCTTCGTCATGGAAACGTCCCGTTTATTCGTCATGTTGGCATGACGTAATAATTATGAGCAGTTTGTTTGCAGTAGAGCATTTCCAACTGTTTACACTGTGTCTAAAATTCTTGGAACTCAGGCCAATATTATTGTAGCACAGTGTTAGCAAATAGCAGTGTACACGCAGTTTGAAAATGGTTGTTGATGTGAAGTTCGTCCTTAATAAATTTGACATTCGTTGAAATGTTTCGTTCAGAAAAAGATTTCTTTGTGAATAATGAAATAAAAAGCAGTAATCCCGTTTAGAAGTATTTTAGTAGTATTGTTCAGTACAGCAAATAAATAATGATAGTTAAATTAAACTATACTGGGTACTATTAGTGAATAATAAAATAAACATTATCTAAATAAAGGAAAATGTTATGAAGGAATTGTGGTTTATTTACGGTAATACGTATTTAATCATTATCATACAATATGATATTTTATTCCTGCCTGGGTTGCAACTGCCTTCAACGGTTAATTTTTGGGGTTCCGTAGTAAACAAGGAATCATAAAAATTTGGTCATGTCCATTGTCCGTCCTTTCGTTTGTCCAGTGTTGCCAACGTACAGTGGTCTCGAACCTACCGATTTTCGGTATTTATACCGATATTGGGCCTGTCCTAGCGAAATGACATGATTTTTCTACGATTTTTAGAAAGCCAGAAGATTTTCCCGATTTTTTTTACCAATTTTCAACAACGCGTTACTTTCGTTTATGGAAATTATTTTCTTTTGGTGAAATAATAGTCCCTAGAGTAAAAAATTAAGGCGTTTTGATGGAATATTGCTTGTTTTTTGCATATGCCGATTTTTGCTCCAAATATACCGATTTTACTTGGCAACTCTACTGTCTTCACATTTTGTCGTCTGAGACCACTGCCAACGCAGCACTGGATCTAGGTACTTTATGTCTAAGGGATCTACCAATAAATTTGAAGTTTTAGAATTGAGAGCAACTACCTATACGTGTATATTTACCTAAGGTGCTTACTAAAGAGATAGTACCCAGAAAATAACCTGATTTACCTTGGCTCAGCTACTTATAATCACTTTAATTCCACACAAACATCTGAAACAGTCTATGGGACATATGGGACTTAGAATAAGGGGATTGTAATGAAAAATTCTGTCCCCTCAATCTAGGTAAAGGAGATGTCCGCTTTTTGTATGGGTGCTGGACCTCAAAATCTAGTCACACTCAAACTTTAGGGATATTAAAGGGGCAATATATGGAACTTGGATACATTAAAAATACCCCTCCATTGATCATAACTAACTTGTTTCAAAACGTTCATATTAAGTGTAGTCTTTAAGCAGAACAAAATCACATAAATCTCAAAATCGGATACTATTTTTTTTTGCATTAAATCACGTGACGGGCATGCCGTTCGGCTGATGGTACCTAAGTGATACGACCCACCCATATACAGTAGCAACACCATCCAGCCCCTTGAGTTCCAAATTAGGTACTATTTGGCATTCCACTGTGCTCGTCATCCTGAGACAATATGTAAAGTCTCAACTTATGAACTTATTCACTCATTATGTGCAGTAGTTACACTGGCTACAACGTCCTTCAAACCAAAACACAACAGTGCATCAAACAATTATTATGGACGTGCCGCCGCGCCGGCATAAAACTAAAGAGAGGGCTGGTTGGGACTCAGGAATATCATTGAACTACCATAAGAAATACAACAACGCTCACTTTACACCGGTTTATTATAGCCTGTAGTACAGCGGCATTACTGCGGTTGAACGGCTGAGCCGGCATTTTCATGCTGTGTACAGTTTGAATGATATAGCGTGGCCTTACATTATACATATTATGTCCGAGCTTAGTTAAGGTTCAGAACCTAATACTATTCTCGTAAGTCAAAATTTCTACAGCTGATATAAACTGTGTTAAGTGGTTATTGATATAATTAAGACTTACGTAATTTTATGAAAAGTGGTAGAGCCGTAATGGCGACAAGAGGGTAGTTTCCTATTTGGATATTTGATTTCGTAAATTATTTTATATGCAACAGAAAATAATACGAAAAAGAAATTCTTCTGTGAAATCAGCATTAAAATTGGTTGAAAATAAAATATATATTAAAAGAAAACAAAAAACCCGACTGCGTCAAAATCTTCCTGCAATCTTTATAAAATTTATTGAAGAACTGAAAATATAGAAACAAGATTTTAATTTGAATATTTTATTTTGGTTTTGAATAATCTTAGTTGACAGTGTTCACAAACGCTGTCGGAGGCATAACATGCTCATCTCTCATACTTTGGTTGGTGATATAGGTATAGCAACAAAATCTCGAATCTTTTGATCCGGGTGCTCCCAATTCCGCAGGTATAGGTGGAGATCGTGGTTTCGCACGTGAGAGACTTTTCTATAAGAATAGTTTTTTTTCTGAGATAAATAATGTTCAAAATAATCCAACTCATGGTCTACCTATATATTAAACTAGACTTCTGCTCGTGGCTCCGCCCGCGTGAAAGAGTTTTTCCGGGATAAAAATATTTTCCCGAGATAAAAAGTAGCCTATAGCACTCAGGAGTTATGTAGCTTCCTATTAGTGAAAGAATTTTCAAAATCGGTTCAGTAGTTCCTGAGATTAGCGCGTTCAAACGAACAAACAAACTCTTCAGCTTTATAATCTACTAGCTTTTGCCCACGGCTTCGCCCGCGTTAATAAGTTTTTCCGGGCTAAAAGTACATAAAAACCTTCCCGTTGAATCACTCTATCCAACAGATTTATTTGGATAAAGATTAATATTATGACGTTGATACAACTCTTAACAAATAATGCATTAACTTCGACCAAATTTGATTACCATAAAAACGGTTCTAGTGAGTTAATCTTAAAAGATAGACATATACTGTAGCGGACATTTTTTAGATCATGTCAAGAGGAATAATTCTTTCATACATATATTTTTGGTATCTAGAACCGTTTTCGCAGCGCACGCAATGGAAGCCCTCAAGGATGAATAATTTTCCCCATTTTTTTTACATTTTCCATTTTTCTATTTTTCTCCTAATAGTTGCATCGTGATGTTATATAGCCTAAAGCCTTCCTCGATAAATGGTCTATTTAACACAAAAATATTTTTTTAATTCGAACCAGTAGTTCCTGAGATTAGCGCGTTCAAACAAACAAACAAACAAACTCTTCAGCTTTATAATATTAGTAAGTATACTTAATATTATAAAGCTGAAGAGTTTGTTTGTTTGAACGCGCTAATCCTAGGAACTGCTGAACCGATTTTGAAAATTCTTTCACTAATAGGAAGCTACATAACTCCTGAGTGCTATAGGCTACTTTTTATCCCGGGAAAATATTTTTGTCCCGGAAAAACTTTTTTACGCGGGCGGAGTCGCGAGCACTACTAGTTTTTAATAAACTTGAATTGAGAATAGTGTAAATAAGAAAAAAATTATGTATTTTATTGTAAAAAAAAGCGTGGATGGTGTCAATAGTTATAAATATTTTATTGACATATAACATGAGTAGAAGGATTATCATTCTGATAATATCTTAAAAAGCACTCCACGCTTTTTTTGCATTAATATACATATTTTTTTTTCTTATTTACACTATTCTCAATTCAAGTTTATTAAAAAATATTTTCTACTATTTAGTTGGATTTTCTATAAAGCGTGTTTTTTTTAATCTGACCGATCATAGTAGGGGGTCTGCTCTCGAACTGTTTATGCTAAGATACGAGTCTCTTTTATTCCGAACAGCCGAGATACGCCTTTGTTTGCAATGTTCACTGATCTGGATAATATAAATGGCATCCTCAATTATCAGTTTGACGTCGGATAGGCACCTTAGTGTGGTCTACAAAATATTCTCTCGTTAAATAATATCTATTAAAGGAATGTTTATTTTTAGACATATTTTCAAAGTAGTAATTGTAAAAAGTTAGCTTTTTATTGGAGATCCAAATTTTTCGATACCTGATTTATTTACTCGCAATTTTACGAGTTTTTCAATTACATTTTAGGTGTACCTATCTAAATATCTGTATCTAATAACGGGTCGCATGCTTGGTGTATATATATATAATATACTTACTTTTTGTATTTATAACTTATGTTAAGTTCTAAAATAATTTCACAAAAGTCTATTGGTGTTTATGTAAAACATCAATAATGCCAAATAACTTTAGGTTATATATAAATACTAAATGCTAGATTGCTTCTTGAAGTCATGGGTCCGTGACTTCAAGAAACAATGGCTTAGTGGTTGATAGTGTATTTTTATACAAAGTCGTATATAGTTTAGATTATAATAATCCACTCTAAAACTGTGATTTATTTTGTAATAACAAAATGAGTACGATACGTATAAAACGTAAGAATAATAAACAACGTCGGAAAAAATAACACTTTTAACAGTGACCTTAATATTCCTAAAAGTTTATGAGTGCAAATACGAAGTAGGGCTATACAATAATAATAAAATATACGCGTCCAATTGAGAGCCTTCTCGGTTTTTTGTCGGTTAATAAACATAACAATTCATTTGTATACGTGTTATATTCATATAGTAGAAGTTTAGCAAAGTGTATTGTACGTTATATGAATTCCAAGACTCTTTATAAGTAGTAATAACCGTTCAGAATTCGATTTATGACTGAATACTTGATTTTGTTGAGGTCGAGAGAAACTAACTTCTTTATATTTCTTTTGTATAAATTATAGCTTGATAAGCAAAAATGACGTATTTTTATTTATATTTTATATTACCAGCTTTTGCTAGTGGTCTAAGTTCCGAGGTAAACAATTGGCTTTAGTACTTGGATAAACCCCATGCAATGTAAGGCGTGAACTCATTGACCGAAATTGTTATGCCGGCTTATAAAATATAGTTAAGAATTATGGGCACCAATTCAATATTGTTTGAATACAGTAGGCATTCTCTGTACATTATAATAATATATCCTAAACTTTAACTGAGTTTATATTTTATATAGATTAGTTCCGGAACACAAACTTACAAACTTGTTTTGTAAAACGAGTCCGAGGTTGCTAAATAGTCGGCTATCATTCATTCGTCGGTGTTACTATAGAGCAGAGCTGCATTCTGTATTACCTTTGCAACTGCTGACTGACTTCATCTGGTTATATGCGTGTTAGGATTCATGTCGTCGCAATCAATTGTAAACGGAGAACTCTAAGGCTTTAGTGGGATAGGTTTCTGTGTTTACTTTAGATGTTTCATTATGAAACTAAGCAGATGATTGTTTAAATTTCTTCGGTACCCTTTAAAATAATAGTAGATATTAATTAACGTCATTAAAAATAATACTGCTAAATAAATGAATACAAAGACGACAATTACGTGTATTCTCAGCTTTAAGATGTGGGTTATTATGATAATCATTTATTAATCTATCCAGCGAGTCAGTTGTGCGCGTGTAGTCGTTGCGGTAACAAGTGTTATTTGCCTTGATTTAAACTAATTGTCTGTAATTTAAAAGTGGCAATTGTTAAGTAATAAATTATGACTTGAGTGCTGTAATCCGTTTTATCGTTCGTATCGCGCCTGACACTGCCAATTGATACCATTTATCATAAAATGTTTATACAACGGTAAATTGTGTAGATGTTTATTATGTCATATTGCTTTGGGTGGCATAGTTCGTCCTTGAGTAGTTACGCCATGGATTTGATTCCTTGGTGAGATTTTTAACGCATTATTCTACCTCTTCTTTGCTTTCATTGTTTTTAATTTTAATCATTGGTTTTGGTGTACAATATAGCTTTAAATAAATAATAAATGTTCCAAATAGTATCTGTATGCACTCGCCTTTTAGAGTCGCTAATAAGGGAAGCAGTAGTGGCACTTTTTGTAGGCTAGCCATATTCGTATCTTGGTAATAAGTAACTACCAAGGTTATTAAATGTTTAATATACCTACACCATCGAGGGTCATTTTAATATCGTTACTAGATAAAACCACATACTTATCTCCTTGAAAATAACAATGTCCGTTAAGTTATTACAACCATAGATGGAAAATAAATTACTGTAGGTTTCGAAATTAATATTAATAAGAAGTAACTATAAGTTTACACACCTTAATGCCACTACTACTAGTCTATGAGGATTCGTCGCAGCGCCAACTTTACAATTTCAGTCAGAAAAAGTCACAGGCTTACGCCATATTCGCACTAAACTACAAAATGATAACAAATCCCGAAAGTAAAATTGAGATTTTTGTTGGAAATATTCGTCGTTCATGTATGATTTTTGGCATGATGTTAGCAGAGGCAAAAGCAAGCTTGTGGTTTTATTTATAAACGCGATCTCAAAATAACCATGTACCTATAAAGTAATAATCTCGTTATTACTCTCTCGAGTCAATGTTTGAATGTCTGACCTCCTAACGAGAATTACCAAAGATAAGCTATTTACACATTTGATGTGTAAATAGCTTATCTTTGGTAATTCTCGATTGTCCTTTAGGTTAAGTTCATAGCAACTTAATCGCTTTAAGTGTTTTTTTTGCCATTTATTTAATCGAGTAGCAGCACTTAACTTTTAACCCCACATTTCTTCCAGGTTATCGTATATTTGTATCGCTTATATAGGTTACATAATGGAGTCTATAATTAATATTAAGTCAGTAAAGATTCTTATTAACATAACATTAAAGAAGTAAAATGTGTTTTACTTCAACTATAATGTAGAATCTAGAAAACTCATGAAATGATGCGATTAGCGTTGTAGTGGTTCGTGTTTAAAAACGTTAGACCACCAACAAGCTCCATAATGTTTGTTTTCTTTTAATTTTTATAACGTAAAGCCATAATGCCTTGTGTATACACGAAGGGGTGGCGAAACGAAGTGGGAATAAATGACGACGTTCTTTTTCTTTTTTCCTTGCCTCGAATGCTCCCCTTCTATTGTAATAAAAATTATTACCTACTTACAACGAACCGTGTGAATTGATTTATTCTGAACGAAGTTTGATTGCGTTGTAAAATCTCAAATTCAGTTAATTGCACACGATTTTTTAAATTATTTAATTACGATAACTTTGCTATAGAGCGTGAGTCGGAGAATTGTATCATCGTGACTTAGCTTTTATGTTACCCGCCACTGGATACGTGGCGTAGCCTAGCACATATTTTTAATGATATTTCAACTAAGTGATTTGATAAATCTCATTGTACTTAAAAAGCTTTTGAATTTGAAAGTCGATCAAATCATGTTATCGAGCACCGCCATACGTGTTTATTTGTGACGTATAACAAGCCTGAGCAGAATATCAATGCTTTTTTGGATAGTCGCTCGGTGAGTCGGTTCTCATTGGCAGTAGGACAAACTGTACCTTATCCGTATCCTGGCTTGAGCTATCCGTTGATTATTAACGCTATCATTCCGAATGGCTTCAACTGACATTGATTGACTGTCGCATTACCTACGTGCAATATAAAGAAGGCGTTTGCACATAATTTCGTGTTTTCATACAAAATATTTATTTGCTCGAACACGCGTTATGTAAACGCGCGTTGAGAACATGTACGTGCACTAGATCTTATATTCCCGTATTGATAAAACACTTAGATTTTATTTAACTTGAATTTAATTTATTTTACTCAGATATAAAAAATGATAAGCAATAGAGTGGTTCGACATTAAAAAATAAACACGCTGAGTATTGTAACATAACCAGATACATAAAGGTAAGACAATTGGCTTACTATTAATATTATCACATTGTTTTACAGAACAGCTAAAATGGAGCTAAAAAATGTTACAAGAGCATTGACATTAACCTCTATCTTGGGAATATTACTGTCCACGTATGCTCTCTATGTAGAGATGGCAGTGGAAATCAAACCAGGGTACAAGGCGCTATGTGACCTCTCCGAATACGCCAGTTGTTCCAGAGTTTTGTCTTCTAAGTACGTATATCTACATATATGAAAATTCGTTTAGAATGTACGTGAAAACGTAAGACTGCCTCGGTGGCATAGTTGTATTATGGTACGACTGCAATGCTGAGGTCTCGGGTTCGATCCCGGGTCGGGCAAAGTGATATTGAGTTTTTCTATTCAGTATCAGCTCGGAGTCTGGAATTTGTGCCCGATATGACGATAGGCTCGCCCCCTATCACATCTTGGGACGGAATGTCGGCGAAAAGTGGGTGCACTAGTTGCGCCTCTGCCTACCCCTTGGGGTTTAAAAAAAACGCATGAGTGTATATGTATATGTATGTATGTGAAAACTTACTTTATGAAGACTATACACACCAGCTTAACTACTTTCGTGGCTATTCCATAAACTGTAACATATGTGGTATTTGTGTATATTTTTATATTATGCTCATTAATTTCCCTCGGCAATGACTACGGTTTGTACTGAGTTGTTAATGTTATTAACCCAGCATACTGTGTTTATCTCCATTGTCTATTTAAACCATGAATTGAATTAATGATTGCAATTCAATCAGCCCTGTACTGGGCAGTAGCCCAGTGCCCACTGCTGAGCATGGGTCTCCTCTATTACTGAGAGGGGCCTTAGTCCACCACGCTGGCCTAGTGCGGGTTGGCAGACTTCACATACCCTTGAAATTCTTATGGAGAATTGGAGAAATGAATGAATAAATTTAGTTATTAGAAATTAGAATACAAATATTTTCCGATGAAATGAAATTTAAAACGTTATTTAAAGACTCATTGTGGCAAACAATTAATTCAAAACGCAAATATTCAGAGTTATTTCTAGTTATCATTATTATGCCCAAGTTAAATACTCAAGAACATTTTAAAAATAACCTAAGAATTGTACATTAAAATAACCATAGAATAAAATTTCGGTCTCCAAATTTAAAATTTTCAAAGCCTTTTGCCTTTTATATAATACTAGCTTTTGCCCACGGCTTCGCCCGCGTTATTAAGTTTTTCCGGGCTAAAAGTACATAAAAACCTTCCCGTTGAATCACTCTATGACTATGACGTTGATATAACTCTTAACAAATAATGCATTAATTTCGACCAAATTTTATTACCATAAAAACGGTTTTAGTGAGTTAATCTTAAAAGATAGGCATATACTGTCGCGGACATTTTTTTAGATCATTTCAAGAGGAATAATTCTTTCATACACATATTTTTGGTATCTTGAACCGTTTTCGCAGTGCACGCAATGGAAGCCCTCAAGGATGAATAATTTTCCCCGTTTTTTTAACATTTTCCATTATTTCTTCGCTCCTAATAGTTGCATCGTAATGTTATATAGCCTAAAGCCTTCCTCGATAAATGGGCTATTCAACACAAAAAGAATTTTTCAATTCGAACCAGTAGTTCCTGAGATTAGCGCGTTCAAACAAACAAACAAACAAACAAACTCTTCACCTTTATAATATTAGTATAGATTTTTTTTCCAACTAACTCTTTGGTAGAAATCACGTCATAGAAATATTATGATAATAATTATTATCGGCTTAGACTTTTTGCCAAAAGATATTTTGAGACCGGTATTTTTATGTAGATATCTTTTTGTTATAATTGTACCTATATTTTGTGTGTTAATATTTTTTTTTTACAAATTTTACAGGTACTCTAAGGGTTTTGGTTTCATGAACGATGATTCGGCAATGAAGATACCAAATTGTATTTATGGAACAATATTCTACTGCCTCATGATATTTCTGAGTAAGTGTTGTTTATAATAGGACTAGCTTTTGTCCATAGCTCCGCTCGCGTGGAAAACTTATTCCGGGATAAAAGTCCTACTTCCTATTTTCCCGGGATAAAAAATGGCCTATGTTACGCGCCGATTATGTAGCTTTATATTGGTGAAAATTTCAAAAATCGGTCTAGTAGTGTTTGAGGTTATCCATTACAAACAAAAAATAAATCTAATCTTTCCACTTTGTAATATTAGTATAAATAAAATTGATTACCATAAGATTTTTGTTAGCGATTAACAGTTTTAACCTAAATAAAGATGCTATTTTTTCGTCAAAGCACGACATAAAAGATACGTTTTTAAGAACGCCAGTAATTTTGTACGAATCTAATAGAAACTATTTCTCTGTGATTTCGTTTTTCCGTGAGCGGTTTGAAAATAATCGTAAGTGTTTATACAAATGGAGCAAATATTTAACTCAGAAACTAGGACGAAATAATTCCGCGGTTAAGAATAACGCGTTAAATCCGATAGCAGAGTACAATATAATTCTTACTACCTTTTGCTGGCGGTTCCACCCGCGTGAACTTTATTCCGGGATGATTATTATAATTTTATTTTTATTTATTCATCAATTTACAGAGATATTAATTTTACGTATCATATATGTCAGCATTAAAAATCCACAAAGATTTGTCTACAATATTATAATCTGCATCGGTTATCGTCGAGCATTGGTTAAATAAATCCTCGCTTTATATTTTCCCGGGATAAATATAGCACATATGCTTTTCCAGGCTTAATCTATCTCAAAGATCTCAGTGCCAAATTTCATATATTCAGGCACTCGGCATCATTGAGTAACAATCTTTCGCACTTATAATATTTATATAGAAAAGCATATTAATCTATACTAATATTATAAAGTTAAAGAGTTTGTTTGTTTGTTTGTTTGAATGCGCTAATCTCAGGAACTACTGAACCGTTTTTGAAAATTCTTTCACTAATAGAAAGCTGCATAACTCCTGAGTGCTATAGGCTACTTTTTATTCCAGGAAAATATTTTTGTACCCGGAAAATCTTTTTCACGCGGGCGGAGCCGCGAGCACTACTAGTGTTCATTAAAATTTAAACGTAAAGGGTCGTGGTATCGTAAAGTTATAAACAGATTAATGAGAACACAGGAAGTGAAGAGGTTTATTGCAAGGGACGTCAGAGAAAACAACATTTCGATTTAGTTTGAATTAATCAAATGGTATAATATACATATCGTGTAAATAATTTATAACGTGTGATGGAGCAGTTTGCAAGTTTAATATTTACTGCGTTAATTAATTCATGTGGTAATTACAACTAAAATGCCAGTTTAGGCACGTATACGCCTTTGTCATGAGATTCTGTTCATTGTGAACAGAATATGCAATCTTTAATGCGAATTAAATGTTTTAGCTAGTTGAACACATATTGAAATGCATAAGTTGTTAACAGTTTATTTATAAACGTACCAGCACTTTAAAAAACCAAACGGTTCAGAAATCTAGAACCAACAATTCCCCTAAAGTACCTACAGCGCATTACAAAGGTAGTTTATAGCAACATAAGTACGGCTAAGATTTCCTAAAGTGGAATAAATTACGTGTGGTACCGCCGCCAACATCCAACAGTTAGGTACAGGGGTAATGTCATTAATCGAGCTGAGATGAGGCCCCACCCCCGCCCTCCGCAATCCGCCACCCCGCCGCCCCACGCCGTGTAATTCGCACATAACGCGGATCGTGGTTGCCTTCGTGACTTTACCACGAGAAAAATATTGCGAAACCGCGCAAGCTGCCTGCTCTACGCTTATTTGGTAGCTCACGAGCTGGGAATAACTGTTATTGTAATGGGCTAGCATCGGTTCTCCAGGGAAGTGCGAATGTATTGCCGATGCGGGGAGAAAGCGAATCAACATTTGAATTTCTTACCACTATTTTACACTGGGCCTACGTGAGAACGCTTTTGTTTTTTTAGTAATATTTAAGTATTTTAAGCATTTTCGATTTATTTTCTATTTAAAAAGTAAAAAAAAAATACCTAAACTAATCGACTTTCAAAATTACCACTGACCTGAGTGTTTTTTTGCTTTCTACACGATTTTCGGTGGAATGTGAACTGAGATTGCGGCCTTGCAAAACGCTCCGTAACGGCTCGATAAAAATAATGGAAGGCACAAATTCACGTTGTAAAATGCGAAAGTTGTTAAATTTAACGATACACGGAAGTTACACAACATGTTTCCTAAATAATAAGCTATATTGAAAAGATGATTGATAAAATCAAAGCGCATCGCAAAGGCTCATTATAAATTCAAGTCGAACCCATTGATAGGTAAATAACATTACAGTTCTGATGAAAACGTTTCTGTTTGAATGTTTAGTGGGCTCGCGTGAGCTTTTATTGCTTCGCTAAAATGTTAAATTCCGTGAAACATGCTCGTAAACCGCTGGAATTGTAGTGGCTATTGTTATTTCAGTACATATTGAAATAAGCGGATGGTTTGTTTGATCTCTAATGTTAGATGATTGTGTTACTATTTCAAACGTAGTGGACATTATCGTTGCGTATTCATGTTTTATTTAGATGCGCTTTTTTATGTGTCTTCGATAGGTTGAATACTAATGTTTTTATTATTAATTACTTTTGCCTTTTAGAACTACTTACGTTAATCTTATTAAGTTTTCAAACTAAAATTCCAGGTGTTATTGAGTTGTCTCGAAATATTAAACTAGATAATCTCAATAGAATTTATGACTTTACTAGCTTTAATCATTCACTTCCAATGATCTGCATCAGACTTTGTTAATACACAAATTCTTCATAAACGCTAACAAAATAAAGTAGCAAAAAATTGCGCGTATGCTGTAAGCAAGGGTGATGTAGTTTATTATTTTTTATAAAAAACCCCTCAATTGATTAAAAATGTGTTGTTTTTTGTTTCAGCCACATTCGACCATCTGCTTGTGGTCCGTTTCCAGTTTTTGCTTGGCGCGTCGTCCGTATTAATGTGTGTCTATTTAGCCTACCTCTTGGCCTTCGTCCTGCACGACTTTTGCCTAGTTTGCGTCTCAACTTACGTAGTTAACGGATTTCTCGTATATTTTACAACCAAGAAGATGTGTTTATTGTCACGAAAAAATGTTTAAATCTTATCTACACATTAATATTTATTTTACCACTGAGCGAGGTCTTTTGAGTAAAACTTGTTATTGTCTAGTAATACGTATGGATTTACGCCTGATATATTGTTTCGTTATGTAATAAATGTATGTACGCGTCTATTAATGCCGTAAGATTAAAATGATTCTTGCGATTACCCTGCCATCTAGTATCGACTAGTGTCATTTATGTTTGCTTCAAGTGTTTCCTTGTTTTCAGTTCAAATTTTTAACAGCAGATGGCGTTGCATTTATAGCTCTGCTAGAGACGTTAGATAGAGTTAAACTTTTCATAACAATTACCTTGTTTATGGGAACGAATGTATTAATGAATGTTAAGAATGTCTATTTGTATATTTCTTGGTACGATTTGAAGCACAGAACTATTTTAAAAGAATTCTAGATGCAGTGGCAAGCTGAGTATATCTGGAATATACCTTCTAATAGTACTAATAATGCTAATTTCAGCATAAGCATTAATAAAAAGTAATAATGTATTAAGAGATATAGCAAAATTAATTTACAGATGCGACAATTCTATAGTTTTTCTTAGGTAAACCAAAATACCAAAGAAGCTTGATATTTAATATGTACCTATACATGTTCTACGTTCTATCAAAAATTATACCTAAATCATTACACAATAAACGTTCATAATGATTATTTTGGTTTTATTAAAATGTAACTATAGCTTTAATAGTTTTTATTTTTGATCACTTATTTTATTACTCCACGTATAGCGTCTTCAACAAACCCGATAGAATAAATGATCCAAGAGGGAACAGAATTATCCCTTTTTAGTGACGTACGAGGTATTTTCTTGTGGAGCTTTATTGCGCACCTAACGTGCTTACGTTCTTGGACGTGACGGCCATGTCTTATAGCCTACACACATTTCTTCCGTTTAAACGTAATTAGACGTCATTTACTTTGCGCTTTATTACAAGATTTTTTATGAAACTAAGTTTTTCTGAATCTATGTAACCTATAATTTATTAATGGAAACTTTATTGATTTCTGTATTTTAAAATATCTTACCTAGTTTATAAGAATTAAAGTATTATATGTTTCCCATATAAAAAAATAATAGTAAAAGTTAAAATTAACTGAAGAGGTTGTTATCTTGATTGAATACGCTAATTCCCGGAACTGATAATCCGATTCCGAAAAATCGATTGATTGGTACATTATCTCTGAGTGCTATTGTTCTCTACATTTTTTTTATACTGTCCGGCAGTGAGTCCTTTGCACCTGATGGTAAGCAGAGAGAGGTCCGTATAGTGTCGATTGACGGGCGATAATTATTATCGTTTGTCGACACAATTTTTCCGGCCTGTTTGAACCGGATACACAGGGTGATCCCGGAACGCGGCATACTTACTAGGCCGCCTATAGCGGGTTTTAACACCTATATGTTACATCTAGAGTCACCAGCATAAGTAGCTGAACAAATTCAAAATTTCAAATTGCCTACATACTTCTGTGTTTTTACTAATCTTTTTTTCTCTTCACAAAAATAATATAAAAGAGATGTACTTTACTTCAAACGAAGAAAAAAAATGTTTCAGTTTAATTTAACGCGTATATAGGCGTTTTGAAATTTTGATTTTGTACAGATACTTATGCTGCTGACTATACTGTGGTCGCCATCCAGGCGGACAAAACAAAATATGCAACCACCAACAAAAATATAGGCGACTAAAAGCAAAAATGCTAGTCGCTAATAACATTATCCTGTATTCACACACACACACACACACACACACACACACACACACACACACACACACACGCACACACACGCTCACGCGTTTTATCCCCGAAGGGGTAGGCGGAGGCGCAACTAGTGCACTCACTTTCGTCGTGCGTATTCCGTCCCATGATGTGATAGGGGGCGAGCCTATCGCCATATCGGGCACCAATTCCAGACTCCGGGCTGATACTGAATTTCTAAAACCCAATACCACTTTGCCCGACCCGGGAATCGAGCCCAAGACCTCAGCATTGCAGTCATACCGTTTTAGAACTACGCCACCAAGGCAATATCCAGTATCCTGTTTACAATTTTTTATTACCAATTTGTCATATTCTTTAGTATTCTATAAACAACACATTAGATAAATATTTTTAAAACATTTCATATTTATTCCCTCTAATTTATTAGAATGTACTAGAATACCAGCATGATTCGTGGTAGACGTTTAGTTTTCTACTCTTTATTTATGACATCTAGTTTTGTAGTTCAACGCTCTATGATTTTATAGGAACCGTCGTATACGGTTTAATGCTCATTCGGCTGATATATTTGCTTTATAATACAGCGGTTATTACTTTAATATTGTAGCCAGTTTAATTACTGGGTACTGTGAGAAATATCTTATGTCTCAGGACGACGAGCGCAGTTCAAGGCTATGCTTTATAATTATTCTTTCGCAAAATGAGCTAGACGCTAAACTATGAAGTAATGGAGAAGTATATATTTAAATAGCTGATTTTAGGCCCTTTTATACCTACAATATTAATCACTGCTAGAAAAGAAAGGTGACCAGCATACCAAAGAAATGAATAAAATAAATAAAACTGCTGATCCACACCGCATAAGGACCGTCTTTTAGTGCGTTAAAAGCGGTTACACAAGACGTCCTGTCGATCCTTCTTTGATCATTGACGTGATAAGCTATGACAATTTGTACGTGCCTCCGTGAGGCGTCGACCTCTTGATGACGTCTTGATTGTGCGCGATTTGCGGTGCCGAGACGTTTTCAAATTCTTAATGTAAACGGTATGGCAAATAATTTGAATTGTTTTTAACGTTTGTGCTAATTCTTTAAGAAATCATTCCAATGGTATGGTCGTAAATAGGCGAACAGCAATTCGAAACAATGATATCTGTGAAACGGAAATAATATTATACGAATTTTACCACAAATGTAAACATTTTTCTTTAACGATACGTAGTTTGGTAAGTATATTTTGTTTTTAAATGTCGAGACGGTCTCATAGATATCAGTTCACGTCTGCAACCTCACATCCCTCAAATTACGAATGAAATAATTGATAAAACAATATGTTTGCAATTGAGATGGCAAGTGAGACAAATACAATAAAAAATTCTAATAATATCAAGGAAAAAAAGCTCCTTATCAAACTCCTTATTCTTGGAAGGTTTATTGAAAAAAGTCAGAACGTCTTTATTAAAATTCGAATGTAAGATCTAAGCTACCGCCACTAGCACAAAAGTATAGTGGATCTAATCTACGTTTAATACACATGTTTTTAATCCGTATTACATCTCCGTATTCATAATTCGTATTAAGTACATACATATACATATACACTTACGCCTTTTATCCCCGAAGGGGTAGGCAGAGGCGCAACTAGTGCACCCACTTTTCGCCATTATTCCGTCCCATGATGTGATAGGGGGCGAGCCTATCGCCATATCGGGCACAAATTCCAGACTCCGAGCTGATACTGAATAAAAAAACTCAATATCACTTTGCCCGACCCAGGGATCGAACCCGAGACCTCAGCATTGCAGTCGTACCATAATACAACTACGCCACCGAGGCAGTATTCAGTATTTTCTTTTTTTTCTTTTTTATGGCATTCAATGACGACACGAGCATGCTGTTCATCTGTTGGTAACCGATACGACCACGCATAAACAATAGCAACACCATCCAGCACCTTGAATTACGAAGTACTGTGTGGCATTCCACTGCGTTCGTCATGTTGAGACATAAGATGTTAATCTCATGTTCAGTAGTTACACTGGCTAAAATGTCCTTGAAAACGAAACACAACAATGCATGTACATTGCTGCTTGGCGGTAGAAATCGACATTCCGGTGGTACCCACCAAGATGGACTCTTACATATGAGAGACCTACTACCGGAAAAGCTATAGCTTCTAGTATGAGTTGGATAAAAGAATTGTCTATTATTTATCATCTAATGTACAAGTGCTGTGAAAGAAAAGAATAAAGACCTTTCTATGTCATAGCTGCACAAATCACGTAGTAGGAACAAAAAGAGGAAGTCACTAATGACTAAGACGTAATAACATATAATTCTTTTGAAATAAAAACCAATTATAAATTCTACATTGTTAATTAATTAGTGAATGGGCAATTAAGGGAAGACACGCGCTCATCATTAATCAACAAGAACGAGATTAATACTTGTGCTTGTTTTGAAGAACAGATAGACAAATGAGCCTTCATTTTTTTCACGAACTTACTTCAGTGTACCGAGCACGAATTTATGCGTTTCGTATAGTAGACGAACCGTATTCGTATCAAGTAAGTTAAAGCATTAGACGATACCATACGTCAAAAAAGAGATACGTGCTGACATTTTCCAGACATTTTGACTCATTGTCTATGGTTTCTCGATTTACTATTCGAAGTTTACGCGCGCGCAATGTTGGCGCTGTCGTATTTTAGTTCCAAATACACTCACCGGGGCGCTGTTCAAATTCCCATATAAAAATTTACGTAGTCGAAAACATTAAGATAAGTAAACAGTAGGGCGTAAACTCGCGCTAAGGGTATAGGTGACATAACGAGAAATGAGCTTTCAGCCACATTGGGTATAAATTAGGCCTATCATATACACTAGTCCATAAGTGTAAATTATGTAGCTTTTACCAAGACACTATAATAGTTGGGCAAATGAGATTTAATATTTACAAACGAATTTTCAATCATGGCTTTATGATTCAAAGTTCTATTAGGTGGGCCAGCAGTTTTTGTTTATGGACAGCCATGGTTCTTACCATCAAGCGAAAGACTTGCACGTTTCGACTTTCGTTTGAATCTAAGAACAATTTTCTAAAATAATTAGATTTTGCGAAAAGAAAAACATATCATCGTAAAACTCGACTCACTAATATTATAACGATTCATAGAAGATTAAAAGTGTAATTTCAGACTAATAATTTTATCTTTTAAACCATTGCATCGTAACGAATAATGTGTAGGTAATATAATATTTTTAAACAATTACTGCTCAACGTGATTTCGTGAAGGCACTCCCTTCCGTTTGCTGGCTTATAATGATGTTTTGCAAATAGATTTCCATTTCGTGATATTCTACAGAATAGGTTATTTCTTTGAACTTTTAATGTTTGGCTCAAGACATTGCCTGCATATTAAGTTAAGAAAGTACCCGTAAATCTAAATAAAATGTATTTTATTTGCAAAGTTGGAACTTCTTTAAACAACTAATTTTTTAAAGATTACCACGTTATCAAAATATTATTCAAGTTTTGAAGAGCACTCTACAGATCTACTCATGACCAAGCTCCTTGATGTGAACCCTCATGCAATGCACCTGGCAATAAACTGGCATTGTGGGAGCAATAAGCAATAAATTGTAACATAATCGTGATCATAACAACCACTTCAATCTCATCCCATTTATGTAATTTTATTGCTCTTTGAAACGTTTCTGCTTGTATTTAGTCTATGATATGGACGCTACTTTTGTTGTTCATTAAATTGCTATAAATGAAGGAACAAGTTCAGTGACACGATAAAGTAGTAGTCAGTTATTGTATATTCTATGTATTATTATAAGCTTTTGAATAATTTATGGATAATCGAAATTATTTAATATAGAAATATAACTTGAAAGTTGAATAAAATTCTTTATGCCACGATATTTTGATAACATGGTGATCTTTAAAAATTTAGCTGTTTAAAGAGGTTACAACTTAAGAAATAATATACATTTTAATCAGATTTACGGGTACTTTCTTAACTTAATATGCGGGCAATGTCTGGAGCCAAACGTTTACGTTTTTTTTTTTTTTTTTTCATGGCCATCTTCGGCGCATTAAGGACGGCTGCGGGCTTCCTCCGACTCACGTCTAAGTTGTCGTCCGCAACCGCCCCTGCGCGTACCGCTGTTGCGGTCCTTTTTCTGTTGTTGCGGGGGCTCAGAAGCCCCTGCACACCGAGGGACGCCCCTGGCGTCCGTGGCAGCGTGACACACGCTGCCGTCCATCACTGGAGCCAAACGTTAAAAATTCAAAGAAATAAACAACTCCGTAGAATATCACAAAATAGAAATCTATTTGCCAAACATAATTATAAGCCAGCAAACGGAAGGGAGTGCCTTCACGAAATCACGTTGAACAGTAATTGTTTAAAAATATTCACATTATTCGGCATATTTCTATTTTTTTTGATATTTCCATGCGATTATGTTAAGCATGTCACGTGTTACGTGCTCGAAGTAACTAGACTTTGTTTTACCTTGACATGTATAAAAGTAAAGAGAAAAATTATTAAAAAAAAATACTTTGAACATTTTATTGCAGGTAAATAATGTTGGACGTCTTGCCCAAGATTTGATGTAAAGGATTGTTTTTTGTATTTTTTTTTTTATTTTTGCTAGGTCACCAAGTACACATAAATGATAACAAAACGAATGAGTAAATACTTGCAGGAACTTATTAGGACATTCAAGTGCCCATGCACTTGAATGTCCTATTCGCATCGGTCTCTATAATTTTTTTTTATTGCCATGAAGGCAGAAGAGCTAACGGCCCACCTGATGGTAAGTGGTTACCGTCGCCCATAGACGTCAGTAATGCCAAGGGCACAGCTAAGCCGCTGCCTACTGTAAAAACTTTTTTTAAAACTCGTTTGAAGAAGGGTAGGTCATAGCACTGAGGAAACACCGTGGGAGGAAGCTCATTCCAGAGTGAACACGTTCGAGGTAAAAATGATCTCTGGAACCGTACAGTGCTGGCAGTGGGCGTTACCAGGTGGAACGGATGTACTTTCCTCCGAGAACGGGTAGTCCAGTGGTAAAAAGGAGATGATGGTGTCATCTCGAACAGTTCCTCAGAGCACTCCCGTGGAAGAGCCGATAGAGTACGCAAAGGGCCCCAATGTCTCTTCACATTCCCAACGGGTCTAAACTGTTCGAGAGCTTAGGATCACCTATGATTCGCGCGCCTCTGTAGGGAGTCAAGTGGAAGCAACTGGTACTTGGGTGCCCCAGCCCATAGGTGCGAGCAGTACTCCACAACAGGCCGGATTCGTGCTTTGTAAAGCAACAGTCTTTGTTCCGGCGTGAAGTACCGCTTAGCTCTATTAAGGACACCCAGTTTCCTTGAGGCTAATTTAGCCTCACTTTCCACGTGACTCCCAAACTGGACACCGCTCGAGATCCTAACTCCAAGTATCTCGAGACTCTCAGAGATCTGCAGGGGAACTCCTTGGAACTGTGGCGCCATGACAAAAGAAAGAAAGAAGAAAGAAAGAAAGAAAAATTTATTATTGGTACAATTATTGCAAACGGAAAACAAAAACAATAAATATTATAAAATGTAAAGTTAAAAAAAAAAACAGCAATTATTGCACCAACAATGGGCCTCCCATTCAGCTAATTGCCACGGCACCACCAGTGTAGTACCGCAGCGCTGGTTTTCAATGGGATGCCCATATGACGTTGACAGACATCAAGTCGGTAAACCATAAAAATAAATTTAAAAACTTACAAATAATAATAAACAATACCATATTCAAACAAACATAACAATATTTAACGTATACACACGCTACTGAACAAATATAAACTGAACGCACAAACGTTTCTTTTACTAAAAATAGCTTGTGTTGGTCACTACAATGACAATAATTAACAGGTTATGGAAACGGAATACGAGTTAATGATAAAACCTCAACTGGACAACGGATAGTAACAATAAACCACCAAATCACCATGTGATCTATACAATAAAGGTAAGTGATTTAAAACAATAGTACTAAAACTGTTGCTTTTGGGCCTGCAATAAATAACGCTTAAAATGAAATTTAAATGTAATTTCATTGTTTTTAGATCGACATGGCGGTGGTATATTGTTCCAGCAGCGAGTGGCGGCATATTTAAAGGACCCCCTAAATGCCGAAGTCCGGTAACGAGGTATCGATAATGGTTTCGAAGTGGAACGGGTGCCATATGAAAAGTTATTTTCCCTCCACTCTAATTTATCAAAGAGGTACATAGGCTTTTTAGTCTTTATGACACCAAATAGTAAACTGGCCATGTGTACTTCCCTTCTGGCTGCCATTTTGAGAATATTAGCCTCATTTAAAAAAGGTGTGATATGGCTACGACTGGGAATATCAAAACAGAATCTCGCGCACGCATTCTGCACCCGCTGTATCAATTTGTCAGTCCGCGATAGTAAGCATGGGCCATACACTGAATCACAGTAATTCAACCTTGAAAGAACTAGACTATCTACAAGCCTCTTTCTTAAATCGATACTGAAGTACTGTCTAAAGCGGTATAATAATTTAAGCCTATAAAAACAGTTCTTAATAACGTTATTTATGTACGCCTCGAAGTGAAGTTCCGGGTCGATAATTAGTCCCAGGTTACGCGCTGTATCCACCCTATCAAGATTTTCCCCTCCAATTTTTATTTGTGGCGCAGCCGACAATATGCGACTAATTTGTGCTTTACTTCCCAAGACTAAGAATTTAGATTTTGCGGGATTCAAAACCAAAGTGTTATGGTCTGACCAAGATAGAATTCTACTCAGCTCATCATTAATTTGTTGGATTGATGTTTCCATATCATCATACTTAAATGACTTGTATAACTGGATGTCATCTGCATACATGTGATATTTACAATAATCCATACAATTTGTAATGTCTGCACTGTATATAATGAATAATAACGGGCCCAGAATCGATCCCTGGGGAATTCCTCGCGTCACAGGTTGGGGAGAAGAAAACACTGAAGTGCCGTCCTCTTTCTGTATTTCTACATATTGCAAACGGTGGGTCAGGTAACTGTGAAACCACTTTATAGTTGCTTGTTCAAACCCATAGTAGCGCAGTTTTGATAGTAATAAATTGGTGTTAATACTATCAAACGCTCGCGAGAAGTCGAGCAGTGTGAGAATGGTCCCCTCCCCCCGGTCCCGCGCCTCAAGAATATTACCCATTACGTCTAACAAGGCGGTAGTAGTACCACGCCCCTGCCTAAAACCTGACTGGCGATCCGGAAGAATGTTGTAGGTTTCCAGATATTCCGTAACTTGTAAATATACAACCCGTTCCAGAATTTTAGATAGACATGGGAGGATGCTTATGGGCCGCAAGTCTTTAAAATTTTGAGGGCTGTTGTTCTTGGGTAGCGGTCTCACGATAGCAGAACGCCAAAGACTGGGAAATGTGTTAGATTTAATTGAGGTGTTAATAATTGCTGTTATAGCTGCTAAAGTTTGAGGGAGCGTGAGCCTTATCATGTCCCTGGTAATTCCATCAATACCTTGAGCGTTAGTAGTGATGTTTTTAATAATATTAAGTATAGTGTTATCATCGACTTGCTTAAGAGAAAAAGTCGATGTGCCATGCCTATTAAACTCGAAAAATGACAATTGTGAGATGGACACCTCCTGATTTCCAGGTATATCCAAAAATGCGCTATTAATCTCATCAGGGTCGCAGAGATGATCCGGGAGTACATTAACTGTATTTGTCGGGTATACGTGAGATTTCAGATTTTTCCACAAAACCTTAGAATTATTAATGTGTTCATTTATATGCTTTGTAAAATATGCCTTTTTTTCACAATGTAAAGAAAAAACAACCTGGCGTTTTAACTGGAGATAGTATTCTTTGTGGATATTTTGTTTAGTACGTCGGTATCGGTTTCGTGCTTCATCACGTAGACTGCACATCAATTTTATAGTGGGAGTTATCCAGGGTGTCGGAATACTTCGGAAGGTCTTACGAATGATTGGGGCATGAACATCAAACAATTGCAATACATAGGCATTAAACACTGATAACATTGTGTTAACATCCTCAAGGTTACAAATTGCATCCCACGGAATTAATTCAAGATCGCGTTCAAATAGTTCAAGCACGATATTATTAAATGGGCGATACACTACCAACCTATTGGCAGGTATATCCTTTTTTAATACTAAATGACACGTGATGAAAGAGTGATTTCCCAACTCCCTAATGTGACTAACAGAAAGGTCCTTATATCGAATGTCAGTGCAAATAACATCAATTAGTGAACTACTGTCATTTATGAAATGAGTAGGAGTAGTCACTATTTGTGTAAGCCCGCTATAGTTCACAAACTCCGTTAGCCGTTTAGTTTTACTGCTCCCCACATCTAACATGTTCACGTTAAAATCACCGAGCAAAACAACGTGATCATATGGCGCTAGTGCGATAATACTCGATGTTAGCGCGTCAAGAAACAAATCGAGGTCCAACCAAGGAGGGCGGTATGCAGTACCAATGAGGAGAGACTTTTTGTTCAAACTAAGACTCATCCAAAGTTGCTCGACCTCTGGCTGGACCGGATGTTGTAGAACGCGCGCACCAACACCCGATTTGACATAAAAACCTACGCCTCCCCCTCGTCCCCCGCGTATTGTCACCGGTCGTGGAATATGCCGTAAACGGTAACCCGGAACTGTAGGTGCTCGCCCATCTTCACCCAATCGTAGCCACGTCTCATTAATCGCTAATAAGTCCACCGAACTATTGCTTATGGCAATTAGGAACTCGTCATGGCCAGTGGACCCGCATTAAATAGACCTAACTTTATCAGTTTACTTTTAGGCATAGATAAAAACTAACAAACTATATAATAATGTTGGTGTATTAAATTAAAAAAAAAAAAATAGAAATTGGCGTTATAGGAATAAATCATGTATATTATAATTAACAGGTTAACACGATTCCAGTGTAAAATAATTTGAACGTGCGATGTATTGATAATACTGGTGCAATAAAAAAATGTGAATGATGCAGTTGACACTAAGCTTATGATATAAGGTAATGGTTCATAAGATACCGTGACAAAATGTTTCGTTAAAATACAAATATTATCATTGCAATCACTTATTAGTACTATATAATATTTATAATTAAAAAATTCAAAATTACCAACATGCACTTTAAACAACCATAGTAAATGAGTGCGGATAAGATAAAACAGAAAATAAGACATAATATGAAAGTAATTTAAAAAATTCCAATTATTGATGAGAGACCTCCGGTGCAGGTCCGAAAAACCGCGAAATGTCAGCTTCAGAGCATATACGACAAATGACGTCACCAGGCCTACGCCGGGCAAGAATGCGACCCCTGTTCGTCCAAACAAATTTCCAACTGTTTTCTTTTGCGGCATTCCGAGCTTGGCGAAACAATGTTCTGTTAACTTTGGTTAACCGCTCGTTGATGTAGAAACGCTTAGGGTTACCGGCGAGGCCTAGATCGGCTGTGTTAGCCCCGCGACGAACTCGCGCTCCCTTGAGGATGGCATCACGCAATTCACGGCGAGCTATTCGGACAACAATAGGACGTGGACGAACTTCAATAGGACCAGACGAGTCTGTAGCGATGATTTTTCGACCTCCTGTCCGATCCGCACTGACTATGTCCCGATCTTCTAACGTCACACCCACCTTAGTGGCAATAAGTTTCATTGTGTGAGTCAGACTTTCCCCATTGCACTCTGGAAGATCAGTTATTTCAATGTCATTGGCGAGAAGCTCCTGATCTCGATCATTAAGATCGCGTTTAAGTTGTACTACGATCTCTTCTACTATCGGGTTAGAAATCGCTTGACTAGAGCTTGACTGTTCTAAGATATCAAGCCTCTTTTCGATTGTGTCAACTCGGCCATTTAAAGCTCTTATCTCTGCCATCTCCTCCCTGAACGCCCGAAACTCGTTTCGTACGGTTCGCAACTCATCCCTAATGCGACGAAGTTCTAGTTCGAAGTCGCTTACCGTCTCTGAGATTGCCGGCAAAACAGTACATGGTGAATTTGCCGCTGCTGGTGTACTATCCTTCGTTGTCCTCTTCCTACATTCAGAACAACGCCAGGAGGAGGCAATGTTCCCAGACTGCGGTAGAGCCACACACATACGATGGTAGAGGGTACTGCATTTACCACATTTAGCGCCATCTGACGGCGACATAAATTTACTGCAGCTACCGCACCGGATTCCTGGCATTGTGATTAAATATTATCGATCTAATTAGTTCACCAAAAAACCGATAGATGGTGCTGTAATCGTAAACGTATCTATGTGTTTTATAGCTATAAGTTATGTGATACGTAAACCATAGGTAGAAACACTTGTTCAGTAAGCGTCCACACGCACAAAGAAGATGACACCGAGACAAAACTGCAGCACTAATAAAAATTGCGCTAATATTTCTTTGGTATAGGGTAGAAAGTAAGAGATTTGGACTATTGTTCACTGTAATTAGATTTTTATTGTTATTCACTACACAGAATCACTAACCAACAATAATGTATGTATAAGACACTGTATTGAAAACTTTGGTAATATACGATACGTTAATTTACAAAGACTTTTATTTATTAAAATTATTATCACACAGAATGCTTAGGGCCGACTTGACGTCCGTGACGTCACACACCTATGGATCCTTCTTCGCGGTGAACGCGGACACTTTTGTCTTAGTGGGGTTGAACTTAACCAGGTTCAGACTACCCCATTCTGAGACCAGCACCAAGGAAGTCTCAACTTCAGACACAAGTTTAGATCGCCTTTCCTGCAGTTCACTCCGTGGGATATTCTGGCGGCCGGTATAGCGCGCTCCTCCCGTACTATCATCCGCATAGCAATGTATGTCCTCGATTGATAACATATCATTGACATGCAGGATGAAAAGCATGGGGGAGAGTACCGAGCCTTGAGGGACGCCAGCTTTAATGGTCTTGGTCTCGGAGATACTGCCATCAACGACGAGTTTTCTGCTCCGACCATTCAGAAAGCTGGCAATCATTATTGGGACTATAATAGAGACGCAAAAAATAAATTTGAACTTTCAGCGCAGCTGGAACGATGCAAGTATAGAAATGTAAGTACGACGTATAGAAATTGCTGGATTTACATTCTCAACATGACTAACCTATGCAGTGACTAATAAGTCCGATAACTCAGTGTTTTTTGCTTGTCATAATACGTGATCTTCTGAATTTGCACACAAAGGCAGCCCACACTCTAAGTTCTTAGCCAAGTTATCCCGCGTGTAGCCCACGCGTGGACGCTTTTTTTGGCACGCGCCATTGACCTTATCCGTCTTATTTATCTGTTAAATTACACCTCAAATTCATAATTACGTCTTATGCCTTAAATTTGTCAACCTTCATTATTAGAATTTATTTGTTTCATATCGAATCAGTAATTTAATTAGTGATTGGTAGACTTTAATAAATCGAATTGCAACTTACACGCAATTCCTTACACCCGTCGTTGTAAAATTTATCATGAGTGGAGCGCATTCATTAAATTATCCATTGATTATAATAAATAAAATTCGAAGTATTTTAATGAATTAAGGGTCTGATTAGAATAGAAAATAATTTCTGTAGTAACATAATATAAGCTACTTATATAAAAATTAATACACAATAATTTTTATTTCGATACAGTTATCACTCCAAGAAGCCGTGAGCAGAAGCTATTTAATAGGTATTATAAGCAAACCATTTCCTAATACACACTTTAAAATAATTACTTAAATACAATCTAACAGCATTTATTTCAAAGTTAATAATTATTTAGAGCTAAATTATATTTTGTATAGCATACGAAAATGTATACTACGTTACTTAATCTCGCAGACGACTATAATGACTTGATTAGACGCAAAGACGAAGTTAATTTGTACGTAATGCACCCAGCTGAATATCAAATGAGAGTCTGACGAGCGATTGATGGAGGTATAACTGCCGTGCACTGCAGTCCGCAGGGCAAGAAATAATGGACAGTGGTGTGAGGGCTTATATGGAAAGAGTTACCAATATTTATGTATAAAATATCATAAATATAAAGTTATGTGTATGCAATGCAATCAGCCCTGTATTATATATTTGCCCACTGCTGAGCACGGGCCTCCTCACTCCTGAGAGGGGTTAGGCCTTATTCCACCACGCTGGCCTAGTGCGGGTTGGCAGACTTCACATACCCTCGAAATTCTTATAGAGAATTCTCAGGTATGTAGGTTTCCTCACCATGTTGTCCTTCACCGTTACAGCGAAAGATAATTGATAAACAATACACACATGACTTTGAAAAGTCAGAGGTGTGTGCCTTGGGTTTGAACCTCCGGACAATGTCTCGGTAGACCGTTCCATTGCCAACTAGGCTATCGTCGCTTACTATACATTTACCACGTTATGTGTATATTCTTCGTAAATTATCGCTCGCTTTAACGGTGAAGGAAACATCGTGAGGAAACCTGCACACCTAAGAAGTTCTCTACAAGAATTTCGAAGGTATGTGAAGTCTGCCAACCCGCGCTAGACCAGCGTGGTGGACTAAGGCCTAACCCCTCTCAGTAGTAGAGGAGGCCCGTGCTCAGCAGTGAGCAGTATATAAGACAGCGCTGATTCCATTGTATAATCAATATATATTCTATCTAAAGGCAAATTTTATATCAGGGGTCTAAATGAGGGCTTCTAATACTTTATATTTCGATCTGAAAGGGCTCAAATAAAAGACGTAGACGTACGCTAGTTTAGGGGCCTCTTTAAAAAAGTTCCTAAAGAGGCTTATGTGAAAGATTATTGGCGAAGATTTGATCAGAATGATGTCATGTTGTCATAAATTTAATAATGGGACATACCATTTGCTTGTAATAACATTTTGTCATACGGCCATGTTTTATGTGTAGGCTGCAAAAATGATTTAAGAATAGCTATTAGCTACATACAGATTGACAAATATAGATACGCAAAACCTGTTTATCAATGAGTTATCTATTTTTATTAACAAGGATATTAAAAGCTACATCATATTGCTCTAATTAATATATTTTGACGATTTTTAAAATAAAATAATATAATGTATTAATAATGTAACGCTATAACGTTATAACTTATAGGATTTATTTATGCCTAGCAGAAATAATTTTACTGGATTCTTTAAATATGTTTTCATGATGATTATATTAATGTTTTGAACATGTTTTTGGGATAGGTTTTACTACTTACAATGGGAAGAAAAAATAATCATGACGGAATTATTTAAATGTAAGTAAATAAATAACAGCCTATTTTGTAATAACAGCGTCTACAAATGGAGTCTATCTAAAAAGGACCTTAACGTTTTGCAAGGAATTTGCCTGAGTGCCCTAAATTTAAGCCTGCATAAAATCATATTAGTAAACATAATCTGCTCACGCTTTTGCAAACGCGGCTAAATACTGTAACAATTTATCTGAATTCATTTCGATTTTTGTTATTTTAAAGATTTTATTGTAGGTAGTTTTCGCCGTGCGTATTCCGTCCCATGATGTGATAGGTGGCGAGCCTATCGCCATATCGGGCACAAATTCCAGACTCCGGGCTGATACTGAATAGAAAAACCCAATATCACTTTGCCCGACCCGCGGATTGAACCCGAGACCTCAGCTTTGCAGACGTACTGTAATGTAACTACGCCACCGAGGCAGTTGCCAAACACATTATAATTTACTGATTAAATATCGCGATATTGATCAAGTTTTATTGTGTGGGATGTAAGAGTACTTGCGTATCGCATAACCGCTAAATGACAGGCTTCTACTTATAGGGTATTGCGTGCTTTTGAAGTGAAGCTTTAACTTGACTTAGAAATACATGAACTTAAACATCGCATGAATTTTTACTACCATTTTATGGTAGTTTTTTATGGTGGTAACTATACTAGTCCTGAAGTATATACTGCTCACTGCTGAGCACGAGCATCCCTACAACTGAGAATACCTACACATACCTTCATAATTCTTATAGAGAACTTCTCAGGTATGCAGGTTTCCTCACAATGTTTTCCCTTCTCCGTCAAAGCGAGCACTCATTTTATTTATTTATTTATTTTAATTAGGTCCACCAACGGTTTTCACATTATTACATTGTGTTATATTAAATATAGTTATAGTGTTAATCTAAATGTGACAAACCACTTATAGGTAAACACAGCGTTCATTATATAAAAGTTATAACTTTAAACTAAGTGACGGTTACAAACGATATGCTTGTGATAAAGTTCAACACAAATTATAAAAAAAGGTATAGAGCCTATTTAAACAAAGAGATTAAAAAATGGAAAACAAAGCAATATAAGGACTACTTAATTCTAATTAAATCTATATACCACTAGAAACAATGCCTGCACCCCCATCATCCTCCAATATGCTCTTTCGAAAGTTTGCGAAACTTTTGTAATTGGCATCTACCACATTACAATAATTATTCATAAATTTACTCAAGCGACACAACGGAGAATTAGCAACTTTGGAAAAGTCAGAGGTGCGTGCTCTTGGGTTTTGAACCTGCGGGCATTCGTTTCGGCAGTCCGTTCCACTCCCAACTAAGCTATCGCCGCTCACGCCTCAGGCCTTTTTACTGCTCTACATTAATTATTTATTGGTGTAAATCAAAATGTTCATGAATAAAATTAAATACAGCACACGTGATGTGCGAATGCTTAATCTTACTTTTTGCAAGGGATTTATTCATTAAGGATTAATCAATGTATTGGCAGCTTCAAATATTTCTTATACAAAGTGAACTATGCTGAATCATGGTAATCTCACGCAGACAAAAGAATTAGTCGCGTATTTAAAGCATAGCAAATGAGGTGTTAGTGATTAACACTTCCTGCTTTTTGTATCCAAATATGTACAGGTGTGAAAATTAGCATTTTGAAACAACAGTATTAATGAATGTTACTTGAAAAAATATGGGATTGCGGTATTCTCAGCGTAACTGCTAATTCTGAGGACAGTTAAAATCTCACCCACGCAACAGTTTACTCATCAGAAATATAAAGAACATTAATAATTTAAAGTTCATAAATCAATAATACTACATGTTGTAATAAAAAAATAGTCACTTAACTAGCAGGATATCTGAATAATCAAATGTGTTTAACGTATTAAAACACTTTATTAAATTAACAAAAGATATTAATTCGCTTATTTTTTGTATCAATTTGTTTTATTTTGAATCAACAGTTTTTAATCAGAATGACAAAGCTTTAATTTAAATTATGTGTCGGCTTCTTTAATTAATGGCAGATTTATGTGATACTCCGTTACATAAATGTAGATTTCCTTGAACGAATTTTTATTTGCTACCCAGCTTGTACATTATTCAGGCAGAAGTTATTCATGAAGATTAAAATCAAATAGGGTTGTTCGTGTTATAAATGTCGTATGGAAATATTTATTTGGTATAAGCAGAGATTACGCTATATTAGAATTACATTGTAGAACCAAACGTAGTACAATATTTTTTCATGATATTTTCCATCGCTATGGAAACCTCTACATGACAGATTAATATCAGCCAGCTAAATTGATACAAGAACATATAAAACCTTCAACACGCCCCCTCAATTTAGCTACACCATCCCCAAACCTACCATGCATTTATAATGCTTACAAACAGGCAAAGCCTTTGTGAGGATATCAGCTACCATCAGATCTGTCGACACATATTTCATCACTATAGCGTTGTCTTTTAATACATCTCTGATGAAATGATATTTTATATCTATATGTTTGCTACGAGCATGATACACAGGATCATTTGCGAGATATATAGCTCCCTGGTTGTCAGCATAAACGACAGTTTTCGATAAGCTATCTAATCCTATCTCATTCAATAAACTGCTAAGGTAGAGAGCTTCTTTCATTGCCTCGCTAACACTAATGTACTCAGCCTCAGTTGAAGATGTAGCTACAGTTCTTTGCTTTTGAGATCGCCAAGCAATAGCCGCTCCTCCTAGCATAAACGCGTAGCCTGAGTATGATCTCCTATCGATCAAACAATTACCCCAATCGGCATCTGAATATCCTATTAACGATTTCCCTGTCTTACGAAATGTCAATCGGTAGTCAATTGTCTTCTTTAAATATCGAAGAACCCTCTTAGCCGAAATCCAATGTGTATGACTTGGACAGGTCGTGAACTGAGCTAACTTAGAAACCGTATTAGAAATATCGGGTCTTGTGCCTACGCTAAGGTACATGAGTGTTCCTATGAGCTCGCGATATGGCCACGGTTCTTTTACTTTATCATTTTCACGATGATCTTTTGGTACTGCAAAATTCAAACCCACTTCGAAGGGTGTGGATACAGTGTTGCAGTCCGCCATACCATATCTATTCAAAGTATCTTGAATATATTTTTGCTGTGACAGACTTATTTCACCATTCTTTTTCTCTATTTCTATACCTAAACAGTATTTCGCTGGTCCAAAGTCCTTCAGCTCAAATTCAGCAGCTAAATCTTTCTTAAATTCCTGTATCAAAATAAGATTATCTGAAGCTACTAAAATATCGTCAACATATATAACTACTATCAAAATGGTTCCATCTTCCTTCCGCTGGTAATAAAAACACGGCTCGTTTACAGTTGGTTTGAAGTTCATTCGGCGCAATTTCTCATCTAGTCTGATATACCACTGCCGTCCCGCTTGCTTCAAGCCATACAACGAACGTTTCAATAAGCAGGCGTTGCCTCCAGCCTTAAGGTCGACTAACATTTTCTCAGCACGCTTCCTAACTGCGGAACTTGCATTCTCCCTCTGGATTAGCGTAATCAAAGTTTCCTCTAATATTGTCGGTATTTGCATGTATACCTCTTCATCGAGTCGGCCATTTAAATACGCAGTATTAATATCCAATTGATGGACTTCCAGATTCAGTTCTACAGCTAGTGCAATTAGTAGTCTAATAGTTTCAAGTCGCGCTACTGGCGCAAACGTTCGATGGTAATCTATACCATAACGTTGGCTAAATCCTCTTGCTACTAATCTAGCCTTTTTCTTAGTTGTCATATCGACGTTTAATTTCGTCGTCAAAACATAACGACAGCCTACAACTTTTCGATCCCTTGGCTTCTTAACAATGTCCCACGTCTCGTTCTTCACTAAACTTTTGTCTTCTGATAGAATGGCTTCCCGCCATTCTTCATGATCGTCGCTTGACAAAGCTTGCTCAATTGATATTTCAGCCATTGCAGAGAAAAATTCTTCATCATCTTCATTCTGATTTTCATTTTCTTGCATTTCTTCGTTGTTGATTTGTCGGTCTGTCTCTTCAAATTGTCTTAATGAGCTTTGTCCAAGTTGTTCTAATTCTTGAGCTGGTACCTCTACCTCTACCATATTATATACCTTCTTGGGACGTCCAGTTTCTCCTTTTACCAACTTTGGCCTGCCTGGACCTCTTTTTAAAATAACTCGTCTTCTATTATCTTCCTCTACTTGCTCGACCTCTTCCGAATGTAAATTTCCACCACGAGCATCTCCACTACCATTGCAATTGGTTTCTGCTGTATGTGGTGTGGCAACTATACGATCGTTCTCATTAATTTGGTCTCCAGCACCTGAAGGGGTTTCAAATATGACTTGGTTGGGTATAAAGACATCTGCAACAACTGGATTCTTTTCTCTAAAATGCATGTCTCCAGCTTCTAAATCAATCTTCTCATGATTTTTCATTGTTTTCTCATCTAAAACAAATTTAACATCACGAGCTTCAACGACTTTATGTTCAGATGGTATCCAAATCCGATATCCTTTAGTTGATCGAGGATAACCTACTAATACTCCCTCTCTGGCACGTGCATCAAATTTATCCTTTCCTGGTGTCTTATCCAAAACATAAGCTTTCGTCCCAAAACTTTGTATATTTGACAAATTCACAGAAGTGCCTGTCCACTTTTCAAATGGGATTCCACCGCCTAGGCTGCTAGTCGGACAACGGTTACGTACATAGCACGCAGTTACAACAGCGTCCGCCCAAAAACCTACGGATAAACCGGAAGATAATAACATGCACCTAGCCATTTCAATTAAAGTTCTATTTTTGCGTTCACTGACTCCATTCATTTCAGGAGTCCTTGGAATCGACAACCTTCTTTGAATACCTTCGTTCTTTAAAAATTCATCAAATTCACGGTTACAAAATTCACCACCATTATCAGATTGAAGGAATTTTATTTTCTTACCTGTCAATCTTTCAGCGTAATTTTTGTATAGTTTAAATGCGTTGAAAACTGCACTCTTCCGCCCGAGTAAATATACTTCACACCATCGAGAACTGTCATCAATAAATGTCACGAAGTATTTTGCTCCGCCAATCGAAGGCGTTTTGAAAGGACCTACCACATCGGAATGTACAATTCGTAATAACTCTTTACACGGTCCACCCGATCTCGAAAATGGTAACGAACTCATTTTTCCCTTAGCACATACATCACAGTTGGATAGTTTTCTCAAATCTGCATCTTTTGTATTGTATCCGCAATGGTTTAAAAGTTTTAAGAGATCTTTACCATTCAAATGACCCATACGCTGATGCCAAGTCACTATATCGGTTGAATCAACAAAAGAACACAATTGTTCATCCAAGCCTTTACAAAAATAAAGATTTCCTACACGTTTGGCTATCATCACAGTATTACCTGAACTCACATCATTTATACAGGCCCTATCTTTAGTAAATTGAATTTCATACCCGTTATCCGCAATTCTCGCTACTGATAGCAAATTGCTCCTAAGATCTGGTACAAACAAGGTATTTTTAAAAGTTAGCCTCCTGCCTGATGATGCTGACAACCTTACGTCACCTTTGCCCTTTATATCCGTCGACAGATTTGATGCTAGGTTTAACTTATCCTGTAAAATACAAAAATTATTAGTAAATTTATCTAAATCGTTACACAAATGCGAAGTACAGCCACTATCGAGGATCCAGTCATTCTTCTTAAATTGTAAACGTTTCGAAAAATTAATACAACTAAAAAGAATATCAAAAGAACTGTCCTCTATGTCTAAATCCGTGGCGCATCTTGCGTCATCATTGTTTCGCTTCATCTTGCACTCTGAAGCTTTATGTCCAAACTCATGACATTTGAAGCATTTGTACATAAATTTACTAATTTTTGCATTTTGCTGCTTAGTTTTTGAGTCCTTTTTAAATCCCTTTCTTTTCGCATACATGGCTCCTTCAATATTGTGAGTTTCATTGGCACTTGTGCTTGCCTTCTCCAATATTTTAATTTTCAGTACTTCAACGTTCGGCAGCTCGTCTCTGCTCTCCATAGCACATCTAAAGTTTTCGTAACTATCTGGTAAGCTATATAGTAATAATATAGACAGCATATCATCGTGTATTTCTACACCCATATCGCTTAACATATTCGCGGCATCGAAGAAATTATTCAAATGACTCTGTACATCATCTCCTTCCTTCATGCGACTCAATGTTAATTTCTTTAAAAGACTTGCCTTTCCTACCGGCCCTTTAGATGCATAAATTTTCTCCAGTTTCCTCCACATATCGTGCGAAGTGTCGCACCCTCTAATATGTTTCAGCTCACTTGGACACATTGCCATAATTAAATCAGCCTTTGCCATATCATCTTCTTCAGACCATGCGCTCGCTTCTTCTACAGTGTCCGGCTTAGGAAACGATCCATTGACATATTTCCATACTTGATTTTTCGTGAGTACTGCCTGTACTTGCACTTTCCAAGTATCATAATTTACGCCGTTCAATTTCTCAATATAGTTTTGATTCATCTTGAACGATTTTATCATAAGCTGATACTTGCTTACTTACTTGCGAGCCTGGGCCCATAACCTGTTATAAATGTCGTATGGAAATATTTATTTGGTATAAGCAGAGATTACGCTATATTAGAATTACATTGTAGAACCAAACGTAGTACAATATTTTTTCATGATATTTTCCATCGCTATGGAAACCTCTACATGACAGATTAATATCAGCCAGCTAAATTGATACAAGAACATATAAAACCTTCAACAGTTCGCCATTATATGAACTGTTTATTTAGAGAATGAAATAATGTTTGTTTTTAGTGCTATTCAAATATTTTTTGTTTGTAAACGGCGCTAGGACAATAATTTTGAAATTATGGTTGATTTTGCTAAGTGCGATATCTTGCATATACACGGTAATTTTGACTTTGCATTAATAAATGAAACCACATACTTGTCTCGTTGAAAATAACACTTTTCATTAAGTTATTTTAACCATAGATGTAAAATGGGAAAGTGTAAGTCTCGAACAAAATAAATATCAATAAAAAGTAACATTAAGTTTACACGCCACTACATGCCACTACTGCTCTAAAAGAATTCGTCGCAGCAGCAACATCAGACTTTCAGTCAGAAATGGGATCCTTTTGATTCGCCTACTTTTTTTTGAACTATTATTTTTTCGCATATTTGACTTTGCATACTACCTATTGGCATAATAGTACTATCGCATAGTAATATTTTGGCCTACTACTTTTTTGTCATAATAAGCTTTTGGAATAATTTTAACTTGACTAATTTGTATTAGTATATTTATTTTGCATAATATGTATTTGGATACAGTGCCGGATTAACCACGTAGCAAGAGTAGCAATTGCTACGGGCCCCGCGCGAATGGGGGCCCCGCGCGAATGGGCGCCCCGCATATTTAAACCCACTCATCTCTGCCTGAGCGTAATTTGTTGAGTGAAACTTATTAAGATGTGGTATGTTGAATTTTTTTGATGTCACAAAAACGTGAAACGTTACAACTTTTCCTACTAAGACAATCCACGTCAGACACTCGGTACCCGACTATTTCCTTGGCGTAAATAATTCATATAATTTCATACGGTAAACACACAAGTTCTACAAAAAGTTTCTTGTATAAACGTGTATAATTTCAGTCAGCCTGATAATCCGCTCTACAAAATGTCTGCCGTATATGCAAGCACTCTTACCCAACACTTAGTGTGGATGTGTAGCAGAATTGAAATAGCTCGATTTAAGTTGTTAAAATTTTCTATTTATTTATAATATTAACAGTCTACATTCTTTTTAATATAATTTAGTAACCATATACCAAAAATCTATTTTCTAGAATATAAGTATACTAGCGGCCCGCCCTGGCTTCGCACAGGTAGCAAAGCATAATATTTGTACATTTAATTTTCTGTCGTACAAAATACTTATGAATTATACACAATATAACCCTTCCTCTTGAATCACTACGTCTATTGGTGAAAAACATATGAAAATCCGTTCGGTAGTTTTTGAGTTTATCGCGTTCAGACAAAGAGATGCGATAGGGGGACTTTGTTTTATAATATGTAATGATGTAAGGACATATCCTTAAAAATAAAAAAGATAAAAGTAGCCTGTTCTTCCTTGGATCTCAAACTACCTCCATATTTATTATCTCACGGTTCTACCCGCAAGAAAATATTTTCCGGGAAAAAAGTACCGGTTTATATATCTCTAGGATGAGCAATAGTCTAGGTGCTCCTCAAGATCTTAAATTATCTTCCTACGAAATTTCATCCAAATCGGCTGAGAGTGACGGCTACAACCGCGAAGTAAAAAAATCTGGGATAAAGGTCCCGGTTTCTATTTTTTCAGGATAAACAGTAGCTTATGTCCTTTCCTCGGTTTCAAACTATCTCCATACTTGTTTTCTGCGGTTCCACCCGCAAGAAAATATTTTCCGTGATAAAGTCCCGGTTTATTTTTTCCCGGAATCAGAAGTAGCCTAGGTCCTTTCCAGGGTTTCGAACTATCTCCCTACCAAATTTCGTTGAAATCGGTTGAATGGTTTGGGCGGGACGGCTCCACTCACGAAGGAAAAAATCCGGGATAAAATTCCCGTTTTATGTTTTTCCGGAATAAAAGTAGTCTATGTCTTTCCCTCGGTCTCAAACTATTTCCATACTTATTTGTTTGCGGTACCACCCGAGAGAATATATTCTGGGATAAGATCCCGGTTCATTTTTTCCTGGGATCAGAATTAGCCTTGGTTCTTCCCAAGGTTTTAAACTATCTCCCTACCAAATTTCATAGAAATCGGTTGAGTGGTTTGGCCGCCCCACTCGTGAGAATAAAACCGGAATAAAAGTTCCGGTTAAATTTTTTCCAGGCTAAGCAGTAGCTTGTGTCCTACTCGGGGTCTCAAACTATCTCCATACTTATTTGTTTGCGGTTCCACCCGCAAGAAAATATTTTTCCGGGATTAAATTCCCGGTTTATTTTTTCACGGGATAAGAAGTGGCCTAAGTCTTTCCCAGGGTCTTAAACTATGTCCCTTGCAAATTTCATCGAAATCGGTTTATAGGTTTGGCCATAACGACTCGCGAGAATAAAAAATCCGGGATAAAAGTCCCGGTTTGAATTTTCCGGGGATATAAAGTAGCCTATGTTACTCAGGAATACAGGAGCATTCTAATGGTGAAAGAATTTTTGAAATCGGTCCAGTACTATTTGAGTTTATCCTTGTCAAACATACAAAAATACAAATCTTTCCTCTTTATAATATTAGTATAGATTGAGTTATAGAAGTTATGATTAAAAAAAAAATTTATAACTTCAAGAGAGATTCTCATGATCAATAACTGCAGTGGCGAACGTTCATTTTCGACATTAAAGCGTATAAAAAATGAGTTAAGGAACACTATGAGTCAAAAACGTCTGAATAATATCTCGCTTTGATGAATAATATATAATATGATTTGATCAGAGAAATTGATACGAATGGTATTATTTCTAAATTTACTTAGTAAAAGTTTAAAAAATAATAAGGAAACAGATAAATAAATATGAAATATAAACATTATTTAAAGTACACCATTGATTAAATATAACATTAGCTATTCCTAAAAATATAATATATTTTGTATTAAATATAAACTTTGAAATATGTATTGAAAAAAATATTGTGTGTAGTAGGTATCATCTGTTTTTAATTGTTAGTTTCCTATCAAAATTATTCTAAATTGCCAGGAAATCTCATCTCAGGCTTTTTGTATTTGTCAGAGCCTAACAGCGCCTATAGTAATTTATTGCACTTTTAATTACTTACAAAATTGTAACCTATAGATAGCAAATAAACATATTGAGTATTGAATTGTATCTTTACCACTTTATACTTAAGAACCCATAGCAGATCAAGGGCTCTTTGAAAGAATTTGCTACGGGCCCCGCGCTTGCTTAATCCGGCACTGTTGGAATAAATTAGGTTAGCGAAGAGCGAAGCGACGAGCGTGTTAGGTGCCTAATATGAACCACCGCACGAGCCGAGCGAGCGAAGCGAGCGTGCTGCGGCAGCGGCCAGCGAGTGCCAGAACCGACTTTAGAGCGTTTCCAACTCAGACAAAACCAAACATGAATGATGCTTATTTATTTTTATGACTTTGATATTTATGCTATTTGCAATACTCGTTCTGATGGTTGTGCTTTTTGTATTTATGCTTTTTTATTTTATGCTAAAACAATTATGCGTAATGATTATTATGCACATTGATATTTAGGCTTAAAGCTAAGATGCGTAACAATATTATTACAAATATATTTATGCAATTCAATAGGGAACCGTCAGAAATACACTTACGCACACACCACATTCGCATTAAAGTACAAGATGATCAAAAAATTCGAAAACTATAATCGGGATTTTTGGCGGAAATAATCGTTATTCATGGATGATTTTTAGCAAGATGTTAGCAGAGGTAAAGACGAATATGTGGTTTCATTTATTAATGCAATGTAAAAATGTCCCTGTATATTTCATCCACAATAATTATTTGACATTCAGAGTGGACCACATAATATAAAAATACCATATCCAATGATAAACAAATAATAATTTTCTTCAAAATAAAATAATTATTTATCGGTACTTAAATGTCAAACCCGACACTATAAATTACTAAATGCAATTGATTTGAAACTAATTGTTTTCTCTCATACTATAATCGTGTTATCTTTTTTGGATCCCAACTTTTTTTAAGATACCTGACTGCCCCTAAACATGTTGATACAAATGAAGCTGCAATTTCGATTTAATTTTAGCATTAAAAAAAAAACAGAAGTTGAAAACTGGAAGGATCAATCCAATTTTTATTGGGTTGTTGACTTGCACATGAAGGTATCCACCGAATAAGATAAACTAGTTTGTATAATATGCAAAAATGTATTAGGATTCCGTAACTGAAAAGGAATACTTTAGGATCATTTTGTTGTCCGTCTGTCTGTCATTGACACCCTTTTTCTTAGGAACGTGTAAAGCTGTGATTCTGCAGAACAAGGGGCTTAGAATGAGAAAACAAAATTGGTTGAGAGACTGATGTATCGGTCTCTCAATCAATCACAAACATCAAAATACCGATACGTCAGTCTCTCAACCAATCACAATAAAACGTAGCGGAGACGCATCGTGTTTTTTTCACATCCTAGCCCCACAGGACGTCACCTGCCGTGCGTCATTTGCCGTCGTGTGCGGAATCGGTCTTATACAATTTAATAGTGCACAGTAGTGCCGTCTGCCGTCGCGGCACATGCTGTTGCCGTCTGCTGTTGCTGCCTGCCGCGTTCTGCGGAATCACAGCTTTAAGGTACCAAGTTTAGATTTTATGAAATTACTAGGTGTTGCGCACGGCTTCGCCCGCGTGATATTCTTTCCCACTAACAAAAGTCCCTAAATCACAGTACGACGCCAGCTTTATCTACTTGAAGAATCAGAGTAAAAACAACCACTATTTACCTGTGGGAGCATATTACTGGAATAAAAGTAGCCTATGTGTTAATCCACATGTTCTACCCGTGTGCCAAATGTTATTCAAATCCGTCTAGTTGTTTCTGTGTTTACTTCTAACAAACATCCAAACGTCGAAAGTCTAAACATATACATTGTAACAAACTTTCGCATTTATAATATTAGTAAGAAGAAAATAGTAAGATAATATAGGTAGTAGGTGCTCGAGTCTATGGTCTCTTTCAGGCGTGAATAAATCAAACTGATAAGCCAATGCGATTAAAAGATATGATCGCTCATGTCACATATTTTTGTGTTAGAAAGTTAGAAACAGAAGCGATTTTGATTTAAATAAAAACGATTTATTGCTGATTTTACATAACACATTTATCACTGATTTTACATAAACACTTTTATTATAAGAAATACTTTTACACAGATAGGTATCAATAACTAACCGACCAGTATGAAAATCAATGTTCAACTTACGCAACCGAGATCGAGGATGAGACTGAGCTCGAATGAGCGTCTGAGCACGAATCAATCCAAATGGCGGCCGGGCACCTTTTTTATACACACAACTGTCATTACTTTGACGTCTCGACTGGTTTTCATATCTGGCAACCCGCTACAAATACCGTCACAAAACTTTTATCCGAACACGGCCTCTCCTGACAGGAGTCCGTCCTCGGGCTCCATCTTCTAGCTCTGAAGATCAGTCTCCAGAACTGACGATGAAGTCGCCAAAATTTCTTCACTCGCCATGACGCAGGATGATGCAGCAGGCTCTTCAATGCAGCTCTGCGTACAAAAATAAAACAGAGCACAAAAACATGTCCAAAAAGATAACAAAATAAAGTACAACAGCTCATATGACTTGAGAAAAAATTACTCAACAGTTCAACGTAATAAAATCTAAGTACAGCGGATATAAAACATCCTGATATCTGTACCAATCACCCGAGGCAGATCCAGTCATAGTAAAATCTAAGCACAGCGAATATAAAACATCTTGCTATCTGTACCAATCACCCTTGGCAGTTCCGTCATAATAAAATCTAAGCACATCGGATATGAAACTTCTTAATATCTGTACTAATCACCCGTGGCGGTTCCAGTCATAATAAAATCTAAGCGCAGTGGATATGAAACATCCTGATATATGTACCAATCACCCGTGGCAGTTCCCGTCGGGGGAGTGCCACTCACGACTCGTTAGAGGTCTACGTAAACATACGTGAGACATAGCTTTGCGTTGTGAATCGGTCCCACATAAAAACATGTTTCCACCCAACCTCTCAATATAAGACAAACAGTGTTTGCCAAACAAATACATCACACGCCAGAAGCCCGTTTATGACATGACCCTGCGTGTACCGAAACTCCAGGACCACATGTCTGAGCAATCCTCGACAGTGTCAGAGCACACAACCCCACAAAGTACGTCCCATATACTAGGATCGCATGCCCGAGCGCAGTCGAAAGCAGCATCCAATAATATGACACCGTACCTCACTTGAAGTGTATCCGTCGATCAGGATAGCATGCCTGACATAAGACATTGACTATACCGACCGCAAGACTAAACTTCCCTTAAACGTGTTCCCCCTTAGGAAACTTTAACAGAATATGTTCATCCCCTTAGGAAACTTTAACAGAATGTGCTCATCCCCTTAAGAAACTTTAACAGAATGTGCTCATCCCCTTAGGAAACTTTTAAAAACTTTTCCATAAAAACTTTAGCTTTACAAAATATAAAGCACCCAATGCGCTTTTCCGCAATCACCTGATATCCATGCCACTTGAAGCATGATGGAGCGCGTTGTTTCGCATTCGCGCAGTTCAGCAGCGCAAGGAGCGCGCAGTTCGGCAGCGCACCGCATCACCAGGAGCGCGCAGTTCGGCAGCGCACCGCATCACCAGGAGCGCGCAGTTCGGCAGCGCACCGCATCACCAGGAGCGCGCAGTTCGGCAGCGCACCGCATCACCAGGAGCGCGCAGTTCGGCAGCGCACCGCATCACCAGGAGCGCGCAGTTCGGCAGCGCACCGCATCACCAGGGGCGCGCAGTTCAGCAACGCACCGCATCGGCAGGAGCGATTTTCAATTACTGCAAACATAAAATATACGCAGCAGCATCACATCGCTCGGCCTATTGTGACATTAAATTAAATTTGGCGTTAAACTTTCTGAACATCCATCTCATAACTACAACAAATAAATCCACTTGCAAAGTGGTCAAAAATGGTGAACTATCTTTCAGACCGAACACTATGCACCTAAATAATTTTTCAACCAAGGCCATGTACAGTCATTGTTTACTACAACAGATTCTTTTCTCAAAGTCCTTAAGTTTAAGGACGGCTCTGTACCAACAATAATCACGAATTGCTCGTTAATCCATGTCTGTACATGCCCTAATAAACAAGATCTCAATATTTTGTAAAGGTTACCAAAAATAAAAGAAATCACATAATTTGAACTAAGGTAGGACTTCCCTTTAAGGAATCTTTGTGCTAAGTAGTACCATCCATTAAAACTAAAGTTACCCATTGGCCCATGTACAATTTTTTTAGTTAAACTGCCATTTAACGGAAAATATTTGAACCCCATAAGTATTCAACTCAAAAAGTCAAATATCACTGCCATTATATCTGGTCAGTATTCTCATTGCCATAAACACACATCCAGTATGCGAATTACACATGAAAATGGCTATACTTTTCTTTTTACACTATACGGTACTTGACATATCCACAAATTGATTATTACGTCCAAAATCTAGGTACATGACTAGTAAACAAAATCCTCAATATTTTTAGAGATCACCAGAAATAATAAAGGAAACCATAACCTTCAAATAAGGATTATGGGTCATACGATACCAAACTTCCTTTACAGCCACCGATGAACTTTCTCTGTGCTGGAGCAGTTTGCTTCAACCGCCAGTTGCCACCCGCGCAGTCACTTTGCCCAGGACACCAACTGACACCATAAGCGGCACATCTATCGCAACACTTGCACACCAACAGGAACGTTTGCACACCAACAGGAACGTTTGCACACCAACAGGAATGTATGCGCGCCAATAGAAACGTTTCAACACCAAAAACAACGCTTGAGCACGAACATTTCAATCGTGGTACACGTAAACACTTATTGTTCATTTGAAGTCGTATACACATGACGTCATCACAAACGTATATCCGATGGCTATGTTGTACACCACACAACTACTTTTATTTCACATTGCAGTCTAATTCTTATCCCGATATTACTCAGCGCAATTTGTTTTTCTTCATGTAAATTGCGGGTAGTCAAATATCTCGATCGTACCATGTATGGATTCCACATAGCGTAAATATGTCCTGAACACAATCCACTTTCTCCGCGTTATATACGGGCACTAAATAACTACACAGTAGTAGCACATAGCGTAGGTATGTAATGCACACAATCCATTTGTATGGACATCGATTGCTTATCCAGGTATTTTTCAGTGCAATCAATAATTGTTCGCCGCGTTATATGCGCGTAATGAAATATCTCCACAGTCGTATTGATGGCACATAGAGTAGGTACCTATGTAATGCACACAATCCACTTGTATGGGCATAGATTACGATCTCACTTCTGATGTTAGAAAGTTAGAAACAGAAGCGATTTTGATTTAAATAAAAACGATTTATTGCTGATTTTACATAACACATTTATCACTGATTTTACATAAACACTTTTATTATAAGAAATACTTTTACACAGATAGGTATCAATAACTAACCGACCAGTATGAAAATCAATGTTCAACTTACGCAACCGAGATCGAGGATGAGACTGAGCTCGAATGAGCGTCTGAGCACGAATCAATCCAAATGGCGGCCGGGCACCTTTTTTATACACACAACTGTCATTACTTTGACGTCTCGACTGGTTTTCATATCTGGCAACCCGCTACAAATACCGTCACAAAACTTTTATCCGAACATTTGCATATTTTGCGATTTCACAAGCGAATTAAAACCTCTGAGGCACTTCCCGTTCACTTTAAATCATAAAATGTGACAAAATACACGGTGTTACATGTAAACATTTACTGGTGGTAGAACTCTCATATGTAAGAGTCCGTCTGGGTGGATACCACCGCAATGTCTATTTCTACCGCCAAGCAGCAGTGTGCATGCACTGTTGTGTTTCGATTTGAAGGGCATTGTAGCCAGTGCAACTACAGGACATAATGAGACTTAACATCTTATGTCTCAGGATGATGAGCGCAGTGGAATGCCACACAGAACTTTGTAACTCAAGGTGCTGTATGGTGTTACTGCTATTTATGGGTGGTCGTATCACTTACTATCAGGCGAACGGCATGCTCGTCTCGTCATTCTATCCTATAAAAAAATAACACCAATAGAATAGAAACAAATGTGTGGGAATGATGTATCCTTGCGCTAGACGTGTCATTCGCATACATTTTCTATAATATTAACGTTTACGCTTGCAGAAAGCATCTTGGCTACAGGCCTACAATTTACTTCGTTAAAATTTTGGTATAGAGATAGTTTGAAACCCTGGTAAGGGTACAGGTTACTTTTTATAGCGGGAAAATATAAAGTGGAACTTGGCTTGCATACAAAAGGACCTTTTTTTATTAAATTTGTATCTAATTCTGTAAATTGATTGTATGATCGCTGGCTGATGGTATAATCAATTATTACCCATAGACCATCGCTGGCTGATGGTACAAGCAATTACCCATAGACAAAGGAGGGCATAAAATATAAATTAAAAACTAATATCGCAAATTATATTGCTCTTCGCAGACATATCAATGTTCCTTAAAGCGATAGTTACGATCAGTTGTTATGCTCCGTGTCTGCTTTCAGCACCTGATCAAACATTTGTGTACTATCGTAATCGTCAGTACGCCCATTACATAGCGGTTTCGTTACAAAAGAATATTTGGCCTGAAGCTACTCCGTACTGGCATTTCTAATAGCATTAAATGGATACCCATGCGATAACAATCGCGCTTGATGTTTATATGTGGCTATTGTATCTTATTGACTTGGTTAACCTTAAAGTATAATCATATTCTCTCAGCTGGGTATCCTTATCTATCTGTCTATCTATCTATGTATATATCTATCTATACATATAATAAAGCAGTAGAACCGATGTGTCTGTACATTAAAAGAAATGTAATAAAAAAGAAAGGGGGTGACTACAGAAGAGTAACAGAAAACAAATTAGCGATTTTTATATTTATTGTCTGTCTATTTTTCTGTTTGTTTGTGACTGCATATCCCCGAAACTGCTGATATAATTTCGATGAAATTTGGTATGGAGATAGTTTGAGACCCTAGAAAGGACACAGGCAGTTATTAAATTTATTTATTTCCGTTAAATATTTTAAGTAGGCGCTGCTTAAAAAAGTATCTACATAAACCATTGAGATAAACACAATAAGTTTAGATATATGTTTAAGGAAGCGCTCCGAACTGTACAAGTATTAGTAAAATGTATGATTCATGTAAAATTATGCACATATGTATGACGGTCATTAGGAAGTCCAAAGCACCCTGCCTTTTGTGTGCATTGCAGTTTATTTGTAATATTTCTCCAGTAAACTGCAGCCGAGTGTACTTCCGCGCTTTAAAAATTTCAGTTTTACCAAAAAGCTAACCAGTGGAACGAAAATATTCTTTACAAGCATAAAATATTTTAGTTTTTTTGTGGTGCTAATATCCTTTGCATCATAGGTGTTTATTAAATGACGCAATATTACATACAATAGTTCACGCAGTTTGTGTATTATATTATTTATATTTCCTGACATTACACAATAAACAAATGTTTACTTCTTTTATTGACACAAAACGACAATATGTTTAAAATAACTCGATAAATAATCTTCGATGGAATTCGTTCATTTATTTGTTACCTTACAGGACTTGATTATAATTTTATCTGGCACAGTGAAATAGTTTATCGAATAGTCAACCTACACTAGGGTACTGCCACTGCCTTACAAAGAATCTACGCAAATTGGCAGCTTCGTTGTATTTATGACCAGTATATACTCGCATATTCTCGGCTCCCCAATCACCATTTCTTTCATTAAAGGCAACGTTTTTACAATTCCGCTGGGGTTGCGAATTCATAAGCGGTACGGATAACTCCAGACTATTAAGGTTTGAAGTACTATTGGAATGAACGTGGAAAATCTCTATATTTGAAAACCATTGGTGGAAGACCAACTGTTTTATTTAGGCGACCATCCATCCACCATCGGGAATAGTTCGATGACGGCAGACATATAAGAAATGTTTAATTAATTAGCCTCCTTACCTTATTCCAAACTACGAGAACTCAGCTTAACATGTCGTTATACGTATTTATACAATTTACTAAAATTCTTCGTTTAATTCTGTTGTATACTTTTAAGCATATTTCGTCAAGTTTCGTTTTTTCTTATTACTTAGCGCAGTATACGTCGGGCTACCATATAGAGAGAGCTGTTCGTATAATTTGCAAGGAAATATACATGCGCACGTTTAAATTGCAAATGTTTTCTCAAGTTTATCGCTTTGCTACAGCTCATCAAGATATGGCCCGATGTCCATTTGCAGCGCTCATAAAGGGACCCTCGCAAAACGATCTCGCTGACTCAATGATTCTCATCCCGTACTGTGCGGTGTCGTGTTTTATGTACTAAGGGACTATTTGAATTTTGAGTTTCGAACGCTGTTTTACCGTTGATTGGACGGTTATATGTATTTAGTTCATATAGGATATTGTAAACGTGACAAGTTAATTTTATTGGAATAGGAATTATTCATTTAACCGAACCAAAGTGACCGACATAGCTCTGAGAGTTAGTAGGTTAAAGTGGCAATGGGCTGGCCACATATGTCGCAGAACAGATAACCGCTGGAGTAAGCGTGTTCTGGAGTGGAGACCGCGTCTTGGTAAACGTAGCGTGGGACGCCCTCTAGCCAGATGGCGGGATGACTTGCACAAGAGGGCCGGCAGCAACTGGATGCATAAAGCAGCAGACCGGGCTCTGTGGCGTATCTTGGGAGAGGCCTATGTCCAGCAGTGGACTGCAACGGGCTGATGATGATGATGATGAATTATTCATTTCCTTTATTAATCGACTTCCAATCAGAATCAGAATGTCAGAATTTCTGATTTTGGTTAACGGTTACTAACGTTTGACTATTATAATAATGTTATTACAACTTGCACAATTATTTTGTAATATTTTGTAATTATATATGAAGTAATTTTATACATACTGCTAATTAAGTTCTTGTTAAGGTTTTTTTATGGCATTGAATGACGAGACGATCATGCCGTTCGCTTGGTGGTAAGCGATACGACCGCCCATAAACCGTAGTCACACCATACAACACCTTGAGTTATAAAGTACTGTGTGGTATTCCACTGCGCACGTCATCCTGAGACATAAGATGTTAGGTCTCAATATGTTCAGTAGTGAAGTGTAATGACTGAACATGTAGCCAGTGGGCTACAATGTCCTTCAAACCGAAACACAACAGTGTATGCACACTGCTGCTTGGCGGTAGACATAGACATTGCGGTAGTACGCAATAACGATCAATGTCCATTGCATAAATAGGACAACTATCGTTATTGACTGTGAGCACAGTGTGGACATTGATCGTTGTTGTCCTTAATTTTTAAGACTTATCTCAGATTATTTAATTTTGATTTAATTAAAGTTACCTAAGAATGATTATTTTCCAAAGAAAGAATACTATAATGTATGTCCCTTAACTTAAATAAAAAATATTTTCTTATCTCTCAGTTCGAGTTTTTTTTTCGCCGATTATAAACTTAAAACTCAATTATCTCAAAACGATAAACAGATGACATTCATCATTATTGCAGTGGACCCATCATATGAGAGTCCTACCACCAGTAAGTAACAAAAAGAAGCTAATAATTAACACATATCTACATAACATACAAGAATCAATACTTTTTGTAATCCATAACAAAACTGGAAAAACAAAACATTCAAGTTATTAGATAAAGCTATGTACAGAACAACGAACCTTATAAATGCAAACTTAAGACGTAACAATAAAATAAGGCCGTGTACAAGCCGTCGGATATAGTTACAGGTTTTTTACGGCCAGTAATTTTTGCGTCGAAGCAATTTTTGTGTTGGCTATATCTAGGATTATGACATCGATGGTAATGTTTATGCAAAATGCCGCCCACGCGTCATTGGCATGCATCTGGGGCCGGCGTGATAAATAAGAGCGGCGGCCGGTCCACCCACAGCGTCGCTACATGCCTCTATGTTTGTGGCTTGTGCACTTTGTATCAATTAGACTCCGTATGCGTTTGACATACAGGTTGTTAGATTCTTTGCGACGTAATCATCGTCGATTTTATATTGAATATTATTTTGTACTCATTAAAGTGTTTATATTGTGACATGCCTTCTCGTATGTTTTCAAAGATAAGGATGTACAAAGTATAAAAATAAATTGTCGCATACTGAGAACCCGCATTGAGGATTAGAGTTCTAAGCATGGCTTATCATAAAGATCGCGTAAGCAGTTGGCCAAGGACGCAAAGTTAAGCATAATCGTAGTGTTGAAAAGCCAACTTTGAATAGAAATGATGTGCTGGAATGCGTATTATTCCTTGTCAGAAATATTGAATTAAATCTAAAAAAACTACTTAGATACATATAAGCTTATACTTCTTATTGTTATACAGTCTAGTTCCTATGACGATCATATACATTTTGGATGGGAGACAAGTGATATGACAAAACAACGTAGCGACAACGCGATGATCAATAATAATATCTTAATCGCATTAGGTTTTTTATGTATGACTAAATAAGTTTTTTTGCTAACAATAAATTTTATCACCCAAATTAGTGAAGCTAAAATGTTCGATTTTGTATACACTAAAAATCGTACAAAATATCCTGTGTAACAATAATCACATTCAATTTCTGTCTGGGCTGTAGTTAAAATAATAACGTCATAATGCCGGCGTCTACTTAGCGACAGTAATGATAGTGTAAATTTTCAAAGAACGACATAAAAACCCACCAAGCCGCACTTTTTCTGGAAGTATGAGTAAACTGTGTTCCTGACACTTAAGATCTAAGCTTGATAATGTTTTCCTGCTGACATTCTTATGGCGAGCGGGCAGCCAAGGTCAAGTACTGTAGTCACCATAAATTAAATGATTGTTATTGTGACGTAATTCAATTAGTTCTTTATTACAATCTGTAGATAATTGTTTTTACCATGTTTTGCGGTCACCGTATTTATTATTTGTATAATAATTTAATAATTTAATAATTAATATAATACAAATAGATGTTAATGTGATTTTGAATTTGTTTAATTAAATTTTTATTTATTTTATGAGTGACTAGCTTTTGCCCGCGGCTCCGCCCGCATTAAAAAGTTTTTCCGGGATAAAAGTCCCGGTTTATATTTTCCCGGGATAAAAAGTAGCCTATGTGTTAATCCAGGACATGATCTACCCGTGTGCCAAATTTCATCGAAATCTGTTCAGTAGTTTTTGCGTGAAAGAGGAACAAACATCCTTACATCCATATATCCAAACATCCAAACATCCATACATTCTTACAAACTTTCGCCTTTATAATATTAGTAGGAAGTAGGATGGTTCCGTCTCTTACACAGTATTTTATATTTGTATTTTTTTATTGTCCCTACTGCCAGTAGCCTGACGCGAGTCGGCTTTTCTGGCCACACCGGTCTTTAGGGTGAACGCTTAAGGCGCTCACAACTCTTTAAGTTAAGTAATTTTAATGATTCATATACAGTCCTCGTATTAACTTTTTGAGTGCTGTTGTTACGTAGGTTGCAGTTTTTGCGCTGCATAAAAGTCCGGATCACTGTCAGAAGATTTTAACATACAAATTATTACACTCTGCAAAGTGTTTTTCTTGGAACATAGTTCTCTTATTTGGGACAGTTGATAACAATTTTGAGATGTTTTAAATATGGGTCTAACCGGTTTTAGGTGCTGCGACGTTTGAGACTTATGTTTGAACCTGAAATACTTTGTACAAAGGGTACTTGTAAATTTTAGGTTATTTGTATTTTGTAACTTATGTAATGATTGTTTATTTATTATTGAGGTAAAGAAACAGAATCGGTAGAAAATTTTCGTTTAAGAAATATTTACGCCTACCCAAGCAAGTCATAAACTTTAAATCCTATAAGTCTTACTGTTAATATTATGTTTTTTAACAAGAAAAATGTACAATTACATTTTATAGTGAGTTAGAATTTCCGGCCTGGACGAGGTGCTAGCAAAATCTAATAAACTAAGTGAAGAAAAAATAACTGAATTATATAAATTAAAAGCGATAAAACAAATATGAGCCAAAATCACAAAACTTAACGATGTAATACACGGTTTGGTTATGTTTACAAAATGTTGATACTTATCTGCGTAATTGTGTATGAAACGCCTCTGTATCTAACTGTATACAATGCTTGGAATAACAATCGCCATAAACCTCACAATATTGAAGATGATTCATGGCTTAGAAGTTAGAAAAACAATGTACATGCATTAACAGCATATAAATTCCGAGAATTTGATTTTTGGAGAATCCGTTGAGGTGCGGTTTAACATAATTTAACAATAGAATTAAATGTATGTCGATTGGTCAGTTCTTTCGATAGTTTGGTAAGTATAAAAATAATTTTACAAATAATACTATTTAAAAAATATCACTAATATAGATTGCATAAAATATGGTTTGTGCGGGTTTTATTACGTTTTCTTCAACACACAAAATAATAATGTATAGTCGCATCCTCTTTACTGATAATTATAAAAAAAAACTATTAGTGAATTTTAACTAGAACTTAAAATAGGTATCGCAAGCGTATTAACACACAAACAGTACACACACACACACGCCTGTTATCCCCGAAGGGGTAGACTGAGCCGCTACTAGTGCACCCACTTTTCGCCATTATTCCGTCCCATGATGTGATAGGGGGCGAGCCTATCGCCATATCGGGCACAAATTCCAGACTCCGGGCTGATACTGAATAGAAAAACTCAATATCACTTTGCCCGACCCGGGGATCGAACCTGAAACCTCAGCATTGCAGTCGTACTGTAATACAACTACGCCACCGAGGCAGTCCAACATATATTTTTTATAACCAAATAATCGTCATATTAACATATCAATCCGAAAGCGTGCATGCCCTTAAACGCTCAGTAGCGTAACCTGCCCACGGTAGCGAGGCTTGCGACCACGCAGTTTTCCATGTTAGTCGCCGTCCCCACTCTGCGCATGCGCAAGGTTTCCGCGCCCATGTCATACTCCACGCTATAGTCGTCCTGTCCCTCTCGGTCGATCAAGCATACACCATCGATACACGTTTTACAAACTTTTCTCGCGAAAAGTCAGTGTAAACCACGATGTTAGTGTTCAATTAATTGTGTTTAGTGTTTTAGTGTAGTGTTTTGTTTTGTTTACTGAGGTTAGTACTTATTGATAAGGATATAATTTATGGCGGGAAGATGATATAATTTTTGTGTATTAACATTTTTGCATGTTTTAAATATATTTTCATAATTCGTTTTATAACTTATGTTAATTTTGTAAACGGAAAACGATAAACTATCAAATTTACATTAGCTACAATAATTTTATGATTTTCTCATTCATAACATTATAACATAATTGGTAAACGTAATGAGTAGATGGAGAAATTATTTTAAGTAATAAAATATTCATGTTCCACGCATGTAAGTGCTATGTTTGTCATGTTTTTTGGTACAAATACATACGCTTATTTATAGCATTTATTTGAATAAATGTTGACATTACGTAAGTAGTAGATATTCTGGCACCTTTTGGGTCCCCGTGAAGGTTAGCTATTATAATCATAACATATGCAAATAGTTATTGACGTATGCAGATGTCGTCTTGCCGATCATGTGAATATCTTTTAAAGATAATTTTGTTATGCTATTAAAAATATAAAAACGACACATATCTAATAAAAGGATTTATTTATAATATAGAGACCAGATTAAGATGAATAATGTACTTGGAATTAAAATAATTAATATTTGCTCAAGATTTTATGAGGTAAGGTGTATAAATATATATATGTAAATTCTTAATTGCGGTACAAAGTCCTTGTTATAAAATGTTTTATTTAATTGATCATTAAAAACATTTATGGATGCTTATTCCTTATTCATACATACTATTGGCAAAACTGGTTTCGTAATAAATACTAACAAATCTTGATCAGTTCTTAAAACATAATGAAAAATTTGATAATATTAATATATGCAATATATTGTACACATTAACGAGATATAAGTAAAAATCCTACTAATATTATAAAGGCGAAAGTTTGTAAGAATGTATGGATGTTTGGATGTAAGGATGTTTGTTCCTCTTTCACGCAAAAACTACTGGACGGATTTCGATGAAATTTGGCACACGGGTAGATCATGTCCTGGATTAACACATAGGCTACTTTTTATCCCGGGAAAATATAAAGCGGGACTTTATCCCGGAAAAACTTTTTAAAGTGGGTGGAGCCGCGGGCAAAAGCTAGTATACAATATTTTTTAAGTATTTTAAAATTTATCCAAATCTTGTGCCGTATGATGGTTGTGTGGTGTTCCGTCATTCATCTATATATGTAATATACAATATTACGTAGAGAACTGTGTACGGCCAACATATTATCAACTAGCTTTTGCCCGCGGCTCCGCCCGCATTAAAAAGTTTTTCCGGGATCAAAGTCCCGGTTTATATTTTCCCGGGATAAAAAGTAGCCTATGTGTTAATCCAAGACATGATGTACCCGTGTGCCAAATTTCATAGAAATCCGTTCAGTAGTTTTTGCGTGAAAGGGGAACAAACATCCATACATCCAGACATCCATACATCCATACATACTTACAAACTTTCGCCTTTATAATATTAGTAGGATACCATATTGTAATCTTATGTATAAATAATCATACAATATTACGTCTCTACATTGATGATAAGATTACGTTCTTACCGTAGGGTATCAAATTTAAATATACACTGACCAAGAGCAGGAATTTGACATCTTAAAATTGCATAACTAAATAAATTTTCCAGATAAGATCTTAGTTTGGTGTTTGTAAGGGCTTAAATCAACGGATATCGCGGCCCAGAAGCGCGAGCGCAGGAAGTCAAACTGACCGATCTAGTAGACAATGCGTGATTCGTGTCGTCTATTGTCAACACACTGAGGCATCACTCGTGTTTATTTTATTACCATACCATAGATCATCAAGTATACATATTATTTCTTTTTAAATAAATGACAAGGGCAGAAAACCGCATGCCTGATGGTAAGTGACATAACCATTCTTAAACAGATGTCACACCACCGTGAACTTATGAGATTTAACATCTTATTTTTTTTTATTTTTTTTTTTTTTTGTCCCTGACTAAACTCTTGTTAGCCTGACGAGAGTCGGCTTATACAAGAACACCGGTCTTGTGGGTGAGCGCAGAAGGCGCTCGCAACCCTTAAATTTAAGCGACCACGCTGAGGGCGACCCACTGAGAGGATAAGACATCAGCGTTTGGGGAAGATGGTTTTTAACCTAATCCTATTTAACGTGTTGATTGTAGTCTTTGGCACGCGGGCCGGAACTGCTAAGAGAGGGCAGGGTTATGGGGAACGCGACGAGGTCCTCGACGGCGAGGACGGTACAGCGGTCTTGTGGAGTGTAAGAGCTTTAGATGCTCGTTCTTTTCGCGTAAAGCCAGAGTGATTTCGTCCTCTGGATCTGACAGGACTGAACGCGGTCGTCTCCATTTGGCGCGGTCAAATGGAGTATATATCGACGCTTTACGGATAAGCGTGTTCGGGTGGTTTACCGCCCTGTCGAAATAGCGTCTGCTGGCGCACTGCATAAAGTGCCTGATGGTCGGCATATTGGTGTCCACGTGGAGGTTGCGATTGCGAACGTACCACGGGGCACCAAGTGCATGTCGTAAGAATCGATTTTGAAGCACCTGCATTCGCTGAAGGCGACGGGGCGGTAAATGAGCGAATACGGGCGACGCGTATGTCATTATCGGACGGATGCATGTTTTAAAGATCCTAATCTTGTTGCGGATTGACATTTTACTATTTTTGTTTAGTAGCCAGTGAAGCTGGCTCATCGCGAATGCGGCTCGCGCGCGTACCGCATTTACGTGTGGGATGAAGGTCAACCTCTGATCAAGGGTTACTCCTAAATATTTGGCTTGGCCCTTCCAGGGGATAACCTGGTCGGACATGCGGACTGAAAAGTGAGGGACATGGACTTTCCTTTTCCGAGTGAAAAGGATGGCCTGGCTTTTGGTGGGATTGACGGTGATTCGCCATTTGCGGAACCACTCACCGAGTTCGTCGGCGGCGGTTTGCAAAGTGCGCACCACTTCGTCGGGGTCTCTACGTGAAGCGTAGATTGCGGTATCATCCGCGAATAATGCCAGATGGGCGTTTTGTGGTCTAGGGATGTCGCTTGTGTACAGCGAGAATAGAAAGGGGGACAGGGCGGAGCCTTGCGGGACTCCGGCCGTGACGGTGTGTCGGGAAGAGAGAGTTCCCTCCACGCGATATCTGAAACCGCGATTCGACAGGAAATCTCGTATGATGTGCACGAGTTGTGTGGGCACGTTGAGAGTGTACAGCTTGAAAAGCAAGCCGTTGTGCCACACCCTGTCGAATGCTTTTTCGATATCGAAGAAAATAGCACCGGTAGGCATTCCTTTACGGAATTGTTCGTGGACGTACTCCGTGATGCGGAGCACCTGATTGACACAACTGTGTCTAGCGCGAAAGCCAAACTGTTCCGGAGGGGTCAAATTTTGGTTATGGGCTACAATTTTGAGGCGGTCGAGGACGATCCGCTCGTAGATTTTGCCCAGAGTACTGAGCAGACTGATGGGCCTATAAGAGGAGGGTTCGAAAGCGGGTTTCCCCGGCTTGTGGATTCCTATCACAACTGCCTCTTTCCAGACCTCTGGGAAGAGGCAGTTACGAAACGCGGCGTCGTAGATGGAAGTTAAAATTTGAACTAGATGCTCCGGGAGCATCTTAATCATACGGTTAGGGATTAGATCGCCCCCGGGGGCTTTCCTACGTTTGAGTGCCTTGATCAGAGTGGTGACTTCTTCGATCGTCACCGGCGCAAGGGGATCGGGCGGCGGGTCGACGTCCGGGTCGACGTTGTCGTATAACGGTCGCGATATAGAGACTGGCGGTGGCCGGACCGCGTTCCTATCTTCGACGAAAGTGTCAACCGCAACAAGAATGTCGTCATCTACGGGTACAGAGGTGAGCGAGCATTGAGACTCCAGGCTGCCGGCCAGTAGTTCCGCTTTCTCGTCGTCATCAAACGCCGGGCGTTGATTCGGACGATTGAGCGGAGGCATGGAGGCCACATCGTTTCTCCTGAAGGAACGAACCAGTTGCCAAAAGGCGGTATGTGTCGGATCGATATCGGCAAGGCGAGTGTCCCACCTCGAATCGACGACCTCTTTTACGCGACGTTTAACCTCACGTTGGAGGTAGCGCGCAAGATGTCGTCGTTCCGGGATGGGTCTCGTCGCGCAGGCTTTGAGCGTAGCGTTACGCAACCTCACCCACCACCGAACGTCTTCGGGAAGTTGCCAGTGACTGTGAACAGTCTCTGGCACCCTCTCGGAGCTTTCGCTCAAAACGTTCTGAAGGTGGTCGGTGAAGACGCGTATCGCGCTGGTCGTTTCCTCAGGAGTCACGATGTTGGTCCGGATCGCGGAAAGATCAGTGGATGAGGTGTCTGCGAGCTTGGTGCCCAAAAGGCGCCAATTCGTTTTCACCTTCATCGGGATATTAGGACCTGTGTCTGTTGGACTGTTTTCGGGGACTAGATCGAGGATCACAGGTCTGTGGTCAGAGTCTAACTCTTGTAACACTTGCATGGAACGCACGCTAAGGCTTACGTTCCGTACAAGTGCCACGTCGAGTATGTCCGGTCGGTGGTCGTCGTTATAACTATAATGGGTTGGTTCTGAAGGAACCAATAGGCTTAAATTGATTGTGTCAAGACAACTCTCTAGGGCTGCACCTCGCTCGTTTGTCGAGTTGCAGTTCCAGAGAGTGTTCTTGGCATTGAGGTCTCGCGCCAAAATGACGGAATCCCCTAGATCAAATAATGTTTCTAGTTCGTTGGAGTGAAGCTCCTTAGTGGGCGAGAGATAGGCCGATATGATGGTAATCGGCGGGTGTCCGGTCATAGCTAGCCTGCAGACCGAAGCCTCAATGTTGCTCAAGGTTATCGGTGACTCTAAAGGTATACAATGAAGGGACCTTTTGTAATAAATGAGAGTGCCTCCTAAACGGCCACTGGTACGATCATTTCGCACCAGTTTGAAGTTTGGGATGTTGGGATCGCGGTGAGAGGGCTTAAGGAACGTTTCCTGGATGAGGAAAACGTCTATTTTGTTGTCGCGGACAAAGGAAGAAATTTCGGCTTTTTGGTCCCGAATGCCGTTACAATTGAAAAACCCCACTCTGAGGGAGCGAGGTTTTGTCCGCTGGGGGAGTTGTCTGGCGTTGGTAGCCATTTATGAAATTAAAGAGGGGAGACGCACAGCGTTGACTGTGGCCTCGAAAATTTGCTGCTGAATCAGAGCGATCTCAGCGATTAAAAGGGGGTCTTCTACTCCCGTACGGGTGAGCAGACGGGAACGCTCAAAAAGTTTCCCGTGGAGAATCATAATCTCCGGGGAACCTAACAATGAGTTGACTGGGGAAGAGGCGTCGTTTGCCTTCGCCGCCACCGTCACCGACTGAGAAGGGGTGGGGGGGGGTGGTGGGCTTGGGTTTGGGTTTGGGCTGGGCCGCCTTTGAAGAAGGAGCCACAGCTGGGGGAGGAGAGGGTCGAGTAGAGGCCGGGGCAGCGGGAGTGACTCCGCTGGGGGCCTGTGAAGGGGGATCAGCGCGCGCCGTGGGAGGAAACCACGGGTTGCGCACTGGCGCAGGTGCCAGTTTGAATGTGGTGGCCTGAGGGGCCGAGGGAGCCGCAGCTTTAGGAGCTTTGGCAACTCTTTTGGGGGCGCGAGGGCATCCGCGATAATTCGCTGGATGGCCGGTTTGCCGGCAGTTGGTGCACGAAGGCGGCTCCGTGCACTGAGAGCGGTCCTTGGGACGGGCGCACTCGGATGTGCCGTGTTCGCCGAGGCACTTGACGCACCTGGCGGGGAGGCGACAGCCACGAGAATTATGGCCGTATTTCTGGCAGTTGTGACACTGCCCTATCTGGGTGGATTTGTGTGGGGCTTCGACGGTGAAGCCGCCTAGCCCCGAGATATCTTTGATCTCGAACAGACGTTTGACGTCGGAAGGGGACTGAAGGATGGCAAGAACCATCTCGTATTGAATTCCCGGCCGGGAGGCGCGGGACTGTCTGTGCATCCTGTGCACTTCGAGGGCGACTATGCCTTTCTCTTCGAGGCCTTCTTTGACCTCAAGAGTGGACATCTGGACGGGGATACCGCGAATGACGTAGCGGAAGCGCCGCTCGTCAGGCAAGGAGTAGGTGAAATAGTGCCAATGTTTGGCATCTAGGAACCTAGTCAGCGCCCTGTGGTCCGCGATTGAGGCGGGCTGCAGGGCAAGAAGCTTGTGGATTTTATTCCACGAGTTCGATGCGATAGATATGCGCTGTTTGCGCAGTTCTTCAAATATGTCCCGAATGGACATATTTGAGGGGAGTTGTAAATTCAACCTCGAGGGTTTTTTAGACGTAGACGCGGACGCGGTTGGCGCTGAAGGCGCGGGAGGCGCAGAAGGCGCGGACGGGGAGGCTGGTGAGAGAGTAGCGACGTTTCTCTGCTTCTTCCTCCGGCTGTTCTTCACTGTGGTGAAGCCTTCCTCGTCGCGTTCTGACGAAGACGACTCCTCCCCAGATTCACAGGCGGAGGAAGAGGCCGAGATCGGCCGTTTTTTCGGGTTATTGGTGGCGGTGGGTGGGCTGGGGGACACGTCCATGTCCTCTTCAGACTCCGCGGCGCCGCCCGAGGTTTCGGTGGCCTCCATGAGGGTCGTAGCCTCGGACGACTCCGAGGTGTCTGAGGACTCAGACGGTTCCCTGGCTTCCCTAGCCATGGAGATTATTTCTTGTCGGACCGCGTTGTCCGACCGGAACATCTCCCTCACCACTCTCATTATTTCCTCCCTGGAAATAATGGGCGCGGCGAGGGGGGTGCTGACCATGTTTGGTTGAGCGGCGACGACAGGCCGCTCGGGAGCCAAATCCATAGGCCCAGAATCAGCCATATTGGCGGCTGAGTCCGAGCCTACGGTAAAAAATGATTTAGGGGCCGCGTGTGTGTTCACTAACCCCGGGTGTGCACCGCCTGTAAAGAACACACAAGAAACCAGGCGGGTTCACACAAAACGAGCGCGGATCGCGACGCGGTATGAGACGCGTTGAACTAAGTCCCCGGGTAGGAACGCCCGGGGGTGAGTGAGTGCGTGTCCCTCCCCGCCGGGTATAGGCGAGGGGGGGTGTACTTAAAAATAATGTGTGCCCTAAGCTTGTATCCCTTTTGCCAGTCTTATTGTGCAAAAGGGTTCCTAACAGTCCGTGTACCGTAAGCGGTATTGACCGGAGGCCGCACGCTCAACCGATACACGGGATGGAATGAAGGAAAGGGTAGGGTTGGGAAGGTGATATACGGGGGAGACTGCGGTGTGCCTCCGCAGCCTCCTGATCCGTACCCGTCGGCTTTGCCTTGCCCTGAGGGGGCGCAGCGCGTGGCCGGGGCCGCGACTCGGCTTGTTAGCACCGTTAGGTTTCCGCCGAGCCAATACCCTGAAGGGGTCAAACGTCGATAGAAACAAATTGGGCTAAACCCTGTCCTGAAAAGGACGCGGCTTGGCCCGAAATAGGCTAACAAAATAGCAAAAGGTTGCCCCTTTGCTACCTGTTTGGCCTTGACGGCAGCGAGGTCGCTGCGGACCGCACCGAGCAGGTACTTGGACGGAACAGTGGAATGTCGCAGCAGGTACTGCGACAAACAAAAGGTCCGCTCGAGTCGGCTGCTCAGAACGGAATGTAACATCTTATGTCTCCCTGAGATATAAAATGTTAAATATCATAAGACCCACGCAAGGGTGCAATCACGAAGGATCCAATGCCCTGTAAATTGGAACACATCAGTGCATGCATAATGCAAACTACTGCTTTGCAGAAGTAGATTTACGGTGGTACTTACGCAGACGAACCTTCCCATACGAGAGACCTACAATTCAGGTGCATATTCAAAAATATAATTTGTCAAAGCATATCAATCGATGATTATTCAAAACAACGCCCACCCATCGCCTATTTTAAAATGAATTCAAAGGTAATCTACAGAAAACAATAACACATTAAGCTCGCCTGTCTGATCGCCATATTTGGACTTATCTACGGAATACAGACATTTTATGTCAGAGAATTTGCGACTTAAAATAAATATTTAATAGTGGCGCCAACTATTTGAATTAATTTTATAAAGTAAATTCATAACGCTAATAACTTTTTGCTAGGTGCGGCTTTGCATGTATTTTTTTAACCCCCGACGCTAACAGTGAGATATTATTAGTTTACGTATCTGTGTATTTGTCTCTGGCATCGTAGCACTCAAGCAGATGAATCGATTAAAATGTTTACTGGTGCTAGATCTCTCATATGTAAGAGTCCGTCTGGGTGGGTACGAACGCAATGTCTGTTTCTACCTCCAAGCAGCAGTGTGCATGAACTGTTGTGTTTCGGGTTGAAGGACATTGTAGCCAGTGGACATAAGGAGACTAAATATCTTATCTCTCATGATGACGAGCGCAGTGGAATACCACACAGTACTTTGTAAGTCAAGGTGCTGAATGGTGTTGCTACTATTTATGGGTGGTCGTATCGCTTACTACCAGGCGAACGGCATACTTGTCTCGTCATTCAATACAATAATAAAAAAAATGTAATGTTCACTACCTTAATACGTATGTACCTACTATGTATAAAGTCTAAGAACTATACGTAACGCATGAGTTAAAATTAAAGACATATTTTTACTAAATCCTAAGGCTACTTCAAGGTATTTGATGTGATAACAAGATTTATTGTTTATTTTATAGTGTGTAAGGAAACAATCGTCACACGCAGACGTCCTTGCGATTTCAATGCTAATGAGAAGCTAACGACAAACTGGGATGATATTACAGAATGCCACTGTAGCGTAAAGTAGGCCAAGATCCATTTTTTATTAGACCTAATAAGGTCAAGGAATGGATTGAATTTCAAGCGCTATTTATCTCGATGTTATGAAGACTAAATATTTTAAAAAGTCTCCTTTGATATGCAGTCTTTATATAAATGCGAAACTTGGTTAACATGTTTCGATATTTCTTTTTTCGATATTATTTTTGCGAATTTAGAATTTTTTCGACTTTTTAAAATCAGTATCAACAACAATGGAACAATGTCGATAACCGATTAGCTTGAAGATAAAGGTATTCCTGGTCATTGTGTTGACATCATTGTTTGATCACGTGCGTCAAAGATAAATGATAATTAGTTGGTCTGTACTCTTAAAGGAAGTGGTGTCATTGGTTACATACAGTGGTATGTGGTTGACAGTCCTTCAATAGTACAGCGTATTTCTTTGTTATTCTTGAAGAAGTACTTCCACCGTACTAAAGGGATTGGAATACCGAGCCTATATTATAACCCCAGCGTTCTAGTACTAAGACCGTTAAGTCATAGTCTACTATGCTAGCCTAGAGGGTTGGCAGAATTTATACAGAATTCCTATATAGACATTACCTACTTCTCAGGTAGGTACTATAACGGACTCAAACTTGCGTTAAATATGTAGATATGTGCACAAACTAGCTTGAAATTTACTTCTAAATATAAGTGGTAGGACTTAGACGGGACTCGGTCTGAGTAGGTGCACTTGTTTTGCCTAATTACGCCGTCAGGCAATGGACAAGCATATTTATTGCACTTGAATGATGGTCTCATCATTAGAGCATGATGGTAAACATTACGACCGCCTATAAACAGTAGCACTGTTACGTTTTGGTTTAATGTATATTATAGCTGTATTTAGTAGACATTAGTGGGGCACTGGTTGCGCTTCTGCCTAACCCTTCGGAGATAAAAGGCGTGAGTATGTCTACGTGTGTGGTAGGCAATAAATGGCTTAAAAATCTAATCTTTCAAGCTGACGTATACAATTCAGAATTTAGTATTGGGTTTGGTTTTTTAATGGACATTAGAATGATCACAAAGATGATCCTTAATATCGGTAGTGACTTGATATGTCGACATTGCATAAAAAAGAACTTAGATAATACACGTATCCAGACAACCGCACATGAAGCAATAAATATCCAAGGCATATAAATTGTATAATAGAAGCATTAGAGCATTAGTGGAATTATATACGTACCGTATGTAATCAGTGCTATATAATTCTTATTTAAGTGATGTACGTTTACAAAGTATGTTTTAGCAAAAAAGGAAGGTCGTTAAGATATTTTCGAAGACGCGCACATCAGTTTTAATTATTTAATGTATTAGGTTGATGTTGGTTTGTTAAAATTCCAGAAAGTTTTAAGTACTTTTTATATATTTCCGCTTAAATATTAGGTTGGACGAGATTGTATTATTATAGTTCTTTTACCGCTTCACAATGTAATTGAATTTCGGAAAATCGTGTAAGTTGGGGAAGCGAAAGAAATTCAATCGCGATTTAAAAGAATTTGCGGATGCGTAAAAGGGGATAACTTAGGGTATTATAGCCACCCGGCTACTTAAGCGACCGTACTTAAACCCAACAATACAGCTGCAATTTACCAGTTTTTTAGTAAATCAGTTTTATTATCCGGTTGAAAAGACCCATTTATCAATAAACTTAAAATCGTTTTCCGGGATAAAAGTCCCGCTTTATATTTTTCCTGGATAAAAAGGAGCCTATGTGTTAATCCAGGACATGATCTAACCGTGTGCCAAATTTCATCGAAATCCGTTCAGTAGTTTTTGCGTGAAAGAGTAACAAACATCCAGACATCCAGACATCCATACATTCTTACAAACTTTCGCGTTTATAATATTAGTAGGATAATCAGTCTACAAAATGACTCAAGCACGTAAATTAACTTAATATTTTATTTGTCACACTTAACTCGATTACCATACCAGCCCCGTATTATATAATTGTTGGGTTTAGGCCTTAGTCTACCACGCTGGCTTTGTGCGGGTTGGGAGACTTCGCATACTTTCGAAATAATTTTTTGGGGTATTCTCAGGTATGTAACTAAGTTTGCTCATGATGTTTATGTTTACCGTTAAAGCGAACGATAATTGATAAATAATAAATACATAACCGTGAAAAATCAGAGGTGTGTGCCTTGGGTTTTGAACCTGCGGTCATCCATCTTGTCACTGTTCCATTCCCAACTAGGCTATCGTCCACTAAAACAACCCGATAAAAAAACTAAAAATAAAACGTACTCTGATACTCTATTTATATGTAAATTTACATTGCGAGTATGCCACCAACACCTACATAGTTAACGAGCTGTAGCTGATTATTATAATCAAAATTGTACGTAAATAAAAGTGGGCACATACGATGCGATTTGGTACAGCCGAACCATTAAAATGGTATGCCATCGAACCATATCGCATCGTGTGGGGCACGGTTCGATGGACATTATTATTATTATTGTTGGTACGGCTGGTTCGATGGCTTGTCCATCAAACTTGGTTGCATACAATTGGACGTCGCATGGTACGGTTCGATCGTGTGGCGTGAAGACTGTACCGCGTGACGAATTGGTCGCATCAATCACATCGTATGTGGATACTATAATCGTCTGTTAGTAGTATAACACCCCTCGTGTTGTTTTTTTTCAGTATTTTCTGACATTGTAATTATGACCTGTACAAAAAACGACAGTGTTATTATATAAGATGAGGTATAATAGTGACCTGCGCCTACGCACACTTTTGTCGACCGCAGAAATTGCCTTCCAAAATACTTTTCGAACAATGATCTTTGACATTAACTTCATCCAAGATCATGAACGAGGACTCGTCGTGTTTTTTAACAACTCTATTTTAGGTTCTATTACTACAAGGAATAAATTAAGATATTTTAAACGATTAAGTGTGTGGTAAAATAAGGTTCTTTATTAATCATTTTTTTATAGTAGGTATATATAAATCAAGAATTTTATAATCCGAAATGATACTTATATTTATTTTTCTATTAGAAGTGAAAATATACAGTAATTAGATAAGAATGAATAAAATACATATTTTGAAGCGAATATTAAGTTACACTACGTAGAAAACCCTAGATATGAAGACCTTATTTTATTTAGTTTACTAACAATAACAAATTCATAAATTATGAAAGATTAGCGAGGATTAAACTTTTCTCATTATTCAACTTTGGACGGAAATGTTTGCCATTGATTAATCGCATACTGTCAAAACGGTTTATCTGCAAAAAATATAAATCGTACAGCGTTTTCGGGTAAATAGGGCAATTAATTATATACATTTTAAACATTAATTGATGTTGTTTTGATCTTATGAACATAAACACAAATAATTTTGCATTTCAACCGACTTCAAAAAAAGGAGGTGCTCTATTCGAGGCGAATTTTTTTTTATATGTACACCGATTAACCTTTGATTAGGGTACATCTTATCACAGCTACATTTTAATTTCTGTGCCATTTGTAGCACGATGTTTCCTTATTTAATAATCGCATTACATAGTTTTTCTGCGTCTCCGTCATGATGTTTCCAATAAATAACTCGTAAGTAGGATTTATGTTAGTCACATCCGTACGATAAGCGATCATGTTCTGAGAAATTTTGTCATGTCTTTGCATATTCAGTTATTTACGAAGATCTGTGATATACTATTCCTAGAGAGGTTTTTGCTACAATTCCGGGTCAAACACTTTTGTGTAATTGAAGCCTTTATACTTACAGTGGTCGTAATACGACCGTCAAATTTAATACATTTGTAACATATACCATACCAGCCCTGTATTATATACTGTCCCACTGCTGAGCACGGGTCTCCTCTACTACTGAGAGAGTTTTAGGCCTTAGTCCACCACGCTGGCCTAATGTGGGTTGGCAGACTTCACATACCTTTGAAATTCACAGAACTTCTCCGGTATGCAGGTTTCCTCACGATGTTTTTCCCTCACCGTTAAAGCGAACGATAATTGATAAACAATATACACATAACTTCGAAAAGTCAGAGGTGTGTGCCTTGGGTTTCGAACCTCCGGACATTCGTCTCGGCAGTCCGTTCTACTCCCAACTAGGCTATTGCCGCTTATATAAATTATAGCTTGGTATAAATGGAAATCATTATGACTGTTGATGACGAAGTGTACAATTATCTAAACATCTTCACATAAAAATAATATTTTGCAAATAAATATAGTATATATCAACAAGTTATTTATTGCAAGTTAATTCCCGATTACCATCGCGGACACATTAAACGTGTAACAGAATGCCGACGTATCCTATTTCCTTAATAAAACGCATCTTGCGGAAAATCATTTCATACGTTTATGATGTTTTGTATGTCTGACATAGTAAAATTTGTTCCGGTTGGTGTTTACGGCCATTTTACTTCTATGTTTTGTTGCGTAAATGAATTGCGTTAATTAACTTACATAGAAACATTTCCTTAAAAAATGATTACTATTGAAGTTGATATCTTTGGACATGAAAATTTCAAATTTTCTATAAAATATTTGAATAACTTTTATCAATTAAAAGCGAGATAGGGATAAGGAAAAACATAAAAAATTAAGACCACAAAAAACTGTGGGGCGATTACTAATAATTTAAACTATACTTTTCGTGTAAGAAGCAGTAATATTGCCTAATTGAATTTAAGTAGATACCAGGAGCGCAGAACTCCGGAGAGTAATTATTACCAAGAAAAATTTGCCTGTGGAGGTCGGTTGTGAAGGAACGGAGGCTGCCAGCGAATTCCTTACTCGGTCGCGGCAAGGTGATCATTTACCTGCGCCAAGCCTAATTATTTGATTAATGGGCTTTTATGTACCCATTACGGTTTTAAGATTGTTCTAGAACATTTAGAATTGAGTGGGCGAACGTAGAATTTAGTAGATAGACGTATATAATAAAAAAAGGTTTCGTTAATCAGGATTTATTTACAATCAATTTGCATTAAATGGATGAATTAAATGAAAATAATAATTATAATAATAATAAATAATTAAATATGTAAATAAATAAAATTAATATGAATGATATTCGACAATCCTACTATCCTACTAATATTATAAAGGCGAAAGTTTGTAAGAATGTATGGATGTTTGGATGTATGGATGTAAGGATGTTTGTTCCTCTTTCACGGAAAAACTACTGAACGGATTTCGATGAAATTTGGCACACGGGTAGATCATGTCCTGGATTAACACATAAGCTACTTTTTATCCCGGGAAAACATAAAGCGGGACTTTTATCCCGGAAAAACTTTTTAACGCGGGCGGAGCCGTGGGCAAAAGCTAGTGTTTAAATGAAACTGCCGCGGTGGCGTAACACGTAGCTGTATTATGGTATGACTGCAAAGCTGAGGTCTCGGGTTCGAGCCCCGGGTCGGGCAAAGTGATATTGAGTTTTTCTATTCAGTATCAGCTCGGAGTCTGGAATTTGAGCCCCGTATGGCGATAGGCTCGCACCCTATCACATCATGGGACGGAATAACGGCGAAAAGTGGGTGCACTAGTTGCGCCTCTGCATACCCCTTCGGGGATAAAAGGCGTGAGTGGATATGTATGTATGTACTGTACTGTAATACAACTACGCCACCGAGGCAGTCATGATGTTATGATGATTATAATGAGTTATTCATTTATGGTACACTAAACTCACGGCAGCTAATGCGTAAACACTGTCGCCAGTGTAGCTTTCTGGGCTGAAAAGTAGAGTATATGTTAATCCAGTATATGCTTTGGTAATGTGCCAAATTTCTTCTAAATCTCTTAAATTTTCTTCTAACACATAAACAACTTCACAAACAATCATAAGTAAAATTACTTGTTATGACTCAGTTATTGTCTGCAATAAAGAGTCATCGTACAGGACATCAGGAAGTGATGACATTGATTAAATCTCATGTTGGAAAACCAGTTCCATGTCGATAGAAATAGGTATTACATACTACGTTGTGGCTTTGTCAGTAATCGAGTGTGACAAGTACTATCGTTTGAATCGATCAGCCTTTGTAGTGATTATTGAAGAGATATTTATGTGTATTTAATTTCAAGAGCTTTGAAAAGAGTGCGTTGAAATTATGTACCTAATAAAAAAAAAACATTAAAATAAAGAAAGAATGACGTAAGTGATATTATCAGTTTACTGCTCTGGTTTATGAGTATAAATTAATTTAAAAAATTAGCTTTCTTGAATATAGAGCGGAAATTGTAAACCTGATATTCGATAAATTGAAACAAACAAATATTTTTTCTATAATGTTTAAGTAATCACAATTTTGGTACAATTTGGTTATTGTCACTACATCGTATAAAACATAGTCGCTTCCCGTTGTCTGTCCCTATGTATGCTTATATCTTTAAAACTACGCAACGGATTTTGATGCGTTTTTTTTAATAGATAGAGTGATTCAAGAAGAAGGTTTATATATATAATTTATCCCGGGGAAATATAAAGCGGGACTTTTATCCCGGAAAAACTCATTCATAGGGGCGAAGCCGCGAGCAGAAGTCTAGTATATAATATTTAAGAGCATTTGGAACTATATCAATACTCTAATACACTGACTGGCGAAGACACCAATCATACATTATATAAAAACACAATATAGTGTACTGTAAATTGGCTCTATGTGGTAATGTTGCCCGATGCTTTTATCAAACGATCCTTAAATCGGCACAGTGCAGAACTTTGTAATAATATGTCGTAGTTTGTAGAGATAAACTTCTTGAATTTTGCCGCATATAATTTATATTTGATGATGCAATAAATCCTAAATTATTTAAGACGAGAATTATTTAAGAGAATAATTATTTAAGATGTATGCCATAACACAAGATAGCACATTTATTACCAACAGTTTGACGCCACTATTTGCAACCAGTTTCTTTAAAAATATTTACAAAGGTGTTCTCAATGCCGCAATAAATAAAAGTCGAATAAATAATTTTTCATAACCATAACAAAAAAAAATCTAAATAAATACTTTTTCGACATAATATAATGCTGGCTGGTAAACCGCAACAAAAAAAGAAACACTAAATAAATACTTTTTCGACATGCTGGCTGGTACGATAAAACAAATGATCCTCACGTGGGGCGAAGACCTTCGTAGGATGGTCATAGATAACCACGTTCTAGCCTTGTTACTGTTTTTGCTACCCAACTACTCAAGCGCAGACGTCGACTTGTCATTTTGAATGTGTAAACCACGTTCCGAATGCGCGATGTTTTTGATGCTAAATGTTTTTGTTATAATAAATATTTTTTAAGTTAAGAAATAGCTATAAAATTCTCTATCGTTAAATATTTTTTCTCTATCCATGGAAAATCAAGACTGAATACTTTTCATTATTGATACTTTAATAGATCATTGATTGAATCCCCAATTTGTTTTGTAACTAGTTTTTCGTCTACACAGTATGTTAGAGATTGATAATAAAGCGATAGGGAACTTCATGTGTTAATTGTAATATGGTATCTATATAAATGGATTCATTGATTTCATAAAGATTTAATTCATAATTTTTCTTATCTATGCGCACTATAGCTGTGAGCTTACTCACCGCGAAGCATATCATATTTCATAGTCATAGTTTTTATAGTCATAATTGCTACGGTAAAAACTTATGTATATTAAATTACACGCAAAAATGTCATTCCAAAGATAAATGAGATATTTTAATTATTGATGAGTAATTTTATTTAAATATAATTTATCATTTCTATTATTTAATATAAGGCTTTACACACACACACTTGGTGGCATAATATTCTCGCTTCCTTCGTTTGTAAAGATTAAATATTAATTCAATATAGCCTTTTTAATAATCTTACGAGCATTAAATCGAGTATCTCAAGCATGGTACCCTTAAGATTAATATCAGCGTAGATCACGCACTCACATTTTCGTAACAAGATTCGTACAAGATAATCTTTCGAAAGTTGAAAGCTACAACATTGATAAAATAATCGTCTACTTGTTATCGCATGAATGAAGTTGAATGAAACAAAAACGCCATGGCATTTAAAGTGGCTCGTAAATCCGAATCCGGTGACACTGAACCGTGGTTAATTCGCATTATTTCGATATTCGCGTCGCGTCGGGTCGGCAGTGCGAATAGGGCTGTCAGATAATCCTGATGGCTTGCGTTGATAGGCTACGAACAGCTAACTGTTGATTCTACTACGGATTTCATATTGTAATTGAAGGAAAACTCACTTGCCTTGGATAGGCTAACTGTATATTCTACTATGGATTTTATATTGTTATTGAAGGGAAACGTTGAATGTTAAAATAAATATAAACGTAAAAATTTACGGTACTTGATGTATAATATTTGTACCTCTGATTTTTTTTATATTATTATAAAAAAATGTTTTATGACATTTTCATTATCATTCAAGTCGAGTCTAAAACCTGCACTGCTTAAAATTACACTCTATTTTAATTATAAGTTCGTATTATGTATTCCGAAAAATGTTTTCAGTTGAATAACGCATGCCTGATTCAATGCTTTAGGTACGTCATTAAGGAATGTATTAGACCCAAAATCCCTATGATACAATTAACTGGAAATGCGTACATGATTCATACATTGTGCGATAAAGCAAGAAGTATGTTGACTGAATAATAAAATTTATTCGTAAAAATACAACTTAGTTATTCCAAAGTTTTTCCTTTTAGCACAGCCCTATCACACGCGTATACATGTCCTTACTCAGGGCTTGAGACGAGTCGATGGGTCATGGAATACCCACGTATTTTGCACATTGGACAATGGCAGACATCCAGTGTCAACCATGAATTGAATATCAAATGCGGATTAGTTGCAATTTCCTTATAACTTCTAGTAAGGTCAGATTTTGGTAGTTACGCAATTTGTCAATGCTAGGGAACTAGATGCATATAAGCAAACATTCGGGTGCTTGTTAGAAAAACTATGAGTTAAATTTCAATTAAATAATGAACACACACACACACACACACTCTCACGCCTTTTATCCGAGGTAGGCAGAGGCGCAACTAGTGCACCCACTTTTCGCCGTTATTCCGTCTCATGATGTGACAGGGGGCGAGCCTATCGCCATATCGGGCACAAAGTCCAGACTCCGAGCTGATACTGAATAGAAAAACTCAATATCACTTTGCTCGACCCGGGGATCGAACCCGAGACCTCAGCACTGTAGTCGTACCATAATACAAATACGGCACCGAGGCAGTCTAAAAATAATGAACCTTAAGGAAAAAAAATAGATTACAAACAACGTTTAAGATTTTTAGACGTGAGAATTAACTTAGAATTAAGTTAATAAGTGTACCTATGTAACTTTGTAAGTATAATCTCGGGCATATATTGATTGTCGGCTATTTATAAAAGTGACAATAAAGGACGTGTGGATACTCACAATATGATGCTATTGTTTCCTTTATCGTGAAACCGATTTTATTTATGTGAGAATCACTTGGATGTTGTCCATTTTTATAGTGGCTTGAAAGAATGGGCACTTGTTACATGGATAATAAATTCAGCTCATATGGATGACGCATTTATCAATCGTCATGATTAAATAGGTTGAGTCTACAAAACAAGTACATATACAATATTGATTTTAATTCCAAAAACAATTTTTTTATTACATTTAATCAAGGCAACCAACAACACAAATATGTAACAATTTATTACAACAGACAACACAAATATGTAAACAATTTTATAATAATTTAACGAACCACATAAATCATTTTGCATTATAAAAAAGCCGTATAACTAACGGTTATGTTATGATTATATTAAATTAATCCAATATATATATTTATAATTAAAAAATAAAACATGTAATAAAAGAAATCATATCTCTCGATCTACACGAAGTACGGAACTATGAAAGTTCGATTCAAAGATATCTTGATTTCTCGAAAATGAACATGATTACAGCTGTCTTATGAATGTTCCCACATTGTTAACTAACAAATTCAAAATGACCCACGATGTTTCTTTGCTTTTATTGGTGTAATAACGTCTTATCAGAGGTCTTTTTATTTCGGCTAAGTAAGATTTACTAATGGAGACGACACGTTTGTCAAAAGGATTACATAATAATGTTGCAAGTAACATGCGTGAATGACTTTTGCTCAACACCCTAGCATTAACATAACGCACGATCCTTCTAAGCGTTGATATTTTAGGTAATATTTCGTCATTTATGATTGAGTAGGTTTGCAGATTCAGTATGGCTATATGGCATTTTTTATGGGTAGGATTTAAATAAAAACGAACGTGTCATTTTATAATTTATTGTTTTTATTGATTCAAATTATCGTAAACAGTGTTGACCTTTCTTATAAGCCCAGCGTACCATAAAATTATACCAGGAGGCTACAGACTTTCATTAATCGTGATGACCACTGATATATAAGGAACTACAGAGATTTTTTACCTTATCGTACACCTTGACTTTTGATTGATTCTTTCCCAGAATTCAAGAAACAAAGTCATGTCTTTGTTAAAGCGAGCGATAATTGCTCGCTTTAATGGTGAAGAAAAACATCGAGAGGAAACCTACATACCTGAGAAGTTATCTGAATTTCGAAGGTATGTGAAGTCTGCCAACCCGCACTAGGCCAGCGTGGTGGACTAAGGCCTTAACCCTCTCAGTTGTAGAGGAGGCCCGTGCTCAGCATTGGCCAGTATATAATATAGGGCTGGTAAGCTATGCTATGCCATTCAGAATTTAAGCACTCAATTCAAGGCTTAGTATCAATTTAGATTGAGGTAAATAGTAATATGGATGTTGAAATTTCACGAATAAATCTAATGACTAGTTTGGTGACCAACTGGTATAAAAAATCCGGTTGAATATTATTCTTTGACTACGCAGAATTGATACTGACCTTCCACCCGAGAGATCGTTGCCCTTTTAAAGTTATTAACACATGTAGCATATTAAAATAAACTGTATCTGAAAATTATACAAGGCTTTCCCCACACTATTAAACCTATTCATTTACTCCAAGCACCTTTTAAGTCTTTTTTATCTAGAGACTAGGTGATGCTCGCGACTCCGCCCGCGTGAAAGAGTTTTTCCGGGATAAAAATATTTTCCCGGGATATAAAGTAGCCTATAGCACTCAGGAGTAAAATAGCTTCCTATTAGTGAAAGAATTTTCAAAATCGGTTCAGTAGTTCCTGAGATTAGCGCGTTCAAACAAACAAACTCTTCAGCTTTATAATATTAGTATAGATTGTACTAAGCCTGTTTAGAAGAGTTTGACTAATCAATGTATGTTGATTAATCCAAAAATGCCTTAAGAAAAGTTTCATATGGTAATATAACTATATTTAAACAAAAGAACTTGTTGAAAAGTAACAACAAGAAGAAAATAAAACAAATGAGTATAGTAATAACAATATTTACATTGTTTTAAATGATTAATAATTAATTTACAGAACAAAAAAAGCCGAATGAATGAAATAAATCCTTATTAACACTATTTAACCGGACTTATACAATTATGTTTTATAACATAGTAAAATATAATCGCTATGTCGCATGTAAATTAGGAACACATTAAAATGTTCCAAGGAGTTACCGGTTTTTATTGTGAAGCGAAAATAATAAAATTAAAATAAATTTCGTACGCATACGCATACTCACGACTTTTATCCCGGAGGGGTAGGCAGAGGTGCAACTAGTGCACCCATTCCGTCCCATGATTTGATAGGGGGCGAGCTTTGATTAATAATACACGGGGCGAGCCCATCGCCATACCGGGCACAAATTTCAGACTCCGAGCTGATACTGAGAAATCCAATATCACTTCGCCCGACCCAGGGATCGAACCCGAATAAGTTTCGTATGTATAAACAATATTTTTTTATTGTTTTGCACGGACACCACAAAGTGGCCCCACTACACTGATATTAAGTTGAGTATGATCCAGATAAAGCGGACAGACGAGAAATTATTACCCTTCGTCATATCATACCAGCCCTGTATTATATACTGCCCACTATTGAGCACGGGCCTCTTCTACTACTGAGAGTTTTTTTTTTTTTTTTATTCGGGCACGGCAAAGTGACTGCACCTCACCTGATGGTAAGCGCGATGCCGTCCAGATAGAGTATCGAATGGCAGCAGATGGTTATCTCATGCCATTCGACACAATCATGCCGGCCTACTGAGCTGCTTCTTCACGCTAAGGCGGAAGGACCCAGGATTATAGGAAGGAGGGAACACGTGCGCCGGTAAACTATTCCAAAGCTTGATGGTGCGGCAAATGAAGGATTTGACGAACCTATTGGTTCGGGCCGAGATGGTTTTAACCATCAAGCTGTGGCTTCGGATGCCGGCACGCGTGGTTCTGCTGAGGAAAGGAGAGGAGGGGATCAGATTAAACAACTCTTCAGAGCATTCGCCATGATACAGACGGTAGAACACGCTTAGAGAAGCGACATCCCTCCGCAATTGTAGCGACTCCAAGTTGCTCGTTGCGTCTGCATCATCCACAATGCGAATGGCCCGCCGCTGGAATCCATCCAAGGCATCGAGCAAGTATTGGGCGGAACCGTCCCAGAGGTGCGAACAGTATTCCATACCCGGCCGAACCTGTGCTTTATACAAGCTTAGACTAAATAACCAATGGACACGATATGGCAATAATGTGCAAACATTTTTTTCTGCCAATTCTGACGGGGGGCGAGGTAGACACGGATAACACATTTTTAACAAAAAAATCCACACTAGCAGGGCTGAATATAAGGTCACTTTTTACACAATAACACACAATTTCTGTGGAACACCGTTTACTGTCATTATCGTAGAATGTAATGACAGCGATCGCAAGTCACATAGGTTTTAATAAAAGTTATGGCCAGCTGCGCATGTATGGCCAGCCGAGGGATTCGCCTAGTCATCGCATCTCCATTGGTAGATACTTAAAGACTGAGAGGGGTTAGCCCTTTGTCCAGCCGCCAGCCGACCAGTTATTCCGGTCTGTTTGTAACCGTATATGTACCCGGACATACTTACGTAGCTGACTGTCGGGTTTTCCACCTTGTGTACGATAGCCGTTATCCGGGCTAGTACAAACATCCTACAACCAGTGAATATTGACCCCTGACAAACACATTCAAGACTAAACCAGTAATAATTTACTTAACTTTGATTTTAAATCCTCTGAATTTCTACACTAATATTATAAAGTGGAAGGATTTGATTGTTTGTTTGCGTTGAATAGGCTCCGAAACTATTAGACCGGTTTTAATTTTTTTTCACTGATATAAAGCTACATTATCAGCGAATAACATGTTTTTTTTATCATGGGGAAATATAAAGCGGTGCTTATATCCCGGAAAAACTCATTCACGCGGGCGGGCCCGCGAGCGCAAGTTTAGTATAATTTTTTTTATGGCATCTAATGACGAGACGGGCATGCCGTTCACTTGATGGTAAGTGATACGACCACCTATAAACAGTAGAAACACCATCCAGCACCTCGAGTTACAAAGTATTGTGTGGCATTCCACTGCGCTCGTCATCCTGAGACATATGATGTTAAGTCTCATTATGTCCTGTAGTTACACTGGCTACAATGTTCTTCAAACCGAAACACAACAGTGCATGCACACTGCTGCTTGGCGGTAGAAATAAACATTGCAGTGGTACCTACCCAGACGGACTCTTACATATGAGAGTCCTACCACAAGTAAACATAAGTTATTTGAGAACAAAATTATTGAAATCATACTATATAATTAAAAGAAACTCGTCTTGGTGTTTTTAAATAACGTCTCATTCCCAATGGCTTACATCCCATAAAGTTTACAAGTAATTCTATAGAATCAAGTTCTTGAGCGTTTTTTGTGGAACGTCATCGCTAATTTTGTTAAAATGACCCAACATTATTCGTTGAGTTTCGATTGAATAGGTGCTTTGATCAATTTTCTCGCCGTATTAAGAACTTTGAATTAATAACACGAAACTAATGGTAAATGTGTAGTTATGGCTTCTTGTATTTTGTACAAAAGTGGAGAGAAAGAATTACATATGTGATTTCAAATCAACAATTTATTTCTAAAGCATTTTGTGTGTATATTACATATTTAAAATTTTATCTTAATTTTTGTTTTGTTTATTAAATTATATAACATAAGTACCAAGTTATGTCAATCGTATACTAAATTGAATTAAATTCCAGTGAATTTCGACTAAAACCGAGTCGATAACATCGGTTCGGACATAAACCTGCGGGCAGCTTAAGTGTGGGTATATTTTGGTATTTTGCAATTTATTTTCTCATGCCGATTAATATCCACAAACCCTATTGTGAGATCATGAGCTTATGAATTATTTATTGGATCTGATATCGACCAGTTTGGCAAGATTTCGATAATCGATTCAGCTTAAACAAATGTTTGATCGACATACAAAAGCGCAAGTAACATTAATTTTAATACGACATTGATGTAAGTGAGGAGATTATATTTAAGAAAAGAATGGACTTTAAGCCTAGCGGTAGTATCTAAGGTAGTGAGCAGGTTCTTTAAACAGCTGACGATTTCTTTAGCTACGTCAGCAAGAGTCATATTCATCGTAGTATTTCTGAGCAGCAAGTTAACATCTGCACGATGGCTAATATTTAGGATTTCCAATAAAAAAATCTACACAAAACAAGTTAACACATTAAATATAGAATTAGCCGTGACAAGATAATCATTCGCGGTCCTTTTCGTGTAAAAACATGTTAGGGTCTGTTTCTTATAAAAATGTTATGGTCGAAGCGAACTTGTAACGAAAATTTTGTTTTGATTTTTGCGTACATGAGGTAAAATAATTTTTATTTTTTTTTGTCCCTGACATTACTCTTTCTAGCCTGACGAGGGTCGGCTTACGAAAGAACACCGGTCTTTTGGGTGAGTGCAGAAGGCGCTCGCAACCCTTAAAATTTAAGCGACCACGCTGAGGGCGACCCACTAACGGGTCACGAACCTCGGCTCAGGGCGGCCACTGAGAGGATAAGACATCAGCGTTTGGGGAAGATGGTTTTTAACCTAATCCTATTTAGTGGTATCGTACCTAGTAGTCTTCGGCACGCGGGCCAGGTAAAATAATGATCCTCGAAATACATATCGGGAAATTAGTCACCCCTATTTTTAAATCTACGTTTATTTATTTTTATGCATGTACCATACCATACCAGCCCTGCATTATTATTACTATTTATTTATTTATGAATGTATTATATTTAAATATAATATGATTTAAAACATTTGGTATCTTTAAATATGGTCATAACTACGTAAAATTAAAAATATGAATACTATTGGAAAGCGAATGGAAAGTTCCTTAATACTTGTGTTTCTTTATGATTAACACTGAAATGTAATTTAAGTATTTGTGTTTATTATTATTCATTTGGATTGCCATTCGGCCAAAGTAGCTCGCAATGTTCTTAAGTTATTTATTTACTCAAGATGTATAATTATACCTTCAAAAGCATACATAATAATTATGTAACTTTTTATTGAAATATTAACCCTTAAAAAGTTTAGGTTCTCAATGAACTCTTTGCCCTAACTTTTTCTCCTCCATATATCTAATAATGCTTGCCGAAGATTTGCAATACCAAGTCATTAATAACTGACCAATGTTATCATGATCTCAATAGCTATATTACAACTGTGCTAACTGGCCAGTTTAGGCAAACCACGAACCATATAAGACGCAGGTTAACCTTCATGGTTAATTAGAGGAATCGTTCATTATTGGGTTTACGATACCACCGGGATACTTTACAAAGTTATTTTGAAGACGTTTAGGTAATTACATACATACATATGGTTTTTTTCTTCGAGGAAGAGAGCTAGTGGGCACACGTGTCTTCGGTTTATTTCTCGATTTTTGTTTCTGAAGGTTTTTATTAATAACAATACATAATATTTTATATTGTATTTATTTATATATTGGTAAGTAATTATTTTTTTTTTAATAAATCCTGTTTCATCATGAATGATCCACCGGACCCCCCGGAACCTCGCCCCCCCGACCCTTCTGTCTCAGCAAAATCGTCTTTAGGCGATAAGCGTAAACGCCCAAGCACCGGCGAGCCACTTACCATTCCTACTAAAAAAACTGTAGATGCAATCGCCTCAATACAGAACACTTATGATAATCCACGTTTTACTAGTAAGAGATTAGAGTACACTGATGCAGACGTTGGTCCTTTTCTAGTTCACGTCTCAAGAGTTGAACCCGACCCTGTTACTGGTCTTACTATTAAAGCAATGAAATTTGCCCAACTTTTATATCGTCATAATGTAGATGGCATAAGCAAAGTTGGAGTAAAAACATTAGGGCGTAACCGTATTGCAGTTGAATTTGTAAGCGCAGTTAAAGCAAACTCATTTATTGTCAACCAGATCCTAGTTCTCCAAAAATTGTCAGCGGTAATACCGTCTTACCACATCACTCGGATGGGGATCATTCGCAACGTACCCATTGATTGGACAATGGAGGAACTAGTTTCTGGCATTGAAATGTCGGAAAATAGTGTCCATGTTATTAAAGCAAGAAGGCTCAATCGTAAAACTTTTACAGAGGGTGTTCCTGTTTGGATCCCCACACAAACAGTGGTGTTGACATTTCAGGGTCGTCAGCTGCCTGAAAGGATTTTTTGTTTCTCCCTGGCAATTCCCGTAGGGATTTATAACCTTCCGACGATTCAGTGCAACAACTGTTGTCGTTTTGGGCATATAAAGCTACAATGTCGCTCCAAACCTAGGTGTTATAAGTGTGCACAACCCCATTCAGGGGAGGATTGCTCAGTGTTAGAGGCGAACTCTACCTGTCTCTTTTGTTCTGCGTCGCATTTCGCCACCAACAAGACATGCCCCGAACATTCCCGACAAAAGTCGATTAAGATTGTCATGTCTCAAGATAATATATCATATACTGAAGCATCACAACGTTTCCCAGCTGTCAGAAGATCTTATTCAGACGTTGCCCAGGTTATGTCTTCCCAGCCTAGCCAATCCCATAATTTAGTACAAAATATCCAATCCAGTCCTCAACCTTCATCTTATAAAAAGACTGTACTAATAAATCGTCGCCCTGCTACTATCATAAGTAACTCTTATGACAAAGCATCCCACACTAATATTACACGTACTCCCTCTTCTTGTTTGCCTAATGGATGTGCTATTCCAGAATCAACAGATTCTGTTTCTCAAGATAATTTAATCTCCCTGTTAGTATCCACTTTAATTAATATAATCTCTAAATTTGATGATGCCTTACCGTACACTGTCATTGATAAGCTGAACCAATTGCTACTTTCCATAAATTGTAAAATTCCATCCCCTCAAAATCCTCCAATGGAACTGTAAATCTATACGCTCAAAAAAACATGAACTGATTCATTTAATTAACAAATTCAAACCATTCCTTTTGGCTGTTTCGGAGACATGGTTACGACCGGGCTCAATTTTTCGAGTATCGGGTTTTTCGTGCCTCCGGGATGACCGAGATGATGGTTATGGAGGAGCAGCGCTCCTCATACGGAGAGATATTACTTTCTCCCGAATAACTGTTCCATCCCACTCTTCTACATTCAATATTATTGCTTTAAAAGCAATGAATTATACTTTTGTTTCATTATATATCCCTCATCCTAGTATTCACATAATTACTGAACTTAACTCTATATTATCTTCCTTTTCTGATCCGTTAATTATTCTTGGCGATTTCAATGTTCACCATACTATGTGGGGTTCCGTTAATTGTGACTCCATTTCCCCTCATCTTATTGAAACCTTTGACTCTTTGAATCTGTGTGTCTTAAACGACGGTTCTCCTACGCGTAGAGTGTCTCCCTTTCAAAACCATAGTGCTGTAGATTTAAGTCTTAGTTCCCCCCAATTATCTTCTCTTTTAATTTGGAAGGTTTTACCTTCTGCCTACGGAAGTGATCATTTTCCTATTCTTATTACCATCCCCCAAAATTGTATTCCTCCTAAAACAATTCCTCCTCTTTTGAAATACAGAACTTGCAAAGCAGATTGGGAAAAATTTGAAAATGAGCTAGATATAAAGCTAAATTTTCTTCCGATAGTATCTGATTCTTCTTTCCTTTCATGTTATGATCAGTTTGTGGTGGCACTCAAATCTGCAGCTGACGTGGCAATCCCATTGAAAAATTCATCGACAAATAAACTTCCCTCCCCCCATTGGTGGGATTCAGATTGCACCGAGAGTATTCGCAGACGTAAAGAGACAGAAAAACGTTTTTCTCTGAATTTGAGCTATGATAATTATTTGGATTACCAGAAATCTTCTGCATCTACTAAAAGATTACTCCGTAAAAAGAAAAAGGACGGCTGGATACGGTTCTGCGAAAGCCTTTCCCCTCGTACGCCTTCCTCCGTGGTTTGGAAAAAGATAAAATTTTTTAGACGCTCTTTTGAAGACCCCAATATTTCTAGCCAAGATCCTTCTTCATGGTTAAATGAGTTTACGAATATGCTAGCCCCTCCTTTCGTCCCGTCTGAGGATTCGGTCACGATGTCTGAGCAACTGAGTGGTTCTTCTGACGGAATGAATGCTAGTTTTTCTTTTGCAGAATTAGAGTGTGCTCTAAATAATCTGCACGATTCATCTCCGGGCCTAGATGGTATTCCATATTCTTTTGTAGTAAACTCTTCTAATAATTTAAAATTATATTTCCTAAGCATTATTAACAAAATTTTCGAAACTGGTCATATTCCCGATCCCTGGAAGACTCAGGTTATAATCCCTATTTTGAAATCAGGAAAAAACCCTATTAACCCATCTGCTTATCGCCCAATAGCTCTTTCGTCATGTTTAGCAAAAATAGCAGAACACTTAATTAAAAATCGTCTTGAATGGATAGTAGAGCAGAGACATATTCTTCCCAAATCTCAGTTCGGTTTCCGGAAGTCCATGGGTACCATAGATAGCCTCAGTATTCTCACTACAGACATTCGGTTAGCGTTTTCGAAGGGTGAACATCTAGTGGGTGTCTTTCTGGATATTGCCTCCGCATACGATAATGTTCAGCTTCCATTACTCAGGCAAAAGTTGCACTATCTGAGTATTCCTGTGAAGTTAACTAACTTCATATGCAACCTTTTTATGGACCGTTTCATAACTGTCCGATATCAAGGCAATTTCCAACCTCTAAGAAAAGTCTGGAAGGGTTTACCCCAGGGCTCAATTTTAAGTCCATTATTGTATAACTTATACACATACGACTTGAACGAGTCAGTTTATAGCTTCTGTAACATATTACAATATGCAGACGATATAGCTTTATATACGTCAAGCAATTCTTTCTCAGAAATTTCAAATCGTCTCAATTCAGCTCTTGCATACCTAAACGATTGACTTACTAATCACGGACTCACTTTATCGATCCCTAAATGTTCGGTTGTTGTTTTTACTAGGAAACGTATTATCCCTGATATTCAACTTTCTTTAAACGGTCTTAGTATTCCTGTTCAAAACTCGGTTAAATTTTTGGGTGTCATTTTGGATTCGAAATTATCTGGGGTCCATCATCTTAAATATATCTTAGAAAAATGCGAAAGGAATGTGAATATTCTGCGTTCTTTATCGGGCGTATGGTGGGGTTCGCACCCATATTCTCAAAAGCTACTTTATAACGCAATTATTCGAAGCCATTTTGACTATGGTGCTTTTCTGCTTGAGCCCTGCAACAAAGTAGCTATTAGCAAACTTGACAAAATTCAATCGAAGTGTTTGAGAATAATTACCGGAGCTATGCGTTCCTCTCCTATTAATGCTCTTCAGGTGGAATGCTTGGAACCACCTCTATCTCTTCGCAGACAGTTTTTAGCTGATAGATTTTTTTATAATATTATCCAGTTTTCCAACCATGATCTTATTCCTAAGTTGCAAAATTTGTCCCAAATAGTGTCCCATTGCGATTATTGGGTACATAAGGAATTGCCTTGTTTGCTAAAAACTTATGTTAACTTTAGTAGAAATAATCGACCAATATTTAAACTACCTCAAAACCCTATATTTAGTTTTCCATTTGAGGCCCTCACTCTTAAACCCCAGGTTATTTTGAATTTAGGTGTGTCTAAAAATTCACCTGCTGCAAATATAGTCTTCAATAGCATTTTGGAGACAGACTGGCAAGATTGGTTGCATGTTTACACAGACGCCTCTAAAGTTGAAGGCTCATTAAATGTTGGTGCTGCTGTATGGATACCCAGGTTCCGCATCACTCTAAGTTTCAGTTGTCCTCCAACTTGGTCTATATTTTCGGGCGAAGCTGTTGCTCTGCTAGAAGCCGTAAAATATGTTAGATCACATAAAGTCCCTAAGACAATAATATTTTCAGATTCTCTTAGCTGTCTTCAAGATTTAGTTAAAATCCCTTTCCGCTGTAGAGATAACTTTTATTTTACTTTGAAAATCAGGGAGCAACTGTTAAAAAGTGTCTTGCTTGGCTTGGATATTACGTTTGCGTGGATCCCCTCTCACTGTGGCATTGTAGGCAATGAGATAGCTGATGCACAGGCCAGGGATGCTATCAATCTAGGCCTTGGGTCTTATAGTGAAAGTTTTGCCCGTGACCTCCGTATCGACACTAAGCCTCGTTTAATGGAAATATGGAGAGAGGTTTGGGAAAGATCGTCGGCCTTTAAAGGTCATCGATACTTTCAAATTCAACAGTCAATACCTGTGAAACCATGGTTTTTCAAATATCGCGAGTTTGCCAAACATGCTACCTCGACTGTAATTCGGTTGCGCTTGGGACACATTAGTTCTCCTGTATTTTTAAATAAAATCAGAGTCAGGGATCATTCTTTATGTGAGTGCGGATTAGAGGAAGGAACTGTGGAACACTTATTTTTTAATTGCCCTAACCTTTTTTATTCCTTATATGATTGTCTTCCTTTAAATATTCCGAAACCCGTCAACATGTCATTTCTACTAAGCTTAGTTGATTCTCCCTTTATATTTGTACTTATTAAATTTATTGTAATTAATAATATTAGACTTTAATCATTTGTGTGGGTAGTTGTTCTTAAATATATTTATGGTGTGTCTTCTTATGGTTCAAAATTATTATTCTTATTTATCTTATTTATATGTATGTTTTTATTATTATTATTTTTTAACTAAGAATTTTCAGTCGGAAAACTATTTTATTACGTTATTCATTTCATTTTCACACGGCCAAGTTTTTTTTTATAGCGCGTGTGCCTTCTACTTTTTAAAAGTCAAACTTGACATTGGCAGAATTGTCGTATAAACGATACGGCCAACCAGAACAAATTGGAATTGGAATACATACATACATATATATACATATACACTCACGCCTATTATCCCCGAAGGGGTAGGCAGAGGCGCAACTAGTGCACCCACTTTTCGCCGACATTCCGTCCCATGATGTGATAGGGGGCGAGCCTATCGCCATATCGGGCACAAATTCCAGACTCCGGACTGATACTGAATAGAAAAACTCAATATCACTTTGCCCGACCCGAGGATCGAACCCGAGACCTCAGCTTTGCAGTCGTACTGTAATACAACTACGCCACCGAGGCAGTCGGTAATTACATAACATTGATTATTGTATGATTGGTCTATTTTTACAACAGATTCCGAGAATTCAATCAAGATCGTTTGTTTCAGCTAAGATTCGTAAATGACACACATTCATCGAGAGAGAAACACACACGAAAAGGGTAGACAGACGCGAAACTAGTGCACTTATTTTTCGCCACGTGTATTCCGTCCCATGATATGACAGAGGACGAATTTCGTGAATAAACTTTTAATCTTTTTTCACAATACTTACCACGCTATCTAATCATAGAAACGTGATGAAGATGCAATCAGCCCTGTATTATATATTGCCCACTGCTGAGCACGGGCCTCCTCTACTATTGAGAGGGGTTAGGCTTTAGTCCACCACGCTGGCCTAGTGCGGGTTGGCAGACTTCATATACCCTCGAAATTCTTATGGAGAATTCTCAGGTATGTAGGTTTCCTCACGATGTTTTCCTTCACCGTTAAAGTGAACGATAATTGATAAACAATACACACGTAACTTCGAAAAGTCAGAGGTGCCTTCGGTTTAGAACCTCCGAACATTGCCGAACAGACCGCTCCATTCCCAACTAAGCTATCATCCACTTCATGAAGATGTGATCAAGGTGAAATCACAAAAAAGTTGCGAACTATCGAAAGCTTTTGCCGTATACACCAAGATTATAAAATCATTACACAATCGATATACCTACGTCTAACCATTCGTAATATGGACACGGTTGGACAAACCATTTCGTATAATCGGTACACCTGAACATTCATTGCGAAACTAACGATTACTCGGCCGAAGTTGTTTAGCCGGAATTATCTGTTACCATAATTGGTGAATAGTTGATGGATTGTTATTATATAATTGGATGACGAGTTAAGCGCATCACACACTGTAATGTACAGAAAGATGTATTATAGCATAATGTATTTCAATATATCTTTCCATAGAAATCGTCAGGAGACCACGCTATTATGTATATATTTAAATACAGAGCGATACGTAAAATATACATGCATATTTCGATACAACTGCATCAATTGAGACGTACACCAATGGAATGAAGGGAAATAATACCTGTACGTAATACTAGCTATATATCCCTGGAAGTATCATGTTATGTACATTAAGAGCCTATGTAAGGAACTTTAAGGACTTTCAAATTCAAATTTCTCGTAAACTACTAAGATCAGAAGTTAGATTTTTGGATATGTGTAAATTGAACGTATAACTCAATAATATGTCAAAGCCAAAACACAATTGCTATAAATTTTCTCGATCGAATAAAAATTCAAAGTTACCTCTGATATTTTCTTTAAACACGCTTTATCTCTAAATGGTGGAATATGTACATTCGTAACTTTATTTAAATACAATACAACAATTTTTTCAAAGTTTTATCATTACACAATTAAAACGAATTAAATAGTATAATCACAATTAAAAGAAAATTGTTTTGGCGCTTACGCCATTTCATTTCGGCATACGCGTGCGCCTCCCGTCACTTTCTCTCATCCGCGACGTCCAAATACGCCATCGCTGTTATGGGAGTGGTCCGTGCCGGCTTCAGTCGTCCGGAATCTTTACTGACGACGGACGTGTGCTCGAAATTTTCGGACGCCTTCAAAGTTCGAATTGGCCGTCTAGTGTAGGGATTGGTCCGCGCTACCGCGCGGCAAATTTGAAGGTGCCCTGGAAATTCTGTTTTATAGTGTATCCAGCTCACGTCCGTGTATCAATATAAAATTATAGGCTCTATTAGGTCTATAAGATAGGCAGCAAGCGTAATTATTACATCCTTTCACCTTTGTAAATTGTTTCTAGTCGGAGACCTGCTTTAGTTATATTTAGTGATCGGTACGCTGAGGTGCCGGGTTCGAATCCCTGATTGAAAAACAATAGTCACTGCTTTTTTTTTGTTATTTATTCTGCCTCAGTGGTGTAGTTGTATTACGTTATGACTGCAATGCTGAGGTCTCGGGTTCGATCCCCGAGTCGGGCAGAGTGATATTGGATTTTTTTCTTTTCAGCCCGAAGTATGGATTTTGAGCCCGAAATGGTGATAGGCTCGCCCCCTATCACATCATAGGACGGAATACGCACGACGGAAAGTGAGTGCACTAGTTGCGCCTCTGCCTACCCCTTCGGGGATAAAAGACGTGAGAGTATATGTATGTATTATTTATATTGGGTAATTCATAGCTAGGGACGCCCTGGAATGCCGGCCCAATTTTGTGTAAATGACGCTTGCGTGCCGCTCATACATTTAAAAAATTCGTATTTTGCATGTAAAGGCTGTTCAAATTTTTACACCATAAAATTATTTTAGTATGATTTTTTGTAGTACTCATTTATTTATACATTATGAATCAATAATAACTAAAATGTTAAGAGCCAATGTTAGAATTGGTATACACGGCGGCCATTTTGAATTTCTTTGTTTTAAGGCCAATCGACCTCAAAATCGATATCTGGGCAGGCCTTTAGGTATAAAAGACGGATCCAATGTTAGACTTGAAAAAAGTGGCCGCCATTTTGAATTTCCTTGTTGTAAGGCTAATCGACCTCAAAATCGATATCTGTGCAGGCCTTTAAGTACAAAAGACGGATCCAATTTTAGAATTGAAAAAAGTGGCCGCCATTTTGAATTTCTTTGTTTTAAGGCCAATCGAACTCAAAATCGATATCTTGGCAAGCCTGTAGGTAAAAAAGACGGATCCAATGTTAGAATTGAAAAAAGTGACCGCCATTTTGAATTCCTTTGTTTTAAGGCCATTCGACCTCAAAATCGATATCTGGGCAGGCCTTTAGGTATAAAAGACGGATCCAATGTTAGACTTGAAAAAAGTGGCCGCCATTTTGAATTTCGTTGTTTTAAGGCTAATCGACCTCAAAATCTATATCTGGGCAAGCCTGTAGGTACAAAAGACGGATCCAATGTTAAAATTGAAAAAAGTGACCGCCATTTTGAATTTCTTTGTTTTAAGACCAATCGACCTCAAAATCGATATCTGGGCAGGCCTTTAGGTATAAAAGACGGATCTAATGTTAGACTTGAAAAAGTGGCCGCCATTTTGAATTTCCTTGTTTTAAGGCTTATCGACCTCAAAATCTATATCTGGCCAAGCCTGTAGGTACAAAAGACGGATCCAATGTTAGAATTGAAAAAAATGACCGCCATTTTGAATTCCTTTGTTTTAAGGCCTATCGATCTCAAAATCGACATCTGGGCAGGCCTGTAGGTACAAAAGACGGATCCAATGTCAGATCTGAAAAAATTGGCCGCCATTTTGAATTTCTTTATTTTAAGCCAATTGACCTCAAAATCGGTATCTGAGTACCACTTTAGTGACTAAAGGCAGATCCACCGTCAGAACTGAAAAAAGTGGCCGCCATTTTGAATTTCTTCGTTTTAAGGCTAATCGACCGCAAAATCGATATCTGGGTGTAACATTATTAACAAAAGAGTGATCCAATGTCAGAATTGAAAAAGTAGCCACCATTTTGAAGTTTTTTGTATTAAGGCCAATCGAACTCAAAATCGATATCTGGGCATTGTTTTGTGCACAAAAGGCAGATGTAATGTTAGAATTTTAAATAAAGGCCGCCATTTAGATTTATTTTTCTTTAAAGGCTATTGGCTTTAAAATCAAAATCCGCTGGACATGACTGGCCACAAACTCTAATAGGTATAAAGGAGACGGCCTAAATTGGGCTTGACCTTACACTTTTGAAGCATGTATCAATATTCTTCTATTTTTATGTCTTCCATTTAAAAATATCCCACCAAAAACATAAATGTAAAAAAGGATAGCCAAGTTCAATGCCAAAATTATGCTTAGCTGTGGGCTTCGCCGCAAAAAGAATGGAGATCTAAATGTGTGCCAAGTTTTATGCAAAATCTAAATATGTATTTATAGGAACAAAATAACATTATGAACAAGTATTAAATTCTATTTGTTTGCTTTATTGAATACCTATAATAGTTGCTGGTATTTACAAATGTGATATCTTTTACATTTATGTTTTTGGTGGGATATCATTACTTTTTGTAAAGAAAACTAGGTAGGTATTGAGTTGTGTGGTGCCGCGCGCCGCCGACGACACACCGTTGGCCGGCTGTTTAGCGCGTATTACAAGTGTTTTTTTATGGGGACACCACAAATGTTTTGGCTTAACTTTATCTTTATATTTCTGTTAAAGTTATATATTGGGATTCCAACGCTACCATTAAAAATATTTTTTTTTTATTTGGACCCCTGTATTTTTAACTTTTTTTATTTTTAGATTGTTTCTTACGCTTACACATAATTACCGAGCTGGATTCCAAATTTCATCCTTCTAGGTCATCTGGAAGTAGGTTAGGTTTAGATACTGTTACGGACGACGAGCGAAGGTAATGTGTTCGCCTCGGCGGATTGGCTCTACATAAAACGTGGTATTTTTTAAACACAATATGCTCTATATTTTATTATCTTGTTTTGACCACATCTGTGCTAAATGTGTAAAATAATTTGTAGAAAGGAATTTCTAAATAGCCCGGCGGCTCTATTGTTTGTACGGAGCGTCGGGGACCATAAAAGTAATTATCGTAAAATGTGAAATCGGCTTAATGACGCCGCCATTGTTCAATTTATCGTTAGAAATGTGTAAATCGTTTTATTGCCTTGTTTTGATCATTGAGCACCGTCCCTCTGGCGGGCAATAGACGAACTATTGTAATCGTCTGTATTGTATTGGTCGGGTGTCATCATTTACAATGGCACTCGGCGCTTTGTGTTAGTTTTAAGACTGAATAAAAAGGATGCCCGAGAATTGCGGGTACCGCATTGCTGTGTAAACTCTGAACGTGTAAACATCTCTTGATTTAAAAGAATACAGTCCACTATATAAGTAAGGCTGACGTTTTATTTGGGCTAACCCCCGAACCCTGAAGCTATCGAATACCCTAACGTCGGTCGCCAACAGATACTATAAGTCTGTCAGTCAGTACAAAAATTTACAATTTTGACCTTCATATCTTTATAACCGTTTGAGCTAGCTTCATGAAATTTGGGCTTCTAGATGTCCTTATAGATATAATTAAACTCACACAGTTTTATGTGTTTACTTTAAATAGGTTTTGAGTTATAGAAAGGTGAAAAGTGGCACCAAGTGGTTCGTGTAATATTACACACGGCGCTGGGACCAACTTAGAGCGTTGGTTACATACTCAAAGAATACCAAGCATGTATAACAAGAATAATATTGACATAATAGTATTAATAATTCTTTGGGGGAGACCTATGTGCAATAGTAGCCTTTTAAAGGCTGAAAAAGAATAAGTATTAAAAACTATAGGTATTTTAGAAATTAAACTAAAAAGACATTTTAACTTTTTGGGATATTTAATATTGGTCGATATTATTTAATTTTACTGGCAACTTTGTTCAGCGCTCCCGACGTAATGTCAAATTGAAATACATTATTGACTCACTAACACTCTAGCTTCACACCTCGCGTCGTGGCTCGTATTGTGTTCGGCGTACCACTCGCGCGAGAGTGTAAATGAGCCATTATATATTTATATCAGTCCTCGTCGATTCCATGTGATATGTTCAATTCTGGTTATTGTCTAAGCTAGCTCTGTTCACTATTCAATAGGGCAATCCAATGGTTAGGTACTGTGAACATCTTATGTCATCAGGTAAAAAAAAGTTATTCACCGAAAAATGATTTAGAAGCTCTACTCTACAGCGGTTCTTTCTTTACTCCCATTGGACAGACAGATTTTTCTTTCTCATTTGGAAATAGTTCTAATATAACTATAAAATAATGCATAAATTATCTCTGTAACACTAAGCCCAAAGTTCTATGAAGTTTTTCTTGTCTCCTTTTAAAATATGGCCATCATTATTTTTCATTCAGTTCAATAAGGATATCGGAGCTTTGTTATATTTCAAAACAAAAACAAATGCCTTAGAATTGAAGAAGTAGCTGTTGCAGTAAACATCAGTCTATTCTTCTGTACAAAATATCAAAAATATTTAAAAAATTGTAAGTAATTAACATTTCAAATTTTCTATAAGCATAAGTACCCGCGTAGTAAGAATGACCTTGCTATATTTTTCTTACCCCACATTACATACAGTTCAAATTAAAAATTATAAAAATTATCTAGATAGGTAGCGGCCGCCTTCAACATTTGTAACATTTATATCCTATATAGTGACTATTCAACCATAATAATGTAATCAATCTTCATATCAAGCTATGTAATTTTATTGCATTGCATAAATTTCGAACATACTTTACATACAAAATTCGATTTTTAAATTGTATGGTGGCACTAGAGTGAAGCATCATTTACGTAAAATAGACCTGACATTCCAGGGAAGAAGTTTCATCGTGAATGACTTGTCGAAACTACCTTGATGTCGCAACTCGTAGTTGTATTACGTGCCCGGTACGGCCTCCACGCTCAGGTCTCGGGTTCGAATCCCGCGTCGGGCAAATACTATTTTTTTCTGTCCAGTATCAGCTCGGTCTGTTGAATTGGGCCCGGTATGTGGCAATAAGCTCGTCTCCTATTTGATAAGACCTAAAATAGCTAACGAAATGTGAGGAGAAAAGGTGTGATGCTATGTTTGACTGCCTCCAAGGCGTAGTTGCACACACGATACGCCTATTGTGCTGAGGTCCCGGGTTCGAATCCCGAGTCGGGCCGAAAAATAGTGACGCCATTTATTGTATTATTATTTATTTTATGTCCACCAAAGTTAGGAAAGTCCACAAGAATAAATCAAAACAAAGCGAAATATAATTTAAAACATATTATAGAAGTTTCATACTGCTTTGCTTTTTACCTATATACAGACCTACGTAGGGGTAAGACTCGAACCTACCACCACACCAAATTTTATCTTGTCAACAAAAGTCAACTATAAGTGAATAATACTTTCGATGAGTTTAGATAACTTACAATGTCATTTTACATAATGTTCAAGTAATTAGGTAGATAATAGTGACATAATAATGGTTCTATAAACGAATTAAAATAAATTCTATGTTTTATAAGTTATAAATTTATTAGAAATTATAATAACTATAATATTTACAACACAGACATGCATTTGCAATGACGATCTTTTCGCGGGCTTGAGTGCAACGACCTGTCGCAATGACGCGATGCGACGAGGGCCGAGGCGCGCGATCTATCTCAGCGGGGCCGTGCGGCGCCTCGCATTTGAAATACGCTAAGTCACGCCCATCACGATTCCATATGTTTTTCACATAGGCTCTTAATATACATTATGGCTGCCGGGTGATGCGCCAACTCGCTTGATGGTAAGCGACATGACTCCATAAATAATAGCAATACCCAAATATGTATTTGAAGTATCAAGCTGTGCACTACATGGTGTTGAGATATTCGATATCTCATAATGTACAAATAATTACCTTTGCTACAATACCCTCAAATAGGTTTTCAGATCACAGTCAAAAACCGTAGTCTTTTAAATTTACTTTGTATTATCTAAAATGTCGTTCTTGTTATGTTATGATACTTTTTTACCGATGTGCCATATGTCCGGGTTGCAGTTTACATTGTTGTGTTTCATTGCTTCCTCACGCTTTGTTTACCAAAAATGATAACAAAGGACGTAAGAACATGTGTTCATATGAAAATTAGTATTTTTGTGTGAATTTTCAAGCGTTAACTATTTAAAATTGTTCTACCACTCTTGGTCTGTTTGTTTTAATACGTATGGTTGTCCGAACAAGGAAGTGTTTGCTTCATATCGTATACTACTGGTTATTCGCGTGGGAGGTGTTTAGGTATTCTAAAGAAAAGAGACCACCACCATACCAGCCCTATATTATATTCAGCCCACTGCTGAGCACGGGCCTCCTCTACAACTGAGAGGGTTTAGGCCTTAGTCCGACATGCTCGCCTAGTGCGGGTTGGCAGACTTCACAGACCTTCGAAATTGTTAAAGAGTATTTCGCTGGTATACAGGTTTCCTCATGTTTTCCGTCACCGTTAAAGCCTGCGATAATTTATAAAGACTACACACAAAACTTTTTAGAACAGTCAGAGGTGCGTGCCCTTCGGTTTTGAACCTGCGGACATTCGTCTCGGCAGACCGTTCCACTCCCAATTAGGCTATCGCCGATTTTTAAAATAACAAAAAATACTGTTAAAACATAGTTTTAAAAGGTAAATTATAATCTTTGGATTTAATCCAACCTTGTCTGAACATACAACATATTTTGTAACATAAGAAACAAAATCTGGATTCGGAGATTACGGTAGAAATTGAACACGAATTTATCGTTCGAAGCGCCGTAAATATCATATTTATTCTCGTTTCCAAATAGGTTTGTCGATAAATCATAATTGAATAAGGTATTGGGGTTACAATTTCTATTATTGATGCCATCGGAGACAAATACGTCTCAACTTTGGCAAGTTTCCAAACTTTGATATACGCCAAAAGACAACCTCTTTAATGTCTCTTTGTTTTCTGTTATACGTAAATGGAAAAGTGAAATTGACCAGTGAAAGGACCCATTAAACGATAATGCTTATTTAGTTTTTTCCTTAAAATATTCATCATTGTTTCGACAGTCTGTCGGAATTTAAACAATATTTGCCGTTTTGAAAAGAACAATTGCTTGGTTTAACTACTGGGCATGGTGTTGTGGGAGGTAAATTTAATGTTGTTTTGTAAATGAAAGTATCAGTGCGTTGACAAGTTGCCATTCCTGAAGTGAGGCCGTCTGGACGTGAGTCACAGCACCAACTCCTTATATGAGCAAGGCTGCATCGACTTCTTGATTAATTCGACAATTTATAAGCGTGTATTTTGTGGGGATTATATTTATAGTTTGTGAATTGGACACGCTATTTCCAAAGAGGTTGTAGTTACTAAAAAGTAGTCAATTGGTAGATATGTTATTTATGATCAATTTCGTAATGGATTTCATGGTTTATTAATCATTCCATTCGATTTATAATAATTAATTTACGCGAAAAGTTTTTCTATAAAATGATTATGGAAATACCGAAAATATAAAAAAATCACGTTGGTTGATAAAATAGCTTTTGACTATTGTGGTACTTGAATATTTTTTGTGTTTCTTTAAATTTTATCTTCCTTTGAAATCATAAATTATTTATGACGATATCGCCATTTAAGTATGTGGAATTTATATCATGACACAGTTAAGTGATATTTAAAAGTTGTTTGCAAGTTACTCGATTAATTAAGAAAAGGAACTAATAAAGAACCAGCAACGGAAGTGTTAATTAAAGGATATTGAAATGTTGGAAATAATCCAGACTGTTACAAAATATTGAACGAACATATCAAAAATGATTTAATTTCTTGCAACGCACAAGGTTAGAAACGAGCGAGTCATTATGATGACAAATGGTCATGACATTCATCGTGTTTAATACTAAGGGACAATTTCACCGCTTGCTGATATATTATCAAATACACACACACAAACACACACTCACACCCGTTATCCCCGAAGGGGTAGGCAGAGGCGCAACTAGTGCACCCACTTTTCGCAGTTATTCCGTCCCATGATGTGATAGGGGGCGAACCTATCGCCATATCGGGGACAAATTCTAGACTCCGGGTTGATACTGAATAGAAAAACTCAAGACCACTTAGCCCGACCCGGGGATCGAACTCGAGACCTCAGCTTTGCAGTCGTACTGTAATACAACTAAGCCACCGAGGCAGTTTTATTATCTTATTATCAAATAATGGTAATAAAATGAGTAAGTACTATCTCCATTAGCTGTTTAACACGATAACTGTCAAATAATACTTTCTTAAAAGTTAAAACATGTGAAAGAGATCCTGGGGGCTTAGAATGTGAAAAAAAAAAACACGATGCGTCTCCGCTTCGTTTTATTGTGCTTGGTTGAGAGACTGACGTATCGGTTTCTCGATCAATCACAAATATCAAAATCCCGATACGTCAGTTTCTCAACCAATCACAATAAAATGAAGCGGAGACGCATCGTGTTTTTTTTCACATTCTAGACTCCCAGGCCTTTTTTCCCTTTTCAGTGGTAGGCAGAGGTGTGAGACACCCACATTTTGTCAGCTATGTTAAGTTTTACATAATATGGGGTGGGCCTAATGCCATTACCGGGCACATGGCCAAAGTCCGGGCTGATACTGTGTAGAAAAACCCAATATCATTTTGCCCGACGCGGTAATCGAACCCGACACTTCAGCTCTACAGCCGCACCGCAGTACAAATACGTCACTGAGGCAGTCAAGTTTTGGGCAAGATGATTTTTTCATTTGTAAGACGAGAACAGCGTGCCTATAAACAGTAGCAACACCTTAAAAAGCTTTGAATAACAAAGTACTGCGTGGTTCTCCACTATGCTCCTTACCCGGAGACAGAAGATGTTAAGTCTCATAATGACTAGTTATTACGCTGGCGATAATATCCTTCAAACCGGAACATAGACGTCGTGGTCTAGCTGCTTGGTGGTAGAAATAAACATTGCGGTAGAACCTAAACGCGGCCTCCCATACGAAAGACCTACCAGAGTAGCAGAGTTTTATAATTTAGACAAAAGAAAACGCAAAATTCGTGTTCACTTCAATGTAATGCTAGACAGTAGTACTGCCACGATTGATCCCATCATTTCATGTCGTAGACAAAATCTACCGTGACTCTATCACATGCAAATCTTTCGAAATAAACATACCCGTGTGTATAAAGTAATTTATTATACATTCTAAGTATTCATTATGTCGTGGATGTCGTGTTTATCATAATAATGAAGGATCGACACTTACACGAAGGAATGTGTGGACAACACGGACTTCTAATGATGTTGTGCCTTGCTAAAGGAATTTTTATCTTGAAGTAGATTGCGATCATTAAAATGGTGATAGATTATACATTTTAGTACTGTACACTATACCTACATTGGTTATGTAATACATAATTGGAGTTGTAATAACTCTTTCCATTTTTATACAATATTATTTCTATCAAATTTCTATCAAGAAAGTTCTTCTGACACTAAACAGATAGTCTGTAGAGAATAAAGAATTGATTGAAAGGAGCATTGAGTTATTGTAACATTGATGTATAAAAAAATCGTAAATATCAATTGTGGCTGCATTGATGTGGTTTTTTTTTACATCAATGGCTGGCTATGAACTTACGGAACGGAAGTAGCAGGATTCTCCTGACAGGTCCACTTGGCGCCCCTATTTAACTCCTTTAGTAGTTAGCGTTCCGTCGACAGATAGCCAGATGGCGAGACGACTTGCATAGGAGACCCGGCAGTGACTGGATGCATAAAGTAGCAGACCGGGCTCTTTGGCGTATCTAGGGATAGGCCCATGTCCAGCAGTGGACTGCAAGGGGCTGATGATGATAATGATGATGATATTCCGTCGTCTACTCACAGTACAAAGTTGACTTACGTTTATTAACTTCTAAATACGAATTCCCCACTCAAATCACGTAGTTCCATACTTGTAGTTCATTTTACGACAGGATATAATATTTGTATTGGCGTCCTTGAATAGCAATAGGACGTGGGACATGAAAGTTCCCTCAAGGTGCTTATTGAACAGATGGTCCGTGGCAAGCATGTTGTATTGGATCATATTATTATAGTAATACATTCCTCTTGGTTCCCTAGTATTAGTGCATAGTAATATGTTGAACGATCTAAAGTAGTAGTAGTAATTTAAGTAACCTAGGTGTAAGCGATCATTCCAAGGTTCAATAATAATAATATGTTTTTATCAATTTTATAACTTGTTGATGATTATCAAGAGATTTCCTAATACATAAGTAAAGCATTTTTTAAAAATAAGGATTGGCTTTGATTTGTTTGAACCATTCCTTGTAACCTTAAGTTTTGAGCTTTACCAGTGTTGGCCGCATAAACCAAAAATCATTAAAGTGGGCACATACGATGCGGTTTGGTACAGCCGAACCATTAAAATAGTATGCCATCGAACCATATCGTATCGTGTGGGGCACAGTTCGATGGACATTATTATTATTATTGTTGGTACGGCTGGTTCGATGGCTTGTCCATCAAACTTGGTTGGATACAACTGGACATCGCATGGTACGGTTCGATCGTGTGGCGTGGAGACTGTACCGCGTGACGAATTGGTCGCATGATACCAAATCTAATCGTCTGTTAGTAGTATTAGCTTTCATTATGTAGGACTCTGTAGACAACAGTGTAGGGTTCTGTAGGCGTCACTTCCAATAAATCACCTCCCTATATAAGCAGATTTTTTTAAATAACTAGATAAGATTCTGAACTTTCCCTCGTTCACTAGCCAGTTATTAACAAATCGTTTGGCCATATATAACCATCATTATCATTTCTTGAGGCACGCGCTATTAAAACTTAGCCTATAGACTTTACCATAGAGTTGATTCATGAATAATTTATGATCTACCTATATTTGAAGTAATTCAAACATTGTATGAGATGTGGTGAGAAAACGAATTCAGTTTTCATTATTCCAAGTCAGTGATGAATATTTTATTTATTTATTTTATTTATTTATAATACTTTATTGTACACGTACAATAGAAAAATACAGTATATCCACTAGAAATAAAGTACAATGGGCGGTCTTATCACTCGAGGCAATTTCTTACAGACAACCATAGCATGAAGATAGGGAAAGGAAAAGAAAGGGCAGTTGAGGTGTACAAGACAGAGTATACAAGGTTGCTATGATCCAGGGGCACTAAAATGGACAGAGTACTCGATATCGGCTCGGAAATGATTCGAAACGGTCAAAAACTCGATAAAGATAAAAATAGAAAATCATTTTTTTCTAACAAGTTCTATCAATTTAATACGCAAACACCATTTATAAATATTTACACTAACCTGCGGTCATCTGCGTGACAAAACGGCAACGTCGCATTCTGTTGTCTTTCATGTCGCCGATGAGCCGACCGGCAAATACAAATAGATAGGTAGCTCGGGTGGGTCTCAAGTACAAATTTAAAAATTTTCGCTGTCACAAAGTTACAGAAACCAAACACAAACATACAAAAGATCGGTGCTCGTATCACACAAAGAAATAAATAAACACTATCACTTTTTAATACATTTACATTAGTGTCCTATTACATAAACAAAAAGCAATATTTGGATATTCTCAAAATGGCGCGTAAGCAATAATAACATTGTACCTAGGAAGCGGCTCAGGCGCTTTCGCAAGGCGTCTCATATCCCGGAGCAATTACGGCGACACACTAAAAAAACTAAAACAGTTCTTTGAATTTTTGAAGATTGGAATGACCCAGGTCTATGTATTAATCGCTTCATTGTTTATGTTACAAAGTTATGATGTAATGTTATTGTATTTTCGTTCTTATTATACTAAGATAAGACTCACTTTGACGTGATTATTGGCTGATAGAGGGGCAACGTCTCCTAATTTTGTTGATATTTAAGGTCACGCACCTTACATGACCTTAGATAACTATGTTTAGACTCTCGGTCAGCTGTTATGGCAGATATACATCCCGATGTAGTTTTGCAAAGACGAAAAATCTATACTGTGGCTAAACTATTCCTCCTATTGAACTGAAATTTGGTGTAGAGCTTGTATATGGTACATTACATATGTAGCTAGAAATAAAGCCTCACCGTTTAATCAACCTTGTATATATTGTGACAAAATACATAAATATAATTACAAATAGATAACAAATACACAAATACACACACATATATATATATATATATATAGACCAATGTCAAAAAAAAAAAACAGAAAAAAAAAAAGTAGTTAAATACATGAATACAAGGAATTAACCAATAAATTCAGCTAGAAAGAAAGTGGTTCTTAACCATTTTTTTAAAAATTGGTAGTGATTTCGCACGTCTTACATCAACCGGTAACGCATTCCACAATCGAATGGCTTGAATGGCAAAAGATTTGTCCATAAATGATGTAGAATGTGCCGGCATTTTCAATATCAGGCTCTCTGATGATCGCAAACGCTTATCATGTGTGTCATGGAGAAATTCAAAACGAGATTTTAGATAAGAAGGGCATAGAGGATTAAAAAGAATATTGTAAAGCAAAGAAAGGATGTGGGCATTCCGGCGAAGCCGTATGGGTAACCACTTGAGCTTATCACGAAACTCGGAGACATGTTCATATTTGCGAAGTCCAAATATAAAACGGATACATAAATTTTGAAGGCGCTCAAGTTTATTAAGTTGGTTTTCAGTGAGGTCGAGATAGCTGACATCTGCATAATCAAGGATGGGGAGAAGAAGGGATTGTGCAAGTGAAATCTTAGTGGTAGTAGGCAGAAAGAAATTTAGCCGTCGCAAAGATCCTGCCGCTGCAAACAGTTTACGACTAATTTCCCCAACCTGCGGACCCCAAGAAAGAAATTTGTCCAAGTAGATGCCCAAGTTCTTAACAGCGTCACTGAACGGGATGACGGTACCATCGCAGGCCACAGGTGGTAGTAGCGCCCAGTTTAATTTGGATAGCATTCTACGACTGCCAATTACAATGGTCTGCGTTTTAGATGGATTGACAGACAATCCATAGGCCTTGCTCCACTCGCAAATGCAGTCCATGTCACGGTTAATGACCGTAATAGCCTCCGTCATCCTATCCAGTGGTGCCTGAAAATAAATTTGGAGATCATCTGCATAAAGGTGGTAGGTAGAACGAAGTTGATAGGATATAGAATTGATAAATACTGCGAAAAGAAGAGGAGACAGAACGCCGCCCTGAGGGACGCCAACCGTTGTAGTGCAATAGGAAGAAAATTTGTCATCTATGCAAATCCGCTGGCGACGTCCAAACAGGTAACTGCGAAACCACGTAATTGCCGCTTGAGATATGCTAAGCGAATGCAATATACCGAGCAAGACATCAAAATCAACGGTATTAAAGGCATTGCTGAAGTCAAGAAGAGCCAGGACTGTCAGCTTACCTTCCTCCATTCCCTGTCTGATGTCATCCGTGATATGAACCAAGGTTTCAACCATATTTTATTTAGCGTTTCTCAAAATAATCATGCCGATTGAAATGTAAAGCAGATATGTAAATTGTAAAAAGTACACTATTTTCAACAAAATCTTGTGGGGCTGAATTCACCACATGCTAATTAAGTACCAGATACTACAACTTTTGGTTTAACAGGTCTCGAATACAATAATTTTCTGTCAGAATAATGATTAGTAATGTGTCAGATTTATTTTTTAGATAGCCTTATACGTCAGTTATCTGGAACTTTTATCAGAAACCGGTGAAACTAGTCCTAAATATGTTATCAAAAATATGGTATGCAGTGAAATAAAATAAATGAAGTGAAAAGTGAAATAGTCGACTTAATGGTAGAGTTGGGACTTCGGAACATTAATGTATTGTTCTAATATTGAAGTTGTATCGACTTATTCGAGGTACAGTTTTAATTCGCCTAGGTAAGCAAACAAACCAATGACTATGTACAACAAGGAAAATTATAAATACAGTATTACAGGTTTGCGTAAATTAAATAATCGTTATGCATAAATATTGATGCCTTGGTAGCGTATTTGTATTATGCTACGACTGCAATGCTGAGGTCTCTGGTTCGATCACCGGGTCGGGCAAAGTGATATTGAGGTTTTCTATTCAGTATCAGCTCGGAGTCTGGAATTTGTATCCGATGTGGCAAAAAGCTCGCCCCCTATCATATCATGGGACGGAATAATGGCGAAAGATGGGTACACTAGTTGCGCCTCTACCTACCCCTTCGGGGATAAAAGGCGAGAGTGTGCGCATAAATATTACTTTGAATATAACGCCTTACGCCTAACACGCATCGCGCCTGCCATTATCTTGCTTGCAGTTATTACCACCTGTATGATTGCGATAATCTATTAAATCCTTATATAATCTCATACAATAATTTCTATATTAACTACGTTTTTACATACATACATATATACTCACGCCTTTTATCCCCGAAGGGGTAGGCAGATGCGCAACTAGTGCACCCACTTTTCGCCATTAATCCGTCCCATGATGTGATAGGGGGCGAGCCTACCGCCATATCGGGCACAAATTCCAGACTCCGAGCTGATACTGAATAGAAAAAATCAATATCACTTTGCCCGACCCGGGGATCGAACCTGAGACCTCAGCATTGCAGACGTACCGTAATACAACCACGCCATCGTGGCAGTCGGGACTACGTTTTTAATCATTTTATTAACCCTATTTTGTTTAAAATTCATAAAAACATTGCTTTTAAAGTTAAACGGAACACGATGTTTACATAAACACTTTGCTATTTAAAAAGAAACGTTTCATGTACTTGTGGTTAGTCACGGAGTCTTCGAGTAGGGCTATGGTAATCTTTGTACAGTCGTCATAAGCCAAGGTCGTTTCGACCATTGTGACAGGTTAACATATTTTGATCTACGCGAGACATACAATGTCTCCTATATATGTAAACGAAAAATATTGTTGTATAGAGCACACGATGTATGTAAAACTATTGTTTTTGTCGTTCTATTGATTTCGTGGTGGACCATTTAAAACAATTGGCGATCAACAAGTTACAAGACTTCGTGTGTGATTAAGCGATATCATTTTGACGAAGTACAATTATTTTTATCGTCTATCATGTTATTTATACATCATTTGTTTGTAATACTACACACAGTGTATTATTAAAAATATATTACTAGCATAGCATAAGTAAGCATAATTTTTTCTTAATAATGGCTTCTCTTTTTGGTTGAATTTGCCTTTAAACGTGCATTCCAATAATTTTTACCCCCGATAAAAAAGAGGGGAGTTATAAGTTTAGGGTGTGTATATTCTGTGTGTCTGTTTATCTACGTATCTGTGTATCTGTATGTCTGTCTGTGGCATCGTAGCTCTCAAACGAATAGACCGATTTCGACGCGGTTTTTTTGTTTGAAAGCTGATGTGACGGAGATGGTTCTTAGCTATAATTTATGAAGATCTGTTCAGGCGTTTGAAGATTATTAGCTCATTTCCAACTTAAAAAGTCCGATTGATTTTAAATTTGGTGTACTGTGACTTTGGCAATATTTTTAAACATGAGCTGATGCTGTGGCATTAAGTAGTCTGCGGGATACCCAACTCCATAGCAACTTATAGCAGATATGGTGTGTTTGAGCTCATAAGGATGGGCTCAACGAGTAGGTAATAGATAGTTGATTATTAAAGCCACATGATGGAGAATAAAGTAATTTAAAAAGTTTGAAATATAAATAAAATTTAAATTTAAATAACCCCCGACACAAAAAATCTCTAAAAAGTAAAATAATAACAGTGTCTTTGTTGTTTAAGTACCTAGTAATATTTTGACCCAAGCGTCCTCACGCCGCGTCGGGGGACCGAACTCCGGACCAGGGAGATGAAAATACTTCTTTAGCGGTCCCCCGACGCGACGACGCTTGGGTCAACATCAACTCAACATTTTCTTTACTATTTCCGACTACAATATATTTAAATAAAATACTAGTCTTATTATTTGTTTATTAATTTATCCAAGTAGACAGTAAACATACATAACTTTAGTACACTGATTTACACTGATTGTGAGTATGATATCATTTACTTGTATTAGATAATAATTAACACATACATATTGACTGTGCATAATTACTGCACTAGATTAACATAATAATATATAAAATTTATAATTGGTATATGAGATACACAAGTGATAACCAAATAACTGTATTTGTAATTATTAGTTTTATTCATTACATATTTTTAATTAATTTCGACGTATCGAAATCCGCACCAGAACAGAAATTGAAACATTTCAATATTTTTTTGATGTAATATATTCTTACTGAGATTTGTATAGCAATATAAATGGTAGATAATAAACAATATATCTTCATACAGGTGCTCCAGTAATGTGTTGACAAGATGCCCATCGCCGCAGTCTCCCGCGAGACGCCGCCAGCGTCGCCTCCTCTGCAACCAGCTACATACGAAGAGGCCTTAGCTACTGTACGTATTCTGATTAATTGATTAGGTCTTGTATTATGTCCCGCCTTTTTTTTCCTTCGGCGCATTAGGGACGGCTGCGGGCTTCCTCTGACGGAAATGTGTAAGTTTTCGTCCGCAACTGCCCCTGCGCGGTGCCGCTTAATGCAGTCCCTCCTGTTGTGGGGGGCACCTAACGGCGGATAGGCCCCTAAAGGCGGGTATTATGTCCTGCCCGCTGCTGGAAATGGACTTCGAATACTGAAAAGGCCTTAGTCTTTACCACGTTGTTTCTGTTTTTTTTTAAATATAGGCACGGCAATGTCACCCCACTGAAGCTGATGTTAAGCGGGCTGGGGACCAGAGTGTCGAATGACGAAAGGTGAATTTCCAGTCGACATAATAATGGGCACTTTCACAAGGAGGGGGGGGGGGGGGGGGTCCTACGATATAAAAAATTAAGTGCCGTGAGTTCTTACCTTGCATGGCACCGTATTTTAGAAGCTAAAGGGAGGTCTGGGTCCACAAAATGTCAGCAGTCAGTGGCGTAGCGTGGTTTATTGTAAGCTAAGGGGAAGGGGATCCGGACCCCTGAACCCCGCCCTTATATACGCCCATGGACATAATTATGCCGGTTAGTTTGGATTGGGTAAACATGCTGATCCCGGAAACCGACACACGTGGGCCACTAGGGCGGATCTTGTCATCTTATGGTAGTCGGTACCCGGGCGGATACGAGATAAATACTACCACAAGCATTGGTTAGTGTGGGCTTGTTACCTTTAAAATAATGGACTGAAATAAAAGGAAGTTGTGTCATTTCCATGGCAAACTTTACAATCGAGATTGTTTATACACCGTAATTTCGCCGAATAATAGGCTTTATTATAAATAATGTCAATATATCCTGGAACTTTAAATTACAAGCTACAAGGTACGCAGTAGGCCAGGCTATGCATCATGGCACTTACTGAAGTTCATATCCCGACAATGTTGACTCTAATAATGAACATACAACACACCTTTGTTAAGCTTGAACTGACTGAGGTTCAGTAACTTACAAGCTATTTTCTGCATTATTCTGCGTGCAACAGCGTACATTTTTTAATGTTGAACACTAAAGCGAAGAAATAAAGCACATGGTAACAAACATGTTAAAAGTAAATCATCTTAAATTCTCAGTAAGATGTTAGGGTACAATGATGTCATAAAGATATGTGGTCGTCGAAGCCCGGCTTGTGCTAATCTCGTACCATCCGGCTTTTTGTGTCGCGTCCCATTTTTTACGTGCCGTCAATTTACATACAAGTCATCGCTTAGAACGCATTTTTTGCAGATAAATAACAATCAGGCTTGTAAACAAAAAACATGCTATTGAATTTGGTGTTGAATGTTTGAGAAATTGAAAAGTGTTAATTTTGAAAATCAATGTTTGTGCCTCTCTTTTTCTTATTCTGGCTCAGCTAAGTGACCACATTGCATCGGATAGTACCTAAGTAACAAAACATGGGGTGTGTAATCAACATTTAAGTAATATTTTGTATATGAACTATGTTATCTGAATTAATTATATTCTATTAGTTTTTCTGCGACTCCGCCAGCGATACAAAGTTTTTCCGGGATAAAAGACCCGCTTTATATTTCCCTGGATAAAAAGTAGTCTATGTGTTAATCCAGGATATGGTCTACCCGTGTGCCAAATTTTATCGAAATCCGTTCAGTATTTTTTGCGTGAAAGAGTAACAAACATCCATACATTCTTTCAAACTTTCGCGTCTATAATATTAGTAGCATTTATAGCTTAGAGCCATCCGACACCGAGATATGATGTTTATGGTAAATCAAAAATAGTTTTGGATCATATAATTGTTGGTGCTTATGCGGAGATCAAACCTGCGACCTCCACTGCTCCATGGACGCTACAAATATCATATTGAAACTAATGCATAAATTATAAATCATATAGCGATTGCAATATATTGGTAACATTATTTATTGGATTGGATTTTAAGACACTCCCAAGTATGTTGTTATACAATAATCCCGTCAAGTAGACGCACCCAGTTGACAAATGAATGAGGAAAAAAAACGTTTCGGAGGTCAAACGTGTTCAAATTTGCTAACTGCAAGAATAAAAACAAATATGTTTACTACATGACAATACCTGTAACAAAACTCCTACAAATCAAAGGTAAATAAAGGAAAAACCTCTCAGTAGTAGAAAAGACAGCCAGTCGTAGCCAATACTTTATAGAACTTGTGGTATAACCTTATAGGGAAGAAGATGATAAGGCAACAATTCCTCGACAAAACACCAATAATAAAGTAAAATTTAAAGTACTTAATGTATACGAACAGAATTGTATAATTATTATGATTAAATTATATTAATAAATGCGTAGTGGATAAACAAATTATAAAGTTCTATAGCAGAGACTAACAGACCTCCAATAACATTGCGGAAGCCCTATATTATTGGATGCTACAACGTGCATTTTAATAACCATCAAATCCTTTTCTTAAGACTATTAACTAAATGATTGAACTAAAATTGTAAAACAATCTTTAAAGCTTTTTGCGCGAGATATCAAGCGATGCGCTGATAGATCATTGAACAACGTTATCTTGTGTTTTGTGGTAGCAGAATTATTAGTGCGAGGTTGAGATTGCCGGCCCTGATTGTTCTAACAGCAGCGCATTGTGCAATAACCTTTGCTGTAACGTTCTTTATACTCATTGTCTGATGTCATTTTTTATCCTGTCGCGCCAGATTACACTGGATTTGAAGTGTACTGTCGACAAACGAGAAACGTCTCTGGATGATTGGTAAAATTATGCCTGCTTGTCTAACTGAATGTATATTGTCTGGCTCCGGAATCAGATTTTCAGGAACGATAAGTATTACTTAGCTAAATATAATGTAAATGTATTTATATGTAATGTCTATTTCTACCGCCAAGCAGCAGTGTGCATGTACTGTTGTGTTTCGGTTTGAAGGACATTGTAGCCGGTGTAACTGCTGGACATAATGAGACTTAACACCTTATGTCTCAGGATGACGAGCGTAGTGGAATGCCACACAGTACTTTGTAACTCAAGGTGCTGGGTGGTGTTGCTACTGTTTATGGTTGGTCGTATCGCTTACCATCAGGCGAACGGCATGCTCGTCTTGATATTCATTGCCACAAAAAAAAATATACGATGGTAACTATTCAGTCGGATAAAAAAAATATGGGGTGCCGTCTTGTCACCAATACCAGTAGCCTATTCTATCAATAAGTCGGCCCATCGCCGTCAATTACTGGTTATATCCCCAAGTGGGCTTCAATCATCTCAGTCTTGAGGCACCCGCACCCATCCGCTATACGCGCAGCGCGCCTTTCCAAATCGTCGGTCCATCAACATAGTCAGATCCTATTGAACAAAATATGAATTCATAATTTGGAGGATGAACATTACGCATTTCTTTTCTCATTTTTGCGTCTGTTTAGGAACGTTATAAATATGTATAGACGATACATTTTCAGTCTGTTCAGCATTTCGCTTTCCTCGAGATTTTTCTGACACGCTATCGTCATCCGTTTCACCACAAAAATGTTTCGCGATTAATGCACTAACGCTACTTTTACACGTAGTTTCCTCTGTGTGACTTTCTTAAAATTTATGTAACAAATTTTCTAAGATTTAATATTAAGTTAAATAAGCGACTATGAACCTAATGTCTATGATTTCCATATCATTCTCGATTAATCAAGTCTTAATTTTACGCATTTGCATATTTTTCGCATTCTCAACCACAGCATGAAATTATAAAAAAAATGTATTTAACTTAATGTAGTGGAAGACATAAATCTGAATTTTATGCAAAACTAATTCAATAACCACTGGTTGGAAATACATTTGCTAAATTCTCTAGTACATTATTCTGATGTAATATTTTGAATTTTGCCTACTTGATCACTTAGCATGAACTCAGTATTTTAGCCAGTAGTAAAATTACAGTATATAGCTTAATACGTCCGTTCATTGCACCTAAATACTAGTGCTACTATTATAAAAGGTTTTAATACAAATAGCAAACGATTTGCTGGTATACAGAGTACAAGATAGAGTCCGACAAAGCATATATATCGTTATTTTCATTATTCGCTGTGTGCTTGCTTGTGGTTGGTTATAATTACTTCGTAAATTGATTACGCCCGACTTATTAAAAATCAGGAAGGCAGCATAAAAACAGTAATAGCTATGTCGGTTTATGTAACTGTAATTCGACATCCGATCAAAATATTGCGCGTGTAAGCGCCATACAATAATATACACGATTCAAAGATGTCTAACACTTGTCAGGTAATAACAAGTTTTGCATATTGATGCGCCTTTAAAAGGCGAAATTGGGTTGTTAAAGGACTCTAATAGTAATCACACTTGTCAATCAATCGTATGAACAGAACCCAATACTGAAAAGAGATTACAATAGTTTAAGCAAGAACAACACATACAAACTATAAATTGCCTAATTAAAAACCATTGCGTAGAAATACCGAAAAACCTGGTTGGTTCTTCTTCATTTAACATTTGGTAATACGCAAATGAAGCATAGAATTTCGTTCACGTACTGTACGGAAGAATCGCTTCAGTTAATTGATCGGTTAGAAACTCCTTTCATAATGCGAAGGCACGAGCCTGTAACAATGTTATGGGCGGTAATGACTCATTATTTATTAGCTGAGTAATAGTTTAAAAAAACAATGGCAATGATTGTCTATTGATGTTATAATTGTGTTGCACAATTACGGTACGACTATAGTGAGTTGGTGGTTAAAAATGTGATGAATTTATACTTTCATCGTGGTAGAATTTACGTACCTACTCATCGGGATATCTAAAAAAACAATTATCATATTCACGGTTTTGGAAAAAGGGGGGTGTAATCTTATAGTGTATAATTTATATAACTAAAAAAGATGTCTTAAACATACTTTCTTTTTATGAATATCTATGGAGTCGAGGTGAGAAAACAATATATTTTTTTGTATTTTGGCTAATGATGGAGACTTACTGGTCTTATTATTCAGTTGAATAAAAAAAAACTTCCATAAATAATTTATTCATAAAGTAACTTCTGACACAATTTAGAGCACATATTTTCATAGTGGAAGTAACGTACTGTATCAAAAGCAACTGATAAGAATCAATTTGTAAGCAGTAAATGACCAGTTCACCTAGGTATATAACCATAAATTATTCGGCCATATTTCTAAAATCTGATGGAAATCTTACTTAAATTTTCATACTTTTTTGGAGCGTGTCAATAGATTGGACTCTTTACTGGTACACGCAAATGCATCTTCCATGATGTAACCGATAACTATAGAAATTGTTATAAACAAATTTACATGTATACATCACGTATGAGGTAAACATCGATTTTCCATGCTAATGTTATCACCTTGACATGAAATTGCCAAAACATTTACTGGCCACTGAGGTAGCCAGCGACTTAGCGAACGTATTGCCCCACTGTGTGAATGGAAAATGGCCATAATAAGGCAAACGGACGTACAATCCACCTGCATACAATAGCTTAGTAGTGTATTGGTGTTCCCAGCTTCCGAGCGCGGCCTCGCGGACTCGTTGAACGCGAGTCACTCTTATTGAACATCGGTCCTAATATTTATATGACAAGTGTGAAATTGTGCTAGTGTTGTGCCAGTTCGTTAAAATTTTTCGATGTGAAGATTTAGTGCATGAGCTAACGTTAAACCTTGATTGTTTTATCGTGAACAATCTAATTAAGTAGATTGATGTTTGGGTGTGATTTTCTCACGACTCGCTGAATTCGAACACAAATCGATCACGATGTTGATTCGATCACGGAATTGAATTCTTTCAATGTTACAGTTTGTAGTTATATCAATTGAATCCTGAATAGGCTAGTGTAATATAAACCCAACTAGATAGTATAGGTAACATAAAAAAAATCTTTTAAGGTTTTCTTTTTGCGCACAATTTGAATTATTCATTTTCGCGTGAATTATCAAAATACTACTATAATATACATACTATACTTACATACTAATATACATACTTACTATAAATATTCGTGACACAATATTATCATTTAAGACCTGATTTCACCGCTTCCTGATAAATGCTACCCGTCACATAAATATATAAGGCGACCAATTACAAGAGTCGCACTAAAATATATTCTCAAATAAATGTCAATAAAATGAGTACTGTCTACACTAGCTGTTTAATACGATAACTGTCAAATAAAATTTACTTATCACCTGTGACACTGGCTATCTTTTGATTATTGTAATAATATCATAATTAAAAGTAATTATGATAATAATTCAGCATTTCTAAATCAATTCATAATTGTTATTATTAGCATTATCGTGTTTATATTACAATCTTAAACTGACTTTTTATTTCAAAATAACAATTCTCGTACTCGTGAAAATAAGTAAGACAGGTATAAAGGGTTTGATGTTTCTGTTATTGAATCTTACCAGTAAGGTCATATCATTGTATCCACTCATTACAATAGTTACACCATCATAGTGTTATATTACTGAAGTTATATTGAATTGATAATATATATCTCTCATTTAAAAAATGATTTTTATTATATGACCAAAGACTTCTCAAATTTAATATGTCACTCGTTGAGAGCATATTTTAATTCATTTTGCTTGCGATTCCTCGGTAGTAGGTGGCTGTCACATGTATACAATCTTCATAATCAATGCAACCTATAGAGGTGAAATTTAACAAAAAAAAATCCTCGTTAGCTATTTCCTGTCTTTTATAACAAGTATAAATTGACGATAATCTAGTTGGAAATGGAACGGTTTGCCGAGACAATGTCCGGAGGTTCAAAACCGTACATTTTTGACGTTTAAAAGTTACGTGTGTATTGCTTACACTGATTGTTTATCAATTATCGTTCGCTTTAACGGTGAAGGAAAACATCGTGAGGAAACCTACATTGCAGAACCTACCTGAGAATTCTCCAGAATTTCGAGGATATGTGAAGTCTGTTAACCAGCACTAGGCCAGCGTCCACCCTGTGGATTGGGGGTGTTTGGAGAATTCCACCACGGTATCCCCTGCCTGTCGTAAAAGGGGACTAATAGGGGCCACCAGGGGCTGCAGGCGGGCGACACGGGGCTGTCCGTCTTTAGTTTTGTGCGTGTTTTTAGCACATTGCTGCGATCCCCGTGATGGACGGCAGCGTGGCAGGTAGGCCTCACGCTGCCGTTGACGACGAGGGCTTCCTTCGGTGCGCGGGGGCTTCTGAGCAGCTTCCAAACAGGAGACGGGCTACATTAGGCGGCACCGCGCAAGGGCGGCTGCGGACGACAACTTAGACACTCTTACTCCGAGGAAGCCCGCAGTCTTCCCTAATGCGCCGAAGGCCACCGCGGAGTTTTAGTTGGTATGCCGTGCGGTGTACATGGGTTAGGGACTCGGCCCGGCGGCTCAACGCTAGGTCGTAAGGCACGGTGAACCCAACATAACCGCTCAGTCGCCCGCCTTGAAGGCTGGGCGGTAGTAATAAGTCACTTTCTCCGCGAAAACAAAAAAAAAGCACTAGGCCAGCGTGGTGGACTAAGGCCTGACCCCTCTCAGTAGTAGAGGAGGCCCGTACTCAGCAGTGGGCGGTATATAATACGAAGGTGATTGCATTGTATCGCATAACAAGTATTACAGAAGTAAAAAAGGTTTTCGACCACGTATGCACCGCGTTGGATGTCCACTTCAAGGTGGACGTCGACAGATAACTTGATTAAAGGTCGTGAGAACATACTGGGTGGAAGCCGCTTTTGACAGGTCCGTCTAGAAATCTTTACGGAAATTATTGTTTAGAGGACTAAATGTCTAACTGATGACATAGAGGCACTCTAAAACTGTTAATGTCCTTTGTATTTATAGTTTTGATAAAGATACACAGCAGTCATAATATGTTTATAGTTTAAATAAATATATGCAAGGACTGCCTCGGTGGCGTAGTTGTATTACAGTACGACTGCAATGCTGAGGTCTCGGGTTCGATCCCCGGGTCGGGCAAAGTGATATTGAGTTTTTCTATTCAGTATCAGTCCGGAGTCTGGAATTTGTGCCCGATATGGCGGTAGGCTCGCCCCCTATCACATCATGGGACGGAATGTCGGCGAAAAGTGGGTGCACTAGTTGCGTCTCTGCCTAACCCTTAGGGGATAATAGGCGTGAGTGTATATGTATGTATGTATGTATGCAAGTTAAACAACGGTATTACTCGAGGAAGTGTACGTCAAGTCTCCTCGGAAGCTGATAAAATCGTGTCCAACGCATAAACAGCGTGAATTATTTTTCAATTATATTTATAAACAGTGAGCAAATAGGTGAGCGCACATTATGCTAAACACTTGAACACCGCTTAAGCAATATTATTACACATTCATTTATGTGAGACTTGTAGCTAAAATATAGATATAATGAATTAAAGAAAACGAGGTACAGGTATTAAATACTAAGATATTTAAAAGAAAGAGTTGTTGTTATAATCCTCCAAGACAAATTCATTTATAATAATTGCAGCAATCTATTTTAACTAATTACAATATTTGTGCATTTTGGAATTTAAATTAGTTACCGAAAGAATAGTCTAAATAAGCGGGATTTAGTGCGAGTCGCTATTTCAAATGCAATTTTTGCGTCATGCCATAGCGAAAGTAATATTTGAATCCTTATAAACACAGATTTAGCCCGCGGTTCTACCTCGGCAAAAGACTCATTCCTGGATGAAAGCTTGGTTCAGGAATAAAAAATATAAAACATTAAGGGATACATTTCTATTAGTGAAATTTTCGGAATGAGATTAGTAGAGTCAGAGATTACCCTCTCCTTTGAATGTGGTGCGATATACCAAATGTACATACATACATATATATACACTCACGCCTTTTATCCCCGAAGGGGTAGGCAGAGGCGCAACTAGTGCACCCACTTTTCGCCATTATTCCGTCCCATGATGTGATAGGGGGCGAGCCTATCGCCATATCGGGCACAAATTCCAGACTCCGAGCTGATACTAAATTGAAAAACTCAATATCACTTAACCCGACCCGGGGATCGAACCCGAGACCTCAGTATTGCAGACAAATGTACAGTCAGCCACATAAGTAGATAAAATAATTCAAAAAGGTCCAACACTTTTGTATTTTTACTAATATTTTATTTTCTTCACAAAATTAAAATACAATTGATTTGCTATACGATTGATTGATTTTATAAGTGATATTGGGTTTTTCTACTCAGTATCAGCTCGGATTCTGGGATTTATGCCCGATATGGCGATAGGCTCACCTATCACATCATGGGACGGAATAGGGGAGACCGGGGATGGTTGGCGATAGGGGCAGGATGAATAATCGTTAATAACTCGAGCTATTTTAAAGTGTTGCGTTGTCCTGATATACACGAAAAACCGTTAACTGTTTACGAACCATCACTGCAAACGTGGCACCGCGGGCGTACGTAATCCAGGAGAAAAAACGATTTATCGAAAAATGATACCTATGAGTAATTATTTACCTCTTAATATTATTTGTATTGAAGCCTTCATACTCGATGTTATGTACTTTCAACTAATTTAAAGTAAGAGTTTGGTTATTGATGATTATTTTAGTGTAATTTTTTTTATATTTCGACACAGTTTTCAAGTACTCACATATGGTTGAAATTTAAAAAACTTGTTAGGGGCTGGTAGACAAACTTTGTATTGGGGCTAGTTGACTACCTACAAAATGTACTACGTAATAATCGAAATATTGTTCACATGGAATAATGTGAGTTTTTTGGCAAATTTATCAAATGTTTGTTATTTTACAACCACGTGGACATACAAAATAATAACTAATCGAAACAGTAAACCCTCTGCTGGTGGTAGGATTTTTGTTTCCGCCCCAGTAACGAATATCGTACAAAAAGTGACAAATTATATGTAAATGACGTAAATGTTACTGACATTTTGTCTCAATAAGGCACATTGATAATAGTAAATAAGTATTTGTTGTGTTTTCTTTTATTTTACTGCCGTATTTTATACCAATCACTTCCTAGGTCAATTTTCCCCAGGTAAATAGTCTACCAATCCCTGACATGGGGTAGATTGACATGATTTTCTTGTTCCACAAAATGGCTTTTGTACACTATGTTACAAACAATCGCGAAGTTTTTGGTTCTTCTTTCGAAAGCTTATTAGATTACCTATCGAACCTATAGCATTTTTTGACATTATATATTAAAAAAAAAAAATTATAAGCTTCCAAGCCGAAATTTGGTCAACTATCCCCGGTCTCCCCTACGCACGGCGAAAAGTGGGTGCACTAGTTGCATCTCTGCTTGACCCTACAAGGATAACGGGTGTGAGCGTGTCTCTGTGTGTGATTTGGTATACTTCATACAAAGAAAAAAAAATGTTTCAATTAGACTCAGCGTGTATTATAGGTGACTAGCTTTTGCCCGCGGCTCCGCCCGCGTGAATGAATTTTTCCGGGATGAAAGTCCCGCTTTATATTTTCCCGGGATAAAAAGTAGCCTATGTGTTTATCCAGGACATGATCTACCCGTGTGCCAAATTTCATCGAAATCCGTTCAGCAGTTTTTGCGTGAAAGAGTAACAAACATCCATACATCCAGACATTCTTACAAACTTTCGCCTTTATAATATTAGTAGGATTATAGGTGAATAGGTGATATAGGTGATATAGGTGATTTAAAGTTTTGAATTTGGTCAGCTACTCATATGGCTGACAGCATCAGCTAATCACGATCATTATGGCAGGATTTTTCATACGGTGGTACTTATCAACTCAGCTACTAAATGTACCCGTATCGTCTCATAGTGCTTGTTCATTTTTTGCCACGCAGCTATAAGCCGATGGCCTGCTAATCAACATGGTTTGTTTTTCTATTTTAAACTTAATTAAAATGACCTAGCGTTTTTGATAGGTCTCATTCCGACGTCAGTGTAGTCCGCAGTTGATCAGCTTTTTGCTGTGTGTGTATTGTAATTGTAATCTGTTTTTTGGGTCTCTCGATAACGTTTAAACTGATTTAAGTGTTTATTTGATTGCTTTGTCGACATGTTTTTATTAAAGAGCGAGAAATTAATTATCAATGGCTTCTTGTGTGGTTATTGATATAGCATCAAGATGATAGTTCCATAAAACTGAATCTCTAAATAAGATTTCTGATTTTAACTATTGCAATGCTGTCCAGAAGTACTTATTATTCAATGTAATGTAAAACTGAACTACTACAAAATTCTAAGCCATTTATATATATTCCCGAGTTATATATTAAATAAAACTATTAATATTAGATTATGACTAGACTATTCTGTGACCAAAGATAGCTCGGTTCCTAACATGGCCCACCCAAGTTTTCGATATATTATTTTTCCAAGTTTTCGTCACTTTTTTTGTATCGTAATGTAAAACATACAACGATTTCTTGTCAATTCTTTCATTATTACATTTTAAAACGTGTAGGGATATAATTAACAAAGTTATCAAAGTTATCGACATAGCTCAAAGAATTAACCGACAACCGCTGGGGTAAACGTGTTCTTGAGTGGAGACCGCGACTGGGCAAACGTAGTGTAGGACGCCCTCCGGCCAGGTGGGATGACGATCTGCGAAAGACTGCAGGCAGATGCTGGATGCGGCAAGCTGAAGACAGGGCGCTATGGCGCTCATTAGGGGAGGCCTATGTCCAGCAGTGGACTGATAAAGGATGATGATGATGAGGGATATAATTTAATTATTTCTTTCTTTATGAAATGATTTTATGAATATTTTAAAATTAAGTGAGCCATCAATGGCTCCGTTATCTTATAACACGAGGATTATCACTTGTTTCAAAAAGGTCTGTCTATAAATGATTCATTTATTGCTCACGATTCATAATTTACTAGTGTTATGAATGTGTAATGTCTCCGTGATAGAGCGGCTGGAAAAACTATTCAAATGATATTGTTACAAATAACAAACCTATATGTCATCATTTATCTTGGTCAGTGTGAACTTGATTTAAAATAGTTATTATTCCTTGCGTGAGAGCAATTTAAGAGGGACTGTGCTACTGTAATACACAAAATCGATAAAATTATCTAGCATACACATAGTATATATACGTGAGGTCCTTCTTGTATATTTTCCGAGTGTCATAAGATTATTAATAATATAATTGTTTTCAATGTAAGCTGTTAAAAATGTCCAAAGCAATACCCGTATCTAAAAAAATGAATCCTTGTTTGTCTTGTTACACTAGTTTAAGAGGAATTTAAATTAAGTTCCATTAAGAAGTCTTTCTTTTTGTTTATCATCGTGAAGTCTTTATAATCACAATTCACTATTTTGCGAAAACCAATTTTGATAGAACTAATTGTAATTTGAGTATTTTAATTTTTATTGAATACCTATTTTAAACTACAAGAAGGAGTTTATAAACTTATGTTATTATCAGATTCTTAGTGCAACCAAGTAAATTTTTTATAAAATATGAACAATTCAGTACACGAATTCCAATATTAATAAAAAAAAGAAAACATGCTACAGTAATACTTTAAACGAATTGCAACTATAACTCAGAGATTTCTAACGAGGTTGTGGTTTTTCTCGTAATCTGTACAGTCACGGTGCATTTTATTATAAGCACCGATTTAATGAGTCGTAACGCCTATATTCGTTATAATTTACAAACATAGCGCAGAGTGATCTGTTATCATTTCGTATTAGATGTAGACTGCCTCGGTGGAGTAGTTGTATAGCGCGGTACGACATCTCTCCGACGTCCTGGGTTCGAATCTCGGATCGGGCAAATTGATATTGGGTTTTTCTACTCACTATCAGTCTGTCTGGGGTCTTAAAGTTGTGCCCGATATGGCGATAGGGTCGCCACCTATCACATTGTGGGACGGAAATCCTGGCGTGATATGTGTTTGTTTGTGTGTTTTTGTATAATTTGTAATATGCCATATATTTGCATACTACATAGTGTTCTGTAATTCCACATTCCAATTAGACGGTTAAAAAAGGTAGAAATAATATAATTTAAAGTAACTAATATTGCACATTATATAGTCGTAAGCGTAAAAGTGCCTAACTAGTTATATTTCTATTATAGTTTATAGTAGGTACCTATTGTTGTAGTTTGTATTTTCAGTGTTATCTCACTTCGCCGACTTCATTCTTTGTTAAATTGTAAGGATTTATATTGTAATTTTATATATATTTTTTCTTATCCAGATTTCTGTTTTGTTTTGAATATTAAGTATTGTGATTAAGCCGAAATTTTGATACTTTTGTGCATGCCGTGTTCACACCAAGAAGGTTGCTCACTTTAGTTAATGAACTTAATTTGATTTTGTAAAACGAAGACTGTGTACAACTAGTTCTGTGAACCTAATAAAAAAAAAAAGCCAAGATTGGATAGTCTTGTTGTAGAGACATGCTCGCTCGCCATTCATTTATATTAAAACGTTAACATCACTGTATTCAGGGTAATATATGAGGACAAATATGCATGTAGAAGAAGCGAAAGAGTGTCAAAATCCTATCCTGTAGCGCTCATTAGTCACTGTGCCTACATATGGAACAAGAGTGTAAGTTATTTCAGGGGTAGGCAGAAGTGTAACCCGTCCAAATATCGTCAAACCCATCGTAGTATAATAGAATGCGAGCCGGTTGTTATTTACTAGACATTATTACTAGGCCGATACTCCTATATCACTATTCAACCGAGAAATAATATCCGAGACAACACAGCAATCGTACCTACCGCATACGCAATACAACTACGCCGCAGTCATTTTCGGAGGCTATAATTTCAACATGTGCTTACGAAATACAATTTTGTCACCGGCTATTTGATTTATCTAGATTCTACAATTGACGATGGATTTTGCTAACATGTGGCAACGATAAACACATAATACCAAGAACGTGACCATTAAACACATACGAGTATATTAAACCGGAGATTACTCAAATTCCATTGCCCACATACTAGAGTATGACATAAATAACCCACCATGGTTGATTAATGTATTACAAAATTGTTTTTTATTTTGATCCATACTAAAAGTCACATGTTGCATTGAAGCGCAGCAATGAATTAACTGTGTATAATAGCGAATATAGTTAATAGCGAATATGTTTACGTTATCACGAAAATCGAAATAATATTTATTTTAGTCATTGATATGTAAAAATATTAAGTGTATATTAGCCGATAAATGGATTTTTTAACTAAACGTGATAATTCCCTCATACATTTTCCATGTCGATTTATTTCTCCAAATATGTATCACCCCTTTATCCCTAAAGGGTAGCTAGAGATGTAACCAGTGCATCCACTTTTTGCCACGTGTGTTCCGTCCCATGATGTGATAGGGGCAAGCCTATCGCCATATCTGGCACAAATTCCAAACTCCGGGCTGATACTGCGTAGAAAACCCCAATATCACTTTGCCCGACCCAGGATTCGAACTCGGCACCTCAGAGTGGTATCAGAACACAGACACAATATAACTACGCCACCGAGGCAGTAGTGAATTTATTTTTCTTTTAATTTATAGAAATTATTCTCTGAAAATAGACCGTTTCTAACAAGTCGTCTTGGAAATCTTTGGGGGAGGCATAAGCCTAAAGTATAAAGCATAAAGTCGTTAGCTGACCATAAGGTCAGCTAACGACTTTTCGTGACTGATAATGATAACAGAGTACAAATACGATAACTCTATTGATATTGTACTCAAAATTGACATATTAGAAATGCGGTAGTTAAGTATTTACATAAATCGGGGCTCCCACGAAGCAGCGCAAGGTAAACCGGCTATTCTTGAATCGTCGCTCGTTCGAATCAAAGGCTATTGCGTAGGTAATGATGGAGTGTCATATACAGTAGCGTGTATGTGTAAAAAAAAACCGTGGACTACGATTCGAAAAGTCATCGTTAATTTTATCGGTGGTAGGTCTCTTATATGTAAGAGTCCGTCTGAATGGGTACCGTCGCAATGTCTATTTCTACGGCCAAGCAGCAGTGTGCATGCACTATTGTGTTTCGGTTTGAAGGACATTGTAGCCAGTGTAACTACTGGACGTAATGAGACTTAACATCTTATTTCTCAGGATGACGAGCGCAGTGGAACGCCACACAGTACTTTGTAACTCAAGGTGCTGGATGGTGTTGGTACTGTTTATGGGTGGTCGTATCGCTTACTATCAGGCGAACGGCATGTTCGTCTCGTCATTCGATGCAATAAAAAAAATCACAAAAGTAAATAGTGAGCTCATCAATCTGATTTTATTGAATTTTATTAGAAATAGCAGCTGCTATTATTCCTCATTTTATTTAATTGTGGAGTCGGTAAAACACTTTATGCGTGATGAAAAATAGTTTTGGCTTTCGGGCGGCCTGATGTTTTACCTCTCTGATGAAAATATAACAATGATAATTTGAAAATGATAAAATTGTTCTCAATGAATTAAGTCGTTCGAAACATAGATTATTAGAAGTAAGGAGTAAAAAAAAAACTTTACATTGATCGCAAACATTAGGATATTATGGTTATTGACGTCTCTAGATTATATGTATGTACAATGTATATTGTAAAGTGAATGCCATAATGCGTACCTCTAACAATTGGATAGCCAAGCCATACAAATATTTTTCCTTGTACGATATAATCTATTATGTCACCTACTAAGTGCTACGTAATTGTATGAGACGATTTCATCATGTATCCCATTGGGCTGTTTAGCACTTCATTTATAACGGCTTAGTACTATTTTATATAATTACTATTCGGGTAGCCTGTGGATTAAAAAAACCTTCTTAGTGCCCTCTTACATTGTTTACCCTTATGCAAACGTCATTCTCTTATAGCTCATGATACATTTGAGTTATCTATCAGTCAGTCAAGCACTTAGTACTCAGAATTTTATTATGTATGCATATTAATATTCGTGTTCACGGTTAATAATATGCATAACCAATCAACAGAACTATTTATGTCAAAGCGTAACCAAATATATTGAATCCGATGAATCAATCAAACGTCATGCTACGTCAAACATTTATTTATTGTCGTGCCAAGTTAGATTGGTCGGTCAGATTACTTGACGTCAACAAGTCTTTTTGTTTGAAGACTGTACATTACAATGATTATTTAAATATTCGTTACATTAAATATTGTGCATAATGTATATACGCCAGGATTATTTCTCACGTAATCAGCAAAAGACCCTAAAAGTTTCTAGAAACGAATTGTATAGGGCATTAACAATTGCAAACAAACAAGGTATAGACTTTTTAAGAATGCTTGCTTACACATAAATACGTGTATTTTTTGCCCTTCCTACAAAACCAACGTTACCTTTAGTTATACGCCGCAAAGAAATAGCTTTGAAAGAACAAATCTAAAAGTTTTCGGGACATTTTTCAATGAGCTAAGGAAGTAGACCCAAATCCTCAGTCAATCTATGCCCGTTGTACGCAAATTAGTGCCCACATTGAGACATCAGGCAGTGCATTCGCCCTTTTCTGGGTTTGCAAATCTGTGCCCAATTTAAGCATCAGATACTGCCATAATCTTATAAGGTTTCCTTTCATCAACGATTGAACTAAGGAAGCCTCAAATCGTCAGTCAAACATGTCCACTTATAGGCATCAGACTGTGCAATCAATAATCATCTTGTGAGGATTCTTTTATTCTATGAGGTTTCCTTAGTACAAACTAAGGAAACCTCAACTCGTCAGTCAAACATGTCTACTTTTAGGCATCAGATTGTGCAATCATTTGTTGAGAATTCTTTTATTCTATGATTGTACTAAGGAAGTCTCAAATCGTCAGTCAATCTGAGCCCACATTTAGGCAGTACAGTCACCTTGTCGTGGGGATCGCCTTGCGACTGACTCACAATCGGAATACGATCCATGAGCTCTCGACCGGCGCCGACTCCTGTTACATGACTTGTTCGTATGTACGTTTTTGAAGGTATGATCTAATTTTAAGCTATTACGCTGAGCTTGTGGCCCGTTTGGGCATGCTTCGGATATGGATGGCTGGGGTGTATGAATATGCCGGGGACACTTAGTTAAAGTCTTTATGTTTGTTTTCTGTTGTATGGTTTAGGTAGTACTTATATTTTTTAAATTTCTTTTTGTGTTCTATTTTTTGTGTCTTTTTTTATCTTGAATTTTTGTTCCCAGTGCCGTATGTATTTACCGCCATCTATTCCTGTGATCATGACTAAATAAAGGCATTTCTTTTTCTTTCTTTCTTTCCATTGCGCTTTGCTATATTAGTCATTTAGGTCATCAAATTCGAAGATTATTGCTCTTCTTTCCAAAAAAATATGGTGGTAGAGCTTATATAAATTTGAATAGATAGAGATGGTTATTCTATTTTTTTTTGTTTTCAATTATACATTGTTGTTTAAATATTCCATTTATTGCAGTGTTTGTTTTTAGAATACCAAATTAGGTGTCTATATCAAATTTACAATGCAAAAAAATCAATATAATCAAGTCAATGTTAATTAATATGTTTGCGAGTTTCGTTTATTTAGTTGAGAATTTCATTGAATTTTCAACGGAAGTTATACTTCCTCCATTGATGTGTGGGCAGGTAGACATGATGTGTCATACCAGTCCACTTACAAGTATTCATATTTCTATATGTTTACCAACAACCGTGACACATTATAACATATATTGAACCGTTAAGGCAACGAGTTCAGTTAAGCTCGTCAAATTTACTTTCTATTATAAAGCTAGATTTTTGTCTACATTTACAACGTTATTTTCTTCATGAAGGTCGTTTGCCTTATTTAGAGTTATTTTAATAGATTGTTGAATAGTACTTTTACAATACTTTTGTCGTATTCATAATAATAATTATTATGGTTCACGTATTTTATAAAGTTTGAAATAGAATAAAGATACAAGAATAATAATATACCACTCAGTTTTTCTTCAAGCGTCTCTGAAATCATCAGGCGATCGACTTACTATCAGAATTCTTACGCTTATTTCTTTAGTTGAACGCAAAGTTTCTTAACTATAAGGTTTAATCTCTTTGTTTGAACGAAATATATCTACTTATTCTAATTAGTTTAGATACGTACCTAACTACGTAGCATCTATATTGCAACCATGTGTGGCATGCCTACATATGCATTGTTCAGATTTCCTCAGTTTATCCTGAATAAAGTCAAGGAAGCCGAAATGCGTAATCGAAAACGTTTTGAAGAACAAAGGACTGCTGAACGATGGTCACGTAACAGCAATCTATTAATATTATTGTGCATAATACGTTGCATTGTTCATTGGCTTGAAGTGTTTGTTCAACTAAAGAGTGACGTGGATTTGGCTGTTATGGAATAACCGTGTAGGTTGAAAATAGCTTGAAGTTTTATTTGTTACGGCTTCACTAAAATATTAGGCTACGCGTAGACGCTATCGTCTTGCTATCGAGATTTGAGAAACACTAGTAATGAAACTGATTGTTGCTGTAGTATAGTGTTTCTCGGTCACACCATCGTCTATGCAACGCCTTAAACTGTCACTGAACTCATGATCATTGGAAACATTCATCACTGTGATTAGTCGTCTATAAATAGAGATGCATTTACTACAGAATAAATTAAATACCGATATAAACAGCATTCTACTATATTAAAAAAGAAACACCAAATCATGTCATTATCCTCATTATGGACCTCATACATTGTAACTGACACTTTAGCGTCGAAGTTCGGAGCAAAGTGAACGGCCTTGCGACGAAGGGTCAGGTGGTCGGTCAATGGGCCACTTTACGTTACTCTCGGTTTCTACTGCAAATTAGAACTTGCTTATGCAATATGTGTTTTGTTATACTGTTCCTTATGCGAGTGCATGTCTGTTGAATGATAATGATTTAATTTATACAATTATCTGGGCCATTTTGTGTTGTTGGGTTTCAAACAACGATTTAAGACTTTAGAGTTATGTTTAAATAGCATTACTTCATATTAAGATAGATTTTATGTAGCATAAAAACCTTTGCTTCAAAACATTTTAAATGGAATAGGTTATAATATGCTAGGATTGGCACAACTTCGGCCTTGTGCCGTGAATCTTGATGGAAAAAAGTCTTTCGCTATAACCATCCAGTAAGTGTTGCTCGCGGCTTCACCCGCATGAAAAGGCTTACAAAAAGTCCCTAAAACACAGTATACCGCCAGCGTCATCAATTAAAAAAATCAGAGTAAAAACATTGATTACTTCTCATGGGAGCAAATAACCGGGATAAAAGTCTATTCCTGTGGCAAATTTCATCGAAATCCGTTGAGGTGTTTCTTTACTTCTAACAAACATCCAAAAATTTTCGCAAACTTTTGAATTTATAATATTAGTAAGGTTTCAAAACATAACCGCACGCAAATATTGCTTGACTTGGGAAACAAAAGTAGAAAGAAACAATTACAACCGGTGTTTTTTGTCACTGCTGAATGAGATGACTTAATCGCATTTCCTTATCGGAAATCAAATTTTGATTGTCGATTAATATTAACGGTAAGTGGTCTTTACTTGATAAGTCCGGTGACTTATACCTGTAAGTCTTTTTTGTCCTAGATGTCTACGAAAACGTCAGTTGGCTTCAAAACTGACGTTTTCGAGAGAATATGCAATTTTAGTGAATGTTAATGCAATCCCTTTTTTTTTATTGCTCATGCAACATGAAATGACTATTATGAATTTTATTACTTTTTCTGACCGATTTTTTGGTTCTTTATTTGAATTTACGTACATTTACTAATGGTAGGTCTCTCATATGTAAGAGTCTGTCTGGGTAGGTACCACCGCAATGTCTATTTCTACCGCCAAGCAGCAGTGTGCATGCACTGTTGTGTTTCGGTTTTGAAGGACATTGTAACCAGTGTAATTACTGGACATAATGAGATTTAACATCTTATTTCTCAGGACGACGAGCGCAGTGGAATGCCAAACAGTAACTACTTAGTAACTCAAGGTGTTGATGGTGTCTCTACTGTTTATAGGTGTTCGTATCGCTTACCATCAAGCGAACGGCGTGTTCGTATCTTAATTTAATGCAATAAAAAAAAGTAAATTATGTAGCTTATAAGTTATTTTGTCGATTTAAAATGCAACTTAGTTGTTGCGACATTTTTTGATCTTCCTGTCATGAATAACCAACATCATGAGTTACATGATCGTAAAAGGATTTTTCGTTAAACGTAAAATTTTCCACGATTAAAAGTCATAAGTAACTATTTGGAGAGGTTGATACTGTCATTGATAAACTGAATACAATAATTTAATGCCATAAAATATAACTATGATGAACTTCTGTAATTACATTTTTTATTACATGAAATCATTACTAAAACCTTGGTAAAGTACATTTTTAAGCGTCACTTACAGATGACCTTTGCATAGAGTCAAGGTACTACTTTGCCCAAGTATTTTGGCAATCTGTCTGTATATGGCCTGACCTTAAAACGAGCTCATTTCTCATCGACATTGGATGGAAAAAGAAATATTACAGTATGAGTAATTAGTTTCCTGCTTCCCACGAGAATATCGTCATGTTCTTTTATGCGACTTTTTTTGTTTATTTAAGAGAATTTATTTCGTAAATTAGATCATATTATTTTTTGTGTCAATAAACATAATGAAAACACATTTTTATATAACATTTCTAATTCGTTTAAACTGGTTTGGAATTTACATATTAATTCATCTACACACATTATTAACCACTGTTTTGAATTAAGTGTCGAAATTTAATTAAGAACTGCCTTTGGTAGCATAAATAATTCAAAGGCATTTCAACAAATGTTATAGTTTAAACAAAAGCTACATCGGTCGGGAAATCTCTACAAAATAAATACATATACATACATACATATACACTCACGCCTGTTATCCCCGAAGGGGTAGGCAGAGGCGCAACTAGTGCACCCACTTTTCGCCGTCATTCCGTCCCATGATGTGATAGGGGGCGAGCCTATCGCCATATCGGGCACAAATTCCAGAAAATGCAAAATAAATTAACTAAATATTAAAGAAAGTACAATATAGATACAAATTAATCAAAGAAGATAAAGTAATTTAATTTTTTTTTAAACAATTACATATATTAGTTATTATTTCTTTTCTTACCTATATTATAAATGCGAAAGATTGTGAAAATGTTAGAAGAATTGAAGAAAACGAAGAAACGGCTGAATCTATTTGGACGATTTGACAGACGGGCAAAAGGGTAGGTCTTCCTTTTTTTGATTTGCTCCGTGGAAGAAAATGGATCTTTTAATATGATGTTAAAGTAGATGGCGCTAGTATCGTACAGGTGGTTCTACGAATTGCTGCTGTGTCTTAAAGACTTTTGTATCGGGAAGACTTTTACGCGGGCAAAGCCGCCATTAACACGTAGTAATAGTCATATCCTTTAACTTCGATCCCTAGCATCATTAATAATATACAGTTTATATATTTTTGACGCATAACGTTTTGCACGACACGATCCCACAATTATTGATCACAGTGTAGTTATTTATACCAGAATTAAATCCGGTTTCCCAAACTCGTAGGCGAGAACAAGTACTTAGCATTTGCACGTTACATTACAATATTAATACATTTTGCAAAATACGTATCGTTATTACTAATCACGCTGTCATTTAGTTCGTGAAATGGTAAATGTAAAATTTGTTTTAGGCGTGGCCTGATATATATTGGCTTTTATGGACAATGAAATGTATTTATAAGCTTATTGGCTTGCCTGCTATTGTTTTCTGTAACATAATGAAGTGGCATATAAATACTGACAAATTTAATTCATATTCGTTATGAAACTATTATTTTATAAAGTACTAGCTTTTGCCCGCGGCTCCGCCCGCATTAAAAAGTTTTTCCGGGATAAAAGTCCCGGTTTATATTTTCCCGGGATAAAAAGTAGCCTATGTGTTAATCCAGGACACGATCTACCCGTGTGCCAAATTTCATCGAAATGCGTTCAGTAGTTTTTGCGTGAAAGAGGAACAAACATCCAGACATCCAGACATCCATACATCCATACATCCATACATCCATACATACTTACAAACTTTCGCCTTTATAATATTAATAGGATAATAATAGGATTAATAGGATCTAAGTTAATTTTTTAATAGGACTTGCGTTTGATGGGGATTATTGGCTATCACTAGTCTCGAAGGTTTGATACCTAAGTACGGCAATACATTAAGTGAGTTTCTATGGGCGGTATTAATAAATCAATCTCAAGTTTGAGTTACATCTCAAGTAGACATAATGTATGAATAGCTCAATATATTATATCTACTTGAGATGTAACTCAAACTTGATATTCATTTATTAATACCGCCCTAAAGGTTTTCCCAGGAGAAGGCGTGCAGCAGGTCGCAGTTAAGCCGAAGTTGCAAAATGACATAAACAATTGTGTTACGCCGGCGAGAGACACGTAAAAGAGGATATATATGATAATGATAAAAGCATTAACATTTTTATATTGTCTTCGAAGGCAGACGAGCTAACGGCCTACCTAATGGTAATTGATTATCGTTGCCCATGGATGTCAGCATTGCCAGGGGCACAGCCAAGTCGCTGCCTACCCTAAAAAATCTTATTTGAGCCTCGTTTGAAGAAAGATAAGTATAGCGCTGAGAAAATACTGTAAGAAAGTTTATTCCAGAGTGCACACGTTCGTTGTAAAAGTGTAGTTTACGTCAGTCCTACAATAATAAGTAATTATTTTTTCTAACAATCCAATTGGAAATAAAAATTGACACACCGGTCAATAGCATGCTGATTGATTACTTTCAAGAAACACAAAAGACCTTGTCAAATGGCGTGTCGTGTCAATATTTATGATGTACCGCCCCCGTTCCATTACATTGGCTGGAACATGTAGAGATTGGCCCCTGATAGCCCCCATTGTGTGGCTTATACTTGCCATTAGGGTTGATACGCGAAATGGTTGAATAGGTCTTTATTTGCAAAATACTTGGATACAATTGTTTTTTTTATTGTGATTTACCTAAATGTGATCTTTATTTTTGATCTCTTAAGTATCAAAACAGTGCTAATGAGTGTTAATTATGAAAAAAGCATATATTTATGGCTTAAATAAATATGTAAATTATGTAATGCTTAGGACGTTCACGTCAATTTGTAGTTCAAATTCTAAATAGGTTTTATAGGATTTTTTATATTATCTTACTATATATCGTATTGGTAAATATTTAAGAAATATAAGTTATTTTAATTCATAAAATATCCAAATTAATATTGTTAATTTAGTTAAATAAGCGAAAATGATTTTTTTCTTACAATAATTCGTAAGAAACGTCGTTCTACATAGAGGCGGCATTTAAACAACCCAAAATAAAATTTCTGGTACATACACGTGGCAGCCCTACGTACAAGGCGATACTCCCCATTAGCGTCCGTCTAAATATTGTATTGTACGTATATGAACTAAACACTTCATTGTTTGGAACTCGGGCGTACGTCCGAGTCGAGATAGTTCATACTCCGTAGCCTCCAGCCGTACGATAAAGCCCGAGTTACATGAATAAGATGAATTGACTAAAAATAAGTGATGTCTTCATTGTTGATGATAAATTACTTTTGTAATTTTTTGCGCTTTGCTGTGATAAAATATGTAGAGAAATGTATCTTTTTACTGGGACATAATATGATAATATAGTCAACGAATAAGTGATCTACAGTGTACTAATAAAATATAACATTTGTCTAAACTGTGTTTAAGCATGTTTAATACCACTAAACTAACGTGATTCCTCCAGATTTTTATACTCCTATAGATTAATTTCAAAATTGTTTTAATTTCTCGGGTTTATGATTTCAATACTAATAAAATAATTAACAGTGTAGGTTCTAACATATTGTATTTAGTCGAGGCTTCCGTACGGGTATTCAGTTATGAACTGCAAAGTGAGCACTGCAATTTCCACTACCAAGCATCATTTTACCACTTCATAATTCATTTTAACGTTAGTTTTGTAGTGACCATTTGTCTCAAACTATTAGTTTCTCAATTTCACTATCACTTACGCATCATTAGGGTTGCGACTTATGAGATTTGTTTAAAAAGTATTGTAAATCGAATCAAAAATATCCGCACATTATAAACAATATTTAAATTAAGAACAATAGTGTTCAATTAAACCCGGTCAGTGAGGCTGTGTCAGTGCGGGCGGGTGCATCTACAATGCGGCGGGCGGCCTTGTGGCTCGTCTCGCTGCGGTGGACACTGCAAGGGCGCGCCCCGACACTGACAGTGATGCCTTTATTGTTAATTCCTATTGTGACATTTATTTATTGTCGCATTTATTTAAACTATTTTTGCTACATTTGTTAATGAATTTATAATTTTAAGGGCATGTTTTACTAAGTTCAAGTAAATGTTATCGGATAGTTACGTATGAGATAGTTAATGCTGATTGCGCTCTTTTGTTTATAGTTTATTTAGGAGTTTGACTTATGTATTTGGTCGCCCCTATATTCCATTATATTCTGCGTTTACTCAGATATCGTGAATCAGCCCTAAAACTAATAAACTCATTTACATAGATCTTTAAAAATAATTTTATGCATGTATGAAGTCTACGTGTTTTAAAGAATGCGGATATTTAGCATTTAAAAGAATGATTAATTGAAATAAAAATAAAGTCTTTATACAGATTCAAATAAATATGTATTAAAATTAAACGATCGGTAATTGTGTTACTATCAAGTGGGTCATAAAAATACAATTTATGCTATAGCTCACAATGCTCAATTTGAATAAAATAAATGGAATCAAGCGAATTATTGTTGAAATAGAAACTTGAGGAAACCTGCATGCTAGCGGATAAGCAATATATTATGGAAGTCTTGCAAAATTATATTCAGCCATAGGTACAAGTTTCCATGAATTTCAAAACAAGAGCATTTATAATATTATTAACTTTGTTTAATATTAGGGAACACTTCTTATAGAAATATTTAAGTAAGCCATACGATTTTGATTCCGCACAGTTCGTATATGTCAGTTGTCTACTTTTATTGTCCATTTATCATTTTTCCATGAAACTCAAATATTTGTTTAGTATCATTCCTTTGTCTTTATGTCGGTAAAAGCCGTTTGAAAGTTCGATAACCGTTTGAAACAAATATTTACACTATCTATTAGTGTTTACCGAAAAGTGATCATTGTATGGAATTTTGTATTTATAGAAACGAAAGGAGGTGCTTATAAATAGTCTTTGAATAGGTTTTAATAAAATCGATATTACGACAAACACATGAATATGGAGTACATTTGCGATCATTCTTTTAGCAATAAAATTGTAAAAGGTAGGGTTATTATAGTATTTGCTTGCTATCGTTTGAAATCCTCCTAGCCAGTTTCGGCCACGGCGGCCAATCTCAACGGAGATCAGCCAGGTACGCAGGAGATATTATAGTGCACAAGTGTGTGCGCAATGCACATGTTCCTTCACTCTCATAGTCCGGTGAGACGGCAATCCGACATGACCGGAGAGAGATCAGGCGCAGGACCAACGGCTTTACGTGCTTTCCGAGGCTCGGGGGTATCACCACCAACTTTCTGACTCCGAGCTGCGACTGAGTAATTTTTTTAAGATGGAAAAACCCAGTCACAAAGTTTTTTGGCCCGACCCGGGATTCGAACCCAGGGCCTCAGCGCGCAAATCGTACTCGTAACGCGTACGCAATACAACTACGCCACCGAGGCAGTCATTGCTATCGTTTATAGTTATTTTGAAATATATTTGGTCAAAATTTAACGGTTATTAGGAATAAATATTCGTCAATAAAACTAATAAAAGCGCTATAATTTTATCTATATCCGTTGCGCCGGCGCGGCGCTGGAACACAAAAGCTTTTGCAAATGTGTAAACATTTTGACACGAACGCTTTAAAAGCAAGTTTTGACGATAAGTCGTGTAAAATTTAAATAAACGTGTTTATATTCGTAATTATATGACCGGTTTTAAATGTTCTTTAGGGTTGTCCAAATGTCATTTTATTAAATAGAAATAAATCTGATAACACGATAATAATGAGGTGAATCTGTAACGGTAAAAAAATAAAAAACATAAGAAAGTTAATTCTTTAGAAGTGTTATTTTATTGCATTGAATGACGAGATGAGCATGCCGTTCACCTGGTGGTAAGCGAGACGACCACCCATACACAGTAGCAACACCTTTCAGCACATTGAGTTACAAAGTACTGTGTGGCATTCCACTACGCTCCTGAGACGTAAGATGTTAAGTCTCATTATGTCAAGTAGTTAAACTGGCTACAATGTCCTTCAAATCCAAACACAACAGTGCATTCACACTGCTGCTTGGCGATAGAAATAGACATTGCGGTGGTACCCACCCAGACAGACTCTTACATATGGGAGACCTACCACCAGTGAAATGTGGTTGAGTGTCGATGAACTTTATCGTTAACTTCGCCGCGCGCCTGTCACTAATAATAAACATAATAATTATAATAATAATTTGTCACTGAAACCACTAGTGGTGCGACTAGTCGATGTAAATTTATAAATTAGCAAACAAATGTGCTAAACTAAACATTAAAACATATGTTTAATAGGGAAATTTTATTTATGATTAAGTTTGTTATTTACAAAGATTGACAGTTTTTTTTTAAATTAACCTTCTTTTTTGATATAATATCACGATGTTATGACAATCCTCGATAAGTGAAGGCTTTAATAATTTGATAAAATATTTTAATCCGTAACTGTAAAAGACGTTAGTAACTTAATTTAGGTTAGAGATAGCTTTACATACATGAATATAAATTCATCAGCCAGATCTCTGTAGGTACTTAATGAAATAAAGCCAAAATAATTTGACACAGCAGTACTTTTAATGTTGAAAATTCCACTGAGCATCGTCCATTTACGGCAGTCACATTTGTAAATTCCAACCGGGACCGTGCCATAAAACCGCATATATTTGCGGTCACCGCTCGAATTATGTCGCAATTAATACCTAATTATGTAACACAATGATATGTTTATGAAAATAATAATCAATAAATAATAATTAATCGCATGCAGTACTTGTAAACAATATTTTCGTAGGCAATTCATATTCATCGTACTTTTTCAAATTATTTAATCAGGAGATATTATAGATGTCTTTTCAATCTTCAGGATTGAATACATTCAGCTGTAGGTATGGCTATAATCAGCATTGAATCATGTAGAGACATGAAGATATATTAAATACATCACCTATGTATCCTATTAGTATGGATAACTAGAAATTATGCTATATCTCATAGGAACAAATTTGCATTATGAGGAGTTACATAAAGAGAGGGCGAATACTGTACCGTCCCGCTGCACGCACACCTTTGTCTATTTTTCCTTGGGGAGTAAACTGAAATGGAAAACTTTCCTTGTCGTTCATATCGATACCTTTTATGGTGAGGTATAAAATATTGTCTAAAACTATTCTTACCAACGGGTTTAGTTTTAGGCCTCTTAGTTTAGGACCCTTTCATTTAATTTTTATCCGTGGTGCTTTACAACTGGAAATTTCTAGTTATAAACGTCTCTAAACTTGAGTTTAAAATACCTCCTTAGTTCATTATTTTTGTCGCCCGCTTTGCTATGGAGGGAAGTGGATAATTAATATTTCCAACTCCTCCGTATCTTTCTATTTGATTAATTTCGTTGCGGGTTACAGACATATTAGTGTTCCCTGAGACTCGCCGAGCTTCACCGCTTGGTGTCATAAAATGCGTGCCACTGCTGATCCTGGCTTACAGGAGTGGCAGTGGCGGGTGTGAGGCGGGATAGTCTCATTACCAACGGTTTTCTGTAAAATAATTTATTATCACAACTTAGCATCATGCGGTTTCTGGAAAATCTATTTTAAATATATTATATCACATATAACGGTGATGTGTCCACATTATGTTAATTTATTTAATTCCTATGACTCATATGATTAGGTAATACAGTCTATCTCACGACATTGTAATTTTAATACCTAATATGTTTTTTGTTCTCTGAGGCCAACAACCACTGGGTTGCTTAGCCTGCGGAGTTAGTTTATTCTTCTTGACGTAAGCTTTGCCATGTGGTGGCGCAATGTGAATCTTTCACCCTATCAATACTTGGCATTGACGCAAATATTTATATTAAAAGGACGGAAAAATAATATTCTATTTGTTGATAATGTATTGCTGGATATCTGGCTACTACAAAACATAAAAATAAACCAATCAAATGGTGTGAAATTCTATAACGTTCCCAAGAATAATACCTGAGTAGGTACTTACATTCCATGGTTATGTGAAAAGCGACAAAAAAATAATAAAAGTACATAAGTTTGAGTTCCAAAACTATTTAAACATTTCTTTTTATGTAATTTATAAAAATAAAGAATTTTGTAGTTAATATATTAACATTAAAAAAAATATGTAAATAAATCATAGTGTTGAAAAGTTTAATTTATTATCCACTTATGACTCTTGTGTCGGTTTTGTGCTGCCACCTATAAATTGTGCACGTTCCCTATACAACTTATGTTGATGCCACTCGATTTTCCACAACTATTAGTCTGCCGTTTCTATCACATATCTTATAGTCGATAACAAGAATGGATTACCTATAACGGTATCGAGTTTTCCTTATATATTTACTCGTTTGATATATGTACTGAATCAATATAGGTTCAATAGAAACGTGCAGTCCCAGCGGAAACAGTGGCATACAAACTGAATACTCATCGCGGTACTACAGCATTGTGCGCCAAAAGAAAATGTTAATCTACAAGCTCATTAATTAAATTACAGCTAAACCTTGATTTTCCTTCAGTCGATTATCGATAGCGTGTTGGCACACACATTTTTTAATTTTTGTGTTAGATTTTACACTTATTTAACTTATGTTTGATAGGTTCGTGAATATACGTAGTTATTTATTCTAATCATAGTGTTATTAATTTTGATTTCTTGCATTTTAATATTACTATTGTTTGTTAAAGAAATAAGGAGTGATGTTACGTACTTAAGTAGTGAATGTGGACAAATTTTTCAGTGCGTGAATTTTATGTACATTTATGGTGACAGTATTTACACTTAGTGACCATGGCGCCATCAAGCGACGGCCGCGCGTACTGTTACGTTTTAAATCAATGTTACCTGAGCATGAGTGCGACTTTAGTAGTTTAAGCTACTCGGTAAGAGATGGCGTTGTATGACGTTGAATATGTTGTTCGTAGAATTATGTGTGTTGTTGAGACAAGATAATAATAATCATTACTATTTCGTTCTACTTCTGATTTTACGCTCATATAATGGAGTACATATAGTACATTTAAGTAAATATTGTGATATAAATTATTAATTAAGTTTTTTGTTTTTCCAGGCAGAGCCGGGGGATACCATAGCTACAACCAAAGAAGGTATGTATTAATAATTACAATTTATTCGCCCCATCCTCATAAAGGACATGTCCCAAAAAGGGGCCTAAAATTTTAACCAAGACAATTTTAAATAGGTAAAATTGGGTAGAACTCCTAAAAAGTAGCCATAAATCGTTTAATTTGAAAGACCTCTGATTTTGAGATTTATGTAATTTTATTTTGATCCAAAATCACATGTAATATGAACGTTTTAAAAAAAAGTTAGTTGTAAATTAAGGGGTCTAAAAATATTTTTTTAATGGATCCAAGATCGATATTTTGCCCCATTATATCCCTAAAGTTAGAGCCTGGTTAGATTTTGAGGCCCAGCACTCATACAAAAGCGGAGATCCTTTGTCTGTATAGTGTTAGTTATATAAATATTTTTGTGGCAAACCTAGTATCTTTCCTGACGTAAATTCGCCCGATTTTACAATAGTTTCCGCCGAAAACTGCTCATAAAACTTTTAAAGTAAAGTGCTTATAATATCTGCATCCGATTTGTAATAATCTTTTTGTTATAATGTTAAATAAAACAGACGGTTCTATGGTATTTTGAGGGAGTGGTCACTAGTCATTTAACATGTCAATGTATTATTATAGTAATCCGGTATTTCCAAGACAATAGATTACAAAAAATCCATGTTATTATTCAAGACGGGTATTTTTTGACATCAGTAATATTGGGTGTTGGAAGGTCTTAGAATATATACTCCTATAATATAATTACAATATTGTTTCATTAGGTTTCGATATTTGATTTTTGACAGGAGCATAGATTAGTGCGTTACTTTTGTATTTAGTCGGTTTATATAGCTATGTGACGAGTAGCATTTATCAACAAGTGGTGAAACCAACTCTTATAATAATAAGGTTTTGAAAGGACAAAGATTATCGAGTAGTATTTATAGTGATGAAATCGGCTCTTATAATAACAAGATTTTGGAAGGACAAATAATGTTACTTATTATTTCAGAGGAATGGGTGACGCGCAAGACGAGCGAAGTGACGACGACTCGGCAGATAGCCACGAGAGTCAAACGGGAGCTCATACTAGAGGATGGGCGCATCCTGAGCGACTCTGGACCGAAGATATCCACCTCCGTCAACGAAGACACACACACCACCAACTTACAACAGACTGAGGTGAGAATTTTACTACCATTCCGACTACAAATTGTCATGTTCGATGTTTTTGTGGCATATACCGGTAAAACTGGATGTATGTGAAATCTGATTTAAGGTTATATTTATAACCCATAAATATCCACATAATAAAAGATCATTGATGCCTTATATAATACGTTATATAGGTACATTCCAATAGAAAATTTCATTAAATATAATGTTTTTATTTACAGCATCGAATGCCCGACGGACAAAATGACGACGTTGCGAACGAGGTGGAAGGCGCGATCGGGGCACGAATTGAAGGTAAAAATAATTAATTTATGAAACTTGTTCAAAAAGAAAGATGCAGATACGTATCTCTTTGAAACAAGAATTTAATGAAGTAATCTGAAGATCTTGTAAGTGTTACTAATCTCAATTTATTTACCGATCGTCCTGAAACCTTAATAACGTATAACGTATATTCGATAATACGTATTTAAAATCCTCAAAATATTGGAATCCGTAGTCGTATTGTTACAAATGTAAATTAAATTTTCACAAACAATGGCAATACTAATCTTATAATGAAATTCCTTATAACAACTACACTGTTACGTATTTTATTCACAGAATTGGAAGAAGCTCCCACTACTGGTGGTGAAGTGGCACCAGCGGGGGCCAAGGTCATGGTCTCCTCGAAGGTGGTCGCAAACCCTGACGGCAAGGTTCGAGAGAGTCATGACAAGAAGATCCTCACGAGGAACATTACAGAACGCGTCAAAGAAACAGAGGAGCGCATACATAGAGGCGATACCACGCATGAGGTAAGTTTTAATTTATTAGACAGAATGGCAAATTTGTGACAATTGAGGCAGCGATGTTTTCATCAGAAGATTTGTGAAATGAAGGAGTAGACGCATTTTGTTATAGGATATTGTTATTGAGGTGAGAAAAGGTCATCCTGGTATTCAAAGTTAATTTCAAAAATCCTGTTAGAACCTATTCAAAATTCTATTTTAAATTGCAAATAAACAATCACTTACAATTTGATAAGAAAAATAGAATGTTATTTTTTACAAAATCCGTTTTATATCATAAAAATGATTTATACATCGTATAAATAATAAATGGTGCAATTAAATTATCCACTTTTGGTCCTGTTATCTGGGCAGCTTTTAAGCGACAAACATAGATCTCCTTGTGAGTGTTTATCGCACATATAAATTTCAAAGCTGAATAGTAAATCTCGCGGCATCATATACATATATCCAATAAGCCGTCAAGGGATGATCGGCTTTTATTTATAAGCCGTTCACGAATGCTTTTAAAGCCATAGAGCGCGATGACGGAACTTATCTACCTCGTAAGATGTGAGAGACGCGTCGATAGCGCGTCAGAAGTTCGATTCCATTCAGTCCAAGGCAGATATCGTTGATACACGGTAATGGATTCTTGAGAAAGGATTGCCAGTTAAACAAGTATTTTGTACGCGTATAAATCAAGAGTTTTATCGATTTATTACTTGTAATTAATAGCATTATTTTATTGACAGTTCGGTTAGTATCGTATTCCATTCTTAAAGTAAAATCTATAGAAGATGCCACAACAAAAGTTATCATATAAGCAAAAGTAATTGTAACTTTGATTTGCTGGCAATAAAGAAATTCGCCATAAGTTTTATGATCACCAATGTTATTATCTATTACTGAAATATAAAATTAACAATAACGGATTGCGCTCGATGTGTTAGTGGCTTGGAATGCGGAAATCCTTTAAGAGACGATCCTTTGATGTTGTACAGTTAAACTTCTTGCGTGAATTGATCGTTTCGACAATATAGAATGCTCAAATGAGCTGGATGATATTTTAAGGTTACATTGTATTCTGTAATTAATTTAACCTAGAATAATACTTATAGAATTAAGCTACGTAGTTTCTGCTTGTTACAAACTAATTATACAATGATTATTTCAAGCAATGCTTACTTATTAAAAAATATTATAATTCCATTTACCTATGAAATGAATACCTACGGTAAATCTCTGTCACATAATAATGAATGAATTATTTTGCCAAATTCCTGTATTTCGAACCTGATCAAATATTTGTTTAGCATTGTTAAAGCTTAACGTAACGTAGTTCAATTAACGGTAATAGTTTGTTCAGTCACATATTTTGATTCAATTTAATCAATATTTAAAATGGAGTCTATGAAATTTGATTTTATATTTTGTAAATATTCAAGTTTTGCGTAGGGTACTCTTAGTTATTATTGAAGATTCATTACATATTTTAATAAATAATGTCGCTTAAATAAATAAAATGATTAGTTGTATGACTGCAATGCTCAGGTCTCGGGTTCGATTCCAGGGTCGGGCAAAGTGATATTGGATTTTTCGACTCGGTATCAGCCCGGAGTTTGGAATTTGTGTCTGATATGGCGATAGGCCCCTATCATATCGTGGGACGGAATACGCTCGGCGAAATGTGGATGCAGTAGTTGCGCCTATGCCTACCACTTTGGACATAAATGGCGTGACTGTGTGTATGCTTAATTAAACAATAATTATTATCTTTTTGTCTCGGGAAAACGATAATATCGATATCGTCCGTGGGGAAAATCGAACGGTAATGTTGGGCTAACCGGTCTTACGGCCCAACATTAGATCTTTCGGGAATAATACTAAATATTGAAGTAAGGCGTAAAAATACCTTTTACGTGCATCCAATTTGGGTCTGTCAATAGTTTATTGTGTGTTTAGTACCTTGTTACGTGAGCTCGCGGTCTAAGGTCATGATGGAATACGCTGAAGGCAAACATGATACCAATTAGAACGAAGAATCTTTGGATTAGAATTTAAATAGCCAACCAACTAGCGGTTAGGTGGTTTAAATTTTATTTAATGATCGCGCAGAGTCACGATTGCGTTTGTTATGTTATTTAATAATGCATTTAGTTCTGACAGATTTGAGCTTATCAATTTAGGAATTGTTGATTGTAATTAATGTTTTTAAATTGTATTATGCAAGTCTGAGTGCAGATAGCGTTGTAGGGAATGGAATAGTCTGCTGAGACAATGTATGCAGGTTCGATATCCTAGGAATCACCTACAACTCTGTCTTTTCGATGTTTTGTGTATATTATAAAGAGGAATAATTTGTATTTTTGTAACAAATAAACTCAATAGCTACTGGACCGATTTAAAAAATTATTTCACCAACATAATGCTACATTATCAGCGAGTAGCATAGGCTACTGTTTATCCCGGGGAAATATAATGCTTGACTTTATTCCCGAAAAACTCATTCACGCGGGCGGAGCCTTGAGGAAAGGTCTAGTCCTTTATTATTTGGACCGATGTATGCAACGATCTATGGTATTAGTTTATCGACAGGCGTTTGGAATCACGGAGGAAGAAGAGTTTGGAATCAAAGTATTCGATATTCAAAAAAAATATATCATTCACAAATTTTTTTTTATAATTTTACATTTCAATAGTGTACTTTCATGATTGTTTATACTGATTGTTGTATATAATATGAAGTTTTACGAGTAAATTAATTTGGCTAAGGTATGACTCGCATTGCATTCCATTGAGTTCGGCGCATATAAAGTTAAAATACCGCTATGTCAATTTTTAAACAATGCTTGTACGAAATAGTCGAAGTTAAATGCCTCGTGGTACCAACTCTTTAAGGTACTTACTACCAGTTTGAAGTACGTAAATTGATATTTTAAGAATTCATATGTTATCGACTTTATTATAAACAAGTATTTATGTATTGGTATTATGATAGAATACTTATTAAACTATATGTAGACTATGTTAAGGTAATTTCGATTCAAATTACTGCAAAAATAATTAAGTAACCAATGATTTGTGAACGTAAAAAATAACACTTCGGTCTGGTTTATCCGTATTAAGCTGTAGTTCCGCAGGGCGCGGCAGACGGCAACGGCACACGGCAGACGGCACTACTATGCACTATTAAATTGTAGGAGACCGATTCCGCACACGACGGCAAATGACGCTGGGCAAGTGACGTCCTGCCGTCGCGGCACATACTGTTGCCGTCTGCCGTTGCTGTCTGCCATCTGCCGCGTTCTGCAGAATCACAGCTTTAGAAAATTATGGGTTTAGCAGTGATTTTAAATCAAAGATCACCTTCACACGAACTAAGCTCAACATCATCATCAGCCACGTGAAGTACACTGTTGAACTTAAGCTTCCCTGACCTGTTACCCAGCATACTATATTAATAAATATTGCAAATTACAAATTCATGAAGCATGATATTTAAAAAGTATATTGCAAACTTTAAGCCTTAAAATTGAAACAGGCGCCGCTAGACTCGCCCTTTCCGAATAATAAGATATTTAAATGTTTACCAATGATTCACGATCACCTCGGGGCTTGGGATCTCTTTATTTTTATGCGATTTTGTAACTCGCATATTGTTAATAACAAGTTATGAAGGTTACGTTTTACTTTTATTATCTACTTAAAGAATTTTGTATTATGCGAATAAATTGAGATCTCTTTGAAGTAAAGTTAAAGCGATTATATTTTAATGGGATTTATACAAGTACGATCGTGAACATGTCATCGACATTTTGTAGCGTGAATTTAACCAAGTATATAAAGAAATAATACTAGAAGAATCTAGATTTTTTTTATGTTATAGCTTTATTATCTTCTTTGGTAAATGCCAGAGTAGTCACGACGTTGATATATTTAAATACAACCTGGTTTTATTCAATGGTGAATAGCTATTTAGAATTTATACATATACAAAATGACATACACTGGCTTCTTAACACATTATTATTGAATTGATTTAATATTTTAGGGAGCAAAAATTTTTAGTCCTGTCCCAGATTCTTTTATCTTATTGTCCTTTTAGCAATCGACATTATAACAATAGATATCATTGCATTCAATATCTAATTATAATTTCGTGAAAATACTCCGCTGTGAAAAAAGCTTTCGAAAAAAAGCGGCGATAACCTGGTTGGGAGTGGAACGGACTGCCTAGACAAATGTCCGCAGGTTCAAAACCCAAAGGCACAAACTTAAAAAAAATTTATGTGCGTATTCTGTGTTAATTATCGCTTGCTTTAACGGTGAAGGAAAACATCGTGAGGAAATCTCCATACCTGAGAAGTTCTCTGAACTTCGAAGGTATGTGAAGTCTGCCAACCCGCACTAGGCCAGCGTGGTGGACTAAGGCCTAACTCGTCTCAGTAGTAGAGGAGGCATGTGCTCCGCAGTGGGTATATGTATATAATACAGGGCTGGTATGGACTCCGCTGTTAAGTTTCTCTAGGCATTTGATAACATACCTTCTACGAACCATAGTTTCTCAAATATTTTTTACCATTCACATTCTTCTACAAACTACAGATTTCAATAAGTTCCTGGATTGCAGGAGAGTATGGGTATACTCTCCTGCAATTCAGGCGATCCTGCCGACAATCAAGTAAATTTAACTTGCAATCGAGAAATAATAGTACGTGAGGCAAAATGGAGCAGCTTCACAGATGAGAGTCCACATAAATCGATGGGGATTTTGAAATTATAATTTGTTCAGTGAGATAGGTCGCCGCGGGCGCCGCGCCCACGTCCCTTGTAAAATGCTCTACACCTCAAAGCGCTGCGTTTGTGAATTTATTTATGTGTCGACGTAAATTGTTTGAAACTAAAAGTGGTTTTTATTTTGTGTTCGCTGAATGTACTACGTCAGGGCATGTGAGCGGATTTAATTCGTTCTAGGTGTTAAATGGGTTCTTGGAGATGTTTATGAATGGTATTTATGGCCTTTTTAAATGAGGTTTGAATTTTATTTAGTACATAGCGGCTTTGCTGTGCCCCTAGCATTGTCGACGTCCACGACGGTGACCACTTATCATCGGGTGGACCGTTTGCTCCTCTGCCTTGGGGAGAATATATAAAAAAAACAATTTCGAAACTTTATGTTTATAAAACAATCCTGAGCCATGACGTATTCATAAAATCCGTAAATTCGATACACACCTAATAGAAATAGAAAAAATTCTCCATCCGTCTACATTTCGCAAACGGCTTTCAGCAGCTGCACCGCTGTATGCTTAGTAGTTGAGTCTGTTGTCGGTTGCACCATGACCCCCGCGCGTGTTGTAATACTCATGCAAACTGCACTTGTACTCGCTAAAATGGTCAAGTTATTTGTGTAGTAACGTGAATTATGAGGTTTATGACTTAGTACAAAGCTGTTTAGATTCGTTCGTTAGCTTAGCTGCAGCGCTGTAAATTATCGTCTTTATGTTCACTATAATAGATAGTTAAATAGTTCGTATTAAGTTATTGGGGTTGGTAATCACGCGCGAATCGTTGTGTTTGAATTGTTTTGTTTCTTTGGAATATTATTAATGCCAGTTTTTAATTTTAGAATGATACAAATTTGTTGTCTTCTGCATTTATATACATATAAACGAAAGGTCACTCACTCATCACGAAATCTCATAAACTACAAGTGCCAGGTGTCCAAAATGTTGCATGGGGGTTCCTTTTAGACCGCACGTGCTCACTAAGACGGAATTTTACAAAATTAAACCCCTAAATAGGTAAAAAGGGGTGGCAAACGCCTGCCGTGTTTGTACGCAATACTCAAAACTACCAAACTGACTGTGATGAAATGATATGGAGATTGTTCGAGACCCTGAGATGGTTTAAGGCTACTTTATATCCCGGGAAAATGTATAACAGGATGTTTATCCAGGAAAGCTCTTTCGTGGGGGCGAAGCCGCGGGCAAAAGCTGGTTATTATACATATTCGCCTAGGTTGCGTTATAATGTTATGTCACTGTGTGTGTTATTTGTTTCTAAAAATCTTTGAGTATCTAGCAATGCAAAATGATGACCAGGCGAACCCTCCGTTAGTCACACATGCGCAGCTGGTCATAAACTTTTATTAAAACCTTTGTGACTTGCGATCGCTGTCATTACATTCTACGATAATTTTATTTATTGATGCGTATACAAATAACACCATAACAGCTGCTAACAGTACTAAAGCGGTGTTGTACAGCCAAAGAAGTTATTTAATAATTGGCCTGAATAATTGTGAATAATAAATTGAAATTCTTGAATTATGAGAGAATATTATAAATAATTACTTTTTGAAATATCTAACGTAAACAAGTATTTATGGCTACAATTTCCTTAACCTACGTATATAGAGATCGAACTTTAGCTAGCTGCAAAAGGGACATGATGTTTACGTGCAATATGCATCGGAGTACGAAACTTCTTCATCTCCTCAAATACGTCATGCTTAGAACTTTATCAAAAAACAGAAAAACATTGAGCCACCATAATTACATACGTCACAAAATACATCACCTCAAGCACTAAATAAACCTACATTCCAGCAAGTAGCTTGATCGTCTAAAATTAAGTTACTTAATCAAGATTCACATCCGTATCGCATGCAATGAACGTACATTGTCGGCATCGGAGCATTGCTCTCCGAAATCGACCCAAATAGTTCCACACGTCGAAGGCCATAAGTTGCCACACAGAAAGTGATGGGCCAACGAAAGTGTTCGCCCATTTGTGTCCATTGGCCCGTTTAGTTGTCGCTTGCACCGCGAGTCTCCACAACTCTTGACATTTTACGAGCCAGGACCCGACACCAGTCGGAGTCAGATGGGCTTGGCTAATTACGTCATCTGTAGCCAACGGCATGCACACGAATTAATGTGATTGTCTTCTCATTTGAATGGTAAAGGTGTGAAATATTAACAATTCCAATAATATTGTCGGCATACTTCTTCTTCTGTGTACTGATTATAAAATACATACATGTAATATTCGAAGCATTAGGCTTGTTGTTTTTTGCGTTCCGAGTCTTATTATACTTCGATTATAGCGTAATGGGATATAAAGCGTAAACACTAGTTCATGAATGACTAACGCAACAGTAAGTAGATATCAAAAACGATTCAGAACCTACATTCACGAACATTATAAGACGTGAGCTAAACGAGCAAAACAAACGAGCTGAGAATTGCATTTTAGCAGATAACGTTTACGCTTCTCCGATCAAGTCGATTGGAAACACTTGTAAACGTACTAAATCTATTTTTTTATTTGATGCAATTTGAGTAGCGCCTACCTTAGCACCCTGCTTTGTAGCCTCAGCCAGTAATTTGACCTTACGCCGAGCATTAGTAGGAGTGCCCGGCGTGCTTTCAACGCGGCTAGCAATAAAACCATAAAATATGGGCTTCACATTTGCAATAAGCTGCGAATTTTCTTGGATACGACCGGTTTATGGATATAAAAATACATATATTTAAAAATTATGTCACAGAGCGATGTCGTCTTTGGATATTTGTGGTTTCTATAAAATAAATAATAAATGGTACAACTTTGTAGACAGAATTTTGCAGATTCATAAAAAATATTACGTTTATGTGTAAAATGTATGTTCCCAATGTTTCTTACAATATAATTTATAGAGGAAATGTTATACGTTACAAGAAAATGAATGGGACTCGCATTATGCAAATCACCTAACTTCCTATTGCAATTCCTTAATGAATTCATGCAGATAGTTGTCATAAGAAATTGTTAAAATCAAATGCGGACGCAATAATCTTGTTTGCGTTGTCGTTCACACCGGCAACATTTTATAAGCTTGAAGTATGAACAGGCAACTATTGGCATTTAAAACTTCCATTTGCCAATTGCCTCATCCAGTTTCCATGCACCTCTGCGGTTATACGCTAGATGAGAGCCAAGGTAGCCGCTCGCGGGACAATAATTTAAGATGTTTAGATAACATCTACAAGTCTTGCGCGGTGTGCCCAAGAATTCATGTGATCACCCCTCCGATCCAATCTCAGATATAGGCTTGCGAGGTGATGTTAGGAAAAATTATCTCCTCTTGTAAGACCTGTTCATTGTCAAAGATTATTATGAATGTCGTTAGCGGATTCGCTCTCGTTCGTAAATTAACTCTTATGAACTGTGTTATAAGTATTGTATATTAAATGTAATGAAACGTTTTCTTTTGATTTTTTTTTACTTTAGATGTAAATTGAGTAACGAATATTGCGAGTAGTTTTCACTGAGTTTGCTTTGAGAATAGAAAGTAGTTTGATTGCACTTTTGCGTACGTTTGAAGGACTTATTCAAATAATTCGATGTGTTGTAATGCAAAGAAAAATCTATTGGGTTAGCAACTCAGTTATAGAAGGCAGTTGATTTATTACTCGTAATCAGCATGATTGTTTTTAGAACACGGTACGGCCAGCATGTGCTTTAAGACATGCAGCATTATGCTTTTTATAATGCATTTAAAAAGAACTGGGCACATTTAGATATCAAAATGTCCGTAACATTTTTGAAGGATGTACATAAATATAATATTAGTTTGTTTAACAGCCTGAAGAAAAGTTGACGTATTGTTGTATATGAACCACTTGGTGTTTATGCTGACTCTATTCCTTGTTTGTAGATCTTTATTCACAACGACGGTATTGTTTTCAATTATCAATGATTTTTTACGAATCCACCACACGGACCTTGACATTTACGAACAAAAGGGAATGTTTAACGTCCATTTTATAGATAAATCAAAACTGTCGATAGTTCCTTCCAATGTATCGTTAAAGTTAATTACGTTTGCGATGTACGAACATATTTATATTTATCATTTCAAACTCAGGCGTTGATATGATTAAGTTTAATTCAATCTGTGGAATGTAATTCAAGATGGAATTATTTCAAATTAGTGCAAATATTAAATCTGATTGCGGTGTGGCATTCATCCCGCGTTTTCATTCGGAGTTAATTTACTGCTGTTAAATTACCAGCAATATGATTAATTGTGGATTGAATTAATGATTTAGTAATAGCATTAATTAATTCCCACTACAAGTTTATTCTGATGATTCATAGTAAAAGGACAACGCTGTGAGATTTGGTTTTTTATTAAATTCAATGAAACAAATCTAAGATGTCAATAAGGTTTCAATTTTACTTCATGCAGCTGTTTATTAAACACATTAACGGTGATATTGTTTAAAAATTGAACAGCTCATGCAGGAAAGAACATAATATAATGATTGTGTTTTTTGGTTACTTCATTGATTAAGTTTATGTTTATTGAACAATAAACTTTGCTCATGGAATGTTTTTTAACATATCTAAATTATTCCGTGTTCATTAAGTTTATTTCCATATTAAGTTTCCTTTCTATTCTGATTAAGATACGTTATTCGTAGGAAGAAATATTATGTTGAAAGTAAGTAATTATAATTCACTTACATTACATTCGTTGATTTTGACTACTGACTTGGAAGAGAAGTCACTTAAAATGTAAAAAAAGATGAACCGAAAGTTCGCGTGCTTGATGCAATTTTGTGATTTATTCCGATGGTATAATAAGAGATATATCAAGGGTATTGGCCGGGACTCGGACAATTATTCATAATCAGACACTTGCTATCCAATTCGGAGAAACTTGTTTCTTTATTTTAGCAATAATAATCAATAATAATTGCCAGGATTTTTGTCTCTCCCTTGGTGGTCGATGATGTCATAGTTGGTGGCGGGGTGCTTAATTGTATACACTGTCTCATGGTTGGAGACTGATCCCTTACCGATAGGAACTTCTTACGTGCTTTGGCCTTTTGAACTTTTTTAAAAACTTAAATACGATACGAGAAATCGCGTCACCTATGAAACCGTCATTGTCAATAAATAGCAACATCATCAAAAATTTCAAATCACAAAGCAGAATTACTTCACACATAGATATTTAATAATGTAACTGCATCCAATAATCTCTATAGAAAATTAAGGCAATATGATCACTGCGTAGTGGGTATACTGATCACATTTGGAAAGAACAAAAATGTGCGCACACTATAGCAGATAAATAACACGGTTGAGATTACATTGAATAAGTCATGGAAGATGTTGCGTGCAGCATTTAAGTAACTTAAATCAAGGCTTCAAGGAGTTGACCAATTATATTTCAATGCTTAATTACAGCATGAACCGGAAGTAAGATTTGTTGAGCCTTGACCGGTCGGTGACTTGTCTTACGATACATACAGGCTTTGTTAAGGAATTGTAGATCGGTAAGGATTATAAAATAATCGCCACGTGTATTCATTTTTCCGAAGTAAATATAGAATTGTTTTGTAACGCGTTTCTTTGGGACGTTAGTTGGGAATGAAACGATCTTCAGAGACAATGTCCGGAGGTTCAAAACCCAAGGCACACACCTCAGACTTTTTTAAAAATGTATGTGTGTATTCTCTTCGATGTTGCATGTGTATTATTTATCAATTGCCGTTCGCTTTAACGATGAAGGAAAACATAGTGAGTAAACCTACACACCTGAGAATTCTCCATAAGAATTTCGAAGGTATGTGAAGTCTGCCAACCCGCACTAGGGCAGCGTGGTGGACTAAGGCCAAACCCCTCTCAGTAGTAGAGGAGGCCCGTGCTCAGCAGGGAGCTGTATATAATAAAGGGCTGATTGCATTGCATTGCGTTTCTTTGAAAGGATTAATGATATTCATTCTAGAAAACACTTTTTGCAAAATATTTTGAAGCATTGTTAGTAGTTTTTAATTTGATATCATTTTTAGATCCAGCAGGCATTTTTTTCAAATTTGGTGCAGTCATTTTAATTCCCGTCATTGGCTATTTAAAATATAAAAAAAAAAAAATCAAAGCCAAAAATGTAGTTGTCACTTTGTGACTTGTTTTCTCATTCTCATAACAATGTTCATCTGTGCTTCGACCTGTATCTGTGGCTTACGCTCTGAAAACCTCGCGTTAGTACCAATTACAATAAAACGATCCACACATACTTCGTTAAGTTACGCAAGTTTAACTGGCTATCTTCATGAAACGAATGTGGAAGGTGCTCAATTATAGAGTTTTTATTCACCGACGTGGATACTCAAATGCGCCTCGAGTTTTTAATGAGCAAATTCAGGGAAAGTGCAATAGCATGTTAATAATTTATCGTTGTTCAAATTAGCGTGAAGTTTATTTTGTATTGATAGCTTTGCAAAATACACTTAAATTTGGTATATGTTTTATAAAATTGTAAAGATTTTCGAAGAAATGTAGTTTATACTATGTTTTTCTTGAACTGATTAATATAAAACTCTTCAGTTCTATTTAGTGAATGAAAACTAAACATCTTTATTGTATATTTTTAATGTAATTAATTATTGTAAATAGTATTTATTTTCCTTACTTAGGTACCCTAGGGAACCTATTTGATTATTTGTCGGCCTAAGCTATAAAAAACGATTATAGGTCATTTATAGATCATCAACATAGCTGCACGTTAGCAGATGGAAGTTAGTTTAAGAGTAATTACTTATAGCAGAGGTTTTATTGCATTGAGTTAACAAACGATCGAGACGAATTGTTTGTGAAACAATACCGGTATTTGAAGATTTGTTAATTTTACATCGTTACTCAATATTTGAGTAATTTATTTCATATCGAACATTTTTGTCGGTATCATAACTTGCAATTTGACTGAAAAACTTGGCAAAAAATAGATTCTTTTCTAAAAATATCCTACTAATATTATAAAGGCGAAAGTTTGTAAGAATGTATGGATGTTTGGATGTTTGGATGTAAGGATGTTTGTTCCTCTTTCACGCAAAAACTACTGAACGGATTTCGATGAAATTTGGCACACGGGTACGATCATGTTCTGGATTAACACATAGGCTACTTTTTATCCCGGGAAAGCATAAAGCGGGACTTTTATCCCGGAAAAACTATTTAACGCCGGCGGAGCCACGGGCAAAAGCTAGTTAAATTTAAAACAAAGTAATTTCTGCTAGCGGCAGTAACTATAAATATGTGAATTGGGGATAAAATCTTACTACTAAGTACTGTGGACAGATAGCCTAGTTGGGAATGGAACAGTCTGCCGAGACAATGTCCGGAGGTTTAAACCTCTGTCTTTTCGAAGTTATCTGTGTATTGTTTATCATTTATCGTTTGCTTTAACGGTGAAGGCAAACATCGTGAGGAAACCCTCATACCTGAGATTTATCGATAAGAATTTCGAGGGTATGTGAGCTCTGCCAATCCGCACTAGGCCAGCGTGGTAGACTAAGGCCCAAACCCTCTCAATAGTAGAGGAAGCCGGAGCTCAGCAGTGGGCAGTATATAAAATAGGGCTGGTATTATTACTTTAAGTATCATAAATGCGAAAGTTTGAGAAATGTTTATTATAAATGGACGTTTGTTTCTCAGTCAGGCCAGAATGGTTGAAAACAACTGGATGAATTTTGGCATAGAGGTAGATTATAGTCTGCAATAGCACCTAGGCTGCTTTTTATCCTGGGTAAATATATAGCGGGATTTGTATCTCGGAATTTTTTAGGATTTTCATGCGGGCGGAGACGCGAGCAAAACCTAGTAAGCATGTTTACAAATAAAATCAGCAGCTTCGCCGTAATATATCAATAAATAAAAGTTATTAAATCCAATTCTGGCCCTAGATTAGCATTAGGGAATCAGAGATGATGCATTTCACAATCCGAACGTGAGAAACAAATTGGCAGTTTCGATGCAAATCCATTCTTAAGAAGAGATCGCAGTGAAGTATTTATTATCTATTCAGTTTAAAGTTATTATACGCTCAGTGGTCGGATTGCAAGATATTGTATTGGATGTTGGGAAGCTGAATAAGAATTACCGTCAACATGGCGGTAAGGTGCAAATATATCTCAGGATTATATCTTTTTAAACATCAGATATGCTATTTTGGCATTTTCGAGGTCGCAAGATCGAGATCACTTATAAGGATAGCTCCGTATCGTCTCATTTGGTTAAATTTTTTACGTTCAACATGCAAATTTTGGTTCACGATTTTGTGCTTATTCTGTTGTACAGGTTTAATGAACTTGTGTGGTATTCGTGTCGATTTTTGTCAGGAATTTCTTGGAAAATTTATTCTCACGAGAGTAAATATTAATAATGGCAATTAATAAGTTAATAACAATTATACGCAGGGTTATATTGCGCCAATGAAATAAACGTTAGAAGTTTAATATGGTCTTGGAAACATAAAATACTTTAATGAATACTGTTAGTTCTAAGTTTAAGTGTAAACATCATAAAATAATATACAGCCTATTTAGCGTGATTAAAGCAAGCGTTAAAAATCTAGACTGCACTGTAAATAGTTTTTATATATTTAATTTTTTTATGATGTTGAATGATGAGACGAGCATGCCGTTCGCGTGATGGTAAGCGATACGACCACGCATAAACAGTAGCAACATCAGCCAGCACCTTGAGTTACAAAGTACTGTGTGGCATTCCACTGCGCTCGTCATCCTAAAAAGTCTCATTACATCCCGTGGTTAAACTATACAATGTCCTTAAACCGAAACACAACAGTGCATGTACACTGCTGCTTGGCGGTAGAAATAGACATTGCGGTGGTACCCACCCAGACGGACTCTTACACATAAGAGACCTACCACCAATAACTTGATCTTTGGTATATTTTTGCGTATTTTCTTAATTTTTGGTGTTTATTTTCTACTTGCCAATGCATGACCTCACAAATGTGTATGACTAGATTTTGCCCGCGGCTCCGCCAGCGTTAAAAAGTTTTTCCGGGATAAAAGTCCCGTTTTTTATTAAAATGTAGCCTATGTGTATTTTGCCGGGATAAAATGTAGCCTATGTGTTAATCCGGATAACAGGCGTGAGTGTATATGTATATGTACTATATTATGCATGTATTATACATATAAACCTTCTTTTTAAATCACTCTATCTATTAAAAAAAACCGCATCAAAATCCGTTGCGTAGTTTTAAAGATTTAAGCATACATAGGGACATGAGGACATAGGGACAGACAGCGGGAAGCGACTTTGTTACATATTATCACTTACTAGACTTCTGCTCGCGGCTTCGCCCGCGTGAATGAGTTTTTCCGGGATAAAAGTCCCGCTTTATATTTCCCCGGAATAACTTATACATATAAACCTTCCTCTGGAATCATCACTCTACCTATAAAAAATAATCACATCAAAATCCGTTGCGTAGTTTTAAAGATCTAAGCATACATAGGGACATAGGGACAGACAGCGGGAAGCGACTTTGTTTTATACTATGTAGTAGGATTAAAAGTTTACTTTTCTGGATGTGATAATATTATGTTCAAACTTGAATGAATGTGAGATATATGCAGCCTCCTCGCGGTCGGCAGTACATTCCACGTGACACACTATACTCTGGTATAATCCTTTGCGGTACGCATTGCACGTGTTCATTTAATGGCTATAATATTATCTTTACATACATACATAGGACTGCCTCGGTGGCGTAGTTGTATTATAGTACGACTGCAAGGCTGAGGTCTCGGGTTCGATCCCCGGGTCGGGCAAAGTGATATTGAGTTTTTCTATTCAGTATCAGCTCGGAGTCTGGAATTTGTGCCCGATATGGCGATAGGCTCGCCCCCTATCACATCATGGGACGGAATAATGGCGAAAAGTGGGTGCACTAGTTGTGCCTCTGCCTACCCCTTCGGGGATAACAGGCGTGAGTGTATATATATGTATGTATACATACATAGTATCACTTTTTTTTTCGTTTTATGTTAGATCCCGTGTAATAGGGTAGGTCTATTGCCATTTAGTGTGCACATGTCTAGTCTTCAGGCCGCGCCGCCGAGACATATTATATTATCTTTAAGTTGTTGATATGATACATATGTGTATGTATCACGGAGGTAGGTATGTATGTAAGTTTTGGACAATTGTAGAACTAAATAGCGAAACAGGTAATTTGTTTTTTGATGACAAATGAAGTGACTGCCTTTAAACCACAGAATAGTTAAATATCATATTAAGGTACATTTTATATTTATTTATAAGCATAAACCGGCAGATCTTTAAATCAAGTTGTTTTGCATGGCACGTGCTTGAGTTCATCATCTTGAGACATGAGATGTTAAGTTGCTTAAAGGTTGCAGGAACCCGGTGGATACAGGCCGTTTCGACCCCGTTGTCCTAGGTGAGCGATGGGACGCGACACGTAACGACGCGACGCGACGTAATGCGACCAATACTTCACTTCACACTGATTAAAGCGACAACGTAGGCCACAAGTACATACAACGACTATTTGATATTTTCGCGTCGCGTCGCGTCGCATTACCGCGTTTGTCGTTCACCTAGGACAACGGGTAACAGATTGGGGCAAAAGTTTCGGGGAGGCCTATGTTCAGTGGATTTCCAGAGGCTGAAGAATTTTCTTATTGTTAAGTATTCAGTGGCCTTAATTAATGCGAAGTTCTGATTGGCAGATCTTTGCGAGATCTTTTTACCCAATTGCAAAATATTTTTTTTGTTCCCCTCGTAAGCCCTTTGAAGCATGAGGTCCTGGGCGGTTACCTTCTTCCACATCGTCTAAGACTACAACTGCATGTTCTGGCCCTTATACTCTATGATAGTGTTGACTCGTAACGCAACCGCGTTACGTTAATTTAAAGTTACTTTTATTAGCCTTTATTGCTGACACTAAGCAATGATTTTACACAGTAGCAAATTGTTTTAACTTAAATCTAATACATCAGGTTTCCCGGTTCAGTGGTCAGCGTGTCCAGTGACACATAGGCCTCTTCCAGCTGCTTCCATTCTTCTCTATTGGTAGCTTTTCTAGACCAGATTGTCCCTCCAATCATCTTGATATCATCTGTCCATCTTTTAGCTTGTCTGCCTCTTCTTCTTTTGCCATCACGTGGCTGCCATTCTGTTATAATTTTAGTCCATTTTATTCATAACTTAATATAATTAGTGTTAAATGGTATTCTCTATGTTAATTTCTACACTGAAAAACGCGATGAGTTACGTTACGTGCTTGTTACGAGCGGGGAAAGTAGCGTGTGTTATAGAAATAAGGGGGCTGATAGTGTCAATGTCCTTCAAGTCAAATCACAGTAATACTTGCATACTTTTGATAGATATTATACATACATACATATACACTCACGCCTGTTATCCCCGAAGGGGTAGGCAGAGGCGCAACTATTGCACCCACTTTTCGCCGTCATTCCGTCCCATGATGTGATAGGGGGCGAGCCTATCGCCATATCGGGCACAAATTCCAGACTCCGGGCTGATACTGAATAGAAAAACTCAATATCACTTTGCCCGACCCGGGGATCGAACCCGAGACCTCAGTTTTGCAGTCATACTGTAATACAACTACGCCACCGAGGCAGTCATAGAGGATAGATATTATATAAAATAATATTATGTGTGAATGTAAATGTGCAACATTTTTTTCATTATATAATTAATATATTGTGTAATTATTGACTAAGTTGTATTTACATTATAGCAGACATTTGCGGTTACTCTGCATTAATAAACATGTATATAAATACTTTTCTAAAACTATATTTCATCATAAAGGTGCGGGTTGACTTGCGAGTTGCGACTATTTTAAACACGATTATATATTTAGCTACATGTAAAAGTTTATTTTGGGGTTAGGCCTTAGTCCACCACGCTAGCTTAGTGCAGACTTTACATACCTTCGATTTTTTTATTAAGGATTCTCAGAAATGTAAATTTCCTCACAATTTTTCCTTCACTGCTAAAGTGAATAGCGAATCCTAAATTATTTTATGAAAAGAGGACCCTTGCTCAGTAGTGGGAGAGACCAATACAGGGCTGGTATCATTTTATTGATTGGAAATTTATTATGCAAATTACATTTTTCGTATTATCACGCAAGCGACTTGCTCGTCTGCTCATTCATAAGAATAATGACGCGTTTGTTTTTTAATAAATTATAATAATTGTGATCCCAATATAAAGCGACTATAATAATTCATTTTATAATTACTTGTAACAAACTTGCCAGCTGAAAATTAAACTCTATTACATTAAATAAGAAAATGAATTTGCACACCCATAACTTTCTCATTAAATATTTTGTATGTTAAAACAGATTCCGTTTCACGGCGTCCATGATAAGGTAGCACCCACATAATTTATGGCCTCACATAGGGCTAAATCAAGCGAGCTATCGATTCTATACTAGATAGCTATAAGGGCCCTGTCACAGTGACGGAGATTAACTAAAAGATAGTTTTGTATATATTACTACCAATTATGGGTATGAATTTATAATGAAGTCGGGTTTGTAATACAAATGAAGGTAAGGTTTTTAATTTTTGAGTCTGTAAAAGGCAGTAAAATCGAACTCATTCTACTCTTTGTCTTGTATGTCGAAAGGAGTAGTCCGCTTTTTGTATGGGTGCTGGGCTTCAAAATCTAACCAGGCTCAAACTTTATGGATATTAAAGGGGAAAAATATGGATCTTGGATCCATTAACAAAATGTTTTTAGACCTCTCCATTTATAACTAACTTTTAAAGAACGTTCATATTAACTGTACTTTTTAAGCAAAATAAAATTATATAAATCACAAAAGTGATTTATTGCAAAGGCCTAGTTTTTGGGAGTACTGTTTTAGAGATTAAGGGCCAATTTCACCGCTTACGAATAAATGCTACTCGTCACATAAATGTATAAACCGACCAAATACAAAAGTCACCCTGTAATGTATACACCCAAATAAATAGTAATAAAATCAGTATTATCTCCATAAGCTCTTTAATAAGCTGTCAAATAAATTTTACTTAAACCTGTGATTCAGGCCCTAACTCCAATTTCCAAACTTTACTTTTTAGTATAGAATTTATTCCAAAATCCTAGTGTAATAAATTGCCAATACGCAGCTAAAACTATTAATAGTGATTTATTTAGAACATTATTTCAGTGTCATTGAAATAGGAATTTTAAACGCCTCGAGTAAATGTGATCGATAGTGTATCCGAACACCATTAAGGTACTGTCACAGTTCTGACAATTGATGAGAAATATGAGCGACAACGTAAGGACTCGCCCACAAGATACGTACCCAATTGATGCGTTTTTACTAGTGACGTGAATAACAGGAGTTGCAGTGTGAGGGCGGGATAGTCTCGTACTGACGTGATTAATGGATCAAAATGTCATCGCAGAAGATTACTTTTGGTATAATATTAATGTTTGCGGTATGCATTTATCAAAAAATTATATTTGAAATAGTCCGGACTGTACCATAATCAGGGAATAAAACAAAACTAAATGTTAGCATTAATTGTAGTTTTACTCGTAAACAACACGAAAAGCAACAGATAAACTTAAAAAGTGAATACACATATTGCATGTATTAATATCAAGCATTACCAGATAAATCTTTTATATTTCTTAGGACAAATAAGCCCATTGTGAAAGGGCCCTTCGTAGCTCAAGTGAGCTTCAATAGTTTGTCCCAATTAAACTTGATTAAAGGCGTGTTATAAATCTGCCGGATGATTGATGTCATGACATATAACAATTAGGATTCTGTCATGTCATCAAAGAATGAACGAGATTAATGTCACACAGCGCCATCTACCGAAAAAGTTTAGAAGGAAGTTGTCTAGGTCTGTCACTGGTTCATTGATCTTATTGAACTTGTGAATTTTAAAGTCCTGAGTCTGATTCCCATGCTAAAAGGTTTGTCAGTGTTGTCATTAAAAACTTACATCAGTTGCTTTGGTTAGTTACAGTGGTGTTCAATAAAGCGGTACCTGTACTTATTATACAAGGAACGGGATATGATGACGGAGTATGGATGTACTTATCGTGTCTGCATTAACCTTCAGGCATAAAAGCGTTTTATATTATGTCTAATCATACTTTACAATATATCTCTATTCCATCATTTCTAAGTGACCAACACGGCTTCCATTTAACATAAGACATTTTGTATACCAATCGATAACGATCATCCATTTAGCGACCGGAGAGTAATTGATCGATGTCAAGTGCTGATCAATACTTGAATCACAGGGAAGTTGCAAGGCGGTGCGTTTATAGTCGAAAATGGATATAGAGAGTTGAAGGGAATGTGAAAACATCTCTAGTATCGGATGAATGCTCGATAAGTAAATAAGTCAATTTTCATTTGAATTATATGTAATTAAATTAATAAAGTGGACAATTTATCATCTAAATGCTCATTTCCTCTTCAATCCATGTATCGCATTATATCAAGCATGTTCCCGAAATTTACCTCAGTTTTGATGACCGACCGTCTTCTTGACTTGCTCCGTATTTTGTCAACGTCATCTAGGAAATTTGAATCTTCTTTTAAAAAGGAACAGCAGCAAAATATATTTAGCAATGTAAGGTTGGAAATATGTGTATCTATATAAAACATCTGACATGTAAAAATGTGTATAAAATATACTATACAGGTTACAGAACAAGCCGTTTTAAAAGTTCGTTAAACAGGTTTTGTGTTTCCATATAAATGTGTCGGGATAAAACCTTTTAGCCAAATTATAGTAGATAAATATGCAAAGTGTAAAATATGAACGAATCTTTTATATATTCTTTTATTTAATAAACATAAAAAGGAAAGGAATTGACAGTTACCTATAGGTTGGCACTTGGCAGAGGTCTCGTATTTGAGAGTCGCATAGATAGGTAGTATGTAACACTGCTTTATCTGTTTATGACGTCAAATACCGCTGTTAAAATACTTTGAAATTATTGTCCATTACGTTCTTTGCCACGTGGCACTTAGCAAGATTTTAAGGTGCCTTTATAATTTAATCACTAATATGGAGCGCAGCAAAATTCAGTGTGTGGGCAGATATAACCTATTATGCGAACTTGTTGGTCTCGTTGTGCAGTTGAATAAAAATAACACAAAAATATATATTTATGTTTGCTACTTTATGTCACTAAAATTATCTTGACAGCGTCATAAAGGTTATAACTGGAGCGACTTAGTTGTAACTCACGACTAAGCTCCTTAAAATAAGATAGAAAAAAAGAGGTTACAAAATGAGCAGATCTAAAATCCATGTCATAGCAAAGCAAATCATCCGACAAAGTCATGGACAAAATGCAACGAACGATAATGTTGTACAATTAAATAGAAACAACAATGCATTACAATGTACAGAAGAACGGTGCCGTGGAAACCGTCACGGCACTTTCCAACGATATCCCTGTAATGCTCTGCAAAATTAAGAACGACGTCAAAATTATAGCATTTTAAATAGAAAGAAAGAAAGAAAAAAAATTATTGGGCACTAGTTGGGTGGTGAATGGTGAATATAATACAATTTAATAGTAAAATAAACTAAGTATTCAGATACTGAGTGTGGATGGTATATGTCCCACCACAACAGTGTCAATAGGATCTATATCAGCAAATGCCAAACAACAATGTTTAGCGCTAGACTCTAGAGCAATGTCAACCAAATACCAGTATAAACAGAAGTGCGCACCTGCCTTTGCGTGTGTGTGTGTGTGTGTGTGTGTGTGTGTGTGTGTGTGTGTGTGTGTGTGTGTGTGTGTGTGTGTGTGTGTGTGTGTGTGTGTGTGTGTGTGTGTGTGTGTGTGTGTGTGTGTATGTGTGTACATGTAAGTGAGTATAATGAGTAGATTACTGATGGTAAGCGATTGTTGTATACTCATATAATTGTCAGAAAAATTATAAATGAGTTGACTTGACAAGTCAATCAAAATCATTTTGATCTTTATTAGCTAGTCAAATAAAGGGTCGCCTGATGATACGTTATACTCATCGGAATTTTGTCTGTAAAGCCAAAAGAGTTTTTACATATTTATAGTCACTTTAACGCATTCGTTCAACCGTAAATGGTGATATAATTCGAATAAAACTTCCCGTATCGTGAACTGAAACCTCTATGAAACAGTGCAATAAAATAGTTTATTTGAATATAAAATACGTTATAAAAACATACGTGGCTTATTTAATCAAATTGGCGATAATCGTATCTTAAAAAAGATATTCATTCTTATTTATTACATAATAAAAGCTAGAATATCCTAAAAAGATCGTTCAGCAGTAAATATTTATTATATTGTTTTTTATATCTCAGAGAAAGAAATTGTTACAATTAAAAAGATGAGTGTTTTATAGCGGCAGCTTCAACACTGATGGCCAAATCCTACTAATATTATAAAGGCGAAAGTTTGTAAGAATGTATGGATGTTTGGATGCATGGATGTTTGTTCCTCTTTCACGCAAAAACTACTGAACGGATTTCGATGAAATTTGGCACACGGGTAGATCATGTTCTGGATTAACACATAGGCTACTTTTTATCCCGGGAAAATATAAAGCGGGATTTTTACCCAGGAAAAACTTTATAAAGCGGGCGGAGCCGCGAGCAAAAGCTAGTGAATCATATTTTTTTATTTTCCGCCGTTTTTGAGTTACAAACTTATTTAATTTTATATGAAGTACCCACATGTTACTCTCTATGCACGCCACTTCAATAATATTTAGACGTATCTCACAAAATAAAGCACTTATGAGGAATTTATAAATGGTAGATAAAATAAACAATGAAATCTCATATTAATTTCGTAATTTATAAGAAAGGTGAGGCAATTTGGTATACCTGCTATAACATAAAATGTTGATGACCCCGAGATGATAGATAAGGCTCATGTAGAGATTAGGAAAGATATTTTGTAAAGGGAGTAATGGATAAAAAGAATGCTCAGTCACGTAAATAAGGACGTGAAACGATTTTTTTAAATGTGCTGAAATGTGAAGAAAACTGATTCCTTGACATTTTGAGAGTACTTACTAATTTACTTTGATTTAAAACTGGCTAATCACAGGCTCAATTCGAAAGAGTCAAGCGATTTTCTTCCTTATTATTTTTCACATTCTATTTATAAATTTAGTTTTTAAAAAGAAGATGTCCGCATTTGTATGGATGCTGGGACTCAAAATCTGACCAAGCTCGAAATTTATGGATATTTAAGGGACAAAAATAAGGATCTTGGATCCATTAAAAATATTTTTAGACCACTCCATTTATAATAAACCCGTCAAGCCCCGCTTATATGAAAAGATGTATGGAAAAACCCTATTTATATGGACACCGGAGCCAGTCGCGGGCCTTGACGGACTACAAAAAAAATCATTATAAGTTTTTAAGCAAAATAAAATTACATACATCTCATAATCGGAGGACTTTAAGTATGCGATTTATTGCAAAGGTTTAGTTTTTGGGAGTACCTAGTATCCAAATATATAATATAAACTATCTTGGTTAGAATTTTAATCCCGATTTCGGACACATCCTTTATAATGACTAGGGGGGGTTTTGAAAGATTTTCGTATACTTATTAATTCTCGTGATTTCCGGATCTATACTCATTACTGAATATAAGGAGATCCTTATTGATCGCATAATAAAAAAAATCATAGTGATTAAATAAAATTGACTATATTCTTGGCGGCAATAAAATTATGATAACTATATTCAATTAAAATATTTTTTTATTGCTTCGAATGACGAGACGAGCATGCCGTTCGCCTAATCGTAAGCGATACGACAGCGATAAACAGTAGCAATATCATTCAGCACCTTGAGTTACAAAGTACTGTGAGGCATTCCACTGCGCTCGTCATCTTGAGACATAAGATGTTAAGTCTCATTATGTCCAGTAGTTATACTAACTACAATTTCCTTCAAACCGAAACACAACAGTGCATGCAGTGCATGCTTGGCGGTAGAAATTGGCATTGCGGTGGTACCCACCCAGACGGACTCTTACGTATCTTACATATGCGAGACCTACCACAAGTAAAATATATTCGTGTTTAAAAAATCCTTTCTTGTACTAAAACTACTCTATTTCTACTATCTCGCTATAGCTCCGCGCATGCGCCACAACATATATTTCTTCTTTTTCATTAGCCACTACGATAACGGTATCGGCGTGAGACCGCGGAGGCAGTTTGCGTTTAATTGTTCTGCTACTCTTCATTATTTATTATATACTAGTGAATTATATGTTCACTTTTCACAATTCCCACGACGTTTAGTTTAGGAAGAGTTTGCTATAATCAAAGTATTAGAAGTTGAAATAATTAGAATTTTGCATATTATATTGCGCTATGTTTATTATCGTTGACTTAGTTGTGTGATCAAGTTGTTTAAAAAAACGAAATAGTAATCTGTACGAAATAAGAATGTAAACAAACACATTAAACTCGAATTCATTTTATAAATCCTCAGATCGTATTACAAGCTAGATAAATTGACAAAACTGTTGGCACATAATATTAGCGTACAAATGAAAACAAAACACCACCGAGGTATATTAATAAATAAAATTAATTAACATTTTGTAGTAGACGACGAGATGAGATGTAGATACCATCGTCCATCGAGCGCAGTTTCTCGGTAAACAGCTCTGCTTAAACTCACTAGCTTTAATTATAAAATTGTCTCCTCAAAAAACACAAAATGTTTTAAAAAAATATGGATACGCTGGCAAAAAAGCGAGACGCGTAGGCTCGCTACACCTGCCAATGGCGTGTCTAGATAGCCGTTTATATTTAGAAACCACTTTATTTAACTCACCGGCGAGCTTAAAGCTCCCGATAAAAAGGTTAACTTAGTGCGCTTGCGGTGCGTCGTCTATTAAGAACCATTTACTTTTCGCCATGATTGTATCAATCGACCGCATAGCCGGGTTAATAAAAAATAAAATCGTCCGCAACAAAACTTAAACTAATATTCATGTGCAAAAATCTATTTTTATGGGTAAAAAGAGTATGAGATGATTCTTCGGTACGTGTTATCAGGTACCTTAAGTTGTGTGAGGAGATAGTGGATGGCTAGCGAGGCTTTGGTTAGTACGCGGCGGGCAGGCGGTCGGAGTGCTCGCTCTACCCCGATTCACTCTACAAGTGCTTCCAAACTTGATTAACATGATTATAACACAAAACACTTTTCGTATGTGACAAAACTGATGTAAGCTTGTGTGCATTGTGTTATAGTGTGATTTATTTGGATTTTCCTATAATAACACTTTATATTTTTTTGCTTGCGGTTTCTGAGAACGAGTGAATGGGTGAGTGATATATTTTGAATTGTTCGACTTTTGTTATGAATTTGTTTTTTATTTTATGAATTAAGATACGTGTTTATTGCGAATGTATATAGGATTTATTATAGACTAGCTTTTGCCCGCGGCTTTGCTCGCGTTAATAAGTTTTTCCGGGCTAAAAGTACAGAAAGCCTTCCCGTTGAATCACTCTATCTATTAAAAAACCGCATAAAATCCGTTGCGTAGTTCTAAGCATACATAGGGACAGACAGCAGGAAGCGACTTTGTTTTATACTATGTAGTGAAAACATTTTGGTATAAGAATATAGCATGTTGTTGAACGATAAAAGTCGGCAAATAAGCAAAATGCCCTGAGGATAGGCAATTTCAGCCCAAGGCCGGATGCTGAGAGAATAACTAAATCCTGTTTTTTAAATTATCCACTAGTTTCTCGGCAGTTTGTGCAAAAATGCGACATCTAAACACACACTTAACTGGTGATTACGAAGATGTGTTTCAACTTGAATGCTTAATGATTAACGACTTAATTATAATATTCAGTTTAAAACTATATTTCCAACATGAGTTTTAAGATTATGTTGTATTTAAGAAAATTTTAAACGGTTAGTTTGGATACGACAATTTCAGAAATGTAATACTTTGTCGGTGAAATTATCTTTAAAAGTGCTAAGTGACTCGCATGGGCAAAATGGAGTAAAATCTTGAAGCGTCTTCTAAAGAACACAAATTGTAAATGTGAAACTAAGTTTGAACACGTAAACCGTAACGTGTGAAGTGGCTTTCATACAAAAATGTTTCAATGAACAATTTGGTGCCTTTCCGGATGTTCAAAACGTAACCTGACGTTCGTATGAAGTACAAATAACAGTAAAATTAATGATACTTGAAAAATAAATAAAGTAGTAGTTAATTTATAACTGATTTACGAATTCCGCTGTTGTGACTTTTCAAATAAAGAACTACATATTATGTAAATATCGTACAGTTTAATTCCGGCTGCATCCAACGCTTCCTTTGTCCATATTCATAGAAAAAATAAAAAAACTCTTTGGAATAAGTAAAGCGGAATCGTGATCTATTGAATGTACTTGATATAAAAATCTCGCAATAACTTATTGCTATTGTTAAGCTTGGCATTGAATTTTGATTGTGTTTTAAATTCTCCAACGTGTCCGTTACAGGTGATCACGTATTTGCGCCTATTCATACTTTTATTGTGCTATTTTGTATCTTATTTCTAGTTATTTAAAATACACCTTCATCTGATGCTTATTAATTCCTCATTTCAACTTTCAGTTGGTTAATCAATTGTAAGTTTACAAATTATTTTTTTTGGTTGAAAATTACAGACATATTAATTTCATAGGAGACAAGTTTTGTTATCAATAGTTTTATAGATTCCTTGATGTATGTAGACTCCTTGCGTTCACATTGTATTTTTTTATATTGTGCAGCAAAACAAATTCAATATGTTAATTTTCATGGTACATACAGAATTATTGTAAAAGTTGCTACTAGGAAAAAAGTTTAGTTGTCAATTTAATATAAATTCTTTTACAACGTAGACGTTTAAATCACATTTTGAGTGTTATAATACATTCCTACACAATCCGGCATTTAGCATGCTAATCTTCAATAATTCTACAATTGCTAATTGGAAAAGTTTGGTAACCAATTGAATATAAATCCGTTTATAATGTAGAGTCAGCAACATCATATTTTTCTAAGTGAATTAACACATACAATTTGTATGAGTGAAATAATACATTCATACAAAAACCAGCATTTAGCACGTTAATTGTCGTACATACAGAATCATTGCAACAGTTGCTATTTCGAAAGCTCGGGTCGGGCGCTGCATTCTTGCGCCGAAGCTCGTCTAACCGGCGCGCCACGGAGCCCCACAGGCGAGAGTGCGAGCCACAATCATGATTTTAAGGGCCATCTTTTAGTTTTAAAACATTATGTACTTTATATATTACACTACGGAAAGTGGTTTATTAAAATTGTAAGTACCTTTACAAAGCTTGTTTAGTCTGCGGCCATACTCATAAACAGTTTATGAACTTATTTATCCATCGAATGTTTTGTCTTCTTCGAACGAATTTTGAATTGAGTTTGAAGGAAGAAGACAAAACATCCTACAACGAAAATAGGTTTATAAAGTCTATACGAGTAAGGTCGTAGATTGTAACTCAAAATGTGATATACAATTAAGTCAAATCCTATAAGGACTTTACTCATTATAACTTGTACATCCTAAAAACCACATTAATCTTTCCCTGAGTCACTAAGTTAAAAACACGTAATTCTAACAGGGCTGGTTAAAATGTCAACAGTTCTTACGAAACAATGACTCATGATTATAATAATGCATTGAAAACTGCAAAGTAATAGAGGTTGCCACTCGGAAGAGTTGTGAGCAATTTCATCGCTTTCTGTTTATGGTACAGTGAAAAGCTGTGAGGTGGAAACTTCATAGTCTTACATTTACTCTCTATTATAAAACTGAAAGCAAAATATCACGTTTATGATTGAAACTGTTTAAAAGAAAGTTTATATTAATATCAGTTATAATTACTATTACATTTACAGGAAGTAATTTATTTGTTTCATCGTTCATAAACATTAATTTTACTTTTATATTCAATTCCTAGCTGTGTTAAATTTGTAATATCTATACTAACACGTTACATGAGTAGAAAAAACTTTGCCTACATACTTTTGTGTGTCTTGCTAATCTTTTTTTTTCTTCACAAAAATAAAGTAAAAGAGATTTGCTTTACTTTAAGAATTTTTTTTTTCAGTTTAACTTAACGCACATATAGGCGACTAGCTTTTGCCCACGGCTTCGCCCGCGTTAATAAGTTTTTCCGGGCTAAAAGTACATAAAAACCTTCCCGTTGAATCACTCTATCCAACAGATTTTGGATAAAGATTACCTAATATTATGACGTTGATACAACTCTTAACAAATAATGCATTAATTTCGACCAAATTTGATTACCATAAAAACGGTTCTAGTGAGTTAATCTTAAAAGATAGTCCGATACTGTCGCGGACTTTTTTTTAGATCATTTCAAGAGGAATAATTCTTTCATACATATATTTTTGGTATCTGGAACCGTTTTCGCAGCGCACGCAATGGAAGCCCTCAAGGGCGAATAATTTTCCCCGCTTTTCTCACATTTTCCATTATTTCTTCGCTCCTAATAGTTGCATCGTGATGTTATATAGCCTAAAGCCTTCCTCGATAAATGGTCTATTCAACACAAAAAGATTTTTTCAATTCGAACCAGTAGTTCCTGAGATTAGCGCGTTCAAACAAACAAACAAACAAACAAACTCTTCAGCTTTATAATATTAGTATAGATTTGAAATTTTGATTTTGTATAGATATTTATGCTGCTGAATGTACACAGTTTCAAGCACATTACGCGCATGGGGGATTTGGCATAATTAAAGTTCCTTACGTTTACACGAATGTTAAACATTGATATAAAACTACTATTTTATCGCAGTTTTTATTTTTCTCCCGACGCTTCGAACGCTTTGCAGCACTTCGTGGTCACGGGGTGGACTGAGATGTTGTTGGTTCGAAAAGTTAGTGTTAAATTGAAGGTCGTTTTTTAACGCTAAATTTACGGACCAGCAGAAAAAGAGAAAATCTAAAAAGTTGTGCAGAATAATATTATAATGAATGTGTAATATATTATGTTACAAATATTACATAGTAAATATTATTACCTATTATGACATAACAATTGTCACGTGTTTGAACTTTAAATTTCATACTCACAATATACCTTTATTTTAATATAATTTTCCGCAAAACACACCTGCCGGCACGAAACGAAAACATTCAAATACTTCATCATTTTCGAACGTAATATTTAAATTTGTATTTTGCTATGCATTTTAATTTTATAGTTCTCAAACATATTTAAAACAAAGGTTAAGACCGGTTTAATTTTATAAAATCATTAACCGTCACGAAAGAAATCTATAATCTAGCAATATAACACTGCTAAACGAAATACGTAGTTTTATTCCTTTTTTGAATGTTATAGAACAACTTTAATATGCAATATTTAAAATAAGAACACGCTAGAACTAAATAAGCACTAATCTAACTTGTATAAGGTCATTTGATACTTAGATGCCTTAAGTTTTTTATTGCTTATTAGTTTAAAGCCAACTTAGTAGGTTTGTGTCGCAAGCTTGCTTATACGTTACACAAAGCAATAAGATAACATTTTCTTTGTTTAGGACATATTTTAGAAAATTATCTCGAACTTTCTCACACGGGTTATTATAATACGATGTTGTAAATTGTGTAGCATAATAAAACTGGTGCTGTATCACTGAATTATAATTACCTTTATAATAATTCAAGAAGGAAAGTAACAATGATTATTATATAAAATACTGACTATAATGGTTCTTCGTAAGAGACTATGATTAGTTCATGCTTTAGTTTAGTATTTTTCATACTTGAAGTATATTTTGCATCAATACTCTTGATAGCACGGAAAAAAATTATCTCGCTTTAAGAAAACGTACTAAAATTGTGCCTATTTTCCTTTAACTATATTTCCATTTCATAAAAAGTGATGTCGTACTTCCATGAAATTAGCAGCTTTAATTTATTTCCCATAATTACTTCCATTATATAATAAAGTAACTGTGGACGATAGCCTAGTTGGGAATGGAACGGTCTGCCGAGACAATGTCCGGAGGTTCAAAACCCAAGGCACACAGCTCTGACTTTTCGAAGTTACGTGTGTATTGTTTACCAATTATCATTCGCTTTAACGGTGAAAGAAAACATCGTGAGAAAACCTACATATCTGAGAATTCTTCATAAGAATTTCAAGGGATCTGGAGTCTGCCAACCCGCTCTAGGCCAGTGTGGTGGACTAAGGCCTTAACACTCTCAGCTGTAGAGGAGGCCCGTGCTCAGCAGAGGGCAGTATATAATACAGGGCTGATTGCATTGCAAAGTAACCTTGTAAGTTTATGAGTTTCTTGGCGGTACATATAAGTAGCAAGCTAAGGAAACCAAACATTACGGATTTATATTACAGAAATTCATCATAATAACCTCTTTTTAAGCCTTATAATAAATAGCAAGCTAATGACTAATAGTACAAAATGTTGCGTAACCTTCAAGTCCTACCCATATGCTCCTACAACGATATATAGTATCAGATCAATTACCTGTTAGTCACAACTGCTATGTCGGCCAAAGCAACGTACAATTAACAGGATGGAAAGCCAAAACTGCTTGTCGAATGATGTGATAATGACCGCTGAGTCGGCATGACGGTTGCGTAACAAGCAAAAACCCACAAAGCGTGCATTGTGGACATTGGCCGTCGAACATTTGATGAAAGTTTTGTTGAAAGTACGATAAGTTGATAAAAAATGTTTTCAAATATAATCTCTAAGCGAGTTTGTTTAAAGACTTAAATGCAAACAAAGTGATTTTCTATGTATATGTGTTTGTATTTTAAATATAGAATTGTAATTTATAAATGTAAAAATTCATATAAATAATATTATTATGGTGATTACATTATGTAAAAGTAAAAGATTTATTTATATTTTATAAAAAAATCTTTAAGAATAAAATATGGAATCTTGCAAGTTTTGCGAATATTTGTAGGATTATCGATCGTTATCGATAGGTTTTCGTGGCATCTTTATTCTGAGACGTACTAACACACACACTCACGCCAATTATAATCCCCGAAGGAGTAGGCAGAGGCGCAACTAGTGCACCCACTTTTCCCCGTGCGTATTCCGTCTAATGATTATGATAGGGGCGAGCCTATCGCCATACCAGGCACAAATTCTAGACTCCAGGCTGATTCTGATTTGAAAAATCTAATATCACATTGCCCGACCAGGAGATCGAATCCTGAGGCTTACAAAATAGAGTTCAAAATCTAAAACACTTTTTTAAATGTTTGTATTGCAACTACTACTAATTCTTTCTTAATTGCACTTTCGTCACAGCCGACAGAAGTCATTTCATCTACAATATGAAATCATCAACTTCGCCTCATTCCAATACTTCCTGATTTCTTATTCAATTATAAAATAGCTTTTCGTAGGTCGATGGTCATATAACTTTATAGCGTCGGATATTGCTTTATATTAATCAAGTTGATACGGAAGTTATCCAATAACTATTAATAAATTAATGTTTGATGAGTTGTAATAAGTAAAAAATATCCAAAAATATTAAATACGTAACACACATGAATAAAACATGCATTGTAAAGCCTTTCCCGGTAGATGGAATAGTGTATTATAATAAAAAAATAATGATTATTATGATAAACTCAACGAGTTGGGAATATGTTAACAAAATTTATCCTTTGAAGAATATCAAATTGAAAACGTGCCTCGCGTTATAATCGATTGTTTGAATGAAATTGTATACAAAAAGCCAAAGTATTTTTTTCCTGGTGTAATAAGCATTTTTGTGTTTAAGACCAATCTCCTTCAATTTGGTAAAAATGTTGTTATCAAGGTGAACACGATTGTATTTTCGTTAAAAACTATTATTTATGATCCCGTCGTAAAAAGCTTAAAAAAAGCTTATAAATTTATATTTTAACATCTAACGCGTATTTTGATGATGACAAATGGCATTTAATAGAATTTAATACTATATTCTAATCATGTACCAAAATATATGATAAATCTATACATCATAAAAGAGTAGAACCGGTGTGTCTGTACATTTTAAGAAATGTGATATATAAGAAAGGCGATGACTAAAGAAAAGTAATGGAACACAAATCAACGATTTTTGTAATTCTTTTCTGTATGTTTGTTTATTACTGCACATCTCCAAAATTACTGAATGAATTTTGGATGAAATTTGGCACACAGGTAGGTCATGTCCTGGATTAATACATAAGCTTTTTATCCCGGGAAAATAAAAAGCGGGACTTTTATCCCGGAAAAACTTTTTCACCCGGGCGGAGCCGCGAGTAAAGCTATTAATAAGTATACAAACTCATTTGAAAAGGTTTGATATGAATTTTATGTTTCGAAATTAATCATCTGCTGACCTTGAATTATAACGGGGTCTATGACCGGAGAAAGGCATATTGATGAGATTATGTAAACATAGATGTTGGAAAACCGACCATGTCTACTATGAAAACAGCGCATCGTCATTTTCGATTTTTAAACTGGTGTGTTAAAAATGATTCGAAACGTGGTATTTGATTGACAAGCGGGTGAAATGTTTATGACATAATATTATATCTTTTTAACATAGTATAAAACAAAGTCGCTTCCCGCCAGTGGTCTCGAACCTACCGATTTTTCGGTATTTATACCGATATTGGGTCTGTTCTACCGAAATACCGAAATGATATGATTTTTAAACGATTTTTAGAATACTACAAGATTCTCCCGTCTTTTTACCGATTTTCAGCAAGTCGAAGTTAAATTCCCCTTTTTCATTAATATCCTACGATTCCTTGGTTAAAATATGTTGCTGTTTAGGGCGGCGGGCGGCAATGGGGGGGGGGGGAGGGTGTACGCGTGACTATCGTTTGTTGAAATTAGCTTCTTTTGGTGAAATTATAGCCCTAGAGTTTAAAATTAAGGGATTTTGATTAAATATTGCTTGTTTTTTTTCGCATATAGCGATTTTTGCTCCGAATATACTGATTTTACTTAGCAACTCTACCAATTTCACATTTTGTCGTGCGAGACCAAAACCTAGTTGGATGTATAATAGAAATGGCGTTATTTAAATTAATTTATATTATAATTCCTAATTCCAAATAAAGCGAAACAAGCGGTTTCTAAATTACTTACGACTTGCTTACTTACTCTTACATAGTGACAGCGGCAAAGGCAAAAACTATCAACTTCCGCCGATTCAATAAAAATCATCATTCCGAGATCGCAATTTCTTTCCAATAGGAATAGGCTTAAAAATCTTCCATCAAGATACGCATTATAGCAATCGTTTTCTGTACGTGACTAATAAGAAACACAATTTGTAACACAATAAGCAATGCGAAGTGTATCGATTTCGCAAATAAAACTTGTGAACTTGTTTTTCAGTTCATGAGAATGTTCTTCTTTATTTTTTGAAGACTAGTCTCATATACTACACGTTTCAATCGGACGCGTATTGAAAAATATTAGATTATTTGAATGAAAGAGAATATTTGTTGATTATTCCATTAAGCTGTTATAATGGTTTTCGAATATTTTTCAAACCAATTATTTTTAGCATACCTATAAATGTAAGTATAATATTTCATAATAGAAGTCTATGTCATCACATATTGTTTGTTTTGATTAGTCACGCCATCATGACTTCGTTAGATAAGACAGTATCTATTAGATGCATCGAATGTGAGCGCTCCGAGCGGACTAATTTTAATGACCCGTTGGCTTCCTGAATATTACCAATTATAAGAGATAATTACACTTAATTTATTTATGGGTAAAAATAGGTACATTTGCAAATATCCTGCTATGTAACGAGTTTTCGAAATAAAAGTCGGATCATTAACACTATTACAAAAAATGAGACTGCCTCAGTGGCGTAGTTGTATTACAGTACGACTGCAGTGCAGAGGTCTCGAGTTCGATTCCCGGGTCGGGCAAAGTGATAATGAGTTTTTCTATTCAGTATCAGCCCTGTCTGGAATTTGTGCCCGATATGGCGATAGGCTCGCCCTCTATCACATCATGGGACGGAATAACGGCGAAAAGTGGGTGCACTAGTTGCGCCTCTGCCTACCCCTTCGGGGAGAACAGGCGTGAGTGTGTGTGCGTTTGTACAAAAAATGTATCCGATTGTTATAAAAATGCTTCTCATTGTATTTTTGAAATGTCTTATGAATTTTGTAGTTTTACTAGGCACAGTGTTCTTAAATGCATTAACGTGTTATTTTTGTAATATAATAACTTGTTTTGTTATCTTATTGTATTAAATAGGTCCCAAACTGGTAGTAATTGTGCTGTACCAAAGAAGGCATAACAACAATTTTATTTTTGTAACATGTAAATGTTGCTCTCAACGCGGATGTTACCTTTATCTGCCAAAGTAGTCACATTTTTGTTTAATGAAAATGGAACGCTAATTTTGATGAATATTTTCAATTTGAAATGAAAACGAGGTTTTTGTTTATTGTGCCATTCTAATATCGTAGCCAAATATGTAAAAAAAGTGAATTTAAATTTAGAATAACAATTAGATAACATTTGATATCACGTAAATGCACAAATCTTCGAAAAACTAATGTTCTATTTTCGAAATTCAAACATAAAACGCGCGTTGAACTCTCGTGTACGTGAAAGTAATTCTCGATTGTTATCTAGTGGGTGTCATAGGTAAAAGCTATAAAAACGAGATACAATCAATTGGGCGTTGAACTCGCACCATCGATCATGTTGCGCAATCCGCTCGCGATAACCATCCGCTTAACATGTCTATTATATCAATTCACTTAAATAATGGTCCGATTTACATAACAAGGATACTTCAAATGAACGCAATCGTTGCGGAATGATTCGATACTTTGTTGACTGTTGATATGTCTCAATACGCAATAGATTTTTAAAGGAGGCTTTTATCGTGTTATATGTATAGTGTGGTCCAACGAAATGGAGTGACGAAAGTCAAAAGGGTTAGGAAAAATTTAAAAATAGAATTTATGATTACCTTTATTATTATATACTCCAGGCATGATTCTAAATTTAAATATCACAACATCATTAAAATACTAAATAATTTGGTTCATTACGTATTCTCTATTGTGAGCGTCCCTAATCGTACTTGGAAATCGTTTCCGAGGAATGAATTCGTGGTATCAGGTTTATCCGTTTTTTGTTGGCTGTCTCTTGTATGCCAATAGCTCAAAGGGGTTTTAATTGGTCAGTGTTTGGGATTTCGACTCACGTATGAATAATTTATTTTGATATGATAGATTCGCTATTTTTGATACAACATGCTTTTTATCTGCGTTAGAATAAACGTTTATAAATAAGTTACATTGGTAGGAAATATTTCTGCGTCAAATTATGTTAAAAGATCTAAACGTGTACGTTTCAGCAGGTTGAACGTGAGCGTTAGAACTTTTACCTTGTTTACGGGTACAAATTGCTTATTTTACGCTTAAATAGACGATCGGCGACCAAAGCGTTTGTATCGTTGGCATTTAATTTAAACTGACCTTGAATAGAATTGGCAAAATGCGTGAAAAACTGCAATACGATAGGAATGCAATTGTTGGCAAGGCCTTTCGTTTTACAGTTACATGACACATGCCAATGAAATGTAAATTGTAACGAAATGTCACAGGCAATTTAAATTTAACAAAAGTAGTCAATTCACGAACTTCATAGGAATTAACATCTTAATTTACGACTCGGTTTTAAATTTGATGAATATGTACATAGAAAGCTTTTATTACATAATTTTATACGTTTTGGAACAGACACGAACATTTATTCTATGCAATTAATTATTCCCATTCACTGAATAAACAAATTAGTATTATTAATAAGAACATATATCTAACTAGAATAATAAATAATGCAGATGAATATTAATAATGAAAGTAGGCGAAAAACACCAAAATGATGTATAAGAAGCGAAGATCAAGCGCGTTATCGCTTGAATAATTTAACAATAAACTCCATCCAACAACGGCAAAAAATGCCGATCCTAATTTAGTGGTTTCTATCTCGAAATAATTGAGCGTAGGTATTAAATAACAGCCCTGTCGGAGGTAACCGCAAACTCTGTAGAAATAAATAAAATGAGACATTTGGGCCTGTTTTATAACTTCTTAATAAATTCTATTTTCACATTAATGTATAATCTGATCAAATACAAAAGTCATACTGTAATATATGCTCCCAAATAAACAGTAATAAAATGACCACTATCTACGTTAGCTGTTTATTACAGTAACTGTCAAATAAAATTTACTTGAGACTTGTTGAAATGTACTAGGTCAGCGTGGACTAAGGCCTAGCCCCTCTCAGTAGTATAGGAGGCCCGTGCTCAGCAGTAGGCAATATATAATACAGGGCTGGTTGCATTGCATTGCGATTTGTGAAACAGGCCCGACTTTGCAGCGATGCAATGCCGCGGCGCGGCTTCGAGATTCGCGGTCATTAGTATCTCGAACTCCGCCGCGCCGGTCAATGGTATTGTTTTTGTATTATTTTTCAGTAACACGAGCCGTCAGTGTCGAATTTTGATGTTTTAGGTTCAGTTTTGGAGTGAAATGTTATACCGTAAAAGTTTAATTATCACGAAAGCCGTATTTTGGTATAGTTTTGTGGAGGTTTTTAATAATATTTTTGAATTAATGAAACTTCGATAAGTATGAACAGTATATTTCTATTATTATAGTAATTTGATAATTGTAGTAATAACAAATTACTTACAACAATTACGTAACACTATAACTAAATACTCAAACCGTCAGAAAAAAGAAGACTAATCGATTTTGAAAAAACAAAACTAATCGTAGACTTTATATAATAAATCCAATTAAGATAATACCAAATACTGCAATCAGCAATTCAAATGAATGCTAAGTCTGGCTCATGTGTTATGTAACTCCTAAAAAGTATACAACAGTTTTCAGATGCTAATTGAAATATGAGTAAACGAAGGAACCGACGGAGTGAAAGTGCATTATGCAATTTAATTTAGGCATACCGACCGACTAATCAGACAAAAAGTTCGAATCGAAAAACATAATTGTTATTAACTGGATTACATCCTTATGTTAAAAGCCGTATGTAATTGGCAGCAGTTGTGAATTCAATACCTACAACACTGTTATTACGCAAGTTTCACCTGCGTAAGACGGTAGGTTGTGTGGTGCGTTTCAATCTATAATAGCAATTTGGTTTATCCCACATATTAACTCGTCAAGCCCCGTTTATATATATAGATGTATGGGAAAACCCTATATATATGGACACCGGCGTCCGTCGCGGGGCTTGACGAGTCAAGAGTATTAGGAACAATAAAATCAATCTCTATATGGTTCAAAGTTGCTTTAACTTCATTGAAATATAAAGCTACGACATAAGAACCAAACTGTTGAATAGGTACAAATCACGTCACCTATTACGACGTAGCGGGATCTAATTACAAAATAAAATACATTTTGCACAATGCCTATTATCTATAATAGTAGTGCTCGCGGCTCCGCCCGCGTGAATAGTTTTTCCGGGACAAAAATATTTTCCCGGGATAAAAAGTAGCCTATAGCACTCAGGAGTTATGTAGCTTCCTATAAGGGAAAGAATTTTCAAAATCGGTTCAGTAGTACCTGAGATTAGCGCGTTCAAACAAACAAACTCTTCAGCTTTATAATATTAGTATAGATACTACTTATTTTTGTCGTATAAACATGTATTAATTAAGCATAACGCTGTTATTTCTTACGCAAATTCGCCTTTAAGTCCGAGTACACGAACAAATTATTTATTTAATATATTATTTCAAGTAACACAGACTCATTTGGGTTAGTAAAAGATGCTTATATTTATGTTAGTAAGGCAACGGACGTGCCACGATAGCCTAGTTGGGAATGGAACGGTCTGCCGAGACAATGTCCGGAGGTTCGAGACCCAAGGCACACACCTCTGACTTTTCAAAGTTACAGATCAATTTTATAGGCTACTAGCTTTTGCCCGCGTGAATAATTTTTCCCTTGATAAAAGACCCGCTTTTTTTCCGGCATGAAAAGTAGCTTTTGTGTTAATTCAGAACATGATCTACCCGTGTGCCAAATTTCATTGAAATCCGTACAGTAGTTTTTGTGTGAAAGAGGAACAAATATCTATAGATCCATACATTCTTATAAACTTTTGCGTTCATAATATTAGTGGCTTTGGATGTTTTCGGCCACTTGGTTGTTTCTGGCAATGTTCTGGTAAGTGAAGTGTATTTTAATAGGTTTTTAATTTAAAGATGAGGACGTAAATTGACTTTTATGATAAGTCAGTGAGTGAATTTTGCCGTTAGTATTGTGATTTTAAGTTCATTAAATGAATAAAAGAGAGTGTTATTACGTAAAATTGTAAAGTATCAGTGATATAAGTGTCGATAAAATGTATCATATTCTGAAAGAATAAAATTAAAATTTGCGTACATTTTTGATGATAAGTGTTTGTTTTACGTTTAATGCTACCAAACTAATTGATTACTTATTAGTGTCTAAATTACAATCTCATGTGTTCAAAGCATTACCTATGTTGCTCAAAATAAGGCTGATGTTGTCAGAATTATCGCTTACTTACAAAATTTTTCATACCTACGCATAAAAACAAGACCCGTACCATGAATGCGTTTTGCATCATTAAGTAATTTCATGCACTAACAACGATTGTCAAACATATTAATCTTCACTTGTTACCTTAATTTGTTCGTAGTAAATGTGTTTATGGCTTAGAGCTTGTTTTAAACAGCTAATGTAGTTAGTACTCATTTTATTACCATTTATTTGGAAGCATTGAGTACGAATTTGGTATTGGGTTGGAATATGCACTTATGTTCCGAGTAGTACTTACTCAGAAATTGTGAAAGAGGCCCTTAGATATGTGAATATTAAAAGCGTTAGAATAGTACAGTCAGCCACATAAGTAGTTGAATAAATTCAAAATTTCAAATCACCTCCACGCGTTAAGTTTAATTGAAACATTTTTTTTTCTTTGTGGGAAGTAACGTTAATCACCTTTATTTTATTTTTGTGAAGACAAAACAAAAATTGGTAATAACACGAAAGCGTAGATGCGATTTGAAGTTTTGAATTTGTTCAGCTATTTATGTGACCGACTGTACAACAGATTTCAATTTCAAAATGTCGACTAAGGCAATGCAAATCCAGCATAACGCATTTCCTCTCCGCGTTCGCGTCTAGCCGTAAACTCAGTTAAACAATAACATTTGTTTTATTACCATACGAATTGTAAAATGTGCCTATTCGCGAGTAATGCGTCCACCAAACACCGTTAGGCCATGCTATTGACTTTAATCGACTGTAAAGTTAACTGTAATCAAATATTTAATTTGTACAATATAACACGTACGAAAACGACTTTGTTCATGGCCGAGAGTTTTTCAAACCCGTATCGTATTCGCGGCGGGTTGCGTGTTTAAAATGAATAAATATGCACAAACTGGTCGATTAAATGTGTGAAATTACTTTCACGGTGGTGGATAAAAATGGTTGGAAATAAATTGATTGTAAATTATTTTAATAATACAGCGTAATTATGATTCGTATTCTATGTGTTCTAGTTCAGTCTTTTTGTGTTAACGTGTTGTAAAATATTTTTAAAATTTATAAATGAGTATCCGCAAAAGACAAAGTACGTATAATTTTTCCATATATGAAGGGAATCGCAAGTACTGACCGCCCACAAGCCACCTTTCACGACTATTTATTTTGATTATAGAGGCTGATTAGCGCAAACCAGATTTACTTGATTTCACGGTGCAGGATAAGTCTAATAAAAACTCGCCATGTTCATTTAACCCCATTTACATTTATGCTAGATTCAAGTTACTTGAATGGTTGCTTGCGACAGTCCTTGAGATCAATTTCAAATGCAGTGAATACGGATATCGTTTGAAAGATAGTTTTTATTTAAAACTTAAATTATTTGAGAGTGTCCTTAGCTGTATTTCATGTTATTCCTTATGCCCCAATTATTTATAGGTTACCGCTGAATGATGAAGCACCTAATGAACTATTTAAGCCTAACCTAAAAGGTATTATAATATAAAATGTCACTAAAGTCTGTACTCTTTACTCGTTTTAACTTGTAATCAAATCGTTTTATTAGAGGTGTGAGAAGTTTTTGGAACAAAACAAACAATAATGGGAGCACTAGAAATACACACACATTTAGTTGTTAAGGACAGTGTAAATATAAAAAAAAACAATATTTAAATGAGACCATATCGAGACCCTGCCTTAGTAAATAAAAAAGGAATCACAGAAATAAGCTCTAATTTTTAGAGAAATCAGTGTTCATACATAAAAAATAAAACTTACAAACACACGAATTGAGAACCTACTCCTTTTTTGAAAGTCGGTTAAAAATAAACCACAACAACCACAGTCACCACATTTAATACCGCGCTACCAACCCTGAGAAATGAACTTGACAGCTGAAGTCGCGCGGGATACTACCCGGCGGCGATGCAACGAGGAAGCGGCAAGCTGTCGCGCCCGCGGTCACCGTCTCAACCAAGCCCGGAATTAATCACAAACATTTATTCACTGTAACCGTTTGTTAAATAATAGCCCGCAGTGCAATCTATGCTGTAATTATTACGGCTTATTATGGAATCATTTGATGGTTTGTTGCTTTTTACACCACTCTTTTTATCGCAGAGACGCAACTAGTGCACCCACTTTTCGCCGTGTATCCATGTAATTTCTTTTAGATCATTTTTAAGTTCAGGGACATCGTTGCAATATGTTCGTATTTGATCCGAAATGAATAATGATCGGTTTATTCTCATGCGAGTAATGCAATGATGAATGCATTCAGACATGTACTAGTTCTTTGAATCTCTTTATTAGAGAGTTGGTTATGATCTCGGAATATAATAAATAAATTGTAAAATAAGATATTGTACCAGTTCATATTTATGATCATTGTTTACAACGTGACTAAATCAAAGTATCAACAAAAAAATCAATTTCTATTGAAGTCACTCGATTTGTACCAGAATTAGAGCTTAAATATATACTATTGTTACTTGAAGTGTATTATACAAGTATTGCTAGCGGCTCCGTCCACGTGAAAATGTTTTTCCGGGATAAAGATAAAACATATACATATACACTCACGCCTTTTATCTCCGAAGGGGTAGGCAGAGGCGCAACTAGTGCACCCACTTTTCGCCGTTATTCCGTCCCATGATGTGATAGGGGGCGAGCCTATCGCCATATCGGGCACAAATTCCAGACTCCGGGCTAATAATGAATAGAAAAACTTAATATCACTTTGCTCGACCCGGGAATCCAACCCGAGACCTCAGCACTGCAGTCGTACCATAATACAACTACGCCATCGAGACAGTCCATAAAAAAAAAAGTAGCATATAGCACTCAGGAGTAATGTAGCATCTTATTATTATTATTATTAAGCCTCTTTATTTCCACATCATAATTTTACAATTCAAATGTGTGTTAGACGTGTTAGTGTATATAACTTATTTATCTAATATTAGTATTGTTAGTTTTCCTTCTGTGATGTGGATCCCATTTGGGTATAGGCCTCCTCTTTCTCATTTGGGTATAGGTCATATTTCGAGGTGTAAAAATAATAGATGGACCACAAAAACTACATGTTGGAAAGGGCCACTAGGAAAAAGAAATGTTGGCAGACCAACAAAACGGTGGGCTGATGATATTGTTAAAAAAGCAGGTCAAGATTGGATGACCCTCGCTAGAGACAGAACTTTCTGGAGGGAGAAAGAGGAGCATCTTATTAGTGAAACAATTTTCAAAATCGGATCAGTAGTTCCAGATATTAGCGCGTTCAACCAACTAAACGAACTCTTCAGCTTTATATTAAGCATAAATAATACGTACGTATAAGGCCTACTGGTTTTAGAGTTTCTTAAAGAAGTGCTGCAATTATGAGCAATGAAATGCTGTTTCTATTCTTAATATCCCCATTATTAACAATAATGCTGTGTACAATTGTGTTTTTATTTGAATCAAAAAATCCTTTCTTCTATAGTACCGCAAATTGTTTCATGATTATTGTTTCTAATTACTAATTGTTATTTCATTACCCGATGTCTCAATTTACAGTACACAGGATATGTTTTTATGTTTTGATTATTGATCTGGTTGTTTATTCAAGTGTACTAGATTTTATTTAATCCTTCACTGTTATTTTTATAATATTTATCAAGCTACACAATCAGAAAAGTATAATTAAGTCAATAAAAACGGTATTTCCATTTATATTTGAAATAAGACTTAGCAACAAAGGATTTTGAAATCTATTTGCCTCTATTTTAATAATACACTTGAAATGATTTGGTATTCTATTTTCTTTTTTTTATTTATAAAGTTATTTACTGCATTTTTATTTTTTGTTCTTATATCAAAATTGATTCGATCTCCTTAGATATTTTAGGCTTTAATTTCTTTATTTCGTACGATACTAGGCTTACACATACTATTCGCATTATATTTATTGGATCCGTATTTAACTGCTATTATCCACTGTGAATGAGCTTATTTACATAATGCGATAGCATTAAATCCTGAACAACTACCACTAGCCGTAGATTATATTAAGATAACAAACGAATTTATATTATTGTCATTATGTGTATGAGTTTTCGTGACAATTGTTACTGTTCGGTAAATTGTGAAATGTAACTGTTGTGAAGGCTTAATATCTGCGGGTTTAGGTAATTTTAGTAATAAATTGTTCGTGTTTCAAAGTTATGTTGGAATTTGTGGATTTGAATACATTCCTTAATGAAAAGTTCAGTTGATTTACCAATCACTTGTAGTAACTATTACGTTGAATTTAAGAGACTTAAAACTGGAAATTACTTTAATAAAGACAATGTAAAGGACAAGTAATCTTTGCACGACATCTAAAAAGTAAAATAAACAAAATATCGACTGAGGTTGATAGAAATGTAGCCGAAGCCATTGAAAATATATATGACTGTTAGAACTTTCTTGTTTGTAAATGATTCCAAACTTGAAATTGAATTTTTTAACGTCTAGCAAAGTCATCTAAGAGTCGCCAAACGTTGACACTTTTTTGTTATTGCCATAAAACTCACGGCACAGATAATATTGTGTGTCTACCATAAAATATTATATGTCTTGTATGACCGCTATCTTGTCATGTTCCTACAGTAGTTTGCTTCTTCAAAGCTATTCAATACAAAGTTGATTTTGCACAAAATTAACTGCAGCTAATTTGCATACTTACGGTTTTTTCAAGAGACCCGTTACAAGTTCTTATTTAATTTGGATCGGATATATAATATTTTTTTCTTGATCAAATAATGTTTTTTTATATCCGTTTATCGAAAAGTAATGCCACCTGCATCGGAAATATTAAAGATAAAATATAAAAACAAATTAAATATACCTGATTGACTTTCAATTTAGATTTTTTATACTGACACCGGAGTATAATAAATAAAATACAAAAAATTCATTGCATGGGAATAATGTGCATCAAGAAACTCATGTAAAGTATTACTTACTTGAAAATAGTCATAGTAATTTAATTTCTCTTCAAATTAACTTTTATTACGCAGCATTTACTATTTATTATAAACTGTTTTCAAGAATTGAGGTCAATCTAAGTCTAAACATAAAATTGTGAGGTGTCACGTATATGCTTCTTTATATCAACAAATACTTTCAAATGTCACTTCAACCTTGGATATATCGAAACAGGTAATTCAAGTAACGAAATAAAATTTGTTTTTTTTTATAAAAACAGCAAAATGTCTTAGATAAAAAGGTTGGGCTCCGCAGTCACGGTCAGTAGGATCGACAGCGAGCGCCACATGTGCTCACTCTACGGAAAAACGCTGACACGGTGCGCTGCAACTTGCAAGCCGATGAACAGATTGGTGTTATAAACACGCATTAGTAACGCTCTTTAAACTCCACTAGCGTGTATGAGATTTATGTTTATTACTGGTACCAATAGCTTATTCCTGTAGCCTTTTGTTGTCTGAACACTTGCAAATAAAATACAAATACGAAATTGTTTTATAAATGATTTGATGGAAGAGGAAAGAGCATAGTTGAAATATGTACCAAAAAATATAATCTATCGTTCATCAAACTTTTGCAAAGATTTATCTAGTGTCTAGTAATAAGTATACTGACGTATTAAAGCAATATCAATTACAGGCGACTGCCCGTCTCAAAGGCAATTTCTCAGACAAATACAACCATGACCAACGAATCAGATAAGAGCGACGCAGAATAATTATAGATTAAAAAGACGCGACCACCAGAGCCTCACTTTAATTCATAATTAATTACAATGACTATAGAAATAACACTCAGCACAATGCTACCCATAACTGAAGCGGAGTACAAAGGCACATATCGATAGCTGCGATCGTACAGTTAATTATGCGACGTCACAGATTCTGGTGTGAGTACTGAGTTACAATTGAGGTGAGCAACCTCAGCGTATCCCATTGTCGCGCGCTGTCATGTGGGAATGTAAAGTGATGCGCACAGATTCTCATAGAGTTCGAGTTATGCCTCACGTTTAGTAGCAAAAAGTTTATTAGAAATTGTAGGGTTGGCGTTTCTTTTGGTGTCACCATTTTGCCTTATTTCGAAGAACTTAACATTAACGGTACTTTGCCTATTGGTTACAATTCGAAAAAAAATATTTTTCTCTACACTGAACACATATGCAATCATTTTAGATCTAACGGTGCCTAAGCTATAATTCGCACCTTTAGAACGAAAACGACACAATTCAAAAATTTGAAAATTCAGTTGTCAATTTTTAAATGACTAAAAAGTATCCTTTATTTATAAAAATATAATAAAAAATGGACCGATATAACAGTTTTGTCCTTTTCCTGCTTGAATATGGCTGTTTTTGAACTATTGTTGTATTGAGAACTTCGTTTTAAGTAATTTTATGACGATAACTCAATTTTCTATCTTTTTGAATTGTGTCATTTTCATCCTAAAGGCGCGATATATTTTTTTAAATACCCAAAATATTGCAAGAACGCTTTAAAACATTGACTTCAAAGAAATTGAAGTATAAAAATATATTTCAAACACTTTAGTAGGTAGTTATACCGCATAAAATGCACTTACTTCGAAAGCGCAACCTCAGAATGTAATGCTACGTAGTGATTGTATTGTAGCTTTCAATAAGTAATTGATGGTTAAGTTACATTGTCAATGGCCATTGTGATTGGGAGTGCATGTAATCCAGGAGAAAAAATTATGAACAGAAATGCAACATGCATACCATTATTGGACAGTTTTTACATATACACTCACGCCTGTTATCCCCGAAGGGGTAGGCAGAGGCGCAACTAGTGCAACCACTTTTCGCCATTATTCCGTCCCATGATGTGATAGGGGGCGAGCCTATCGCCATATCGGGCACAAATTCCAGACTCCGAGCTGATACTGAATAGAAAAACTCAATATCACTTTGTCCGACCCGGGGATCGAACCCGAGACCTCAGCTTTGCAGTCGTACTGTAATACAACTACGCCACCGAGGCAGTTTTTTTTGCTATACATACATTGTTTTCATTTCTTGCTGCATATTATGATCTTAAATGGCTGTTATGTAATAAACACTTTCAATTATACTCTGGAACTGTTTAATTTTTTTAATGATGTAAAAATATTTATACTGAATTAATCAGGTACATTTAACATTACCAAGAAAGAGAACACAAGAAAATGTTTAAGTTTCAAACGAGTTACTGTTTTATGGCGAAGTTCTACGACTATAAAAACTTGGTTCTTCCGTGTCGGTAAATCGGAAGTGTTACTGGGTTCCTCTAACCACTTAACCGACTTCCCTGGGAGTTTCTCTTGGCAACAAATCGATTTACATATTTACTCTGAGCGTAAAGTTACGTACTTCAAAACAATAGGCTGTTCTCGACGCTAATTGGTTGGATTTAGAGAGTTGAAAAGTGAAATTCTTATTATAAAATTAAAAATATATTATCTATGTTCACACTGCCAGTAATAATTATTGACATGCCAGATATCATAATTGGATTTGGTGGACAGCTTCTAATAGTATGTTTTATTCAAATCTATAAAAGTCTCAGTATTAATAAATACTGTAATAATGTTGACAATAGTCCATAATATTTATCTGTTTTTATTATTTTTATTTTTTACGCGCATTTGGAATAGAGTATCACTTTGTTTTAGCAGAACTAAAACAAAACTTATTTGCAATCTTACAAGTAAATCATATCGGCTACAAAGATGTAAAGTGCAAAAAGTCACATCGGAAACGAAATTATTTGCATTGAATTTTAAACATGACTGCCTTGGTGGCGTAGTTGTATTACGGTACGACTGGAAAACTGATGTCTCGGTTTCGATCCCCGGGTTCGGGCAAAGTGATATTCAGTTTTTCTATTCAGTAAGTATCAGCCTGGAGTCTGGAATTTGTGCCTGATATGGTGATACGCTGACTCCCTATCACATCATGGGACGGAATACGCACGGCGAAAAATGGGTGCACTAGTTGCGCCTCTGCCTACCTCTTTGGGGATAAAGGGCATGAGTGTGTGTGTTTAAACATGAATCGCTTTATATTCCTTTTATTCCCAACACGATTTAAAAACTTGCAGTGCATGAATGCTAACCTAAAACAAATATTAACAGCGTAGGCAGTTACAGGATCGTTTATATGACAATATCTCCATTGTATCGAACTGTTGGCAGACTTATCACATATTATAATGTCCAGAAGCCGTGTATACACGACTTAAATAACGATCAGTTGCCACAAACGTAGCAGATTCTGCCCTTTGAATATAAATGCAACATTGGCATGCAGACTTGCAAAAACTCCAAGGGAATAATACCACCCATTCGGTAACACTTGAATTTTTAAGGTAAAATGATGGACTAGCTTTGTTAAGGAGAATGAAACAAATTGGAATTCATTGTATATTTTTGTTGTAGCAATAAGGTTTCGTACTAGTGACTACTGATTTTTTTGTGACAAAGTATTTGCTGTTGGTATGAATGCTAGTACTAAGTCGCCTTAAGTCTAATATGGCAATAATTCTTCTAGATAGAATTGTAAAAGTTTTTATATAAGACAAATAAGGAACAATACTTATTTTAACATCGCCGCGAAGTAAAATATCAAAGGAAAAAACGAGGATGTTTGTGTGCATGCAATTTCTTTGGTACAAAGCCTCGGATCAGGAATGCATGGAATGCTTTGTTGTGAATTTACTTGCTGACATGATAGATTATGCTCCTCGCCACGCTCGCAGTTTTTATTGCAATGGAATTTATGTTCGAATTTATTGGAATTTTGACGTTAATAAACTTTAGTGAGCAAAACGAGGCGTGTGAAGTATTCGCGAATCGTCAATCAAATCTTTCAAACATACAGGGTTCTCAGTATAATTCCTAACTCAATCTTCGGTAAAATTAAATGATATACTGCTGTAAGTACTAAAAGACACTGAATAAGATCAAACTTGATTACAGATCAAATAGGGAGTATAGAAAGCGGCGTTACTCGCTCTGTGTTGTCACAAATAAGTACAAGTTAATTAAATTATTTCAATACCTCGGTCTCAATATATAAATCTAAAATAGGAGCTAAATTCTTGAGCGTAGACATTTGTATGCAGGCTTCTATCAAGCTTGCAAGTTGGTTTAACGGGAACTCTAACGTAATTGTACTTCCTTTGGGACAGTTATGATGGCTCATACAAAGAGAAATTCTCACTTCCCATTGTATATTGAGGTGTTGTTTATGCTCTATTAAATTCATATGATACCGTACTTAACTTACATCAATTTATATGATCATTTCAATTATTGTTACGTTTTACGTTATTTTTTATTACAAGGCCGTGTTTTTAAACTCCAACGTTATTTTCGTGTTTTTAAACTCCAAATTGGTTGAAGTCATACTTCCATTGTGGTATTGTGATCGGTCGATGTTGTACTAACATCTTGTTTCTCATTGTAGCTTCTCCAAGATTCTTCTAAATGTTCATAATTCAAAACTTTCTGTCAAGACAGCTGTGCAAAAAACACATTTTAAATATAATAGAGGTTTGATCGTACCCCCTGTGAAGCCTTTATGATAACTTTGTACGCCTAATCATGTGCATTAACGCAATTCAAGTGAATCGTTTAATCTAATTACAATGGCGCCTGGCCAGGCGTAATGAACGTGCTGCAATCCAGACTCTTTGCGGTCTCAATATAGAACGGATACAATGCAATTTTATCATTACTTTTGCAATTATTGTTCCAACTAAATTGATATATGATATGTCTTTGTTTTTTGTCGTTAATGGGTTGTGTGTCTGTGGTTGTAAACCGTTGCTAATATTTCGTATTTGGAATTGAAGCACGAAGAAACAGGTCTTATTAAAAATGCATTTTCAGTTTTTAAGTAGGTGAAAAAACTTTTGTTACCGCGGGTGAAATTGTCTTTGTTAAAAATAGCCATAGTAAATAGTCGTACCTATCTCTAATAAAAAGGATATTCGCATTCAGTAGCATCAAACAAAAATAATATTTATTTCAAATCAAGTCAAATCAAATTATTAGGTTATGTACAGTCTATTTCCACGAATTACAATTTGAAGTATTGAATTTGATTTCCATTCGTGCACTTTTCGTATTCAATACTTAATACTATTAATGTTCTTCAAATTTTGTATCGGCATATTTTAACGTGTACAGTCGTAAACCGCCTAGCGCTGTAGAATACAAATGAAATTTTATAGCTAGTGTTCCGAACAGGCTTCTTAACAAATAAGTCGTTTGCAAGTGTTCGTAGAAGAGACGCGCGACCACGATCAATATGATTCGTGAATACAAACGATTCGATTAATTACAAAAGATCGATTCGATTAATAGAAAAGATCGATTTTAATCGATACCCAACCTGGATAGCGGATACGTTTTAATAACGCACAATTAATTTGATAGCGTCGCGTAAAAAACAGTTTTTGTAGGTTAATATTTCAGCGGGTTAGTGTGTTATTATATTTGAATCATTTATGGTTTTATTATACGTTGAAATGAATGAGAAATGATTCAAAATTTCACGCTTATGATTAAGGAATTATGGCGCAGTGCCAGTTTTAACATTGATGAAACTATAAACTTTATTATGATACAGATACGTATTTTAATAAGATTATAGTGGGAATTGTGTCAGTCAAAAATTCTGATGTTTTTATGAAAATAACGAATAATTAAATAATATATTAACGATTTTATTTAACGATTCGATTAAACAATAAAATATTCTACATAAATTATTACTTAATAAAATTTAACCCACCTATTACATAACATAAAAGTTGTAACTTCTTAGAACAACCGAGTGAAAGACTATCAACTTTTACATAATGGGGAAAGATTAAGCGCCGTTTATTGCTCCGCGTAGTTTTTTTTTCACAGCTATCTAAACGTTTAGCCATGTCAATAAATAAGAGTGCCATTACCGTCGGCAATCGAATAAAAAAATAATCGATTTAACATCTCGCCGGTCGCCAGTGTTATTGTCAAGGACTTATGATTACATCGTGATGTGTTTTTGTTCTAGCGGCGGACTGTCAATCGTGGGAATGTTTGTCTCATAAACAATGGCGACACACAGTCTCGCTGATCGGAAAACTAATGAACCGTTTACAATTTCTCACGATCCTGTGGCATTCGGTGATAAGTGCCTCTAATGATACACACTTGCTCGTAGAACGGTCGCAATTTCTAATGTTATACGTGTCAATATGAAACCAGTTCGATAAAAATAATAATCGTTAGTCAACCGAGACGGTTGTCTGTCCGCACAGGTTATAACTTTCACGAACCATACCTACGACTCGCTCACCTTGTCGACGCCTTGGACGAGTAATTTCTCCTCAAAGTTATCGGACAAGGTCCCAATACACTCTCTTTTCTTCGCAATTTAAGTGGGCTACCAGTAATGAGTGGTTTCACCCTATTCGAGAAAATTGCACGCCGCGGATGAAAGAGTGCAGTTGACTTATTGCTTGTCCGAGGCTCGATAAAACCAGTCGAGTTAGTTTCGAGTTTTAGAAAATATCAGTGTTTAGTAGACAGGGAACGTATTTTGTAATTTTAAATTGCAGCAGTTGTTTCAGATTGTTCCCCAACCAAGTGTTTATAAATCATGGTACCGCCAATACGACCGCCAATAAATAACGTTAGGCGGTTGATAAAACGACAGTTCTGCCACAAGTGGTACAAAGTTGAACATTGATACGATCTCGAGTGCGGACAAGACAGAGCCGGAAACGGCGACGTTGTTTTCGAGCCTGTTACAGAGCGTACAACTTACAATGCAATCAATAGCAGACGTAATAAATTGCAACTGTAATAGTCTGGTAGGTAAATATACTAACTTGTTTGAAAATGTTGACTTTTAGTACTTGGATAAATTCAACAATTTATGACGATATTGATTCTATGCAATGACTACTTTAATTAAAGCATTGGTAAATTCTAAATATGCAGGTCAATAAAAGGTTGTTTATTCATTGAACAGTGCTAACAAGATGTATCGACGGGTGCGAACTTGTGTAATATGCCAATAATCGTTGCGCATATCATTCTCACATCTCACATGGTATTTTGTGCAATCCGTGTGCCCACTTGGCTAAAATTGCGCTGTCAAGAGTATGCATGACCTGCATTACAGATGTTATTAGTTACGAGGTCAATCATTGTATTTAAATGATATTTGGCAGCAAGTGGATAGTTGATTTTATCTCACACGTTACATCATTGCATAGGCATGCACGGGTTCGGTGTTTTCGAAGGTCATATTTGAAAAATAAACTTCAAATCCTGTTCATAGAGTCTTAATTTAGTTGAAGTTTCGTAGTACGATCCCATTCTTGTGAAAATGGAAACGGAGAGGGAGAATCTGATAATCGCAATAGTAACAATTGACGATCGAACCGCGCAAAGCAAAAGCCACAATCTCTCAGAGCCACAATTGCCTGAACAATCGATACACACTAGAACACGGATGTTCACGGCACAGATGCTGTGGATTTATCACGGGGCTGGCAGCAATAAATAACACCTAGAAAAGAGGAGCGGAAAGGTCAGCGCGCAGAGCGAGCGGTAACCGCGCCATCCTCAAGGCCGATGCACAAGTTAGATACGTGGAGCCCCACCCGACCGGTCGCGGTCCTACGGAAAACAAAGATATAATACGCGCGAAATAGACATTTAAGTCTTACAAATATTATATGTATCGTACACAAGGATTATTATTAGGACATATTATAATGAATTTTGCGTCCAAATCTCATAACACACATTAATTGTCTAAAGCTGTAATTACGCAGAACGTGGCAGACGGCAGACCGCAACAGCAGGTGCCACGACGGCAGACGGCTCTACTGCGGTCTATTAAATTGTATGGGACCGATTCCGCACACGACGGCAAATGCCGGCCTGCAGGACGTCACTTGCCGCGCGACATTTGCCGTTGTGTGCGGAATCCGTCTCATACAATTTAATACTGCATAGTAGTGCCGTCTGCCGTCGCGGCACATGCCGTCTGCCGTTGCCGCCTGCCATCTGCCGCGTCCTGCGGAATCACAGCTTTATCGTGCTATGCATTAAAACCGATTTTCCACGACATTCCCCATTACATTCGATACGTATATATAAGACTTCTTGCTGCCCATCCCGTTGGATGGAATTGTCAAAACTGATGCATGGAGTAAAACATAGTTACTACAGGGTGTAAATTATGTAATCTCTTTACTAATGGATTGTTTTAAGAACGTTTCAATTTATATGCAAATTGCGCGGTGTAGCAGGAGTTAATTGCACCAATCACTATCAATTGTTTGTTCAGCTTTTGCTCGGCGAGGTGCAAGATTTACAGCGTTATTTATGAATATTGATAATAAGGATGAAGACTTGTTTTAATTAACACTTTGCTTGAGTAGCAAAGCCGTTAAATTGTGTACTTGACCGTGACATTAAATTGTTTGTGTCTTAAAGTTGGTTTCGAGGAATTTTGATAAGAAATTCGTGTTGCGGGTGCTTAATAAAAACATTATTTTTAATCGAGTACCGAGGTTAGATGATTTTATACAACTGCAAATTGGCATAAATTTTATCTGTGGAGTAAATAGAGGTAAAAGAACGATACACGTACGATAGGAGTATGTTAATTTAATTAACGGACAAAATTTTACAAAATTTAAGAAACAATCAAAATTTTCTGGGGATAGTCGCTACTGTAATTTCAGATTCTGACTTGTAAACATGTCAGATTTTATTCATCTCTCGAGTCTTAACACTTAACCCCTATTTTGTTCTTTGATAATCTCACATTAACAACTTAAAACACAGGAAAGCGACCACTCAAGTAATTTATAAAATCCCACCAACGAAGTGCGCTCAATAAATTCTCCAAGTGAACAGGTTCTGTTCCTACTTCTATTTTATTTTTCCAATAAAGGGACATTATAATAAATTATTCGTGTCGTTGCTTGTAAGAGTACTGACTACCTTGGGACGGGTTCGCGAAGGTCGGTCATTGAGACCAGAGAACGCGACTTGGTGAAAAAGCCGAAACACTATACTCGCTTTGAGGTTGGAAACGTTCTATACGAGACGGTGTCGAGTTTCTTGCATTTGAGTGCATTAATATTACTATCTATACATTATTTGTTTGTTGTTAACCTCCGACGCAAAAAACACGAGTGTTATAAATTTAAGGTGTGTAGGTACCTGTATGTCTGTCTGTGGCGTAGCTCCCAAACGAATTGGCCGATTTTGATGTTTTTGTTTGTTTGAGAGCTCATGTTTAAGAATGGCGCTAGTAATTTTAGTACAAATTCTTTTTAAACAAAAGATACGAGGAAGTCGCTGAACTGATGATATGCTTGACGACTATTCATAAGCAGATGCAACACTTAAACTTGGAATTATAAAGCCATGCGTGACGTTGCATTGCGCTCGTCACTATGAGACATTAGGTGTTAAATCACATAAGGCTCCAGTACATTAGTATTTATTTATTTAACACAAAACAGGTTACAACCATGAATACAATAGTTATTGATCACAAAATATTTTTACTTCTAATCGTAACCCCAAAACTTGTGTATAAAGAAAAGTTAAATAAAGCGGACTAGTTTACAATATTATTACAAAGTATATAAAAATGTTACGACAAAATTTTGTATATTGAAGTTATTTTAACCATAGAAACTAAATTTAGGTAGTAGTAAATAGTTAACGGACTAAATAATACGTATGTAAGATCAGATTAATTTCACTGCGTGATAAACACACGTGTGATAAAGTGCCAAAACACAAAAATATATAAATCCCGAGTAATTAATTGAAGATATTAAGGATCTCTGTTTTGTAAGTAGTGATAATGTTCTTTTAAGAATGCCTCGATAATACTTTGATATTTCGTTTTCTATTCCGGTACTCATTTGATTAATCGTCATATTTACTATTGTTGTACCTTACATGGTTTGGCAATCATCACTTCCAAATTGTAGGTGTTTGGTTAATTAATGTTTGTTGTGTAATCCTGTGTAAAACTTTTATGTAAAGTATTTAGTTTTTATTGTTTTCTTGTATTGGACTGCAAATGTGTTTCTTTTTTAATACTTGATATTGTTGGCTGGTTATTCAAAATGACTGGCTGGATATCATTAATATTCACGAAAACACATTCTTTGTCAGCAAATTTAAATGTATACTCTATACTCGTTCTTGACTTAGATATAACAAAATGCACAGTGATTTATTGGTAAAACGTGTATTAAAAGTTCAAATTCACAACGAGTTATAAGTGAATGTAAGCTATATTGACCGTGTAATAACTACGTGAAGTGAATCCGCTCTTGTGTTGAATACAGATATAGAATTCTGATTCAGTTTCTATCAGATCATCTTTAGATCCTTTTAAGATTACTTAATAAAAAACATGGAGATCGCAAATAGAAATCAGAGATTACGTCCTCAAATATTTTTGGTTAAATAGAGAATTTTGCGAAAAACAACACCGCTTGAAATACCATAACTTATATCTCAGGCCAAAAAATAAATACCGAGAAAACCAATGACGAGATGGTATCAGTTCTATGAATGTTCGAAATATAAAACTGGCTTAGTTGAATGATTGTGAATTTCCAAGAGTTTACGCCTGAGTATCTGAAGATCTAGTGAGGCACAGGCAAATGTCGCGAGAAAGTCTCGCGCGATCTCCGAGATAAACATAGTGTGGGCTTTCATTAATTGAGAATTTGTATCGCTTTGTAGTTTGCACATACGTTATACTAGAGTTTCATTTGAGTTTTAGCGCATTTGCATCCAAGCTATTTAAAAATATATTAGTACTTTATATGTACGAATTAAAGTGATTTTAATTTCGGTCTCGGATTAGAATCCCGGATCGGAAAAAGTTATAGTAGGGTTTTCATTATCAGCTCGGAGTCTGGAATATGTGCCGATGTGGCTACTGGTGGTAGGTCTCTCATATGTAAGAGTCCGTCTGGGTTGGTATCACCGCAATGTCCATTTCTACCGCCAAGCAGCAGTGTACATGCACTGTTGTGTTTCGGTTTGAAGGACATTGCAGCCATTGTAAGCACTGAACATAATGAGACTTAACACCTTATGTCTCAGAATGGCGAGCGCGGTGGAATGCCATAAAGTAATTTGTAACTCAAGGTGCTGGATGGTGTTGCTGCTGTTTATGGGTGGTCGTATCTCTTTGCATCACGCGAACGGCATGCTCGTTTCGTCATTCGACGCATTAAAAAAATGCCATAGACCCTATCATATCATGGGACGAAACATGGCGAAAAGTGGATGCCTCGACTGTACTTCTGCCTACACCTTCACACATAAAGGCGTGACGTGTGCGTTTATCTTCCTAATTTTTTTTTTATAATTTTACGCTCATCATCGATGTTATTTATCTCGGTATGCAGGAATACACATATCGTTAGCTGGGATAGAATAGTTAACAGGAAGAACCGCCTTGGTCGTTAAAATACCTTCATAAAATTGATGTTGCCCGCAGGCAGTGCAAAACCCATGAAATTTATCTAACGTTGCTTAACCAACCAAATACAATTTCTCTATAATATTAAACATTAAAATGCATTTTAGAGAGCATAAGCACTTTTCAAAACGATTATTAATTCGCAGTTACATAATATTGATCTACTTTGAATACATCACGTAAATTTTTTTTCCTATTAATATTCAAAGGGGCTTAACAAAATTGACTGCCAGTGCAAGCATTCATAATTATAATAGGAAATAGTTACGCAAACTGTTTTACATATATAATAGTATAGTCACGTTTATATATTAGTTCGTACTTCACAATAGCATGACAGGTAAAACCTGTTACATCTTGGACATGCAATTATGACACTACTGTTTTAGGTAATACTTGTAATGCACTAGTTTATATTTTTGTTCATTCAGCTAGCACATTAATCCTACTAATATTATAAAGGCGAAAGTTTGTGAGAATGTATGGATGTTTGGATGTAAGGATGTTTGTTCCTCTTTCACGCAAAAACTACTGAACGGATTTCGATGAAATTTGGCACACGGGTAGATCATGTCCTGGATTAACACATAGGCTACTTTTTATCCCGGGAAAATATAAACCGGGACTTTTATCCCGGAAAAACTTTTTAATGCGGGCGGAGCCGCGGGCAGAAGCTAGTATTACTATACATGGTTCTTCTTCTTCAGTCGTTAGAAGTTCTCTGGTGAAAATAGGACTCTCCCAAAGATTTCCAGACCAAACTGTCAGAAGCGCCGCGAGTCCAGCAGGTTCCTGCGACCTTTACTGGTGGTAGGACTCTCATATGTAAGAGCCAGTCTGGGTGGGTACCACCGCAATGTTTATTTCTACCGCCAAGCAGCAGTGTGCATGGACTGTTGTGTTTCGGTTTGAAGGGCATTGTAGCCTGTGTAACTACAGGACATAATGAGACTTAACGTCTTATGTCTCAGGATGACGAGCGCAGTGGAATGCCACACAGTACTTTGTAAATCAAGGTTCTGGATGGTATTTCTACTGTTTATGGGTGGTCGTATCGCTTACCATCAGGCGAACGGCATGCTCGTCTCGTCATTCAAAGCTATAAAAAAAACCTTAACAAGGTCGTCTGTCCACCTATTATATGTAGAATATTAATTGCACATAATGTGAAGTCTGCAGATAATTTTTTTTGTTCCTTGTTACTTACGGTTTGAATACTATTTTAGTTCCCGAAGTAATAGTATGAACGCCTAATCAAAAAAATATTCACATACAGAACAAAAATCCATTCATTCTAACAGAAATCCAAAGCAAATGTTAACAAGGCATTTCCAATATCAAATTTATTGGTTACGGCTGTCGTAAAAATAGTTGGTGATAGTTACCTTCTCCTCCTACATAACTTTACGCAGTTATCGTTATCTAGGAATTACATGTGTGTACTAGCTTTATATAGTAGCTACCTTAATTTACCGCGCTACACGGAGATATGAATGAATCGCGTGGGTATCCGTTAGATAAATGGAGTCCTCATTAATCTCGGCTCCCATTTCCCGATTTGTGAATGGAGACCGTTTGTTTTGCGCAAATTGACGGTGAAATGCGATTGTGATCGTCTCTTATTAATTGAGACGAATCAATTTTATTGGGACTGATTTGTCGATAATATATTGTTTTGTTCTGAATTAATAAAAGTTATGTTTATTTTCTTACGATTTATATTCATGTAATCCGAAGCTAAACATAACTATAAATAATAGTTTAAAAAAAATAAAAATACACGCTTTATAGAAAGTCCATATAAAATTTATTTTCTATTTTTAGTTGGATTTTCTATAAAGCTTGTTTTTTAGTATTTTAAACTATTATTTATTTTTTAGTTCTATTCTATTATTGTCCAACAAAAGTCACAAAAAAACAAGTAGGAATCAACAGTAGCCACTTTAATTATAAATCTACTATGATCCAACAGATGTCACTAAAAATAAATAAAGTAACATTTATTCATGTTTTAGTTGGATTTTCTATAAAAGCGTGTTTTTAATTTAAAATATTGAATTGCCATCGGTCATTGATAAGTCTGCCAAATTTCAATTTAATCCGACGTTTTGAAGGGGGTCAAAATCATGTTTAAAGTGTCAGTTACATACATACGTCTGAAGCTAATAAAAGCGTGTTAAAAAGTTATTTATGTCTGCTATATTAAGACTATTGACGTAATTTTTTTAAGTGTTAGGTAGTATACGTATGAAATATTTCGGCGGTCGTTAAAAACTAGAGTCGCCGTGTAACATTACAAACGTAAAATTAAAATAAATTAGCGGCCATTTTCCAAGAGCACACGTAATTTACCCATGTTATTAGCGGTCCCATTAACTTTACACACAGAAATAAAGTCTCAGTTTAAATAAGAGCACTAGACAAAGCAGAATTATCTTTTATCTTTTTAACATTAATCTGCATCATTAAATGTTTGATACGAAACGACGTCGCGTGTCCCAAACAAATTGTTGGTGTTGAGTTATTTATATAGTCAAGTTTTCTATTTAATTGCCAACGTTATCAAGTAATGTGCGAAGTGAATATCATGATGCATCGCCTCCGCCAGCGATACCTGCCATTTGATAAATACAGCATCCTGCATAAGATTAAAATGATACTTTCAGTGGTATTTTATAATAAAATATATTAAAGATTATTAGATGTTTCTAGGGAAACGGAAATCGTCTATTTACGAGTGGTGTCTGGACATTATTTTTTATTATATTATTAACTTGTCTAAGTCGATTATGTTAATTACATAAACACATTTATCCACATTACCTTAATTATCATATTAAAGCGTTTAGTCTCTACATTTAAAATGTAGAGTAGGACTCGACATTCTATCACTTAATATCTACAAAATTGCATGAGAGTTAAAAGTACCGAAATAAATAAAGTTTAATTAAACATACTCTTATTTTACGTACATGCTTGAGCAGTTTGCATGGTGCATTTTCCTGGATAGAATCTTAATTCAGTAAAAGTTGTCGCAGGCAGCCGGCAAACTTAAGTGGTTTGTCGTGTCCTCACCCCCTGCGAACTTTATTGCATCAACTTTAATTTAATGTTGTTCTTATTTTGTAATGAGATACCGTACAATATTCTGTTAAATCATATTCATTGCATAACTACATTGCGTTGTGACTGGATTAATTAGATCAAATCGACTCTTGATTTGTTGCTAATGGTAAGTGTACGGTTTTGCGTGTACGCTTTCATCATCGGGTCATTTGTCATGATAAACAAAAGGTAAGCCTTTTGTATTTATATTTCGCCATTCAACATTACGACAAAGATAAAATACTTTATGTTTAAAAAACTTCATACCACGTGCGGGCAAACATTGCCAACAGAATAAAATACAAACAAATTCCTGTCAGGGCAACAAAAACTATAATTCAAACTTACGGTCCAAGCTGCTGTCGCATACATCATAATATTATATAAACGCTCCAGCCAAGCGAGGCAAAATCAAAAACCAAAGCTAGAGAAATCTTACTCACAATGAATATATCATATTAAGTAACGAGTAGTCCCCTATGACAGGAGAGAGTTGGCACTGTCATTCGCATGCTTTGAACTTTGAATAAATCTTAAATGGCGATGATTAAAACGTTATCGCAAATTAATTAAATTACTTAACGTTTGTACCACATGCATGCGATTGACAAACGCGCGGATTAATTACACATATACACACACACGATCACGCCTTTTATCCCCGAAGCGGTAGGCAGAGGCGCAATGAATGCACCCACTTTTCGCCGTGCGTATTCCGTCCCATGACGTGATAAGGGGCGAGCCTATCACCATATTGGGCACAAATTCCAGACCCCGGGCTGATACTGAATAGAAAAATCCAATATCACTTTGCCCGACCCGGGGATCGAACCCGAGACCTCAGCATTGCAGTCGTACCGTAATACAACTACGCCACCGAGACAGTCGTAGATTAATTAATGTAGGCTTATATAGGGCAAAATTTCCGTTTCCTTTCATTAGTTTCACTTTTATTGAGCAACTGGACACCTGAGATTTGGAATGTCATTGCAAGGTATGCAACGGCGCAACTGACTGGAATTTTGTAATACATTTAAAAAATCGAATTGAATTTTTTTATTGCCATTGAGGTAGACGTACTGACAGCGCACCTGATAGTAAGTGGTTACCACAATTCATGTTTAGAACCTTAAATTGTTGCTATCATAAGCCTGTATTATCCAATTAAATACCTAAGCATTTTGTCTTTCTCGAGTTAGTTGTAAATACCTTTAAGAGGTAAACACAATCGTCTATAGTTTATACCTGTAATTTAAACAAATGTATGTTTAGTGTATTACCTAATGGTGTTTCGAAATAAATAAATAAATTGGCAATGCCAGGGGAACAGCAACGTTGCACTTTCTTCCGGTACAAAAACTGAACTCTACTGAATGAGCTTCATCCGCCATAATGAATTTATTTTTCTGTGTAATGTAAAATATATTTACAATATATTACAAAATAAAGCTGCTCGTCAGTAACTAATAGTTAATATACATTACACAATACTTTGTTAAGTGAGTTCACGGCGACCAGTGTATTTGAATAATTACTTATGTTCGGTTATTTTGTTCTCATGTAAGGGACATTCTTCGTTTTGAGAATAAATTTTCTTAACCTTATATACTTAATAAAATATTCGTAATCCCTATTACATACTCCACAACGGTTCTTCTAGATCAGGCCATTGAGAGCGATTATTCACGACCAATCATTTAATGATCACGTGATATGAACAAATCTTTTCTAGGTACTTCAATACAGACATATGCCAAACAAATAAATAACATCTAAAATACTGGTAATTCACTATAATAATAAATTAACTCCAATTGGCAACCTCGGACTGGCACTTCTCGTATACGTCTAGATTGCGTTAACTTCGGATAAATTAGATTCATATAAATTAGTCCAACGTATATTGCTTATTATTTAAGATAAGCAACGCGTATATACTGGTAGAATTAACTTGTACAGATTTATATCTGCTTCGGCATAATTGATATACCTTGTTAAGATTATTAGAATAACTAAGAAAGGAAATAACCATAAACAAGTATGTAAGAAAGCGTATTCGATGTAAACTTTGCCGGCACTTATTGAAAATGAATTTCATTTCTCATTTCGAACAGTGATTGTTTTATGTTCTGGTACACAATTTATTTAGGCTTACCTAGTGTTTACCAGATGACTTGAATAAAATGGAAATTATTTTTACTACGTTTGTCGACTACGGCGGGGTCTTATAAAGATAATTATTTAATTAATTCTAGTTACTGATATGTAAAAAAAAACATTCTAGCCTTATGAATTTATGAAAGTCGAAATTTTGTGTAATAGTACTCATACACACTCACAAATTTTATCCAAAAAGGGGTAGGCAGAAGCGCAACTAGTGCACCCATTTTTCGCCATGTGTATTCCGTCCCATGATATGATGTGGGCGAGCCTATCGCCATATCGAGCACAAATTTCAGAGTCAGGGCTGATACTGAATAGAAAAATTAAATATCACTTTGCTCGACCCGGAGATCGAACCCGAGACCTCAGCATTGCAGTTGTACCGTAATACAACTACGCCACCGAGGTAGTCTACTATGTAATAGTACTGTAATGTTAAAGGATTGAACACGTGTTGTTAGTTTAAGGTTCTTTATTATACTGTTCTTACAACTGACTTACAATACACCTTACATCTACTTATATACTACACCACACCTTCCCCCTTTGGGAAAAAAAAATAAAATGTGGCATATTACATTCTTATTTTTTTTTACTTATATGTAATTAAATTGTTATATAATATCTATGTAAAATAATAACTTAAAATACAAAAAATACATTGAACTATTTTATGCACTATTTTTTTTTAATCAAATTCCATTACTATCTATACTTTATTTTAAATCTACGTTATGCCTACAGATCGCTTGTCATAGTATTCACATAATTTAAACAAACTTTCTATCTCCTTTTCCTCTATCGTACATGTTACGTATCTTCCTTTGCTTTGAACCTTACAATTCATGACAATATTTTCATTAAAATTATCATTTCCATTAAGGTCCCTATCATTCGACCCTTTATCCGTATTGACCTTTTTACTCATATTATTAATAGTCGACATTTTATTAATATCATTGCTTTTATTCTTCATAATATCATTTCTTTCAATATATTTACTTTTAACTTCATTCACTTTTACAATATCTATAAATTCATTATTTATTCTTATTCTTGGATATCCTACATTATACTTTCTTATTAACCTTATAAACTTCTTAATATCTTTTCTACTATTCTTATTCATTTTTAATTCCTTAATATTTCTATTCCTACACAATATTTCTAAATCTTTCATCAAAATCTTACCTATCTCTAAAAACTTCGATTCTAAATATATTTTATTTTCAGAAGGTACAAAATTACAAAACCCTTCCTTTGATTTAACTATCTTTTTACCTTTAACACTATCCTCTATATTATTTCCTAAAATTAATACTATATCATTAGATCTTTTTACTATTCTCATATCTTTAGACTTCTTTTCTAATTCATTAAAATTCTCTATTCGAGGCTCCTTACAAGTTTTTGTTTCTTTACTGAGCTCTATTAAGTCATCTTTAGATTTAAATGACTCTTTTACAATTTTCAACTTATCCTCATTGCTAACATTTATAATTTTGTTGACACAATTATTATCGGATCGACTGTTATGACATACGGGGCTAGAGTCGGAATCAGATTTCATTACGCTGTTATTGTAATTGTTCAAATCGGTGCACTCCGACAAGTCGCGTTGCGATGATTGCTGATCTTGCGGAATGCACTCGCTATTGGACACCTCGTATTGATTCGCTAATATGGTGAGCGGGTGATCTATGTGTGATTCATTGTTAGCCTGTTTGAAAGAATTTAAACTGTTTTGTAACTGAAAATGTAATTTTTTGGGTAAAAGATAATGGACCATGTCTGATAATAAACTTCCAATATCATTATAGGTCTGTTTCAAATAAAATTTGCCAACTTCAGCCAATCTAGTTTTAAGAACAAAATTTATCAAAAATTTATTGGATTTTTCATTCAGCAAGCTACTATAAAAATCTATATTTTTAATTAACTGTATTGTTATATTATCATTGCCATTCATTACAGGCAAAAATTCGATAGCTGTTTCAAAATCAAAATTTTCTGCCATGGTTAAAATTTAGTTTGTTCGGATCTCAAAAGAAAAATAAAATATTTCAACAGCAAAAATAAATCTAAATTATAATTGTATTATTAAATGTATGCTTCTAAGCATACATTAGAGCTCATATTATTATGTGTAAAAGTTAATAAGGGGAGATCCACAAATTACGTGAGATGTTTAAGGGGGAGGGGGGGTCGAGTCAAATCTCATCTAATCTTACGTTGGAGAGAGGGGGGGTCTCGGCAAATATCACGCAATTTTTTTTCTTATTGAAACAAAAAAAAACTATACTATTTTGACCCATTATCCAGATTCTAAAGTCGTCCCGGACAGAAAGTCACCGTCGGGAATCGTAAGAAACTGTAGATTTCCGAAGAACCCGAAGATTCCCGACGGCGACTTTCTGTCCGGGACGACTTTACATGCTTAAGATTTAAGCATAACTGTAATACGATTAAGATCATTCACTAATTCATTCGAAAGAAAATGATTTCATTCATACTTCGACGTTCTTCACGACCGTTTTCTGCCACCTCCATACCCTATCACTCAGATTGATGGACATTTGACAATTCCGGACTTTAAAGAGCATGACGGAAAGTCATTTGCTCCATTTCTAATACGCCACTGTCTACCGATTCAACCGCTGAATGCCTTCATCAGCACACCTTATGATCTCTATTGCCCAAGTGTACGTGATGATTTAGAGAAAAGATGCTGCAGTACATGCGGCATTTACTTTGCATCTATCGCAAGAGCTGCAGAGCACAGGCGAGCAGCCCACATTGCACCAGCTAAGCAAGCGCGTATGTTCCGCAAAGTGCGACCCTCACGGATTGTTACAAGACGAGCTAATGAGTTACTGTGCGCAAGTGTCAACGGCTTAGAGTGGCTAGATGAGAATGAAGTTGAAGGAGCAGATGATTTTATTGAAAATCATATGGACATGTTGGTTCCAATAGTCTCTCTTGAGACCACGCATGATTCACCATGGACTGAATTAGAGTAGATATTTTTTTTTTAATCGCATAAGTTACGATTCAAGTATTCTATTGTTAAATTTTTATTACACTTATAACTCAGCAATATTGATTACTAGTCTTAACTAGTCGTAAATAAAAGTACGAAGCAATTTTTTTTTTTTTTTTACAATAACACTCCAACACGTTTACATATTTAAGAAACGCACATTTTGAAAAATCTCACGTGAGATTGGGGGATGGGGGAGGGGGTTGAATAAAATCTCACAACATCTCACCAGGGGGGGAGGGAGGGACAGAAAATTAAAAAAAACACCTCACGTAATTTGTGGATCTCCCCTAAAACATAAAAATGTGTATAAATTGTGAAAAGGATATAGGTAAATAAAATTTTCTTTATGGCGATGACTCGACGGTGCGGCTGAGCTGCTGGCTTGTGCTGCTTACTGGGTGGGCCGGGCTATACCCTGGACTCCTGGGCCGGGATTACCCTGGACACCGCTCGAACATCTTCATTTTCTTAAATTTTTCTACTTAATATTTCTTCTTAATTATTTTCTTATTTCTACGCATATTTCTTCCTTACTTTGATTTCTTATTTTTTCACTTTTCATTCTTCTCATTTTATTTCTTCCATAATTAAAATTGTCTCTTCATTTTTATTATATTTCATTCTTCATCTTGATTTTTCATTTTTCTTATTTTATTATTTTCGCCTTCTTTCTTCCTACTTTTATTCCACATTTATTATTTTCTTGCTTCAATTTATGAATTTTCAGATATTTTTTTCTTCAAAATGTATTAATTAGTTTTTATAGCGCGCCGCGCGCTAGCGCAGGGCTGCGCCGACGCGACTGGCAGGGTCGCCATGTAATGGAAAGGATTGATGAACACGTGTTGTTTGTTTAAGGTTCTTTATTATACTGTTCTTACAACTGACTTACAATACACCTTACATCTACTTATATACTACACCACAGTACTTTAATCATTTATTTTGTGAATGAAGCTACTTAATTGTGATTGTTCTTATTTATCTCTTACGTTTCAACATAGATTAGTTTAGCTATCCAAATATTTAAGTATAGTATACTATAGTCGGCCCCAGATAACATGACAATAAAGCACATTGACCTTTATTCATTTAGCCAGGTATGACAAACCATTGGCACAGGATAAAAAATAATTATTGTGTTTATTTATAGACACATATTTAAAGGAAGTTTACAATTGACAATTGATTGGTGCATCTTTCGGAGTCAACTATCGCAATGTTTATGCTTGTTTGTTTGTATCACATACACAGATATGAGATCCTGTCACCAAAATGTACTTATATACAGGTTTATTGCCACGTTATCTGGCGCGGACTGTAAGTATTAACAACCGAAGTTGTAAACTTTTGAGGCGAACTATCACATATTTACCTTTCACAAAACATGCTTACACACGTTTAACAGTAAACAAACTTCAGTTTAACGATGTGTTGAGATATCCGACACGTCTCTGTGCTCTACGAAGTTTGCTAAAAATACTCACATAATAATATGGTCTGGAGCCGGTAATGCTAACACTTCCTCTTACTTTTACTTCTTGCATTATTGGTCAGGATAATGTATCGAATTTTATTGTTAATTGTTACAATTGTAATAATGGTAATTTTGGAAGTTAGACGCCGTGTTTCTCTAGTAATTTTAGTTTTTATTTACCTAAGTTTATAAATAATATGATTATCTTGTGTTAATGCATTATTAAATAAATAAAAAATACTCGGCTGAAATCATTCATTCCTTTCAAGACTTATATGGATTCAATTAAAGTTTTTCGAATGTGAATGAGAATGAATGACATTAACATTGAATACAATTTTAAATTGTATATGTTGAACGGACCTACTGTAATAATTTAAAATTTTGTATATAAACAAAAACCAAGGACGTTATTAACAGGATTCACTTAGGGCGTGCAGATTTGAGTTTTTGTGTGTAATATTTATATTTTTTAATACCATTATAGGAGAAATAATGTTGGAAAATGTGATTTTAATATGCCATCTTGGTCGCACTATTTTTAATACTAATCATTAAATAGTAAGGGATACGATACTACGAGACTCTCCCGCACTAACACCCACCACTGCAACTCCTGTAAGCCAGGATCGGTAGTAGCACGCATTTTATGACACCGAGCGGTGAAGCTCGGCGATGGGAGCACTAATTTCCGCAACAACCTGCAGGGAAATTAATGAAAAAACAGACAGGGAGGAGTTGGAAATATAATTTATTCCAGTAAACAAGAATCACAAAAGCTTTATTTCAACGTGACTGAAAGCTTTGACCAAAAAATCTGCGACGCCGCTATCCGTAATCTCTCCGCCTCAAGATTTACGACGCAGATTGCAAGTTTTAGCTAACTCAGAGCTCACGCTTCTAAATGTACGGTAACAATATCACATTTCTGAGTATGGTAAAATTTCTCGTGACCTCGTAGTCAAGCGCACGCGTCACTTACCACGGTAGCGAAGTGAAGAATCCACGCGCACCTACTCTTCAAGCCATTGTTACTCAAAATGGGGGCGTTGTAGAATAGTATACATACTACGGGGCATTTCTATTTATAGTATTTTCAACGCTTTCGTATGTTTTTATAGCAGATGCTTGTAAATAGGTATCTAATGGCAACCAAAGTTTTATAGGAAACAAAGGCTTAGAAAAGGTTTTTTGAGTATCTACAAAATTTATTGACCATATAAAGTGCGTAAAGTTTCCTTTAAAATAAATATTCTATCTGGTACCCGGCAAGGTAGCAAGCCCTTCATGAGCGTATACAATAAATTTGGCATCATCTTGGATCAATCTTTATAATTTACTAGCTTTGCCCGCGGCTCCGCCCGCTTTTAACCCTTTAAGGCCCGCTTATATATATAGATGTATGAGAAAACCCGATGTATATGGACACCGGTGTCCGTCGCGGGCCTTGACAGAATAAAAGTTTTTCCGGGATAAAAGTCCCGGTTTATATTTTCTTGGTATAAAAAGTAGCCTATGTGTTAATCCAGGACGTGATCTACCCGTGTGCCAAATTCCATCGAAATCCGATCAGTAGTTTTTGCGTGAAAGAGGAACAAACATCCATACATTCTTACAAACTTTCGCTTTTATAATATTAGTAGGATATATGTAAATATTTTTTGATATAATTCGTCAATCCATCAATGCATACATTACCTGGAAAAGAGATTATAATCAGAGCGAAATGTATTCAGAAACATTAACTATTATAGTTTTTAGAAACAAAGTTTCCGTGGAGTTCAAAAGTTCGGGAGCTGTTATCAATAGAAGATTTGCATTCACGAAGCGGTTTACCATCCCGGTCACGTTCCACCGCAGCCTTGTGTACCTTCAAATTAACTCTGTTACTAGAGATTATGCGCGTCTTACGAGTACTAATGCCGGTTAAGATATTGTGTATTTGCGTTTTGGAAACCGGATTCTATTTTTGGATATGTTGGGTTTTACTAAGAAATATTTGTGGAAACTACGTTTGGTAAATTATGAAGTCCTGATGGTACAGATATGGAGGTGCAAGGTGTTTTTATATACGTACAGTATTCGAATTGGACGGAGAAACAGTTGCTGAAATGATTTATCATATATTTTAAAACACAAGTACACCTATTGTAATAAGGTTCTAAAAAAAATTCGTGACGTTCATATTTGCTACCAGATGAATAGTAAAACTATTGAAAAATCATTTTGGAGGATTTATGTAATAACCAAAATATATAAATTTTATTTATAAAGAAGATATTTTCATTCATAATAATTTAAAGTCAGCAAGTTTCACGCTAACAGCTGCAGATGTCTTAAGATGAATGTGTATTTGTAATAGAGACCCAACAGGCAACATTTATATCTAAACAACAGTTATTAAAGATTAAAAACCTCGCGTAGCTGAGATCTTAGTTTAAAAAGTCGTTCCCGCGTCTTGACAGGTCAATAAACTTGCCCTGGGAATAATAACTAACTACACGTTTGAATTTAAATACACAAAAGCGGATGGAGCCACATTTTATGCAATTACATTCGTAAAGATTCATTTTTTGTTCACAAAACTAGTAATAAATTTACTGCTAGTCGTGACCGTAGGATTGTTGTTTATTCCCGATGGAAATAACGAGTAACGTTACATTTTAACAACGCTACGCGAAAAGAAAATGTAAACACGCCCTGCGTTCATTACAAACTTTGCGACCCAATGTTTATTGACAAAATTATTAACCTCCCCCCTATTTGGTCATTGACTAAATATAACATGCAATCGTGTCACTCGTTGACATTTGTGTTTCTGTTTGCATTTACCTTTTTCATTGAATACAAGGTCTGATAGGATATCTTGACTTTCAATGTCTTGCGGTCGTTTTATCGAATGAGATTAATACAGGAAGTTTTTGGTCTGAACTCTGTAGCCATTTGTAAATTTTCCATCAATTTTAGAATGTAACTGTAAATTGAAATTGCTGGGCAAGAGTCGAGCCCACTGCATGTGATTGACGCAGCCCTAATAATAGAGCGCGGTGTGATATTCATCGCTAACTGTTCTTAGATTGAACATCACCGATAATTCAACGGCTAATTATCGAAGATACCCCATTACTAGCGTAGATTTTAGTTTCAATTGAAATTCCTCTTACATTGCCCGTTGTTCTGATATGAAATTCGCGGTTTCGAGTAAATTCATGTTGTTAAACTCTGTTGAGTAAGGGATTATTCCTTCATGAATATTTTCACGAAATGATTATATTATACGGTTGGAGAATCTAAGTGCTTGTGATAGAATACTATAGAACACACACAAGAACGATGCATTTGTTAATGTTTTAAGGTTATAAGAAGTGCTAATGATCAGTTCCTCTTAAGTAATAAGGCTATTAGATCAATTTGTATAAAATGATATAAATAAACAATATTATATTTTAAACATATAATCCTCCATGACTTGCAATAACAAAATATAATTAACGCAACTGTTTTTAAAATTTCCGCTGTTTCAAATTTTGATCTGTTCTATCAAGCAAGTGAATTGATAAACCATTTGCGAAACCTTTAAGCCAGTATTTTATAGGCCAAATAACCTTCTAAAGCATACCAACGGACCTAAGATATTGCATTTCATACTACGTCTAATAGTTACAGTCAGATCAAATTCCATAACCTTCGTGGCTTCTGATGCAAGAATTCGTAGTCCAACACCAAACAGACACTTGCAAGTCTTGTTGATACCACGATACGCCAGATATTTACAGTTCATAATGAGACCCTCACGAGTTCTAAAGACACGATTCACAACTTCATCAAATTATGTATCAAAACTATACGATAAAATGTTCTTACTATGTTTATAAATTGCTTAATTAGAATAAAACAGACCTTATCCAGCTGAATAAATTTTTCATTATTGAAATAAATGTGCTTTCTAAATTAAAACGAGCTTTTACCTAACTCTAGATAAAGCGAACGAGTGTACTGGATAAATATGTTCAGGAAATCCAATTTGAATATCTGTTTCGGTAATCCGTAAATTTGCTGCTTTGAATATTCTCGTCATCAAGTCGTAGGGGCGAGTGACAGAGGAATCTTCCTCGTCATATTCCAATTCCGACGAAGTTATATTTTCTTTAACTATAATAACACCGTTTTCTGTCAATGCGTCGCCACACCGTTCCAGAAAGCTAATTAGATCGTAATCATTCAAGTGTCCAAGTACCCACTGACACCAAATCACGTCATACCTTTTTTGCGGTTTGAAATGTTGAAGCCCGATTTTGTACAGTGCCCCTAACTTAGCATTGTCTTCACCGATCAATTGTTTCGCAGTGTTAATGAACTTTTCATCCTGTTCGACCAATTCAACTGTATCGAATTGAGGTATTAGCAGGTATTTGGCCACTCTGCCGATGCCGGCGCCGCAATCTAGGGCGAGTTTTGTACTCGGTGGATTTTCACCTGTTAGAACTTTGTGTAAGAATGCCCTGGATCCGTCGATGTCAATGTCCGAGATATGACCAAAACCGCCGAGCACACCGTCTATTGTCGCGGGCACATTTGCCCAGTAATTTGCGGCTTTTTTATAGAAATTATTTTCCGTCATAATTCCCAATCCGACACGTAAAGTAATTGTGACGTTTGACAACCCGTGACATACATTTCATTTCTTCTTTATAATAACAGTAATTTGCAGCGGCAATTAATACTTTTTGCTAATTTTGATTTACGAGTCTTTTTAACCGACTTCCAACAAAAGGAGGAAGTTCTTAATTTGTGTGTTTGTATTTTTTTTTAATGATCTGTTGTGAGTTTTAATAGACTTTAAACGTAAAGTTACCAAAGCTATTGGACTTACTTAAAGTATGGTGATATTTCAACTAAACATGTAAAAAGGGTGCCAAAAATTTGTTTGCCTCTCATATTATATTTACTTGCGATCTCCGTTTAATATATTTATTAAACCAACGGCAATGCCAATGCAATAATCTGAATTTATATCATACAATTGTATTTCTACTTATCCATTGATGTATACTTAACCGAACATATATGTATGATATGGATATATTGTGGAGTAGTTCAGTTTTTTGCGACTGTGTTCATTTAAGTGTTTTTAATTGTTTATCGACCTTATATTCGGTCCAGAAGTATTAAATTCAGTGTGTTATCGTATACTCCACCACTACAAACGTTATCTCACCAAATCATCCGTTATTAAATTAAAAATATCGTTTTGAAGATTCAATAAGAAGTTTGTGACTGTTTACTTTCTACTTACCTTCAAGTGACTGATTGTGCAAAAGTGGGAACTATTTAGTGATCATCGGACTAAGTACTAAGTGAACTTACTGTCAATCAACGTGTGTTAAGAGTTTTTGATGATTCTATTCTCGGACATTTTAAATTCATTCGTAAATAAAAAGATTTGGAAACTTACGCGCCGACGCCGTTCTACACACTAGCGCCATCTAGTAGCCAATAGCAGATACACTTTCACTTTGAGCTATTATAATCAATTTTACTTACGCCATCTGTCATCAAAAACTAATTAATATTATATAAAATGCTGTGCGGAGTCTGTAATAATCCCAAAGGCGACTCAAGAGACGCATTCACCTCCTGTGCCAGTTGCTCAACGAAGTACCATATTAAATGCCTAAATCTCCCCAGAGAAGATCTACGTCAGGTCCGCAGCTCGGGAAACATTCAGGTTTGCCCATCCTGTAAGACAACCAACCGCCGTTACATCACAGACTCAACCCCGATCCGTGGTGCGACCTCACCTACGGCGGAGAATGACCATCCCTCTATTACTGAAGGGCGCTCTGATGTCGCAGCGTTCACATCATGTAGCGGAATACTAAAGGAAATGCAAGCAGCTTTCACGGTAATGAAAAAAGAAATGTTTGAGTTTACACGCTCCCTTAATTCAACATCCGAGGACATCCATGAGTTTCGTAAAGAGATCAATGACCTAAAAAACCAGGTTAAAGAACTCGAGCGCTACAAAAAGGAAGCCATTGACCTCCGACTCGAAGTCGCCGATTTGCGCCTTGAACTTTCATCACAGCAACAACGTCAATACTTGCGGGACATCGAAATAACAGGCGTAACCGAACATAAACAAGAAAACCTCATGCATACTATGTCTATACTATCAGCAAAACTAGGAGTGCAGCTGGGGCCTGAGGATATTGACGACGTCAGACGGGTCGGCAAGCACGACAACAGCGGGGGAGCTGTGAATGCCACGCGGGCCCCGCGCTCCGTGGTAGTGACGCTAACGCGGCGCGCGCCTCGGGACCAGCTGCTGCGCGCTGCGCGTGTTCGCCGTGGCATAACCACCGATAAAATCGAAATCCCAGGAAACCCAAGACAAGTCTATATAAATGAACATCTCACGAAGGGAAACAGAATTCTATTCAGTAAGGCTCGTGCTACTGGAAAAGAACTAAAGTTTAAATACGTTTGGACATCCAATGGAAACATCTTCATGAGAAGGTCTGAGACTAGCTCAGTAGTTCGTATCACCTCAGAAGAGATCCTAAACAAACTCCTGGGAGATCGTGATGGCCGTGGTACTCCTTCTACCCCGCAGCGCTCCTAACAGGACCGCAACTCGCTGGAGTCATTATTCCTATATTTCATTCCGACTTATTACTTTGTCTACTTATTTTGTAATTACATGTCTAAACCTGTCTACCTTCATAAAAATTATTTTGTTATTGTCACAAATGTTTGTTACCTTTAGTTCCTATTATTTGTATAAGTTAACTGTTTTATTATTGTTAATTTATGGATTAAGTTCAATTATTTTTAGTTTAAAATTTGTTACATTCTATTGGTTATTGTCTATCGCGCACCATTTTGCAATTGTTTTAAAATTAATATTATGTTACATAACTTGTATTGAATTTATTACCACTAGTGTACATTTTCTGTTTAAGTGTTATTGGTCATCTCTTATGTACCGGAATCATTCACCATATTGGGTAAACACTGTTATTTTGGAATGTCTCATACAGTTCACTCCTTTTCTCGCTGTGATCCCTCCCAAAACACCTCATAGAACATATATTACATTCATCGATACAATAAAATCTACCCAACATAGTAAACTACACTCCAAAACACATAAACACACACATCCACCACTAAAACAAACATACCAAGAGGTCCTCACACTATATTGTTATTTTTACGACATCCTTTACTTAAAAATGCCGTTTTACTTATATCCCAAAACACTGAATTATAACCTTAACTGTATGACCAATATCTCCAATTATGAATACTATTGACCTCGGAAATAATATCGATGCTGATTTAACTATAAGGTGCCTCTCTACTCTTCCTGAAAACTGCGAATTCATCCTCGACAACGGCTTTAGACTTCTCACCCTCAACATAAGAAGTATTAATAAAAATTTCAACGCTTTCAGTATCTTGATACAACGACTGAAAATTGATATAGATGTCATTATCCTCACTGAATGCAGATTGACTGAAACTACTGTAATTGGTCAAATTCCCGGCTATACAACTCACTTCACAACTAAAAACTTCAACCAAAATGGTGGTGTAGTCGCTTATGTAAAAGACACCTTAAACGCGTCCGCCTCCGAGCTAGACATGACTGAGGCTAGCGGACTAATAATTAATATTACACAATCCTTTTCCATCCTGGGCATTTACAGATCCCCTTCCTTCAACTACCATTCAGGTTTCATATTTTCCCTTGATAACATTTTAACTAGTCTATCAACTAAAACATCACTCATCATTGCAGGCGACCTTAACATTGATATACTTTCAGTAGATCACAATAGACACGATCCTACAGAATATCTTGACCTTTTAAACCAACATGGCCTTGTTCCCGCCATTAACAAACCTACCAGATCAAATGCCTGTCTCGATCATATTTTTGTAAGATCAACATCAACATCGACAGCGTTAGGCGTCGTCTGCGAGACTGATATCACTGACCACTTCCCGGTGCTTCTTAAACTAGCCCCACTCACTCATAAACGTGTCAAAACCAATAGTTATAAAACCGTTATTGACTACACTGGCCTAAACAACACTCTAGAAAAAGAAGATTGGAAGTCAATCATCGAACAAAATCATGTCGACATATTCAAAACTTTCGTCAACCGCATTCACTCTGCCATTAAGGAGAACTCGAAACAAGTACGAATAAGCAGATCAAAGTATACTCTAAATCCTTGGTGTACTCCAGGTCTCCTACGATGTATTCAACACCGTGATAGGCTTCACTCTAAGGCTCTCAAGGCTCCCAAAGACGAGATCGCTCAAACAATCTATAAAAGATATAGAAATTTCTGCTATTCTATCGTCGAAAAAGTCAAAACGGAGTATGACTCTAAGAAACTTGAAGAAGCTTATTCCAACACCGGACAATTATGGAAAACTATTAAAACTGTTTGCCACCTCAAGAAAAGCAATAAGGATAACTCGGATCTCCTAACTTTCGGGAGTGACCCATCTGATTCGATTAATCTTTGCAACGAATACTTTTCCACTGTAGGATCAAAATTAGCTGAATCAATTGTAACCAAATCTAATACTACAGAGAGTACTTTAGCTTCCCAATCAGTCTCCAACAAAAACCCCGTAAACTCATTATTTTTTGCTCCTACTGATGCCACTGAAATAGACGCCATAATCAGGCAGCTAAAAGTTGATAGTGCACCAGGCTTGGATGGTATAACAAACGGCATATTAAAAGAAATAAGAACACATATAGTTGCCCCTTTGACCCACCTTTTTAATTTCAGTCTCTCTACTGGAGCTTTCCCGTCTATTTGGAAAACTGCCGCTATCACGCCCATTCACAAGTCTGGCTCAACAGACGACCCCCAAAACTACCGGCCAATATCCCTGTTAACAACGTTCTCCAAGATTCTGGAGAAAGTTGTTAACAGGAGGTTGGTAGACTACCTGGAAACTCACCACCTACTATCCGATAGGCAATTCGGTTTTAGGAGACAAAAATGTACCAATGACGCCGTGAAATTACTCACAGATCTTATCTCTTCTCGCCTCGACAATGGGCTTAGTTGTATAGCAGTCTCTCTAGATCTTGCAAAAGCCTTCGATACAGTTTCCATACCCATACTCCTCCAAAAGCTTGAAAATATAGGAATACGCGGAGTGACATTAGACTGGTTTAGAAACTACCTCACGGAACGAAAACAAATTGTTCAAATTCAAGGTCTCACAAGTAACCAGCTTCCTATAAACTTTGGTGTACCACAGGGCAGTTTATTAGGCCCGACCCTGTTCCTTATATATATGAATGATATACATAACCTGCGCATTCCATCGGCTGAGCTCCTTTGTTATGCTGACGACATCGTCGTCGTTTTCACAGCCCGAAATTGGGAAACCGTCACAAGATACGCTGATAGAGGAATGATCCATATAAAGGACTGGCTGGAAAGGAACCTACTCACTCTAAATGCTAGCAAGACCAACTACATCTGCTTTCATAAAACAGCAGCCTCTCAGCCTAAGAATCCCACTCATCTTTATATACACTCCTGCACACCGTCCCCACCTACACTTCCATGTAACTGTGTAGCTCTTAAACGTACCCAGAGCATTAAATACCTTGGAGTTACTTTAGATGAACGCCTTACGTTTCAACCTCACATAAATCTCATCGCTGGTAGAGTAAGGAAGCTGATTGGCATTATGCGCCTACTAAGAAACGCTGCAAACTGGAAGACTCAAAGAGTAATTTACTTCGCCTTATGCCAATCAATCATCAGCTACTGCATAGGAACATGGGGCTCTGCAGCCAGAACCTCTATAATAAAACTAGAAAGGGCGCAGCGAGCATTACTAAAGGTGATGCTAAGAAAACCCTTCCGATACTCCACTGATGCTCTTTATGCTGAAGCAAAGGTTCTGCGAGTCCGGCAACTATTTATTCTCCATGCTTGCCTGTCCGCTCATAAAGCAATCTCAATCTCTCCACTATATGACGTAATGAAATTAAAACGCACCTTTAGGATTCCACTCCCTTCTATTAAATCCTCATTCGCAAAACGATTTCCAATGTACAGCCATCCATCCACATACAATATTGTCTCCTTCAAATGTTCCCTTAAGGATTCCACAATGTACATAGCCAAAAGAAAATTGACCAACTTTCTACTAAGTCTTGACTACACTGCAACAGAAAACTTGATAACTAGGTAAACGATAATGCTAATCATTAGTCTTTTCACCAAACACAAACACACATCCATCATTGTCCTTTTTAATATCTTATTTTATTATTTTATTTTTATTTTTTTTAATAAATTTGTCATGTTCATCTCTCACACATTTTTTATAAACTAAGGTGAACCAACAACAAAAATAAAAGAAAAATCCTCATGCGGCTCATTATTCAAGTTGTAATCTGTATTAAGGCAGCCCAAGATACAAGCGCAGCTTAGTTTGGGTGCCACTGGCAACTATTGTATATAAACTGTGTATTTTACTTGAAATAAATAAATAAATAAATATGTACTTAGCATTCAGCACACTGACTTCCTAATTACTAAATATTTTTTTTATTGTTACAGGCTTTGATCGCAGCTGTAAATGAGACCAAGGAAGAAGACATTCGCGATGCTTTAAAGACGCAGACTGAACAGCAGCTGGCAATAGTACCAAGAGGGCCGACGGTGGTGAAGGACACAGTCGCGTATAACACTACCATCAACACAGATGATACGGTAAGCTCTGCAAAGGGTTTAAAAACAATACTGCAGGATCAAGCAATGCTTTAAAATCATGCCAAAATCAATACAAGTGTTATCGAAGTACGGCGTTGAACCCAGGACTCGCCAATTATATGCTATCAGACCTCGAAGAAAGCAAATAGTATGAGTGTTGAATTCAAAGACATTAAACAGTATAGATAGTTGGTTGAATTGGATATTTCTGTAATCAATGATTATTTATGTGCAATTCTCTTAAATTGTATGAGTGAAAATATACAAGCTCACTCATGTGTAAGGAATATGCCCATTGTAGCGGTCAAACTAATAATGGCAGGACTAAAAAATATGACTATTCCGTGTAAGTGTCCTGGTATTTATACGCTATGAAATAAAATGGAATGGCATACCTACTTAATAACGTTATTTATTTAACATACAATACGACTTAGACTCTTAACATGATAATATTTTCTGTCTAGGAAGAGTTGCGAGCGCTACGTCCTGATGGGACTATCGTGACGGAGACGCGACACACGAAGGAGCAAGAACGAATCTGCGACGAGGAATTGTCGAAAGAAGAGGTATTTATTTACGTAATTACGAGTTATTTATTTGAATACTATTTTTGGGTAGCTCAATGATCTTGATGAAAAATAATTAATTTTTTATAGTTACATTAAGGGCATAGTCTACGATTAATATTTCAGAAATGGAAGAGCAGGTTTTGACAAAATTGGCTGCATGGAAGCTTTAGCATTTTTTGATTTTTTAAAATTTTTATATACTCACTATATGATATTTTCATTATGTCATCAGGAGAGCGATTTGCTCGCCTTTATTGACATATTTTATTTGTATAAAAAATATATGTGGTTTTAAATTTCAGGTTAAATCATTGCCAAGCGACAAGAGTATAGTTGAAGAGACGGGTGGTACAGAGAAGCGCAAGCGAGTGGATCTCGAGACGAGCACTGATCTGATGGCGGGCGGCTTGCGAGTCGCGCACACTGTACAATCCAAGAATCGGATTGAAGAAGGTAATACATTATTAGTGACGTTGTTTCGTAAGTTTTATTTCATAGGGAAGTATCTTTTTCAAACGTTGATAGAGTGTGCGGGTGTTTGATGTTCGGCGTTTTATAATAAAATCATATGAAAATACCTATTCCTTTATAATTACAATATCTTTATTCAATATTTAATTTTATTAAAACAAATTATCAATTTACGGCAGTTGAGAGGGAAGGCCAGCCCAACATGGACGATGGCTGGGACAGTTTATCAGTACGAATGCGACGCCAGCGCCGCCTCCGACATGCTGGTAAGAATTGGTACTACTATAGTTTAGCTACTCTTTGATAGATGTCGCTCTCAAATAGTTATAAAGGTTTATATGATAGATGGCGCTTAATAAACTATATTTGTGATTTCCCGTAATATTAATAGATGACGCTATTTTAATATTTAGTTATATTTTACCTTCCCACTGAGGAGCAATCAAGGTAATTATGATAATGATATTAATATAATTCATTAAAAACTTCGCATCATAATATTTACGCAAAGTTTTACGTTATCATAAGTATAAGAAGATGATCTCAGTATTCCTAATTTACTATTAAATTTACTGCATATTTAATTTATTCCTTTACTTGTAACTAACTTCCAAAGATGGAAGTTTTGGATATTCAAGAGAATTTCACATGGACTCAGATTTTAATCTGTTTTTATTATTTACTATTTGGCGTTAGTCGAGAGAACAATCTGTACTCGTTAAATGTGTGCATTTAACAAGTACAGATTGTTCATTGTATGCATAAATTGTAGGTACTGTAATTATTGCAATAATACATTTCAATTCACACATTACGCAATTACTTACTGACCAACTGACCTATCACTCTTTCGTTCTGACTAAATCTAAACAACAATTTCCAAAAACAGCAAAATAGAAAGCATGAAATCAATCCTCCACGGTTCCTATTTAGCGATAAAACTTACTCTCACTCCTTAATTCTAAACTTCGTCACGTGTGCAAAACAACATTTCGTTGCGACACCAAATATGATCACTACGTATCCCTCCAAAAATGGAATATACGTCTTTACGATTATGTTAATACGACAAAAGGCTCATAGCTCGACATTGTGACCATTTTAGTGCTAACTCGACGGCCTTGTGCATAGTCCGTTCCGTGTTAAAATATTGAATTAATCAAGTGTAACAAAATGTGTGAGTAAAATGAGAAAAACATTGAAACTGTTATGATATATTTACTTTTGAGATTTAATAATAATAATTGTGAATGATTCTTATCGTTGCGTCGGAAAAGTTTTGAGGTGATTGTTCAAAGAAATCAATATATTTCAATAGGTAAACAAATAGAAAATGATTGTCCACAAATTAAGTAAACCATAGTCACTTAATACTATAGTGAACTAGCGGGAATTTTAAGAAGCAGATATATAAAATGTGCTGTTAATCTTTTCTGCTTCTTGAAGAAGGAGCCCCTCGTTAGTCATCGTTTTAAAGGTAACATTGAATATTATGACATTTAAAAACACATTGTTTTAGTTACAAATATTTTGGGTCAAGGCGTGGTGTTTCCGAGATCTTACTCGAGGCTACATTTTAAGTGTATGGTAAAAGAATGCGGGTAAAACACATTTCGAATTGGCAAACTATTCATTCAATTGTGTGTGTGATTTTTAATACAAATTGTTAATATGTAATTATGGAACTACGAGGATGCACTCCTTAAATCCTGATTTAATGGATTTTTTAGGCAAGGAAAGATGTTGTTTTTATTAAACAAATATTTCTGCTTTTTCTGTCGCGTTTTAAATTTGTAAAATACCTGAACCTATCTTGACGGAACTTTCGTTGACACGTAGAGAACATTTTAAATAGTTATCAACCTTTTTATCCCGGTGAAGGACTTTGACCTAAGCCTAGCGTAACGGAGTTCTTGCCGCCCGAAGCGGACCCAATACTTGCTGCATCTATACACCAAAAAACTCAATTCAACAAGTAAGAGTCACGCATTTACCCCCGTCACCAAAAGAAAAAATAATTACAAGGTTTATTTTACGCATTTTGCCGCCCCCCTTAAAAGTGCCGCCCGGGGCGGAGGAAGCCCCCTCTCCCACTCTAACCACGCTACGCCAGTGACCTAAGCGGATCCGTATGCAGAAGACAGTATCAAATAATTATTCCATGTTTCTTACAAAGCTATACTTATTTTATTTATTTATTTATTTATTTGCACTTAATATACAAAAGTATATAGGCGGACTTAATGCCAAAGGCATTCTCTCCCAGTCAACCTGAGGGTGGTGCAGAGATAAATAAGGTAGGTGCAACAAGGTCACTTGATATAAATTAAACATACATAGAAATAATATAACAATTATTATAAAAAAAAAAGAGACAATCCCTATCTAGAATGCATACATAATATGAGTAAAATTTTAAATACATAAAATACAAATTATAATTACATAAATACATAATATATAGGTACATATATATTATAATATTATAAGCTAATGTGATGACTCTTCTGCTTCGTTCAGCAGTAGCTGCCGTACTCTCTTTTTAAAGGCGAACCGAGAGGTGGCCGTTCTGATTTCGAGGGGGAGTGAATTCCATTGAAGAACAGATTGGATAGCAAAAGACGAGTGAGTGAAGTTAGAGCTATGAGGGGGGCATTTCAGGAGAAGGTTCCTAGAAGAGCGGAGGTTCCTATCGTGGCTACTGCAGAGATATTGATAATTTGATGATAAGTAAATAGGAGGGGTAGGGGAGGTAAGGAAAGAGAATAAAGTAGTGAGTGCCCGCAAAGAACGGCGCTGACGTATGGGTAGCCATTTTAGTTGATGACGATAGGAAGAAATGTGGTCATATTTGCGAAGATTATACACGAATCGAATGCAGTTATTTAGAAGTCGGTCCAGTTTATTGAGTTGGTCTGCATTCAGATCAAAATAACACACATCACCATAGTCGATTACGGGAAGGATTAAGGCTTGTACAAGCCTTTTGGCTTTTTGGTCTTAGGCGGGAGGAAGTTCTTCAAGCGGTATAAGGCGCGAAGAGTGCCGGTGACTCTCTGACAAACAGAGGTTACCTGGGGCCTCCAGCTCAGGGTGGAGTCAATGTCAACTTATCTCATACTTCTATTAATCATTATCCATTCGGTGAAGTCGATTTCAAATTACAATATTTGAGTAATAGTAATTATATTCACGTATCTCATCGACAAATCAACATGTTATTATCGATTAATCGATAATTTACGATTTGTATCGAATCTGATTATTCGTTCAGTGGAATCATTATTTAAGCAATCAATGCGTTGAAATGTTTATAAATGAGCTGTTTAACACTCATTTGTATATTATGTATGTAAATAGTTTGATAAATTGAGCGTTTACCCTTTACTATAGTGAAAAGCTCTACATTGATTCGAGGTGGCCTTCAATAAAATATGTTTATCAGTCAAGCATTTGTATATTTTTTGTACTCGCTTATAGCTTTAAAACAGTTGAGTAGTATTGTAAATTAACGATACATTGTGTTATAATATTTTATGTTAGTTTTCCAATTAGTTTATTGCCAAGCCCGCAAAAATGTTGAGACATACTTTTTTTATTGCATAGAATGACAAGACGAGCATTTCGTTCGCTTGATGGTAAGCGATACGACCACCCATAATAAGTAGCAACACCATCCAGCACCTTGAGTTACAAAGCACTGTTTGGCATTCCACTGCGCTCGCCATCCTGAGACATAAGATGTTAAGTCTCATTATGTCCCGTAGTTACACTGGCTACAATGTCCTTCAAACCGAAACACAACAGTGCATGCACACTGCTGCTTGGCGGTGGAAATAGACATTGCGGTGGTACCCACCCAGGCGGACTCTCACATGAGAGACCTGCCACCAGTAAAATATTTTCTTATGATTTCCTCACGTTTGTGTCCGAGACTAAATATTCTATAACGAGATTCTAATGTAGAATTATACATTTGATTAGTCTTTGTACGAATGCGTGTTTTATTGAACGTACCTTAAGCGACTCTACCTGTGTTAAAAACTTTTTCCAATATAAAAGACCAGCTTTATTTTTCCCGTGATAAAAAGTAGCCATAGCATAGCATATCCTTAGTATAACAGGAGTAATGTTGCTTCTATTAGTGAAATAATTTTCAAAATCGGTTCAGTGGTTCCAGAGTATACCTAACCTAAAAACACACAAACTTTCCTCTTTATAATATTTGAAAAGATTAACGCCGCCATAATATTGAAATAGGTAGCCGTTAGTGTGCATATATCTCAACCTGTCTTTACATAGCGAGTTGCCTTAAATGTTAACTTGTGATAAATAATAGTTTGTACGTGGGCAGATACTCGACGATAAATGTTTGCAATTATTGTGTATGCGCAGTTAGTAGGGTAAACATAGGTCTTGGTCTAGGATGTAGGTCTTCATGAGGTTTGGTAGTTGGGTACTGCGGTATCTATATTTTATCTAAACTAAGTGATAAGTATAATAAAGAACATGAAACACTCAATAGTGGGGATCGATTAATTTACTTAGATTTCTTTTGAAAATAAAAAATACACATTTATGTATCAAAATAATATTGTTGAGAGATTTTTTTATAATAGTTATAATGATAGAAATGTAAGAATACAGAATAGGTCGAAATGAAGAAATGTAGTTACAAAAACAAAAATTTGCAAATATGGTTTCGATCGAAGTCGTTCCCGACAGATAAAGTAAGTCATAAACAAATTAGTATAATTAAATTGCGAATGAATAATATAGTATTTATATTCGTAATCAGTTTGATTATATCATAACATTGCCCACATAAAATATTAACATTAAAAACACATGGTTGTAATAAATCCCCGCCCACGCGATGCGCGATTGCGCACTTTCCCTCACAAATCAGACGAGCCTTTGTTTTTTCAGGCAATTAAGTGGTTTGTAAACTGTTAAAGGAGCATTAAAGTGGCCAATTTGACGTTGCATGCCCATCATGCTACATATGGATAATCATTGAGCCTACGCGAAGTGGCCGAGGTCAATCGCGTGACTTATGTATGAGATATTCGCGGAATCACCCGCATGTGACTTTTCAGGAGAAACCCCATTGCGTCCTTGTCCAGGATATAAAATCGCGTATCTAGGATATGGACTATCTGTATGACCAATTATAATGAATACAATAAAATTTGTACTGTTTACTTTTCCTGAAAAAAGCCATGTTAACGATAAGATCGACGGTTAAAAAGCTAAGCGAATATTTTTCCAGAAAATTTAAACTAGATAAAAAAATACAGAAAAATGTGCTGATTTCAAATATGTATAAAACTGTATGTCGCAAAAAATCGCTTAAGTCAATTAGCCTTTTACCGGTGATATGGTCTACTATACCATACCAGCCCTGTAGTATATACTGCCCACTGCTGAGCACATGCCTCCTCTACTACTGAAAGGGTTTATATATATTGAATGGGTTTATAGGGTTTGGGTCGATATGGTCTATCTAATAAGATTTTGATCTATGGAATGAAATCCTCCTAGCCGGTTTCGGCCACGGTGGCCAATCTCAACGGAGATCAGCCAGGTACGCAGGAGATATTATAGTGGACAAGTGTCTGCGCAATACACAGGTGCACTCGCTATTCCTTCACTCTCATAGTCCGATGAGACGGCAATCCGACATGACCGGAGAGAGATCAGGCGCAGGACCAACGGCTTTACGTGCTTTCCGAGGCACGGGGGCACCACACCGCCAACTTCCTGACTCCGAGCTGCGACTGAGTAATTTTAAAGATGGAAAAACCCAGTCACATTATGCTTGGCTCGACCCGGGATTCGAACCCAGGACCTCAGCGCGCAAATCGTACTCGTAACGCATACGCAATACAACTACGCCACCGAGGCAGATCTATTAATACCGTTTTAGATACTAATATTATATATAGACATGTTTGGATGTTTGTTAGATATAATAGAAGTATCCAAACGCAGAACCCGCTGAAAGGATTTTGCTAAAATTTGGTACAGAGAACCCATAAAACGAAATTACTATCCTGGAAAAGTAGGAACACAGTGGTAGGACATTTTCTGACAGGTTTCTTACGCGGGTACAGTCGCGAGCAACTCCTAGATACCTATTTTTTATTTCTACTTAATGTCGAGACGAGCATGGCTTCCACATACCCGTAATATACGCGCTATTTATTATTGCCACTTAGATTTCACCGTTTTTAAATAGAACACAAATACCAGCAAATCTACGATCTTAGTAGGTGCTTTATATTTCAAACCAGTATTTTTATGCGTACAATGAATTTTTATTCTTAAACTTGGTTCCAACCGTTAATACCGGTTCGTCTAGTTCCGGTGTCTTTTTCACTCTTTATTCAGTTGTGTGTAGTTTGTACGCAAATAAGTTTTAATTAACATCTTTATGATGAATTAAATATGCAATATGAATTAATATTTATATCTTTTGTTTATTTTTATTTTAATCTATATGCTGTGCTGATTTATGTTAACTTTGTATTTATAATTTCTGCTGACAGTTTCTTTGATATATTGTGTTAGGTACCTATTGCATACTAGCGTGGGATACGTATTATAATTTTACTCTTATGGGCCATCTATTGAATAAACATAAACGAGTAATAAAAACATTTCAACATCACCATAAAAACAAAACGACAAATGGTGACACGAAACGTAATCAGTCAATATTGTCTCGTTGTTGCGCGAAGATGTCTCGTTTGCATCGCATTGACCTTCGCTAGTTTGGTAAACTTATCTCAATTACGCCACATGCGTGCGGGAGGACTGCGGCGGCGCACCACTCACATCGGAGCCGGTGCGCGGGCGCACGTGCCTTCGCGTCGCTCCACTCAAACCGCTTTTACTTACAGAACTCGAGAAAGACTACAAGCGGCCTGTGGACTTCGACATCGAGGAGGAGACGCGCAAGAAAGAAACATCCAAGTGGCTCGAAAGTCATTTTGGCAGCGAGTCCCGCTCTTCACATGACTCCATAGCCGAGGAGATAGGACGACGGCCCGAGCCAACCTTCTACAAAAACAAGACCGCTGAAGACGAAGGTTACTACGGGAAAACATCGTCAGGACCACCACCGCCCGTGTATGGGGATAGAGTGCTGCGAAAAACTAAGTCTTCCACGCCGTCGGATGAGAGAGCCGCGCCTGTTAACAGAACCGGAGGGTACTTCAAAGGAGTAGCGGATTGGTCACAAAGAAGAGCGACCAAGCCAAGGATGCCGGAGCCACGAAGCTCATCACCTTCGCCTCCCACCGTTCGTTCGCCTTACGCCAGTGATGACAGACTAAACGGATCCTCCCCGAAACACGTGTACGGGAAGCGTGATTCACCCCAAGGAAGGTCGTCACCGATTGGCCGCCGTCATCCACCGTCACGCGACGACTCCGCCTACGTCTCATCATCCACAATGCACAGTCCTCCTAGAGGGTCACCATTCCGCCCATTGGAAACTGACCGCTCATTCCGTGAACCTTCAGTTGAAGATGATTACCGTCCAATGGCACCCGAACGTAAACGACAGTCAAAGCAGCGGTTATCCGAAGATCATCGCTACGACAGTGGGTACAGGAGCTCATCACGCAATGAAAATTCGGGACGATCACGGGACAGTCGCGAGGAAGGAGCCACAGAGCCGCCTCCGGATTATTCTCCGCCGAGGGAGCGCCGCGAGAGCTCCGACAGAGACCGCACCCCGCCGAGACGGCGCGACCGCGACGAACGTAAACAAAATCAGAAAACTCGTTTTGCGGACAACGGTCGCCGCCCGTCTCCGGCGCGGAAATCCGTTGGCTCGGCGATCGGAAACTCGATACGGAAGCTGGTGGGCAAGATAAGGTCTGCCTCTGCGGAGAGAAGGGCTAAGTGGCGGCATTCGCGGACTCCTTCGCCGGAGCATTCGTCGCGTACGTACAAGCAGTACGGTGGTGAGCTGGCACCACCGACAGCGCCCCCGCACCGGTACTACCTCGGAGAGGACCCCTTCGCGCCCAGCATCTACGGCCGTGAGCACAAGTACGAGGGCAGTTCGAGGCGCGCCGTCGGTAACGACGCCCGCGACCATCGCGAGCACCGCGACAGGTGAGTCGACTTTTATTGTTACACTATTTGTTATTATTACAGTATACATATACACACAGTTGACTACAAGCTGTTTCGAGTTTCAAGGTGAACCCGGATTCTCCATACAAATGGTGTTATTATACAGATGAATAAAAGAAAGATAGACATAAATAATAGTGCTCTGCACTATCGATTAGTGTCACGACTCACGACCGAATAAGGCTGCACCCAAATCTTGTGTTTTTTTTTATTTGCAATGGAAAATATAATAATCGTATGACGTTTGCAAAAATATATTATCTTAGCTGCCTTATATAGAATGTTGTCCTACAATCGATCTAAGCCTCCGCCTACATCATAAGATACCAAACATAAAATTTAATTAATGCCTCTGTTGTCTATTATCATAAAGTTACGGCGATCTGATAGGGCCTACAATAATAAAGTTTAATGTGGGTTGAAGCTAGATTTGCTTTATCTGAACCAACAGACCTAGTGGCTAATCAAATAACACGCGACGCACAAATGGCCTCAGTCCTCAGTAATATCCAATTGATTTTATCTTGCATCGCTCACGATATGCTTTATAATAGAATAGGATTTTACTAACATTTATTTTTATAACAAAGCAAAAGAAAACGGAGATTATATCTCATAGAATCGTATCGTTTTTATAAATTTAGTTATTTTATAATTTAAAATTTCTATAAAATCATTTAGTTATTTTAGTTTTAAATATGTAAATACAAAATGCGTTTCATACTAAGATTCTTTTGAGTAGGTAATATTTATGTTATCGTCTTATTTATTCGCAAAATAAGACAATAACAAAAATCTGCAATATACTTAAATATTGTTGGGCAAAATGTTGTACAACAATAAATGGAATTAACTTGTAAACATATTACATACTATTGTAAAGTAGCATAACAAATTGCTAGAAGCCCAACACATCTTAGTTATTTAGAAACTACACAAAATAACACGTGTTGTGTAAGAAACTAACACGGCCGACACGAAATAACCAAACAGGGAATATTGTTAACTTTCAAAGATTGCCAATTTTGCAACACGCCGACCAACTTGCATACTAAATATTGTATTCTGAAATCCTAAAAGACTCACAATCTTCAGTTAGAAAGCGACAATCGCTATTAAATATGCTTGAAAAGCAAGTTGGAGGCAATAGGTACCTACTTATGTGGAATACGAAATAGTAGCAATTCTAGAATACTGTGCAGCTTTAAAATCTTATATTTTTAATGCGAAAATGTGATTATTTTTGGAAATTTGGGTGTTGTTAGTCAACGCTGTAATTGCTGATTAGCAAATAGCAGATTTGTATAAGTTTTATATCTGACTAGACTTTTGCTCGTAGCTCCGCCCGCGTGAATTAGTTTTCCGGGATAAAAGACTTGCTTTATATTTTCCCGGGATAAAAGTATAAGACCATGTTACTCGCTGATAATGTAACTATGTATGTATTAAATAATTTTTAATATTGGTCCAGTAGTTTTTGAGTTTATTCATTAGGGGCCATTCATTTATTACGTAGGACTATTTTCGCTAGTTTTGGACCTCCTCCCCCTTATTATAAGAAAAAATAAGAATAGACCGACTCCCTCCCCCCTATTTAATATTTATTACGTAAGGTAAAATCAATATCTATTCGTTTGATGTTTTAAAAGGTTATTTTGCAAAGTAACAATTTTTAGAAATGTTTATTTGCACTTTAGATATCGTTTACCGTTAGGTACGCATCCGCGCGAACCTCGGCACTCGCGCGGTTGCTCAAGCTTTTTCAAAGTAAAATTTAAACTTCGCGCATTTTTGTGATCTTGAACTATCGAGACTCCCTCCCATCCCCTTGTAAGAAAAAATAAGACATGGTCGACTCGCCTCCCCCTCAAATCGTCTTACGTATTAAATGAATGGTCCCTTACAAACATACAAAAATATAAAACCATTCCTCTTTATAATATTGGTATAGACTAGCTTTTGCCTGCAGCTTCAGTCTCACTAAAGAGTTTTTTTTATAAAAGTTCCGCTATATACTTTCCCATCTTTTATACTATTAAAATTTTGCCACCGCTTTTTACCCCCTCAGTGGTTGAATTTCGCAAAATCTCGTCTTAGTGAGCCTACGTCCTAAAATAGAACCCCCGCGCCGTGGAAAATTTGAGACTCCTAGCACTTGTATTTTCTGAGACTTAGCGATGAGTGAATGAGTGTTCTTTTGCTTTTATATATTATATAAATAAGTAGGTATGGAAGTGTGTATACAAAATGTGATTAATGAAAGGATAAAAAACAATATCAACTTAACGTTCAAGTAATGCCACAACACTCAATATAACATCGCGAGAGACAACTTTCCGGCATATCTTGCCTTTTTTATCTGTCAATGACCAACTCCAGACTTGACCTTATAGGAGTAAATAAGCATTTATTTGCAAAGAAGCCCTTATTTAGTTGCCAAGTTGAGTCACAGTCTTTGTACAGTGAAATACTATGTCTTAATAAGATATATGGTCTGCAATGTCAATCGTGAGTGACTCACTGCTAGGAAATGCTCTCAATAAACAGCAGGTGTATGTTTAGCTGCCGTTGTTCATGTAAATTAGTGTGATACAATTCTCTTGAAAGGTTGACAAACGCTTCCTTTACGTTCAAAGACATTGAAAAGGACAATGTGTTTTGTTGAATTCTACAAATCGTGAGTTATATATGAAAATACAATGAGGTATTGTTTGTAATTCTCAAGAGTGTATAAAGTATAACAAGTATTAATGTAAACAAAGCATCGTTAACAGCGTAGGCGGAGTCCCATTGAATCTAATTATTAGAATACCAACAAGATTATTAGTTTTTGTAATCCGAGATTACAATCGATGTACGTGGGCTAACTCATTCAACCATCACGAAACGCCAATAAAGCATTTAAAATCATGCAAAAAACTAATCAATTTGTTGTCTCATTGTTTTCAGAGGCCAGTATTCGAGCACGTTGGGTCGATTTAGTCACTCGACCAGTAGACTGAATCCGAACAGCGAGCCCGAAGAAGATTACACACGCAGTGCACAGACTTTGCCACGTAAACTGCACGAACGCAAAGAGAAAGCCACCGAGAAGCCCAGCTCCAACAAATACTGGCATCGTCTGACGCCGAATAAGCGGTCTACAAGCGCTGTCAACATATCAAACAACGTGACTGCATCGCCTGATGGCAAAATAAACGGATACCCACCAGGACCAGCTAAACCTGCACGCACATATAAAGCTTTGAACAGAAGCAAGAGTTTTGCTATGGGCGCTCCTGAGCAAGAGACCACTCACCCGCGCTACGTTTCAACTATGAACAGGAATTATTCCACTATGTATAAATCCAACCCCCACCTCAGTAGACTGGATGAAACACCAGAACAATTGAAGAGTCCAGGAATCGTTTCTATTATTAACCGTAGTCAGCGAGACTTAGCCGATGCGGTCTCTCGTGAGACGGAAAGAAGGCGAGATGGTCTTTTCGGAGCGCGTTACGGTAAAACTACTCCAATGACTAACGGATCAAATGGTTACAGCCAAAAATACGAAGACACAGATAAGAAGAAGATATTCCTTAAAGGTCTTCGAGAGCGTGCACCAGATTTGTATCAAACTTTACATGCAGATGAGGAATCAGATGGAAGCAGATTGTCCTCTAGATACGGCACACCATCCCCGCACTACAAAGAACGCGTATCCGAGGAACGTGTATCGAAAACACCGTTGTTTAAAACCGAATCTTTAAACAGAGAAACAAGCCCCTTCGTATCGAGATTGGAGACGAGACTGAAGTCACCGGCTATAAGGCGGGGAAGCAACAGCAGCGACAATTACTCCGAAACTTACAGATACACGACGAGGTCCGGAGACCCTGAGCGTCCGAGCGTCACCGATACAGTCGAAACTGTTAGTAAGAAAATAGTGCCTTCCAGAGACGGCCGCTCCAAGGAAATCATTGAATCGAGAGAGATCAATTCGGTCACTAAAAGTAGAGGATACAAAGCGGAACCAGCGCCTGTCAAATATATAGAGAACGGAATCCGCTCATCCCCATTCGTTTACGAATCTAAAAACGGGCCATACACAGAAAGAAAATCTAATAGTTACAAAGTAACTGAAAAAGTAAGAGATTATTAGTAACTTTTCATAGAATTGAAAGGGAGTAAACGTCAATTATGCCATATTTTTCAACGTTATTGAATCAGAGTCATATCAGACTGAATCTTCAAATCATTATAGATAAGATATCTAATTGTAACACATATTATAACATTTGTTAATTTGTTTAAGTAGCTTCGTGTCATCATGTAAAAAGTGAAAGAGCTTTACTAATTATATTACCTAATATTGGTCTTATTCCGTCCAGTGTAATAAATTTAAAAATAAAATCGGGTACTTAAATAATTTTACAATTTGTGAATAGATATACATTTAAAATTAACATTGATGTATTAAGAAAAATAATATTAGATAAGATTTTATAATGAAATATATCAATAAAAATTGTAACGTGTTAATACGCACTAAATTTTGTTTTATTTTTGTTGATCCAGTCTTCCTTCTTTTGTTATTATGATTCGTTTTTAATAATGTCAAGAATTCAGAAATACCCAGAAGTAAACAAGGTACAGTTAGCCACATAAATAGTTGAACAATTTAAAAAATTCAAATCGCTTCTACATTTTTGTTTTCTTACCAATTTTTGTTTTCTATTCACAAAAATAAAATAAAATGGATTTACCATGCTCCACACAAAGAAAAAGAAATGTTTTAATTAAACTTAACGCACATATTTATTTGAAATTTTGAATTAGTTCAGCTATTTATGTGGCTGACTGTACAAGAATCTATTGTGACATTAGTCATAATAATAGTTTGCCATAATTATAATTATTGAGTAAGGAATCAAATAATTAATTCCATATAAGTATTTTTATTTTTAAAGCTTGCAAATGTTTTATAGTTATTTCAGGAGTATAATTCTCGTTAGATTAGTTTTGGTAACAGTGGCCTTTACCTTTATTGTAGTAGTCATCCAGACTTTGACTGGAAATATTTATTTTTTAAAACAGTTCTTAATACAATGGTATAACATTCATAATCTTATAGCATACATGATATTCGATATTCAATATTTTTTAGATTGTATTGCAATTATAAAAGGAAATTTAAAGCGAATAACAATATTTTATTGTAATACATTTAATTCTTACAAACAGATACAAGTTACAAAAATATAAATTTATTGTTATGTCATTTTGTCTCGACTATCATTTTCATTGTCACTTAGGCACTTACCATAATTTATTTAAAGACTTAAGACAATAACCCCACGATTAACGTTAGGTACAATACGTTAGGTAGATTGACCAGACTCAAAAGATACTACGTACATATATAATATTATGTAGAGCCAAGCTCCTAAACCTATAAACACTACATCTTGTAGAAGTATAGCTTGGCTGTTATATTATATTCGTGTTATTATTATTATTATGTTGTATCTTTCCTGCGGGAAATCACGGCACGAAGACCGGTCCTTTTGGAAGGCTTGCGTGGGGATATGGATCCAACACGTAGAGGCCCCTTTAAGATACATTACTCTAGTTGGGATGTGTACGCCTTACGGGTACTCTCTCTGTCTGTACTTAAGAAGGAAATACAGCCAAAGACAGCGCCCGTAAGGCGTAAGGACTATTGCAGAGAAGATGGGAATTATACTGGGTCTATGGATGGGATCTAGATGGACTGGTTGCTGGGCTATTGATTGAGACAACGGGATGCCTGCCAAGTAAAATGTCTCAATCATTTGTATTCAAGGCAGACGGTGACTTGCCCCCCACTAGATGGGCATCCCAAAAAGTGGCGTATGCCAAGGACGCAACATCGGTGTGGGTGGCTAAAGGGTGTCGAGAGGTGTGCACCGATTTCACCATCGCGGGTCGCTAACGCGTCCCGGAGTGGGTTTCCTCGCTATTATGCAGATTGAGCACTTCCCTGGAGCTCAGGTTCTTAGCTCTTGCGATTTCCACCCCTAGCCGGCCAGTTAAGGCAAGCCAAGGGTCAGGGGGTCTCATTTAGCCCCCTCGGAATCAGGGTACGCGGTGTCGCCACTCACCGACGGCTCGCCACAAAGCCGCCCCTGCGGGCTTATTATTATTATTATTACTTACCTATACCCACAGAAGTGTGGGACTCTCATATGAAAGAGTCCGCCTGGGTCCACCAATATCTATTTCTACCGCCAAGCATCAGTGTGCATGCACTGTTGTGTTTCGGTTTGAAGGACATTGTAGCCAGTGTAACTACATATCATAATGAGACTTAACATTTTATATCTCAGGATGACGAGCGCAGTGGAATGCCACACAGTAGGTACTTTGTAACTCAAGGTGCTGGATGGTGTTTCTACTGTTTATGGGTGGCCGTATCGTTTACCGTCAGGCTAACGGCATGCTCGTCTCGTCTTTCGAAGTCATAAAAAAAAGTGGGTATTATAGGGAACGTGCACTTCGTAAGCTCTGCCTTCTGGTGGCGCAATCTAACTCTTTTTCAGCCTATTAATACTTGGCATAACTCGTCTTGGGGGCCCTCAGATATTCGTTTTTAGGAGTCTGTAATAAAAGAAATGCCCTACATTATTCAATAATTTTACATAATTATGTTAAGTTAATGTATAATATATAACATTCTAAGAAAGGCATTTATTCTCCAATAAAGCAAAATATGGTTTGACAATATCAGGTAAGCTGTTGGTCGTAAAAAATAAGAGCACATGGAAGCGGGATAGTGGTGGTTATTTTATATTAACGTTTCCTACTAGATTTTTGGTAATGAGTTAGATTTATATTGGTTACATAGAAAATTATCAGATCTATTTTTCGTTACACTGCCATCTATGAATTGCTTCACAAACTAAAATTAACAACGCCTAAACAAAACCTGTATGCCTTTGTTTTTCTTTTAGTTCCTTTATATTTACTTAGATGTCACTTTTCTTTATAGTGAATGAAGTGCGAAATTCTATCAGTTACAATGCAATAGGATTACAATAACTCCGTTAGGATGCGCACTAAGTTTAAAACTTGTGTCGTACATCCTTACAAATACACAAAGGAAATTTCAAACACTTTACAGACTAGTTAGGTAAAATAAAGAATAAAACAAACACTATAAATTATTTATAAAAATCTACTAATATTATATATAAGAAACCAATACAATTTAAATATATTCTGTGAAAACTTATCCAGATTATGACATGAGTGAAAATAATATAAAATTTACGCAGACAGGGTTACAGCGTGTGTGCGCTTGTGTGTTTGTTTAATCAAAAACGGTTTTGTACTTTTTCGGTTTATTACGATCGACTAGACAGACACGGCGGGGGACTTCGTATTATATATAATATACGCAAAATATGGCCATGAACACCCACGGGTTTTTTTTAAGTCGGTACCTTATTTTTATTCCACCTTATTTTTGTCTAAAGCTGCGATTTCGCAGGATGCGACAGACGGTAGGCAGCAGCGGCAGACGGCAGACAGCAAATGCTGTCGGACGTCACTTACCGTCGTATAGATTCCGGAGCCGACAACAAAATATGCTGTCGGACGTCACTTGCCGTCGTATAGATTCCGAAGCTCGCAGCAGGCATTGCGACCTCGCAGCATTACTAAGTTGTAGTTGTGTTATGTGTCTTCAATTTTGATTTACAGTTATGAATACTTAATCAAATGTTGCAATTTTATTACAAGAAGAAGAAGAAGACGACGATGATTTATTAATGTACTAGCTTTTGCCCGCGGCTTTGCCCGCACGAAAGATTTTTTCCTGGATAAAGTCCCGCTAAAGATTTTCCCGCGGTAAAAAGTAGTCTAAAATCTTCCATGGTCTTTAACTATCTCCATACCAAATTTCATCGAAATCCGCTCGAGAGTTTTTCGAGTTTATCGCGTACAACACTTTTTACTCCCTTAGGGGTTGAATTTCGAAAACTCCAGTCTTAGTGAGCACCTACGTCCTAGAAGGAGCCCCCATGCAAAATTTGAGACTCCTAGCACTTGTAGTTTCTGAGATTTCGTCATAAGTTACTGAGTGACCTTTCGTTTTTATATAATTATGTAGATTCTACAGACTTGAAGAAGGCTCTTATCTAGGGTTGTCATCCGTCCGAATTTCCCCGGATTTGTCCTAGTTTGAAGGGCGTCCGGGGGCCGTCCGGCAGGGGCTTTAAAAAGTGTCCGGACACTTTTGTTGTCAGGGGATATCCATTTTTTATAGATGAGCGACAAATTGAAATAAATCTTAGTTAAAACTTCATGCATTTCCCCGCATTCAAGAAGGAACGGCAAAATATTTTTTCAGAGGTGTCCGGCGAAAGACCCATATTTCGCCCAAAATCCAAATGTCCGGGATTTTTGCCGTGTTTATCCGGCGTCGGCAATTTAGATGATATAATATACGGCCCTACTCTTATATAACTTTTATAAAAACACCCCAGTGAAAATTAATAAAGAAAACGCTTTCTTCGTCTGTCAACACGTCCATAATCTAAAACAGCAACGGCAGCACTGTGTTTGTACGGGAATACCGCCTGCCGATACGCGTCAACACAAGTGACGACCTGCCGCGCGTCATTTGCAGTCGTGTGCGGAATCAGTCTCATACAATTTAATACTGCACAGTAATGCCGTCTGCCGTCGCGGCACATGCTGGTGCCGGCTGCCGACTGCCGCGTGCAAACACAAAACCTTATGAACGTATTTTGTTGACATCACTGCATAGTATAAAACAAAGTCGCTTCCCCTATCTGTCTGTCCCTATGTATATTGTATGCTTAGATCTTTAAAACTACGCTACGGATTTTGACGCGCTGTTTGGAATTAGTGATTCAAGAGGAAGGTTTATATGTACTTTTATCCCGGCGCGGGCTGTGGGTAACAGCTAGATTAATAGATATATCTACATGATTAATCATGTCCACGATTTCAACACACAGGCAAATTTTCATCCTGGAAAATACTAAGTGAATTTTATCTTATTTGTTCTATAGACTTGTGCAGGAGTTAATCTGGCAAAATCAAAGTCAAAGGAGTTCGTTAATCTTAAGCAACATAGCTTAAGTCAAATTGTTTGTACAAAATGCTTGAAAAAGTATATTGCAGCCATCCCACATTAAAGTCTCATAAATAGAAGAATAGTACTAGTTCTAAGTAGTATAATTGCTTACTATTATATTATACACGCAAACCTATTATATTCCAGTAAATTATGGCTTCTAATATATCATTTACTTTCCGCAAATGTATCATTCGTGTCTTTACAAATCGCTATTGTTTAATAGTTTTGTTTAACATACAATGGCATTAAGGACGGCAGGAAAGGGCAGAATAATACATACATACTTCACTAATACAAATCAGACAACCTCTCCCAAACCCGACCGCTATAATTTTCGCGAAGGACACTCGTATTTATTACGTAGGTCATTAGGTCTATGTGACAGAAAAAGCCAAGTTTTTAGGTATTTGAGCATAATAGGTATCGTTTAATTTAAATCCTGAGTGTATACAGAGTGGATTATTGTAATGGGCCACAAGGGCAACAGGACCTTAACCGATGTAGCTAGAAGAAAACTTTCGTAAGAGACGGTCCATAATTTTTGCAGAAATTAATATCGGCATCCACCGATTTTTAAATATACAAGTCAGCAAGATAGTGGGAAATGTATGCAAGCATTTTTGATAGAAAACAATCGACCCTGTTGCTTTTAAGGATCAAAAGACTCTATGAGATCATGAGAGGTTTGAGTACTTTGAAGGTCAGAATTTGCAAAAAATTTTTAGTAAATGTGACTCCAATTCGTTTTTAAACATAACAAAACTCGAAAGTTTTTTAATATCCTCTTTTTAGGAACAAAAAGTCTATCCGTTCCGCAGATTCTTGTTTCCCTTCACAGGTACATCCCGTTTAAAATATAAATTGTACAAAAACGTCAAGTCACACAACGCCGTAGGTAAAAAAAAATTGAGAGATTTCATGTAAAAACAAGTCAGTAATTACCCAACTGCGAAAGAAGGAGGGTTATGTTTTTCGAGTGTATGTATGTATGTACAGGGTGTCTGGTGGCAAAATCAGGAATTAAAAGTGAAATAAAAAAACTGTTAATGATATAGGTTTATTTCAAAAACTATTGCAAGGAAAAAAACGTGCGGAATTTATTTTTTAAAAATGATTTCCTCTAAATGTTGATCGTCACGTCGGTTCGTCATCCCCAGGTGAAGTATCTTTAAGCCTCCACTACACTACTCGCAAAGTTACCTCGACGAAGTACTCGTCGAAGTTCACCGAAGTCCGAAGTATGTGGCTACACACTCGTGCAACCTCGCGAGGAGCTCAGTCGCCCGGCGCCCGCACGATAGGCATCATGGATGACATTCAAGTGGCAGCTGCCGTTGCAATGTGTACTCTCGCGTTAATACGCGAGAGTACACATTGCAACGGCAGCTACGTGCGCATTTATAATTCAACGAAAATTAAAAAGAAATGGATGTATGATGCTAATACACACACACACGTACTCACGTCTGTTATCCCCGAAGGGGTAGGCAGAGGCGCAAGTAGTGCATCCACCAATAATAATTAAAATAAAATAAAATATCGGGCACAAATTCCAGACTCCGGACTGATACTGAATAGAAAAACTCAATATCACTTTGCCCGACCCGGGGATCGAACCCGAGACCTCAGCTTTGCAGTCGTACACGATACAACTACGCCATCGAGGCAGTAGTATGATGCTAATATTTTTCATATTTTTTAGAAGTAAATGCCAAAACTACTGAACGGATTTCGATGATATTTGGCACATGGATAAACCTAATCCATTAAGTTTAATGCCTGCACTACACTACTCGCGAAGTTGACCGAGGTTGGCCGAATAAGATAGTGTGGAAGGGCACTTCGCTTCGCCTCGTGCAACCTCGCCTCGCCTCGGGCGATTATTATACCTAGTGATCCTAGGTATAATAATGTTAGCGATTTTGTCTTCTATAATGTGTTTATATTTTACCCAGTCAGCACATTTTAAATTTCTTTTTTCATGAAATGGGAATAAAATCTATAGATATATTTTAATTATTAAATGGTCGCTATTAAGATTCTCATTTGTCACGTGGCAGTTACACCTTAAAGATATATGTGATGATACTATTGTTATGTCAGGGGTGGATTGCTGGAGAGCACCGTTGACCAATTTCATTCGAGTTGGTCTGCCGTCATTTAGAATTGCAAAATTGTGATCAATAATCGAGTCGAAAATTAGGGAACTCCTGGAGTCGGTCTTATTGGACCAGTTGGGGTGATGGCTATTAAAATCGCCAAGAATTAGGGTTTTGCGATTACTTAATGAAAATATACCGTCTCAGTCTGCTGGAGACGTATTCACATGAGGAGGACAATAGCAAAGCAATAACGTATTCAACGCATTCATACTGAAAAACTTAAACTACTAGGACCTCTAGGGACGTATTAATGTTTGGTGTTTGCCATATTCGTGCTTTGAGCAATCTATGTATTAAAATAGCTTTACTACCATAAGAATAACTTCTATCCCGGTGGAATATACAATAATCCTTTACATATAAATTAGTATTACTAAGCATATTATTAAGCCACGTCTCACTCACAGCTAAAATGTGCATTTTCTCTTGATGTAAAAGTTGTTCTATTATTACAAGTTTAGGCATTATGCTTTGTGTATTCAATTGCATAATATTCAAGGCTGCCCTTCCCATAAATTGTCAAAAAGTTTTTGGACAAGATGCAATTTTGGAATATGTTTTAACATATAACTCACAGCCCACTCAATACATAGGTGCATCGCTTGCTCTATTCTATCCATCCATCGATTGTTTTAAAATATTACGTTTTTAATTTCTTCCACTAACTCATAAAATGACATATCGGTGCGTTCTTTTCTTTTCTTCTTTCTTATTTCTTCTGTGTTTGATTCATCATTGTTCACTTCTAATTCTGTAGACCCACTATCAGGTGAAATACTGACTGGCGGAATAATGACTTCTTCTAAGTCCACACGCGTTTTATTATTGTTCTTTTTCTTTCTTTTTGTGGATTTATTTAGAACTTTAGGGTCTTCAAACTTATTATTATTATAAATAGGGTTAGAGGTTGATGCTACTTGGGCGAATGAAGGTGATCCGTGGACTGGAGAAGTTGACTCAACATATTATCTTGATCGCACAGTTGTAAATGAAGAGAAAGTAGGTTGACTTCCTAAACCGAGTGTTTTGTCTTTTGGCAATGTATTTATGTGGATGGGATATGAGGTGCCACATACATAGTTACACCTTTCCTGTAAGAAACATTAAGGTCCGCCAATATTTCACAAATCTTTCTTTCCCGTAAATATGTAGGGCAACTTCTATCCAGGGTAATATGATTACTAGTACAGTTGAAACACCTGAATGTGTTAATTTCACAATTTTCATGTTTCTCGACACACTCAGGGTAATAAATTCTTGTGGATGGGCACATCTTTACACTGTGTCCAAATCGCCAACATCTCGAGCATTGCGTAACTGGGAATAAATAAGGCTCCACTTTAACCTTCATTTCAGTTATACGTATATGGGTAGGCAGTTGAGAACCGGTAAATCCGACTTTCACTGATTCGCTTGCTGTACAACCACTCTCCCCATTTATTCTACGTTTAAGGCGTTTGATATTCACAACTTCGTATTCACTAGTTATGAATTGTTTTATTTCTTCTTCTGACAATTCCAGTTCAATATTTTCAATTATTCCGTACGATAAGCCAACCTTGAAAGGTCGTTGGCATCTCCATCCTAGATCGAGTAAATGTTGACAACTTAAAAGGTTCTCAGCACTCAAATCATTGTTAAATTCCACTACAATTTTGTAAGCGTTAATATACTTAACTTTAGTAATATTAGAAATTCTTGAATTTGTAATCATTTTGTGAAGGCAAACTGCTTAGGAAACTTTTCTTTAGATGTTATAGATATTTTTGTATATCCTCATATTTCTTTGAGTCTCTGTTTTCGATTTCTAATTTCAACCCATTCTTCATTCTCGTCATCTTCTGTTCGCCTTCTTTTTTTATGTCTGTTCTTGGTTGTTTCATGTTGGTGATAAATACACGTAAATTCATCACAGTTAATATTTCCTTCTAAAGCTACTCACTTCTCATTGCACTTGAGTGTTGATTGATCATCCGACAATAGTCCTTCACTCATTATAGATAAGGTTTAAAATTAAACGGACTGCCAGGCCAACACGTTGGCCAGGCGGCCGGTAGTAAACAACAATTTCTTGGAATTGATACGGTGAGCTACTTGCGATGTATATTATTCGTCACGCATGCAACTCGACCACTCTCTTTTATTTATAATTAAAATTTCCAACATTCGATATTTACCTATATAAGACCTTAGACTAACATAATTATAAGACCGAGGAAATAAATTATAGATAATGCCATTCAGGGTAACTCGTTCACATATTTTCCTACACCCTTACAGACCAAGTGGGCAACCTTCAATTTGTGGTATAGTTATGTAAATACACATTAGATACGTAGACCCAATTCTCATTGCTGAGATTTACCAAATCCAGCATAAAATCTTTGAAGCCACAGTTAACGCTGTGCGCCTCCCTTCATTGTCATCTTAAATGGCTAATAACGCTTCACAATCCCCCCACGGACAAAACCCCGCTCCCTTAGAGTGGGGTTTTTCAACTGTAATGGCATTCGGGACCAAAAAGCCGAAATTTCTTCCTTTGTCCGCGATAACAGAATAGACGTTTTCCTTATCCAGGAAACGTTCCTCAAGCCTTCTCACCGCGACTCCAACATCCCAAACTTCAAACTGGTACGCAATGATCGTACCAGTGGCCGTCTTGGAGGCACACATTGTATACCGCTGGAAACTCCATTAAGTTTGAGCAACATTGAGGCCTCGGTCTGCAGGTTAGCTATGACAGGACATCCGCCGATCACCATCATATCGGCCTATCTCTCACCCACTAAGGAGCTTCACTCCAATGAACTTTCAACCTTACTCGAGTTGGGGGACTCCGTCATTTTGGCGGGAGACCTCAATGCCAAGAACACTCTCTGGAACTGCAACTCGACCAACGCGCGAGGTGCAGTCCTAGAGAGTTGTCTTGACACAACCGATATGAGCCTACTGGTTCCATCTGAATCAACCCATTATAGTTCAAACGACGACCACCGACCGGACATACTCGACGTAGCACTTGTACGGAACGTAAGCCTTAGCGTGCGTTCCATGCAAGTGGTACAAGAATTAGACTCTGACCACAGACCTGTGATCCTCGATCTAGTCCCCCAGAACAGTCCATCAGACACAGGTCCTGATATACCGATGAAGGTGAAAACGACTTGGCGTCTTTTAGGCACCAAGCTCGCAGACACCTCATCCACTGATCTTTCCGCGATCCCGACCAACATCGAGACTCCTGAGGAAACGACCAGCGCGATATGCGTCTTCACCAACCACCTTCAGAACGTCTTAAGCGAAAGCTCCGAGAGGGTGCCAGAGACTGTTCACAGTCACTGGCAACTTCCCGAAGACGTTCAGTGGTGGGTGAGGATGCGTAATGCTACGCTCAAAGCTGCCGCGACGAGACCTACCCCGGAGCGACGACATCTTGCGCGCCACCTCAAACGTGAGGTCAGACGACGCATAAAAGAGGTCGTCGATTCGAGATGGGAAACTCGCCTAGCCGAGATCGAACCGACACACCAGGCCTTCTGGACACTGGTTCGTTCCTTCAGGAGAAACGATGTGGCTTCCATACCTCCGCTCAATCGTCCTAATCAACGCCCGGCGTTTGATGACGACGAAAATGCGGAACTGCTGGCCGGCAGCCTGGAGTCTCAATGTTCGCTCACCTCAGTACCCGTAGACGACGACATTCTTGTTGCGGTTAACACGTTCGTCGAAGATAGGAATGCGGTCCGGCCACCACCAATCTCTATTTCGCGACCGTCAAACGATAACGTCAACCCGGACATCGACCCGCCGCTTGATCCCCTTGCACCGGTGACGATCGAAGAAGTCATCGCTCTGATCAAGGCACTCAAACGTAGTAAAGCCCCGGGGGGCGACAGGATCCCCACTCGAATGATTAAGATGCTCCCGGAGCATCTAGTACAAATTCTTACTTCAATTTACAACGCCGCGTTTCGAAACTGCCTCTTCCCAGAGGTCTGGAAAGAGGCAGTTGTGATAGGTATACACAAGCCGGGGAAACCCGCCTTCAAACCCTCCTCTTATAGGCCAATCAGTCTGCTCAGTACTCTGTGCAAAATCTACGAGCGGATCGTCCTCGACCGCCTCAAAATAGTCGCCCACAATCAAAATTTGATCCCTCCCGAATAGTTTGGTTTTCGCGCTAGACACAGTTGTGTCAATCAGGTGCTCCGCATTACGGAGTACGTTCACAACCAATTTCGCAAAGGCATGCCTACCGATGCTATTTTCTTCGATATTGAAAAAGCATTCGACAGGCTTGCTTTTGAAGCTATACACTCTCAACGTGCCCACACAATTCGTGCACATCATACGAGATTTCCTGTCGAATCGCGGTTTAATATATCGCGTGGAGGGAACTCTCTCTTCCCGACACACCATCACGGCCGGAGTCCTGCAAGGCTCCGCCCTGTCCCCTTTTCTTTTCTCGCTGTACACGAGCGACATCCCTAGACCGCAAAACGCCAATCTGGCACTATTCGCGGATGATACCGCAATCTACGCCTTACGTAGACACCCCGACCAAGTGGTTCGCGTTTTGCAAACCGCCGCCGACGAACTCGGTGAGTGGTTCCGCAAATAGCGAATTACCGTTAATCCCACCAAAAGCCAGGCTATCCTATTCACTCGGAAAAGGAAAGTCCATGTGCCTCACTACTCAGTCCGCATGTCCGACCAGGTTACCCCTTGGAAGGACAAAGCCAAATATTTAGGAGTGACCCTTGGACCTTCATCCCACATGTAAACGCGGTACGCGCGCGAGCCGCATTTGCGATGGGCCAATTGCACTGGCTCTTAAACCGGAACAGTAAAATGTCGATCCGCAACAAGATTAAGATCTTTACGACATGCATCCGACCTATCATGACGTACGCATCGCCCGTATTCGCCCATTTACCGCCTGCTCGTTTTCAGCGTATGCAGGTCTTACAAAATAAAATGCTCAGATATGGTCTTGGTGTCCCGTGGTACGTTCGCAACCGCAACCTCCACGTGGACACCAACATACCGACCATCAGGCACTGTATGCATATGGCCAGCAGACGCTACTTCGATCGGGCGGTAAATCACCTAAACACGCTTATCCGTAAAGCGTCTATATATACTCCATTTGATCGCGCCAAATGGAGACGACCGCGTTCAGTACTGTCAGATCCAGAGGACGAAATCACTCTGGCCATTCTCGAAAAGATCGAGCATCAAAAGCTCTTACACCCCATAAGACCGCTATACCGTCATCGCCATCGAAGACCTCGTCGCGTTCCCGTCATCCTGACCTCTCTTAGCAGTTCCGGCCCGCGTGCCGAAGACTACGAACACATGAATAGGATTAGGTTTCAAAACCATCTTCCCCAAACGATGATGTCTTATCCTCTCAGTGGCCGTCCTGAGCCGAGGTTCGTGACCCGTTAGTGGGTCGCCCTCAGCGTGGTCGCTTAAATTCTAAGGGTTGCGAGCGCCTTCTGCACTCACCCAAAAGACCGGTGTTCTTTCATAAGCCGTCCCTCGTCAAGCTAGAAAGAGTAATGTCAGGGACAAAAAAAAAACATTAGATACGTATGAGTGGACACGTATATTACTCTGAATACCCGCAAAATTCCCGGTGAAAAATTGATATCGCGCGTCATCGTGGATGAAATTTAGACTAACAGGATGAAATCATCTATTTCACATTGAACAACCAAACGTGTAATAATACTGTTTAGGATATATATTAAATTTAAGTATATTACCGTCCTATCTTTATTATTTTTGTCGAATTTTATTCTTTACTTTATAAAAGATTGGTTTAGAATTTCGAGAAATGCAACAGTTAAGTACTATTTGGTTTGTCTTGCCCCGGGGAAAGACATTTAATGTCAAAGGAAGAGAGAGATAAAACATTAATGGCCCTACTGCCAGTAGCCTGACGCGAGTCGGCTTTTCTGGCCACACCGATCTTTAGGGTGAACGCAGAAGGCGCTCGCAACCCTTTGAATTAAGTGACCATGCTGAGGGCAACCCACTAACGGGTTACGAACCTCGGCTCAGGACGGCCACTGAGAGAGGTTGAGACATTAACAATTAGGGAAAGATTGGTTTTTAAACTATTTTAAATTTATAAACTATTAGACTATGTTTATTTTATTATTATAACTGCTAGGGGGGTCGGGGGGGGGGGGGGGGACGCGGCCAGGTTCTCGATGGCGAGGACGGAACTGCGGTCTTGTAGAGTGTCGGAGTTTCAAGATCTCGTTCTTACGGCGGATGGCCAGAATGATTTCGTCCTCTGGATCGGTTAATAATAAAACATTGTTTAATCATAAAAAATAAAAGATTATTTCATCATAGAAAAGGTACACTAAGTTTGTTAGAAACGTCCTCTAAACTACATTGAAAAGTTGTATAATCGAAGTGTTATATAATATGTTTCACGGCTAGTCGCTTCGTTTAATGACCAATAATTTAAATGACCAACAGCATAGTAGCTATAAGCTGTCATATATTTATAAAGGAGGAAATGAGATATTTTGTCAGTCTAAAACAAGTTTGCTTTGAGTAAGTGTGCGAGTACCATGCAATAGGAATAACGTAGTAAAATGGTTGGTAATCGAGTGATATCTATGTGAAATTATAAAGTATAATAAAAGTGATTATTTAAAAATAAAAAACGAATGTGTAATCAGTTTAAAAATATAAGCCTCTTGTTTAGTAAAGTGTAGTTTGTGTTACTTTGATAATTGACAAACAAAAACAATATTATAAATACTTACAAACTTTCAAAACGTTTTAAAATTATATAAAATTAGTGTGAATGTGATATTAAGAACTAGAATATATTTTTACATTTATATATTTTAACTTTATTACTGATGGATGATATTTTGAATTCCAGGAGGTAATCAGATTTATATTGTTTCTCTTCGCTTTGGCAAGGCTGGGCGAATCGGCCAACATTCTGTATGTGGTGCCGTTTACGGCGAAATCCCATTATATAGTGCTAAAGCCGATAGGTGTCGAACTTGCTAGAAGAGGTCACAATGTCACTGTAATTGCAGGCCATAGACATCCGAATGCGCCACCGAATTACCGCCAAATTATTGTGGATGACAAGGAGATATGGGATATTCTGGGTAAGATTAAGTTTTTCTAAAATTTTGATGCCTTTGTAGTAAGTACGTTAACCCCGCGGTAATCCGATAAACATTTTGCAATATTTAATAATAATACCAGCCCTGTATTATATGCTGCTCACTACTGAGCACGGGCCTCCTGTACCACTGAGAGGGTTTTAGCCCTTCGTCTACCACACTGGCCTAGTGAGGATTGCCAGTCTTCACATACCCTCGAAATTCTTATGGAGAATTCTCAGGGATGTAGGTTTCCTCACGATGTTTTCTTTCACCGTTAAAGCGAACGATAATTGATAAAGAATAAACTCATAACTTCGAAAAGTCAGAGCTGTATGCCTTGGTTTTTGAATCTCCGGACATTGTCTCGGCAGACCGTTCCATTCCCAACTAGGCTATCGTCCACTTTTTGCAATGCCGTGTCGGATTGTAGAGTTCGTCGGACTACAGGGTACTGCCACCGATCCCTGTAGTCCGGAACATTTTAGTAAAGGAGTACCTTATTATAGATATATATTTATTGTATGCAATAGGAGGTATTATATTACATTATCATATTAGTAGGTACATCGTAATTTTTTACATATCATAGTATCATTCATCTTTCTGTATCAGTCGACACCCCTCTATTAAATTTCTTATCTTCTCCAATCCATCCAAGGTTGTCTGTAAGAAATTGCAGAATGCGATAAGACCGCCAATTGTACTAGTGTTTTTATAATTTTAGTTTTATTATTATACATTCACCTTACATTCATGTACAATAAAGTGTTAAATAAATAAATAAATAAATACCTTGTAATCCGACAAATTTCGTACTTATAAAAAAGTAAGGTTGTACCTATGTGTGCTATATAATTGTGTATTGACGGAGATATCTGTCATAGGCTTGTCGGTTTACAAGGAGTGCTGGTTTAGCCAGGGGCCGGATTACCGTGGGTCTACTGAATATGGGAGTCGGTGCCTAATTAAAATTGCTAGCTAAGCTAGATAGCGTAGCTTGCAATTTTGAAGTTATATAGCAATTTGGATATTAAGATAAATATATGATTTTAATTAGGGACTGAGTCCAAAATTGGTTACCAGTATATAAGTTATGTTATCGTATATTTATTCATGTATTTATCTAGTTATAGCTATCAATTGAAATTAGTCTTGGAATATAGGTAGTGTTAATAATTTTTTTGGTGTTTAGTGTATCTTTTTGTCGTTTTTGAGGCGGTACAATTTTTTAATTTGCATATTTCTTGAAATGTAAAAGTACCAATAAGAAATGAATAAGTATACCTTTTTGCTGCCTTGGGGTGGCAATTTTGGGTCAGCCCCGAGCGGCAAGAACTCGCGCTACGCCACTGTTACACCATAGTTTTCATAATTATTTGTATAATAAAATTGTTTTAATTTTAGGCGGCAAAAGACCAAATGTTTTTACAATGGTCGATATATCTGCTGAGAAATTCCACGACATGATTCTATGGCGCGGTGGTCTTGGCATTACCGAGATAGCATTGAATACAAGTGCTGTGCAAAAGTTTCTCGCGGAAGATAATCATTTTGATTTGGTCATCAGCGAACAGTTCTTCCAAGAAGCTTTTTATGTCTTGGCACATAAATACCACAGTCCTTTAGTATTAGTAACAACATACGGAAATTGTGTAAGGCACAACGTCATCACAAGAAACCCACTGCAACTAGCAACGGTTGTATCAGAGTTCTTGGATTTAAGGGAACCGACAAGTTTCTGGTCGAGAATGAGGAATTTGTATTTCACCGTTTATGAGTACGTATGGTGGAAGTATTGGTATTTGGAGAAACAAGAGGAGTTGATGACAAAGTATATTCACAACTTGCCACAGCCGGTGCCAAGCTTGTATGAACTGCAGAGGAACGCGTCATTGATTCTTCTTAATGGACACTTCAGTTTTGACACACCGGCAGCATATCTTCCTAACGTTGTTGAGATTGGTGGAGTTCATTTATCTAACAGTGATGGTAAATTACCTCAGGTAAGCAATTTTTAACACGCTTTTATTAGCTTCCAGCGTATGTATGTATCTATGTAACTGATACTTTGAACATGATTTTGACCCCTTTCAAAACATTGGATTTAATCGAAATTTGGTGTACTTATATAGGACCGATGATAATTCAATATTTTCAACTACAAACACGCTTTTATAGAAAATCCAACTAAAAATTAATAAATATTAGTTTATTTATTTTTAGTGGCATCTATTGGACCATAGTAGAATTATAACTAAACTGGCTACTCTTGTGTGTAAAAAATCCAACTTGTTTTTTAGTGACTTCTGTTGGACAATCCTACTAATATTATAAAGGCGAAAGTTTGTAAGAACGTATGGATGTTTGGATGTATGGATTAGTGATGTGATTATCAGTCAAAAAATATTAATGGTTATTAATTAATTGCTAAAATAAAATAACGTGTTAAATTAATAGTTAAAATTATAACTGCTTAGGAGTAGATAAACGACAAAAAATAATTCACTTTAACTCATTTAGTGGGGAACTGTTCGCCTCTATTTTTTTTTTGACGCGTTTGAAACGTTCAGTGTCTATCTAGGTATATAATTAATCAAAGATCCTCAATTTAGTAAATAAAGTACCAACAGATAGAACAACGCTCAACATAACAAATGTTTTGTTGTTCACGAAATACTAAAAAATGTGGAATAAAAAATAAGTAACTAAAACCCGACTGCGGAAAGAATAACCGAAAAATATAAACATAAATATAAACAAGAAAGTATTACTATAGTACCTGAACCACCATCACTGTTATCAATTATCATGCAAGGATACACGCTGATTTTGATTCATCGACGACAAAGAACCAATAAAGTCACTGTACACAATACACCGCTACATGTTTTAACTTTAAATGAATCCGCAGTTTGTTGTTGTAAATTTATACGACAAATTCTTTTTACAAAAATCACAAGTAGAATTGCTACTTGTGATTTTTGTAAGTAGAGTTAAAGTATTGATCATATAATTTTTTTGACAATAGTTCCAAATCACTGCATAGCTACGTCTCAACATAATTATTCGTTAGCAACACTTTTATCACTAGAAAGAAAAATAACACCATAATTCGTGGATACAAAATACGCGGCAATCGATCAGTTAACTGTTTATTTACGGTTTTGTTATTACATACGTTAATTGCTATAAATAACTTGGTCAAGCAATATTAGCTACGTTGTGATACAGTAAACAGACATTTTAAGGACCATATTCGTATAAACTCTCAGTACATTAATTGCTATGAACACGTTTGACCAAGCAATATTAGCTGAGTTTTAATACAGGATACAGACATTTAAGGACCAAAGTCCTATCAACTCAAACAACCAAGCATTAATCACGACGAGTCATTATTTAACTCGTAGCTAAAGATAAAATTTTAATTTAATGAGAAACTCATAGATGGCGGTATTACCATTTTTCTATGATTGATAAATGGTTATCAATTTTAGTTGAATGACAAATTAGTAGATGGCGTTAACTGCCTCCGTAGTCCGTACTCAATTCATTTGTTAAAACGTTTAATGGATATTGCAATAGTAGTTTATAATATTCACTGTTATTTTTTTTTAATGAACGAAATTAATGGTTATAATGTTTAATGATCACCTCTAGTATGGATGTTTGTTCCTCCTTCATGCAAAAACTACTGATCGGAATTCGATGAAATTTAGCACACAGGTAGATCATGTTCTGGATTAACACATAGGCTACTTTTATCCCGGTAAAGTATAAACCGGGACTTTTGTACCGGAAAAACTTTTTAACGCGGGCAGAGCCGCTGGCAGAAGCTAGTAATAGAATATAACTAAAAAGTGAAAAATAATTATTGATAGTTAAAAAAACTTAAAAACACGCTTTATAGAAAATCCAACCAAAAAGTAGAAAATAAATTTGATGTAAATAAGAAAAAAATATATGTATTACAATATAATAATATTGTAATACATATATATTGTATATAAGTAAAATAAGTTTTCACGTCTGTTTATTCATGAGAATATATGTTAATCATATAAAACGAATGCAAATTTATTACCATGTTATCCTGTTTCTTAAGTGGCTTAGAATTTTTTTCTATTTTAAAATGTTTATTTTAATATACTAGTCATTGAACTACTTTTTTTGTTTTTAATATTCAATCCGCCAAGCAGCTGGGTAACTCCTGAATCAAAACGTTCGAATCCTAAATCAAATCGAGTTCGATTCGGTTTCAAGCGTTTTGATACTCCCGAAATCTACACTAGCGCACGATCGAGCCGCGCCTCAAATGAGAACTTACTGGGATCGAAAAAAATCGTTAGGATCGAGAAATGCTTACTCTCCACTCTTTCGTACGATCGTGAATCGAGTAGTCAAATCGACTTTATCTGTCAAATTCTACGATTGCAAAATAGGTGCCGTGTACGGTTCAAGTGAAATTGTTTTGTGTTTTAGTGATAAATTTTACGAATATCTATGCAATTATGGCTGAACTACAATACTTTTTTTAATGTTCTTGAAGAAACTATCCGTATTGACAATTGAAGAAGAAGAAATTTGTTTAGTATGGGCCGTTTTAGTAACCGGGCAATTAATATGGATTGTGATGAGTTTCTAAGTTTGCAGAACTGCCCATCTCCTATTATTATTGATGGGGACATGGAGACAGGCATCGCAGACAAGATCATAAATGCCTCATCATATTCTCGCAATGATGAGCTACGACGTGTGCAAAATGCACGGCAACGTCTTGGTGAAAGTTTGTATAGGAGTAGGTAGGTACGAAAGCCGACTTATTGTTTATTTTTTTTTATTTTGTTATAAAATAATATTATAGATGTTAAGACAAAAATCTGCTTTTTTCTTTTATCTCATTAAGCCCTGTTACATATTTTTATGAATTGCAGTCCAATCTCGACCACTGGGTGAAGTCTAATACTTATTATTTTCATATAAAAATATGGATTGTTAAATAATCATATTTTAGAACCTTAAATTGTAGCTATCATAAGCCTGTATTATCCAATTAAATACCTAAGCATTTTGTCTTTCTCGAGTTAGCTGTAAATACCTTTAAGAGGTAAACAGAATCGTCTATAGTTTGTACCTGTAATTTAAACAAGTGTATGTGCTGCGTATTACCTAATGGTGTTTCGAAATAAATAAATAAAATATCATAACCATTATCATCATGCTAATTCACAAATCATATTTTGAGTCTCCCGCTACGACATATATTATTGTGACATGACGTTGACAATGTCAGATATTTGATAGTTCATAGCATAGACTAAATAGATTTGGGCAACTCAACTTATCTTTGGTTGCTAAATAATTAAAATAAACTCAATAAACAACGTAATAATTTCTTATATTTATGTGAATATGTATGTAACAACAACTGGGGCATCATGTTATATGTAAAATAAATACAATAAAATTATTATAATTAAATTGTCCATAGAACATAACCACGTAAATATGACGTAATGAACAGGATACAGCTGACGATGCTTATAATCTGTGAACAAATACTCGAGCGACGTTTTATAACGGCCGTTTTTGATCAGCTAGTCGATTTACGTCGGGAGTGCGCATTTCAAGTTCGAATCGAAGAACAAATCGAGTTCGAATACAGGAACAATCGAATAATCGAATCAGTTTCAGGAGTTACCCCCCAGATTGCGCTATTCATTTTAATAATGTGCAGTCAGCTATACAAGTAGTTGAACAGATATAAAACTTTAAATCGCCTATATACTTTTATGTTGCTACCAAATATATAGAAGACCAAATTAAAAAAAAAATAGACAATAATTTATTTATTTTTAGTGACATCTGTACGACAATAGTACTGAAAAATGAATTATCTCTTTACAAAAATAAAATAAAAAACACGCCTTACCTACGGAAAATCCAACAAAAAAGTAATAAATAATTTTTCATAAATTGAATTAAGAATAGTGTAAATAAGTAAAAAAAATATTTTATTGTTAATAAAACGTGGAGTGCATGGTGTCAATAGTTACAAATATTTTATGCACACATAATAGAAGTAGAAGGATTATTATCATTGTGATAATATCTTAAAAAGCACCCTACGCTTTCTTACGATAAAATACTTTTTTTCTTATAAACTTTACACTATTCTTAATTCGAATTTATGAACATATAAGACGTGTTTTTTTATTTTTTTTTTAACTATTAGTTATTTATTTTTCATTTTTTAGTTCTGATCTACTATTGTCGTTCAGATATCACTAAAAATAAATAAATTATTATCTATTTATTTTTCAGTTGGGTCTTCTATAAAAGCGTGTTTTTAGTTTAAAATATTGAATTGTCATCGGTCCTTGATAAGTATGCCAAATTTCGATTTAACCCGACGTTTTGAGGGGGGTCAAAATCATGTTCAATGTTTCCGTTACATACATACATACGTCTGAAGCTAATAAAAGCGTTTTAATAATAAATTTACTTCACAATACGCGAAAAAGTTTCAACCTAACACGTATAGGCGATTTTAAATTTTGAGTTTGTACAGCTATTTATGTGGCTGAGTGTACAATAACTGTTAGCTATGAGCGTACAAAGTCATTGATGGGATATAGGGTCATTTAGCTCAAAAGTACGCACTTTTCTTTCTATCGTCTACACACTCAAAAATATAGGGTCCTGATAAACGTTTTAACACTTTATTTAAAGGAAATTTATTTTACTTTCATTATTTAATGAGTTTTTGTACATGGCTTCATCGGTTTTTTTGCAATACATGTTTAAGTGCAGCGGGAGAAATTCGTACTCTTGACCCGTCATGTGGGTAAAACTACGCAGAGATGCGGTTAATAGTTCGCATACTGGGTAAGCTTCGCACGCAGGTAAACTACAGACATATAATTATAAATTGTATAAGTACACATGGAATCATATGGAATATGTTTTTAAACTTCCTTTATTCTTGGTACAAATATTGTAAAAACAAACATTAAATGTACACCTACTGTAGGCACCAGGAACATAATTAATTAGACTGTATTTATAACAAACTTTAGTCATTTTTGTAATTTAATGATCACTGTAATTTTAGGAACGCTTGATGTTACTTTTCATTGTAATGAAGTTATAACAGCGTGCGTACTTTTAATCCCGTACTCTTACCCAACAGGGAATATTTTAAACAATCACGCGTCAGTTGAGATGCAGTTATTTTTTACGATAGAATTAATAGCTAAAATAAATACTATAATAATCGAGTAAACTTAACATAACAAACGGTCTTTTGTAAACTGATGCACCGTCTATCCATAAACTTTTCCCAGCACAAAATAGTTGATAACTAATCAACAAAATCACGTTGATCGCCGTTTTTCGCTAAACAAGTGAGACTTGGTAAAATAGCTTGTGGGCTCTGACATCATCCCTGACGCACCACTAATTTTGCCGAAAAAGTGTCTGAGCCCTCTCAATAGGTTCCGAAATATTGACCATGCGAAATTTTACCCACTGCGTGCTGTTACCCCGAATGACCCTAATGAGCTAATTGCATATAATTAACTGTAGTATATAGCGACCGGCATTTGAGTGTTTTTCAAGGTTTACACCATAAGATTTAACGTTAAAAGTTGTGCTGTAAATGTAAGATTGGAATATTTTGTATTGATTGAATATCTTGTGTTGATTTTGACTCACTTTTAAGTGTTAATCTTAGTCTAGTCTCGTCTTTTAGACTACTAGACGATAGTTGATCTATCTGTACGTCATTGTTTTTCATAAATTTGTCTTTTTTAATATCCTTTAAGCGCTAACAATTCGCTTCTATTTTAAAATGAGCGATTATATCCATAATATGATTTCCAAGGGACTTGCTCAAAAAGAGAAAAAAATATGCACTTTATGTATTAAAAAGGATACTTTTTTATGAAGTATAAACGCAAGTAACGAATTAATAAATACCCATAAAACTTACATCCAGTAAAATAAAATAAAATACTTTATTCATCACGTAGGCGAACATGGTTGCACTGATGATAACTCAAGATACATTAAATTGATTGTATTTTTAATATCAAAGCTAAGTTCACTTATATAACTACAGACATTTTTATTAGGAGTAAAATTAATGATGAAACATAAAAAGTAAGAAGCCAGCTCGGGCTGGCAGGAAAAGCAATATAAAAAAAGAGATAATTTTTATAAAAAAAAAATCGTGGGAGGAACGCGTCGCGATCCTCACCGGTGAGGACACTACAGGCCCTAGCCTAGCTAACCTACCAGCCTTTAACTAGCTACCTAAGCGATGACGACACGAAGAAGAAAGGCAGAAAGAAACTCCGGGCTAAGTAGATCCGTAGATACTTAAACACAATAGATTGAGAGAGAATGATTATGAGATAGGATATTATTTAAATGGTTATGAACATTATCAATGCCATTAACCTCGTAACTCAAGTAGATGAATATCAATCGTTTTTATTGGTACACTCAAGGCCACTCAAATGTTTATAGGAACTAAGGTGGGCACACACATACATAATATACGTAATGCTGCTTAGTACTGAGTGTGCCTTGAATGTTTGAAGAAGTTTAGATGATTGCTAGAATTATACTTGCAGACCGCTGAATGGATTTGAACGAAATTTTAGATGCAAAAAAATCAAATTGAATTGAGGACTGAAGCTACTTTTAACCCGCAAAAACTTCTTCGTTTACACACACACACACACGCCTGTTATCCCCGAAGGGGTAGGCAGAGGCGCAACTAGTGCACCCACTTTTCGCTGTTATTCCGTCCCATGATGTGATAGGGGCGAGCCTATCGCCATATCGGGCACAAATTCCAGACTCCGGGCTGATACTGAATTGAAAAACTCAATATCACTTTGCCCGACCCGGGGATCGAACCCGAGACCTCAAGCTTTGCAGTCGTACTGTAATACAACTACGCCACCGAGGCAGTTCTTCGTTTAATCATGAAAAATAAGTTTTCTAGAACAATGTAACCAGCAAACCAATAAAAAATCTACGGCAGTTCAAAATCCACATTTTATTTTTACGTCAACAATTTTTTTCTAGGATCTGCAAAAACTTTTAGACGATGCTGTGCACGGAGTCGTGTATGTGAATTTCGGGTCAAACGTACGAAGCTCTGAACTACCGACTGATAAAAAGAACGCATTTCTTAACGTATTTAGAAGATTAAAGCAGACGGTCCTATGCAAATGGGAAGATGATAATTTGCAAAACCTACCGAAGAATTTGGTGCTACGAGAGTGGTTGCCGCAGAAAGAGATTTTGTGTGAGTATTGTAGTATTTCGGTAAGGTAGTAAGGCCGCTTATGACAGGTCCGTCTGGAAATCTTTTGGGGAGGCCTATGTTCAGCAGTGGACGTCGTGACTCGTGTGGCTGATGATGAGAGTTAAGGCAAAATTCTATAAGTATAATTATTTTCTCTTTATTTAAGGAGCTTAATCGCTGTCCGATGATGGCGCTCCATAACAAAAATTATAATTAATTTGTATGAATAATTAAAATTGATACAATAGTTATGCAATTTAACTACGCATTCCTATATCATATAGTTTGTATATAATTTTGACTTCATCAAAAAGTGTATGAGACAAAATACAGGTTACACTGCTTGTCCCTTTAATAAATAATAACCACAATTGTCTACACTATTACACGGACTTTGTGTCTTTATTTAATGTATTCTTCCTTTTATATTTATTTCATATATCTCTCCTCATATTAATACGAGTAAATATTAACAAAATAACATTGATGTATTTTTTAATACATCAATGCTAAATAAAGATAAATAACACGTGTCTGTTGTCACCTGCACAGTATTATAAACTCATTTGCAAAAAAAACGGGCACCTAAACAATGAACCATTTCAAATGTTACTATTGGTTTGTTTGATAATTATAGGTAGTTTTACTTTCACAATTTTGTAAATTAATAAGCAAATAATCGTTTTCGTCAGTATTATCATAAAATTTTGATAAAATTTATGGGTTTTAATGCTAAAGTTCACTAGTAGTGTATGCTCGCTAGTAGTGCATATGCTCGTGAAGTAAAAGTTAACAAAGATTTTTGTTTGTTTTTTCTTTAATAAAGTAAAAGCAGATAAATGTTTAGTATCGAGTGTGACCCCCTCTAGCTGAAATCACAGCTTGAATTCGTCTGGGTATGCTAGCGAGGATATCCCGGATACTTGCTTGCGGAATACGTTCCCACTCCGCGGTAATCACATTCTTCAGCTCTCTGATGGTTTGCGGAGCCGGTTGTACTGATCTCACGCGTCGTTTCAGAACGTCCCAGACATGCTCTATAGGATTGAGGTCGGGACTTCGAGCTGGCGCATCCAAACGACGAATGCCGACCTCTTGCACATACGCTTCCACATCGCCAGACCGGTGGGCGCGAGCGTTGTCGTCCATAAAAATTGAGTCTTCGCCTAAAGCGGCCAATGCGGGTTGTGCATGAGGAATAAGAACTTCCGTTATGTATCGATGTCCAGTCAGTGAGCCGTTTTCAATGAAGACTAACTCTGTACGATCCATTGAATTTATTCCTGCCCAAAACATAACAGAGCCCCCACCATAAGGTGTGATTTCTTCAAAACAAGCCTCTGCAAAGCGTTCTCCTCGTCTTCGTAGCACTCGCCGACGTCGATCTTCACCGAACAGAGATATCCTGGCTTCATCGGAGAACAATACCCTATTCCAGTCTTCTTGAGTCCATGACTCACAATTTCGAGCAAACCTAAGCCTGGCAACTCTGTGCTCACGGAGTAACTTAGGGCCGCGGGCCGGGCGATGACTGCGTATATTGGCCGCGAGCAGCCTCCTCCTGACCGTCCATAGACTAATATGCACATTTCTTACTTCTTCGAGGTTGTTCTTAAGGTCCACATACGAAGACTTGCGATTTCTCAATGCGCGACTCACAAGAAAACGATCATCCCGTGGTTGGGTACATGGTTTTCTTCCAGAACCAGTCCTTCTCTCGACGGAACCGGTGTCTTTATACCGCTGCCAGGTCCTTTGAACCGTCGAGCGACTCACACTTAGCCTCTGAGCCACGAAGCATTGGCTGCAGCCCTCTTCGAGCAGCGCAATAATTTTGGTAGCTTTTACCACTTTCTCTAACATTATTGAGACAGCTAAACAGCAATAAATGAAGCTTTGACAATTAAGAATATGAAATAAATTCATAAAAATTGACTAAAAGTTATGAAAACCGATATTATCTTTTGGAACTTCGCACCAAAAATGTAGGATAAAAAGTGGTTTTCTGTAAAAACGAGCATCAAACGAAAATTTTAATTTAGAACGTACTGTTTTAAACACCACGGCATTTTTAAAACCGGCCAGTAACATGTACAAATGATTGAAATCATTTTGGTACCGTATTTTTTTAAAAAAGAATTAAAATCCAAACCGCCCGTTTTTTTGCAAATGAGTGTATTTATTGCGATAATTATGGTACAAGCCACGTGAATCTATCTTTATGACTTTAAAATTATACTAGTACCTACATTAAATCAATAAATTGTATGTTCGGATTTTAATAAAGATAATCTAAATATTAGCACAAAGTCAAGGACATATGAAACATAACGGAAACTAATTTAATTAAATAAGACACATTATTATTTTTTGTCTATCCTATAATTTTTATTTTTTCCTATAAGTAATAGGCTATGTGACTAATTTTGGAAAACCGTTTTTAAATATCCTCTATTACATAATAAGTATACTCTATCGATACTTTCGATATTTCTACGGTTTTATGATTAGAAAACCGATGTCAAAGTTTAAATTTCTGCAACCGCGACATAAACGCTGTTTTTAAAATGGCGCTAGTCGTGACTCACACGCAAGTAAACAGGTTAGTGATGAAATATTAAACGAAGGTTTTTCAGCAATATATAAATTAAAATTTAAATAACCCCCGACACAAAAAATATCTAAAAAGTAAAATAATAATAGTGTCTTTGTCGTTTAAGTACCTAGTAGTATTTTGACCCAACCGTCGTCGCGTCAGGGGAACGCTAAAGAAATATTTTCATCTCCCTGGTCCGGAGTTCGGTCCCCCGACGTGAGGATGCTTGGGTCAAAATATTACTAGGTACTTAAACGACAAAGACACTATTATTATTTTACTTTTTAGATATTTTTTGTGTCGGGGTTTATTTAAATTTTAATTTAATTTTTATTTCAAACTTTTTAAATTACTTTAGTCTCCATCATGGGGCCTTGATAATGAACAATCTAGCCCCTGCTCGTTGAGCCCATCCTTATGAGCCCAAACACACTATATCTGCTATAAGTTGCTAAAGAGTTGGGTATCCCGCAGACTACTCGATGCCGCAGCATCAGCTCATGTTTACAAATACATTGAATGTCACAGTACACCAAATTTAAAGTCAATCAGATTTTTTAAATTGGAAATGAGCTGATACTCCTCAAACGCCTGAACAGATCTTCATAAATTATAGCTAAGAACCATCGCAGTCACATCAGCTTTCAAATAAAAAAAACCGCGTCCAAATCGGTCCATTCGTTTGAGAGCTACGATGCCACAGATACACAGATACACACCCTAAACTTATAACTCCCCTCTTTTTTGTCGGGGGTTAAAAATATACTTCTGTTACATCAACAACTGACAGAGCCCATATAAAAAACCATCACTTGTTTTACTAAAATTACAAATAGAACGCACACACTAAAAAGGTCCTCCCAACAAAAGAGCTTAAACGTGTTATCATAAATATTACAATTACTCTTCAACAGTTAGATTTGGTCATAAACAGTACAGTTAAAGTAATTTTAATCAGATTTCTTCAACTTTATTGTATAAAATGGTGTGTGTTCCTCAGTGTACAAACACGTCTATAAAAAGTCCACACAAACTATTTGTTACTGTTCCAACGAATCCCAAAAGGCGAAAAATGTGATTACAATTAGCACGAAGAGATCCGAAGAGCATTCTATCACATTCAAACTTTTTATGTGTGACACTTTCATGTTAATAATATTTTACTTCAAAATATACTATATTATAGTAGTTGATAAGTATATCGGTTTTCAAAAAATGAAATAACATCTACCTACTTATAACACAAGCAGAGAAATTTATGAGCATTTATCAATATAACCTATATTGATATTGTATAAAACATCTGAATGATGATGTTAGTACATATTAGTTTGTAAATAAATAACTTTCACATAGTAGGTTTACATTGCTGTTTTTACATTTTTAAGTTCTGCACCAAAGTAATCAGCGTTATCTTAAGTTGCAACCATAAAAGGGAATATGCACGTTACTCGAAAATCGGTTAAATATTCTTTTTCATAATCTTTATTGCTATAGAAGTATACCTATATATTTTTTAATTAATATTATTTTAACCGTAAAATTTAGTTATTAATATTTTGAAAATTTGCTAAGGAAATTTAAAACGGCAAAACGCACTCAATTGAATGGAAGAATGATGTGACGTCACGGTATATGATGACAGTTGTCGCCTGGTTGTAGTTGGCTATAGTGCATAATGCCATAATCTATGGGCTATTATTTGTTTATTGTTTGTATCTTGTATAAACTATTTGGTGAGTTAGGTGGTTATTTGTTTATGTGATTTTTGTACATCATTAGCAACATATCACTTTTTTGTGAAGAAAGCAGAATTTGTAAATAATGTATATTATAAATAGTCATTACGTTGTGTTCGGGTGTTCCATTCATTCGCATGTAACAACAAGTGTATATAGTCTAGGACGTTGTGTACGGTGACGTCACTGAGAAAGCGCGCCAAAGGCAGCGTTTAAATCATTGGAAATTGTTTGCAGTTTTCATATATTTTTTTTTACTTACTATTCATTATTTAATTTTTGTATATTTTTTTCGGTAATGTAAAAACATACACAATCATTTAAAAAAATAAAGAACATCATGCATGTTCCCTAATGCGTCTATCTTACGTTTTCGGCTAGTATAAAACATGACTCCATTTTGAGATTCCAATCTAAAATTTATGCCACTAGTTTAAAGACAAAAAAAAAAGTGTGTGCGTATAACCTTTACGCGCGATTGAAGTAAAACTTCTTTGGCATTGACGGCATATATCACTGAAATGATTAAATTTTAACTTGATTTTTTTTTTATTGATGATGATGATTTATTGATGAAAGAGTAAATGTTCCTGTTATCCGCCATTTACTTTAATATTCACTATTTCATGTTATATTCTATTTAAAATTGATTAATATCCCTTTCACATTTTATAAATAGTTTCATATTTTTTTTATGGCGTCCCCGCACACGCGATGATTCTGCCAATGTCGAAGTATGATTAAAAATCCTTACACCAGAGTCGTGTCAATCGGAATAAGGGTCATGAACATTTTCGCTAAGAACACATCTAACCAAGAACTTTATACCTAGAAATATTATAATCTTCTTGCATCTAACCGGTCATCAATCGCGAGTTTGACAGCTGACATTTGTTTTTCTTTTTATTTTTAGTAGAACCTTATACGTAGGTAGGATTAAAACCAATTCATTATTTTTGACTATAGAAAACGTTACTTCCTTCCGAAAAAATATCTGTGGGGCTAGGACGTGAAAAAAATCACACGATGCGTCTCCGCTTCGTTTTATTGTGATACCGATACGCCAGTCACTCAACCAATCACAATAAAACGAAGCGGAGACGCATCGTGTTTTTTTTTCACATCCTAGCCCCACTGAGTTACTCCCTAGTCGCGCCTAAAGAAGTTTTACTTAAATAAAAAAATATCAGAAAACTGATCGGATTCGATCGAATATATAGGTAACACCGAGAAAACAACATGAGAACAACAACAGTCAAGCAAGTCTTGTTTACTTGCGTGCGATGTCACCAAAGTTGCAACCAATCACAGGGCGTGCTCATCACAGCAAAAATTAAAAATAAAATTTTTTGGGTTTAAAATTTGCAAAAAATATACATTATTTCGTTTAAATTAAAGTGAAATATGTTAATATACGCTATTATCTAGTAGGATGACCGCACTTTCTGACATATTTTCAATGTTGTCAAAAAGTCTATTGCCAATTACTCATGATATTATATTATTATTGTCATCTCATATTCCCGTTGGCAGCACTTTATTCTTATACAGGGTTATTTGTAAAACACTAATAACTTCGCGTGCCTATATCTATATTGTATTATCTGACACATTTTTAATTCTATACTTTTTAGTAAGTACCTAACTATGTAACGTTTGTTGCTTTCAGATGCTTTGAGTTGTTAAAATTTAGTCAGCTACCGTAAACTATTTTTAAATTTGTACTAAATATTAATCTGGTTATTTGGTTAAAGTCATAGAATAAAAGTTTTTGTTTATCATCGCATTAATATTGTCCTGCAAAGTAATTTTTTGCAAATGACCCGTATATTATTAAAATATCAAGTACTTAAATTTTCATTTACTAACATTTGTATGCTTTCGAAAATATTATTTTTGGTTCTCTTTAAATAAAGTCATATCTAGTTTTTGTAAATGTTTAATTGTATACATTACCAATAAATATGCTCCAATTTGAAAATACTAATTAAATACTATAGTTAATATTGCATTACAATTTTCAGCTCATCCCAACGTAAAAGTATTCATATCACATGGTGGTTTAATTGGCACTCAAGAAGCTATATTCTATGGAGTGCCCATTATCGGTGTGCCAATTTATGCTGATCAGTATAATAATTTATTACAAGTCGAGCAACACGGATTTGGAAGGATATTGGAATACAAAAATATCGATGAGACGAGTTTACAGAGAATGGTAGATGATATTTTACATAACGAATCCTACAGTATCAAGGCGAAAGAGGTCTCGGCCAGATTTAAGGATAGACCCCTAAGTGCTATGGACACAGCTATGTTTTGGATTGAGTATGTGATTCGGCATAAAGGTGCTGGTTTTATGAAGAATCCAGCAAGAGATTTGAGTTGGATGGCGTATAGCATGCTTGACGTTTATTTATTTATCTTATTTGTTGGTGTATCGTCCATTTATGTAGTGATAAAATTAATGAAATTGTTGACAAAAAATGTTGTAGACGATTCTAAAGTAAAAGAGAAAAAGAGAGCGTAAGTAGTATAGTCTCAGCAGTGGCGAAGCGTCCATACAACCCGATTTTTTTTATGGCATAGAATGATGAGACGAACGTCCCGTTCGTCTGATGGTAAGCGATACGACCGCACATAAACAGTAGCAACACTATCCAGCACCTTGAGTTACAAAGTACTGTGTGGCATTCCACTTCGCTCGTCATCCTGAGACATAAGATGTTAAGTCTCATTTATGTCCAGTCCTTCTGAGTGGGTACCACCGCAATGTCTATTTCTACCGTCAAGTAGCAGTGTGCATGCACTGTTGTGTTTCGGTTTATAGGACGTTGTAGCCAGTATAACTACTGGACATAATGAGACCATAGAACCCGATTCCTACCGGCTTCCCTTTTAGGTTTTGGGTGGTATTTAACAATGTATTTGATAAGTAAATTATAAAGGAGATTATATATTATGATTTTTTCTATACATGTTACAACAACAAGGAGATGTCCGGTTTTTGTATGGGTGCTGGGCCTCAAAATCTAAACAGGCTCAAACTTTAGGGATATTAAAGAGGCAACATGTGGAACTTAGATCCATGAAAAAAATATTTTAGACCCCTCCATTCATAACCAATTTTTTTGAAAACATTCATATTAAGTAATAATATATATATTTTTTAAGCCAAACAAAATTACATGTATCTCAAAATCGGAGGTCTTTAAAATTAAGCGATTTATTGCAAAAGGCTAGTTTTCAGGAGCTGTATCCAAATATATATAAACTGTCTTGTTTAGATTTTGAGGCCCATTTTTGGACATGTCCTTTAGAATATACTTTGCTATGAACAATAATATTAGTTAATTAAAAACAAAATAGCCATTATACCCGAGCATATTTCAAAAATGTTTACAGCAAATAATTTAAACTTTATATTAATTATTCATTTATACATAAGCTACATGTATATTCGTGTATCCTTAATATGGTATCACGTAGCTTAGTTTGCCGCATGACAAAGGCCTCCTTTAACTCTGTCCATTGAGTCCTCTCTTCAGTTACTCTTCGCCGTTCTCTTAATTTCATCTGGAAGTTCACCAACCCCTATTTCTTTTGGAATCTCTAGGGTACCAATTTGTAACCTCTAAACTCCACTTTCCGTCTTTAGAACGCATCATGTGGCCAGTCCATTTCCATTTGTGTTTGTCTATCCTTTGGAGCATATCGGTAAACTAGGTTTTCTCTCTTATGACTGTGTTTCTAATTCTGTCACTTGACACCCACATATAATATTAGTTTTACCTAACTTCTCAATTGGGTACATTTATGGTAACCTAATAATGACATCTACCGGCTATCTAGATGTTGTTTGTTAAGACAATTATCGATGTCGAATAGTTATGTTACTAAACAATGTTAGATGGCGCACCTTGTATTTATTTCCCCAAAAATTTCGTTACCGATATTAAATTGTGGCGTCTCAGTCGCAAGGTAACTCGCTGACCGCCGGGTTTATGTCGTAGTATGTTTTTAGACATAGGTGGCAGCACTTCCTTAGACTTTTCTGACTAGCTATCTCTCTGTGTGTGGGAATCTTGCGGGAAATATGAGCAAAGGCAACCTGGGAGCTTAGAATGTGAAAAAAAAAACACGATATGTCTCCGCTTAGTTTATTTGAGATTGGTTGAGAGACTAACGTATGGGTATTTTGATGTTTGTGATTGATCGAGAGATCGACATCAACCAATCACAATAAAACGAAGCGGAGACGCATCGTATATTTTTTTCACATTCTAAGCCCCTGGTACGGCTTCACGTTCAGCGACTATGACGTATTTTTGTCACTTTTTACGTCAATAAACGGCTCAATTTATTATTGTAGCAATTTGCAGTATATCTGAGTTTTATTTATTGTCAATGTTTAGATATTAATTTCGCCAGCGATTTGTTTAAGTAATAAAAAATTACCAAGTATTTTCGTGGTTACAAATTGTATTGTATTATGGTGGAATGTAATGTTGTAATTTGTGTTTACCTTTACGTACGTATATTATTATTAGTTTATAGTGTCACATTTATTATTAGAATTTAGATAGCTAAGTGTATAAGAAGTAAATTTGATTAATTTTTGATTTTATACACAAAATGTTTGTTAGAAGGTAAAAATTATATTTTACTGAATTTAAAGTAAAACTAACGAATAACGTACGTAGATTATTTAAATTGATACTATAAGTAATTTTCATACACATAATCTGCTGGTCTGTTTGATGAATACTTAGATATTTGTTGGTGGAAATTACATTAACAAAATTATGTTTAGAGAAACATAGGAATGAAAGTAGGTATCATAATCATAGTTTTGATGTTCATGTAACAATTAAGTAGGATAAGAATTAAGACTAAACTGTGTGTTAGTTTCTGTTTTAAGTTAAATTTACCAATATCATGAACACCATGTTAACTGGGGCAAATTTGCTTCAGGGTAAGTACTTTTTGAAAAATTTCTCCCTTCGTCACTGATAGTTTGATTTATTTTAATGCATACTAATAAATGATTGCTATTTTACTTTGTAGTTTTCTTTATAAAATTTGATAGTTGAAATTATTGGATAGAAGTTTAAGATATAGCCTTTTCGTTATATTGCTCAGCATATATATATCTATTAGGATACAATTTTAAGATAAGAACTGTTGTATGTTATGGCTATAATATTGATAGTGGCTTTTGCCCGCGGCTCCGCCCGCGTTTAAGAGTTTTTCTGGGATAAAAGTCCCGCTTTATATTTTCCCGGGATAAAAAGTAGCATCATCATGTCCTAGATATTATGTTAATCTAGGACATGATCTACCCGTGTGCCAAATTCGAAATCTCTTCTGAAATCCATTCAGTAATTTTTGCGTGAAAGAGTAACAAACATACATTCCATACAAATGTCCATACATTGTTACAAACTTTCGCGTTTATAATATTAGTAGGATATAGTAAGATGACATTGAATTAAAAACTCAAAAATAAAGATTACTTATAGTAAACAAGCTTATCACTAATGTGCTTAAATTTTAAAAATGACACACACATCACGCTATGTACCTCCGAGGGGTAGGCAGAGGTGCAACCAGGGCACCCACTTACCGCCATGTGTGTTATAGACAGACAACAGAAGTGTTTTAAACAATAGGAATTTATTCTCCGGCAGTAACAACTAATCAAAATTTTTTCTCCAAACGTTACGAAGCACAGAAATAGAAACAAAACTAGACATTTAACATTCGGATAGAAAACTAGTAATCAAAACGTCACAATTGAGACAGCCCGCACTTTGTCCACTGCGCATAATTAGACAAACATTTGCACAAAACATTGGTGTTTGTACAAGGTGGCCCAGCCGTTTTGTCTGGGAAACTGGGGGGCAAAGGGTTGTACGGGCTCTGAGTTATGAATTTCGAATGGCCAGCCATTCACGCACGGCGATTTTTCATTTCCTTTTCACTCGGATGTGAAATGATCTTATATTCGTTTTCCTTTTTGAAAATTCTGATATTTCATGTAAAAACTTGCTTGTTTTCTTAGTATACAAAAAAGACAAAAAATATGACATTCGAGTGAGATGTTCGTTAATAATAAAATAAACAGTCCTGTATTATATACTGGTCACTGTTGAGCACGGGCCTCCTCTACAACTGAGAGGGTTAAGGCCTTAGTCCACCACGCTGGTCTAGTGCGGGTAGACAGACTTTATATACCTTCGTAATTCAGAGACCTTCTCAGGTATACAGATGTTTTCCTTCACCGTTAAAGTGAGAGATGATTCATAAAGAATACACACATAATCTTATATCTATTATATAAAAATGAATCCCTATTTTCCTGGTCACGGCATCACGCGTGAACGGCTGGACTGATTTCGTTATTTCTTTTTTTGATGTGTTTATTATTGTCAGGAGAAGGTTCTTATGAAAGAAAAAATTAAGAAAACTGCGCGGAAAAACGGCTGGACCGATTTTAATGAAATTTTTTTGCGTGTCTTCAGGTGGATTCCAGAATGGTTTAGACTCGGGTTCTAGGATTTTATTTCCTTTTTAGGGCAGGACAACGTCTGTCGGGGCCGCTAGTTTTTTATAAAAATCAGAGGTGTGTGCCCTTGGGTTTTGAACCTGCGGACATTAGTCTCGGCAGTCCGTTCCACTTCCAACTAGGCTGTCGCTGCTTTTTTTAGCTAATAATACCAGCTCTGTACTATATACTGCCTATTACTGATCACGGGCCTCTGCAACTGATTTAGGCCTTAGTCCACCACGCAGGCCTAGTACGGATTGGCAGACTTCACATACCTTCGAAATTCTTGTGAAAATTCTTCAGCTTTCCTCGCAATGTTTTCCTTTACGTTAAATAGAACGATAATTGATAAACATAACACACGTAATTTACAAAAATCAGAGGTGTATGCCTTGGGCTTTGAACCTGTAGACCATCGTCTCAGCAGTCCATTCCATTCCCAACTAGGCTATCGTTCATTGATTATCCTAGTTACTAAATATTAATGCCATTTTATTAAATCCTGAGAGGGTTGTGCACTCGAGTGTATAGCAGTTTTGCGAGTTACTAACTGCTTTAAACAAAATAAACAAACACTTAATTATTTCTTCTGTATCATGCATTGTACTTTATACTTTGAAAAGAGCACCACTAGAGTATCTTGACCATGCTTTCCTGGTGACAATTGCTTTCCAAACTGGTGACAGAGTTAATATAGACGGAATCTAAATAATGTATAATATTTTATAGCTTCGAATAAAATTAAACATTTCATTTCATTACGAACGTAAAGGAAAACCAGACAAACAGCAGGGTAATCTCATAACCAAATGAACCTAAATACATACAACACGGGATGAAAATATGATTAAATTACCTATTTGGTGCACTGAACAGATCGAATCCGATAGATGCGGTGGGAATTTAAAGAAAATGCTAATGCCATCCGAGCGAGAGCAAAGTTTCTCCTAAGAGAGCATTTTAGATAAAGGACTAAAACGAACCAGCAGAAAGCAAAGTGGAAAAAAAGTACATTTAAACGATCCATGTATTTAGAAAACTCTTGGATTATATTTTAATTCACGACTAGTTTTATATTTTGAATTAAATATACACTGACTTGAGGTATTTTACGCTTGACGCACACGTTCGGTTTCCTGATCAGGAATTCAGATTCGGAAACCTGAGTGCTCTGCTTACATAGAAAATGTTCAACAACGCGCACACGTTCCTGAATCTGAATTCCTGATCAGGAAACCTAATTAGGAAAACGAACGTGTTGGTACAAAAAACCGGACCTTTGCGCTAGTCACTTGGAATTCCGAATCTGAATTCCTGATGAGGAAACCTAATAAGGAAACCGAACGTGTGCGGCAAGCGTTATTGTAATAAGAAAAGTGACTATCGAACCTGTTAAAAATCGCCAGCTCTTCCCACTTTTTAAGTATATTTATGTAAAGCATAAATCCATTCAACCGAATTTATTTTTAAATTTCACTGTTCATAGAAAATAATGGCTTGAGTACGCTTAGGGTTGCCTCGGCATATCTAAGGAGTAAGGATATTGCTGATTGCCGGTCAGAGTTGACGTCTCTTGCGGTGCCGCCAGTAGACACCAGTCCTAGCAATTGTACGGTATTATGGTAATATTATCATTAAGAAATCTGTATATTATTCAATAAGAAACAGACATTAATTACACTGATCAATTTATCAATCTAAATGCTTAGTGACGTGAAAATAGGCTTCGACATATCTGTATTTACAAAAAATGTTAAAACAAAAACAAAAAACCTGACTCCATTAATATCTGCCATCTTTATTAAATTCATTGCAGAACTGAAAAGATAGAAACAAGATTTCAATTTGAATAATATTTTATTTTGGTTTTATTTTGAATAATATTAGTTGACAGTGTTCACAAACGCTAACGGAGGCACAATACGCTCACTTCTCATAATTTGGTTGGTGATATAGGTAGAACAACAAAATCTCGCAGTGAGCAAATGTCGAAGACTATTTTCAATCCTATTTATTTATAAATGGTTATATACCGTATCTATATGTATAACTTCGGACCAGGGAGATGAAAATACTTCTTTCGCGGTCCCCCGACGCGACGACGCTTAGGTCAAAATATTACTAGGTACTTACGACAGACACTTTTATTATTTTACTTTTTAGAGTTATTTTTTTGTGTCGGGGATTATTTAAATTATTACTACCTAATGCCAGGTGCATTAGGTTTTTTTTGCAGATCTCTGTTTTATTTAATTAAAGAGTAATTTCATTAAAAAGTACTGCGTAGTTCTCTATTGCGCTCCTAACCCTGAGACATAAGATGTTAAGTCTCATAATACCCAGTAATTACCCTGGCTACAATGTTCTTCAAATAGGAACACAACAGCGCATGCACACTGGTGCTTGGCGGCAGAAATAGACATTGCGGTGGTACCTACCCGTGCGGCCTCTTGCATAGGAGAGAGTCACTTTACGCTGGAATTAAAAAATATATTAATATGTGAAGAAATCTTTGTATCTCTTTAGTTGATCTTCTATATAGGCGTTAAGTTGAACTCAAACATTTTTTTCTTCGTTTGAAATAAAGTAAATCTCTTATTTTATTTTTGTGAAGAGAAAAAAAAATATTAGTATAAACAAAAGTATGTAGGCAAATTTGAAATTTTGAATTGATCAAAGGATATTAAAACTCATTTATGAAGTAAAATGCATCGTGCATGACATAAATTGGGAATAACACATGTGCAGAATTATTTTCGGGTGAGCCTGGCCTCATTAAGAGTTCGCAATTAAAACTTGGAATCTGGCGAACGATCGACGGGAGTTCGACGCAAATGCAGACACTCGGGAAATGAAAATCAGTCTCCAAACAGCTACTGCAGTTCCGCCATTTTAATGGTAGATACGACTTTATACTTACCCGTGGGCGTATACAAGGTAGGTTTTGGGGTCCGGACCCGCCCCCCCGCCTTAGCTTGCAACAAAAATAATCCGGGCCACAAAACATGCACACATTATAATGCCTATGTGCACTTCTAACAAGCATCCAAACATTTACACATCCACACTAGGCAATAGGCATCTCCTTTACAGAGATAAATAGGGAACTTGAAATTGAATAGGCGAAAGTAGGTCGAAATAACTCAGTTGGGAGAGCACTGGCGCGGTACACTGGAGGTCGCGGGTTCAAAGCAGGAGCTTTCGACTGTTCTTTTTCAATGTTTCCATAAAAATAAAAACATTGTCGAGGCACTACATGGCCCATCATAATATATGATCCAAAAATTTTCTCAAACTTTCGTATCTATACTAATATTATAAAGCTGAAGAGTTTGTTTGTTTGAACGCGCTAATCTCAGGAACTACTGGTTCGAATGAAAAATTATTTTTGTGTTGAATAGACCATCTATCGAGGAAGGCTTTAGGCTATATAACATCACGATGCAACTATTGGGAGCGAAGAAATAATGGAAAATGTGAAAAAAAAGGGGGAAAATTATTCATCCTTGAGGGCTTCCATTGCATGCGCTGCGAAAACGGTTCAAGATACCAAAAATATATGTATGAAAGAATTATTCTTCTTGAAATGATCTAAAAAAATGTCCGCGACAGTATGTGTCTATCTTTTAAGATTAACTCACTAGAACCGTTTTTATGGTGATCTAATTTGGTCGAAATTAATGCATTATTTGTTAAGAGTTGTATCAACGTCATAATATTAGGTAATCTTTATCCAAATAAATGTGTTGGATAGAGTGATTCAACGGGAAGGTTTTTAAGTACTTTTAGCCCGGAAAAACTTATTAACGCGGGCGAAGCCGTGGGCAAAAGCTAGTTTATAATAAGATGAAATAGACCCAATAACTTAATAAAGGTCGCAGGAACGCGCTAGATGCGGGCCGTTTTTGACAGGTCCTTCTGGAAATCTTTGGAGGAGGCCTATGTTCAGCAGTGGACGTCGTCTGGCTGATGATGGGACCCAACAAAACCCAATGCAAAAACTGAATTTTGTGAGAGGGGAGGGGGGTGGAAGGGAGTGTATACTTGAACTATGGATTCGCCGCAGGCGGTACCTACATTTTGGTATCCTAGGACTCCCCTTTGTGAAAGCTATATTTACACCCGTGTACTTGCCTATCACCATCCATTCCTCTGTCAGGGGTATGCAAACGTTATGTCATCCACATTTCGCAAGATATGTTAGGTTAGGGACCTTTAGGACATGGGTGTCCTAATGGCCTATTGCCACCAGGCACAATTACAGATTCATAGATACCAGTTCGATAAAGAGTAGAAACATGACCTTATACTTGTTTCAGTATGCTAAGGAATTGGAAAAAAAAAATCACGACTAATATACTTAAACCTTTCAAGAGACACATTTATTATTTGATTTGGTATCTCCATTCCTCAGGAATAGTTCTCAAACTTTTCATTACCAAGATTTCGGTTTATGGCTCACAATAATTTATTATAGATCTTTTCCTAGAGAATTAATCAATTAAACCGAGGTTGGGAAGCAATTTCTGGGTGTAGCTAATTATAACAGATTACATTAATCTCTGACGATATCGCGCTGACTTAGCAGGCGAATTGCCATTGCCATTTTGACAGCGAATAGCGACATTGATCATAGTGATTTGAATAGGGCTGCAACAATTACTACTACTAAAGAATATCTGGGGTTTTTAGTACTTATGTAGACTTGTAGAGATATTTACGCGACTTTTGCTGCTACTGGTGTCGGAATAAGTGCGATATTATGTTTTCAAACCGCTAAATTTAATACCCAATAGCCCAGAGGATTACCGATTTGGTAAACAATAATTTTCTGCACACTATGTCTAAGCCTGCAATAATAACAAAAAAAAAATCCACCAAACATTGCTTAAATAAAAAACGAGTTTTCAATCGAAAATTACCTACCATACCAGCCCTCTATCCTACTACCCACTGCTGAGAACGGGCCTCCTCTACAACTGAGAGAGTTTCGGCCGTATTCCACCACACTGGCCTAGTGCGGGTTTGCAGACTCCACATACCTTCGAAATTCAGAGAACATGACAGGTATGCAGGTTTCCTTACGATATTTTCATTCACCCTTAAAGCGAGCGATAATTTACAAAGAATACACACATACTTTTTACAAAAGTCGGAGGTGTGAGCCCGTGGGTTTTAAGCTTGTAGATATTCATCTCGGCAGTCCGCTCCACTCCCAACTAGGCTATCGCCGCTTTTTTAAATAAAGAAAATAATGTTAAAATGATTTACGCACTTTGAAATACACGGAAAAGAGAACAATTATAAAACGATGCATACTTAATAAACACTTACAAGCGATCATACGTGCACTACGATTATCCAATACGCTTTTATTTATTGGAAAATAAGTCTTCACTTCTGTATTCCAGAGACGCATTTAAATCGCTTCACGCCCGCAGTGTCACCAATTTCATACTTTACGAGAAGACGGGACCTTCTAAGATTATCTCGAATTACTGGGCTTTCGAAATACATGACTATTCCATTTATGTTTCATAGTGTATCCACTGCGATATTCTAATTCGGGAACGTCATTCGGTCCAATTGATTCTGTTTTATATTATGCACTTGCCGAAGCGTCGGGAACTTTCATTAGCTTTAATATTTAAGTGGCTTTCGGAAAGTTCTGTGAGTAATTAACATATTTAGTCGTCCTAACTAAGTAAGGAAACTACGTATATTAAAGTTTTCTGCTCATAAATTACTCACGTTTGGAATAAAGAGTACACTATTTATCAGCTGTTCATTATCTCGTAATTAGTGTCTCGTGCGAAGCGTGAACATGGTCCGTCAAAAAGAATTTGCCTTGTTAATAGCGTCAACGCTTTTGTTCTGAAAAGTGGAAGCTTAGAATAAAATGTATGCTAATCTGACATTTGCATATGACTGGGAAAAATCACTAGCCCATTAAAGAGTGTCGTAGCAGATGTGTGAAAAGCTGGAGTAGGTAAAATACAGTTAACAAGGGACGTGGAGGTACCATTAAAGGTCTCAGGGCTTCCTAGCTGTCGTCGTTTGTCATGCAAATAGAGAGTGAATAATTTATTGAAGATTCATCTCGGCATTATGAGTATCCACAATGGGGGAATCGGACGAGGGGCGACTCGTGTAATATATTTATCTAATAAAAATAATAAATATTATTGCTATGGCGTTATAAATGGTAATACAATTAAATATTAGAAATTAATGCACTCAAAATGGCGTCGGTATAGAAATAGCGAACATGTTGTAAACTAATTTATATTAAATATTCAGTGTGCCTTAAATATATTTTATTTAGTCATTCTTAAACATATTTTCGTTGTGAGCAGCAACGCTGTTCGCATTCACAATTGTGTGTTTTTTTGCAAAAATAAATAGAAGCTGTCGACGTACAGTTTCGCAGCGCTATAGAAATGTATAATTTTAACTTGTAGAGTTACATTGTATTTTGGCGTTATTTATGGTGGCATAGGTGGTAAAAACCAGTTTTTAAAAAACCTATTTGACACAATTTTTTCTTGTTATAAAATTGTAAGGCCGTGGTTTTATTTATGCGAGTTTCTGACACAATAATTTATTTAAAAATATATACTCATATATTAAATGGACGATAGCCTAATTGGGAATGGCTAGTCTGCCGAGACAATGTCCGGAGGTTCAAAATCCAAGGCACACACCTCTGACTTTCCGAAGCTATGTGTGTATTGTTTATAAGTGACTATTTGTAATAATAATTATTAATTGAATGTATCTTGACATATCATAAGTGCAACTATGTTCGCCTACGTGATGAATAAAGTCTTTTTTTTTCGGTTATAGCTTTAACGGTGAAGGAAAACATCGTGAGGCAACCTATATACCTGAGAATTCTCGATAAGAATTTTCGAGGGTAGGTATGTGAAGTCTGCCAATCCGCATTAGGCCAACGTGGTGGGGTGCAGAAGGAGGCTGCAGAGCAGGATCGAGAAAGGGCTGATCCCACTCGGAGACAAAAACGCTGAGATAATTAACGTATCTCGGCTTGATATAAAAAAACATAAAATAAATACAAAGATCTAATGGGGGACCCGAAATGTCCCCTCGAGTCGTGCTTAAAATGCTAGCACTGGAATGGCTTTGGCGCGTTCGGCTCGAGGTCCCGGAGTCATTCTAAAGTGCTGATGGAGACCAACATGGGGTTTTTAGTTGGTAAAAATCCGCCATACCCCGTTTAACTTGCATAAGGCATAAGCACGACAGGGACCCAAGAGGATTTTCCCCATAAAAAAAGGCCAACGTGGTGGACTAAGGCCTAACCCCTCTCAGTAGTAGAAGAAGCTCATGCTCAGCAGTGGGTAGTCTACAGGTTCATTTTGACATTACGTTAATAAATGAAACCACATACTTATCTCGTTGAAAATAACATTTTCCATTAAGTTATTTAAACCATAGGTGTAAAATAAAAAAGTGTAAGTTTCGAATAAAATAAATATCAATAAAATGTAACTTTAAATTTACACGCCCTAATGCCACTATGAGTGCTCTAGGAGAATTCGTCGCAGCAGCAACATTACACTTTCAATCAGAAATACACTTAGGTACCTACGCACACACCATATTCGCACTAAACTAAAAAATTATAAAAAATTGGAATAATAATACAACCGGAATTTTTGGCGAAAGTATTCGTTATTCATTGATAATTTTTAGCACAATGTTAGCAGAGGTATAGACGAATATGTGGTTTCATTTAGTAACGCAATGTAAAAATTACCCTGTATAATACAGGGCTGATTACAAGTTATTCGTATATTTTAAAATGTATTAAAAATGTGATTCAATTTAAAGTATTTATTGCTCTATACCAAAAATTGTGCCCTTAATATGATGGCAAGAAATAGACGTTCGTAATGGTTTAACAAGCCCTATTTAGCCAACATAAAAACTTAAAAGGAAGAAGTCGTCGAAAGTTCCAATGTTATTTTTATATTTGGGCTGCATTTTACTAATTATCGTGGCCAACGTAAGTAGCTATTGTTGTGTCTGTGAACTGTATTGTACTTACAAGTCTAAGAAAATTAGACGATGAAAGTTACCAGTTAGTAAATATTGCTATACTCAAAGTCTACAAAGCCCCTAAATCTTGTTTCAGGTAGCATTAATTACAGATTATCCTTGACCTAATACACCCTAAGACTATCTGCGTTTTCGAAGGTGTGCCTATGAGTTACTCCATAGATTACATAATAGGGTAGTTTCATATGTTTGATTTCGTAAATTATTTTATATGTAACAGAAAACAAGACAAAAAATAAATTCTTTAGTGAAATTAACATCAGAATCGGATGAACAATAAAGCAGTTATTCATATTTGAAATATTGTTGTGAGCAAAAATAGTGGCGTAGGGGGGCTATCGCGCCATCTCTTTCACACGTACGCAGCGTTATGGCCGGCGAGCCTGGGTGACGTCATAGTCTGATATTACTGTTAATTGACAGCTAAACCTTCCATCAAATTTCAAAGGTTTATATCTAACTTAATGCGCCAATATTGAAAATTCCTTTTCCGTTAGATTTTTGATCAATCCATTTAATGAAAAGTAGTCAACTACCCTATTATTATAGAGTTAAAAGTTACACAATAAAAATCAATCACTCCATCTCATTATATTTTTGCCGACATTTTTTAAGTACTACAGAACTATGGAACTAATGCCGACAGCAGAATTTCCAGACAAATACCTACGACCTGGCGGCCTTAAAAAAAGAGCGTATTCCCACCTAAAAGGCCGACAACGCATCTCTACCCTGTTCCAGACGTTCATGGGCGGCGGTGATCACTTATCATCAAGTGAATCGTATGCTAGTTTGGTCCCTACGTCATAAAAAAAACCGCAGTTACCCAACAAAAAACTATATACCGTAGTGATTCATGATAAACACACCCATAAATTATCAAATAAGTAATAGAAGTAGCAAGACATAATTTTAAGCCTTAAAATTATATATAAACATCTGTTGCCCGCGGCTCCACCCGCGTTAAAAAGTTTTTCCGGGATAAAAGTGCCGCTTTATATTTTCCCGGCATAAAACGTAGCCTAAGTTAGTCCTCATTATATCAGCTACCTGCCAATAAAAGCTCGTCAAAATCGATCGAGCTATTTCAGAGATTAGCCGGAACAAACAAACAAACAAACACAGTTATGATGTGCATATATAGATAAATAATGTATCCCAGGCTTCAAAGTACATGGAAACTTGCTGTTAAATATGCTAAACCAACAACGTAATGCTGCCTTTTTTATATCAGCTTGTAAAAAGTATTTGCAATAGCTTCGCTATTATAAACATTGCTATGCGAGTTTTTAATTAAAAAAAATTGCAATAAGTTATCTGTAAACATTGCTAAGAGAGTTTAAATTTTAAGTGGTCTGTTTAACAGGTTTTAATTAATTTTTTATTTGACACTTATCGAAATAAACAGATTATGTACTCATTTCGTTACCATTTATTTGGAAGCACTGATTACAGTTTGCATTCTCTATTTGGTCGGTTTATACATTTATATGACGGTGATATTGGCCCGTATAGACTGTGGGCCAGTAGCAAAATTTCGTCAGTCATTTTCTCCCGAACGATAATTGGTGAGATGCATCAGAGACGTGTATCATAAAGCCTCGTGAACGTCAGCTTCGGCTCCGTGGGTGCCATGAGCGGTGGTAGCCTCCCAAAGATGTAGAAAAAAATATATTATTCAGTCATTTCCTCCCAACTAAGAATCATTTTAAATTGTAGCTAACCCGATACCTTGAAGAAAAAAAATAATCAGCTGACTGTAACTTGGGGCATTATGCGTCAGCTGGTCAATCAAACATGTAAAAAAATATATCATTTCAGTGATTTCCTCTCAACTACAAATTTACCTGATGATAGCTTATACGCAACTATGAATAAATATGTATGTCAGCTGGCTGTATGCCGGGGCAAAAACCGTCAGCTGATGCCTTGAAAGTTATAACGCAGGTGTTAGGCGAGAGCTTCTATTACATAATTACATGCATCAGCTGACAATGTTTCCCTCGAATTAATGATAGTAGATTCTCTTTATTAATTACAGCATTGTATTATCAATCTATACATGTAAAATGCCTTGTCCTGAATGACTGACTGACGCACAGCCTAAACCTCTGACCGTAGAGACCTGAAACTTGCAGGGTGTGTTCTTTGTATGCCATAGGCATCTAATGAGATTGAATTTTCCGAAAGTCTACCCCTAAGAGGGTGAAAAAGGGGGGCAAAGTTTGTATGGGCCAACGTGATTCCTTGGTCCAACCTACTTCAAATATTGCTTAAACTTATTTTTAACAGAACTGATAGAAGACGTGTTTCATGTTTTATTGAAATTCATCCCGTAATATATAATATGTATAAAAACGAAAGGTCATTAACTCACTCATCACGAAATCTGAGAAGCTACACGTGCTAGGAGTCTCAAATTTTGTGGAGGTTCCTTTTAGGACGTTGGAGCTCACTAAGACGGGATTTTGCGAAATTCAACCCCTAATGGGGTAAAAAGATTGTACGCGATAAACTCAAAGACTATCAAACGTATTTTGATTAAATTTGGTATGGAGATAATTCGAGCATCTGGGAAACTGGAAAGTTTTAGGCTACTTCTTATCCCGTGAAAATGTATAAGTGGGACCTTTATAAAAAAAAAACTCTTTCGTACGACCGCGGCTGCGGGCAAAAGCTAGTCAGATATAAGTAGTAGTAGTAGTAGCTCAGATATGAGTTTTCCGATGAAATGTATTAATACTTTATGACTAATACGTATATAATTAAATAACTGAAGAAATATTAAGAACAGTGATTATGAATTTATAGTTTATTGTACTCTCCGGAGTAAGATAAAGTGGTCAGCAGAAGACTTTTCAGATTAACACAACCTACTGCAGGTACCACCTTTGCAACACGTTTCTAATCTAAGGGTTAGAAAAGTGTTGCATGCCTACATCGCGTCATACAAGGAACACACCCTGCAAGTTTCAGATCTCTACGGTCAGAGGTTTGGGCTGTGCGTTTAACTGTCAGTCAGTCATTCAGGACAAAGCATTTTACATGTATAGATTGATAATACAATGCTGTAATTAATAAAGAGAATCTACTATCATTAATTCGAGGGAAACATTGTCAGCTGATGCATGTAATTATGTAATAGAAGCTCTTGCCTAACACCTGCGTTATAACTTTCAAGGCATCAGCTGACGGTTTTTGCCCCGGCATACAGCCAGCTGACATATATATTTATTCATAGTTGCGTATAAGCTATCATCAGGTAAATTTGTAGTTGAGAGGAAATCACTGAAATGATATATTTTTTTTACATGTTTTATTGACCAGCTGACGCATAATGCCCCAAGTTACAGTCAGCTGATTATTTTTTTTCTTCAAGGTATCGGGTTAGCTACAATTTAAAATGATTCTTAGTTGGGAGTAAATGACTGAATAATATATTTTTTTCTACATCTTTGGGAGGCTACCACCGCTCATGGCACCCACGGAGCCGAAGCTGACGTTCACGAGGCTTTATGATACACGTCTCTGATGCGTCTCACCAATTATCGTTTGAGAGAAACTTGGTCACCGAAATCTGTCACTGGCCCACGGACCAGTAGTGTCGCATGTTTTAGTAAATATGTGACATTAAGGGCCAATATCACCATCATTTTTTTTATTGCATTGAATGACGAGACGAGCATGCCGTTCCCCTAATGGAAAGCGATACGACCACCCATAAACGGTAGTATCACCATCCAGCACCTTGAGTTACAAAGTACTGTGTGGCATTCCACTGCCTGAGACATCAAATGTGAAGTCTCGTTATGTCCAGTAGTTACACTGGCTTCAATGTCCATCAAACCGAAACACAATAGTGCATGCACACTGCTGGTTGGCGGTAGAAATAGACATTGACGTCATATAAATGTTTTGTGACTACAAACTAATAGAGACCTTAATCCACGGGCTTACAAGTGATTCTAGTTGAAGTAATCTTAACTTCTCCGCGATACCCCAGGTCGAAATATATCCGTGACCGAGAACTAAACGTTATTAACCGTGCAAAATGAAGTGGATAAACATATTTCACGCTGACTTTCCTCCGCTTAGCTCTAAAAATATACTAAACTAGGTATATAATAACCGCTCTCGAGTAAAGAACGTAAGCTGTTTAAACTATGCACCGACCTAGAAAAAGTTCCACTGAATTTTTGCAGAAAATTAAACTCTTGCACGGCATTTTCATAGTTTTATTAAACATTACTGTTTGTCATGATATTTCGTTCGCATTCGACGTAGAAATGTTTTCGTTTAATAAAGGATGGTGTTTATCGTAATGGAATGTTATTCTTAGGCATTTGCGTAATATTGTTATGGTTATTTGTGTACATGTTTTGGTTTAGGAGCTACTTCCATTAAGATATGCATAATGCTTGATACTTGAATAATTTGTATGAGAATAGTAGAGATTTCGTCCTACTTCGTTCTATTCGATTTTCAAATTGTCACTAAGCTCTGTCTCTAGAGTCTTTTGATTATCGATGTCCGTGGAATGCTTATCAAAGCTGAATACTTTGGGGCCACGAGTTCGGCGAATATAAAAAAAATGAATTTAAAAATGTAATGAATATGTTTTTATAAATGAATGTTTAATGTTTTAAAAATAAATGAATTTTGATAAATAATATTTATTATCATAATAACATTTAAATTATAATTATTATAGTGTCGTCATTGCAAACAATATGTCCCAAGCGGGCCATACCTACATATAGATGAGTCCCTATTGGTGCTAATTGCTAAAACTCTCAAAATATTAGCCTATTTGTGATTTGTTATCAAACTGTATAATATGTAAATTGCAAGCAACATGATAAGATTTGTATTTGTCATGATAACGACCTCCTTTAAACAATATAAAATCAAAACACGATGATTTGTATAACATATCGGTTATTTAACTTCATTAAAAATTCAACCTTATTCTTAACAGCATTAAAAGTAAGAATAGAATAAATATACCGATGAGATAACTCACACACACTAGCACAGATATTACATTAGCATTGCGCGTAAGCAAACTACAGTGAATTTAGCAGCAGAACGCTTTTAACAATTCTACATGAACTGTCAGTGGGTCGTGAACGAGGTTATCAGCATTTATTGTAATTTTGTGTAAAATAATTGCAAACCATTATGTAATGGACCATTGTTTGAGTGAAAAGAATTGTTGAATTATGTGAATGCAACGTTGAAACGTTTTTGCGAAAATAATAAGGGCATAAAAACAAGTAAACAAGCGATAGTGTCAAGAGTGTTGTTGACCGTGACGCGTAATAGTTAATAATGGTTTTACTAACATCCAAATATATCCTATCCGTGCTGTCCAAAACTCCTAATTTGAGAACATTATCCACAACGTGCACGAAAAACGCGAAAGTAACTTTCAATTGGGAGGACCCTTTTAATTTGGACGAGCAATTAAGTGAGGACGAAAAGGCCGTGAGGGATACGTTCAAAACCTACTGTAATGAAAAGCTTCTACCGCGAGTGATCGAAGCGAATAGAAATGAAATTTTTCACCGAGAAATTTACAAGGAACTTGGCGAGCTGGGAGCTCTCGGATGTACCATTAAGGGATATGGCTGTGCCGGCGTCAATTACGTCACCTACGGGCTTATTACGCGAGAGTTGGACGGAGTGGATTCTTCCTACAGGTCGGCGATGAGCGTTCAGAGCAGTCTCGCAATGGGAGCCATTTACATGTATGGTTCGGAGGATCAAAAGCAAAAATATTTACCTAGAATGGCGACAGGAGAACTCGTCGGATGCTTCGGACTGACAGAACCAAACTTTGGCAGCGATGCAGGCGGTCTAGTCACAAGAGCGAGACACGATCCTAAAAACAAGAGCTATATCCTCTCAGGATCTAAAACATGGATCACCAATTCACCGATAGCCGACATTTTAATAATATGGGCAAAAGACGAGGAAAACAAAATAAGAGGTTTTATTGTGGAAAGATCACAGGTTAAAAGAGGTTTGGATACACCCAAAATCAATGGAAAATTTTCTTTGCGAGCGTCGGCAACGGGCATGATATTGCTCGACGAAGTGGCTATACCGGAGGAGAATTTATTGCCCAATGTAGTGGGCCTGAAGGGGCCTTTCGGATGTCTCAATAACGCGCGATATGGGATCGCTTGGGGTGCTCTCGGTGCCGCTGAAACATGTTTGCGGATCGCCCGTCAGTACACATTAGATAGGAAACAATTTGGAAGGCCGCTCGCTTCAAATCAGCTTATACAGAAGAAACTAGCCGACATGTTGTCCGAGATAAGCATAGGGTTCCAGGCCTGCTTACAAGTGGGCCGGTTGAAAGATCAAGATAAAGCGGCCCCGGAAATGATTTCGCTAATTAAAAGGAACAGTTGTGGAAAAGCTTTAGATATAGCTAGAGTGGCGAGGGATATGCTCGGAGGGAATGGTATTTCGGATGAGTACCATGTTATACGTCATGTTATGAATTTAGAAGCGGTCAATACTTATGAAGGCGCGCACGATATTCATGCTTTAATATTAGGCAGAGCTATGACGGGTATAGCGGCATTTTCTTAATACGACATAGGCATTTATGCTATGCCATAATATTTTTATTATTGTTATAATATTATGCCACGAAATTATAATTTTATTGATATGTTATTATTTGTTTTTATTTGACAATGTAATTTACTATAACATTCTAAGTATTAATAAAGTCAGCTTATAATCACTACATAGTGTAAAACAAAGTCCTTCCCGCTGTCTGTCTGTCCCTATGTATGCTTGGATCTTTAAAACTACGCATCGGATTTTGATGCGGTTTTTTTAAATAGATAGAGTGATTAAAGCGGAAGGTTTGTATGTATAATACATGTATAATATCGTAGAAAAACACTGATAATTTTGGAAGTTTCCAATGTGATGTCGTAAATAAATACACTTGCGCTTACATTGCAAACGCTGGCTAAACCCTATGAGATAGATCAAAATAATTATTGTATACCTTAAAGAGGTAAAAAATGAGTCCGCGATGGTATATGTTTATCTCTTAGGGATAACCCACAATAACCATTTTTTATCCTTTATATTTTACAATAAATAATGGCTTATTTACGGAGCGATTTTAAGCAATACAGCATTCATCCTTATGCAATTAAGTCTCTTAAATACATTTAATATACACGCATTCAATATAGATCAATATGGCCCTTTACAACATGTAATTTAAATAAATATTTTGTAAAGATTTATAAAGATAATATTACAGATTTAAAATGCAGGGACTTAGCGGTTGCGGCGGTACCAGCTGGGGGGCCGGCGACGTGTGCCTATAAATAGCGCGTCAAAGGCTGCTATTTGCCCTACAGCACCTTAAGTTTTTGTGTGGATTCGAAAATGATTCAGATTTATAATTCGGTCTGGAAAAATGTATAGTTTGCATAAAAAGGAACTTTTATACAGGAAAACCTCTTTAATGCGGACTAAGCCGCGGGAAAAAGCTAGTGACAAACACAATTTGAGAAAAAGTAAGGAATTAAAAAATATAAAAGAAAAATATTTGGAGGCGCCGGGTATCGATCCCGGTACCTCTCGCATGCTAAGCGAGCGCTCTACCATCTGAGCTACGCCCCCAGTTATTATGATGCCTGAAATAGTCGATCAGTTACTTTTTCTATAAACATAAAATTATTCTGCTATGCAATTTTGTAAGGTCTCTATATCGAGCTCACTTCTAAAACACTGAAATCTACACTGGCGCCACAAAGCGAGAGAGTCGGTAAAGCGAACTAAACTTACTCATAATTGAGATTTGACGTATATCCCGCTAATCGTTATTCTTATGATTTTGATTGTCACACTGGCGGTATGGCATAATCATATCCGACTAGCTTTTGCCCGCGACTCCGCCCGCGTGAATGGGTTTTCCCGGTACAAAAGTCCCGCTTTTGTCTTTTCCCGGGATAAAAAGTAGCCTATGTGTTAATCCGGAACATAATGTACCGGTGTGCCAAATTTCATTGAAAACCGTTCAGTAGTTTTTGTGTGAAAGAGTAACAAACATCCATACATCCATACATTCTTACAAACTTTCGCCTTTATAATATTAGTAGGATATAATATCGAAGTTATCTCATTTCACGCTATTACTTTACAGAATTGCAGCACAGTGATGAGATAGTTCTCGCTCTATTACCTATTAACATTAAAAAATATTTCGAACTCTACCTCACAGAAATCCAACATATCTTTATTTTTCTATATAGTTAGTATATTCAGAGTTCGACAATTTAACATAAATAAATGTAATAAAATCCTTTATTTATCACGAAGGCGAACAAAGATTTATGATACATCAAAAATAATTTATATGAATAATAGTTACTTCTTGTAAATCACTTATATAACTAAGGATATTTTAAATTAGGAATGAAATTAATAAAAAAATATTACCTACATTACATAGTAAACCAAAATAGCCAGGTCGGACTGGCAGGTAAAGGGAGATATTATATATATACAAATATTATAATATAATCTTTTTATGTAACCCGAAGAACCACTGGGATGCTATAATATTTTTACAAGAAAACCGTCAGAACAATAATACTATCGTATGTCGCAAGAAACCATTTTATTTGAAATATTTTTAAACCAGAACCGAGAAATCTCTTTGAATATAAACGCTTACATTACATGATGTCATATTTATACTGTAAGGTACCCATTGTATTATAAGCGGGTAACTTCAGAAACATATAGGCTGTATTTTTGTGTTTGAAATAATTGAATTATAATTATTGTATGTTATTATGATGGTTGTTTTAGTGCATTTAATAGTTTTTATATCAAATGAATTTTACGGTTTCTAATATTTTAAAAGTAGACAATCATACTGACAAGAAAAAATAATAACGGAGTCAAATTAAGAATACCTAATTTGTTATATATTTTTCAATTTCTGCCTCTGTGACTGCCTCGATGGCGTAGTTGTATTACAGTACGACTGCAATGCTGAGGTCTCGGGTTCAATCCCAGGGTCGGGCAAAGTGATATTGGTTTGTTCTGTTCAGTATCAGACAGGAATTTGTGCTCGATATGGCGATAGGCTCGCCCCCTATCACATTATGTCTCCATCCAATGGTTGTCTGTAAGAGATTGCCTTGAGCGATAAGACCGCCAATTGTATCACCGCTGCCTATATTATTAATATTACTTGTATATATTTTGATATATTTGTTACTTCTGTTGGTGTACAATAAAGATGTAAATTAAATAAAATAAATAAATTATGGGACGGAATACGTACGTTGAAGAGTGGGTGCACTAGTTGCACCTCTGCCTACCCCTTCGGGGATAACGGACGTGAGCGTGCATGTGTGTGTGTATGTGACTATTATGATATTATATGACTTTATATTATTATCAAGGTCTTAAATTGTTTATCTAAAAACTCAGTGCTATATCAAAGTCTCTTACTATATCTTCTGTATTATAGAAGTGGTTAGGGTGGACTATAGTTGTATTATGTTTTAAGAAAGTCTGCTCCAATCATTGGTGGCTACAATCAATGGAATTTCATAAATCATAACTAGCTGCAACTTAGTCACCCTTTGAATAACTTAGCTGTGCGGATGAAAACGCTGTTAAAACTAAAGTTTCTCTACTTAATATGCTAGATAGGGTCATAAAATATTCCATATTTTATAATTGTTTTTGTTTTAGTTTATATTTTGAAATTACTAGTAGTACATATCTTGGAAAAAAAAATTGTAAAATTACGTATGAATCAAGTTTTCATAATTTTTATGCCGACTCTACATATCTCATATACTATCCAAAATTCCTTTTTAAAGCCCAAAACTAAGGCGTTTACCTTTACCCCGGGGGATGCGCAACGACTGTTTTGGAGTTATTTAAAGGGTCCCGTTTTGGGAACTCAATTTAGTGTTGTTGGAATTGTCTCGTAGATTTAGCGCTCGCCGTGATATCAGCGCGACTCAGAATATTTATTTTAATAAGACAATAAGAGTAGGGTTGGGAAAACGTTAGGTTAGTGTGCAACTTCTGTGATTTTCGTTGTTTTTTTTGTGAGGTATTGAATTGTATTAGTGCTGTATTTACCCGACTACGCCGAAGCCCGGAAGGGTAATGATTTTAATACCCTATGTATATATGTATCCATTTTATGTCGCTCCTATTGAATCGATTTTGACAAACGACGTATTTATTGTGCGATGGTTATAGGATATATACATTTTTATTATTAACTAGCGACCTGTCAAAAGCGACCTGCATCCAGCGTGTTCCAAGCTTTATCTTATTTTACAAAGACTAGAAAATTATCTTAACCAAGGTAAAATTACCTTTATAACTAAACTAGCTTTTCCTCGCGGTTCCGACTGCGTGAAAAAGTTGCACCAAATTAAAGTTCCCGATCTATATTTTCATAGGATAAGCAGTAGTATTTGTGTTATTCCAAACGATAATCTATCACTGTGCCATATTTCATAGAGATCTGTTCAACCGTTATGGGTGATAGCTTTTGCCCGCGGCTCCGCCCGCGTTTAAAAGTTTTTACGGGATAAAAGTCCCGGTTTATACTTTCCCGGGAAAAGATGTAGCTTAAGTTCTCCCCAGGGTCTTAAACTATCTCCTTACTTATTTTCTTGCGGTTCCACTCGCAGAAGACGATTTTCCGGGATTAAAGTCCCGGTTTATATTTTCCATGGATAAGAAGTACCCTAGGTCCTTCCCAGGGTCTTAAACTATCTCCTTACCAAATTTCATCGAAATCGGTCAGTGCCGAAACGACTCCCGAGAAAAAAAATCCGGGATAAAAGTCCCGCTTTATATTTTCCCGGGATAAAAAGTAGCCTATGTGTTAATGCAGGACATGAACTACCCGTGTGCCAAATTTCATCGAAATCCGTTCAGTAGTTTTTGCTTGAAAGAGAAACAAACATCCATCTATACATCCATCATACATTCTTACAAACTTTCGCATTTATAATATTAGTAGGATTGAGTAACAAACCTTTACCCAATCTTTATCATTTTTAATAGTAGTAAGATAAAATAAAATAACAGTAAATCATTCAATTTGATGATATCTTTATTTCTCGACTTATATCGAGAAATTAATAACAATAAGATTAGTATAGTAGGTAAATAGTTAGTACTTAACCTAAGTTAGATAACATATTTTTACATATTTCCCCAAAAGATTATTCGTTGACACATCAACAACATTCTGTCTCGAAACCTCAAAGCGAATAGTGAAAACGAGCGGTATTGTCAACATACACGTTCAAACGTAGCTTTATGTTCCTGATGATTACTGTTATTGTTTATTACGAGAATAATAAGCCTGGCGGAGCTATCGCATGGGAATTATACATAATGTGCGGGTATGAACACGCTAGTTCTCTTTCTGTTTATATGGAACGAGCGGAATGTAACGTTTATTATGTAGCGTGTGTGTATAGCGTTTTAGTACAGCACTAAGTAGTCTTCAAATGGTCGGAATTCGACCGTCGAATGTATATAGTAACTATAATATTATATTTGTCACATATTATAATTACTTAAATGAGTTTTCTACACTCACACACGCACACACACTCTCGTCCTTTATCCCCGAAGGGGTAGCTAGAGGTGCAACTTACACCCATTCTTATCCGTGCATATTTCGTCCCATGACGTGATAGGGGGCGAGCCTATCGCCATATCAGGTACGAATTCCAGACTCCGGGCTGATATTGAGTAGAAAAACTCAAAGGCACTGCGCGACCCGGGGATCGAACCCGAGACCTCTGTATTGCAGCCGTATCGTAATACAACTGCGCCACCGATGTAGTCTGTCAGTCAGTTTCCTGCACTCCTCTGTATGCACTTTAGTTGTACTAAATCACAGATTCTTCCATGCGCGTAATATGTTTAAAAATGGGTACAAAGATTTTAGATGGGTACATATATTAGATACATATTGTTACTGTTAGAAATCGTTCAAGATATTTTAGTGAAATTACTTAGAGTACCTAGGTACACCAAAATATTGCACACCCAGATCAATCGGCAAATTTTGCCGATTTACACAAAACAAAAACACAATTCACAGATATTTTCAAGATAGATAATTCAGTATTAATCTGGGCGTGCGATATGTATTTTTTATGAGACTTTATAACATATAATTCAGTATGATGGGCGCAGTGCAATACAATTTCGAAGTAGAGTTGATTTGAAGTTTTGATTTTGTGGTTGATTGTAGGTACTTACTTTGCAGCTTATGCTTTGCATTTGGAGCTGTATATCATATTAGGCTACTACTTTATAAGAACGGATTTGGCGCTTACTATTAGGCAAACGAAGAAGGATATCTTATTATGATAAGTATTTTAAATAAGTTTAAATAATGACCAAAGCGATCATTGTGCTTCTTTGTTGGTAACTGCCTCAGTGGCGTAGTTGTAGACTATATAGAACCCTGTTGGTTTAAGTTCGATCAGCGAGTCGGGTAAAGTTATTTCTTTTTATTAGCCTTATAATCATGTCATACGACAATAGGTTCATCTCATATAGGCCTGTAACATGGAAAATGTAAATATGTTACACATGTGACGTCTGACAAAAAGCACGGCTTTTTCCATCAAAGGAACATACATACTTACAAAGCGTCACGTTGCTATATAGTATGTATGTTGTTATATTACACGTATGTATGGCAACAGCGTGAACAATATGTTTAGCAGATCTAATTGCCGAATCCGCCTCTGGGCGTAACAGATGTTGCGTTAGGTAAACTAATCGTATGAACATGTTCAGCGAATTACGCAAACCCAATTAATACGTTTAAGCATGAATAGAACATTTAAAAATAGTGAGCTCAATTATCTACTGAGAGATTATCTCATTCTGAGCGCAAGTCCAGTGCCTTACGTTCCTCTCATTAAAATTTTCGCTATGGCATTCCTTGCAGTGCTTTGTACTTTAAAGTTTGTGTTTTTGCTAGGAATATGTGTTGCTTACCATTAGACGAGCGACTTACTGGTTTCATCATTCATTCTTAAAAACTTTATATTATCGCTATGGTTGGAATTCGATCATAAAATCGCGCATGTAAAAAAGATAGGGATTGATATACAGTTTTACGAGAAATGATGAGAAAGCTTCTATTAAAATGATAATGCCATTGATGTATTAAAAACCGCAATACATCAATGGATAATGCATAAAATTTATACTTTAAAACGTCACAACAAAACTTTGTTCAGATAGCAGACGCTCATAAAATAAACTTCTAAATTCGAGTTATGACAGTATATAATTCAGCTCAGTCTTACCTATTTAGGGCCGGTGTTTCATGTCGTACGGATAATAGCCAAAAATGGCGGTAACAATGGTTAAAAACAAAGTGAACAAGTTCAACTGAAGTTAAAAAATAAGATTACTTTAATTAGTGTTTTTATCTAGTCAAAGTTATTTTAGTGACAAACAGAATACACAAGGCATAAAATGTTCCCTTGCAGCTATCTTAGTGCAACAAGATACCCCGGGGCCGTCTCGTATGCGCCGAAGAAGGCCACCGCGGGTTTTGGTTGGTATGCCAGTGAAGGGGGTACATAGTGTTAGGGACTCGGCCCAATGCTCGCTCGGATGACGCTATACTCCCGAGTGTCGACATTGGGCTGTAAGACTGTGCGAAACCAACATAACCGTTCCACTTACCCCCCCAGTGGTGGTGGCGATAAAGCGTTATTTTTTTTCCCCGCGAAAAAAAAAAAAAGGCATAAAGTGTGCTATAGTAGGCAATAGTAGCGCAGGCAAGTGTGTCGCCTTCCAGGATCAGCCTATATACGATATACATACTTGGCGTGGTATATAATATATCTCTCGTCAGTCGACTTAGCATCAGTACTCATCACTTCGCTTAACATCAGGTATCGTGAAGTTCCCGTACCCATGTAAAAGTTAACCAATTGTTCGAAACACCGGCACTTAATCTCCCTTATGGAACAAAAACAATTCTGCTGCGACAAACGGAACGCAGCCGCAAACCGGCGTAACAAACCTCAATCTCACAGCTGGTTATTTAAAATATTTATTTTAAATAACGCGATAAAATGTCGGTGTTGGGTGAAAGTGGTTTTCTTTACGGCGGCTTTGCGGTCTCATTTGTTTATTTATACGTGAAAATATCGAAAATTCGAACACTGTTTTGTTTCCTTTAATCACGTGGAAAATTTTGGGCAAAGAAAGCATTACGTAGGTATAAGGATACACTTATGAATAGTATCTAATAAATATATAGGCACCTTAATCGAAAAAAATCATAAAAAGTTAACAAATGTCGACCCACTTGAATTGTAATTAATGATAGCATCAAGAAAATGATTTATAGGCAGAGGCGCAAGTAGTGCACGTAGACATCACTCTAAAGGCGCTATTCCATTAGGCATGTTACTTGCATGCAAGTTGCAAATTGCATACAACTTGAACAAACCTGCATACAAGCTACAACTAGCATGTGGGTAGTTTGAGCTTGTACATTTTCATTCAAGTGACGCACAAATTGAACGGGCATAGGTAAATTGCGTCCTCCACATATGATTTCCTACTTAATTTTGAACGTCTCCACTTGTATTCAAGTAAAACTTGTATGCAATTTGCACACTCTCGAGGACATGTTTCATGTAAGGAACTTGTACGCAAATGTGACGTCATACTTGCATACAAGACTTGCCTAATGGAATAGCGCCTTTAGGGCTTAGAGCATTTAACATGCAATTACTCAAAGCTCTAAGGGCGATATTAATAAATTAATCTCACGTTTGAGTAAAATCTCAAATAGATATTTAATGTATTGAACTATTTAATAAACCAAGCTTAAGCTGTCATTTGAGAGTTTGTTATCAGCTGAGTAAGCGCTGTTAAATAAAAACGTCACTTAAGATGTCACTTGAGCTGCTGTTAATTTGGATTTAATAAATAGCGACTATCTTAAGATGGCGATCGTAATTTAAGAGCGTCTCAGCTGATATTGAGTTGCATCTATTCATATGGTAATGGCCCTTATATTCGTACCAAGAGATGGTGGTGAGCCAATTTTTCCGTCTTCTTATACACACACGTGTTTAAGATAGGGATACCCTCACAAGTGTGTAATTTAACACGCTTTTATTAGCTTTAGACGTATGTATGTATGTATGTATGTAACTAACACTTTGAATATGATTTTGACCCACTTCAAAACGTCGGATTAAATCGAAATTTGACATACTTATCAAGGACCGATGGCAATACAATATTTTAAACTAAAAATACAATTTTATAGAAATCCAACTAAATAAACAATTCTTAATTTTTCCTTGTTCTTCAATAGACGGCGCCAGCATAGAATTAGATTGCGCTATGGTTTATAAGTAAGCGTGATAAATGCAAATACATGTTTTTCTTATCTACACTATTCTTAATTCAAGTTTATTGAAAATTGTTTTCTATCTTCTAGTTGGATTTTATATAAAGTATGTTTATTAGTTTTTATAAATTAATATTTATTTTATTAAAAACACGAATTTGATATTTCATGTCGGCGAATTGAATCCATAAGAGTTTATAACTTCAATGTTGGACATCACAAACCTTCGAAATTCAGAGAACTTCTCAGGTATGCAAGTTAAATTAATGGCCTCATCAGTTCGCTAATTAAGAAAGTACTTAAATGGATATTCGTCGTTTTTAATTTATCAGTCCTTTTATACAATTTGTACACTTGCATTACAAGTACTTTGATGCTAATTACGTATATATATACGACGTAATGCAGTGTAACATTATTTTATATACAGAGTAAATAGTACTAATTACAGAAAGGAGAAACATATACATGTACTTACATATACATATACACTCACGCCTATTATCCCCGAAGGGGTAGGCAGAGGCGCAACTAGTACACCCACTTTTCGCCATTATTCCGTCCCATGATGTGATAGGGGGCGAGCCTATTGCTATATCGGGCACAAATTCCAGACTCCGAGCTGATACTGAATAGAAAAACTCAATATCACTTTGCCCGACCCGGGAATCGAACCCGCGACCTCGGCATTGCAGTCGTACCATAATACAACTACGCCACCGAGGCAGTCCATAGGAGAAAGGAGAAACGATTATTTAATTATCGTACAGACAACGCGCAACCAATTTCCTTATGGATATAGGCAGCAAAAATATAAACAAGGTCCATCTTATTAATAATAACATCACATACTTGCCCATGCCTTTATTCTTCAACTAGCTTTTGTTCACGGCTTCGCCTGGGAGAAAGAGTTTTTTCGGGATAGAAAGTAGCCTATGTCCTTCCCAGGGTCTTAAACTATCCCTGTAGTAGCGAAATGTTAATTAATGTCTTTTAACTTAAAAGTTTCCGTTTTTCGACACTTAACGACTAACATCCAACCCCAGGTTAAACAGATAGAATGTGAAAAAAAAATCAAGAAATCCTTTCCAGGAAAATTAGCGTTATCACTGCGTGTTGTTCGCCATCTTGGAAATGATCCGATTTCCAATCAGGATTCGGATCACGATCAGGAAACATCTATTTCCAGAGAACCAAAATCGAGTCTCACCGTGCTTTGATGCGCACATTAAGGACCAATGGTTACAAATTACAAATCCTTAAGCTTAAGTTAACATTGGAACCTTATTAGTTGATAAGGATTTAAATATTTTAAACTGTAGCCTGTGCAATTAATCTACTTGAAGTGGTAACATACAACGCCTCAAGGTAATGAGCGCAGTGGCACGCAGTATCTCAACGTTCTAATGTTTATAGGTAGAGGTAACGGCTTGATATTGCATACCATACCATACCGGCCCTTTATTATATACTGCCCACTGTTTAACACGGTCATCCTGTCAACTGAGAGGGTTAAGGCCTTAGTCCACCACGCTCGCCTAGCGCGGGTTAGAAGACTTCACATACCTTCGAAATTCAGAGAACTTCTCAGGTATGCAGGTGTCCTCACGATGTTTTCCTTCACCGTTAAAGCGAGCAATAATTCACTTGATTAAAAATACATCCCGATAGAAATTTCATTACCATTTTATTTAATAAAGGAATACGCAAAGCAACACTATTAAAACAGCGCGGGAATTAACACGGCTCGTGTAATTTCGAGTGCAACAGCAAACTATGATTAACGCGCGCGACATGGAGCATTGGTTATCAATAAAATATTGCGAGCCACTGTGAAATATTTACGTTCTCATTAGGCTGTCCTCCCATCGGAAACGGCTGACATAATGCAATACCCATCCAGTTCAGTGCGTTGCATTCTACTAATTAACTCGACGTTCGAAATGTATTTGTAATATTATATAGGTAATTAGTGTTGATGTATGTGTTTCTGTTTTGTGCCTAAATAATATGGTGTTGGGATTTTGTAATGTTTTTTCTTTCAATTACAAAGCACTGTCACTGCTTATGCTCGACACTTAAAGATGTAAGATCTTAATTTATAGCGGTATTATACTGGTTACAATGTTCTACAAATGGCCCCATAACAGTACAAGAATACTGCTACGTGGCGACACAAATGTATTTTGAGCTGGTACTTACTCAGACGAACACTCCCTCGAGAAACTTACCATCCAGCATGTATGATGGAAACTTTTTGTGTGTTATGTATGATGTTTCATTACATTATATTACTAAAATTAAAAACTTACACACACACACACACACACACACACGCACACACACACGCACACGCACACGCACACGCACACACCGTTTATCCCCCAACTACTGCACACACTTTTCCCCGTGCGTATTCCGTCCTGTGATGTGATAGGGGGCGAACCTATTGCCATATCTGGCACAAATTCCAGACTCCCGGCTGATACTGAATTAAAAACTCCCAATATCACTTTGCCCGACCCGGGAATCGAACCCAAGACCTCAGCATTATGGCACCTACGCCACTACGCCACCGAGGAAATTAATAACTTTAAAGGTCACTATAGTTTAAACACTCATGTAGTGGGGTAAACGAATTCAAAATAACAATTTAGTTTTCATATTAACTAAATTGTGCCATGTTGCTTTTGCCACAAAATTCATTTCATTGAAATTTAAATGGTGTTCAAGGCTTTTATAGCTTTGAACACCATTTCATACATAATAAGTTTTGTTTAATGCTATTGTATCTTACTACGAATATTATATGACATAAGTATACGTGTAATACGACGCATATTACATTCAAGCTAATCTTTGTGGTCGTCTCAAGTTACTCCCGAGAGACGGTCCAGCTATTGTTTTCAAAGACTAAAGATAGTCAGGAGACGAGAGCCGGTGACTTAGCCAGCTGTTAACTATGGTGAAAGCCATATGTGCTGCATTGCACAGAGGGTAATGGAAACAATGAAGCGGCTATGTTGGTTACATTTTACTTCGTTTGGCTGTTCAATTAAGTTATTTCAACCAATTATCGCATTCGCTGCCTCGGTGGAGTAGTTGTGTTACAGTATGACTTCAAAGCTGAGGTCTCGGGTTCGATTCCCGAGTCGGGCAAAGTGATATTGAGTTTTTCTAATCAGTATCAGCCTGGAGTCTGGAATTTGTGCCCGATATGGCGATAGGCTCGCCCCCTATCACGTCATGGGACGGAATAACGGCGAAAAGTAGGTGCACTAGTTGCACCTCTTCCTACCCCTTCGGGGATAACAGGCGTGAGTGTATGTGTGTGTGTTAGCGCATTCGCTTTATTTTAGATTTAACCGGTCATTATAATAACAATACAAATGTGACGACGAATGTTCAATTTGAATAAATTCATTACGATTTCATTTTGATTAGTAGTTCATGCAAATCGGCTATTATTATTGGAACAAAATTTAATTTGTTACGACCGCTTTATGTTATCGAATAGTTATATTAATTTTGGCTAAATAAATACTTTGTGTTGCTAATTATGTTTTTGTGCGCAAAATATGTGGGCCATTTCACAACTTACTATTTTTTATTACATAAATATTTAACCCGACCAAATGCAAAGGTCACAGTAGTCTATGCTCCCAAACAAATGGTAATAAAATTACTTTTTGTATTATCTGTTTCATACGAAAACTGTAAATTTTTTTGAAATCTGCAAAGCTGTGTAGTTAGCTACACTGTAGCAGGAATTTTACGGATTTCGTATAGCATTCGTATCGAGTAAGTTCTTCTTTTCTTTTAAATTATGGCTTCCACCAATTATCTATCGGTGATTTCGCCAATGTCAAGTAATAATAGCATATACAAAATAATAAATATAAATTCTTAGCTATCGAGTAAGTTAACGTTTGCGTATTTGTTTGACAATACTATACGTCAAAAAACAGAGTCGTACAAGAAGATTATATTGGATTCGTACTAGAGTGTTATTCATTTTATATTACCGATGGCGTGATGTTGGCACCCCTGTCTCACAAGATGGTGGACATTATGAAGACACCTATATTTTTTAAAAATTTATTTAGTTCTGTGTCGGAAATATTAAGTTTTTTTTTTACGGCATTGAATGCCGAGACGAGCATGCCGTTCGTCTCATGGTAAGCGATACGACCACCCATAAACAGTAGCAACGCCATCCAGCACCTTGAGTTACAAAATACTGCGTGGAATGGCAATGTCCTTTAAACCGAAACACAATGCACACTTCTGCACAATGCACTGCACCCATTTTTCGCCGTGCGTATTTCGTTCCATTATATGATAGGGGGGAGCCTATTTACATATCGGGCATAAAATCCATACTCCGGGTTGGTACTGAATAGAAAAAGCCAATATCACTTTGCCCGAACCGGGGATCGAATTCGAGACATCAGCATTGCAGTCGTAGTGTAACGCAACTACGCCATCGAGGCAGTCACTTATACACATGATACTGAATAACATATAATACCAATAAATGTTGTGAAAAGTAAGCACTTATGTAAGTTAGGAGTACCTCCTTTCCGAAAGTATAATATACCAATTAAAAAAATCTTCAAGTGATTTTAGGCTGCAAGTACAAGGTATTACATAATATAGTTCCATGAAAGTGTATTTTTATAGAATGTTCTTGTCATGCATGACACTTGACTATGATTTTATAGCCATCGTACATTAGCTTTAAGTTATGTTTATAGCCTTGTAAAATATACACTTCTGTGCGCATTTCATTGCTAAAATATAGTACATAAACTAACGGAAAGCATAACCAAGACGCTATAAACTGCGACTGAGCGGCCAAGAAGTGCATACTTTATACCAGTGGACAATAAAGTGCAAAACAACTGTATTGACCATAGCTCGAATAACCGCATAGAAAGCAGATCTCTCCATGGTTTAAAACTGGTTCACAAATTGTACCGGAAGGGGCGCTACCGGCTCGTTCGCATACATAAAACAAAAACAGTTATTGTTTAACCACAGATGGACTTTTCTATTTTACTAGCGTTGTTTTTCGCGAAAGTTTTCACATTTCCGTTAGAAAAGTGGAGCAGTTGGAAAGTTTAGCGTAATTTGCATCTCACTCCCACAGATCTGAATTACAATGAGCCACGAAAAGCAATTAATACTTGAAGTAGACCGATTCCGGTTTAAAACTAAGTGCTCTTTTGAATTTTCCTCTTCATTTACATTTAGAAGGGCCATCGATAAGTGTGTATTTTTAAGACTTTAAAGAGTCACTTTGTCCTAGAGATGTGTGAGGAGCGCTTAACTTTGCACTTATTCTGACACATCACGTTAGTGTTGAAACTGGAGCCTTGGATGCCTGAATTCGGATTTTTCAATGTTTTATGTGTAATGCATTTTGTCGAGGGAATTCGTTTCATATTTGATTTATCCTGTTTCATATCCTATCCATATTTCCTTTATCTGATTCAGGTATAGCTTGAACGATACAGATGATATTGGTATTGATTGATCTAACCTTTGTATTTTATAGTTACCGATAAAAATTGGTTTTCTAAGTTTAATTTTATACATAAGCGCTTTAGAACTCTAAAAAAATTACCTGTAAAATCAGTTAGTCTTAACACTAATAATACCAAAAATTATCAGTAATAAGCTATAAAGAAAAAAAAGCTTTAATTTCCCTCTATCTCTAATCTAATCTTGCTTATTAAAAATCTCTTTGTTTTTTCTATTAAATTCAACAAATTGTCGTGTACTAAACCCTTTTCGTGGGTGTTCGTATTTGTACACAATGGAGTTGCTTTTGCGTCAAGCTGTCTGGGAATCTTTACCATTCATTGTCGGTTCCATATCTCAAACGCATCTATCCTTTGTCTGGCTTTCAAGAGTCTAGTCTGAGAGCCCTAAAGAAAAATGGAAAACAGGAATGCCCTTCCATTATTTTTTACTAAAAAGTTCATTCATAAATCCATGAATTTAAGATGTAAGTTTGATAGAGTTTAGTTTTAACCTCAATGTAGTTGAAAACGTCGATAATTTCAACAATGGATGCGATAAACCGATTCCATTAGCGTTTACAATGCAAATTAATATAAATCCAGATTGTAATCATTGTTTAAACTTGTTACGTTTAGAGGAAAATTGGGCGTTTACAAGGGAAAACATTCAAGGCCCTGCTCAGTACGCAGCGTGGCACGTTTATTTAAACAATTATCATATTTTTTAAGTTAACATCTGCTGGTTTACCCCTTTCTAGATTTTAATTATGATTTTCGGTGAGATATTTTTTCCCCAAGCTCTTTTAATGGAATCAGAATGTTAAACACGCGTCACAAAGGTTCTTGTTCCATAACAAAATTTTCATTTTACTTGTGCTATGTTGATTACGTTTTACTGTTTTCGTTTGGGTTTCTTTGTATAATTTTCCATTGTGACTTGTGTTTTAGTTGGTGAATGTTGAGCTATTTCTGTGTATCCTTGTTAAATAGAAACCGCAGGATTTCCGTGTTAGGTAACTATTAATTTCAGGGTGACTGCCTCGGTGGCGTAGTGGTATTGCGTACGCATTACGAGTACGATTTGCGCGCTGAGGTCCTGGGTTCAAATCCCGGGTCGAGCCAAAAAAATTGTGACTGGGTTTTTCCATCTTAAAATTTACTCAGTCGCAGCTCGGAGTCAGGAAGTTGGCGGTGTGATACCCCCGTGCCTCGGAAAGCACGTAAAGCCGTTGGTCCTGCGCCTGATCTCTCTCCGGTCATGTCGGATTGCCGTCTCACCGGACTATGAGAGTGAAGGAATAGCGAGTGCACCTGTGTATTGCGCACACACTTGTGCACTATAATATCTCCTGCGTACCTGGCTGATCTCCGTTGAGATTGGCCGCCGTGGCCGAAACTGGCTAGGAGGATTTCAATTTCAGGTACGATGTTAATGTAATTTTGGTATGTAAATTAAGTTTGTGAAAGTCGTATAACATCAATGTTGTTAATGTCGTGTGAATTAGACTATGATTTTTGAGTAGTAAGTTCCATATTTTCCATATTTATATACGTATTGTTAAGTAATAAGGCTGGTCCATAAAAAAATGTCTCGCGTTAGTGGCAAGCATAGGGCTGCCATCCGTCCGGATTTCCCCGGATTTGTCCTAGTTTGAAGGGCGTCCGGGGGCAGGAGTTTTAAAAAGTGTCCGTGTCCGGACACTTGTTGTCAGGGGAAATCATTTTTTTCTATAGATAAGCGATAAATTTAAATAAACCTTAGTTAAAAATTCATTCATAATAACCCGCATTCAAGAAGGCACGGCAAAATATTTTTTCAGAGGTGTCCGAGGAAAAACCCATATTTCGCCCAAATGTTCGGGATTTTTGCCGTGTATATCCGGCGTCGGCAATTTAAGTGATGACAGCCCTAGGCAGGCAGTCGGTGTATAATGCAATATCTCAGAATTCCACATAGAACTTTTTTTATCAACATTTCTTCAGAGGGAATATGACTCGCAGATGGTAAAAGTGGTCTGTTTAAGACCTACAACATTTACCGACTACAAAATGGAGGAGGTTCTGAATTTGTGTCTTTGTAGGTTTTTGTTATAGCATAAGTCTGGAGCTATGTGTGCCAACTAATGCTGAGTCCAACAAAATTAAAAGAATCAGGGATGTGTTACGGACTTTGAAGGAAAAGAATAGAAATTATGAAAAAAAAATGGGTTGAATTAAAACCTTTGAAAATCCCACTCAACCTTTAAAAATCCTACTTTCATACGTTCCACGAAAAAGTCTAGGCAAACATAACAAACCTAAACGTCTATTGTACTACAAAATCACTTAGGTACTCTCCGTGGCGTAGTTGTATTACATGCGATACCCCTGTGTCTTAGGCAAATTGGAATATTGGGTTCTTACGCTCTGTAGTAGTCTGGAGTTTGGAATTTGTGCCCGATATGGCGATAGGCTCGCCCCTATAACATCATATGATGGCATAATCACGGCGAAACGTAGGTGCACTAGCTGCGCTTATGCTTACCCCTTCGTGGAAAAACGGATTGATTGTATTTCTGTGTATTATTTAGAAATCACATCTAAACCACAGCAATTTTATTTGTTCGTATAGATTGCAAAAGTGAGAGGAATTATTGGTTCCGGAAAATGTTCTCTTATTGAACTATAGTAGTATGCTTTAAAATGTCCGGAGCATTTCACAATTTGCGGTCGCAAAACATCGGTAACATTTATTATAACAAAATATGGATTTGAACTTAGGTTGGGATTAGAAAGAAAGAAATATTATTTACGAGAATGGGTTGCACTATTCGAATTGGTACTTAGTTTAACATGTACATATTAGTAGTAATCAATTCTTCCTAATTATTTTTTAGAATAAAAACTAAAGATTAACGGCCTATTTCATTGCTTTCTGATACATACTACTCGTCACATGGATAAGCTGATCAAATACAAAAGTCATATTCTAATCTATTTACTGGTGGTACGTCTCTCATATCTAAGAGTCCATCTAGGTGGGTACCACGGACCATCGCAATGCCTATTTCTAGCGCCAAGCAGGAGTGTGCATGCACTGTTGTGTTTCGGTTTGAAGGGCATTGTAGCCGGTTTAACTACAGCACATAATGAGGCATAACATCTTATGTATCAGGATGACGAGCGGAGTGGAATGTCACACAGTACTTTGTAACTCAAGGTGGTCGTATCGCTAACCATCAGGTGAACGGCATGCTCGTCTCGTCATTCGATGAATAAAAAAAAAATGGACGCGCTCGCAGCACCTGGAGCACTCGAAGCTCTTCGAGCGCGTCCAGCTTAATAACACCGATGATTACCCTAACTATAGTTGAAAACCCCGGTCTTAGACTTCCTATTCCACATGTAATTTGCATCACTATTTATTCAGACTAGGATCCATTGTATTTATTCCAACATTTACTTAGTACAACTTATAGTTGTGATTACTTAACATTTTAGCTTATTAATCCTACCTTGGAAGATTAGTTGATCCGAGTTTGAATGGATGTTAGCGAACACGTTTTCGAAAACTTTAAATCTTGCCCCAACTTACACTTCTACTTTGTTCGGAATGGATAGAAAACGAATCGGTGTAATGGCTGAAATTTTGGATTTGCACCTGAGGAGTTAAGTTGTAGTTGTAATCAGATTGTAGTTTCGGTTTCCAGATCGCTGGCCTTTGTTGTAAAGATTTAAATCAACTACTGTTCAAGCTTATTTCTCGTTATTTGAGTTTAGTTGCAATCACCATGAAGACTGTCTGGTTTAAATCACTATAATGTAAGTTTTGAAGGACTGCCATGGTAGCTTAGTTCCGGGGGTCACGGGTGGGCGGGAGGGGCCGTCCACCTATTAGTCTAGCCATCTTTTGTGACCCCCGTGATGGACGGCAGCGTGCCTCATGCTGCCTCTGACGCCAAGGGCGTCTTTCGGTGTACGGGGGCTTCTGAGCCCCCGCAACAACAGGAGACGGATCGCAACAGCGGTACGCGCAGGGGCGGTTGCGGACGACAACTTAGACGTGAGTCGGAGGAAGCCCGCAGCCGTCCCTAATGCGCCGAAGCTGGCCACCGCGGAGTTTTAGTTGGTATGCCGTGCGGTGTACATAGGTTAGGGACTCGGCCCGGCGGTCGCCCGACGTTTTCCATCTCTCTCATTTTTTTCATCTTTCACGGCTCAACGTCGGGTCGTAAGGCACGGTGAACCCAACATAACCGCTCAGTCGTTCCCCTTGAACACTGGGCGGTAGTAATAAGTCACTGTCTCCGCGTCAACGAAAAAAAAACAAAGATGGTAGCTTATTTGTGTTTCGGTATAACTGTTAAACTGAGGTCTCAGGGTCAATCCCCAGGTTATATAAAGTGATACTAGATTTTCATGCTTAGAAGGTAGGTATTAGCACACAGTCTCTGGTTGTACTTGGTCAATGGCAATAGGCATACCCCCTACATGGGACCCATCATAGCTGGCAAATGTGGATAACACCTCTGAAAAGGGAAAAGAAACTGATGCTGTATAAGTATGTATGTGAGTAAGAACCACTTTACGTAAAGATAAATTAGAATCCTTTCAATTTACACCAAAAGACCTGTTTCCTTAAGGACAGGAACACAGCATATACAGATTATATCACTACATAGTATAAAACAAAGTCACTTCCCGCTGTCTGTCCCTGTGTCCCTATGTATGCTTAGATCTTTAAAACTACGCAACGGATTTTTTTATAGATAAACTGATTCAAAAGGAAGTTTTATATACAACACATGCATAATATAGTTGAGAAATAATTTATATGTTCTATTGTGACTGCGAGTACCTTTCTGACAAAAGTTGGGGATCTACTTACCTATATTGGACGGAAATGCGTTTTGTACCAAAGTGTCGCTGACCGGCCATATTGCAAGATCTCTCGATCTAGTATCAGTTTATTGTCGCCTGGTACTTGGATTTATAATGAATACTGCCAAAAAAATGTATAGTTTGTATATAAAGTGACTTTTATACAGGAAAAACTTTCATGCAGGCGAAGCCGCGGGCAACAGCTATTCAAGTATAAATAAAAGGACGTGTATTAATTTAAGCTGGTGTGAACACATCAAACACCGGGGAAGAACCAGCCAACATCAGCGGCAAGTTGGGAACGATGTCGGTGCACCGTGACAAATTGTTGCAGTAATGAGAATCTCGCCTTCGCAGCGTTGCAACGCCCCCTTCCACAGTGACACCCATATTTACAACGGTTTAGATAGAACTTTACGCGTTGCTAATAACTGTAACTATAGATAGCGAACCGCTCTTCTCTGGCGAGAACTGCTTTCTGAACTAGAGGTAGTTAATATTGACGGAATTGGGTTTTGAACCTCTGGACATTGTCTCGGCAGACCGTTCCATTCCCAACTAGGCCATCGTCCACTTCTGTATGTATGTGTAGGTTGTCGGAATTTTTGTGATCGTCACACGACCCAATTAGTTTTTGCGAGCTAAAATGTGCTTTATTATATCGATACTATTGATCAAAAATGTTTCATCAAAAATGAATTTATATTTCACTATGGCTTTTGTCCGTGATTTCATAAACAATATGCCATTTTCGCTCATCTGAGCATGTCACATGATACCTTTTGTATCAAAGAAACTCGGATTTCATCATATTATGTTCATAAAATATAGTCAAGTTTAAAATTTGGCTTTAAACAAAATTCTAAAATAAATTGAAATTGCAAATATAGCAAAAAGTATATTTTTATCTTAGCTATGGGTTCAGAAACATTATTATTATAAACAACTGGTTTATACTTGCAGCTTCAGCTACGTAAAGACAAACCTATAAGTTAATATAGGATGTCGCTATCAGGTATCTGTATTAAAGATTGTATCCAAATCCATTGATTTTTCCGTTTACAAACATCCAACATCTTCACAATTTTATGTGAAGATAAGAAAATATCCATTATTTTCCATTGAAGCAAATTGCCGGGGTAAAAAGTAACCTATGTGTTAACTCAGGACATGATCTACTCGTGTGCCAAATTTCATCCAAATTCGTACAAGAGTGTGCGTTTACTTTTAACAAACATCCAAACATTATCACAAACTCTCGCATTTATATTAAAGAAGTAAGATATAAAGATGTATTAATTACAGTAAATTTACACCTCGATCAGCGAGTGAGCGCACTAATGCACCATATCTAGAAGGTGCGCGTTATCCGATTGTTTGTGTTGGGTTTTGCCTGGTCGCTGTTGTGTTGGGTTTTATCCGAGAGTTGTTAATGTCGTACGTTTTTATAAGGCTCGCTTATTGAGCGTACTTCCTACGTGATTGTATTTTCTATTTGAGATTTTTCTTCGTCTACGTGCCAGGGAGTGTTGTTACACGGAATTAAATAAAATCGCTAACGATCGACTGTAGTCCTGCGGAATAATGTGTTCGTCGATTTTCTTTGTCTGTTTTCGCTGTTATAGAGATTCCACATGTTGGCTTAATCATTTTCAAATATGTTGTAGAGCTATGTCGATGTAGCTTGCTGATCAACTGTAATGCAGACTAAAAGTTTTCATTACATCCAAAGATTTATAGAGAAAATGCATGCATACCATCACATCTTTTGACTTTTTAGGGGTAGGCATAAGTGGAATCGAGTTTTGTCAGCTATGAAAGGTCCCATGTGACAGGAGACAAGCCTATTGCCGGCATAATAGACGTTGCAGCATTGGCTTGATACTGAGCAGAAAAATTCACCATCTCTTTACTCGACTCGGGATCGAATCCAGGACTTCAGCACGGCAGTCACACTTCATACGCAATACAAGTAGGTAAGAACTAAGGCACAGAAAAGATTGAAATATACAATACTGAAAATAAAGCCTATTTCTTTTAATAAGTGTAACAATAGGTGGTTTAAGTTATCTATCCCAGACAACCTCGTAACTTATTTATTTAAAACTTTTTTCGCCTTTAAATGGTTGTTGGATTATTTAACTTTAGATAGACTCAAGAAGATATTATTCCCAATGCAGTAACAAAGATATAACACGTTTTCTTACGAAAATCTAATCACATTTTATGTGTAAACTTGATGCACATCGACATTATTGCAAACAGAAATTTTTAGTTTTGCCTTAGGGGATAACGGTTCAAACTTTTTGCGGGGTAAGTAATACCACGGTCGTTGAAAAAGTTTGGTCCGTGTAAAAACATTGCATTGGAAGGTCGCCAGTTTAGGCGATGGTGGCGACATCACTGTCCAGCGGGTTGTACAATATGCTCCAAATGTCAATTTCTTCTTTTCTTCATGCAATGACCTCATTGTGAGTGCACGGATGTTTTGTTAATTTCGAGAGCACCGGGACATCTAAACGGGATTTAAGAGAATCCCAAATCACGCCAGTAAATCAGTTAAACGGTCAACATCACTCGCGTTAGCATCGTATATAGGTTACTAGTGCAACGAACGTAGCTCGCTGTAACAAAATTCTTGGAAACATTTCAAAGTATTCATGATTGAAATATCCTATAGCTCATGTGAAGCGATTTGATTAGATATTCTGGCTTCAAAATGACTAGCTAAACACAAGACGAGCATGCCGCTTGGCTGATGGTAAGCAATTCGACGGTCCATTAATAGTAGCAACGCCGCACAGAACTCTGAATAACAAAGTACTGCGTTGCACTTAGTGCTTATACTGTATTCGCGCTAAAGGTTTTTGAGAATTTATGGGCTGCTCTCTCTGAGGTGTCCGTGCGGCACTCTGGGTGGCAACTGAAAACCAATGCTGTGTGATGGCTCTCATCATTGCACAGCGTATGCTGAGTTGTCCACGTAGTTGCTACGGTATGGGTGCGCGTGTAGTAATGAGTATACTTGATAGGGTTTTTTCTTGTTTTATTGTATTGTACCTATTAGTTACATGTTCTCTCATCTGCGGCAATACATGTTTTTTTCTTTTCTTTTCTTTTCACTCCACTGTGCTCGTCACAGTGAGACACAACATCTTAGATCTCATAATGCCTAGTAATTACGCTGGCTACAATGTCCTTCAAACTGAAACACAACCAAAATAGATGTTTCGGTGGTACCTACTCAGACGGTATATGAGAGACCTATGAACAGTGAATGTGAAAGTGGTACAAAGGTAAATCTCATAGGTCTTCTATATCGGTCTTTAACGTATCCTACTGGCGAACTGAAATGAACTCTACGGGAATAGGTCACAATGTGTGCGATGCAAACTATTTGTAGGAATAAAAAAGTTTGAATAAATGTACCAAGGAAACAGCGGGTTATGCTTTTCTAATGATAAATTCTTAGCAGAAGACCATTTTCTCATAGTTAGTGAAGTCAAATGAGTACCCATTGATGTAAGAAGGTATTATTTGAAAACTATGCGGTTGATCAAAGGAAACGTATATCCAAGATGTCATAGTAAATACCTGATCCGGCATTCTCATAATCAAAAGTCGCACAATTGCTAAGTGGATTCACAAAATTTCGTAACTCCAAATTAATCTTGAAATGGCAAAGCCGCTACTTCCACGCGGTGTCAAGTGCGGGAGAGTATGTCGTTAGTCGGTGAGTTTTCTTTTGTCTCAAGTGTTGCGACATTCGCTTGTTACAATCTTTTGTTGGTGACCCCGCCCGTGGCCTTCTTTAACTTATTCATTGCTTGTTTTTATCTCTGGAATTTACAATTGGGTCATTATGTATCCACGGATGAAAGACGCGTTTGGGTTAACTCATGTTATTCGATTAGATATTTATGATGGTGGAACTAGCTGATGCTACTGACAAGTTTACCAAAGTGATGCGGTTTTTAAGATTCGAATAGGTATTGTAGAAACTGCATTTTAAGCAATAAGGAATAATAGACGTAGATTGTTCGAAGTACGATATTGATACGAGGGATATTGTTTCATTTAGTATTGCAAGTGAGATATAAATGTACACTAATAAAATTACTTTCTTCATATTATACTTTATAATATAAAGTAAATCATATATGCTTTACAATTTTACCCTTATTTTTAATTGCTAACCATAAAGCTGTGATTCCGCAGAACGCGGCAGACGTCAACAGCATGTGCCGCGACGGCAGACGGCACTACTTTGCAGTATTAAGTTGTATGAGACCGATTCCGCACAGGACGCCAAATGACGCCCGGTAGGACGTCACCTGCCGCGCATCATTTGCCGTCGTGTGCGGAATCCGTCTCATACAATTTATTACTGTATAGTAGTGCCATGTGCCGTCGCGGCATATGCCGTCTGCCGTCTGCCGTCTGCCGTCTGCCGCGTCCTGCGGAATCACAGCTTAAGAATCTTCATAGTGTTATATTTTTTCATAATAATAATATGTAATAAGTTATCGTAACAGAGATAGCCCCCATGACGGTAAAAAGCTTGCAATAAATAAACATGCAAAGAAAAATTTATACCCCACTCTGAAAGATAAATATATGTGTGTGTGTCAATAAAAAACGTTACGTGAGCGAACTCCAAAATTCAAATTTCGAACGACGGCAAGCTGACATCAGTTATGGACGTGAAATTTTCATAAAACACCTGCGGACCCGACCTATCTCAACTTAAAAAAGTTGCTTTCTCTAAAGTTGGTGTGCTCCAGAAACGAGGCCATCTTTGCTTAAAAATTCAATATGGCTAAACGTACTTGGACTGTATATATCACGTGGAAGCAATTTGAACACCTCTCCTCTGAGCACTAAATGTTATTTATGGTAAGCCGACGGCACTCAGTAGATCGTCCACAGTTACAATGGATTTTGGTGTGATGGTTTCTTAGCATTGTTGTAAATGTTGCAATTGTTCGAGTTATGAACTCTTTGAGTATTTATGTTCGTAATGTTTCAGTGTAATAGTTTAGTTACGCTTGTGTTATTAACATTGATATTATCTATCTTGTCAAACGGTTTTGTTACATCTTCTTAGGTACGTCATATTAGAATTGATCTTTTGTTTTGGTTTCATTATATTTTATCTATATTATCATGCTAGATGTTTACCATTCTGTCTGTATAAAGGTCTGTTTCTGGAAAACAAAATAAGTTATAGTACTCAGGGATAAACTAGCTTTGTTTTAGTGAAAGAATTTTTTGAATCAAAGTAAAGGTTCCAGAGATTAGCGTGTCCGAACAAAAATATACGATTTCTAGTTTTATGTTTACATATTAAAGACACAATTAGAAGAAAAAAGTCAAATGCAAATTAATAAATATCAAATTCACTCCACCGTAAGATTTTACTGCAGAATCTATGCTAATATTATAAATGCGATAGTTTGGATGGATGTTTGTTACTCAGTCACGCCAGAATGGCTGAACGGATTTGGATGTTTGGAATAAGTATATAGGCTCCTTGTTATTCCGGAAAAACTTTTCCCCCGGGCGTAGCTATAAGCAATAGTTAGTATAGTATAAGTATATTATAGAAAGTTGTGAAAACTAAAAAGAGCTTTACAGATCATTTTAACGAAATAGGTCAGGTAAATTAGTGGATGTCTGCTTTCACGAAAAAAACCCTTTGAGTAAACACTTAAATTAAATTCCGACCTAATGCTAAGGCGTTTAGATTATTTTAATGGCATATTCGGTACCTTTTAAAGGTAATGAGACCTAGAAATTATATGATAAATAAGTAATGTTTTCGCGATACATCAACCCTTTATGAGAAAACAGGTACAGTCTGGAAGAAAATATATAACTAACTTATTGATTATTTCTGAGAATCATCATCACCATCAGCCACACGACGTCCACTGCTGACCATAGATTTCCAGACGGACCTGTCAAAAGCGGCCTGCATCCAGCGCGTTCCTGCGATCTTTATCAAGTCGTCTGTCAACCTTGCAGGTGGACTGCATGAATTCACCTTCCTGAGAATACTACCAGTTAAATATAGAGAATGGTAAACTTTGCATGCATGTCTACGCGGACTTCCAGACTTTTTTTTATGGCATTTAATGACGAGACGAGCATGCCGTTCGCCTGATGGTAAGCGATACGACAACCCATAATCAGTAGCAACACCATCCAGCACTTTGAGTTACAAAGTACTGTATGATGTTCCACTGCGCTGGATATCCTGAGAAAAAAGATGTTAAGTCTCATTATGTCCTGTAGTAACACTGGCTACAATGCCCTTCAAACTGAAACACAACAGTGCATGCACACTGCTGCTTGGCGGTACAAATAGACATTGCGGTGGTACCCACCCAGACGGACTCTTACATATGAGAGACCTACCACCAGTAAGAGTATGCTATGTTTATGTTCAATTACACGAATGTCCGTTTTCACCAAATTTTGCACAACTTAGCCGATCCTATTCTATCTATTTTTGGTTTGCTTGGAATATCTTAGACTTTAAGGAATGATTTAATTAAAGTGCATGGTGTTTAAAATTTTACGATTTATGATACATAAAATTGTTTTGAGAATCTCTATAAGAATCTCGAGGGTATGTGAAGTCTGCCAACCCGCACTAGGCCAGAGCGGCGCGGCGTGGTGGACTAAGGCCTAACCCCTCTCAGTAGTATATAAGCCCCGTGCTCAGCGGTGGGCAGTATATAATACAGGGCTAAATTGTATTGCATTGCAAGTTTGCTATAATAGCAATGTGGAATAATATCTGTAAAGATCAGCACACAACCGTACTCTATGCTTAGGTATATTACGAACTTCATTTTTTTATCACATAAAGTTATTATTCAAAACTAGCCACTACTCTCGGCTTCATTCACAAAAAGCCCGTTCCGGGAAGAAATAGTAGCACTCACGAATGCTTCATAATGCACACTGCACAGTAGTGGCAGAGATAGTCTCGTTCAAACAAACAAAATGCTTTGTTTTTTAATTTTAATCGACAGAGATTAATTAATATTAATAGCTTTATGAAAATGTATAAAACAAAACAAAGAACAACAAAATCTTCAATTAAAATCTCAAACTCCACAAAATTAATTGCTGATATTCGAAAGTTAATTTTATGTAGCCACTCGCACCGTAACGACGGACGAGGCGACATTATAATTACGATTAAAATTATGACCGACTCAAAAGAGATTTTCAAGTAAAAAGAACTCAAGAACAGCCCTTTATTTTGATTTGTCCCTTTGTTCTCGTAAATGAAACGCCATTTGTAGATGACTATCTTACAGGCGAGATAATGGCAAAGGTCTTTCTGAAATTATATCCCATTATCACTTTTAAAGAAGGTTTCATTTAAAACGACTGTTCTTATTACATACCTGCATTAAAAGACCCTCAAGGCTTCGAAAAGTGCTTAAGATTTTTTGCGAAGGTTAATTAACTAAGCTATAATATTAGCCGTTATTTATCGAAGGGACGGTGTTCATTATAGTACAGATTCATAGGATTACGAAGGATTTTTGTAAGTGTGGATCTATCTGGATAGGTAAAATCTATTTCATGAGTCGTATACAGCTCGACCATGATATCTCATTGAAAACCAACGTTAAGTTGCAACTTGTTGTTGACTCTCATATTAAGGTTAGTGTGATTTAATTTAGTTTCATTTAGTATGGTACTGAGACCCAAACAATCGCCTATTCTTCCTGATTTATATTACTTTGTTTTAAGAGCGCCAGTGTGTCCATGTGGGGCGGTTGCAGACGACAACTTAGACGTGACGTGCGTTGTACATAGGTTAGGGACTCGGCCCGTCGGTCACCTGATGGTTCCATCTCTCCGGGCGGCTCAATGTCGGGTCGTAAGGCACGTTGAACCCAACATAACCGCTCAGTCGTCCCCCTTGAATGCTGGGCGGTAGTAATAAGTAACTTTCTCCGCGTTAAAAAAATAAAATAAAGTGTGTCCATGTTTGTTCTGGTATTGTGAGTCTTCAAAGATAGTGGAGATCATTTTATATTTGAAGGCCCGTGTCTCGCTGGTCTATTTTATTTTAAACTAAGTGATGCTCGCGGCTTCGCCTGCGTGAAAAGCCTTTCAAGCACCAAAAGTCCCTAAAACACTCGCAATGTATAGCGCCACCTGTAAGACGCCAGCTACATCTGTTTAAAAATCCCATTATTTCCCATGGGAGCAAATCCACGGGATAAAAAGTACGCTACATGTTAATCCAGGACTAGATCCATCTGTGTGCCAAAATTCATCCAATTCCGTTCAGCTGTTTCTGAGTTTACTTCTAACAAACATCCAAATACTCAAACGTGCAAATATCCAAACATTTTTAAAAACTTTCTCATTTATAATATTAGTATGATTGCTGACGATATTATATTTTATTTCACTACCCTCTAAGCATACACAGAGTACATACACAACGTGCATGAGCATATTTCAATGCATTGTCAGCTATTAATTATTGTATTCCAATTTGAATTGTTAATTATATTACACCAAAGAGTTGTTACACCCAAGCCCTCGATCATCAAAATTCACATGTGTGCAATTCTTTAAGAGCTATTGATACAAGCAATTTTTCTAATGCTCCTACATACTGGCAATATCTTGATTAAAAGTCGCCTGTATATACGAAATAGATAGACGTTCTAGGTCGCTTGAGTTTGCGCCAACTGATTCAGAAATTTATTATTTTTACTAGCTTTCTGTTAGTCGAGCATGAGATGGGAGTGATTAAAGATCGGCCATTTAGAATTAAAATCCTAAACTTTCTGAGTGGTAAAGGAGGCCTAATAGTGGGACTGTACCCCGAGGACGAGTTTACGCACTATCGCATCCTTAATGTAATATTGGGTCTTTACCTATGAGAATGCCGTTAAGTATACAGAAAGTTAAAGTCATCGTTCTACTTCTATCAAACAAAATATGCAACCATACTATCGATGCGTCTCTACCAGCACAGTGGTAATTTTTCAATGCCCTTCTTGAAGAAGTTAGATGCACGGGAGCCAACAAACGGGAGTTTGTACTTCAACAGTGGAAACAAGCACGTTTCTAAGTGAAATCGTTTGAAAATATTACAGAATAATGTTTACGATTTCGCTGAAATGTTGGGTGCATATCGTTTCTAAAAATGCTTTGATGTCAAACCGTTTCTCATTACGGGTTGGGTGGAGTGTTATAGTGCTGAAAAGCGTTGGTTTAGTTCATTGTTACTCCCACAAAGAGTTTTCACCCTACAGAATTGAAAAGGATTGATGCACGTAGTTTGGGTGACATCTTGCTCAAATGAATACTTATTGTACCTACTTATATATAATATTGTCGTAATGTCGCACTTGTATATAATATTGTAGATGTAAGGAGACCGCAATATGAGCATAAAACATTTTACACAGGCGTATTGCTATTTTACGGTAGATTGAGTAACCGACGAACAGGATCAAAATTTTTGTTTACAAATTTTCCCAATGACTGCTATATATAAACTCTTGACATTGCCTATGGATAAGTCTTGAGATAGCTCTAGGGTATGTCATTCTTATACATAGCGTTAACAATTGAAGAAAGGCATCTTGGTTACGACACCAGGACCCCACTCTGCTTACCATGGAGCGCAGAGGAGTCGCTTTGCTGTGCTGTATGAAAAACGTGATAGTGTTGGTGATTCCTAAACATATTAAATACACACACACTCACGCCTATTATCCCCGAAGGGGTAGGCAGAGGCGCAGCTAGTACACCCTCTTTTCGCCATTATTTCGTCCCATGATGTGATAGGGGGCGAGCCTATCGCCATATCGGGCACAAATTCCAGACTCCGGGTTGATACTGAATAGAAAAACTCAATATCACTTTGCCGGGCCCGGGGATCGAACCAGAGACCTCAACTTTGCAGTCGTACTGTAATGCAATTACGCCACCGAGGCAGTCAAAGATATTAATTAATAAAGTAAAATCCCATAGGAAGTGTAATAAAATATCAATAGATTACTGCTGGGTTAGTGGTACGTAAGTATATTTACTTAATATTTATTTCTCCCACTTGCTGATCGCTTGCGGCACGCTCACTCCGCTCATGTATATTCAGAGTGTCAAGAAAATTTAAAAAACTTGAGTGTAATTTTCGTGCTTTAATAAAAATTAAAATCATTTTACTTTATTGGGACGAGAGACAAAGTAACTAACATCTTCACAACCTTCACATTTATTATATCATTAGTAAAATTTATTTCACACTTCCACGGCATAACCCAATAGGTACCTATGTAATATACATTTCAGTAAACAAATTTTGAAGTGTATGTAACGAGCAAATGAAAACATTTTCTAAGATATCAATATACCTACTAAAAAGTAAAAAAAATTACACCTTTCATAAAATTCTTCGACTGTCGGCATTTTTTACATGTCCCAGGGAGTCATAGTTCATGGATTTAATACTTTTCCGGCGATATAATAATTATAAAAAGTTGAAGTGTTAAATCATTTGTTTTTAAAATAAGCATTTTGTACATCAAATAAAACTTAAATTGAATATAGCATAGCCCTCATTTTATAAATATAGATAGATCCAAAATCATCATCATTATCAGTCGCAGAATGTCTCCTGCTAACCAAAGCCTCCAAAGATTGCCAGACTGCTTTCTAGGAACGACTTGCAACTAAGAGAACTAATACAAAGTAATAAATATCTATCGACATACAATATTGTATCCATCTTAATAAAAAAATGTGGGATCTAAATTCTGTATTTTACTATTCAGGATACTTAATAGCTGGTCTGATAAGCCCGGAGGCAAAAATTTGTCTCCGATATGGCGAAAGGCCCTTTATCACATCATGGGACGGATCACACGCGGCAAAAAGTGTGATCGATTGCACCTCAGTCTACCCTTTTAACAATGAGGTATGATAAACTCCATATTTTTTTACAATAATACATCAAAACATGACACTGAAAATAGCGAGAGTTTACCACGACGGGCTCATCAAAGAACGTCCAATAAATCGTACGCCGTACGAATAGCAAACAGCCCCTGACGTCAGCCCCAACATAAATTAAATTTATAATCAAACCTCCCCTAAATGAAATTGAATTATACCTGCTACTGGTAACATCGGCAAAACATTTACATTTCAACTCGAAAAACGTAATTCGTGAGCTCCATTACGAAATACTGTAAAGTTGTTTCGTCTTTTAAAGAAGAGGATGTGTACGGTTAATTAAATAACGCTTATTAATATGTGGTTGGGAATATATTTGTAAAGGCTTTGGGTATGTTTTGGTTATTACTGGAATATAATATTTAAACGAATTTTAAGCGGAATCATATTATGGCTTAATATAAACAAGGCGTAACGTGTATGGGTGGGTAATTTTTTGTCTATTCTATAGCACTTAAAATTGCTTTATAAAATTGACTGTCTATAAAATTATCTTACTTCTTACTCTATTACTTACATATTTCACCAAAACTGGCTGGCTGCCTCGGTGGCGTAGTTGTATTACAGTACGACTGCAAAGCTGAGGTCTCGGGTTCGATCCCCGGGTCGGGCAGTGATATTGAGTTTTTCTATTCTGTATCAGCTCGGAGTCTGGAATTTTGTGCCCGATATGGCGATAGGCTCGCTCCCTATCACATCATGGGACGGAATAACCGCGAAAAGTGGGTGCACTAGTTGCGCCTCTGCGTACCCCTTCGGGGATAACAGGCGTGAGTGTATGCATGCATATTCCACCAAAACATAAATGTAAAAAAGGAGAGCCAATTTCAATACAAAAATTATGCTTGGCTGTAGGCTTCGCCGCAAAAAGAATGGAGATCTAAATGAGTGCCAATGTCTATGCAAAATCCAAATAATAATATGTATTTGTAGGAACAAAATAACATTATGAACAAGTATTCATACACACACTAGCTTTTGCCTGCGGCTCCGCCCGCGTTAAAAAGTTTTTCCGGGATAAAAGTCCAGCTTTGTGTTTTCCCGGGATAAAAAGTAGTATGTGTTAATCCAGGACATGATGTACCCGTGTGCCAAATTTCATCGAAATCCGTTCAGTAGTTTTTGCGTGAAAGAGAAACAAACATCCAAACATCCGTACATCCATACATCCATACATCCATACATCCATACATCCAAACATCCATACATTCTTACAAACTTTCGCCTTTATAATATTAGTAGGATACATACACTCACGCCTTTTATCCCCGAAGGGGTAGGCAGAGGTGCAACTAGTGCACTCACTTTTCGCCGCTATTCCGTCCCATGATGTGATAGGGGGCGAGCCTATTGTCATATCGGGCACAAATTCCAGACTCCGAGCTGATACTGAATAGAAAATCTCAATATCACTTTGCCCGACCCGGGGATTGAACCCGAGACCTCAGCATTACAGTCGTACCATAATACAACTACGCCACCGAGGCAGCCAACAAGTATTTATAATTAAATTATAAAAGTCAATAGAAAATCAATCATACTTTTAGCAGAAACTTTATTAAACTTGAGCAAATACAGTTCTGTACGCAACAACTTGGCGAATAATTGCTTACTGAGCATTGAAACTTGCAAGTAAACTTCTGATAACAGTAACGTCAAAACCGTCAGACTAAATACTCAGATAGTTTTACTACAATAATAAATCAGGAAGTTTGAGCGCTGTTCCCGTTACAAATGCACATAAATGTCTTTCCGCCTTGGTATCTTTAGTCGGAAATGTTCGTTGCAAAAGTAACACGTTTTTGTTTAATAAAGTTTATATTGTTTTTTTTTATAAAGTAAAAAATATGAGGATTTACGCTTAAAAAAATAGCTTAAAAGCGGAGATAACCTAATTGGGAGTGGAACGGATTGCCGAGACAAGTGTTCGCAGGTTCAAATCAAAGGGCACGCACCTCTGACTTTTCTAAAAAAATATGTGTGTATTCCACAACTTATTGCTCGCTTTAAGGGTGAAGGAAAACATCGTGAGGAAATTTGCATACCTGAGAAGTTCTTACAATTTCGAAGGTAGGTATGTGAAGTCTGCCAACACGCACTAGGCCAACGTGGTGGACTAAGGCCTTAACCCTCTCAGTTATAGAGGAGGCCCGTGCTCCGCAGTGGGCAGTATATAATACAGGGCTGGTATGGTGGTAGTGTAAAAAATTAGAGGTACAAATTACTTAGCATTCGGAAGGCCCAGAATACAGAATATACACACAACACGCCTTTATCCGTGAAGGGGTAGGCAGAAGTGTAAACAGGGCACTAACTTCGCGCCACGTGTGTTCTGAATGATAGAGGGCGAGCCTATCGCCATATCGGGCACAAATTTGAAATTCGGGCTGATACTGAGCAGGACGTGGAGTAAGTGGTCGATAGCCTAGTTGGGAATGGAACGGTCTGCCGAGACAATGTCCGGAGGTTCGAAACCCAAGGCACACACCCCTGACTTTTCAAAGTTACGTATGTATTGTTTATCAATTATCGTTCACTTTAACGGTGTAGGAAAACATCGCGAGGAAACCTACATACCTGAGAATTCTCCATAAGAATTTCGAGGGTGTGTGAAGTCTGCCAACCCGCACTAGGCCAGCGTGGTGGAGTAAGACCTTAAACCCTTTCAGTAGTAGAGGAGGCCCGTGCTCAGCAGTGATCATTATATAACACAGGGCTGGTATTATTATTATTATATATTACTGAGCAGGAAAGCCCAAAATCACATTACCCGACACGGGATTCTCAGCCAGGCCCTCAGAGCGATACCGTAACCAGATTGCTACTACACAAGCGAGGCATTCCATCCCAAAATAATAAGTGTTAAAGCTTCAGTTATTGTTCTGAAATTAAGATAACATCTCGACGTATGTGCAATGAATTGTAATTGGGAGATCATTCACAGTTCATTGCACATAGGTCTTTAAAACGTAATACATAAATATTAGAGTAAAAACCGAGACATTTGAAAGCACATATAAAATATTTATGAGATCGTATAAAATGTTACAAAAAATTGTACTTTTAAAATGCCGCTCATAATATAGCCATTTTACATCGTCCCTAGAACTCACATTGAATATATTATACTAAAGATATGTGAGGCTACTTTATTTTTTGTGTGTTTAGGTCCTTATTTCAATATGTTACAATCGTAAAATTTATTGTGAACCCAATTTCAATATTACAACAGACATGCTATTATTGTCTTATTGACTAATACATATTGACTAACAGATTGCATTGATATTAGATACTATATCGGTAAATTACAATTCATAAACAGAAAATTGTATCAATCAATCAATCAATAAGCCTATCACCGTCCAATGTTCAACGTAGGCTTCTCCAAGTGAGCGCCCACTATCTCGGTTTTGAGCAGCCCGGACCCATCCGCTTCCCTCAACCTTTTTCAAGTCGTCGGTCCATCGTGCAGCAGCGCGTCGCGCTCTCCTCTTCAGTCCCTGTCTGCTTCATTGAATGTCCGACAAGTCTGCAGACAACCATAATATATACATAATAACTACAACTATATAAATTCATGAAGCGGCGAATATCCGCAGGTTCAAAACCCAAAGGCACACTTTTAGGCACCTTTTATTAAAAATTTATGTGTGTATTCACTGTGAATTATCGCTCGCTTTAACAGTGAAGGAAAACATCGTGAGGAAACCTGAATACCTGAGAAGTTCTCTGAATTTCAAAGGTGTGTGAAGTCTGCCAACCTGCACTAGGCCAGGGTGGTGGAGTAAGGCCTTAACCCTCATAATCGTAGAGGAGGCCCGTGCTCAGCAGTGGGCAGTATATAATACAGGGCTGGTATGGTATGGTATATATATACTCATAGAAATTCATAAAATAATTTAGAAGTTCAAATATTTTAAAGTAATTAAACAATTCTTTATTAAACGAAACATTTTTTCTTGAAAGCTGAATTTTATTTTCTTCTAATATGTAAGTAGTTTTACATGGTTTATGAGATGTTAATACAAAATCACAAACCAAATTTAAAATGTATAAATCTAACCGTGGCCACCGAGATTTTAATATGTAACAGATGGAAATAACTCCATCCCAAAAGGGACCGTTGAAAATGGAGTAAAAATGCAGCGGAAATAAAGGTAGATAGGTCAGCTTTTAAACGAGATATAGAAACATCTTACCTCTTCAAAAGAATAATATAACAAGCGGAAGTTACAGCGACGACTGAGCTCTTCAGCCATCATACTCTTTTTAAATATCAAGAGTTAAAATTTTAATTAAAAGACTCTTTGCGTGGCTTGAAACGACTCCAATTAAAACTATGTCTTCGCCACTTGGTGAACATAAAAGAGTCGAGGTCGCTAGCAAAAGCCGGTAGATAATTGCTTGCCTGGTACCGTCTCGTTATTTTGACCTTGTCTATTTGAATGTGTAATTATTACTTGGGAGATTGAATATCATAATTGGTAAAAGTAGGTTAGAGGGACTCATAAATATGCAGCGTCATATCTCGACATTAGCAGCGAGAAAAATGGCGTGGATTCCATTAGTCGTATTTTGAGTAGTCGGCTTCTTGTCTGTTACTATATAGTAGGTTTCCACTTGACATTTGTTATGTATGTATGATTTGCAAATATTTTTTTTGAGGTTAAATGTATCTTGATGTTTATAGATGTTTAGATAATTGTATCCGCATTCGGAGAAGAACCTAACAAAGGAGGCTGATGAACAATCAGTCCAACGCGTATTAATGAAAACCTATTGGAATATGACAAGTAATTAAGAAATAGAATAGAACGCCGATTATCCGAATTAATTGGGACCGGGGTCGATTCGGATAATCGGACATAGATTGGTAATAAAGAAAAACGAACTGTCACACATAGAATAAACTTTATTAAGTGTAGTGTCTTGCCTCTAGCTTGCAACCATAACAAGAACAACTTTTTTTTAAATAAAACATTTTTTTTTAGTATGTAATGTATGTAATGGCGATAGGCTCGCCCCCTATCACATCATGGGACGGAATAACGGCGAAAAGTGGGTGCACTAGTTGCGCCTCTGCCTACCCCTTCGGGGATAACAGGCGTGAGTGTGTATGTATGTATGTAATGTACTATTTCCATAGTGTAACAGTTAAACATGGTAGCTTTTCAGCACCGGACAATCATTCACTTGTTAATGAGCGCTGTCTGTCCAACTGTCACTAACCATGTGAACCGTAATAAACCTTCTCATACTAGCGGTTATTACGAAAATAACTCAAAATTTAAATTACACTTCTATTTTGTTCATAGCATGAATATAATGGAATAAGCAATAGCCTAGTTGACAATGGAACGGTCTGCCAAACCTATGGCAGCAGATTCAAAACCCAAGACACACTTCTGACAGTCGAAGATACGTGTGTATTGATTATATTATCAATTATTGCATGCATTAACGGTGCAAGGAAACATCCTGAGGAAGCCTATATACACGAGAATTCTCCATTAGAACATAAAAGGCATGTGAAGTCTGCCAACCCGCCCTAGACCAGCGTGGTAGACCTTAGTCTTTAGTTAGTTTAGGCCTTAGCCCAAACCCTTTCAGTAGTAGAGGAGGTCTGTTCCCAGCAGTGGGATGGTACATAATATAGGTAAGCCGGTATGAATAGATATGAATTTATCTGAAAGGCTAGGCAGAGGTGTACCTCAGCATCTATTCATCACGGCAACAAGTGGATAGCGTGTGCGTGGTAACATATAAAGCCATGTCTCATCGCAATTTGTTTTCTCAATAATATAAATGCGAAAGTAACTATGTATGTCTCTTTGTTTGTTACGCATTCACGTCCGACTAAACAACTGAACTGTGTTGAAATTTGTGAGACAGAGTTAGCTTAAATCATAAGAAAGGACATGCGTTACTTTTGTCCGGGAAAGACCGTTTTACGCTATCGCAGCCGCGTGCAAAATCTAGTAATAATTTTAATAAACAAAAAATCGTCTGTTTCTAACTGTTTTTCATTAAGTAACGAATAGAGTACAAAGGATTGTCACTGGCAACTTATGAAGTATATTGGCATCTTTGTTTAACTCGAACTTATGAAGTTTTCAACATTGTTCAGAGTTTGTCGGCAATGTTGAATAAGGGGATTTGTATGAAACAATGTGTTGATGTTAATTACACATGCATATACACTGACGCCTTTTATCCCCGAATGGGTAGGCAGAGGCGCAACCAGTGCAGCCATTTTCGTCATTATTGCGTCCTATGATGTGATGGGGGCGAGCCTATCGACATATCGGGCACAAATTCCAGACTCCGAGCTGATACTGAATTGAAAAACTCAATATCACTTTACCCGACCCGGGGATCGAACCCGAGACCTCAGCATTGCAGTCGAACCATAATGCAACTACGCTACTGAGGCATGTTAATTCTATCGTTTTAAAATTTACGTTGGTAAGTTTTTAAATGGGATGACTTTTTAGGCGTAAAATAATGCTCATGTAGTCTGTCAAGGCCCGCGACGGACACCGGTGTCCATATACATAGGGTTTTCTAATACATCTACATATATAAACGGGCCTTGAATATAATGCGTTTTGTTTTGATTACATATTTTTTATGGTATTAAGAGCGTATACGCTGTATGGCTCAAAAACACTACTCTTTGAATCAGTTAAAACCCATCAAAACATTATTTAAAAAGCATATTAATTAGTAATCATTTTAGAAAATGTTGTCGTCCAACTAGTGAATTAAGAAAATTTTTAGATTTATAGAGTATTTGTGAATTCTATAATGATTACTGAACAGAGGTTTCCTTATTTTCGCTTCGAGCGTCAATTTAGAAGCTCAAAATATCTCAAATCACTAAACAAAATAATAATAAAAAAATATCGTCCAACTAATAAGATCCTTAGAAAACAAGTGAATTAGGAAAAAATATCATTTTATGTTTAATTCATGAGAAATAAAAATTCAAACAATGCGAAATTATTCAGAAATGTTGGTCAAGAAAATGATTTTTTTTACCAATATATCCTACTTAATTTAATGTAATTTTGGATTACTATAATAGAAGAACATCTCCTTAAAAACTAACATTTAAAAAATTTCAACAAAATTACTTCCATTATTTTTTATAAATATTTTAAAACCACTATAAAACTCAACGCGCATATCGTTTCAAATTAGTCCGCCGAGAGGCTTTCTAGAGAGAGGACATGTCGCTCGTCGCTCCGGTCTGGCCACAGTTGACCTTTGCCGTGCGTAGTAAAAATAGTCACGTCTGTATTGCGATCGGCACATCTTAGTACTTGGGTAAATATTTTTTATTTTATTGATGGTGACAATAACTTTTTAGTACTATAAGTTATTGTGTTAATACTATAAGTTATGTTTCAGACACCATGGGAAATAAAGCAAAGCCATTTCTATAGTCCGGTCAAATTAGACAAAAAATAAGAGTAATCAGTAAGATTGTTTAAAATATGATTAGAAATAAAATTTGAAAGTTTCCCATCTTTCCCCTGTATGGATTTTTTTTATTCAAGGTCAAAGATCCTTAGAATGAGTTTTTCGCGATTTTCAACAAAACTGTAAGTTTTATCATAAAAATACTTCATACAAAAATAGTAGATCATAAATTGATCTACAAAAAATGTGCCAATACTTTTTTTCTACGAGCCGCCGTTTTTGAGATATAATGATTCGAAAAGTTGTAATCGTCATAATATGCATGAGTACGCCACGTATATACATCTCTATAGTTGTAATATATGTTAAAATATAGAGCAATTCAATTTGACAAATGCAACTATTGTTGGGTTTCTTGGGACTTTGGGGTCTGTCTGTTAAAGCGTTGCAGTCAGTAATAGTTAGCATCGCCCCAATCCTTGCTAATATCTTTAATTCCTGTATTAGAGACGGCATATTTCCTGATCTTATGAAGATAAGTAAAGTAGTACCAATTTTTAAAGCAGGTTGCTCAAACACTCCTTCAAATTATAGGCCTATTTCTATTTTACCAGCTTTAAGTAAAGTATTTGAAAAAATATTGCTTAATCAAATGCTGGTGTTCTTTAATAAAAATAGAATATTACATGATAGGCAATTTGGATTCACGAAAGGCAGGTCTACACAAGACGCTGGATGTGCTTTAGTTAAAGCTGTGTTGGATGCCTGGGAGGAATCACGGGATGCTCTAGGGGTATTCTGTGATCTTTCCAAGGCATTCGATTGCGTAGATCACGGTACCCTAATTTTAAAACTTCGCTATTATGGTATTAGGGGAAACGCGCTAAATCTTATATCTTCATATTTATCAGATCGGAAACAACAAGTATGTATCAATAACGTCTTGTCTGCAGGGTCCTCAGTTAGGATTGGGGTTCCCCAAGGATCCATTTTGGGTCCTTTTTTATTTTTAGTCTATATAAATGACCTTCCATATATGGTTAACAAGAGGGCTGATGTTGTGTTATTTGCTGACGACACTTCGTTAATATTTAAGGTAAATAGAAGGGAAGATAATCTTATAGAGCCAAATAAAGTACTTAAATCGATTTCCGACTGGTTTTCTGCTAATAATTTACTGTTAAATGCGGCAAAAACTAAATGTGTTCGATTCTCGTTACTCAAAAATAAAAATGAAGTAAATATTAATTTAGACGGGAATAATCTAGAATTAGTACCCTCAACGGTCTTCCTCGGGGTTTCAGTCGATAATAAATTGCAATGGGGACCCCATATTCAAAAAATTGCAAGTAAATTGAGTTCTGCCGTCTTTGCTATTAGGAAAATTAGAAATTTAACTGACGTGGCTACGGCGAGATTGGTATATTTTGCTTACTTCCACAGTATTATGTCGTATTGCATTCTTCTGTGGGGTTCTGCTGCAGATCTGCAGACCATTTTTATCTTACAGAAGCGAGCAATTCGTGCCATTTATAACCTTCGCTCTCGCGATTCTCTTAGAGAACTGTTTAAGGAGGTCAATATACTGACTTTGCCGGCCGAATACATTTTTCAGAATATCATGTATGTACGCAAAAACCTTAGTACTTTAAAGAAAAACAGTGACTTGCACTGTCTGAACACTAGAAATAAGAATAAACTAGTTGTTCCAAACTTTAGGCTCTGTAAAACGAGTAAATCATATTTAGCAAATGGAATTAAATTTTATAATAAACTTCCCTCCGAAATAACCAGTCTACCCGGACACAAATTCAAGTGTTACGTTAAGCGCGAGTTAACGTCTAAGGGGTATTATAATGTATCGGATTATCTTGATGATCAGTCAGTTTGGAAAATTGGTCCTGCACACCGTGGCTAACCATGTTAATAGATATTGAAGCTAATTGCTTAACATATATCATGTGTATCTATCTAAAACTGATTATACCTAATATTGACATTGTAATTAATATTAAATCTCTATATGACATTTTTATAATTATCCTCGTTTTGACATATCATTTTGTTAATGACGACCGACCGATCTTTGTGTTGCGTTTGCTTTTAATTTATAAATCAATTATTTAAATTGTGCGTATTGATTGAAATCCACGAAATATTGAAAAAAATCAACGAAGATTATGTTTGTAAATGTAGGCGTCTGCACGCTGTACACCGTTTAATTATAATTATTTACCTAATTGTGTTCCCTAATTTTGTTATGAATTTCTTAGGGATAGTGTTTACTCTTAGTTAAATTCCTTCAATTGATTTTAATCCCTATTTTACGGTGATGTGTGTGCATTAGCTTATGTAACTGATCTGACTTTGTAAGCAAAAGACTTGAAAAAAAATAAAAAAATATGTAAAGATTCAATGGACAAATGATGACAAAAAAGTAAGCCCGGAGTTTCTTTCTGCCTTTCTTCTTCGGGTAGTCATCGCTTAGGAAGCTAGTGAAAGGCTGGTAGGTTAGCTAGGCTAGGGCCTGTAGTGTCCTCACCGGTGAGGATCGCGACGCGTTCCTCCCATAATTTTTGTAATAATAATGATCTCTTTTTTTTTTTCTTTATATCCCCTTTCCTGCCAGCCCGAGCTGGCTTTTTAAATTCTAATTTTCATCATTCTTTTTAATCTCAATAAAATTGTCGGTAGTTATATAAGTGACCTTTTGTATCAATAATAATTATTGCAATTAATTTAATGTATGACTTATCATAAGTGCAACCATGTTCGCCTACGTGATGAATAAAGTATTTTATTTTATTTTTTATTTATTATTATTTATGTTGTTGGTGAAGATGTAGACTTACTCGCTTGACTCACTGCTCGAATTCCAACTGAAAAAACTATTTTCTTCTCAAAACTAGGAAAAGCTCAACATCAACCAGAAATATATCAAAAAGTTTATCTACTTTTGCAAAGTGTCAGAATCATGTACTATTTTTACACGCAATAATTGGCTGTGATACGACATCTGCATTTTACAGGAGGGGTAAAATGACAGTTTTCAAAATGTTTGAAAAACAAAATTTTGTTCAATTTGCTGAATTTTTTAAATATAGTAATTCAACTCGACAAGAAATTATCACTAACTGCATTCGCTTTCTTCTTTCTATGTACGGAGCTCCTAAAAAACTACCTGCTTAGATAAGTATAGATATGCATTTTTTTTTCGCGGGGAAAAAAACGCGTTATCGCTACCACCACTGGGGGGTGAGTGGGTCGGTTATGTTGGTTTCACACAGTCTTACAGCCCAATGCCGGCACTCGGGAGTATAGCATCATCCGAGCGGGTATTGGACCGAATCCTTAACACTATGTACACCCTACACTGGCATACCAACCAAAACCCGCGGTGGCCTTCTTCGGCGCATACGAGACGGCCCCAGGGTATCTTGTTGCACTAAGATAGTTGCACGGGACCGTCCCTGCGCGATGCCGTTGCGGCCCTTCTCTAAACAAGGGGGCTAAGATGCCCCCACACTCTAAAAGACCCCTTTGGCGTCTACGACAACGCATTGTGGTCCACCTCGGTGTCGCTTAAATTGGACTGAGCAGCCCCCCGCTGCTCACCCCGCGACTCTCTTGAAGCCCCATTTAGTCGCCTCTTACGACAGGCAGGGAATACCGTGGCGGAACTCTCTAAATGCCCCCAAACCACTGGGCACGAGGCACCGGTTAGTCATCCACCCGGCGCCTCCTACGTCTCCTCTAGCTGCGGGCGAGATCGTTCTGCTCACGATCCCGCCCGGCGCTCTCCTTCCGTGAGATGACGTACTCGCAGAAGGAGACCATCGCTCACCAAGACCTCCAGCCGCCAACCATGGCAGATACCACGTCCGGCAGCAAGAGATCTCCTCCGACGACTGCTCTAAGAGCGCTGCGTTGTAGATCCCAGACTGGGCACTCCTTGAGAGTGTGTTGGACCGTGTCTTCGCGGCCGTTGCCACAGTGGTGGCATACGGCGGACTCTTCTTTTCCGATCCGACACAGGAACGAGCCAAAACACTCGTGGCCCGTCAGTACCTGTGTCAGACGGAATGTCGGCGCGCCATGGCGCCTGTCAAGCCATCTTAAGAAGACAGGTCGCACTGCCGTGACGGTCCTCAAGCCCGCATTTGGGCTCTCCTGCCTGGTATGCCACTCCTCCACGGCGGCGCTGCGGATAGAGGCCAATTGGGCTTTGACCTCCCTGGGGGCCAGTCTCTGCTCGAGAGAGTATAAATATGCATGTTTCGTTAAAAATACCAAAAGTAAAACAAGTACAATTAGCTTGTCTTCCTCCAACCTCAGTTGCTGCTTATCAACATCTTATTCGGGTATATTACCAAGTTCAAGTGTGGCTTGGTTATCAGCTAGACCCTACAGACTGGGGTTGGAAGTTGGTCAACAATTCATTATTGACCAACTTCTTCTTTCTTCTTCTTTCTTTCTTTCAACTAGTCCAAATTTTTCTTCCACCTGCGCCGGAAAAACTGCTGAACACATTTTTTTGCAACTACAAAAAGGGGTGCAGTGCTAAATGTGGTTGCAAAAAAGTCTGACTGTTTTGTTCTCTGGCATGTACACATTGTCAAGGCTGGTCATATTCTAATAGTGAATCACTAGCAGTGGAGGATCCGTTTGATTCAAAGACGTGATTTACCCGTAGGCCAAATTTCATCGAAATACGTTCATTAGTTTTTGGGTGAAAGAGTAACAAATGTCCATTCATCCATACACACATTCTTACAAACCTTCGCGTTTATAATATTAGTAGGACTAGTAGGAAGAACACCTTTGTTTAAATTTGGTCGTACTAAATTGTAACGTCTACGGAGTTCCAGTGCCAGTCTTTCGGCTTCATCATCAGGCCCACTTCACTAAATGGTAAGTAGTTTACATATACATATACACTCACGCCTGTTATCCCCGAAGGGGTAGGCAGAGGCGCAACTAATGCGCCCACTTTTCGCCATTATTCCGTCCCATGATGTGATAGGCGGCGAGCCTATCGCCATATCAGGCACAAATTCCAGACTCCGAGCTGATACTGAATAGAAAAACTCAATATCACTTTGCCCGACCCGGGGATCGAACCCGAGACCTCAGCTTTGTAGTCGTACTGTAATACAACTATGCCACCGAGGCAGTCCGGTAAGTACTTTCTGAATGCAAATACTTCACTTTTGCGTAAAAGTAACAAAGTTTGTAAAATTGCCCTTAACATGTGTTATGTATAAGTTTTAATAAAACGAGATGATACGTATAAATTGTTTCATTTAAAAATAATAAAAAATCTTCATTTATCATACCGGGTGGAAGGGAAACGCTCTCGGAAACGAATACAGATGATAGTATTGGTGATTCCTGACGTGATGGCACTAATAAAATCGCGATCGCATTGTTACAATTTTAGTAGGATTTTCTCAAATTTCTGTACAGCTGTATGAATTTTCATGTATGAATAGATAAATCAAACCATTATTCTGAAAAACATAGTAAAAAAGGTCAATATTTCAAAAAAATCGTAATGAAACACGTACATCAGCTGACGGGTTAATGACCGCGGGCTGGTGCCGGCGCAGCGCGGCGGCCGCCCAGTTTTTTGTACGCTTTACATTGCGCGCGCATGAATTACGGAAATACTAAAATCGTAAGTATTGTCACTTAGCTTTGCAAATGAATATAGTTTTTCGTTAATGTTATGGTTCTTCTCTCTTACCGTTCCGGTATAGAGAGCGTTTCCCTTCCACCCGGTATATCGAAGAATCATAAGTTACATTCTAATTAAATATTAAAAGCATCAAATTGGTTGGTCTGAATATAAATATAGCCGACGCGCCATCTCTACGCACACAACTACGCGCGCTTCTGTGTGAGTGAAATTTGCGAAGAATTACCTATAGTCGACGTTCCGCGCAGCACGTAAACGCTCTTAAACATTTTACCTGATGTCCTGAAAAATCTTACGTAGTAGATAATAAGTACCTATGATTACACAAGTTTTTAAAATATCCAATAAGGGCTACTAGATATGAAAAAACGCTAGTAATGTACCTTATACAATATACATAATTGACATGATAGAAGATGCCTATGGCCTTAATATACCTTTCTTAATCCTATCCTACTAATATTATAAAGGCGAACGTTTGTAAGTATGTATAGATGTCTGGATGTATGGATGTTTGTTACTCTTTCACGCAAAAACTACTGAACGGATTTCGATGAAATTTAGTACACTGGTAGGTAATGTCCTGTTTTAACACATAGGCTACTTTTTATCCCGGGAAAATATAAAGCGGGACTTTTATCCCGGAAAAACTTTTAATGCGGGCGGAGCCGCGGGCAAAAGCTAGTTAATAATATCTCTATCTCCACAATTAGTTATGATGTCATCTGTTTCAAAGCTACGTCCACACTCGAACATTAGTCAATTATCAAGTAATCGGAAATCCTGCACTTAGCAACGTCCAATATAGAAACCACTGGACGTGACCGCTTTCTACAAACAAATCCTGCTACCCGACTACCCAGTTGTACGATACAAATTAGTTAGGTAAAGTACGAGCCCGAACAGTTGTACAGTAATCATCGTTATGCAAACTATACAAGGTAAACGTGAGTTTCAACGTGCAAAAACTTAACTGCAACTGACGTTATCTTTAGTTAAAATTTCAGAGCGAACGTGTCATGGAAATGAGTGTTCCGATTGCGCTTTTAAAACTGGACAAGTGATATTACGTTAATGAGTATCTTGTTACCCTGTAATCAGTACGCTGATATTGCGAGTATGAAGTTTTAATTCATATTTACGAGATTAAGTACGGTAGTTTTTGAACACCGCGCTGGTCGGGTAGAAATCTTGTTCGGATTCAATTTACCTATTGTATGTAGAAATAATACGTCACTAATCCAATTTTGAGCGCACACAGACTTTTTTGAATGTAAGTACAAGATTACACAAAGGATTAACATTTTAAAAGCTAAAAATATTTTAAGGTCTCGACGTCGCTATTCTGTTCAAGATACTGATAAGGTTTACGAAAATTATAATAAAAAATGTTAAATATTTTTTTAAGCAGCTCATATTTAATATTTTGAATAAATTGAAAATTTTTCTTAAAGCTTAAGCTTCAAGCGTCCAATGTAAAGTCAAAAGGCATCCTGCGCCTGATAAATCCGAGCTGCAATTTTCGCTCATACCTTATTCAAGATTCTTCAACTGAGAATATTTTGTATACTTAACTTAAAAAATATTTTTTTTCTATAAAACAATATTTAAATGTAACGTTGATAACTTCCAATTATTAATGTTATGTACTAGTTACCAATTTTCTACTTGTTAGTTATTACAATAAAATATTATGTATTGTATATGATAGCTTCATTATCATCATCCTCATCAGCGACATGTAATCCATGCTGAACATAGGATTTTTCTAAAATTTCCAGACGGATTTGTCAAATGCGCCCTATATGTAGCGTGTTCCTGCAACCTTTCTCAAATCCTCTGTCCCCCTTACAAGTGGCTGGAAAGAGTGATATTCTAGATCTCGATTGCCACGATGTGTGTGTGCGCGTGCGTGCGTGCGTGCGTGAGTGTGTGTGTGTGTGTGTGTGTGTGTGTGTGTGTGTGTGTGTGTGTGTGTGTGTGTGTGTGTGTGTGTGTGTGTGTGTGTGTGTGTTTGTGTGTGTTTGTGTGTGTGTGTGTGTGTGTGTGTGTGTGTGTGTGTGTGTGTGTGTGTGTGTGTGTGTGTGTGTGTGTGTGTGTGTGTTATGTGGTGTTTTTTTAGGTTATCTTCGAGTAGCCCAGCGGGTGGTCTTCGGAAGTTTGCTTGCGAGCGAACCACCAGAAGTCCTCTGGCTATAAATTATAATTAATGCTACCTGTGCGAAGCCGGGGCGAATCGATAATATAACTGCTATATATTTTATCACGTTGTAAGTATAGAAAACATAATGTTACTCTTTTACGTCATTCCATAACATGTCTTTCAAAATCGTCATATTTCCATACTATTGTTATTACATTTTAAAACTCATATTTATTAGATTTAATAATATGAACAATCTTTACGATGGCACTCTATAAACAGTTTAAAAATACGAGCGCAATGAAACGCATGTGCTTCTGTTTTACGGTCTCTTATCTTACGCCCTTCATGGGTCATGGGGTTTAGTGAAACCTTATCTTTAACAGCTGTATCCGTGTAGTCGACCCACCATTTCAAGTTATGTAATACTTTTATAGCATTAAGTTTGCCAATTTGGATGAATACATTATAAATGCGAAAAGTGAAAAGGGATGTTTGTTTGAAGTAAACGCAGAACTACTGATCGGATGTCGATAAAATTTGGCACACGGGTAGATCATTTCCTGGATAAACACATAATATACTTTTTTCTCCGTTTTTTTTTCACGTGGGCGAAGCCGCCAGCGACACCTAGGACTTAATAATACCAGCCATGTATTACTGCCCACTGCTGAGCACGGGCCTTCTACTGAGAGGGTTTAAGCTATAGTCAACCACGCTGGCCTAGCACGGGTTGGCAGACTTCACATACCTTCGTGATTCTTTTTGGAGAATGCTCAGGTATATAGATTTCCTCACGATATTTTCCTTCACCGTTAAAGCGGACGATAATTCAAAAAAAAAGTAATCTGCAAAAGACGGAAAACTCTTTTTACTTTGCACCCGTCAAATACACACTTCAAGAACTCAGGGGTTTTGGGTTTTAAACACGTGGACAGTCGTCTCGGCAGACCATTCCATTCCCAACTTTTTTTATGGCATTGATTGACGAGACTAGCATTTCGTTCGCCTGATCGTAAGCGATACGACCACCCATAAACACTAGCAACATCCAGCACCTTGAGTAGAACTAGCCCTAAAGTCTCAGTAGTAAAGGAGGCCCGTGCTTAGCAGTCAACCGTGGGCGGTATATAGTACAGGGCTAGTCTCTATTATATTCCTATATTCTATACTAGCTTTTGCCCGCGGCTCCGCCCGCTTTAAAAAGTTTTTCCGGGATAAAAGTCCCGCTTTATATTTTCCCGGGATAAAAAGTAGCCTATGTGTTAATCCAGGACATGATCTACCCGTGTGCCAAATTTCATCGAAATCCGTTCAGTAGTTTTTGCGTGAAAGAGGAACAAACATCCTTACATCCAAACATCCAAACATCTAAACATCCAAACATCCATACATTCTTACAAAGTTTTGCCTTTATAATATTAGTAGGATTCTCTATTGTTTGTATGGAAGAAGGCTTTCACATGAACTCAGATCATTCTCCAATAATATTAAAATTAAGCCATAAAATATTACTACGGGAAAGTCAAGTGACTCTAGTTAATAAGTACACAGATTGGGAAAGCTTTGCCTTAGATTTGGATAGATCAATAGACTTAAAAGTCCCACTAAACACTCACTATCATCTTGATTGTGAAGTCAATAAATTTATTGTCGACATACAGCAAAGCGCGTGGAATAACACTCCGCAAATGAAAAGAAAATTTAAGGGCAACATATATCCTAAAGAGATCGTAAATTTGCTATTGGAGAAAAGAAAACAAAGACAGAGATGGCAGCAAACAAGATTTCCACCAGATAAATCTTTGTTAAATAAATTGACTAAAAAGCTGAGTAGGAAACTCCGAAACTTTCAAGATGAATGTCTGAACAATGACCTGCGCCAGTTAACCGAGGACCACACCACGGATTACTCCCTATGGAAAGTTACCAAAAACTTTAAAAGACCGATCACTCAAATTCCTCCTATCTTAGATGGGGATGGAAAATGGGCTATAAGCAATGAGCACAAAGCTTCAAGGTTCGCACAACATTTAGAAGAAACTTTCCAAGAAAATAAAGCAACAGCGAAACATCCGATTTTTGAGTACCCAATTTCCTCACATAACCAAGGAATCAAGCTTGTGACTCCTAAAGAAGTTTCCGGAATAATCCATAACAACATAAGTTCAAAGAAATCGCCTGGATATGACCTCATAACCGGAGAAATCTTAAAACATTTTCCACGCAAAGCGATAATAAAACTAACGAAACTAATAAATGCCTCATTTACGTTAAAGTATGTACCGGAAGCATGGAAGGTTGCTGAAGTCATAATGATCCCAAAGCCAGGGAAACCACCCCACGAAGTATCATCATATAGGCCTATCTCTCTCTTGCCTATATTATCAAAACTATTTGAGAAGCTTTTACTGAAGCGCTTAAAATATATTATGTATAAGAATAACCTCATACCAAACCATCAATTTGGCTTTAGAGAACAACATTCTACTATAGACCAGGTACATAGAATAACTACCAAGATAGAACAAGCACTCGAAGAAAAAAAAGTTTGCGCGATCGTGTTTTTGGACGTTGCCCAAGCTTTTGACAAAGTTTGGCATGAGGGCCTGATACAAAAGCTCAGACAAATGCTGCCATCAGATTTTTCGCACATACTAAAATCCTATATTACAAACAGGATGTTTAGAGTTAAGCAAAAGGATGCATCTTCCTAGCTTAAAATAATAAAAGCTGGGGTCCCGCAAGGAAGCGTCCTAGGTCTCACTTTATACTTACTATACACAAGTGATATACCAGTACCCGATAACAATACTATTGCAACCTTTGCAGATGACACTGCCAATATGGCTACTGGATCAAATCACAAGGAAGCAGTAGAAAAACTTTAAGGCGCCCTAAATAACATTTATGATTGGACACAAAAATGGAAAATTAAATTAAATGAAACAAAATCAGTTCATGTCGATTTCACGAACAAAGATCAAAATTATCATCCAGTATATATAAACGGTTCAAAGGTCCCATATGCAAACACTGCCAAGTACCTTGGCATAACACTTGACGCTAAGTTGCGATGGAAAGCTCACGTCAAAAAGAAGAGACAAGAACTTAATATAAGATATAAAAATATGTATTGGTTACTAGGAAGAAAGTCTTGTTTATCAATACATAATAAATTACTACTGTATAAGCAAATTTTCATGCCAATTTGGACGTATGGAATCCAGCTTTGGGGCTGTACCAAATCGAGCAGTGTTAAAATAATCCAACAGTTCCAAAATAAAGTCTTAAGAGATATTGTCAACGCTCCCTGGTATATAATAAATGACGACCTCCATCGTGATCTTAAAATGGAATCCGTCACGCAAGTCATCAAAAAGTTTGCGAAAGCTCACGTTGGAGACTTCGACAACATGTGAACATTGAGGCTTCCAAGCTACTCGATAACACGAACCTTGTGCGAAGACTAAAAAGAACTAAACCTTTCGAACTAGTGTAATAAAGTGTAGTGCATAATTGCAGCGAACAAATAATAGTGTCAGTGCTAAGTATATATAACACACGAACAAAGTGTTTTTTATGTTATCAGACTCTAAGAGAGTGCCTAGAACATTATTCTTAGTTGTAGTAAAGTTATCACCTAGAAAATTAAGTTAGAATAATATTGCTTATTAGTCTTATAGACTAGATTGTAATTTTTTTGCTAAGAACCTAGTTCTTACAACACAGGATAAAAAAAAAAAATATTCTCTATTCCAAATAATTCAGCGCTGAGTAAATTCTTTGTTATATCTGTACCTATAGAACTTTGGCTTATAGTATTATTTCAAACTAGGTTTAACTTTATCACCTTAATTTTGAAGACGGTGAAATTTCTATGTAAGTTTTAAATAATTTTCGTATCGTTTTAACTTTGGGTAAATTATAAAAAAAAACATAAATTGTTAATTTCTGCACTCATTAGGTCTATTGAAAGTAAATTAAAATATTAATAATATGTATATATTGCAAATAAATGTTTATATATTTCGCTATTACAGCCAGAAACCAATATAAAAATAATATGAGATATAAAATAATCAAAATAGAGATCTTTCCCTAACTATAATATTGCTATAATTCTGAGTGTTTTTTCAATACCTAACACAAGTCAGGGGTATGTATGGTAAAGTCTATATTGAATGTAATATAGACAGATAATATAAATATTGAATTTGCTCGGAGTAATATGAAAGTAGAGTGCAAATAGCTTTGTAGGTTTTTGTGTAACGTACTTCTAAAGTTTTATTGAAAAGATTTTAATTCTGTAAAGGTTTTAATAATAAATTTACTTACTTAAAAATGTGTTAATTTTTGTGCACAATAATTTTGCATACGTCATAAGATATTTTAAAACAGCTTTATACTATACTAGCTTTTGCCCACGGCTTCGCCCGCGTTAATAAGTCTTTCCGGGCTAAAAGTACATAAAAACCTTCCCGTAGAATCACTCTATGACTATGACGTTGATACAACTCTTAACAAATAATCCATTAATTTCGACCAAATTTGATTACCATAAAAACGGTTCTAGTGAGTTAATCTTAAAAGATAGACATATACTGTCGCGGACATTTTTTTAGATCATTTCAAGAGGAATAATTCTTCCATACATATATTTTTGGTATCTTGAACCGTTTTCGCAGCGCACGCAATGGAAACCCTCAAGGATGAATAATTTTCCCCGTTTTTTTACATTTTCCATTATTTCTTCGCTTCTAACAGTTGCATCGTGATGTTATATAGCCTAAAGCCTTCCTCGATAAATGGTCTATTCAACACAAAAAGAATTTTTCAATTCGAACCAGTAGTTCCTGAGATTAGCGCGTTCAAACAAACAAACAAACAAACAAACAAACAAACAAACAAACTAACAAACTCTTCAGCTTTATAATATTAGTATAGACTAGCTTCAGCCCGCGTTAAAGAGGTTTTCCGGGATAAAAGTCCCGCTTTATATTTTCACGGGATAAAAAGTATCATATGTGTTAATCCATGGCATGATCAATTAGTATGCCGAATTTCATCTAAATCCGTTCAATAGTTTTAAAAAATATTGGGGTGGGCCACCCTTATCACTTAGGGGGATGAAAAATAGCTGTTGACCCATTCTCAGACCTACCCGATATGCACACAAAATTTCATGGAAATCGGTCGAGCCATTTCGGAGGAGTTTGGCAACAAACACCGCGACACGAGGATTTTATATATTAGATTAATGTGACAACGTGTAAAAATTTATTACAACAAGAAAAAAAAATGGCCGTAGAAAGATATTCGATGGACTCTGTGGTTTGAATTTCGAACGCTTTTAAAAATAGAATGTTTGTTAAATTAAATTAGACACTATCGAGAAATTACCGGAACGTGATAGTTTACGTTACAATAAATTTACTCGAGTACGTGGGATATTAACGGATGCGATGCAAATGGAATATCCGTGTATTTGGCGATTAGATGTGGCCCACATAGGACCGGATCTTGTTGGCCGGATAAGCCGAGTTGTGCTCCACTTAGTCGAGTCTCGGTTGATTTATGTGAACTTTTAAATACATAACTCCTATTATTATTAATATTTAAATTTTAAGTTATGTTTTAGTCGGTCAAATATTTTTCTTGGATACGAGTACTTTATTACCACATTTGCATTCTAAGACGCATATTGATTTCTTACGTTTACACGAATGTTAGACATTTAAATAAAACTATTTTACGGATTTTATTACGGTTTTTTAATTTATATTTTCTCTATAAGCCTTCGAAACGTCAGGAGAAAATATAATGCAAAAAATCGCGATAAAATCCGTAAAATAGTTTTTTTTTTTAAATAAGACGCATGTAATATTTGGAATGTTGTTAGTTTGCAAGCCACAGTACACCCACTCAAGGTGTCATGGTATTCTCGGATTTTAAACCATGTTGCAGCCTTGTTGTAAATGTAACACCACTGGTACACGATAGGGCACGATAATGGCCTTAGAGGATGAAAGGATACTGAATACTATTTTTAAAGAACAGTTTAAAACCGGTGTATTGATATTTTATACATACATATACATATAAACTCACGCCTTTTATCCCCAAAGGGGTAGGCAGAGGCGCAACTAGTGCACCCACTTTTTGCCATTATTCCGTCCCATGATGTGATAGGGGGCGAGCCCCTCGCCATATCGGGCACAAATTCCAGACGCCGAGCTGATACTGAATAGAAAAACTCAATATCACTTTGCCCGACCCGGGGATCGAACCCGAGACCTCAGCATTGCAGTCGTACCATAATACAACTACGCCACCGAGGCAGTCTGATATTTTATGTAGCTTTAATATAGTTAATATTGAACAAAGCTCCCAGTAAATACACGTTATATGACCCAATGATACTTTGTAATGAACTTGTCTACTGAAACACGAATAATATACTTAGTACGAAACTCTTTAGAAACTCGACGTAAGTAAAAACAAGCTACAAGCCCTTCAGTGACATTTCAACCATTAAAAGTGGCTAAGTTAATTTAGAAGATTTGTTAATTAAAAACTGTCTACCGGCAAAAAGCTTTTATGCGCCAACTTAAACGAGCTACTCTAGCGTACAATATTTTTTGAAAGTTGAGAAAAAAATCTAATTTAGTTTTAAGTGTTCATAAAATATTGAAGTCCCAACCTCCTCGTGCAAGTTTCGCCTTGTCTTGAGAGATATTAAAAATTTCATATTCGCGTATATTTACCTAGTGCAAGTGTTGAATGAAATTTATGTGACACGCAGGGAAAATGCAAATTTTACAACAAAGCCCGAATTTTTACTGCGCTCGTATTTTAATTATGGGACGTACGCGAAATAAATAAAACATCTATACTCGCACACTTGCTATGTGCTTCATTACGTTTTTAGTGTACATTTTTTGTTGCAGATTCCGTGTTTTTCATACGCGATGCAATGCTCAAAGAGACGCCTTTACCGAGGATTGAAGCCAGCTGGTGCTTTAGGGATTTACAAAAATTGTAGCGGGTATTACAGGTATAACGTACGTGGGATCGACACCTGAATAACGCGGCAAAGGGACACATAATTTTTCCAATGCAGCTCTCATATGCATTTCGTTGATTGAATTCGTACGATATACGCAAAATTCCTAGTTTTATCCCTGCAAAGTGCAATACTATTTTTGTAAATAGTTTTGAAAACTGAACACTGAAGATAATTTTGTTTTAGTAGTAAATCAATCTGAGTTCAAGTTTAGAATTAGATTAGCGATTCATGAAAAATTATAAAGCGGAAAGATTTGATTTTTTATTTATAAAGGATGAACTCAAAAGCTACTAGACCAACTTAAAAAATCTTTCATCAATATAAAGCTACATTATCAGCAAGTTACACAGGCTACTTTTTATTACGGGAAAATATAAAGCGATACTTTTATCCCGGAAAAATTTTACGCGGCCGGAGCCGCGAGCAAAAGCTAGCCATAAAAAAAATGATAGCGGTCAAGACACAACCGATTTACAATCTTACATACCTTTTCAGTGATTAAGGATGTTTCTTAGTAGTAAGGATACAAAAAGCTGAGCGGATATAGATGTAATTTAGGACACAGATAAACCATATCCTGGATTATATATTTAAAGGCTATTTTTGATTTTGGACTTGACTGCCTCGGTGGCGTAGTTGTATGACTGCAATGTTGAGGTCTCGGGTTTTGTTCCCGGGTCGGGCAAAGTGATATTGAGTTTTTCTACTGAGTATCAGCTCGGAGTCTGGAATTTGTGACCGATATGGCGATAGGCTCTCCCCCTATCACATCATGGGACGGAATAACGGCGAAAAGTGGGTGCACTAGTTCCGCCTCTGCCTACCCCTTCGGGGATAAAAGGCGTGAGTGTGTGTGTGTGTTTTGATGTCCGAAAATAAAACAGTGGGACTTTAATTCCAGGAAAGGCCTTCTATATAGACAAACGCGCGAACCATCTTAAATAAGAAATATATACAGAAATAAAAAATGCTTCTTATACTTAAAATACCATTGAAACAAAGAGCAAGTGGCATTGCAATATAAAATGTACGGACAGTTGAGATTGCATGAAAAGGTGAAGGCGAAGATGAGGCGCACATAGGTAATACTGTCTACCCACCTGTCTAACTACAAATGTGTTTAAACCAGGGTTCGAAAAAATCTGATTTTGTTGAGAATGATAAACATATATGACATAATTTGTACTAAATATTATAAGATTCATAATTTTAAATATTTGTTATTGATTATTTAATATTTTAAGAGTAAATAAATAAATTTAATAATAAACTCTAAAATTTAATATAAGTTTATTCATTTTTTAAATATTTACTATTTTCTTAATTTAATGTTCACTTTTCATTTTCATCAAAAAGTTTTCATTAAACAGCTTCAACCATTTTCGTTACATGATGTACGCGCATCTTATAATTTCACTCTCATTATTTTTTCATAACGTGCCTAAAGAAGTATAACTTCAAAAATAAAATAAAAAATGTCTTCATTTTGAATGGAAACATTGAAAAAGAAACAGTCGAAAGCAGGATTTGAACCCGCGACCTCCAGCGTACCGTGCCGGTGCTCTGCACCAGTTGTCCAGGTACTACATGGCCCTTAACATGTATAAAAATCATAACGTAGGAATAAAAAATGTCGTGTATAACACTTTATTATATGCCACAGATACAGTAAAACAATTATTGTGATATGACTTCTTTATTTACAATTTTAAAATGTTGATTACATTGTTTTATGTTCCTTACTCCAAGGTAAGCTGACGTATAACTGAATGTTTACAGAGCTTATGGGATGGATATCAATGTAAACACTAAAGTAAGTATAGTCTCATGTTTATGTTAGTATATAGATTACATACATAATATTTTTATCAGGGACAAAGCCGTTACCATCACCAAAAATATCTTGTAAACCATATATACTTGTATTTACAAAAACTTTTCCTGTTCTAGAGATTACTTATTTCGTTACTAAAAGCCAGCTCCTTTATGAGATAAAACTATAGGTTAAATAAGTCATAAGATTTGCAACAACAAATCTCATAATTTTACTAACAGTAACTTTGACTGTCACCATCAATGAAAAAAAGGCCGACGGTTTCTTTCTTTCTAAATAATCTTGTTCTAGACCTACGACTAGTCTCCGAAAATATTTAACGAGATTAAGCGAGAAAAGCAGCTCGATACAAATTGTTATCCCCAAGACTAACAGCAAGTTTCACATATCGCCGTGCCGCGTAATTCCATTAATGTCGAGTATACATCACGGCACACCTCGCCACTCCTGCAGATTTACTGCTGGAGGCAGATGAAAGGGCTAGGTCGTAGGCTGGCTCGTTTATTAGCAAGGTTATGCGAGCGAAAAGATTTATTGTAATGTAGTTTTTCTGTATAGTATCGACGGTCTTATTATTTTCGTTAATTATAATTTTGCTAGCAAATATTGTGTATAGTTTGGATATAGATATTTTAGTATATGTTGTATGATGGAATTAGTTAAGTCTGTTGATGATAAGCCATTTAATAGTCCGTAAACAATAGCAACACCAAATAGGACAAAGCATGCATTTGTATGTCGCTAAGCTGCGCTGGTCATCATCAGATATCTCTATAGCCGATGATCCTACCACTTATTCGACACAACTTTATTATTATTTAAGATGCTACCACCAATTCGGCACCAAATTTATTACTATTCTTATGAACTCTTCATGACTAAAAGTCTTGTTATTCCTACACTGTTACACATAAAGTTTCAGGTGACGCAGTAGATAGACTATCTTAAGATCTATGAATTAAAGCTTCTAAAATTTTTGGCATTTCCACGGCGCTAAAAACCTAGTCCCTGGTAATGCTGAAGGTAAACCACTTCTGTCAAATTCCATTTTCAGTCACGATCTTGTTTGAAGACCATACTTTTATCAAATACAAAGGTACTACTTATTTCTTGAAACAAACGTGGTGGCATTTATAAATTACATTTATTATGTTGTCAGTGTTATCAGCGAAAATATTGTTCGAGTAGCCTTGCGGTTCTCTCGTTGGTATTTTTCCATTTACTCGCCTCTGCGTATGTGAAGTGATATATCTATTCTGTTGAAGGTTCGGTTCGGTTATCATAGTTGTAGTTATAATCAATTTACCACCATATCAGTTAGATTGTGTTACTAATAATACAAATGACATAAATAAATTGTAAGCAATGTTTTTATTTCTCAAAGCCGTGTCTCTTCCCGGAATTCTTTCTTAATACTTACTAGCGATACATAAAGAAAATATTGTGTGCAAAAATGTCAGCTTTTATACTAAATCGATGTTTAAGCTGTGGGTGATCTGTCAGTCATTTAGTCAGTGTTAAAAAATTAATGACTAGAAGATTCTTTCAATAAACATTTATTTTAAAACACTGATATTTCACTGGAATATCATCCTCCGCGATGTATTCAAGACAAATAAATAAACAATATAAAGATCAACTAAGTTGATGGCGAATTTTATTTTCGGTTCCACTTTGTTATTTATTTATTTATTTATTTAGGTACACTAACAGCGTAACATATTACATTTTATCATGACAGGTTGTATAGTATTTGTTTGTATTTAGTATTTATTTCTTTGTTGTACAGTCAGCGGCATAAGTAGCTGAACAAATTGAAAATTTCAAATCGCCTGTACACTTTTGTGTTCTTAACCAAATTTAGTTTTTCTTGACAAAAATAAAGTAAAAGCGATTTAATTTATTTCACACAAACTAAAAAATATGCTTCAATTAAACTGAACAAGTATAAGCGATTTAATGTTTTCAATTTGTTCAGATACTTTTGTGGCTGACTGTACTTTCATGTGGGAGCGTGCACTTCGCAATTTTTTGCACTTAGTTTTCAATACATCTCATTTAGTTGTATTTTGCACACAGACACGCACACACACACGCACACACATACGCTCACACACACGCACACACACACACGCACACACACGCACACACACACGCTCACACACACGCACACACACACGCTCACACACACGCACACACACATCACGACTTTATCTCCGAAGGGGTAGACAGAGGTGCAACAAGGACACCCACTTTTCACCAAGTGTGTTCCATCCCATGATGTAACCGAAACCACTCACTTTTCCCGACCCTGGATTCGCACCCGGTACCTTAGAACAGTATGGTGCCGCGTACGCAATACAACTATGTCGCCGAGGCAGTTACCAGATACACATAATGTCTTAAACGATGCAGTTGTATATGGAACAAATTGGACAGCATACTTTATTAACATGACATGCTATGATATAGTACACTAATTACAAATAATATTTACTTATAACTTTGAATTGTACTTAGGTATTAAATATATAATGTGCTAACCCTAAGCATATTATATATTTAATACCTAAACGGAATATATTACGTACCTAAGCAGGCATATGAAACTCTACCCAATACCTAATTAGTTAATTGGTACGTAGCTCTGCGAACAAGTAATTGTAGTTCAGTGTTCTGCTTACGCTTCATCGACTTATTATATTCTCCGTTTAATATATTCTAAACTAAGATCAAACGAAATTTACTTGAATCGATTCCTAACTTCACCTGTAATTGATTCCACACTATTAAACTGATGAACTCCATTTACTTCGCTTAACGATCCATATACCCCTTTGGACCGAGTCCCTAATTGTCTATAAAAAAATTCCACTGGGATTTTTATTCCAAGAAGAATATGTTATTGTCGCAATCATCGAAGACGTGTGGCAATTTGAAAGATATTTAGCTTAAAAAATAGACGTCACATCGAACGTACAGGGAATAACGAGCAGGGGAATGCTCCCCTTCAGGGGGACCCTCATGTAAAAATGGAATTATTTTCGACGCAAACCTTATTTTCAAAGTTGATGACGATACAATGCTCCGTTTGAAGCGACTATATTACATTGTATTCAAACTTATTGCAAAAATATTCTATTCTATCAATTCTTATAACATTTTCCTAGAGTAAATAAACAAAAACTATTTTCTATTTCATCTTTCAACTAACTGTCGGCCGTGTAATCTTCTTACCCGTCCTTTTCTTTTGTTTTGAAGTGTTTCTAGGGATCGGCCTCGATAAAGGCTTTGTAGGCTGGAATAAGGGCAGGGGTTGATAATCTATATTAGTTTGTGTGCGACCAAAGGGATCGTTAAGACATACTACGTGTACCGCTCTGTTGGTGATTCTCGTATATTTTCGCATGAGCTTGAAGGGAAAATGTACCTTTATTGATTTTTCATCATGACTGTTTTTGTATCTTTGTCCAAATATTTTGTTCTACGTAATAATAGTGTTTCGAATGGTTTACGAAGTTCGCTATTGACTCTAAGATTTGTAACTTAGAGTGAATCTAGAATCACTTATTATATGAAAACATCTACATAATTAACATTTTATTTACTTTTAATTTTTATGATTTAAACCCAACTTTAAACACTTACATTATAATTAGCGCAAAATATTTATCTATACTGTTAGCTGTCAATTTATTTGTTAGCTATCAATTTATTTATTGAGGGTAGTAACCAAATCCCACCGACCAAATCCCTATAAAAGAGGTGGCAAGCTGTCTGACAGAGCATTCTGTTGCGAGACGTGCACGCGTGAACATCAACTTGGGAATTTAGTATTCTGGTAAGATTTTGTGACCTTGTCTTTGAAAGTTATTTCTATTAAGTGCAATTTATGGTTTTCGTTAACAATTTAGTATTTGTTAACCATTGTTGATTATTTTTTTAAAGTAAATTTAATTATAATGCTAACATCAGAAGTGGGATAGACAATGCCCACAGAAATAGATTATGTTCAGTACATATGTACGCTATGTGGAATACGTACATGGTACGATGGAAGTATTTGAATACCCGCAATTTACGCGAAGAAAAATAAATTGCACTGAGAAATATCGGGATAAGAACTAGTCTGCAATGTGAATAAAAGTAGTCGTGTGGTGTACAACATAGCCATCGCATATACGTTTGTGATGACGTCATGTGTATACGACTTCGAATGAACAAGTGTTTACGTGTACCACGATTGAACTGTTCGTGCTCAAGCGTTGTTTTTGGTGTTCAAACGTTCCTGCTGGTGTGCAAACGTTCCTGTTGGTGTGCAAACGTTCCTGTTGGTGTTCAAACGTTCCTGTGGTGCTCGAGCGTTCTGGTGGATGTGCAGCGTATGGTGTATCGCGGTTGGTGTCCTGGGCAAAGTGACTGCGCGGGTGGCAACTGGCGGTTGAAGCGAACTGCTTCAGCACAGAATGTTCATCGATGACTGTAAAGGAAGTTTGGTATCGTATGACCCATAACCCTTCTCTGAGGGTTCTGGTTTCTTTTATTTCTTGGTAACTTGTACAAATATTGAGATCTTGTTTAACAAGACATGTGCAGACATGGATTAACGAGCAATTCGTGGTTATTGTTGGTACAGAGCTGTGCCTAAACTTAAGGACTTGGAGAATTAAAACTACCTGTTGTAGTAAACAGTGACTGTACATGGCCTTGGTTGACAAGACAAGTGACCTAGGTGCATAGTGTTCGGTCTGTAGGATAGTTCACCACTTTTTGACCACTTTGCTAGTGGATTTACTTGTTGTAGTAATGAGATGGCTGTTCAGAAAGTTTAACGCCAGATTTTATTTAAGATCAGAATAGGCCGAACGGTGTGTTGATGTTATTTTCTTTGATTGCAGAGAGGTTCGCCCAATGTATTCACATTAACGGTCCTGTAAAATGAGGCCTCTAAAAAGTCTATGTGGGAAGGCTTCTTCAGATCATCCATGGAAACCCCACTCAGATAACGGAATCGCAGGAGTTTGTGAAGATGTGCGCTATGAATTGTTGTATTTTCAGGGCGAACCAAAACAAAACTCTTGTAAGGCCTAGTGTGGCATAGAGTTAGATGGGAATAGATTTGACTGACTAGGCATGCAATGCCTGAATAGCTCCAACATAAGCCATCGAAAAGTTTGTTTCGTGTAAGTCCTTGTGTGGCATCGACATACTTTTGTTTCGTGTAAGACCTGGCGTGGCATCGATATGTATGTTTCGTGTAAGTCCTTGTGTGGCATCGACATACTTTTGTTTCGTGTAAGACCTGGCGTGGCATCGACATGTATTCGTGTAAGTCCTTGTGTGGCATCGACATACTTTTGTTTCGTGTAAGACTTGGTGTGGCATCGATACGTTTGTTTCGTGTAAGACCTAGTGTGGCATCGATACGTTTGTTTCGTGTAAGACCTAGTGTGGCGTCGATACGTTTGTTTCGTGTAAGACCTAGTGTGGCATCGATACGTTTGTTTCATGTAAGATCTTGTGTTGAGACGTTTCCGTTTTGTATCAACTGAAGATGCGACTATAATTAGAGCCCGTACCCGAAGCAAAGAACAATCTTTGCGATATAGATCCTCCGATATTGGGAGATAGCATCGGCGACTCTAATACTTCAGGAGGTGATGGCGGAAGAGCGTTTTGGGGGTGCTATCTATTTTGTAAAATACGTGATCGAGGACGACCACATTGTCAGGAGAGGCCGTGTTAGCTGTCAATTTATTTGTTAGCTATCAATTTATTTATTGAGGGTAGTAACCAAATCCCACCGACCAAATCCCTATAAAAGAGGTGGCAAGCTGTCTGACAGAGCATTCTGTTGCGAGACGTGCACGCGTGAACATCAACTTGGGAATTTAGTATTCTGGTAAGATTTTGTGACCTTGTCTTTGAAAGTTATTTCTATTAAGTGCAATTTATGGTTTTCGTTAACAATTTAGTATTTGTTAACCATTGTTGATTATTTTTTTAAAGTAAATTTAATTATAATGCTAACAATACATATAAAATGCTTTGTCCTGAATACAAATACAAATAAAAATACAAATAATTTTTATTGTAAATAAAAATAGTTGTTACAATAGTTACAGTTAATACAATAGTTGTTACAATATGTTCATCTAAATATAAAAGTTTACCTAATAGTTCCAATTGCGAATTGCAGTGAGACCCAAACTAGGTGTTTAGACCTGTATTTTGGGTTTCATGGGTACGGAATAACAGAGAAATGTTTACGAACGAATAATTTACTACTAAGATGAAGAAGTACGACAGCGTTATAATAATAATAAACATACATAGATTTTTGGAATGACTGACGGATCAACACACAGTCTAAACCGCTGATCGTAGAGACCTGAAAGTTGGAAGGTGTGTTCTTTGTATGACGTAAGCATCCCATAAGAAAGGATTTTCCGAAATTCTACCCCTAAGGGGGGTGAAAAAGGGGGGCACAGTTTGTATGGGACAACGTGATTCTTTGGTCCAATCTACTTCAAATTTTGCATAAACCCTTTTTAACAGAATTGATGGAAGACGTGTTTTGTATTTTATTAAATTCATCCCCTAACAGAGTTAAAAAGGGTAGAAAGTTATTTTGCTATAACATAACTATTTGTCATTATGTTGTGTATTTTATTTTTCTGGGATAAAAAGTAACCTATGTTACTTGCTGATAACGTATATTGGTGAAGAAAAATTAAAATCGGTCCAGTAGTTTTGATTTTTATCCGTTACAACCATACAAAAACACAAGAATACAAATCATTCCTCTTTATAATACTAGTCTTACTAATATTATAAACGCGAAAGTTTGTAAGAATGTATGGATGTTTGATACTCTTTCATGCAAAAACTACTGAACGGATTTCGATGAAATTTGGCACACGGGTGGACCATGTCCTGGATTAATACATAGGCTACTTTTTATCCCGGGAAAACTTTTTAAAGCGGGCGGAGCCGCAGGCAAAAGCTAGTATACTCTAAATTAGGGCTTCCAATCCCGCAATAGCGAGATCCCGGTATTCCAAGATCGAGAAGGCCGTTAAGTTAAAGTTACGCTATCAGCGAATAACGTAGGTTACTTTTTATCCCGGAAAAATATAAAGAGGGACTTTAATCCCGGATAAACTTTCTCACGCGGGCGCGAGCAAAAGCTAGTATTTTATAAATGACGTATCGTCACTGAATTTTTTGCCAGTGAGTGGAAAACGTTTTTGTGTTTAGAGCTTATTACTGAGTCGAGTACAAGCCTATTACAAGCGCAAATGTATAGAACTCAATTGGATTGATATTTAGGAAGATTAAAAAATCTTTAATGCCATTAGGTTAAGTTTTATCGTCATAGCCTCAAGGTGCTATAAACATCACATCAATTACATCCCGTCGGTATCCCAAGGATGCTTGAATTAACTATTCGATTTGTTTCATCCGCGACGGGAGCGTTGCATAAAACTATTTCATCAAAGTGGAAGTAGCTGTAGCAATTTTAATTAGAACATTTTACCTATTAATTTATTTTAGTCTTGCAGGGATTCTTAGCTTCATTAATTTTAATACTAAAGAGTTGTATAAATCCATATTCACGAATATAAATAAACGTACCAGAACAAAGAACAAAATAATCTCCAAAGCCAACATTAATGCTCCTTTTAAAGCTGAATATTAAATTGATCATTACATCGCAGAGGCGGAATTTAAAACCGATTTTTCTTGGAGACAAGTCGTATGAATCATGGCACAATGGTCCCCATTCCATGATTTCCCTCAAGAGAAAGCATCAAATTTGAAGTAAATCTGCGATATCTCCAGTAATGTGTCCCCTGGCGTGGCAACCGAACGCGCTGACCGTAAAATTGTAAAAACTACCATAAATCTTTATTTTTTACTTCGTTTTTAGGTAAAATTAAGAAATTGTAGGTCAGTGACTTTGATTAATGCATATGATAATATAAATAATGGTTGGTAATTGAGTTGAACAGCTTAATTAAGCATGATGTTGATAAGCTCTAATTGCATACTAAGGCGAATGGTCAAACTTATATTTCGTAAAAGTATAAAATAATTCATATTTTTTGTTTTTTGGCTGGGTTGGTATTACATACATATACATATACACTCACGCCTGTTATCCCCGAAGGGGTAGGCAGAGGCGCAACTAGTGCACCCACTTTTCGCCGTTATTCCGTCCCATGATGTGATAGGGGGCGAGCCTATCGCCATATCGGGCACAAATTCCAGACTCCGAGCTGATACTGAATAGAAAAACTCAATATCACTTTGCCCGACCCGGGAATCGAACCCGAGACCTCAGCATTGCAGTCGTACCATAATACAACTACGCCACCGAGGCAGTCAGGCAGGGTTGGTATTACTCATATAAATAATACACCAGCCATGTATTATATATTGCCTACTGCTAAGCACGAGCCTCCTCTACTACTGAGAGGGTTTAGGCCTTAGTCCACCTCGCTGGCCTAGTGCGTGTGGGCAGGCATCCCATACCTTCGAAATTCTTATAGAGATCTTCTCAGGCGTACAGTTTTACTTCACCGTTAAAGCAAGCGATAATTCACAAAATACAAACACAACTTCAGAAAAGTTAAAGGTGCGTGCCCTTGGGTTTTGAAGCGGCGGACATTCGTCTCGGCAGTACGTTCCACAACTAGGCCATCGCCGTTATGATAGTGCAACTACTATAACTTTACTTTCGAAGTAAGTTTGCTATGTACGAGTCGCTCTGAGTTGGCAATAGCGCTATATCCTGACTTAGTTTTATAATACGAAGGATTAATTTCCTTGAAGATTTTATTCGAATTACACTTGACAGAAAACCAAGACTCTATCCTATCCTTGCTGCAATAGTTCCAAATTCATGCACGCTCTAAAGCCCTTGAAGTTAATATTGTAACTACAAAGTGACTAACAATGAAACGATATAATAAGCATCGATAAACTTCCAGAAAACAAATAGAAAAATGGCGTAAACTATAAAAGTAGTTGCGTCAAAAACTATAATTGAGTTCTCGAAACAGCAAATACAGCTAATTTAGCTTGGCAGAACTAATAATACTTAGGTTCAGTCTTAGACGGTATGCCGGCTTGTATTTCTCATTAGAAAAGAGAACTTTATTTTTATAAATTGTTGATTGCTGTATTTTATTACTATTTCTAGAAAATAAGCTTAAAACACAGTCATTGTACTAATTAATTTAACACACGCTTTATGCCCAAAGGGGTAGGCAGAAGGGCAACTAGTGCACCTGCTTTTCGCCGTGCGTATTCCGTCGTATGATGTCATGGGGGGGCGAGCCGATTTCCATATCGGCCACAAGTTCCAGAAACCAGGCCGATACTGAGTAGCAAAATCCAATATCACTTTTCCCGACCCGGAGATCGAACCCGAGACAGCAATGCAGTCATACAGTAATACAATTACGCCGCCGAGGTAGTCTGTAATTAATTTATGGACCTATTTAATCGAGCAAAGATCTAGAAAAGACACTGGTTAGGTTCAACGGGTCGAATAAAGTATGAAAATAATATTTTCCACACACAAAATATTTATGCAATGCAATCAGTCCTGTATTATATCGATACCTCCCACGTAAGTTGTTGTATGCCACAAAAATGCCGTTTAGCGTTTTTACTGAAAACGATCCCAATTTCCTATATTCTATGCATTCAAAATGAAAAAATAACGAAAACACGAATTAATCAAGGCTTTTCCAGACGTATTTTGTTGTAACTTTCGAACGAGAACGGACTACAATAGTGTATAGACCTTTCCAATGGTTTACGTCGGGTGTGGGGTGGGAAGAATCACGCGCTCGCGTGTCGTATTGGTCACATTCAACAGACTACGCCGGACTTACAACCGGCCGCACGCGGAAGGAAGCGATTAAGTTCTTTCAAAATTAACTCATGTCATTAAATTACTGCAAATATATAACAATGAAACATACAAGTACAATAACAACTGGGCGTAGACTATGTGATTTGGTCAATAATACGAGACAACAAATTATCAGTTCCGAGACACCCATTCAAAATAATAATGTTTCATTAAGCGAAATAGAACTAAATAATTTTCGTGATTCAAGCCTGTGAAATATTACTTGTATGTTTCATTTTGTAATATTTTATTGAGATTTATGAGGTTAATCTTACTTTTTGGTGGTGATACCAACCTAAAATGTTGTATAGATTACTTACAGCAATATACGTCGTTGAGCATTAATTAAAAACATTGTATGTCATACATACAACATTTTACGTTTACATACAAATAAAAATATTGTTGTTTGTTATAAATACAACAGTTTACGTTGCTATTACTTTTATTTTTACTCAAATTCATTGTTGTATGTCAAAATCTTTTCTGAAATTGAGTCTTATAAATAAAATATAAAATGTTGTGTCCTGACTAGCTAACTTTGTGACTGATCTATGAACGCAGAACCTAAACAACTGGTCCTTGAGACGAAGAGTGAGAGTGAAATTTGGTGGATTTCTTCCTTATACTATGTAAGCATTGGACAAAAAAGGATTTCCAGGAATTAGGCCATTACCAATAAGTTTCAATGAATCGGAAATTAATGAGTTGTCAGTATAATAGATGGATATATCTTTTTCAATAACCTCTAACTATCAATAAAAAAGTGCAAAGTACAAAGTAGTCAAATCTTGAGACCCTTCCCCTTTTTGTAATATCAATCACTTGGACTACGACTGTGATGACGATTTCTGCCCCTATTATATACAAAAGGAAAGTTTATCAGCATTTGACATTGCACCTCAAGCCTCACCAGCACCTCTTTCTAGCTGCTCTTCATATACAACAATAAACAATAGTCCACTGTCGGATATTTCGAATAATAGTCCCAGCACAAGTAACCGCTGCCGTCAATCAAGGACAGATAAAGGTAATGTAAGAAAAATACATTAATGAATGGATAAATACTAAGAGAACATGTTTACGTACGTGTTATGAAGAGAATATATGTCAAGAAAAGGTAAAATTCAAGCAAGTAGAAAGATGGTCAAGCCATGTTGCTGTTAAGTTACATTATACAAGGTAAATGTCGAACAAATTATGTTTAGACGGACTAGGTTTTCCATCTTAAAAATTACTATACTCAGTCACAACTCACAGTTCGCAGTCAGGAAGTTGGCAGTGTGATACCACGTGCCTCGGAAAGCACGTAAATCGTTGGTCCTACGCCTGATTTCTCCCCGGTCATGTTGGATGATTGACTATGAGAGTGAAGGAATAGCGAGTGCACCTGTGTATTGCACACACACTTGTGCACTATAATATCTCCTGCGTACCTGGCTGATCTCCGTTGAGATTGGCCGTCGTGGCTAAAATCAGCTAGGAAGGGATATTTTTAACTATAAAGAGCTTTTGATTGAATGTAATCGTTCAAGATATACGTGGTTTAATGGAATAAAATGTAAGAAGTCCTGGTATGTGCAGAAAATCCTTTTAAAATTGAAAATCGGTACGTTTTGGCATACAATAATGCTGTTACGATTGCCATTAATACCAATACCCGAAGATGCCAAAGAAATAGTATGGAGCTGAGCTATGCCCTCTCTATGCCAATCATTTCCCCTTAACAAAGGCAAAATATTATGATGACATAATTAGCCTCTGTCACAGTGGAATTAATCCAGCCACATATAACGACTTTTTCAGGAGTTTAGGTATCTCTTTTTGCTGGCTTTCATAATGATGTTGAATTTTCTGATCCAGGATAATACATAAATTAGTCGTTTTTTTTTGTTTCTTTTAATCATGTATTTTCGTTTTTATTATTGATTCTCATAGAAATAATATTAGTTTTTTTTGTAATTAATAATGGAAGATATTATCTGTTTTTATAAGTATACCTAAATGTTAATTATTTTATTTTTTCACAGATGTTGAATATCTAGTATTGATTGTTCCTTTTAAAAAATAAAGAAATTTATCCTTTACAATATTTCTTTCTTATTCTTAACCTACAGTTTGTTTAAATATAATAATACACACATAATTTTTTAACGATGTCTATTGTTATTATCACATACAGTGGATTGAGACTAATATTTTTCAGTGTATACTATTGTAACTATCATATACAACAATTGACGACACCTAAACTCCGCAGTATGATGTTGTAAGTATGAGATACTACAACCGGCGCGGCCTGTACTCCGCAGTAAAATGTTGTATGAACGATATCTAAGAAAATATACAATATTTTTGAAATTATCTTTTAACACAGTTAAGAATACTATTAATTAAATACATATACCAAATTTCATACAGCTACAATGATAAATGCAGTGTTTAGGCCAACTTGAATCTTTAAAATGCTCTACTGGAAAATTGCGATTTTGGGGATACAACAACTTACGTAGGAGGTATCGATATATTGCCCACTGCTGAGCACGGGCCTCCTCTATTACTGAGAAGGTTCAGGCCTTAGTCCACCACGCTGGCCTAATGCGGGTTGGCAGACTTCACATACCCTCGAAATTCTTATAAAGAATTTTCAGGTATGTAGGTTTCCTCACGATGTTTTCCTTCACCGTTAAAGCGAACGATAATTGATAAACAATACACACGTAACTTCGTAAAGTCAGAGGTGTGTGCCTTGGGTTTGAACCTCCGGACAATGTCTCGATAGACCGTTCCATTCCCAACTAGGCTATCGTCGCTTAAATTATTTTTTTATACATACATATACATATACACTCACGCCTGTTATCCCCGAAGGGGTAGGCAGAGGCGCAACTAGTGCACCCACTTTTCGCCGTTATTCCGTCCCATGATGTGATAGGGGGCGAGCCTATCGCCATATCGGGCACAAATTCCAGACTCCGGGCTGATACTGAATAGAAAAACTCAATATCACTTTGCCCGACCCGGGGATCGAACCCGAGACCTCAGCTTTGCAGTCGCACTGTAATACAACTACGCCACCGAGTCAGTTATTTTTTTATATACAATCAAAATTCATAACGTAAGTAAGTATATATCGAATGAATAAATATTTACATCATCACCATCATCATCATCAGCCAGGTGATGTCCACTGCTGAACATAAGCCTCCTCTAAACATTTCCAGACATATTAATTATAAAATCGAAACATTTACACCGTTTCCATATTAACAATTTATACATTCACTAAAATATTTTAAGAGCATCTAGTTACGTGGCCAATATGGTGAAATGGGAATTAATTGAAAGAAATACATTTAACCGGCTTTTATTAAATCCCGTGAGGAAATTCATTTTCCAGCGATGGGCAAGTATCATTGTGCGGCACTACCTCCGTGTTAAGTCATGAGTAACTTTCGTCTTTTATTACCTTTAAATGATGAGACGAGCATGCCGTTCGCCTGTTGATAAGAAATCCGACGGCCCATAAACAGTACGCCGCGCCGCATAGAACTTAGAGTTACAAAGTACTGCGTACCATTCCACTCTGAGCCATCAGATGTTAAGTCTCATAACGCCCAGTAATTACGATGGCTACAATACTTTTTAAACCCAAATAACAGTGCATGCATACTGCTGCTTGGTGGTAGATATTTCAGCGGTTTCCACCCAGACAGTCCCTCGCATATGAGAGACCTACTGTTTCAATTACGTTTCGAAATAGGTTTATTAAAATTAATGTCGAAAATCGAACGAATACCGGAATTCCTAAAGAAATATTTTTAGGTTCCACGTCCGAGGGGCTGTAATGGACCTATTAAAAAGCCTATACTGTCTGTCTGTTTTACCTGATATGTCGTTTGACCTGTTAAATATTTTTCGAGGAATGGAACCCTTCTCTAAATTGGCTGGGTTTTATGCAGGCTCGTATTAGGTTTATGCTGTTATCACATGACTTTCAAAAATGTACCTTTATCGTAGTTTAAAAATTACTAAATTGCAGTGCGTATACATTAGAATCGTTATAAATTTGCGACTTAAAAGTTTAGTTTCTGACTTTTCAAGCGATATGAGTTTTATCTCGGTTTAACGACTGCCATTTATTGGGACCTGTTTACAAATACTTGCTATATTCAATCCAATCGTTGCAAATATACTAAAAAGGTTAAAATTGAATCCACGTCGATCGTGAACTTTGTTTATTTAAAATAGTATAAATCAATACAAGAATTCAAAGATGTTACGAAGAGGTGAGGGCACTGCTAGTCAAAATTCACAATAGAAAAAACTATAAAATGTAAGTTTAATGTATTGATGTATTAAAAAACCTCTAATACATCCAGGGTTTAATGTTAAAGTAAACTGTAATTTCTTGTAGGTTCTTGAAGGAATTGATGTAGAACCACTTTCTGCCGTTAGCTATAGAACTTTAGGTCCGAGTTATGACAGATTGCAGAAGTTCTGCGTTCGACATTATTCAAGACGTTGAACTTGTAGGTGTTCATTGATTTTGATGTCGAAGTTTATTATTAACTCATACTTTCCTTGCTATTTTACGAATGCACCTTTGATTTATTAATGTTTTCTGTAGACGACGTTGGGTTGATAAATCTTTATTCATAACACTATTGTCAACAATAATTATTTGCTCTTTTATTTATCTTTATGTTTCAATGATTTTACCTCAATTGCTTTATTCTGGTAGTAGGTCTCTCATATGTAAGAGTCCGTCTGGGTGGGTACCAACGCAATGTCTATTTCTACCGCCAAGCAGCAGTGTGCATGCACTGTTGTGTTTCGGTTTGAAAGACATGCCAGTGTAACTACTGAACATAATGATACTTAACATATCTCTTAATAACTTATGTCTCAGGATGACGAGCGTAGTGGAATGCTATACAGTACCTACTTTGTAACTCAAGATGCTGTATGGTGTTACTACTGTTTATGGGCGGTCGCATCGCTTACCATCAGGCGAACGGCATGGTCCTCTCATCAATCAATGCCATAAAAAAAATCATTCCAAATTTAAAGAAATGAAAGAAAAAGGTACTAAATTAGTAAAACGTCCTTACTTGTAGTAAACTAGACAAATGCTGAGTAGTCTTTTGTGTTGTGCTGTATTTTATATAGGCCAAGTAAGGGTTTTCATTACTCGTCGTCTAGTAACTCGCAACAAGTGAGTGCTTATCCACTTACTCGCCAAAATATATAGTAAGTACTTACGCTTAACTGCTTTAGTCCAGTTGTATTCTTTTATTGGATTTATGTGTTATAATTGGGAGGATAGAAGATTTTTTTATTAAATTAGGTCTTAATAAAAACCACTCCAATCTCGAATGGTGACGTGACTCGATCCAATGCTCGCTCGGATGATGCTTTACTCCTGAGTGTCGACATTGGGCCCTAAGACTATGTGAAACCAACATAAACGTCACTCCAGTGGTGGTAGCGATAACGCGTTTCGTCCCGGCGAAAAAAAGAAAATAAGGACTCTCTTTTGACAGGTCCGCTGGAAATCTTTAGGCGAGGCTTATGTTCAGCAGTAGACTTCTATAGTACGTACGTACTATGTAGACTTAATATAATTCTCAACGTCAATAAACAGACAATAGGGTATTTCCCTATGTTTGATTTTGTACATTGTTTTAGATGTAACAGAATATAATATGGAAAATAAAATTTTCTGTAAAATCGGCATCATAATCGATTAAAAAATAATGCAGTTATTCTATTTTGAAATATTCTTGTGAGCAAAAGTGGGGGCGTGGCGGGGATATCGTGCTATCTCTTTAGCATGCACGCAGCGTTATGGCCGACGGCGTTTGATGACGTCATAGCCTAGTATTGCTGTTATTTCACAGCTACCCCTTCCACCTAATTTCAAAGCTTTATAACTTACTAACTATTGCGCCAATTTTGAAAATTCTTTTTCCATTAGATTTTGGAAGCATACAGTTTTCATAATTGTATTTAAAAAGTAGTCAACTACCTTATTATCACTCAGCTAGCGGTCTTAGAAGCTGGAAATTTTGCACTAAGAAAGGATATTCAACAGTTCGAGGTTAAATCCATTTGGGCATGCGGCTGGTTGCTACAGCGACTGAAATTATAATATTAACTGCTGGGAAAGATAAAATACATAACATCAAGATCTGTCTGTATCACAAGACCTAGAATAAGTAAGCTTTTGTTTATAAAATATTAAATGCTTTGTCAGTGCGAGAAGAGAACCCACAGCATCACGATTCAAAAGCTGTAATATATTTTATGATTAGTAATTCATCACTAATGTATTTTATTTTTTACTTATACTTAGTTAACATGCCAACAAGATCAATAAAACGAATTAAAAATAAAAACGGAATATCAATTTTATCAATGAGATTACGAAAGGCAATTGCATTGAGACCAATTGAAAGTTAGTCAATCACTTTGAATATCAGTTGAAAACTTTTTAATGAAACCAGGGCTCAACCGAAAAATACTTCAAACCTCAAACACGCAAAGCTGTAGAACTACGAGACTGGAATAATGTCCGCGACAGGCGCGTAATCAACAACAGGTGAAGTGGGCACACCTCCTGTAATTATTACACGTGTTAATTCCTGTTCGCAACACATTTGCATATTTCTTTTCCTCTTTATGTTATGTAGTGTTTGTGTTATAAATGTGACAGGTCTCGTGTTGTGAAATAGTTTATTTTACGTCGAATAATAATTCATGCTTATGACTTTTTATGAAACATGCGCAACAGCACAGGCTTCAAAACATGTTTGTAAGTTGTATTTATTTAAAATATTGTAAACTTCTTTGGAGATACACGTCACTCTTGTTTATTTTATTCCTTATATAATAATATATTATTTAGAATAAATTAGGATAGCGAGGAGCGAAGCGACAAGCGTGTTAGGTACACATGAACCACCGACTTTAAGTCGTTTCCAACTCAGACAAAACCAAACATGAATGATGCTTATTTAGTTTTATGACTTTTGATATTTATGCTTTTTGACGTTAGTCGTTCTGATGGTTGTGCTTTTTGTATTTATGCTTTTTTATTTTATGCTAAAACAATTATGCGTAATGATTATTATGCACATTGATATTTAGGCTTAAAGCTAAGATGCGTAACAATATTATTACAAAAAAAAATATGCAATCCAATAGGGAACCGTTTTCCTTTACCGTCAACGCAAGTAACAATGAAAAGGATATACATAATATAACCTTAGAAAAGATGAAGGTGTATGGCCTATGGTTTGGATACTGTGGGTGGAAATAGAGGGAGCTCTAGGCCCCCGTGATGGACGGCAGCGTGGAAAGTAGACCTCACGCTGCCATTGATGCTGAGAGCGTCCTTCGGTGCGGAAGGGCTTTTGATCCCCCCAAACAACAGAAGACGAATCCAACATAACTGCCCAGTCGTCCCACACAAAGGCTGGGCGGTAGTAATAATTAAAATTCTACGCAAAAAAGGTCTTTCTCTCGGCAGTCTGTTCCACTCCCAAATAGGCTATCGCGGCTTTATAATTTTGTTCATTAATTTTAATAATTACTCGGAACAAGTAAATTCTCATATTTGAAATGCATAGAAGTCTTGGGTTGACTGGATTCGCCTCTGCCCACGTCTTTTGAGATACCAGCATAAGCATGTTATGTGACATATATATTAATATGATTATTTGTTATCATTACTTAGTATTTCAACCAGAATTGCTGCCTTTTAGCAACAAACAGGGGCAACCACACATATTTTCAGCAACTCAATTTCCCAATTGAGTGAAATATAAATTATTTTCCTCATTTACTTTCAACATATTTAGTATTCTGCGCGTTCCTCTGAGCAGTGAAGTAATCTTTCTCCCGAAACTAAACTCTGGTTACATATCTGTTTTGGGACAGAAAAAGTTTACGCTTTGAACCCTAGCGCGGTAAGTGTTTTGCATTTGGATCCACGCAGGTTGCATACCAATGCGTAAAAGGATTGATGTTTTCACAAAGTTTCCAGAAAAATATCAAACCTACAAAATAAACTGGTTATTGTAGACTATATGGGTTAACAAGAGGTTAAATCGTAATTTAGTAACAGTTGAGTTAGATTTTATTAAATATTTTGTGGTATTGATGCTTAATTTACTGGTAAGGCTTAAGAACCAGCAATCATTTGCGAGATTACTTGATATTATGAACCGTGGTCATTTGCCTCGTGTTATACTGAAATCTTATAATGTATTACAATATAAGAAAGGATAATTCTCTTTTATTTCTACTTACAAACATTTATATCAATACATATAATTACAGACTTCTCTAAGAAGAGTAAATTCTTTTGTACGATATATAAAAAAGAAATGGCGGCTATTATTAAAGCTTGAGGATGCGAAAGTTTTAGCCAAGTTCTTTTATAGGAAGATTGGAAGCTTTAGATATCTTTGAAAAAAGTTTCAGCCCTCCGTCCGATAAAATGTTTCGTACGCATGTAATCCTAAAATTCTACGTGATTTGTCTTCTCCGAGATAAAGAAACTGTTCCGGATTTAGATGCACTAAAGAAGTTATTTACACGAATTTTTTTCGTAAAATCTTCGAGCAATTTTATAGCAAATTACCTTCCATTCTACGTTCATAATCCCAGCCCGTGATTTGGGAAAACATTAAACAATAGACAGGAATTATGTTTTTCATGGGTTTGAGGACATCTTAAAACTCTCATCTTCAAAGGGAGTCTTTTAAATTACGTCATAAAATATTACGGAGACTTTGTGCGCGGGAAGAGCCTGTGAAATAATTAAGGAAGTGTAATAAGGCATTTCCATTTGCATAACAAATTTTTAAAGATCTGTCGAAAAAATACTGCTAGTAAATCCTTTGACAAATCAACCGTTCGCTTTGGGGATTTGGGAGGATTATTTTTTTGTGTGGCTGAGATTTTACGTAGTGATGTTAGCGGCTATTCTGTTTTTTTAGTTAGGAAATTGCTGTTTCAAAAATATATCGCTCAAAATATTTTTGCCCCTGTAAACTTTATTGATGCTCATTTTTTGATGCTCATTATATAATCATTTTTTGATGCTAATTATATATACAAAACTTACTTTTGTGGATTACTGTTTTATATTCAAATTAAACGATTGACAGCCGCACAAGCAAGCGTCTTTAATATCGATAAAAAATACCTTATTCTGAAATTGTTATTTTAAAACTGTATTTTTTTTATAGAAATCAGTTTTCAAAGTTTAAACACATGCCAGATCAATTTTCGCATCATATTTACGCTTATAATAGAGCGTTGCAGTATCGTGTCATACCCGAAGAGCTCCTGTATACACCGTATGCCAGGCCAGAAGTGCCTTGTCCGTGAAGTTGACAAATGCCTCTGGCACGCTAGGTGTTTGCAGACGCCACTTGACGTAAGGACTTGGACATCTGATATTATACTAGGCAGACTTGAAAGCTTCGAGTGTTTTGATACAAGATTTTTCCTATACGTCACGAACACCAGTTTAAATATTTGTGTTGGGTAATCTGAACTGTACGGATGTTATGTAGGCTTTAATGTTCGTGTTTTATAGACGATATTAGATATTAGAAAAAACTTAAACGTATGTCGAAAGTACCTAGTAATAATATTAATGATTTCATTTAAATATTTGCGTATAACTAGCATTGCTAGTGGCATCATTCGCGCGAAAGAGTTTTCTGAGATAATAAGTAGCCTATAACTTCCCAGGATCTCAAACTATCTCCATACCAAAATTCATCGTAATCTGTTCGGCAGTTTTTGAGTTTATTGTATTCCGACAGACAGACAGACAGACATACAGCCAGACGCAGCGGGGGACACTTTTTTATAATATGTAAGGATATTAATGACCATGTATGTAAAGTTTGCGAGTTCGGATGTAATAAGTAATTTGAAAATTATTTGATTCTAAAATTACTTTTGCTTTGAGGAAGCTGTATTGCCTAAAATCTTTTTAGTTTACTTTTACCTCAATAGATAATAACGCACGCGACGCTACGAACAACTAGTATCAAATATTTACTATATTTATAAATAGTGTACATTTAATGTCGGGGTTCGTTGTACTTTGTTATAAGCTTCAATGTTAGTTGTCTGGATGTCAAACTCTGATATTGTGTTTTAACTCTTTTTGTTTTCGTTTGTGTTGGCTGTGAGAATAAAAAGTGAAGATAAAGTTACTTTTAGTTGTTCTTCACACTGACAGATGTAAATTAAATTAAATTAAATTAAGATGCTTATAAAGTCTACGCTGATATTATGTTTTTATGTGCATTGTCTATATACTAAATATAACCTTTTAAGAGTAAATGAAAAATAAAAATACTGAACTAGTTGATTCTTAAGAAGACAAATATAAAAAGATATAATATTTTAAAGAATCATAACTCATCATCATCATCTTCCTGCCCTGGTCCCAAATTACTTGGGGTCAGAACAAAATGTTTTTCTGTTCCATTCTCCTCTATCTTCGTCATCAAGTCATTCACGCCCTTTTCTTTCATATCATCTCTTACACAATCCATCCATCTCTTCCTTAAAGAATCGTAACTAAAGACATAAAATATCTATATTATTATGTTCGGAATATATTCTGTAACAAAAACTAAGGCGCTGCACAGACGCTCTCAACTTGTTGCCCACCAACAATACAATATGGAACTGACAGCATAGTGCTTCTTGACAAATCGATGGCATTTGCACGATGTCAAAGTTACACACACTATCTGTTTCTAAACTCATATTAAGCGCAAGAATTTCAACTCTAACCACATAAGTAGGAATTTATCGCATATTCACGCCGTTTATATGGCGCACAGTCACCACCCCCTTTTCGCTGAGCATATTCCGTCCCATAATGTAGTGGGGGCAAGCCTATCGCCACATCGAACACAAATTCTAGACTCCGAGCTGATAGTGATTAGAAATATCTAATATCACTTTGCCCGTCCCGGGGATTAAACCCGAGATCTCAGCATTGCAGTCGTACCGTAATACTACCACGCCACCGAGGCAGTCGGCAGACGGGGATTTAAACACAAAAAACACGAATGTAGATGCGTCGGGTGAATGGGTAATAGTAGGCATACCCATGCATGGGGGGGGGCGGGGTATTTTTGTATGGCCATCTTCGGCGCATTAGGGACGGCTGCGGGCTTCCTCCGACTCACGTCTAAGTTGTCGTCCGCCCGCCTACTATTACCTATTGAGCTAATAGTCGACATAGCACTTACATATCCCCAAGTGCGTCAGCGAATGAGACAAAGAAGAGGTGTCACGTTAAAACTCCAATGTATTATTCAGTTGTCGCTTTACAGAGACAATTTGACTTTCGAGACTAGCATGGAACTTGGTTCAGAATGATATACGTTTAAATAACGAAGTTGTGTTATTTGATTGAGAAAATATGGAATACTCACGCAATGAAGATCTTATCTGGATACAAATTTAATTATTCAGGTGGCCAGCACGTTTCGGATTGGGTCTACCTCTGTTCCAAATTTTATCCAAATTCTTTCAGCTGCTTCTGCGTTTACATTTAATTAACCTCCAAATATTTTAACAAATCTTTCATCTTAATATTAGTAAGACTGTAAAATTGCCTTTCTTTTATTGCCTTTGTGGGCAAACAAGCAAGCGATCCGAATGATGGTAAACAGCATCTGCCCATGCATTGTAGCAATGTCAGAGGAACAGCCAAACCATAGCCCACTAGAAATGTTATGTTCTTGATCTTTGCTTATGTTCTAATTTGATAATTTTAGAAGCAAAATTTAAACTGTTATCCACGTTGCCTTGGTGGCGTAGTTGTGTTGCGGTACAACTGCAATACTGAGGTCTCGGGTTCGATCCCCGGGTCGGGCAAAGTGTTGCTAGGTTTTTCTACGCAGTATCAGCCCGGAGGTTTGAATTTGTGACCGATATGTCGATGGGCTCGCCCCCTATCACATCATGAGACGGAATACGCATGGCGAAAGGTAGGTGCACCGGTTGCCCCTCTGCCTACTCTCGAGGATGAGGGGCGTGAGTGTGTATTTATATGTTATTCATAGAACAATGTGCATGTCTTTTGACTATCATACGAGATATTTCTTTCGTTGGTGTAATTATGCGAGTGGGGAGCACTTCTTGCTTAAGCTTTTATCTTTGATGACGCAATCAGATTGAAGAATAGTCTACATTGAGGTACCAGTTGCTTCATGCTATGAATATGTAGTAGCTACCAATATGAAATACGTGAACTAGCAACAGTGCCGTAACATTAGGATATAATAATCCTTTATCATGCAAATTGTTTAATACGACCTTAAAGATAAAAAAGAAACGGAACAATTCTCACCAATTACTTATAACATTATCAGATTTAACAATTGAATTAAAAGTTCTTGAAATGAGTTATTTCTTGACACTGTGCCAGTATGCTGAACAGAAAAATACATAGAATAAGACTCCGCTAATAATTTTAATAAGAGTTTTTACCACGGCTATTGTCATATTTTTATAAAAAATTTAAACTAGCGATTCGAAGATTTTTAACATAAAAAAAAACATTCCTATTCCTAAATATTCTGTTTAGACAGATAAAAATTAAGACAAATAAAAATTGTGATAAAGGATAAAAATGAATAGGATTAAAAATAAAGATTTATTGAATTCGAATTACATTTTATTCATATAATAGATGGTTATGGCAACACTTAATTTCTCTTTTTAAATAAAATCAACCTAACCGAAGCTGAAAAAGCGTATCAAAAACTCAACATCGTAGGAACAGGGAATAATGCCACTTCTTTATGTTGGTAAAAATTTCAAACAAGTCCCAACTTTGACATTAGCCTCTGAATTATCGCGGTCTCTTCGGTGTCATTTGTGGAGTTCGAGAACGCGTCTCGGGAGTAGGGGGGTTGGAAGTTTACTCTGGGCGGTGGCCAAGCGGACAAGCGCTTCGAAACGTTTATTCCTATGACGTAAATACTTCATCAGACCTGTTAAGAAGGTTTAAAACAAAAAAGAAAGTGGGCAACTCTGTTTTTCTGTTTGTTTGTTACTGTACATCTCCGAAATCACTGAACGGATTACGATTAAATTTGGCACATGGGTAGATCATGTCCTGTATTAACATATACTTAAGCTACTTTTTGTCCCGGAAAAACTATTAGGTACACGCGGGCGGAGCCGCGAGCAAAAGTTACTTTTTGAATAAATCCATAATATGATTTTTCGATATAAATTTCGAAGGTATGTGAGGTCTGCCAACCAGCACTGAGGCAGCTTGGTGGACTAAGGACTAAAACCTTTCAGTAGAATGGCGAGCGCCTTCTGCACTCACCCAAAAGACCGGTGTTCTTGCATAAGCCGACCCTCGTCTGGCTAGCAAGAGTTTAGCTAGGAACAAAAAAAAGTGACCAAAGCCCAGAAATGGGACAGTACCCTTATTAGTAGTTATGGTTGTCACAAGATAGTATTTATTATGCGTCGGATTTGATTGGGAGTTTAAAACTTTCTGGAACTTTTTTTAATGAAAAGTCTATACTTTTAAGAAAAAAAAATGCCATGTTCCAATTAGTACCTATTACTAATTGGAACATGGCATTTTTTTTCATAAGTAATAGTTCCATATGAAAAACACCTTATCTTACGCATAATATTTTATACGCAACTGAATTAATAAGCGTGGTTTTTACTCGACAAACCATTAAACAAATTAAATCATAAATTTCAGAATTACTATTTACAATTTATGTGTGTTGTACAGGAAACAATTTCACACAACGTACCATAGCACGGACTTTGACATCTAGGGACTTATAGTCCCTCACATAAAGAAAGTTTTTTATGGCGTTACTCGTGTAAGGGATAATGTTCATAAGAGACACGCTGGTCATGCGATCACGACGTAACCTCGGGAATGGGATATCGGATGAGCATGGTATTCTGATGGAAACTATATTTATACAACCATGTTAATTAATAACATCTTGAGCTTCACTTGCCTCAACACTAGGTGCAGAGAAGTTTGCCGGACCCTAAAACTTACAGACTGCTATGCTAAGCTCAAAAGCCGTATCTCAAACAATATCGTAAATCTGATTTTTATTGCATTCATATAGCTTAAAAAATACATTTCAGTATATTTTTAACCGACTTCAAAAAGGAGGTTCTGTATTCGATCCGTATGTATGTATGTATGTAAATTTGTATGGCCGCGAGTTTCTCAAAAACTACTGATCCGATTTGGATGTGGTTTTAGATGTTCAAATGTATAGTTTTCAGGGAAGATATATATATAGTATATAATTTATGAAGATCTGATAAAGAACTTCGGAGATACACAATGGAACTCTTCAATAACTAACAGCAGATGACTCGCAAATGCTGCAATCTTATATCTATGATGTATTGTTTACACTATTCTATAATTAACTAACAAAAAAGCAATAAATAAAAACTTTTTAACAAAAAATAAACCGACTTCAAAACCACTGCAAACCAAAAAATTATTCAACTTTATATTCGCTTAATATATACGTATATTTGGAGTCGGTGCCTAATTTAAATTGAACAATGTTTTCGTATATTTGATCTTGTATTTCCTTGGCTTATCTGGCAATTACAATTAGGCATCAACTACAAATATACGTATATACTAAGCGAATATAAAGTTGAATTATTTTTTGGTTCGCAGTGGTTTTGAAGTCGGTTTATTTTTTGTTAATTAAGACTTGTAAAAAAACCTTAAGAAAGAGGTCCCTATCTCAGTTTCAACTCAACTCACATAAGGTGAAAAGAAAACTATATTTACAAACAAAGTATATACTGTTTAATGTCTTTGTTTACAAAACTTTAACTTTCTCGAATCTACCGTTCCTTGACATACCGCCTTTGCGCTTAGCACGGCAGTATAGGACTGCGGTCGTCATCCTGAGGCAATAGATGTTAATACCACTGTAATACTGCTTTTAACTGTCCCCAATATTTATGTCTTTTCACTCTATGCAGTACACAAAGTTTGGTATGTATACTGACGTTGAATTAGATCGAAATATTGGAAATATCTGACCCGTCTCGCACGGCTCGCAGGCCACACAGGGTGCTAAAGCGATTTTACCGCGAAATATAGGATATTAATACAGAGATGTGAAAAAATACTACACAAATATTCGCTCATAAAAGTTTAGGAAAAATAAAATAATTTGTTTAAAAAATAAACTAATAGAGTTAACCGTTTTTCATTTAATTAAAATATGCACGTGTCGGAGCTAAAATAAAAGTATTTTACATCGTGTTGTAGTACATTGTATAACTATTTAATGAAATCGCAAAAGTACAAAGACTCACATTGGTTCCACGTATCACGGTACAATCAGGTAAGTTTTAATTGAGTTTTTACACAACCCGTTCGATGTCGCTCACAATGGAATCACCTTTATTAGCTTATTTGATTATATTCTAAAAGTTCTTTTTACGTTACTATAGGTGAATGGTTATTTTAAGGATCAATAATTCGACAATATGTATTAAGTAACAGATTTTTTTTCAACATTTTACGTTTGAAAAATACGACGAATTGAGTATTCAATGGCTTTCAAGACGTATAAAAAAATGTCCGTTGCGGTTTTAAACAACTAGATAGTGACCTATTATCACAAACAGACGACGATAAATAAAGTATACTCAGTTGATAAAGCCATTAAAAAAATGAAAACTTAAACTTCCTATGACATAAAAATGGTTTTCAAAAACAAGATAAGCACTCATCACCAATTGAACTTAATTTTAATTCAAACTAGCTTTTGCCCGCGGCTCCGCCCGCATTAAAAAGTTTTTCCGGGATAAAAGTCCCGGTTTATATTTTCCCGGGATAAAAAGTAACCTATGTGTTAATCCAGAACATGATCTACCCGTGTGCCAAATTTCATCGAAATCCGTTCAGTAGTTTTTGCGTGAAAGAGGAACAAACATCCTTACATCCATACATCCAAACATCCAAACATCCATACATTCTTACAAACTTTCGCCTTTATAATATTAGTAGGATAGAGGGCTATAATTTAAAAATGCAATAAATTCAATTAACATATCTACAGCAAAGGGGAAAGGAGCCCAATTAAAACTATGTCTTCGTCGAGTGAGTAAAAGGTGAAGTGGGTAGACAGGGGGGCAGTGAAAAGCACTTAGGTCCCGTAAAAGCAAGATTTCGTGGATTTAAATATTGAGGAATTAAAAAGGATTTGCTAAGTGCAAAAAGTACAGCATGATAAGTATCTCTATTGTATGAATTTTGATTCTATTTTAGTTTGTTCTTTTGAAATTATGAACGATACTAAATGGAGGGTTTATTAGTAAATGATCTTTATCCTTGTTTATGGTGTAATAAATCCTAAACTATTAAATATGGGGAAATATTAAAAGCAATTTCAAACAGATTTTATCCTATATTATCTAAAGAGATAAGGGCGGAGCCGTTACTATTCTATAGATATCAAGATTAAAAGATTTAATGTACATTTAAGGATCTAAACTTATCTCTGTGATGTCCTCCTGTATGTCGAACAAAGAACCTTTTCATTTTTCCCCGTTCAAATTTCCTTTTTGCTTCAATAAGCTTTTCGTTGTAGTATCTTACGTAGGCATTTTTGCTTTTCAATTACAAAACAACCAAAACCATCGATTTAACTGTTTTCTTGCTGACGAGATTCCAAAAATGGACGCGCCAAAGATGTGCTTTAGTTAATGAGGGACTCTACTTCCAAAAATATTTACTGAATTCCTCCCATCTCGTGGAACGAGATTTATTTTTGGTACAAATTCTACGAGTTTTATTCAACGGCTAGCGGAAACATTTTTATAGAATGAATTATTTCATTTAGAATTTTAATAAACTTTGCGTTAGGGTTTAATTTCCGCGTTTTTCATGGTAAAGGTGAGGAATGAGCTAGTAGGCAACCTGATGAGAATGAATCCTCTCTGGGCCAATATTGGGGTGAAATGTGGATGTTTGAGGAATAATAAGGTTCCCGAAGTCGGCAATCTCACCAACTGTATGACCTTCTTTGTCGTTTTCTTCATGACTGAAAGTCGTGCCTGCATTGGTAAGCATTGGTGGTAGCGCTGACGAGCTGCTTCCAATCCGCCCTGTCTTGGGCCTGTCGCAGAAGACTTTATGTTACGCAGTAGCAAGATTGTTGCTACATGTACAGAAATGACCCTATATTATTTTTAACCTAATATATTTTTAACCTATTGGCAAGATGGCTTCTTTAAACGTTCCTCGCTGCTTGTGGCGGTAATACCATGGCATATTTTTGGTTCAAATATACTATGTAGACTGGCACGCATCTAGGATTTCTTCTGTATTCCAAGCAGCATCGTCAGGGAGTCGCTGTACTCACAATAGCGTAAAGTGGGTGTACCAGTTGCACCTCTGCCTATCCTTTCGGCGATAAAGGGCGTGAGTTTGTATGTATATATGTCAATCTCAAAACTAGAAAGAGACTCAAATATCTTAGATCAAAATACTGTAGACGGGCAGCCCAATGGCGTGTTTACGTACCGCGCAGCTGTAGGTAATTATATCAAGGACACGGCCGAGTGAGATTACTTTTAGTTAGGTTTACTATGGCACAACCTATACCCACAAATACCTTAAAAACAATGACTTAAAGAAAAACATTTACAAAACTTAAATTTCGATTGTTATAAATCACACAGCACACATAAAACTCTTGTCTCAAGTCAATAAAACCTTATGTTGTTTACGCACCACTTCACACTCCTATACAAGTCTTAAATAAGGCGTAAATAAATCTTTTTTAGTCGTCCGATTTCGGTTCTAGGCCATAAACGCGGCAGCGGTCACCGTCGTGTTTTGTGTTCAAGAAGTGTCATTTATCGTCGTTACAAAACCCCTCACTCCACACTTGTTTAACCACTGTTTTAGACAAAAACATGCGAAGATATAGCGTTTCGGGTTTTGCGCGTGTTTTGGGACAATGATTTACTTAGTTACAGTTTCGATAATGTTCTAATTGGCGATGCAAACTGTTAAGATTTAATTTCCACGATCTTACATGTAAAGTCTTTAATTATCTACCTCCTTGCCCATGTCGCTTCTCAGATACCTGGCCTATACCAAGAAAAAAAATCATGCCCATTTTACTGAGTGAATTTAAAAACGATTTCAATAAAATAAATACCAGCTTGAAAGAAATAAAAATTCTTTTTATCATGCAAATCACTTACCTCACTAAACTGTAATTAGAATTTCTTTGATTCCGCTAAGAGGTCGTTACATTAAATAATTTGAAAGACCCCTCGATTCGTAACGAATTGACTTATTTAATGTGGAAAAAGAGTACGCAGCGACGTGAAAAACAACATAAAGACACCTTTTATCGGACCTCGGGTGGAAATACGAAAAATAAATCCAATAATCTCGGCCTTGTCGTGTGCCTTTGATCCCTGTTTGTTCATATTTATGTACTTTTCTATTTAACTGTTACATTTTGTGTGATGTAGTGAAAGTATGGCTTAGTATTGAAATGAAAATATATCTAGTTTGAAATGTTTTGATTAAAATAATATAAAGTAGCATTTTTAGAAATGTTTTTATTTTAGATTCTTTAGTTGAAAATTATAATTATCAGAAGAGCTCGAAACACGAAGATATGCCATTTGGCCGTTTACTCATATAAGGGATGACTTTCAAAGACACGAAATACTAGAAGCATTTCTTTTGTATTACCGTCCCAGTATCGGGAAATGATCGGAAATATAACCTAAGATGATCAATTTAGATATAAACCAAACGACTGCATAAAACAGTTCCTAAAGTCGGTTCAATTTTATTTAAATTTAAAATGTAATATATCAAACCGGCACCCGTGACTTATCCACTAAATTCACGATCGTAACCTGTAGTACTCGTAAAAAATACGTTGCCGATAAAAATCTGACGTAAAAAAGTTCGTGGTAGAAGTGAGGATAATTGAAAAACCTGATCTCTCATTAAAATCTCTCGCCTCCGTCCGTTTCAGAATTAAACATGGGCATATCGCAGTCCCATCGGTGGTTCTGCCCATTTTGTTATGAAATCTCGCCCGCCAGTTTTGATGGTAGATAATACAGGATTTCTTTATGGTGACCTCTTTAGTTCGCAAATGTTGAATTTTTTTGGTGTGCTTCACAATTTACACGTGGTATGGTAATCTGGATAGTATTTTTGTGTTTATTTAACCCTTATTTTAGTTTTTGGTATTATTTCTGATTCAATTGAAATATTTTAGCGGTTTAATAACCATTGCACAATAAATACGAATCAATAGACATCACACTTGTCAAAATCGGTTTAATAGGAGCGCTGCTACAGTGGAATATAAAATGGATACGTACATGGGGTGTTAAAATCATTACCCTTCCATGCTTCGCCGGAGTCGGGTAACAATGTGTTTGATTTATACCATAACTAGATTTAGCTCGCGGCTCCGCCCGCGTTAAAAAGTTTTTCCATGATAAAAGTCCAGCTTTTTTATTTTTCCGAGATAAAATGTACCTATATGTTATTCCAGGATATGATCTACTCGTGTACCAAATTTTATCAAAATCCGTTTAGCAGTTTTTGTGTGAAAGAGTAACAAACATCCATACACCTAGACATCTATACATCCATGCATAAGTACTTACAAACTTTCGCGTTTATACTATTAGTAGGGTACAGGTGAACCTCTAATTAAATTTATCCATCGTTGTGGATAAAAGCGTTCCAATTTAGTCGCAGATACTTACCTAAGATCTATTTCTAAACCAAATTAGAATTCAATTCAAGCCTAAATAAGGCTTGTCTATGTAATTTACTTGTAAACATTTAATAATCTCCATAGCCTTTTAGGCTATAACTACCATCCAATTGTAATCTAGTAACAAGACTCTAAGCTAATTTTATAATGTCTAGACTTCTTTTCGAGAACGCAATAGGTATTATAAAAATTTGTAGATAATTTCATGTCACCGAGTTGATAAAGGTAATGTTGGTCTCATATTTTTTTTTATGTGATTTGTTAGTTCTTTGTCCTTGAACTCTACGAGATGAAGTTTTGTAGTTATTATATAGGTACATATGCATTAGCTCGGAATAAACATAATTACATTAGCGTCTGTGATTTTAACATTTTAGGATTCCGTGCTAAATAATGGAATAAAAAAACCCTTAGAAGAATACATTTGGACAATTTATGGGTTTCTAGTCCGTGTGCCAAGACCAGATGGTTTTTTTTTACATATCACTCGTCAAGACCCTTGTCCCTCAGTGTTTGACGCATCAAGTTAAAACCATTATTTAATATAGCTTTTGCCCGCGGCTCCGCTCGCGTCAAAAAGTTTTTCCGGGATAAAAGTCCCGCTTTATGTTTTCCCGGGATAAAAAGTAGCCTATGTGTTAATCCAGGACATGATGTACCCGTGTGCCAAATTTCATCGAAATCCGTTCAGTAGTTTTTGCGTGAAAGAGGAACAAACATCCATACATCCAAACATCCAAACATCCAAACATCCATACATTCTTACAAACTTTCGCCTTTATAATATTAGTAGGATAATAGGAAAAATAATAGGATAATAGGACTAAAACCTATATTAAAGCTGTATATTGAAATAAGATCACTAAACAGTTTTTATTCACCATTATTTCTCCCTAAAGGAGCAAGTACAGGCACAACTAGTGCACGTATTTTCGCCGCGCGTATTCCCTCCCATGATGTGTTGGGGGCGAGCCTATCGCCAAATCGGGCACAAGTTCCAGATTCCGGACTGATATTGTGCAGAATAATATAATTCCACTTTACCCGACCCGGGATTCAAACCCACGACCTCTGTTGTAACTACACCGCGCACGCAATACTACACAAACAAATCAGTCAAAAATTGAGAAGTTCTAGTGAATTGTGATTACAAATGACGAATCTCATAAATTAATCAATACATAACTAATTAAAGTGGTCATGCTGCGGAAAACGATTATACGGACTTAATGAAACTTCGGCGTGTGTTTAACGCAATGGGATTGGCATTGGATCAGCAAAACTGGGTTATTTTACCGGTAGTAGGTCTCTTATATGAAAGAGTCTGGGTGGGTACCACCGCAATGTCTATTTCTACCGCCAAGCAGCAGTGTGTATGCACTGTTGTTTCGGTTAGAAGGACACTGTAGCCAGCGTCACTACATAGCATAACATCTTATGTCTCAGGATGACGAGCGCAGTGGAATGCCCCACAGTACTTTCTAACTCAAGGTGCTGGATGGTGTTGTTTCTATTTATAGGTGGTTGTATCGCTTACCATCAGGCGAACGGCATGCTCGTTTCTTCATTCAATGCTATAAAAAAGCTGCACAAGACTCGACTAGCCTGATAATTAACAGTAAAAAGTCCGCAACGCTTAGATGGCTCATATTGATCCAGGAAAAACCGTATTTTAAAAGGAATGAAGAAACTTCTTGCTTAATTAAATTTAAAGATCCATTAACAAACATGCTTTCCACATTTACTACCCTCCCTAAACCTCGGGGAGAAATGTGATTCAAGATACATTTTTTCGATGTATTCAACGACATTTTTTTCTGTCACGCGACGCAGCAAAGTTTAATGCAGTCTTGGCGTGTTTAGAAAAAGCCTTTAAAAATCCGCTTGCTCGATAAATTTCAAAGGTGATGTGATTTGTGTTGCACCGCGTATGTTTATATTAAAATATTATACTGGCTAATGGAGTTATGAAAATAAGTACTTAATAAGTGCGTTTTTTATGTCTTATTTATCAAGTATTCTATTAGGTCTTTTGAGAATGTTTTAGGTAGTTTTTTTTTTTACAAAATCTTCTTTACGAGTAGCATGCCATAATATTTGACTTTAAAGAATTTTTTTATTGCATTGAATGATGAGCATGCCGTTCGCCTGATGGCAGGCGATACGACGATCCATAAACAGTAGTAACACCATCCAGCACCTCGACTTACAAAGTAATTTGTGGCATTCCACTGCGCTCGTCATCCTGAGACATAAGATTTTAAGTCTCATTATGTCCAGTAGTTACACTGGCTACAATGCCATTCAAACCGTAACACAACAGTGCATGCACACTGCTGCTTGGCAGTAAAAATAGACATTGCGGTGGTACCTACCCAGACGGACTCTTACATATGAGAGATTTATCACCAGTAGCCTAATTACTAGGTAGGTACTATGAGAACGAACAACAACAACAACAACAACTTAAACTACAATCTGAAACAGAGAAACACAATGCAGTGCCTTCCGTCTCTTAACCATAGCCGTACCAGCCCTGTATTATATACTGCCCACTGCTGGCCACCTCCTCTACAACTTAGAGGGTTTAGGCTTTAATCCAACACGCTGGCCTAGAGCGGGTTGGCAGACTTCGAAATTCTCATAAAAAACTTCTCAGGTATGCAGGTTTCCTCATGATGCTTTTCCTTCACAGTTAAGCCGAGCGATAATGTCCAAAGAATACACACATAACTTTTAGAAAAGTCAGAGGTGTGTGCCATTGGTTTATGTCTTAACAATTCATAGATTTGTCTGGTGTTCTTTTTTATGTGGATTACGAGCGATTATCATTTGTCAAGCGGTCTCGTCAATTGCTTCTATATTTTTTTCCGTTTCTGATATAAGCCCTAGCATTGGCTCCACCTAAAATTCGCACAATACACGCGGGATAAATATCCGAGGATACACTGAGCTAGAGTCGTTAACAAGATTCGTTATAAAATCCATTTTGATTCGGAAAACACATGTGTGATGCTAAAGATTGGAACGTGCCAGATATGGCTAATGGCTTCCTCCTGACAGAATATGGAATGGAAATACGGTAAAAAGTATGTGCACCAGTTGCATCTCTACCCGTTTTGGGGGATAAATAACTCCGTTTATGTACAGTACAGCACAAAGACTCATGTAAGCGGTAATAATACCTGCCTTATATTAAATACTATCCCACTACTGGGAACATCCTCTATTACGAAGAGGGCTTAGACCTAAAATAATAAATAACTAGGGACTTAGAAAATTAAATAATAATTTAGTACAGAAATGAACGCTACATTGAATAATATTTAATCCATCCAACAGATTTGTAAATCTTTGTTTGCATTCGATTGTACAGTACGTTTAATAATTCAAACGTCAAACGCAATGCAGCTAGGATTGTTACAAAATAAAATTTAATTATTAAAGCAACAATATAACAAACAAGTACTGTTGTATTTTTTACGTAAAACCCGTTCAAAACTATTTTACTTTAGTTGTAAAAACCATAAAGAATGTAGAGCCAACAATTGCTGCCCAATATCGTCCAGCCAATAGCTCAATACTGGCTGTTTTAAAAGTTACATCAATAGTTATGAAGATTTTTTTTTGTTCTAGCATAGTAAAGTGTTCTTGCGAACTTGATGTTCAGTGAAGTGAAACCCAAAGAAAGTGCTCGAGATATCGCTGCCCAAGTAAATGCCGGTTCCAAGCAAGTCTTTGACCTAAATTAAACATGTAAAGGTTTACCCTGTTGTACACACGGCTCAAGTTTTAATAAATCGCGCTAATAAACGGACCGATTGTATAAAATAAACTTAACTTCGCTAATAACAGTGAAATATCGCCTGTACCCAACGAAGTAATTATATGGAAGTAACATAAAACGAAACGTTTCAGTATTTACTCGAATTAAGCCGAGTACACATAGCTGGAATGTGTTAGTACTAATCCGAGGGTTTATAATTTTTGTAATCTTGTAATTTAGCGGTAAATGGTAGTAAGACACGAAATTACATAAACACTATGATTATCCGGTTATTATAATTTCTGTACGACTAATTTTATTTCCTGATCAAGTAAAGTTTTGGCGTATTCAAATCATAATATTATCTACATGTATATCTGTATGTAATCCTCCTAGTCAGTTTCGGGTTTTGGCCACGGCGGCCAATCTCAACGGAAATCAGCCAGGTACGCAGGAGGTATTATAGTGCACAAGTGTGTGCGCAATACACAGATGCACTCGCTATTCCTTCACTCTCATAGCGTGGTGAAACGGCAATCCGACATGACCGGTGAGAGAGCAGGCGCAGGACTAACTGCTTTACGTGCTTTCCAAGGCACAGCGGTATCACACCGCCAACTTCCTGACTCCGAGCTGCCACTGAGTAATTTTTAAGATAAAAAAAACTAGTCACAATATTTTTGGCTCGACCCGTTATTCGAACCCAGGACCTCAGCGGGCAAATCGAACGTACTCGTAACGCGTACGAAATGCATTTACGCTACCGAGGCAGTCGATATCTGAATGATACAATATTTCACTATCGTATATTATATCGCAATATATTTTATCAGTAAGCTCTTAAACAAGAATAAACCAAATATTATTTTATTCCAAAGGTATGCAATAGCTATTACACAGAAATAAAAAACTAGATTATTTCATTGTCTACGAACTTGGGTCACAGCGTTCTTCATCTAGCCATCAACACAATCCAAGAGTTTATATTACAAAGTCAAATCATTTTACTTAATGCTACATATTTTTTATTCCTCAATTAGTTTTAATTACATATGAGTATCTTTAGAACATCAAAACTGTCGAGAATGTTAAAAGTATGTTCTCTAAATGAAAGCAAAAGCAAACATGCGCACGAAAAACACTACTCATGATTATTTTTAGTACTTTAAAACAAAGCTAACTCATCATAACAAAGTAAACGGTACTTTCAATCCCTTTAAATGTAAATTCGGTACGTTTATTCAAGCAACGAATACGTAAACGTCCAAACGATTTTTATAGCTATAACACTACAAAGGCAAGCACGGAGTTGATGCAAGCATCAATTGGCCGTTGAGCTTTTTAAAAATTATTGCATTCGTTTTTACTGTGCAGTTGCCAGTAACATGAGCGGTGTATCCGCGCCCTTAGGGCCTATTCACAATATATTTGTATTAGAAGACATCATGTATACCGTAGTTAACTTTCTGGATTTAGTCATTTTCATATTTTGATATCAGTTATTGTTTCGGCTAAAATATTATAAGTAATTTTTTTATGTTCTAAAATAGAAATACTACATAATACATTGAGTATTGATGACAGCATGTCAATATCTTTTGATTTATTTTAAATCTAAAATAATTAATCGTATTGTTGTGAAACTTATTTAAGACTGTTGATAAACTGGCTATTCAATAAACCAGAATTAATCTATACCAAATGTGATCAAATACAATGATTGCATGTGCATCATCCCTAAGTCTCGCGGTTACGAAACAAAGTTTTGTTTCTGTTTGATTTAAGAACCCAACTCGCTTAGGAAACTTGAGGGTAGTCCACAAATCGCTACTTCCTATACAGACAGTTACACTCCATTGGCGTTACCTATATGAAATCAATTGGTTGAACTTTCTTGCTAACTTTTGCCTGCGGCTGCGTTCGAAAACGCGCGATTGCTGGAAAGTTTGTAATTTATTTTGTTTTACGTACTGGCTAAATATTTTGTACCATAGATGCATTACATGTAGTTGCTGAAGCCACTGTTAATTTCGTAGAGTTCGTCGCCAAGATAAGAGCGTCTATGCGTCGCCTACATCAAGTTCAATTAGTAGTGGATCAGTTAAAAAGTAGTACGCAGATTGAATTATTGATTAGTATAATCCACGCGCAATGAGAATGGGATGGAACCTTGTCGCAGTAACACAAAAATGACAATGCCCGAGCGAAGTAACGTTCGTAAATTTATGAATTCAAATTGATGAATTAAATTTACTTGTTCTTTTTATTTAGTGTTACATTCTGTAAAAGATATGCCAGCCAGCCAGCCAAGGCTATGCCAGCCAGCCAGCCAGCCAGCCAGCCAGCCAAGGCGCCAGCCAGCCAGCCAGCCAATGCTATGCCAGCCAGCCAGCCAAGGCTATGCCAGCCAGCCAGCCAAAGCGATGCTAATGCTAAGCGAGCCAGCCAAGGCGCTACCAACGCTAAGCCAGCTAGTCAGCCGTGAGCAGCCATTTTCCTCCACTGCACCACATCCAGCCTTCTTGCAGCCGAGCTAAGCCTTCTTGCAGCTAGCCGAATGCGAGTGGGATGGAGCTTTTGAATTTAGAATGTTAAATGTTTTTGTTTTGGAACATAAGAGTAAAAGCAGTATTCTTTGGTTTGTCGTTGACGGCTAGCCGGCAATAAATCATATATTTCTATAAAATGCCGTAGTTTAACTTTAAAATAGAGTTTAAGCCCCTTCTGTTTCATTAGTATTGTTTTGTAAAATCAAAAAGAGGTGGTGATTTTAGTAAATTTTCTCCTCCTATACATTGTACATATTTACAAGTACGCCTATTTATAGTGCGTAGCTATAGTTATATAAAAATCAACAAAATTTATTGATTTCACATATATTTAATTTGTATCGCCCGAGTATTAACGTGAGTTTGCCAACATTACCAACCGGCGTCAGTTCCAAAAGGTCGCATAACGCATCCCATTCTGATCCGGCGCGGATTATGTCCAGTCCAAACTACTAAACCCAATTGCATCAATCTGGATTAGTGTAAAACGAGCTAGCTTTACGTTATCCATAATGGCATAAAAATTATATGGACTGCCTCGGTGGCGTAGTTGTATTACGGTACGACTGCAATGCTGACGTCTCGGGTTCGATCCCCGGGTCAGGCACGCTGGTATTGGATTTTTCTATTCAGTATCAGCGCGCAGTCTGGATTTTGTGCCCAAAATGGCGTTAGGCTCGCCCCCTATCACATCACAATCTGTGTACCAAATTTTATTCAAAATATACGTTTATCAGATTTTCCGTTTACTCCAAATAGACATCCAATCACCTTCATATATTATCACTTTAATTATATTGGTAAGATAATATTTTATTAACAAGAATCGGATATATCTTACTTGAGAAACTATGTTTTCTTATTTAACAACAATCTAATTAATCAAACCTGCGATACATGGATCTGTTTTTTCCACTTATCCACTTATGCCGAAAGTTTTTCTGCTGTAATAAAAAAAATCACATGTCAATTCCAAGACTTAACTTGTCGATCGTTCACGATGCGCTTCATATTTTTCGCGTATTTTTTACAAAATAAAATCCGTTTTTAACGAGCATCCATCAAATTGTTACGAGTGACAGCTCTGTGAAGAATGTCTTCTGCATACTGTGAAAGTGTATTTTACTTACAAAATGTAGCAAACTTTTCGCGTTTGTGTAACGGATTGATAGGATTGTTGAATAGCTTTCATCACTCGAATTAATTTTGTCTTTGGGTGATATAGAGAATCATACTATATTTTCTACTGATCTTCCTGATACCTATAATATTTATGATGAAAGAGCCAAAGAACCCCAAGAAATCTACCAACTTTGTTCATGATAATATTTTATAAATATCTCTATATTATGAGATAGGGCCGTTACAGGAACTATGATTGCTGGGCCATAATAAGAGGTTTTTTTTTTATAAAAAAATCTGTTATACTCTACTACATGGACAAATTCGGCTGAATAATTCCATTGAAAACTATGAGTTATCTAATTTTTATGCGATGGAAGATTTTCGGAATATTTGAAAAATCGATTACTTTGTATTTCAGTTCGGTGTCTGCATATTAAATTGAAGTGATTGCATTAGGTACTCGATGAAGTTATTAGAGCTTTAAAAGTTTTAGTGGTAATATTGTACATACCGAAAAATATTTTATTATTTACATAAATACTTTAGAATCAAGTGATCATCGTCACCCTAATACCGCAACTAAGACATGAAAAATGGTTGCATGAGACGTAAAAGGGATGAAGGTACATCTTATCTACATTCGTGTGTTCAAGCGTTTGCGATTCAAACGCTTTTTCATCTCGTGTATTTTTGCATGGAGATGATAGGGGCCGTCTGTTAAGCGCTTCGATTGTATTGATCTAAGAGAGAGACGTTTTATTGCATTCTAGTTCTATGTTGGTTTATGTAGATCCTACTTGGTTTGTTTCGATAGTTCTTTCAAATGGTAAAATCATATTACTGTTAGAACTAATAATTGGTCATATTCAAGGCCTTGTTTGTGTAAAATGAAATTTATTTTATTTATTTAATTAAGACGCAAAACAGAGTACAATAATGACAATTTTACATAACATAAAGGCTTATATTAAAACTAGCATGCATTCCAAAATATGCGTCCTTATATGAGCAAATTACAGAAGGTGTGGACTAAGATAAATTAAAACTATTGTGTTGTATACAATTTACAATAAAAATAAAACAAAGAGCAGCAGTATATGGGTGAATTAACAGCAACTATTACCAGTAAATATTATTTTTTGGAGATCTCTTGAGAATGATCCAAATATTAATATTAATAATATCATTTGCTTAAACATCCAAAGAAAGTAATCCAAGAGGCTAAACAACATTCTAAAAGAAATGTCTAGGTAACTCTGATTGAAATATAAATACTTATTGCGCTGATAATACGTAACAGTACTAGAAAAACAAAATGTGACTGAACGGTGAACCTTTGCAACACATAATAAAATAGATAATAAATTACATTAATTCATGGATAATTTAATAAATTCCTTTGATCGCGTGTGAACCAAGAAAAAAGATTAATCAGGGCAAACTTATAGAAGTGCATTGAACTTTGATCATATTTATCGACATTCGTGATCGCGTGATCCGCTAGCGTGTCGTTATATTAACAGTCATTACAAAATATCCCAATAATAAGCCGAAACATTAGGCGTCGACTACACGAAAACAGAATTAATAATGGCCTAACTTCGTGGTTAATTCGCTACACCATCTGCACGAAATGTCTGCTGAGAATTTTTTAACTTTCTATCCCTAATCTGTAAATATGTATAATGGAATGGGGAGGAAAGTTTAATATACTCTCTTTATCATCGGATAATGTATCTAGCTTTTGTTACTCATGAGTTGGATTAACATAATGAACAGATGCGAAGTAATATTACATTATCATTATTTACATTAAATGTTCATTATGCACAAAAAATATAAAAAAAGTTTTATTCCCAACGATTCTAAAAACATGAATATAGGATTATGTCTAAGCAAAAAGAAACTAGCTGGAATAGTTTCGAGACTAGTGGATCCAATGCGTTAGTGCAGTATCGCGGCTAATAAAAATTACCTTTATGACCATCATAATCCTTTTTAAGAGCACTGAATTGATCATATTAAACTGGATTATAAGTCGTTGATATATTTTGTTGAGTTCGTCTTGTATATACCACCAAATCGTCCATTTGTACCACCAAGATTTAATGTACAATAGGGTAGTTGACTCCTCTTTTAAATACAATTATGACAAATGTATGCTATCCAAAATCGAATGTTTTGACATTCGATTGAAAAGGAAAGGAAAGAATTGTCAAAATTGGCTCAATAGGAAGTAAGTTATAAAGATTTGAAATTTGGTGGAAGGGGTAGTTGTTAAATAACAGCAATACTAGGCTGTGACATCACCGAGCGTCATCGACCATTACGCTGCGTGCGTGCGAAAGAGATAGCGTGATATCCCCGCCACGCCTCCACTTTTGCTCACAAGAATATTACCTAATTGAATAACTGCTTTATATTTAAATCGATTTTAATGCTAATTTCACAGCAGAATGTCTTTTTTTGTATTATTTTCTGTTACATCCAAAATAATGTACTTAATCAAACATAGGAAACTACCCTATTACTGTCGTATTATGACCTTACATTGTAATTAATTAGTCATATGAGATTCAACATGATATAACGTCTGAGATTTTTCTTTCCTCTTGTAGTTGTATGAAAATAAACATTCATATAATTATTTTTCAGTCCTATCCACACCACGGCATCTATAATATTATATATCATCCCTTTAATGTTACCCTCGTTCCCCTTCCTTACTATCTATTTCTATAAATATAACATCATTAAGGCGTCGACGATGCAAACAGGTTTTATTAAATCCAGAAGTTTCTTCGCATTTCCTGTTGCATGGGGACGGATTCATCAATGTGTCTATTAAAGTAGTCAAGACAACAACTAGGGAGCCATCGTTTTATTTTAAAAGCTGCAGCCAAACCAAAATATACTTTATTGAATTATTTTTTTCATAAATTAACTGCTTCGGTGGCGTAGTTGTAATACGGTACAACTGCAGTGCAGTCTCGGATTAGATCCCCGGGTCGGACATAGTGATATTGGGTTTTTTTACTCAGTAGGAGCCTGGAGGCTGAAATTTGTGCCCGATATGGCGATAGGCTCGCCCTCTATCACGCGGGATGGAATACGCACGGCGAAAAGTGGGTGCACTAGTTGCGCCACTGCCTACCCTTTCGGGGATAAAAGGCGTGAGTGTGTATGAATGTACGTTTTTATAAATTTGGATTCGTGTAATATCGACGTTAATTACAGCATGGAAAGAAATGCTAGGTTATTGTAATGGCTCCGATTTTTAAATTAAACTGGATTACGTGCCGTGGAAAGCTTTCTATAAGATTATTGCATATTGTTTTTATAAATCGTGAGTTATGTTGTTTTCGTTGGGATTTACTTGTTTCGTAGTTATCAGTTTCGTGAGTGCATTATTCACTTTTTGTTTAGTGACGTGCTTGTGTTAAAGTAATTTAATTTAAAGTTTTGAAACTAATTTCATGTAAATATTGAAATGGTGCATGCAATATAATGTAATCCTCCTGTTTAAATTCTACAGTAATACCTCAATGCAAAAGTCGTCTGGAAGGCATTGGTTGATACCGATAAATACCGTTTATTACTGAAAATCACGTCTTACTATATATATAAAATTTAGGACTATAATACATTTAGATGTACCTACAATGCTATCTGTGACAAACTAAAATACAATGAATTTAGCACTAATTAAACTCGAGCTATACTATTTTCGTTTTGCTTTCTATGACTTTAATATCCACTTAACCAAAACATAATACTGCAAATCTATCATATAATACACCTATATTGGTTAGTAAAATTAAGATGATAACGGTTTAGAGTAACTTTAAGCCGCCTGTAACTAAAAAGACTAGTGGTCACACTACAAGCTTCAAATTTAATACATTTGTAACACATATTACGAAACGTACAGTGCGGTAACGTTCACAACCTATAGGTGGCAGCACAAAATCGATAAAAGAGCCATCTGTGCTTAAAATTAAATGAAAATTAAAGTAACCTTCGACAAAAAGCCTCTAACAAGTTAAAAAATGAAATTGTTTGTTTAAATATTTTTTTTTATATAAATATTTTACGTCTATGCCAAATATTGATAAGCTGAAAGATTCAGATTGAGCCACCAGCTGTCAGAGCTTGCGACAGGCACGTTCCTGATACGTACATTTTATTTTTCTGCACTCCTCTTTATGAACTTCAATGATGCCAAATCTCTCACTCCTCCGTGCACGCAATGTGCTTATAAGGGTACAAAGTTATTTCTTCACTTATTATTATATAGATTCTTGCGTCTCACATCATTCTTACAAATATGATAACGCTGCAAATTCCAACAGGATAAATCTCGTACGAATGTATCGCATAAAGAAAATTGGTTCCGCACAATTTCGGTAATGCACGAGTTGGCTGGCCAAATAGGGATACGGCCAGAGGATTTTGATTGAGGGTAGCGCGAGACGAATAGGTGCGAGTGGTTTCGTTTAGTGTTGTTAGTATTTGTGGTGGAATGTGGTGAAAAAGTGGCGGAGTTGATACCATGGCTGATTTTGACGATTTACTGTTAATGCTAATTTATGTTATCACTTTAAATAAATAGATTACTGTTGAATCAAAATCAAACGTCAATCATGCAGTTCCTGTAAAGATTGTTTTCCTTTTAATACTATTTAAATAATTTATTAGATACAGAAAGTGTATATCGTCGATGAAGTACCAATACCTCCTAAGTGTTGAGAATCTAATTTTACACCAGAAGAAAAAAACTGTTAAATACATACGAACGAATGAATTCTGTCACTAATTAGATGTTTTCACATAGCTCAAGAAGCTTACTGGTAAAGAAATTTCGGATAGAAGTTAATTCAATCCATGCGAATATGAGTTTTATGTCTATTGTAATAAAAAAGTAATTTTGGACTAAATTGTCAGTTAGGAGGTATTGGTACTTCATCGACGATATCTTGATAAAATGAGCATTAGGATTACCACAAAAGCGATACCTAGATACCATCTAAATTTATATTCTACCAGTGTAATCCTCAAACAAAGAGTCTTACCCACTAACTCTAACACCCTTAACGAGTAATTCTATTACTATACCTCTTAATCGAATCCCTAAATTAAATTTCCTCTGAGCAAATACGAAAGAGGGTTATGACTGCTATTTGATATCACTAATTTCACGGCTTCGCGCTGCCACCGCAATAAATTACTAGACAGGAAATGAGCTTGGAGCACCGGAAAAAGGAAAAAATGCTAGTAAAATTGTACCTTGCCCGTTAATCTTAACCCTCGCCCTCACAAGGGCAGTTTTGTTCAGATTTCAGATGCCTAGGTAACCGGCAAATTAATATTTCCTAAGAGCCGCTGGGACACGTGCTTCGGCCGAATTTAATTAACGCGGAGCGCAAACCGAGTCTGCGGCATTTTTATCGTCTTTCTTATTTCGATGTTCGTGGGTCTCACTTGTCGCTTGTTTATTTTGTCTTTCTCTTTATTGTTTTTGATTTTTCTGTAAATAATTATCACTACAGCTAGTGCTTCTATTTGTATGATATTTTTTTTTGTTCGTACATAGTGAAGTCTTAATATGTGATATGAACATTGTTTTAAAACCTTTGTTCGAAATGGATATCTGCTTCTTGTTCTTGTTTCATTTTGTGAAATTCAATACCTCGTGTTACAATGGATCAATTTTTAAATAACTAGTATTCAATATGTACTGTGCAGAAATTCGCTAACATAGATACAATTACTTTCAAAACTACAAAGTAACCAACTAATTGTCACATCCACAGGAGTATAATTAAACTTTATGAATACTTGGAAGAACAGAAATGTATTTAACCAACCAAAAACGACGTCAACTTTATTATATGTTACAAATTAAGCTAAGACTGACAGCTTTCAAATTCAAATGGAGTAACATCGTAGGTTATGCCCACTAGGCGCAAATAGGTTCCTAAATAATTTACTTTAACTCATGAATCAGAAGTAAGTTCTTGTCAAAACCGTTTCGATTGAATGAGTTCTCTGAATTAAATACACTATAAAACCAACGGCTATAAGACTTAATCTCATTTGCAAAGCGAATCTAACTTTTTCAAGTGAGCTAAGTCCGCCCGGATCCGCACCATGACTCAGTATTTCCACTTTAATTAAATGAAAACAAGAGAATGGTGGGTCTACTCGTCACTACATTTCAATGGCTAGTTTTTTTTCTTATTTTAGAGTTGTGCACTTTAATCCAAAAAGGAACGATTAGCATATTTTATGGAGTTTAGAATTGTGAATTGCTTCAGGGCATCTTTACGCTTGGAAACCATTTTTATATTGAAAAGGTTTTAGTTTAAATTAATGTTATAATTAATTTAAAAATACTATTACATTAAGCGAATTTAACAGTTTAATTTAAAAGCTTTGCATATTTGTAAAATCTAGCTAAACTGTTGTTATGTAACCAGCAATAACGACACACATATTACGTAAAAAAAGGGTGCACCTCTGCCTACCCTCTCCGCGATAAAAGGCGTGAGCATGTGTGTGTGTGTGTGGAAAAAATAAGATTTAAAGGGAACTAAAAGAATTACGATAAAAAAGCACCTTGTATAGAGTTACCATATTTGTGAATTACTGAGGTTTACTTCACTCAGTCCAAGATTTTATGAATAATATTTATATCCTGAGCATTTTATTCAACCGACGACATGAATATTTATTTTCTCACCAGTTTATTTCATACATTCGCAATTTCAGGTATATTAATGGCTGTACATTCATGGCTGAGTTTATTGCTGACTTCCCTTCCGGGGATTGTATTATGCCGTCCAAGCAAATAATTTGTAGGCAAAAATGTTTCAGGTTCAAATAATAATATTATTTGTATGATTGGATGGCTGGATTTATAAGATTGGTATTTTGGAGTTCTTGGTTGATGCTATCAGTATATTATAGCTTGTTATATTATTAAATTTTATATTGAAATTTATATTATAGCCGGTTTTTTTAACACCATACCATACCAACCCGGTATTATATACTGCCTAGTGCTTCGAAATTCTTATAGAGAACTTCTCAGGTATGCAGGTTTCCTCACGATGTTTTTCCTTAAAGCGAATACGAATTTAATTTAATGTTTATGAATACAAATAATGATATTATCTAAAATCTCATAATATTTACTGTGGAATTAATCTTCCTATCGCCTACCTAAATTCAAAATGGCTCGTAAAAAGATTTCACCACCAACAAGGTAAACAGTACGTATTTTTGTACCGCAAAGTTACAAATCACACAACAGACAGTGCCGGAGGAAAATTCAGCGGTAAATCCGGCTCCCTAGCTTAGTTGTGTAAATTATATTAAAATATGTAAAGTGTTATCTAGGAGCACGCACATGTAGAAATTGTCTATTGCCTATCTAGTTTCCACTATGTAATAAAAAAATAAAGATTTAGTCTATGCCAAGCACACGTTCGTTTCAATAGGTTATGGGCCCAGTCCCTGTTTAATAAGTAAAAAGTGGTTTTTTCGGTTAGGAAATGGCAGCTAGTTACATTGTTAATGTTCCAAAACTCAAAGGACGCGAAAATTATGATGAGTGGGCGTTCAGGCGCAAAATTTTTTAATTTTGGAACGCGTCGATATCACCAAGGAAGATGGCGACAAACCTGTCGAAGATCAAAAAGCAAAGGCAAAATTAGTGATGACCATTGATTCAACCTTGTACGTTCACATCAAGAGTGAATCGACAGTTCAGGGTGTATGGAAGAAGCTAAAAATGCTATTTGATGACTCGGGATTCACTCGCAGAATTAGCTTGTTACGAACTTTAATTTCAATTCGTTTGGAAGCTTGCGAGTCGATGACAGTGTATGTAACTCAAATAATAGATACAGCGCAGAAATTGAGAGGAACCGGTTTTAACATCAACGAGGAATGGGTCGGATCATTACTTTTGGCGGGTTTACCTGACAAGTTTTCGCCAATGTTAATGGCCATAGAACATTCCGGCATCGCCATTTCGGCTGACGTCATCAAAACGAAATTATTAGACATGAGTGATAGTGTTGGCAGCAATGAATCAGAAAGTGCATTTATAACATCTAAAGGTTGGCACAAGAAAAAGTTTAATAAGGTTGGCAAACCCGGCGAAACTTCAACTCGACCTGTCAAAGTCATAAAATGTTACAAATGTAAACAAGTCGGTCATTATAAAAACCAGTGTCCACAAACAAAGGAGAAAACAGTAAATGCATTTAGTGCAGTTTTTCTTAACGGCGGTTTTGGCAGTCACGAATGGTATCTAGATTCAGGAGCCAGTAATCATATGATAATCAGCCAGGAAAACATGAAAAATATATATCATAACTTAAAAACTAAGGAGATAGTAGTTGCAAACAAAACTAGAATGCCGGTGTTATGCTCTGGAGATACTCAAATTACGACTATTGTTGGCAATAAATATTATGACATTATTGTTAAAAATGTGCTGTGCATTCCAGAACTCACGACGAACCTCTTATCGATCAGCCAGTTGATCAGACATGGCAACAAAGTTAGTTTCACAAGTGAAAATTGTTACATTAGAAATCAGCAGAATGAGTTGATCGCAGTGGCAGAGTTGACAAATGGTGTATACAGATTAAACATACAGTCAGAAAGTTTGTATGCAGCTTCAGCAACAACAACTTCAGTTATGGTTTGGCATAGAAGATTAGGCCATATAAATAGCCGAGACTTAAATATAATGAAAAATGGCGCTGTAAAAGGACTTGAGTACAAAGAAAGAGCTGATATTAGTAAACTCAATTGTACAGTATGTTGTGAAGGGAAACAATCAAGATTACTTTTTCCAAATAGCAGAAATAGGAGTGAAAGTGTGTTGGATATAGTGCATGCAGATGTCTGCGGTCCAATGGAGACAAAATCTATTGGAATGTCCAGGTACTTCTTGCTATTTGTAGACGACTACAGCCGTATGTCATTTGTATATTTTCTAAAAACTAAAGACGAAGTATTCAAGTGTTTTAAAGAATTCAAGTCAATGGTTGAGAAGCAGAAGAACACCTGTATTAAAGTGATCAGGTCAGATAATGGTACAGAATTTTGTTCAAACGAAATGACAAATTATTTGAAGCAAATGGGTATTATTCATCAACGCACAAACCCTTATACACCACAACAGAATGGAGTTTGTGAGCGGCTGAATAGAACAATTGTGGAAAAAGCCAGGTGTCTGTTATTTGACGCAAATTTAGACAAGAAATTTTGGGCTGAAGCAGTCCATACAGCTGTCTATTTGAGAAATAGATCTTTAGCTTCTGGTTTAAATGATAAAAGCCCATATGAGGTCTGGACAGGAAGTAAACCTGACATCAGTCATATACGTATATTTGGTAGCATTGTCATGGCACATGTTCCCAAAACAAAAAGATTGAAATGGGACAAAAAGGCAGTTAAACACCTTTTTAATTGGATATGCTGATGACATAAAGGGTTACAGATTATATAATCCAGTAAATAAGCAAATTATTACAAGCAGAGATGTAACAATTATTGAACCAAATAATGAATCCGATGTGTCACAGATAACCATACAAGAAGTACAAAAATCTTCATCGGATACCGCTCAGGACAGTTTAAAAATTGAAACTTCGAATGCTACTCAATCACAATCTTCAATAAGTTATGAAGATGGTACCTATATTGAAGAAGACCTTAACACTAGCTCATCTGATGAGTTCTATGATCCTTTACCCAAAAGGGAGTTAGAGGATATTACACAGAAAGACATAATAACACATCCTAAGCGAGAAAGGCGAATGCCTGTTAGATATGGTGACTATGATGTCGGTAACATGTGTGTAGAGGCAGACATGAATCTATATGGAGACCAGATATCACTTGATGAAGCTATGAACGGAACGGAATCTAAGGAATGGTGTTTAGCTATAAACGAAGAAATAAAATCTTTTGAAAAATGTGACGCTTGGGAAGTGGTAGATAGACCAGAACAAGGTACAGTTGTGCAATGTAGATGGGTGTTTCGAAAGAAAATAGAAAGTGACAATAAAGTGCGGTATCGAGCGAGATTGGTGGCAAAAGGCTTTACACAGAAAGCAGGCATTGACTATAATGAAACTTTTTCCCCGGTGCTTAGATATTCTACTTTGAGACTTTTGTTCGCTTTAAGTGTTAAATATGATTTAGCAATAACCCATCTAGATGTAACCACTGCTTTCCTAAATGGTATTTTAGATGAAACTGTTTATATGCAATTGCCAGCATATTTTGAATGTACAGATAGGCAAAATAAAGTATTAAAACTCAAAAAGGCAATTTATGGCCTTAAGCAATCAGCAAGGGCATGGTACAAATTAGTTGACGATTGTTTACAGAAAATAGGTTATAAAAATTCTGTTTATGAACCTTGCCTATATGTAAAACAAAATGAAAATGAAAGAACCTTTATCGGGTTATTTGTTGATGACTTTTTTGTCTTCTCGAATTGTACTAAGGAAACAGAAAATCTAAAAAATGTATTAAGTAAAAAATTTCAGTTAAAAGATTTAGGATCTCTTAAACAATGTTTAGGTATGAGAATAAAAAGAGAAAATGGTATACTTACTGTTGATCAAAAGCAATTTATAGAACATTTACTTAAGAAATTTCAAATGGAAAATTGTAAACCTATGAGCACTCCAATGGAAACAAATTTGAGGCTAGAAAAAGATAATATTTGTAGAACCAGATACCCTTATCAACAACTTATTGGGAGTTTGTTATATTTATCAATATTAACACGACCAGATATATCTTATGCAGTATGCTATTTATCTCAGTTTAACAATAATTATAATGAGTCGCATTGGACACATGCAAAAAGAATTCTTAAATATTTACAAAGTACTAAAAGTTATGGTTTACAATATGTAAAAGACAATTCAGATTTGATTGGCTATGTTGATGCAGATTGGGCTGCTGATCCCCTTGGTAGGAAGTCATACACTGGATATGTATTTAAAATGTCAGGTAGTGTTGTATCTCATGAATGTAAAAAACAACAAACGATTGCGCTATCAAGTACTGAGGCAGAATATATTGCCATTTGTGAATCAACTAAAGAGGCTATATATTTAAGAAATATTTTATGTGAATTACAGTGTAGAAATGATTCGCCAGTATTATTATATAACGACAATCAAAGTGCTCAAAAATTATTAAAAAATTGTTTATTTCATAAAAGGACTAAGCATATTGATGTAAAATATCACTTTGTTAGGTCTGTAGTAAATGAGGGCCTAATTGAAGTAAAGTATCTAAAAACTGCAGACATGCCAGCTGATATTCTGACAAAAAGTTTAAATTCATGCAAACATTATAAATTTGTAAAACAGCTAGGTATTACTAAAGTGGATTGAATATTGATCACGAGTTGTTACATTATTTTAATAAGGGAGTGTGTAAATTATATTAAAATATGTAAAGTGTTATCTAGGAGCACGCACATGTAGAAATTGTCTATTGCCTATCTAGTTTCCACTATATAATAAAAATAAAGTTTTAGTCTATGCCAAGCACACGTTCGTTTCAATAAGTTGTCGAGGCGTTCGGATGTCAATTAGCTAACAGGTAGGACAGCGGATGTCAAGTGATGGTAATTAACTAAGAGATACCCGCGTCCGAGTGTGGCCCTGTGCATATGCAACGACAGATGCTACGTTCAAGATTTATGTATGCCAAACAGGGTTGAACGTGTTGTAAGTTGAAAATGTGTTTGGTTGATTTATGGGTGTGTGAATTTGACTGTTGATATGAGACGCCTATTGATATGTTGTTGACAGTTTTAGAGGTCAATGGTAACATAACATACATTCCCTTGGTTTTCCTATATAAAAGCACATAGTGCTCCAACTAATTATCACTAATATTTTCATATTTAAAATAAGTCAAAAACTCACTTGTCCGTATAATGCTAGCTACATTTTCAACTACAAAGTGTCAGTACGTTTTGGACTATAAAATGTATAGCGTTTGTGCCAACCAGTAGGAATATAATGTAACCACAGCGTGCAACTTTCTATGCGACTATAAGTCTGCACAATAGGCAAAAGTCATATATTAATGAAAACTGACTCCGGTTTTATATAAAGCCGACTGGACCTCTGTTGGCTTGAATCCATTGGATTGGTACGTGCGTAGTTAAAATTACCCTGTCGTGGTTAATGAGAAACTAAATTTGTGTTTCTTTATGGCTTTCCTGTTGATTTTTGGCACAGCAGGCGATACGTCAGTCGGTTCGTCCCCTAAGTGTCATGGTACCATGTATTATGTATAGTCTATGGGTTGGTAGGTCTTGGTTGAGAAAACATGAGGATTTTCAATCATTAGCAGCAGAACATTTGGCATATGGCCAGAGTAATGAGATATACCATACATAGATAGACTTAGTAAACAAGTAGTTATGGTACAAGTAAACAGCTATAGCTTTTACAGTTAATAGACAAACTGGCTGTTAGTGTGCTGTCTCTCAACCGACCGTAATTTTGTTTTACTTATATTCTAAAATACCTATCCGTGGAAACTTATAATTGGCATACATAATTACTTATAATCTATTTGTAACCTAGCTGTTAGTTTCCTTATAAGAATAAAATAAAATAAAATAAAAATAAAATATACATATACACTCATTTGCAAAAAAAAACGGGCGGTTTGGATTTAAATTCTTTTTTAAAAAAATACGGTACCAAAATCATTTCAATCATTTGTACATGTTACTGGCCGGTTTTAAAAATGCCGTGGTGTTTAAAACAGTACGTTCTAAATTAGAATTTTCGTTTGATGCTCGTTTTTACAGAAAACCACTTTTTATCCTACATTTTTGGTGCGAAGTTCCAAAAGATAATATCGGTTTTCATAACTTTTAGTCAATTTTTATGAATTTATTTCATATTCTTAATTGTCAAAGCTTCATTTATTGCTGTTTAGCTGTCTCAATAATGTTAGAGAAAGTGGTAAAAGCTACCAAAATTATTGCGCTGCTCGAAGAGGGCTGCAGCCAATGCTTCGTGGTTCAGAGGCTAAGTGTGAGTCGCTCGACGGTTCAAAGGACCTGGCAGCGGTATCAAGACACCGGTTCCGTCGAGAGAAGGCCGGGTTCTGGAAGAAAACCATGTACCCAACCACGGGATGATCGTTTTCTTGTGAGTCGCGCATTGAGAAATCGCAAGTCTTCGTATGTGGACCTTAAGAACAACCTCGAAGAAGTAAGAAATGTGCATATTAGTCTATGGACGGTCAGGAGGAGGCTGCTCGCGGCTAATATACGCAGTCATCGCCCGGCCCGCGGCCCTAAGTTACTCCGTGAGCACAGAGTTGCCAGGATTAGGTTTGCTCGAAATTGTGAGTCATGGACTCAAGAAGACTGGAATAGGGTATTGTTCTCCGATGAAGCCAGGATATCTCTGTTTGGTGAAGATCGACGTCGGCGAGTGCTACGAAGACGAGGAGAACGCTTTGCAGAGGCTTGTTTTGAAGAAATCACACCTTATGGTGGGGGCTCTATTATGTTTTGGACAGGAATAAATTCAATGGATCGTACAGAGTTAGTCTTCATTGAAAACGGCTCACTGACTGGACATCGATACATAACGGAAGTTCTTATTCCTCATGCACAACCCGCATTGGCCGCTTTAGACGAAGACTCAATTTTTATGGACGACAACGCTCGCGCCCACCGGTCTGGCGATGTGGAAGCGTATGTGCAAGAGGTCGGCATTCGTCGTTTGGATTGGCCAGCTCGAAGTCCCGACCTCAATCCTATAGAGCATGTCTGGGACGTTCTGAAACGACGCGTGAGATCAGTACAACCGGCTCCGCAAACCATCAGAGAGCTGAAGAATGTGATTACCGCGGAGTGGGAACGTATTCCGCAAGCAAGTATCCGGGATATCCTCGCTAGCGTACCCAGACGAATTCAAGCTGTGATTTCAGCTAGAGGGGGTCACACTCGATACTAAACATTTATCTGCTTTTAATTTATTAAAGAAAAAACAAACAAAAATCTTTGTTAACTTTTACTTCACAAGCATATGCACTACTAGCGAGCATACACTACTAGTGAACTTTAGCATTAAAACCCATAAATTTTATCAAAATTTTATGATAATACTGACGAAAACGATTATTTGCTTATTAATTTACAAAATTGTGAAAGTAAAACTACCTATAATTATCAAACAAACCAATAGTAACATTTGAAATGGTTCATTGCTTAGGTGCCCGTTTTTTTGGCAAATGAGTTTATAATGATATACCTTACAAATGTCAATGTGAAAATTAGAGTTTGTTAAAGGAAACATATTTATTTGAGAATTTGTTGAACTAAACGCAGATGCTCTATTTCAAACATGGCTCTACTTCCTTACATAGCAAAGTATCTGATTCAGAAATACTGTTTCAACACATTCGTTTCCTATCGACTCTTCTAACGTTATCAATTTTATACATACCTCTGTCGTACTTCAGCATAAAAATTTAAGCAGATGGCTACCGAATTGTACCAATGTTTTCGCGGAAGTACCAGAATTTATTGGGCAGTTGGTGCTTCGCGACAGGCTGTATCGTTCGGCGCGGGGGAATCATTCTCTGAATTTGTTTATACCTATTTGGGAGTCCATATCATGTGCATACCCTCGGTTTGATGCTGTACATATATGTATACATTATTTATTATGTAGACGTTATCGTTTACGTATATGTTGCATAGGATGTGTCATTGAGGGGAATAATCATTTAACTAGTGGTCGTTCAGTGATTGGAATTAGACCGTCGAATTTAATATACTGTTAGAAAGTTAGAAACAGAAGCGATTTTGATTTAAATAAAAACGATTTATTGCTGATTTTTACATAACACATTTATCACTGATTTTACATAAACACTTTTGTTATAAGAAATACTTTTACACAGATAGGTATCAACAACTAACCGACCAGTATGAAAATCAATGTTCAACTCACGCAACCGAGATTGACGATGAGACTGAGCTCCAATGAGCGTCTGAGCACGAATGAATCCAAATGGCGCTACGGCATCCTTTTTATACACACAACTGTCATTACTTTGACGTCTCGACTGGTTTTCATAACTGGCAACCCGCTACAAATACAGTTACAAAACTTTTATCCGAACACGGCCTCTCCTGACAGGAGTCCGTCCTCGGGCTCCATCTTCTAGCTCTGAAGATCAGTCTCCAGAACTGACGAAGTCGCCAAAATTTCTTCACTCGCCATGACGCTGGATGATGCAGCAGGCTCTTCAATGCAGCTCTGCGTCCACGACGTGCTTGATTGATGCTCACCGTCGCCACCAGGTGTTTCTTTTTCAGAAGGCTGGGCGACGCTAGGAGAGTCAGCCTCCTCAAGTTCATCATTTGCATCTGCGTACAAAAATAAAACAAAGCACAAAAGCATGTCCAAAAGATAACAAAATAAAGTAAGACAGCTCATATGACTTGAGCAAAAATTACTCAACAGTTCAATGTAATAAAATCTAAGCACAACGGATATAAAACATCTTGATATCTGTAGCAATTACCCGAGGCAGTTCCAGTCATAATAAAATCTAAGCACAGCGGATATAAAACATCTTGATATTGTACCAATCACCTGTGGCAGGTCCCGTCATAATAAAATCTAAGCACATTGAATATGAAACATCTTAATATCTGTACCAATCACCCGAGGCAGTTCCCGTCGGGGGAGTGCCTCTCACGACTCGTTAGAGGTCTACGTGAGACATAGCTTTGCGTTGTGAATCGGTCCCACATAAAAACATGTTTCCACCCAACCTCTAAGCACAGTGGATATGAAACATCCTGATATCTGTACCAATCACCCATGTCAGGTCCCGTCATCATAAAATCTAAGCACATCGGATATGAAACATCTTGATATCTGTACCAATCACCTGTGGCAGGTCCCCTCATAATAAAATCTAAGCACATCGGATATGAAACATCTTGATATCTGTACCAATCACCCGAGGCAGTTCCCGTCGGGGGAGTGCCTCTCACGACTCGTTAGAGGTCTACGTGAGACATAGCTTTGCGTTGTGAATCGGTCCCACATAAAAACATGTTTCCACCCAACCTCTCAATATAAGAATAATGTTTGCCAAACGAACACATCACACGCCAGAAACCCGTTCATGATACAACCCTGCGTGTACTACGAGCTCCAGGACCACATGTCTGAGCAATCCTCGACAGTGTCCGAGCACACAACCACACAAAGTACGTCCCATATACTAGGATCGCATGCCCGAGCGCAGTCGAAAACAGCATCCAATAATATGAAACCGTACCTCACTTGAAGTGTATCCGTCGATCAGGATAGCATGCCTGACATAAGACATTGACTATACCGACCGCAAGACTAAACTTCTCTTAAACGTGTTCCCCTTAGGAAACTTTAACAAAACGTGTTCCCCTTAGGAAACTTTAACAAAACGTGTTCCCCTTAGGAAACTTTAACAAAACGTGTTCCCCTTAGGAAACTTTAACAAAACGTGTTCCCCTTAGGAAACTTTAACAAAACGTGTTCCCCTTAGGAAACTTTAACAAAACGTGTTCCCCTTAGGAAACTTTAACAAAACGTGTTCCCCTTAGGAAACTTTAACAAAACGTGTTTCCCCTTAGGAAACTTTAACAAAACGTGTTTCCCCTTAGGAAACTTTAACAAAACGTGTTTCCCCTTAGGAAACTTTAACAAAACGTGTTTCCCCTTAGGAAACTTTAACAAAACGTGTTTCCCCTTAGGAAACTTTAACAAAACGTGTTCCCCCTTAGGAAACTTTAACAAAACGTGTTCCCCCTTAGGAAACTTCAAAATGTGTTCACCCCCTTAAGAAACTTTTTCATGAAAACTTTAGCTTTACAGAATATACAGCACCCAATGCGCTTTTCCGCAATCACCTGATATCCATGCCACTTGAAGCATGATGGAGCGCGTTGTTCCGCATTCGCGCAGTTCGGCAGCGCAAGGAGCGCGCAGTTCGGCAGCGCAAGGAGCGCGCAGTTCGGCAGCGCAAGGAGCGCGCAGTTCGGCAGCGCAAGGAGCGCGCAGTTCGGCAGCGCAAGGAGCGCGCAGTTCGGCAGCGCAAGGAGCGCACAGTTCGGCAGCGCAAGGAGCGCGCAGTTCGGCAGCGCAAGGAGCGCGCAGTTCGGCAGCGCAAGGAGCGCGCAGTTCGGCAGCGCAAGGAGCGCACAGTTCGGCAGCGCACCGCATCACCAGGAGCGCGCAGTTCGGCAGCGCACCGCATCACCAGGAGCGCGCAGTTCGGCAGCGCACCGCATCGCAAGGAGCGATTTTCAATTCCTGCTAACAGAAAATATACGCAGCAGCATCACATCACTCAGCCATTCCTGGCCTAAGCCAGACAAATTCAAGCGAACAGAGGGATTTGTATGCGAAATGTGTTCATCGCTTAACCAGCGGCATAATGACAAAACTTGTTATATAGATGGTTTGCCAATAATTTTGTACTTTGATCAACCTTCTAAATTCACAAAAAAACATCGACTCTTTATAAAGAACTCATCGAATGATAACAACAAAACAGCGGCAGAATGAAAACTTCTCACCCGAGTTTGCATGGATGTTACAGAGCGCTGGTACGACTGCACCCATAACACGTGGCTTGCTACTTCGTAAGGAGAAGAACGCGCAGATTCGCATTCTTGCAGCCAGGAGCGCGACATTCCGCACTCGTACAGCCTGGAGCGCGTCGTTCCGCGCCGCTCCGCATTGCGAAGACAGTGCACACACACTGCATAGATCTCCAATTTCTGCAAAAAATTAAACCAAACAGCAATACACCGTTCGGCCTATTCTGACCTTAAATTAAGTCCTACACTACTATAATTCACATTATTAACTACCCATCACACTCTAAATAGTCTACATGTAAACCGCAGTTATGGTCATAGACAATGCATGTGGTGTAACTACATAACTATGGTATGTGTATCCCCGCAGAGGCACTTTTTCCAATACCCTCAATATCAAATTAAAAATCACATACGTTTGATTACGAAAGAATTTCACTTTAAGGCAACTTTTTATGCCGAGTAGGTAAAGCTATTAAGTATCGTTGCAACTATTGAAGTTAATTTTTACCAATTAGACCCATGTACAATAATTTTTACTTAAGCTGCCATGTAAAATATTTTTATTTTACTTAACTGAAAATATTTGGACCACATGAGTACCTCCTTAACTCGAAAACTACGGCTGTTACATCCGAACAAACATCTCATTGTTATTACAAGTAGGTCCACTTTCGAAGAGTAATATGTACCGGCCAGTTACAACACGAATAGTTAATTAATCAATGTCTACTCACTAAACAAGATCTCAATATTCGTTAAGATTACCAAAAAATAAAAGAACCCGTAAGTTGAACTAAGGTAGAACTTCTCTTTAAGGAATCTTTGTGCTAAGTAGTTGAAACTATTTACTGTCATCCATTAAAATTAAAAGTTTTTAAACTGCCATTTAACGGAAAATATTTGAACCCCGTAAGTATTCAACTCAAAAGTCAAATATCACTGCCATTATATCTGGTCAGCATTCTCATTGCCACAAACACACATCCACTATGCGAATTACACATGAAAATGGCTATACTTTTCTTTTTACACTATACGGTACTTGACTTACATCCTCAAATTGATTATTACGTCCAAAATCTAGGTACATGACTAGTAAACAAAATCCCCAATATTTTTAGAGATCACCAGAAATAATAAAGGAAACCATAACCTTCAAATAAGGATTATGGGTCATACGATACCAAACTTCCTTTACAGTCATCGATGATCATTCTCTGTGCTGGAGCAGTTTGCTTCAACCGCCAATTGCCACCCGCGCAGTCACTTTACCCAGGACACCAACTGACACCATACGCGGCACATCTACCGGAACACTTGCACACCAACAGGAACGTTTGCACAACAGGAACGTTTGCACACCAACAGGAACGTTTCAACACCAAAAACAACGCTTGAGCACGAACAGTTCAATCGTGGTACACGGACACACTTGGTCATTCGAAGTCGTATACACATGACGTCATCACAAATTTGTACACCACACGACTAGTTTTATTCACATTGTAGTCTAACTCTTATCCCGTTATTCAAAGCGCAATTTATTTTTCTTCACGTAAATTGCGGGTAGTCGAATATCTCGATCGTACCATGTATGGATTCCACATAGCGTACATATGTACTGAACACAATCCACTTCTATGGACATCGATTAATTATTTCGGTATTCTTCAGTGCACTTAATTGTTCTCCGCGTTATATACGGACACTAAATATCTACGCAGTAGTAGCACATAGCATAGGTATGTAATGCACAAAATCCACTTGTATGGACATCGATTGCTTATCCAGGTATTTTTCAGTGCAATCAATTGTTCGCCGCGTTATATGCGGGTAATGAAATATCTCCACAGTCGTATTGATGGCACATAGCGTAGGTACCTACCTATGTAATGCACACAATCCACTTGTATGGGCATAGATTACGATCTCACTTCTGATGTTAGAAAGTTAGAAACAGAAGCGATTTTGATTTAAATAAAAACGATTTATTGCTGATTTTTACATAACACATTTATCACTGATTTTACATAAACACTTTTGTTATAAGAAATACTTTTACACAGATAGGTATCAACAACTAACCGACCAGTATGAAAATCAATGTTCAACTCACGCAACCGAGATTGACGATGAGACTGAGCTCCAATGAGCGTCTGAGCACGAATGAATCCAAATGGCGCTACGGCATCCTTTTTATACACACAACTGTCATTACTTTGACGTCTCGACTGGTTTTCATAACTGGCAACCCGCTACAAATACAGTTACAAAACTTTTATCCGAACAATACATATTTGTAATTTTGCCAAATCTCACCCTCGTCCGTGTGCGTAATGTGCTTACAAAGGATAATATTTTTTTTCTTCACATATTAATATATCGACTTGTTTATAGTATACCTACACGCATAAATATATGTCAGTACACCTCTTTTTTTTATCCCGTAGTAAAAACCCGTCTAATGGATACCTATCTTACACCTAGGGAGGGAAAGAATGATTATGTTGTACTCACCGGCCTTCTGACCCAGATGCAACTTAAATGACCGGGTCCCCTCAAATTATGCCAGCACACCGACTAAAACCCGCATTGTCCTGCTTCTACACATGTGGGACGGTTCCGGGGGGTCGTGAATGCATCCGAATTCGCCGGACCCATCTCCGTGCAATACCGCTTCGCGGCTCGTCTCTTTAGAGTTCAGAGGTCCCTCTTCTTTAATGGCAGCACGATGATTCCATTCTGCCGTCCATTTGTCGAACTGAGACTGTAACTTTCCCGCTACGCAGACGCGACTCCCAATATGTCCCCCCATTTAGTCACCTCTTACGACAGGCAGAGAGCAGAGGCAGGAGATACCATGGCGGAATTCTTTAATATGTATACTGTGAACATTCTAGTTCAATACCATGCTGTTTATGCAACTAATGGGAAAGAGGGTCATAAGTACCTAAACGGCGTTTCAGTTGTGTTATTGATCACAATATTGAAAGGCGATTTTTGCGTATGACAGTTTTATGACTAGAAAATAGGCGCGCAGTTAATATAGAAAAAATAATTGTACAAAATGCAACAGAAATATATTAACGATTAGACTTTAAACGATAAATTGATTTTATTTTTGTATTCGGATAAGTTATACTTAAGGTACATCATGGATAACTTTACTATTTGATGATTTAAAATCAATCTTAAGTCCATAACGTTAAGGATCAGTAAATAAATAAAACGTTACGCATTGTCTTATCGTTCTAAAAGAAATAAATTTCCGATAACTTCCCCCACAACCACAAACACGTAAATACACAGACATGGATACTGAAACGAGGAATTTGTCTTACTCATTTGTCAATTACAGCGCGTATCCCTTGATTAGATTTAAAGAATGGCAACAAAGCAACGGAAAGCGGGGTTCAGCGGAACTTCATTATACATTTTTCTCTCTGTTCCTACCCACCCCGTTCTCCCCAGCAATCATTGCGTTCCTATGGCATGTCTACGGAATTAAAGATAAAAGTCGACGTAATAAAAGGGGAAATAACGGAAAGATTGCTATAATATTAAAATATCTGTGAAAAAGTTTCGGCGCTCCAAACGTTTCGCATTCGAGATAATATTCAGAAAATTTACATATAAATTAAAACAAGATTAGCTACATTACGAGATTCGCGACAATGTCTCACGGGTTTCACGACTTAAAATTATTATTTTGTAAGCAAAATACAAGTGAATACGACGAACGGAAAAATTACCTACGTTTCTGAGGTTTATAGCGGAATCTTCTGGAGATGTTGTGAATTAAAAACCTATTCATTAATATCTTTTCAAGTTCAATGTATCTAATATTTTTACTTATTTCAAACTAGCTTTTGCTCTCGGTTCCGCCCGCGTGAGAAAGATTTTTCCGAGATAAAAGTCCCGCTTTATGTTTTAGCATCTAAAGGGGCATTTCACGTGAAGCGGAGAGCGAAAAAAAATTCAGGATCTGGATTTTGTTCATAATTGGGCGTATTGGACTTCCATGGGACCTGAATTAATAATAAGAGAAGAAAAAGTTATAGAAGACTAATACAATACTTTTTGGCAACAACTCCCTAATTAAGTCGATTTCAATAATATCACATCCTATAATTTCCCTAGCCCACACAATATAGTAACTTTGCCAAGGAAGTATACCAAAATTGCATTTTGAATATATTATTCCAATTACTATTTGAATATATTATACAGCAAAAAAGTATTGAAGAAAAAAAAATAATGGAAACAATGAACAATTGATAATAAAAAAATTAGCGGAGTTTCTTTTTGCCTTTCTTCTTCGGGTCGTCATCGCTTAGGTAGCTAGTGAAAGGCTGGTAGGTTAGCTAGGCTAGGGCCTGTAGTGTCCTTACTGGTGAAGATCGCGACGCGTTCCTCCCATTAAATTTTAATAAAAATATGCTCTTATTATGCCTCGGTGGCGTAGTTGTATTACAGTACGACTGCAAAGCTGAGGTCTCGGGTTCGATCCCCGGGTCGGGCAAAGTGGTATTGAGTTTTTCTACTCAGTATCAGCTCGGAGTCTGGAATTTGTGCCCGATATGGCGATAGGCTCGCCCCCTATCACATCATGGGACGGAATAATGGCGAAAAGTGGGTGCACTGGTTACGCCTCTGCCTACCCCTTCGGGGATAACAGGCGTGCGTGTATATATGTGCTCTTATTATATCCCCTTTCCTGCCAGCCGGAGCTGGCTTTTTTGTTTATTTCTCATCATAGAATTTACAATTTAAAATGTCGGTAGTTATATAAGTGACCTTTTGCTATTAACAATAATTATTAATATAGTCAATTTAATGTATCTTGACTTATCATAAGTGCAACTATGTTCGCCTACGTGATGAATAAAGTAATTTATTTTATTTATTTTATTACTTCTGTAGTAGAAGTTATAGGGTTGGATATTACAAAGTATAAGAATTGTTTACATTTATTCACGCGTAAGTCCGTTTATGAGACAAACACTTACAAGACTTGGATAATGTAACTTCTTAATAGCGAAAAAATATCAGAATAGGATCATCAGTAGAGATTTACGGGGTAAAATAAAAAAAATCGAACAGACCCTTCAGCTTCTTAGTGAGGACTGTAACTGTTCATCATACAAAAATATTATTTATCTTTAATTTAAGTCCAACTTATATTTCACTTATGATCAATTAGGACTGTTAGAAACTCAGGAAAAGTGCACAATGGAACTATTTTTTTTATTAGGACAAAAAAGGTTACATGTTGACAATATACAAACTTAGTTAAAACTTAAAACACATAAGTAAACAAACATATAACTCACACTATTGTACACGTATTGAACATAAATAGAGTAAATTAAATAACAAAACAGACTACTTGTTTAATGAGTGGGAAACGTAAGGTTTTTACAAAATTACAATTTTAACATCAAGTTATGGTGAAAAGTATGTGAGTGGCCATTTTTTTTATTTTCTGATTAGATAGGGAGAAAATATCAATTTCCGTAAAAAGTGCGTTATATGTCTCTAAAAGACAGCGAAGCAGTGTACGAGCCTCGGCGTTACTTCTCCTATGTGAAATAGCTTTTTTTTTTTTTTTTTTTTTTTTTTTGTCCCTGACTCAACTCTTGTTAGCCTGACGAGGGTCGGCTTATACAAGAACACCGGTCTTGTGGGTGAGCGCAGAAGGCGCTCGCAACCCTTAAATTTAAGCGACCACGCTGAGGGCGACCCACTAACGGGTCACGACCTCGGCTCAGGGCGGCCACTGAGAGGATAGTCTTATCAACGTTTGGGGAATATGGTTTTTAACCTAATCCTATTTTACGTGTTGATTGTAGTCTTCGGCACGCGGGCCGGAACTGCTACGAGAGGGCAGGGTTATGGGGAACGCGACGAGGTCCTCGACGGCGAGGACGGTACAGCGGTCTTGTGGAGTGTATGAGCTTTAAATGCTCGTTCTTTTCGCGTAAAGCTAGAGTGATTTCGTCCTCTGGATCGGTCAGGACTGATCGCGGTCGTCTCCATTTGGCGCGGTCAAATGGAGTATATATAGACGCTTTACGGATAAGCGTGTTCGGGTGGTTTACCGCCCTGTCGAAATAGCGTCTGCTGGCGCACTGCATAAAGTGCCTGATGGTCGGCATATTGGTGTCCACGTGGAGGTTGCGATTGCGAACGTACCACGGGGCACCAAGTGCATGTCGTAAGAATCGATTTTGAAGCACCTGCATTCGCTGAAGGCGACCGGGCGGTAAATGAGCGAATACGGGCGACGCGTATGTCATTATCGGACGGACGCATGTTTTAAAGATCCTAATCTTGTTGCGGATTGACATCTTACTATTTTTGTTTAGGAGCCAGTGAAGCTGGCTCATCGCGAATGCGGCTCGCGCGCGTACGCCATTTACGTGTGGGATGAAGGTCAACCTCTGATCAAGGGTTACTCCTAAATATTTGGCTTGGCCCTTCCAGGGAATAACCTGGTCAGACATGCGGACTGAAAAGTGAGGGACATGGACTTTCCTTTTCCGAGTGAAAAGGATGGCCTGACTTTTGGTGGGATTGACGGTGATTCGCCATTTGCGGAACCACTCACCGAGTTCGTCGGCGGCGGTTTGCAAAGTGCGCACCACTTTGTCGGGGTCTATACGTGAAGCGTATATTGCGGTATCATCCGCGAATAGTGCCAGATGGGCGTTTTGTGGTCTAGGGATGTCGCTTGTGTACAGCGAGAATAGAAAGGGGGACAGGGCGGAGCCTTGCGGGACTCCGGCCGTGATGGTGTGTCGGGAAGAGAGAGTTCCCTCCACGCGATATCTGAAACCGCGATTCGACAGGAAATCTCGTATGATGTGCACGAGTTGTGTGGGCACGTTGAGAGTGTACAGCTTGAAAAGCAAGCCGTTGTGCCACACCCTGTCGAATGCTTTTTCGATATCGATGAAAATAGCACCGGTAGGCATTCCTTTACGAAATTGATTGACACAACTGTGTCTAGCGCGAAAGCCAAACTGTTCTGGAGGGATCAAATTTTGATTAAAAGCTACTATTTTAAGGCGGTCGAGGACGATCCGCTCATAGATTTTGCCCAGAGTACTGAGCAGACTGATGGGCCTATAAGAGGAGGGTTCGAAAGCGGGTTTCCCCGGCTTGTGGATTCCTATCACAACTGCCTCTTTCCAGACCTCTGGGAAGATGCAGTTACGAAACGCGGCGTCATAAATGGATGTTAGGATTTGAACTAGATGCTCCGGGAGCATCTTAATCATACGAGTAGGGATTAGATCGCCCCCGGGGGCTTTCCTACGTTTGAGTGCCTTGATCAGAGTGGTGACTTCTTCGATCGTCACCGGCGCAAGGGGATCGGGCGGCGGGTCGACGTCCGGGTCGACGTTATCGTATAACGGTCGCGGTATAGAGACTGGCGGTGGCCGGACCGCGTTCCTATCTTCGACGAAGGTGTCAACCGCAACAAGGATGTCGTCGTCTACGGGTACAGAGGTGAGCGAGCATTGAGACTCCAGGCTGCCGGCCAGTAGTTCCGCTTTCTCGTCGTCATCAAACGCCGGGCGTTGATTCGGACGATTGAGCGGAGGCATGGAGACCACATCATTTCTCTTGAAGGAACGAACCAGTTGCCAAAAGGCCGTATGTGTTGGATCGATATCGGCAAGGCGAGTGTCCTACCTCGAATCGACGACCTCTTTTATGCGACGCTTAACCTCACGTTGGAGGTAGCGCGCAAGATGTCGTCGTTCCGGGACGGGTCTCGTCGCGCAGGCTTTGAGCGTGGCGTTACGCAACCTCACCCACCACCGAACGTCTTCGGGAAGTTGCCAGTGACTGTGAACAGTCTCTGGCACCCTCTCGGAGCTTTCGCTCAAAACGTTCTGAAGGTGGTCGGTGAAGACGCGTATCGCGCTGGTCGTTTCCTCAGGAGTCACGATGTTGGTCGGGATCGCGGAGAGATCAGTGGATGAGGTGTCCGCAAGCTTGGTGCCTAAAAGACGCCAATTCGTTTTCACCTTCATCGGAATATTAGGACCTGTGTCTGTTGGACTGTTTTCGGGGACTAGATCGAGGATCACAGGTCTGTGGTCAGAGTCTAACTCTTGTAACACTTGCATGGAACGCACGCTAAGGCTTACGTTCCGTACAAGTGCCACGTCGAGTATGTCCGGTCGGTGGTCGTCATTGTAACTATAGTGGGTAGGTTCTGAAGGAACCAATAGGCTTAGATTGATTGTGTCAAGACAACTCTCTAGGACTGCACCTCGCTCGTTGGTCGAGTTGCAGTTCCAGAGAGTGTTCTTGGCATTGAGGTCTCCCGCCAAAATGACGGAATCCCCCAGATCAAATAGGGTTTCAAGTTCGTTGGAGTGAAGCTCCTTAGTGGGCGAGAGATAGGCCGATATGATGGTGATCGGCGGGTGTCCGGTCATGGCTAGCCTGCAGACCGAAGCCTCAATGTTGCTCAAGCTTATCGGTGATTCTAATGGGATACAATGAAGGGACCTTTTGTAATAAATGAGAGTGCCTCCTAAACGGCCACTGGTACGATCATTTCGCACCAGTTTGAAGTTTGGGATGTTGGGATCGCGGTGAGAGGGCTTGAGGAACGTTTCCTGGATGAGGAAAACGTCAATTTGGTTGTCGCGGACAAAAGAAGAAATTTCGGCTTTTTGGTCCCGAATGCCGTTACAATTGAAAAACCCCACTCTGAGGGAGCGAGGTTTTGTCCGCTGGGGGAGTTGTCTGGCGTTGGTAGCCATTTATGAAATTAAAGAGGGGAGACGCACAGCGTTGACTGTGGCCTCGAAAATTTGCTGCTGAATCAGAGCGATCTCAGCGATTAAAAGGGGGTCTTCTACTCCCGTACGGGTGAGCAGACGGGAACGCTCAAAAAGTTTCCCGTGGAGAATCATAATCTCCGGGGAACCTAACAATGAGTTGACTGGGGAAGAGGCGTCGTTTGCCTTCGCCGCCACCGTCACCGACTGAGAAGGGGTGGGGGGGGGGGTGGTGGGCTTGGGTTTGGGTTTGGGCTGGGCCGCCTTTGAAGAAGGAGCCACAGTTGGGGGAGGAGAGGGTCGAGTAGAGGCCGGGGCAGCGGGAGTGACTCCGCTGGGGGCCTGTGAAGGGGGATCAGCGCGCGCCGTGGGAGGAAACCACGGGTTGCGCACTGGCGCAGGTGCCAGTTTGAATGTGGTGGCCTGAGGGGCCGAGGGAGCCGCAGCTTTAGGAGCTTTGGCAACTCTTTTGGGGGCGCGAGGGCATCCGCGATAATTCGCTGGATGGCCGGTTTGCCGGCAGTTGGTGCACGAAGGCGGCTCCGTGCACTGAGAGCGGTCCTTAGGACGGGGGCACTCGGATGTGCCGTGTTCACCGAGGCACTTGACGCACCTGGCGGGGAGGCGACAGCCACGAGAATTGTGGCCGTATTTCTGGCAGTTGTGACACTGCCCTATCTGGGTCGATTTGTGTGGGGCTTCGACGGTGAAGCCGCCTAGCCCCGAGATATCTTTAATCACAAAAAGTCTTTTGACGTCGGAAGGGGACTGGAGGATGGCGAGAACCATCTCGTATTGTATTCCCGGCCGGGAGGCGCGGGACTGTCTGTGCATCCTGTGCACTTCTAGGGCGTTAATGCCTTTCTCTTCGAGGCCTTCTTTGACCTCGAGAGTTGACATTTGGACGGGGATACCGCGAATGACGTAGCGGAAGCGCCGCTCGTCCGGAAGAGAATACGTAAAATAATGCCAATGTTTGGCGTCCAAGAATTTAGTCAGCGCCCTGTGGTCCGCGATTGAGGCGGGCTGCAGGGCAAGAAGCTTGTGGATCTTATTCCACGAGTTAGACGCGATTGCTATGCGCTGTTTGCGCAATTCTTCAAATATGTCCCGAATGGACATATTTGATGGGAGTTGTAAGTTCAGCCTCGGGGGTTTTTTAGGCCCCTTTGGTTGAGTCGGCGGCGGTGGCGGCGTCGACGCAGACGCGGACGCGGTTGGCGCTGAAGGCGCGGAAGGCGCAGAGGGCGCGGATGGGGAGGCTGGTGCGGGAGCAGCGACGCTTCTCTGCTTCTTCCTCCGGCTGTTTTTCACCGTGGTGAAGCCGTCCTCGTCGCGTTCCGACGAGGACGACTCCTCCCCGGATTCACAGGCGGAGGAAGAGGCCGAGATCGGCCGTTTTTTAGGGTTATTGGCTTCGGGTTGGCTGGGGGACGTGTCCATTTCCTCTTCCGACTCCGCGGAGCCGCCCGAGGTTTCGGTGGTCTCCGTTGAGGTTGTAGCCTCGGACGACTCCGAGGTGTCTGAGGACGCAGACGGTTCCCTGGCTTCCCTGGTCATCGAAATAATTTCTTGTCGGACCGCGTTGTCCGACCGGAACATCTCCCTCACTACTCTCATTATTTCCTCCTTGGAAATAATGGGAGCGGTGAAGGGGGTGCTAACTAAGTTTGGTTGAGCGGCGACGACAGGCCGCTCGGGAGCCAAATCCATAGGCCCAGAATCAGCCATATTGGCGGCTGAGTCCGAGCCTACGGTAATATTAATAAGGGGCCGCGTGTGTGTTCACTAACCCCGGGTGTGCACCGCCTGTAAAGAACACACAGAAGAAACCAGGCGGGTTCACACAAAACGAAACGAGCGCGGATCGCGACGCGGTATGGGACGCGATGAACTAAGTCCCCGGGTAGGAACGCCCGGGGGTGAGTGAGTGCGTGTCCCTCCCCGCCGGGTATAGGCGAGGGGGGGTGTACTTAAAATTAGGTGTGCCCTAAGCTTGTATCCCTTTTGCCAGTCTTATTGTGCAAAAGGGTTCCTAACAGTCCGTGTATCGTAAACGGTATTGGCCGGAGGCCGCACGCTCAACCGATACACGGGATGGATTTTAAGGAAAGGGTAGGGTTGGGAAGGTGATATACGGGAGAGACTGCGGTGTGCCTCCGCAGCCTCCGGATCCGTACCCGTCGGCTTTGCCTTGCCCTGAAGGGGCGTAGCGCGTTGCCGGTGACGCGACTCGGCTTGTTAGCACCGTTAGGTTTCCGCCGAGCCAATACCCTTAAGGGGCCAAACGTCGATAAGAAACAAATTGGGCTAAACCCTGTCCTGAAAAGGACGCGGCTTGGCCCGAAATAGGCTAACAAAATAGCAAAGGGTTGCCCCTTTGCTACCTGTTTGGCCTTGGCTGTAGCGAGGTCGCTACGGAACGCACCGAGCAGGTACTCGGGCGGAACAATGAGAGTTGCAGCGAGCGCTACAACAAACAATAGGTCCGTCCGAGACGGCTGCTCAGAGCGGAATTGGTGAAATAGCTGAGGCACGCGCACTTAAATCCCACAAAAGGTCTCTCACATAGGCAGATCCGCGAACAACACCTGGTATATAATATAAATTACAATTACTCATCAAATAGCAACTACGAAGTAAATATCATTAAACATTCAATAATCAATATTCAGATTTCAGACACACGCACAGGTTACCTCTAATAATCAGTATGTACATACATACATACATACATATACACTCACGCCTGTTATCCCCGAAGGGGTAGGCAGAGGCACAACTTGTGCACCCACTTTTCGCCATTATTCCGTCCCATGATGTGATAGGGGGCGAGCCTATCGCCATATCGGGCACAAATTCCAGACTCCGAGCTGATACTGAATAGAAAAACTCAATATCACTTTGCCCGACCCGGGGATCGAACCCGAGACCTCAGCTTTGCAGTCGTACTGTAATACAACTACGCCACCGAGGCAGTCATAATATAATCAGTATGTATACATATATAATCTCTCACGCCTTTTATCACCGAAGGGGTAGGCAGAGGCGCAACTAGTTTACGCAACTAATCAAAATGTTTTTAAATAAAATAATTACATTTAAACAGCGAAACCACTGTATATAATAAAAATATATTAATGATGTGGCGAGGTTTGTACAAAATGAGACAAAGGAATTTAAATGGCGTTGATTTCCTGTTTATTGCATTGAATGATCTCGTCTTACAATGCAGTAAAAAAAAAGAGACGTGCATGCTGTTCGCCTGATGGTAAGCGATACGACCACCCATAAACAGAAGCAACACCAGCACCTTGAGTTACACAGTACTGTGTCGCATTCCACTGCGCTCGTCATACTGAGACGTAAGATGTTAAATCTCATTATGTCTAATAGTCTAGCTACAATTTCCTAACTAACTAAGTTGTATAATTTTAGTTTATATTAATCTCTAATCATTGTTTGTGTCTTACAAAGAATACCTAGTGCATGTCGGATTCACATCTAGTAGATGTCAACAAAATTATTGTATTTTTCATAATTTTTACCTGTAGCATGCATGGGTGAACATCAGTTTTGTGAATTAAATAAAAAAAAAAACCGAAACACAACAGCGCATGGACACTGCTGCTTGGCGGTAGAAATGCGACTGAATGCGAGTGATTGGTAACTTAATTGGTAGGTATAGGTTTTGTGACATTTAATTCATCTTTTGATTTAGTAATATTTACGTACCATTATGTAATTTCTAGTATTTGCTCGCGGCTCCGCCCATGTGAGAATGATTTTCCGGGATAAAGACACTAGTCTTTATCCCGCAATTTTTGGGTGCTATAGACTACTATAGCACCCAAAATTAATGTAGCTTCCTATTAGTGCAAGAATTTTCAAAATCGATTAAGTAGTTTCTGAGATTAGCACGTTTAACCAAACAAATATACGTACAAACTCATCAAATTGATTAATTTTATTTATTTATTTATTTATTTTTATTTACATCAGACTGTTCATGTCCATATCATTATATTATTACATATTATTTTTGTTAGTGAGTTCATAAAACTATGTTAGTAACATTAACTTAAAGAGAAAGTGCTTATAAAAGACAATCCCACATCAAGCCATGATGGTCTTTGCATGCAAAGCCAACCAGTGACTCATCAGCAGGGAGTCCCACTTATCTGCCCACACGTTAACGATGGTGTTAGGGCTGCAGCGCACACGCGACATTAGCGAGGCACAGCGTTTTCTTATAATAGCGTGGAACCCGTCCACGCGCGCCTCCGCAAACATATTGGACGCGCTACAATGGCGCGGCAGCCCCATCAACACCCGGAACGCGTTATTGTACTGGATGCGGAGTGCACTGTATACCATCTGCGTGTAACTAACCCACAGACTGCACGTGTAAAAGGACTGGCAGTATGCTTTAAACAGCGTTACCTTAACTTGTTTAGTACAACGTGCAAATCTGCACGTTGTACTAATTCATCATTCATTCATTAATATCAAGTACAGATTATTTTATTTCTACCATATTTTAAAACATTACCGTAAAAGAACTCTATGAATTCACCCATTTCAAAACCACATTCGAATTTCAAAATTTAAAGTCTGACATGTTTTCCAGGTGCAAACTTTGAATAAAGAATGTTTTTAATTAAATTTAACGACCAAATATATTTCACTAGTCCCGCTATCCAGACATCTTATGACAGACCTTCCTTGCATTCAAGGTGGAACATTCGCACTCCATTACTCGGCGGTACATTATACTGCACCGCATAATAAGATAAGCTTTTTGCACGGCCCCTCCACGTTATAGGGTTGCCACGTTTGTAATTGCATTAAAGGAATAAAAATTTATGTGTTATTTTGTGATACGTAAATATATTTTTGAACAGTCATAATTATGATTAAATTTGAAATATTATGTAGAACTGTATAGTGTATAAATTAATTTTTACGTTATAGTACAAGTCATGATAAAGTTTCGTTTGAGTATTATATGGATTTTTGAACATCGCCCCGGTGAGCATATTTAGAACTTCAATGATCCGTTCGTCAACTAATGATAAAATATGACTTTGATAGTGGTAAGTACACATACATTAATTAACCACGAAATTTAGGGTAGTAATTAGTCCAACATCTTAGTATATAGAACAGGTATTAACTGAAGGGTTTTTTATTCTATTATAATAAAAAACACAATTAAAATGCCTCGACTGCCTCGCTGGCGTAGTTGTATTACGGTATGACAATGCTGACTGTCCTATTCTTCTGAGGGAAGCTATCGGTTGCAATTGGTCTTCAATTTGTGCCCGATATGGCGATAGGCTCGCCCCCTATCACATCACGGGACGGAATATGCACGGCTAAAAGGGGGTGCACTAGTTGCGGTTCTACTTACCCCTTCGGGGATAAAAGGCGTCAATATGCGTACCATTAAAACGGAAAAAGAACCTCAGCACAGCAATAGGTACTTTCATAGACAAATTATCTTTCTTTCTGGCAACCCTAATTACACCCTTCACAAGTGACTAAGAGATTGCATAAACATCCTCAATGCGAATGGATTTAAGTCACTTTTAAACGCATACTCTGTGTAACTTTATCTTTGAGGACACCGTTAAGTGACGGATAACGACTCAGTTATTTTTTATGGTAAAAGTGAGTTATGGTTGGCTTTAGTATTCAAATTTAGTCTATAAAACTCCCCTGGTGTGCAGGGGAATGCAGGGATTTTAGACCTGAATTGGGCCCCTTTAGCTGCGAAAATCGGCTGTATAGATTTTTTAAAATATTATTTGTGTTTAGAAGCCTTGCAGCTGAATAAATGTTCGTACCTAAAATTACAATTAGGTAGCAGAGTAATAGTTACCGCAAGCACTTAAAAATGTAATGCAATGCAATGCAATCAGACCTGTATTATATATTGCCCACTGCTGAGCACGGGCCTCTTCTATTACTGAGAGGGTTCAGGCCTTAGTCCACCACGCTGGCCTAATGCGGGTTGGCAGACTTCACATACCCTCGAAATAATTCTTATAGAATTCTCAGGTATGTAGGTTTCCTCACGATGTTTTCCTTCACCGTTAAACGAACGATAATTGATAAACAATACACACATAACTTCGAAAAGTCAGAGGTGTGTGCCTTGGGTTTGAAACCCCGGACAATGTCTCGGTAGACCGTTCCATTCCCAACTAGGCCATCGTCGCTACAAATGTAAGTACCTACATAATTATATTATGTAGCAAACAGAAAAAAAGTCGTCAAAATCGGCCCATTCGTTTGAGAGCTACGATGCCAGAGACAGACATACAGATACATAGATACAGATACCCAGATACACCCCCTAAACTTATAACACCCCTCTTTATTTGTCAGGGGTTAAAAATGTGTCATTAAATAGCTGCGAAGATGGAAGAAGCTTGTATATTATAAATCAGAATGGTATAATGGGAACTTAAAATAAATAGACCGTATAATTACATTTAATTTTTTTACATATACATAATAATGAATAATGAATCCTCCTAGCCAGTTTCGGCCACAGCGGCCAATCTCAACGGAGATCAGCCAGGTACGCAGGAGATATTATAGTGCACAAGTGTGTGCGCAATACACAGGTGCACTCGCTATTCCTTCACTCTCATAGTCCGGTGAGACGGCAATCCGACATGACCGGAGAGAGATCAGGCGCAGGACCAACGGCTTTACGTGCTTTCCGAGGCACGGGGGTATCACACCGCCAACTTCCTGACTCCGAGCTGCGACTGAGTAATTTTTAAGATGGAAAAACCCAGTCACAATATTTTTTTGCTCGACCCGGAAATCGAACCCAGGACCTCAGCGCGCAAATCGTACTCGTAAACCGTACGCAATACGACTACGCCACCGAGACAGTCATAGTCATATACATATACATATACACTCACGCCTTTTATCCCCGAAGGGGTAGGCAGAGGTGCAACTAATGCACCCACTTTTCGCCGTTATTCCGTCCCATGTGACTGGTCCCCGTGACTGGTAGAAAATGCCTTCGGCATTAAGTCCGCCTTTATACTCATTGTATATAAAGTGTAAATAAATAAATAAAATGATGTGATAGGGGGCGAGCCTATCGCCATATCGGGCAATAATTTTTTCGGCTTAATTTTTTTATAATATTAATTATTTATTTTAATGTTCATCCTTCGCTATTGATGTTTGAAAAGTACGACAGGGTAAACACATTTTCATATTTAATCAAAACTAATATTTGATTAGTCCATAAAGTATTCGAATGTAACACAAATAACGAAACACAAATTAACTTATTGGCAAAATTTTAAAGCTATATCGTGAATGAATAAAATAATTCTCATTTAACAACAAAGTTGCCAAATATGGATTTAAAATTTGAACAACGGTCGCGCATGAATTAATGGAAGCAGTTGGTAGTTAATTGTAATGAGTTTTTAATACTGGTGTAAGCTATTTCGGGCCGAACCCCAACATTCTGTAACTAGAATGAGTAATTAACCTATTTGCTCGGTGTAATGTTTTTATCATGCAACTACTTATTATATACTGAGTCGATGTTTTAGATGTTAGAATAGAAAGCCATAATATAAAACTCGTTAGAATTGATTATAATGAACGTACCTATTAAGTCTTGGTGTGGATGTTTTGGACAACATAGGAAAATTCTTCGAACACACATCAATGGACCAGGAAGTCCAGTCCACAACACAGGAATTCACTAGAAACGTCCAGCGCCAAAGGTACAATGATCCAATACGAGCAAATGAAGTTCAAAAACTATTCTATTGGGTTAAAATGTAATTGAAATGATACTCCAGTAGAGTTCCAGTAGTGTTAGCACGCGGCATAGGAATCAGAGCAAAACTTCTGTCAAGTGCGACCGCAAAGCAATCAACTTTGTAGCAGATTTCAATCCGGGTCACCGGCCAACAAACTCACTGCAAAACTACGCAGTCTTAGCCAACTGGGACTGGTTTAACGGAAGAACGATTCCAGTTGATTGGAATGTTTTATGATGTGCAGTAATCATTGGGTTATTGTTTGTTAATATTATGATATTTTTTAAACCGACTTCCAAAAAGGTTCTCAATTTGAATGTTTGTATTATGTTACAGAAATTGTAGATAGACATACTGCCCCTGTGTTTGTTTACGTTTTTGACATACCGTCTCATAAATAAGATTTAGTGTAATGCAAGTCATTAAATTACGTGTGAGTGGTTGAAAAAAGATGTAAGAATTCCATAACAAAGAATATAATACTAATAAAAATTAATGAAACTGAATGAAAGAACACACAAACGTCATTACGAAATGAACACGTAGCAAAAATGAACAGAATTCATAACACTAACAGGTGCGGAACATAATTTGACGCTGCGAAACTGGGCTGGGGCGAAATTGCGAATACTATGTCATATGAAGGTTCAGTCGCGAAGAATGTAACATAAACAATGCTCAAGCAAACAACTTGAGTCCCTCTTAATAGAATTCTGACGCCGGGGCACCTTTATACACTGTAAAGATAATTTAGATTGTTTGTGTTACTTTAAGTTGGGTGTCGTATCGGTGTTGTGGCGTAACGTGTTTTTTAACACGGAAACTTTGTCAGCGAATATAGAATGATAATAAGGGTTCTTAAAATGTTGGTAATTCTGCATGTTTAGAAGATGTATAAAGGAAATGATATCTTTTGATGTCTGTAAATGCGAATGTTTTACAGCATTTCTACTCATCTAGCGAATCCTTTTTGACATGGTGATAATTTTGACGAAAACTGAACCATGAATACTAACTTATCTTATTCTTCTTCTCAGTCTTCGAAGGACAATGCTGAACATAGGCAACCTCCAAAGATTTCCAGACCAACCTCTTGGAAGCAGCCTTCATCCAGCGGGTTCCTGCGACCTTTACGAGATCGTCTGTCCGCCTTGTAGATGGACGTCTAACGCATGCTTGCTAACTTGTCGATTAAGAGCTATTTTACAATTTCATTAAGTTATATAACTTATTTCTCATTATATTTTATAAACTTATTTTGAGACATATCTTTACTTATATTTTTATATCTTCAACTAAGCGAAAAGTTCATACCTACTTTAGGTGATTAAAATTCAACCCTATATATTAAGTCTTAGCAACATTTTACAGAGTCAATATAATTATTGTTATATCAATCTCATTATAAACTTATTGAGGCTTACCGCCGATCCACTACTCAACTTCCTGACACATAGCAAAATGATATATAGTTAGTTCAGCCCGGTGCGATTTCGGATGATGGATAGATCATCTTAACCGGGTCAGACATTTTAGGCTGATTAATGAACAGACATTACAAAGATTAATGTTTATACACGATAAAAATAGATGAGTGATGTTTCTTTTATAGCAAGCCGTCAATTGTCTTATAACGATTTGAGGTATCGTTTGGTTTTTGGATCAAATCGATTCATATAAAACTGGTGATAGGATATATCTTGTATTTGCGGATCTTGTAAGTGTGTTGCCATCCGGGATTAGTCGGGGCATAACCGGTTCATAATTGTATCAACTAATCATTTCTCGTCAATCGCTACTCTATCTGTATTCTTCTTCACTTACCCGTATATAAAACAAAATTTAAATAAACCCATGGAACTCGAGTACATTGTAACTACACTGAGATTTGAGATACATGTCTATCCGGTCTTATCTCAATATTATATATTTTTGGATTGAAAATTACTCAATCCTAAGTCGTTATCTGCCTTGCCGCAAAATCCAAAATTATACAAAAATGTAAATGCCAGTAATCCAAAATTCTTTTTGATAGCTATTCAATGTTAATAACAAAACAAATCAACTAATTCACTAAACCAAATTTCCAACAAAGCCAACATATTGAAGTAAAACAAACGCGTGCGAAAGCAGTCGATATCACACGGTGATTGGTGATCAAATATCATTTGGAGCAGTAATCTAGCGATTAATGCGAAGCTGCATTGTACAACGTTCTCCGATCAGATATCAACCGCAAAATTATGTGTCCCGTGAACGATAATCACCGGAGCGGCTGATTGGTCACATTGAATGCACAATCGTCGGTGACCAATCGCTACATGTTTGTTCAAAGTTTAATTGGGATGTCATAATCCCTCGTATAATTGATAGCTTTTGCCCACGGCTTCGCCCGCGTTAATAAGTTTTTCCGGGCTAAAAGTACATACATAAAAACCTCCCCGTTGAATCACTCTATCCAACACATTTATTTGTATAAAGATTAATATTATGACGTTGATACAACTCTTAACAAATAATGCATTAATTTCGACCAAATTTGATTACCATAAAAACGGTTCTAGAGAGTTTATTTTAAAAGATAGACATATACTGTCGCAGACATTTTTTTAGATCATTTCAAGAGGAATAATTCTTTCATACATATATTTTTGGTATCTTGAACCGTTTTCGCAGCGCACGCAATGGAAGCCCTCAGAGATGAATAATTTTCCCCGCATTTTTCACATTTTCCATTATTTCTTCGCTCCTAATAGTTGTATCGTGATGTTATATAGCCTATAGCCTTCCTCGATAAATGGTATATTCAACACAAAAATAATTTTTCAATTCGCACCAGTAGTTCCTGAGATTAGCGCGTTCAAACAAACAAACAAACAAACAAACAAACAAACTCTTCAGCTTTATAATATTAGTATAGATATAGATAGGCGTCCGGCTGTTGGATTGAAAAATTGACATGCGAGCTGTTAGCTTGTTTTCTGGTGCGGTTTATTTTTATTTGGACGTGAAGGAAATCTGTGAAAAAATATTAATTGTGATTTTCTTGCGAGGATATAAGAGAATGCCATTGCCAATTGAATAAATGAGAAGTATCCTAAAGTATCTTTGATGAAATTATAAATTCCCTTAATCTACTGTAATTTACTGTAACTGTATACTTTAAAGACGAGATTGATTTTCTCAATCCTCTAACAATTGATAAGAACTATCAATAAAGGAAGATAAATAATGAGCCGTATCGAGGTAATTTCGGAAGGCAACTGTACAAAAGATAACGAGGACATACTATTGAATCGAAAGTAATTGATAATATAATTTAACAAGAAAGGATAATATCTCTCTGTCGCCCATCGCAATCTATTCAGACAAGAATAAATATCGTCGAATACTTCACGTAATAACGCAGTTACTCTGAAAATGTTGTGTAAAGTTTTCCTTAGTATATTGCAAGCGTAAGTTGGAAGTATAACATTTAAAATAAGATTAAGTTGACGCAATAGGTGCAAGGGCGGATCCAGGGGGGGGGGGTCATGGGGGTCATGACCCCCCCCCTGGGCTGAGTCCAGAACCTAGGTGGACCACTAATTAAAATTATTAAACATTATTTTTTTATATATTTTTTGTCACAATATAGATTTTATTTAAGTACTTAAAATATTTAATTAATCTATTCATATAAAAGTCTTAGTCCTGACTGACGGATCAACGCACAGCCTAAGCTAGTTCCTGAGATTAGCGCGTTCAAACAAACAAACAAACAAACAAACTCTTCAGCTTTATAATATTACTAGCTTTTGCCCACGGCTTCGCCCGCGTTAATAAGTTTTCCGGGCTAAAAGTACATACATAAAAACCTTCCCGTTGAATCACTCTATGCAACACATTTATTTGGATAAAGATTAATATTATGACGTTGATACAACTCTTAACAAATAATGCATTAATTTCGACCAAATTTGATTAACAATTTGACAAATATTTGCAACTAGCTTTTGCCCACGGCTTCGCCCGCGTTAAAAAGTTTTTCTGGGCTAAAAGTACATAAAAACCTTCCCGTTGAATCACTCTATGACTATGACGTTGATACAACTCTTAACAAATAATGCATTAATTTCGACCAAATTTGATTACCATAAAAACGGTTCTAGTGAGTTAATCTTAAAAGATAGACAGATACTGTCGCGGACATTTTTTTAGATCATTTCAAGAGAAATAATTCTTTCATACATATATTTTGGGTATCTTGAACCGTTTTCGCAGCGCACGCAATGGAAGCCCTCAAGGGTGAATAATTTTCCCCGTTTTGTTCACATATTCCATTATTTCTTCGCTCCTAATAGTTGCATCGTGATGTTATATAGCCTAAAGCCTTCCTCGATAAATGGTCTATTCAACACAAAAAGAATTTTTCAAATCGAACCAGTAGTTCCTGAGATTAGCGCGTTCAAACAAACAAACAAACAAACTCTTCAGCTTTATAATATTAGTATAGATAGTGTAGATAGAATACCTACTTTTTACTTTTCAAAATTAAATTATAACTTCTTGTGACTTGACCACGACTATGTGACCCCCCCCTGGCGCCAAAGCTGGATCCGCCCTTGAATAGGTGTCACGTAATAATTTTTACAAGCAAATGTTAGACGTATATCTGCGGTGTTTCTCTACTCGTGAATTGATGTATTGAAATTTCGGCTTAATTTAAAATATGGTTGTGTAAATAATTTATTATGGTATCCTTATTTTTCAGACTCCTTAGTAACCTTTCGGCTAGTTTGAACAAAATGTCATCTATGAATTGTTCTATCGCGTTCTGGCATAGATCGGTTAACCGCTAACCGGTTGTTATTAGTTCTACATTTATTTGATTAGAATTTATTACAAAGCTATCAGTTTTATTATTACTACTTATCTTTCCGAATTTACACAATTCCCCAACACTGCCTAATTGAAACTATTCCGAAATTGTACTTAACATGTCAAAATTAAGTACCGAAAACCTTGGCATGAATTCAGAACCATGTCGGGCTGTAACTTAATTTGTATATATAGGTACAAACATCCCCTATGTGATTACAAGTCCTTTTATTACTACCGACTGCGGGGGACCGTCTGGTCAAAAGCTTTGATGTCTGAAATTGCGGATAGGCCAGTCATGTGTATTTTTACAATTAATGGATTTACGAGAACCGTGGAGCATTTTAAATATTTAACCATAGGGCGTATTGTGGTTAATTTTAACGAATTCAAGGTGCTTTTTCATGAGGCCATTTATATTCTTTATTTGTTCGGAATTCGAGTTTCTTCCATTGCTTTTTAAATTTATGGGATTGGAATGATTTTATGATGTTGAATGTAATTTATTTATGTGTTTAAGCAAGTAAACAAACGTATGATTTTTTTGGACCAAAACTAGTATGGCGTATTTTTCCATTTCAATGCATATAACGTATCACTTTACTAGATATTAATTATTCCACTTTTAGTAGGAGTGATGGAGGGAAAAGATAGTGAAGGAAAGGAAAGGTAGTCAAATGAGGCGCAAAACATCCCACATCCCCCTAAGTGTATGTAATACGATCTGTGGGGGCCTTATACTGTTCACTAGATAAGATACGTTGGTAGTTTTTACAAGGAGGTGACCTAAAAAAAATCACAGTTCTGCAGGGCTCCAGTGCAATGGACCGCCTAGCCGTATGGTAGCTACTTCCCTGAGGCCAGATATTAACGCACAGCCCAAATATAAAGAAACAAGATCTCAAGAAAATACCAAAAATCGGTCAAGTAATTTCACAGTAGAACACAATCCTACATTTCCCCAGCTAATAAATATTTCGTGTTTGGTCTCGTTTGTAATGTGTCCGAACTCGACCAACAAAGTGTTGGTACGAACAGTGTTTATATGTGGTGCAACTGATTCGATCTTGTGACTCTGCCAATAACGAACTCAAGTGGTGTTTGTGTAATGCACTTGAGCTAGCATTCGCTGCAAGTGAATCGGGTATTGTGAGGCGAGATACATTGCTTGGAACGTACAAGTAAAATTTTATTTAAATCGGATCGATTTGAAAATGTGAGTTTCGAAATTGCGAATATTTCCTTGTGTTTGTAGAGGGATTTGGGAAAAAAAATCGTCTATGTGTACTTATGGAGTACATACTAATATGTAGTAGTATTAGTCTGCAGACCACTTTATGGACGAAATTGTAAACTGAATTTCCATTAGGTTGTCTTGAACCTTTATTTACCATTCAAATTCTTCCAAACATCAAACTGAACTTCAAGCCTAACAATTAAAAGTTCGTAAACCTCAAACAATGAAACCGGACTGTAAACCTTTTTTAATAGGACTAAATTTGGTTAGCAAGGGCATCAGTGACCGCTACTAGCAGGCAGCCCACATTTGTGGCACACCGAAATAAGAGCGACGCCACACTGTTGTCAAGCTGGCAATTACTCACAGTTAATGTACGACAGTGTTTACCCTGTAATCCTGACGCATGCGTGTGATTCTAACGATTATAGAGGTAATCCTGTAGTTTTAGAAACTGTTCACTTGAGAAGTATGTAGTTCCAATTGTGTGGGTAAATACGTATACCCAAAAGCCGCACGTAATCCTAAGTTACAGGTCGTGAGTGAATATTATAAGCTACAAGGTGGTTTTCGGTCCAACAAAACCCAAACTGGAAACAAATATTTGCTAAGCACACTTGAACATATGCTTCAAACCGCTCGATATTGGAAGCTGAAAATGTGATATTTGAAAAATCTTCTCATGTGCATTCCTTTTCAAGGTCACACAACGTGACTACTAATTATCCATTCTACCACATTATTTTACTGGTGGTAGGTCTCTCATATGTAAAACTCCGTCTGGGTGGGTACCATCACAATGTCTATTTGTACCGCCAAGCAGCAGTGCGCATGCACTGTTGTGTTTCGGTTTGAAGGGCATTGTAGCCAGTGTAACTACTGAACATAATGAGACTTAACATGTTATGTCTCAGGATGACGTGCGCAGTGGAATGCCACACAGTACCCTGTAACTCAAGGTGCTGGATGGTGTTGCTACTGTTTATGGGTGGTCGTATCGCTTACCATCGGGCGAACGGCGGGCTTGTCTCGTCATTCTATGCAACAAAAAAAAAATGTAATAGCCATCTGCACTTTTGAATCATTTAAAATGATCTGATCACTTACTCATTATGTGACAACATAACATGTACGCGAGAAGTGACGTAGACCTGGATGAGTTACCCAGTTTAATGTTAGTGAATTTTCCACTTAATAAAACAAGCATCAGATTCTCAGAGTTGGCTTCTGATATGGCTCGTCCTCTATTTCGGGACGTAAATGTGCTCAGCAAGCCATGAATACATGATTTGCATCTTTGCCTACCCTTCCGGGCATGCAGAATTCCTGTCACATGTGTTTTGGATCAGACAGCGTCTGTTTTGTATGCAGGTACGGTCATTGCTTTTGACAAACGTTAGTTTTTTTTTAGCAAATAAAGCCGCCGTAAATTTTATTTTCGAATGAAGAATGGAGTCATTAGATGGAATGTCACTCACCACCGCACAATACAAAGAAGGCCAGAGAAATCTTAGTTGCATCGCTACTTAATAATTTATTTAAATATGCAATTTCACATGCATCAAGATGGAACGATAAAGATGTTGCATTTCTGTGATACATTGTTTATGGCAGTTAAATGACGAGACGAGTACGCCGTTGGCCTGATGATAAGCGATACGACCGCCCATAAACAGTAGCAACGCCGCACATAACTTTGAATTACAGAGTACTGCGTGGTACTCCCCTGCGCTCGTCACACTGATTCATAGAATGTTAAGTCTCATAATGCCCAGTAATTACGCTGACTACAATGTCTTTCAAACCGGAACACAACAGCGCATGCACACTGCTGCTTGGCGGTAGAAATAAGGTACCTATCTAGGCGGCCTCTCGCATAGGAGAGACTTACCACCAGTCATGCATTAGCATACGTTCGAGCGAACTCATTTGTACAGTCAACAAAATTAGTCACATCTTGCAACATACTAACTTATTTAAATTCCTCATAAAATAGGAATGAATTGCATTAGCCTGGTATAATATTTAATTGAATCAAAAACAAACACTTCCACGTATATAAATCTAATTGCCGTTCTCGATTGCCAACCAGTGTTTTGTCAGACCCAAAACTTCTCGTATGTGTTAGTTCTTAGTCGCTTGTAATTTCGCCTACTTTAGATGCGGGCTAAAGTCGACCTATTTCATGTTTGCACTAACTCTAATGTCACCAAATTTGACCAAATAGACACAAACAATTCCAAGTCGATATGTAACTATTTTACGGCTTCTTGTTTGGATAGTGAGGCGCTTATATTGCGGACTGGAGTTTTAACAGTAGGATTTTCAAATCCCGAGTGTAAAAAATGTGTACCAAAAAGGTACAAAAGCCAAGCAAATATGGATAACCAGCACGTGTAATTCTTTTACTAATAATAACTGTTGGTTTTTTCACAACTAGATTTTGCTCGTGACTCCACCCACGTTAACGAGTTTTTCCGGGATAAAAGTCCCGCTTTATATTTTCCCGGGATGAAAAGTAGGCTATGTTATTCGCTGATAATGTATGCCAAATTGCATCAAAATCCGTTTAGTAGTTTTTGCGTGAAAGAGGAACAAACATCCATACATCCAGACATCCGTACATCCATACATACTTACAAACTTTCGCCTTTATAATATTAGTAGGATTTGTTAAAATCGGACCAGTAGTTTTTGAGTTTATTTGATACAAACAATACAAATCTTTACTCTTTATAATATTAGGAAAGATCTATGCAAAACTGCTCCAGATAAAACATTTTTTACATCAATAAAATAAAACAAATGTTTCCATCTTTTGAAAATATTCCGTACCATATAAACGTCATTGAATCCAAGAGGATTATAGACAGAGCGCAGAATCAATGTCGTTAGGAACGCTGTCTACGCATATCAGATGCAATTGTGCAGAATTTGATTTCACTCCCGGGCTGATAGGTGGCCTGGACGTTGGGCATATGTAAATGAAATAATACGGTAACATGTAAATATTGATTTTATTTCTTCTCTCTTAAGGTTTAGTTTTGCGTTTAGAGGTTGGATTGATAAGATTCAACAATTTGTAGTAACATCAGTTATAACCTAAAACTAAGTGGGATAAATTTCCTTCCTTATATAATACTAGCTTTTGCCCGCGGCTCCGCCCGCATGAATGAGTTTTCCGGGATAAAAGTTTCGTTTTATATTTTCCCGGGATGAAAAGTAGCCTATGTGTTAATCCAGGACATTATCTACCCGTGTGCCAAATTTCATCGAAATCTGTTCAGTAGTTAAAGAGTAACAAACATCCATACATCCAAACATCTATACATTCTTACAAACTTTCGCCTTTATAATATTAGTAGGATTGTAGCGTCACCACACCACTTGGAAACGGAAACATTCAATAATGAATATAAATCACAAATAGTTTACAATCCACAATGCAGGCGCCAGCCGTGGGAAACTTAAGAGCTTGCAAACAATGCAACACTTAACGTAAGAGTCACCTAAGAGGTTCACTGGCAGCTCCACCACAATCAAAAATTAACTTGTGTATTTATATTTAACCTTAAGCATTTTATTTTACTCTCTCCAACTGTCTTCATATACACTGGCATACTCTGTTCTCGGTCTAATACATAACTTTGAATCCGTCACTGAATTTCATTTCTAAGTAGGACACATACCCTACAATATGAAACTGTCGCCGCGTTGTGTACGCGATTAACTCAAGAACTACCGGTGCGATTTCGATGAAATTTGGTACGGAGATATTTTGAGACCCTGGAAAGGCTATATGCTACTTTTTATCAAAAACACTTTTTCATGCGGGTGAAGCTGCGAGCCAAAGCTCATCTTTCTTTTTATGTACAAGTGTTACTTGCGTTTTTTATGTCATTGAATGACGAGACGAGCATGCCGTATGCCTTATGGTAAGCGATACGACAACCCATAAACAGTAGCATCACCATCCAGCACCTTAAGTTACAAAGTACTGTGTGGCATTCCGCTGCGCTCGTCATCCTGAAACATTAGATGTTAAGTCTCATTATGTCCAGCATTTACACTGGCTACAATCTCCTTCAAACCGAAACACAACAGTGCATGCTCATTGCTGCTTGGCGGTGGAAATAGACGTTGCGGTGGTACCTACCCAGACGGACTCATACATACGTGAGACCTACCGCCAGCTTCTATAAATATATTCACGCCATTTATCCCCGAACGGGTAGGCAGAGGCGCAAATAGTGCACCCACTTTTCGTCCCATGATTTGATAGGGGGCGCGTCTACCGCCATATCGGGCACAAATTCCTGACTCCGGGCTGATACTGAATAGAAAAACCCAATATCACTTTGCCCGACCTGGGGATCGAACCTGAGACCTCAGCTTTGCAGTCGTACCGTAATACAACTACGCCATCGAGGCACTCAATATGTTTTGGACATTATCTTTTAACACCAATTTCACAGTGATTTTATTTGTATATTGATACATAATATTATTATTTTTATGACCAAGTTAGGGTAATTCAAGTATGTTAAAAATAAGTTATTTATTGCGTTGTAACACTTACAAGTTACAACACAATAAATACTATAAACATAATATATAATGAATAATACAACTACGCCACCGAGGCAGTTTATTTTTATAAACCTACCATAGGAATATAATAATATCTCTTGAACTTTGAAACTAGCGAGCTGCCAGGTATACTTCATTATGCTCGTCACCAGATATTATATTACTACGTTGTGAATACAATATCAATATTTTGCGAATGTAGAAGGAGTATATTCAGGCATTTACTCGTTTATCGACTTAATATGCGATCTCCTTAACACAGTAATGTTACTAAAGTAGATTAGTCAATAGTTTTAATAGCGAGTCTCACTACTTATGTTAACTCCGAGGATGTAGTTTCTAATTAACTTTCGCGAGTTAGACGTGTGTAGTGTTTAAGTATAGTGTGTAACTAGCTTTACAATATCTTTGTCAGCGTTATGTCGCTTATGTATATAGATGTATGGAAAAACCCTATATATATATATATATATATATATATGGACACCGGTGTCCGTCGCGGGGCTTGACAGACTACGCAATATTGTAACATTTTATATTTTGTGAAACATTAATAAATGGCAACCTAAACGGGCTTGACGTGTCTTTATTCGAACCTTGGACCGTGTCTTTACACCAAGACACATCACACGTGCAAGCCAAAAATAAAACCAGTAACGTTGAGCTATCTACTAATAAATAAAATTGCATTGTCTGTCATTAATTAAGGGTTGTTTCTAAGCGTAATTATAATCTGAACACGTGTGATTTCTTTGTTTATTTACATACATACATATACACTGACGCCTTTTTTATCCACGAAGGGGTAGGCAGAGGCGCAACTAGGGCACCCACTTTTCGCCATTACTCCGTCCCATGATGTGATAGGGGGCGAGCCTATCGCCATATCGGGCACAAATTCCAGACTCCGAGCTGATACTGAATAGAAAAATTCAGTCGTCACCAGAGGTGATTCCCTCCACCCCATAGCGTTTGAAATAAAGTCGAAATTAAAAATAACCCAGAAACGCGCCCAGAAAATTGACATTTTCTGGGTGAAGGCACACGTGGGGTTGGAGGGAAATGAGAGGGCGGATCAGCTCGCGAAAGAGGCCGCACAGCACCTGAAGACCCGTGCGCATTACGACAAATGTCCGGTTTCATTCGTCAAGCGACAGATCCGACAGGACTCGATTGACGAGTGGAGCCGGAGATACGCGGACGGAGAGACGGCTTCGGTGACGAAGCTGTTCTTCCCGGACGCTGTCGATGCACACAGGGTCGTCAGGCGGATCGTCTTGGATCCCGTCCTTACGCAGGTGTTCACTGGGCACGGCGGGTTCTCTGAGTACTTGCATCCTACTCGAATGTCCCATCCACGCAGTGAAACGATTTGATTTAGAAAATAGTATAGAGTGTAAACTAGATATAAATACCATACAAAACATAGTTAAAAACAAATTGATAGTAAATAAGTTTTTAAAATATTGTAATAAAATAGTAAGTAAGGTTAACAATAGAAATAAGTAATAACTAGGATTACTAAGTATATAATTAAGATTATATATAATTAAGATTATATATAATTAGTAATTAAGACTAGGTGATAGATGGAAAACGGGACAAATAGAGTAAGATAAATAGATTAATGTGTAACTAGGATATGAATACTTAGCGAAATAGAAATAAGTTTAAGATGTAAATAAATAAATACACGATAAGAAATAAAACAAAAGAGAAAAACCAAAATACCTTGTACTGGATAGGGGGAACGAGGATGAGGCGCAGAGCCTCACAATTATAAAAAAGAAAAATAGAAAAATTCAATATCACTTTGCCCGACCCGGGGATGGAACCCGAGACCTCAGCATTGCAGTCATACCATAATACAACTACGCCACCGAGGTAGTCGTTTGTTTATTTATACGTAAAATTACGTTTATGCAGGCAGATCTGCGAGCTAAGTATATTGTGCCAAATTACATGGCAAAAGAGGTCATTGCTTGACTCTCACCCGGATATCACAATTTGGTATTCTTATCGCCTCTTTTTTTCTAACTGGCTCTGTCCTTTAAGACAAGTTTGTATCGCTAATTAATGCAAACATGTCGCAAAATAACGTCACTATACATAGTGATAAAGGGGAATTTAACCAAAACAACCTAGCCCACCAATCGGTACTGCGATAGAGATAGTCTAGTTACTATTTTCATTAATTTCGAGAACAATTTCGTGTCGTAATCACATCGTCGGATTTATTGGTAGGGAGGTTGAAAGCACTCTTATGCCTTGTTATTTGGCAAGCACTGTAGACAATTAAGTAAAATACATTGATCGTATTAAGTAGCATTAGAAGATAGTAATAAACTACACAGCATTTCATTTTCTACTTACAAAGCCTTCGAAACGTCGGGAGAAAATATAAATTAAAAAACCACGATAAAAAAAATAGTTTTATTTCAATGTCTAACATTTGCGTAAATAGAAGAAGTCATTATACAAAGTATTTTAATCATAAACCGTAACCCGACACAATAGAAATACTAGTTGTCAGATGCTGAATCATTATTTTTAGTTTTGATATGGCGGAGGCGCGAAAGTATCTTTTCTAGCAGCCAAGTGGAACGGAAGCGGCGGTACATCGGAAATCGAGTGCTGTGCGCGGCGCTTTATTTATTTTAACATGTTGTCTTTAACATCCGGGGAACAATCGTGAGATTCTCTGATAGTGTTTGATATATAGACTGTGTATTTGAAATTATTGAGGGATTTTTTCCTTGGCAACTTTTAGCTTAGTGTTGGATGATAAATCCCTGAGTAAGTTTTCGTTGTTGTCGCACTCAGTTATCTGAGATTTGATTTAGGAGCATCTGTTAGTTCTTATAAATTTGTAAATAAATATCTGTTTTTTTGTGAATAATTAAGATTTATTTGTATATTGTTTGTATTCTTTATATTAAGACAATTAGGAAAGATTTGTAAGTAAAACAATTGAATTATTTGCAAGGCATTTCAAAATTAAACCTATAATTAACGATAATCCAAATAATATTAGTGAAGTCGGATTTTCAGAGAATGTGGTTAGTGCTCCAGGCAGACTATCTGTCACTGCAGGGAATGTGCAGGAAATTATTACTCACATGCCTGGAGGTAAGTCACCAGGCATTGATGGTCTGAGTATCGATCATATTCGCCATGCTGGTGCGCACATTTTTGAAGTTTTAGCATACCTTTTTAATCTTTGCATACGTAACTCATATTTACCAAGAGAACTCATGCGTACTGTGGTGGTTCCTATTCCAAAGAATAAAACAAGTGACTTGTCTAGTCTTAGTAATTATAGGCCCATCTCACTGGGCACTATAATAGGAAAAATTTTTGAACGTCTCTTGCAACCTGTACTGGCAAAGACGATGAAAATTGATGATGCACAATTTGGCTTTCGTCCTGGTCTCTCAACGGATTCAGCGATATTTTGCCTCAAACACACGGTAAGGTATTATACGACTCGTAATACCTCCGTATATGCATGCTTCCTTGACTTGAGTCGGGCTTTCGATTTAGTAAATTATAATTTACTTTGGTCGAAACTTTGGCAGTCAGGAACGCATGTTGATTTGGTGAATCTCTTGAGATTCTGGTATGAAAATCAGATTAACAATGTGAGATGGGGTGACTCCCTTTCTGATGATTATAAGTTAGAATGTGGTGTTCGCCAAGGAGGACTTACATCTCCGGATCTCTTCAACATTTTTGTAAACGACCTTATTGTTGAGCTGAGGAGCACAAATATCGGTTGCCACTTGGGTAGCTTATGCGTCAATAACATAAGCTATGCAGATGATATGGTGTTACTCAGCCCTTCAATCAAAGGCTTAAGACGTCTCTTGGCGATATGCGAGCGCTATGCTAAATCACATGGGCTCAAGTATAATGCTAAGAAGACTGAGGTGCTTGTATTTAGATCTGGAAGGGGTCCGGAGTGTATACCCCCTGTAGTTTTAGGTGGTGTGCCAGTTCAGGTTGTGAGTTTGTTCAAATATTTAGGTCATGTAGTAGATGAGAACTTACATGACGACAGTGATATCGAGAGAGAAAGAAGAGCTCTCGCTGTACGTTCAAATATGATTGCACGACGTTTTGCGCGTTGCTCAAACGAAGTAAAAGTAACACTATTTCGTTCGTACTGTCAGAGCTTTTATACTTGTCAATTATGGCTGCAATATACTAGGCGCTCGTACAATATCTTAAGGGTACAGTATAATGATGCATTTCGCATACTATTAAAGCTTCCTCGATTTTGCAGTGCGTCAAATATGTTCGCAAAAGCTGGTGTAGCGGACTTTTATGCGATTATCAGAGCTCGTGTTGCGTCTTTTTGGGCACGGATCAGAAAGAGTGAGAACGTAATTTTAACTACCATTGCCGACGACCTATCAGGACCATATTATAATTTCTGGTTGAAAATACACCAAAATCCAAATGTAAAATAGGTCGAAATTATTGAATTTTAATTATAAAACTAACTTAGTGTAAGCCCTATTGTAACTAACATTATGAGTCTTAGTACTTGAAATAAAATTATATTATCATTATTATTATTTTTATTAAAACGAAACGATAAATCCAAAATTTACGCTTTTTTACGCGTAAATAAAATAAAAGGTTTATATGACTTCTGATTTTAGGCGGCTGAAACGCTGAACGCTAAAACGCTAAGTGACGTCCGTCAAGATGTCAATTACCTCACGCAATCTTGTAAGCAAGCACGTTGTTAATTATGTGTTAGACAAAGCATTTCTTATTGTTATTGACATATACCAGCTTTTCAGCTCAGAGTCGGAATTTGGACCTGGTATATGGCAATAGGAAGGCCCCCTACATGGGATCTATCATAAACAGCGAAATGTGTGTGTGTGATAAGCCCTGAAGAGGGAATAAACCGTGATGCTACATATGTAGGTAAAGGATTACTATACCCATTATGTACTTTTGAAGTGATTTTTGTTAACCTTTTACTATTTTAGCATTCATTAAAAATATTTCTTGAGGAACTTATACTTGTGGTAGGGCATATGACAAGTAACACACCCTCAAAAACATATACAAAACAGGATGTAAAACTCTCCTCGGCTCAGTCGTGTTAGAAATTCTATAAGAAAGAAATCTAGGGGATTCACAGTGAAATAAAGTTTATCAATCAGTGAATAGTGTATTTTGGAAAGCAACAGTTTCTTGCCTGTTTTCTGAAGGCAGTTGCTGCCTTCAGAACTGATGTTAGAGTGAACTTGATGGAACCTAAATGGTGTTTAACATTTTATGTATTCAACTAAATAATTGTATTTAGTTTCATTTAGGCATATTTTAATTGAGTGCTAGTTTCTTTTTTAAACGAGTACGCCAAAGTTACACCCCTGCACCTGATGATGAGGCACGTCCAGATAGATAAGGTACCAAATGTTAAGAGAATAATTTATTCCTCACCAGTCAACTCAATTATTCTATCAGGATATGTGCAAAACATTCAATTGTATCTATCTCAATGGTATTATGCGTATAAAATACTTTGACAATGCTTGACTCCTCAAGCCCCGCGACGGACACCGGTGTCCATATATATAGGGTTTTCCCATAAATCTATATACATATAAACGGGGCTTAAAGGGTTAACATATTTCAACGTAATTCTTTCATACGTACACTTCATTAATGGAAACCTGTATTTTATAGAAATACTAAAAATTTTATACAAATAATGTCTTCCCCAAGATTTAATGATAAGATGGAGATAATTTCCAAATAGTTTAAGTTCCTTTACAATTTACATTAAAAACTAATCACAGCGCCTGAACTTTTGGAACACAAAGCCCGCGAAATTATACCTCTGGGCGACGATAATTTCCTTTCCTAATGTTGAAGTTGGGAACTCTTCAAAAACTTCTCGGGGACATTTTTCGAATTCCCTTTTTATTTCTTATAAATCTAAAAGAAAATAGAATTTATGGCATCTACTTAACTTTTCACGGAAGGTTAAATATAACTTAATGACAATGATTTTTATCTTTTGTCTCGAGAGCGCATTAGGTTGCCTATTATGAAAGAAATTACGTGGTTTTTGTTGAACATTTTGTGGAAGCATTCGGTAGCAAATACTGAAATTTAATGCATTCTTTTGTTCGATAGAGGTCCTTGGGCAGTATATAATGGGGCTGGTATGTTATACTTAATACAAGAAGCGTCTACTCGATTGCTAACATTAATCATGTAAGCATAGTGCTGTGGGCGACATTTTAAAAACAAATTTAAAAAGTTGATTTTGGCACACATAATATTATCTGACAGCGGCAGACAGCACCCATGCCGACCAACCCGACCCTCCCTGGTCCCTATTAGTCGCCTCCTACGACAGACAGGAGATACCGTGATGGAATTCTCCAAACGCCCCCAAACCACAGGGCGGGCGTGCACACGGCTGCTTGGCGGTAGAAATAGACATTGCGGTGATACCTTGATGGCCCTTCGCATACGAGGACCTACCACTAGTAATGTTAGTAAAGTTGATGTTTTGAAGTATTCTTATATATAAAATCTAACACTCATTAAAATAGTAATGGACTGAACTTTCTCCAAGTGAAAAATGCTGGTAGCTTTTAAAAATAGTGTTCTGATAAAGTTTTTATTTTAATAGCAGACCTAGCAAGGAATAAGTTACAAAAATTGATGTAGAAACGATATGGTACCAGATATATTTTTTATTTGTCTCGGTACTTTTACGCCATTTAATGCGATAAGTAGTGGTCGTCTTATGATTGACAGAAATTTATCAATTAGTGATAGCGGTCTTTCACGGGTGATATTTATTATTTGGAATTCTGACATCAAAATAGAGCAAATAATAAACGTGGAAACGAATGGGAAATATAAAATTATATTACATTCAAATAAAGCCTTTATTGCAATTGACTGCTCACACAATTGTTTCCATGTACAATGTTATTAAAATACAACAGAATTAATTTCCTTACACAACTTATATTTTCATGAATAAACGATTCCATGAAATTTCGCATGTTATTCCAAAATCAAATAAAGATACACAAATTAAATTCGAGAATATATCGTACTATAAAGAATATTTCTCTTTGCGTTCGTTTCATGTGCCACAATAATTTTACAATTTTATCACAATTAAAATTTTAATCGTGTTAACATGGAACTTCCTGTAAAGGACGGTACAATGGTGCTCCTGAACACTGAAAAATTCGTTCTGGTTTGCGGTCAACAAAACTATAAAAATGTATGAACACGACCGTCCGCAGCATTGTTTTATGCAAATCGTATATGCAGCGGAGTTATATCGTGTTTTTGGGTTTCATTTGATACCCGATTCCTGTGAAATTTGTTTGTACGAGCCACATAAAAAAAGGGGATTAATTCTATGTCTTTTTCGTATATATATACGTCCACAAGTTTCACAGTTTGACTAAAAATAATATTATGCAATGCAATGAAATCAGCCCCTGTACTATATATTTGCCCACTACTGAGCACTGACCTCCTCCACTACTGAGAGGAGTAAGGGCCTTAGTCCACCACGTTGGCCTAGTGTGGGTTGGCAGACTTCACATACCTTCGAAACTCAGATAACTTCGCAGGTATGCAGGTTTCCTCACAATGTTTTCCTTCCCGTTAAAGCGAGCGATAATTCACAAAGAATACACACATAATTTTTTGAAAAGTCAGAGGTTTGTGCCTTTGGGTTTTGAACCTGCAGACATTCGTCTCGGCAGTCTGTTCCACTCCCAACTAGGCTATTGTCGCTTGGTAAGTAAATTTAATCCTACTATAATAATATTATAAATGCGAAAGTTTGTAAGTATGTATGGATGTCTGGATGTCTGGATGTTTGTAACTCTTTCACGCAAAAACTTCTGAACGGATTTCGATTAAATTTGGCACACGGGTAGATTATGTCCTGGATTAACACATAGGCTACATTTTATCCCGGGAAAAGAAAAAGCGCGACTTTTATCCCGGAAAACTTTTTTGACCCGGGCGGAGCCGCGGGCAAAATCTAGTTAAAAATATAATAAGAAGTACATCCGATACATCAAGAACGTAAAATATCGAATGCATATTCACATGAAAATCCTTTTATTTATAACGTAAGCAAAATAAGTACGAATAAAGCCTTGATTAAGTCATATTTTCGATATTTTAATGAGTTCCCGTGCTAATATTGTAAATTGAAGCATTCATTTGGATTTTAGCACTATGTAAAAATATACGAATTAACTGGTTTTGTACAATGATTTTCAAAAAGTATTTAAATCGGTATTCTATTTCGTGACCAATGTACATCGAGCAGGCCCGTGCTCAGCAGTGGGCAGTATATAATACAGGGCTGGTATGGTATGGTAACTAGCTTTCGTCAGCGGCTCCGTCTGCGCCGTAAAGTTTTCCGGGATAAAATAACATATATAATAATAATACCAGCCCTGTATTATTATACTGCCCACTGCTGAGCACGGGCTTCCTCTACTGAGGGGGTTTAGGCCTTAGTCCACCACACCACCAAAACTGCTGTTTTATTTCAGAAAACCTTCTAATGACTAAATGTGTAAAACACGTTAAATTAAATTCAATAGCAAAATTACATGAAACCTTGTTTTCTTTTAAAGAGCTATTTTAGGCCGTCGTCAAAAATACATCTCATGGAAATTATTCTGGCAACACTTTAACATGTAGTGGAATATTTTACTGGTGATAAATACCCTTTAAGTTAAAAAAGAAATTCCCAAAGGCGCTGTCGGATCATTACTCTTACAGATTTTACAAGAGAATAACTTAGTATTTTTGAAGTGAAATGTAGTGTCCTATTTAAAAAATTGTGTGTTTTATAGCTGAACTAGCATTTTCCTGCGGCTTCGTCCGCGTGAAAGAATTGTACCATGATAAAAGTCCCGCTGAATTTGCAGGGTTTAAAGTAATGTCCATGCCAAAATTCATCGAAATACGTTTAGTAATTACGTATTTGAGTTTACCGCGTTCAGACAGACAGCAGCAGGGGGGGGGGGGTTCTAATATGTAAGTGTAACTAAATGGCCAAGAATGAAAATTGACTAGACAACACAATATAGAACTTTGAATGACGATGTTATATTATAGCATATGTGACACCCATTGATGTATTAAAAGGGTTTTTAATTCATCAATGGTGACACTGCCCTGCGCTGTTCATACTGAGACATGAGTGATGTTGAGTCCTATAATCCTACTAATATTATAAACGCGAAAGTCTGTAAGAATGTATGTATGTTTGCTACTCTTTCACGCAAGTACCACTGAACAGATTTCCATGAAATTTGGCACACGGGTAGATCATGTCCTAGAAAAACACATGAGCTTCTTTTTATCCCGGGAAAATATAAAACGGTACTTTTAACCCGGAAAACTTTTTAACCTGCTATATTCAAACCGCTGTATAGCACACAGCTGCTTCAAATCAGAAATAGATATTTTAGCGGTACATAATTGTCTAGAATCTCGTATCAAGAGATCTTCCACATAAAAATGGTATTCTGAAGCCTCACGCACATAGAGCATACATTCTACATAAATATATGCGACAACTAAGGCCAACTTTTATGTTTGACGATTTAATGTGTTCGTAAAAGGAATCGCCGGAGGAAACGTAAACATTGAATAAGGGTTTTCTGCAGTTTACAACACACCTGGGAAATTAATAACAAAACAAAAAGAAACGCTTTACCTATATCCTACCGTTGTATGTTTTGTTTGAACTTGTAAAACAAATGACTGCGAGTTTAACACGAGCTAGAATTAATGCCTTGTTCCTAGACAAGCAAAGTTTGTAAAATCTGCTTTACGTATTTAATATGTTATGTTTAGGGTTAATTTTTCCTAAAATATTTGGATTTTAGTATTTTCTTTACCACGTGTAAGTTTGTTGAGACAAATCAAAACAAAGTCATTATTGAACAGTTGGACTTTTGAACTATCTTTATCACGTAGTAGCAAATTGGCAGAAATAAATCAAAACAAAGCCAGTACTGAGATTTGCGGTTTGTGAAATGTCCACCAATCCCATGTGTACCGTGCAATGCCGAAAGAAGTCTCCTCTCGAGTAAATGAATGTATACATACAGACAAACCATTTTCATGTAAAATGTATTCAGAAGTAACTCGTGTCAATAGTATTACTTGTTACAATAGGAGTGAAGGAAACATTGCGAGAAAATCTGCATAATCATTCTACAGTCTTCATGTTGATAGTTAATTTTTCGTTGTCGCCCGTTGGGGAGTCGATCCTCACGTCCTCAACCTCAAGTCTACCAACTAATATAACCATAGTCCAGCGTGGTGGAGTAAGGTTTAAACCATCTTAGTAGGTCTTCTCTACTTTGTTCAGAAGTGGGTCATGTATTGCCGGTAAAAAATAAACTAGCAAAAATAACAATATCTTGTAAAAAAAAATCGACGTTACCGACCGACTTAGCTGATTTCCGGGCTTTTAAACCAATTGAGAACATTCTTAAACCTGCCACCGTCTCGTGAAAACTCGAACGTTATCAAACATCGAGAGATGCTCATAAATTCGAAGAGGCCTTTTTGCCTGTAATGCCTTTCATATTTCTCTCGTAGCAGACTGCGGGTGCCGTTCAAATAAATTACTGCCATCAATAAAAATCTCAGCGTGGATATCCAACGACTTATTTAATTTATATTCCATCAGAGCCGTATTTATCAAATATCGAAGCTTTTTGAGAGATATTCACGTTTTCAAATGGCGAAATGGTTTTATCGGGTTTCACTGGGCCTTTGGATGTTACTTTGCTGTTTATTTTATTTCGAATTAGGTTTCTTAGATCGGCTTGAATTAATCATTTGTTACGAGTAGTAGAGGATCTTATCTGGACGGAAGTCTTGCTATGTGCAATTCTATTGCAGATTCACAGCGACAGATACAACATCAATATTAATAATATAAAATATCACAGGAATAGAATATATATAAGTATCAAATTCATGCAATATAACTATTATTAAAAATGTATTTTTTTTATTGCATTCAATGACGAGACGTGCATGCCGTTCGCCTGATGGTAAGCGATACGACCACCTATAAACAGTAGCAACACCTTTCAGCGCCTTGAGTTACAATGGCAACTGGCTACATTGTCCTTCAAATCGAAACACAACATGGTTGCATAAGTATGGCAATACACAATAATTATATTATCAATTCTACAAATATCTAAATAATATAAAAAAGGAACAACTTTACATATAAAACCGTAATAAAAATCAACAAAAACGTTCTACAACGGCACTCGAGATATAAAAATTGCTTAATTGCCCACATTTTTTTCAGGGTAAAAAGCCGTCCGCCAACTGTTCAACTAATCTTTTGCACTATCGAACAGGGAGCGGGTGAGTTCACTCGTTATTCATATTCATAGGCGTGAATAGGTATGCTCCCTATTTACTGAGGCCTTTGCGTTACAGATACACACGGACGTATACGATAACAGACTCTGTACGAAGGATTATTATTATATAGGACTAGATTTTGCCCGCGGCTCCGCCCGCGTTAAAAGGTTTTCCGGGATAAAAATCCCGGCTTTTATTTTTCCGGGATAAAATGTAGCCTATGTGTTAATCCAGAACATGATCTAACCGTGTGCCAAATTTCGTCGAAATCGGTTCAGTAGTTTTTGCGTGAAAGAGCAACAAACATCCATACATCCAGAGATCCATACATCCATACATACTTACAAACTTTCGCATTTATAATATTAGTAGGATTATTTTCTGAATTGAATTTATTTTCAATTCAGAAATTCAGATTCAGTAATTCTTCGCGGTAACCAGAATCTCGCTTCTGAGAGCCAGTAGCAGCATCAAAAAGAATGATGTATTACAAAACTGTGCATGAAATTGCAAGGTAATCATTCTGAGATTGATGTCAAGCCTCACAACGCGCTATAATTTAATTAATTATAACTGAATTGTAATTGTTCCGAAATTGAAATATTATAACAAACATACTCAAGGAGGCTATTAATGTACGAGTCAAATGAAGAAAGCAGTGGCATGTAGTCAGACAGACTTGAAGTCTGAACAGACCTACAATGTACCTAAATTCAATAAAGTAAATAGTACTACAGGAACACGCTGGATGCAGGCCGCTTCTGACAGATCCGTCTAGAAATCTTTGGGGGAGGCCTATGTTCAGCAGTGGAAGTCATGTGGCTGATGATGATGATGAGATAGTACTAATTACTATCGTACAATAGCAACTGGTCAATTTTGAATAAAGATTTAACAAAACAAAGAACGATGTCAATTAAGAAATTACGAGGCATGGGCGTATATAAGGGGGGTTTTGAGGGTCCGAACCCCCCTTAGCTTACAACAAAAATAGTCCAGGCCACAAAACATGCACAAACTATAATGCCTATGTGGGCCACAAAACATGCACAAATTATAATGCCTATATGCACTTCTAACAAACGTACCAACATCCAAACATTTTCACAATGTTTTTTACTTGGGGGGGGGGGGGTCGGTTTATACGTGACTTATTTGTTGAAAGGAGATTTTTTTGGTGTCATGGGGTGGCAAGAACCCACGCAAGCCGCTGAAATTTGATATCCTAGGAACCTCCAGGTGTGGACACTATAGCTACGCCCGTGGCTCGACGAAGTTATTTTTTACAATGTTTGTGGCTCTTTGCCCTATTTTCTGCCTCTAGTAGGTCAAATATGAATCTAGATTATGAGTATATCATCAAAAATTTACATTCAATTAAAAGTTCGAATACTTACAATAATATCTATTCAGATTTTAGTAATTACCTAATCTTTGAATAGACATTGGCTTCCTAGAATTGTATGTATAATATAAGCTAAGAAAGTATACAGCTATAGTAAAAGCATCATCAGCTAAAAGCAAGCGTGAATCTATTAATTAATTCAAGAGATAATTCGTAGAATCTGCTGACCGTAATGCCCGAGAGATCTATTGTCATACATAGCATTAACTGTGATTGCATTAAGATTGTGTTTCAGCTCTAACAATTTGAATAATTTATGCTGTTTTAATCAAATAATATTATTTATTTTAAGTTTTTTCTAAATCTTCATTTGTGTTAGTTATAGACTAAATGGATTCTTGACAACCCTATTTTATACAAAGAAAAATGTTACAAATGTTTTTGTGATATTTATATTTAAATTTAAAGCCAGTTTCACAAGTTTCAAATTAATTTTATCTGACAGTAATTATTTCTATTTATTGACAATCATGTAATAAATAGAGTATGTCCCTTGTATTTGGTCGGGTTATAACATTTTTGTAACGAGTAGCATTTATTACCAAATGATGAAACGAGCCCTTATTTTACTATTTAACTTAGCATAAATGGAATCATTTCAAATAACAATAAATTATATTGCTAGTTTTTCGCGTGGTATCTATGCCACCAAGTGATAGAAATGGAGGCAATGCTATCTGCTAATTGCCCAGGCCACCTTTGGCCACCGCTGTGCGGTTTCCATACAAAAGCCCTATTGACATGTGGAATAGGCGAAGTTCAATATGTGATACGAGCCAAGCCGATGTCGAATGGTCGATTTCAAATTGATTACTGTAACTACGGCCAGCGCTCGCTGTAAAAGCTTCTAGTATGTTATAACGTCTTTTGTAAAGGATTTTAGGGCTTATGTCCTCTGAAATAAAAGTATTGAGTAAGTTGAACTATTATTCGATGTTATGTTTCTTGTTTGTGTTATTTATAATAGTTTTTACCATACCAACATACCAGCCCTGTATTATATACTGCCCACTGCTGAGCACAGGCCTCCTCTACAACTGAGAGAGTTTAAGGCCTTAGGCCACCATGCTGGTCTTAGTGGGGGTTGGCAAACTTCACATACATTCGAAATTTGTATCCCCGAAGGGGTAGGCAGAGGCGCAACTAATGCACCCACTTTTCGCCGTGCGTATTCCGCCCCATGATGTGATAAGGGGCGAGCCTATCGCCATATCGGGAACTAATTCCAAGCTCCGGGCTGATACTGAACAGAAAAATCCAATATTACTTTCCCCGACCCGGGGATCGAACCCAAGACCTCAACATTGTAGTCGTACCGTAATACAACCACGCCACCGAGGCATAACATTATAATATTACTAGTTTTTGCTCGCGACGTCGCGTGTAAACGTTTTTGAGGGATAAAACTATCTTCATACAAAATTTCATCGAAATCCGTTAAGAAGTTCCAAAGATTTGTTGTAAAAAACAAACGGAAAAACAGACAGATAATAATTCTAAAAATCGCTGATTACTGTTCCATTACTCTTCTTGTGTCACCTCCTTTCCTTTTATCACATTTCTTTCAATGTATAGACTCACCGAGTTCTACTGCTTTATTATAATATTGTTAGAAAGTTAGAAACAGAAGCGATTTTAATTTAAATAAAAACGATTTATTACTGATTTTACATAACACATTTATCACTCATTTTACATAACCACTTTTTAACAGAAATAATTTTACAAATATAGGTTTCAGCAACTAACCGACCAGTATGAAAATCAATGTTCAACTTACTCAACTGAGATCGACTGTGAGACTGAGCTCGAATGAGCGTCTGAACACGAATGAATCCAAATGGCGGTACGGCACCCTTTTTATACACACAACTGTCATTACTTTGACGTCTCGACTGGTTTTCATAACTGGCAACCCGCTACAAATACCGTTACAAAACTTTTATCCGAACAATATAGATTATGCACACACGCTCCACAACCTTTACTACACAAAACTTGGACGCACAACTTACCCTTTAATTTATCGAAGGCATTAAGGTGCCAATTCCCACCCAATCTTAAATACGGTTAAACTATTACAAAAGGGCCTCAAAACCGACATTTACTTACGTCGTTTCGCGTTGAGACACATGTCTACTGCTTCATTATATCTCTTGTTGCCGTAAAGGGTATTAAATCCGGGATTAATTAATTCCAAACTCAGAAAGTACGTTGAGAATTTAACCCTTTCGGCCCTGTAGACTTCATAGAGGTTATTCTTACGTAAAGCGTTTAGTGCTTAATACTTCATTTGCCGTGCTCTGTAGACCTTTTTGAACAATGGACTATAGTTCCACTAATTTATCACGAGATAAATTACTCGCCTCGGTAATGTCACTGGTTGAAGACAAATGTTTATTAATAAACTGCTTTAAAACATTGAAACGAAAAAATATTGCGCTATTTCTTAGCGAAAGAAATTAGTTTTCTATAATAACATTTATCTAAGTCTATCATTGTTTCATATTTTATGTCACTTTATATAGATTTCATGTTTCCGTATTTTTTATTTCAAATATAATAATTTATGTTATAGTTAGCATAAATAGTATTTGCTCATCTTATTCCTTTTTCAAGTTCAGAATGTTACCAGGACTATATATGTTACATGATTATATTTACCTTATATACTTAGAGGCGTCTAGCGGTGGCGTAGTTGTATTATAGTGCGGCTGCAGTGCAAAGTTCTAAGGGTCGAGCTTGGGTCGGGCAAAGTGATATTTATTTTTTTCTACTCAATGTCAGTCCGGAATCTCGAAATGTTCGCGGTTAACGGCAGCAGACCCGCCCCATATTACATGGGTCCTAACATCCAAAATGTGGCTGTGATACACCGCTGCCTACCCTAAACAGGGAAAAGGCTTAATGCTATTTATGTATGTGATATTAAAGCATATTTGGTTCACAAAGAAACATGTCTCTACTCTGTAATGTCTTGATATTTAGGTAGAGAATTAGGGGACATTTGTCGGGTTGCGACTAAATTGAATTTACGGGGACAGAAATTATTGTTATACGTATATTCGTATAACAGAACCTACTAATCTGTTTACACTCGAATGAACCACGCAACATGGCGTGAGATACGTAGTGGTGGTAGAAATTCCGTCCTGCGTTTGTCATTATGTATTTCAACGGTAAAATATGGATTTAATGTCGGAATTACAAAAATGGTCGAGAAAGGATTATGTTTTTTGGTATGGTTGTATTTTTAGTTGTGTTTCCCTTTATCAGTTACTTCAATAGTTTTAGAATATATTCTGAAGTCGTTAAGGATTTCTACAAATACCGTGTGAATCATTCCTATATTTGGAAACTAGTACAATATAATAATAATATATAATATATGCTAATATAGAAATGATAGACACTCTTTTTATTTTTTATTTAATTTTTATTTATTATCCCCGCGGCGCCACCCCTGTTAAAAAGTTTTTCCGGTATAAAAGTCCCGCTTTATATTTTCCCGGGATAAAAGTAGCTTATGTATTAATCCAGGACATGATCTACCGTGTGCCAAATTTCAATGAAATCCGTTCAGTAGTTTCGGAGATGTGCAGTAACAAACAAACAGAAAAGAATTTTAAAAATCGCTGATTTGTTTTCCATTACTCTTGTGCAGGACGCATATTCTCGAAGAGAGAACAACGTAAAGTGCATACCGCGCATGCGCGATTTCGTAATAGAACTCGGACCTCTTAGTGACGTCATAGACTTTAGTCAGTGATCTTAGTGAAAAAATCGTGTTATCGTTAGGGTCATTGAACGCTTATAACTCACCCGGTATGAACTGTGTAGTGTTTCATTCGGTGTCATAGTGTAGGTTAGAACTTTGCCTACCCCGCTGCGGTAGCGGGATGAACGTGTGTATAAAGTTTAAATAGTTATTTTTAGAAATGTTGCTTGTGTGCATCGTTTGTGCTAAACTTAGAGTAAGTAAATCACGATAACTTTCTTTATAATGCACATAAGGTTGTTTTATGATGTTTAGTATATAGAGTCACTTAGTGTCTATGTACCAAGACACTTATAGTTTAGGCATATAGATTTAACTTAGGCGCGAATTGAAAATAAGTGTAATCTTGAAAGTGAAAAAGAGGTCCTAGAAAGAGGGAAGGCCCTCTTAGTGCTCCGTACGGTATAGCCGCGGAGTACTTAAGCTAATTTGTTTTTTTGTATTTTTGAGTTAAAACGTGTTAGGAGTTTTTTGTTTAATAGAAATAGTTCGGGACATCAAGAAAACAGCAAGTAGTCAGCAAGAAAGAAGAAGTCTGCAAGTTTGAAGAGGAAAAAGGCGCTTATGCAGAGTGGACCATCCTTCCTCATCAGCTGTGGCACGGTGCTACGAGGACGACTTCCAGCTACGTCGCATAGCTACGGCGTAGCAACGAGAGACTACGCGCCGAATAGTAACGCCGGGAGAATTTGGCTACCGTTGTGGCTGAACTTTGTAACTTTCGATTCAGTGTGTGAAATAAACGCTATTTCCCGATTTTACGCCTTTGTTACTTTGTCACTGGTATCGCCATATTCCCACTCACGCAATCCAGCACACACACAACACATTGCGGGGTGTTGGCCCAGTCCGAGCCCCGCACATTTTCTGGTCCTTCGCGAGCCGGATCTACGTGAGTGTGGAAAATGCCAGTGACAAGGTCAATCGGGAAACGAACGGCGTCGGCCACGGAAGCGTCAACGACGGTCACGTCATGCACCGCGACGTCCGCAACGGGGACGTCCGCGACCGCGACGTCTGCTACAGCAACGTCTGCGACTGAGGCCACCGAGACCACCATCGCCGACACCGTTCAAACGTGTTTCACCACCGATAGGGATACCGCTGCCGGCACCGCTGCGGAGGAGCTTCAAGCCGCCGCACCGGAAGAGAGGAAGCCACAGCGGCCCCGAAGTCGACCAGCCACTTCTTCAAGGCGTTCAACGAAAGCACGTCGCCTGGCACAGGCCAGGGCCGAACTCACAAAACTCAAGATAGAGCTAGCGACCGCAAAGCTAGCAGAGATCGAAGCGGAACATAGCGAGGATGACCTTAACTCCGTCATCACCGAGGTCGAGCAGGATCAACGCGTTCACAGCTGGTTACATACCAGTCAGCTGCTCGCGATTGATAACCGACCTCACGAAGTGCAAGATGCGCAATCCCGTGTGCAGCCGCCACCCGAACCCATAGACCCAGTGATCACCGCCGCATCCTGGGACATCCCGGCGTCTGCACCGGCGGGAGCCAGTGCCGTGCCCCCGCCAACGTGTCACCCAGTGGCAAATGATGCATCAAATAATCCGCTCGATTTCATAACATTTTCAGGTAACCCTGCGGCATCGAACCCGAATGCACAGCCGCTGCCTGCGAAGCAACCGCCGCCTGTAGTAGCAGCCTGGTTAAGAGAAAATGAAGCTTCGCAACAGCCGCCGCCGCCGCAGCCCCCGCCTACCCCGCGTCAAGTGCGGGGCGGGGAATTGGTCGCAGCGCGACCGAACTCCGATTATAGTGAACTTGCGTGTGCCATAACGCAAGCTGTGCAAGCTGCACAACATAGACAGCCGTTGAAGTATACGGAGTTGCCCATTTTCAACGGTGCGCATCAAGATTGGCTAACTTATAGAGCCGCTTATAATGAATCCGCAAGTTATTTTACAGCGTTGGAGAATATGTCCCGATTGCGCCGCAGCTTACGGGGCACAGCAAAGGAAGCAGTACAAGGGCTGCTCATCACCAACGCCGAACCGAACGCTGTGCTGAGGACTCTCGAGACGCGGTTTGGGCGTCCGGACTCGATCGCATTGGCCGAGATCGAGCGACTCCGGGCGCTACCCCGCCTCACTGATTCGCCGCGAGATATTTGCACTTTCAGTACGAAAATAGAAAATGTCGTGGGAACCCTGCAAGCGCTCGATTGTGCCTTCTACCTGTATAATCCGGAGGTTACGAAGGCGGTGATGGAAAAATTGACTCCGACGCTGAGAAGGCAATGGTATGAGTTCGCCGCCGCACAACATAGAGGTGAGCCCGACTTATTAAAATTTAGCCGATTCATTGCCAGGGAAGCGGAGATATGCAGTCCGTTCGCCGTGCCAGAGATCATCGCGGACAAGGCCCCGGTGAAGGCTAGCGGCGGCGAACAACCACGCCGGCAACGAATACATACCGTCGCCGACAAACAGAAGCCCGCATGCTGTGTATGCAACCAGGAGGTACATTCGATGGGCGAATGTGCACGATTTCGGGATGCCGCGGTTGACGCGCGGTGGGACTTAGCAAAAAAACATAGGCTATGTTTCAGGTGCCTGAAATTTCGATTGAAGCAACACACATGCAAGCCTCGAAAATGCGACACGGACGGGTGTGAACGACATCACCATAGGATGCTGCACTCGGACCGGAGGAGTAAGAGTACCGACAAGGCCACCAATGAAGAGGTGGTAAATTCGGCATGGACGTCGCAAATGTCATTTTTGAAAATAGCTCCGGTATGCATTTCAGGACCGGCGGGAGAGGCTCACACTTTCGCGCTACTTGATGACGGGTCGACGGTCAGTTTGATCGACCATCAGCTGGCCAAGGACATCGGCGCGGAGGGACCGGATGAACCGCTCCACATAATCACGTACGATGGAGAGAAAACTACACGGAATAATTCATGTCGTGTTAAGTTTCAGATAAGGGGAAGTCGGGGACGGCAGCAGATAGAAGCCCGCACCGTCGACAACTTGAGATTGGCGGCGCAGCGTATTCCTGAAGAGGCGCTGCGAGACTGTACCCATTTGAAGGGCCTCCTGCCTGCATCACAAACGCAAGAAGCGAAACCCCGACTTCTTATAGGCCAGGATAATTGGCATTTGCTTATATCTAGCAAGACACGGTCCGGGAGGAGGAACCAACCGGTCGCCTCGCTCACACCACTAGGATGGGTGGTACACGGGAGCCGGACCAGAGCCCTAGGACACAGGGTGAATTTCGTCGGCCAGACAGCAACCGACGACCTAACTGAGGAGCTCGTAAAAGAATTTATTTTGCTTGATAATCTGTTTGTAGATCCCCGCAGGCCGAAGAGCGACCCCGGAGAAAAGGCGCTGAGAATCCTGGAGGACAACACCACGAGAGAACCCTGCGGAAGATATACCACGTCTCTCCTGTGGAAAAAAGAAAATGTCGAGCTCCCGAACAATTACGAGAACACTTTGAAAAGGCTGCACAACATAGAAAACAAGCTGGATAGGAACCCCGAACTCAAGGTCAGATATAACCAACAGATGGAGGCGCTGATCGAGAAGGATTACGCCGAGCCAGCCCCCGCGACCTCCCATGCAACAAGGACATGGTATTTGCCGCACTTCGCAGTTTTTAATGCTTTGAAACCGGACAAGCTGCGAGTTGTGCACGACGCAGCGGCCAAGACAAAGGGTACCACTTTGAATGATAACTTATTAACAGGTCCAGACTTGTTGCAGCCTCTTCCCGCCGTCCTGATGCGATTTCGGGAACATCCCATTGCAGTCACCGCGGATATCACGGAGATGTTTATGCAGGTGAGATTGCGCGAGGAAGATCGCGACGCCCTCAGATATCTCTGGCGAGCGGATCGCCGAGATAACGAACCGCCGGAAATATACAGGATGAAGGTACTCATTTTCGGTGCATCTAGCTCTCCCGCGACGGCGATTTATGTCATGAATCGCAACGCGGACAGATTTCGATCGACGCATCCGGAAGCTGTCGACGCGATAAGGAGAAAACATTATATGGACGATTACCTTGACAGCTATCCGGACATAGAAAGCGCGACAACGATTGCGCGGCAAGTGCGCGACATTCACGGTGAGGCGCATTTTATATTGAAAAAATGGACGAGTAATTCGCCTGAGGTACTTGAAGCACTCGGCGAATCGGCAAGTCCCCACCGCGAAGAGGTGGACTTAGAAAAGGCGGAGAGAGTCTTGGGCCTCATTTGGAGACCAACGGAAGACAGACTCGCCTTCAATTTGGATTTGGCGCGCATACCGCCAAACTTGTTAATCAGAGAAGCGCCCACGAAACGAGAAGCGCTTAAAATAGTAATGTCCCTGTTTGATCCTCTAGGTCTTGCATCCCCAGTGACGGTAAGGGCCAAGCAGCTGTTGCAGGAGGTCTGGAGACGCGGCACTGCATGGGACGATCCGCTTGACGGCGACATATCCGCCGGATGGGCGGATTGGGTCACACAGCTGAGAAGATTGGGTCACGTGTCCGTGCCACGCTGCTACCTAGGCTATACTCGAGCTAGAAGATTGCAGCTGCACGTGTTCACCGATGCCAGCGAGTCCGCCTACGCGACCGCACTATACTGGCGAGCCGAAGATGAAGACGGACGGGTCACGGTTTCGCTTATAACAGCGAAAGCGAAAGTTGCGCCGCTGAAACTAACGTCCATTCCCCGTCTAGAATTACAGGCAGCAGTACTCGGCACACGGATGGCAGCCGCGGTGAAGCGCGAACACGGAAGACAACCCGAGTCAACGACCTACTGGACAGACAGTCGGACAACGCTGAGCTGGATCAGAACAGGATCCAGATCATACAAACCATACGTCGCTCATCGCGTCGCGGCAATAGAGGAACATTCACAAACGAGCGAATGGAGATGGGTGCCGACGCGCCACAATGCCGCTGACGATGCCACACGCGACGTGCCGGACAACTTCGATGAGCGACATCGATGGTTCAATGGGCCGGAATTTCTCCGAAATCCACCCGACTTATGGCCCACGGAAGAAAGGAGCATCATCACCACGACCGGTGAAGAAAGAGTAGGCGCCGTCACCTCAGGACATCGAGAGCCACAGCTCTCAGAGGCCCTACCCGACGTGAATCGGTTCTCGAGTTGGACCCGATACTTGAGAGCTACAGCTCGCACTCTGCAGGCAGTGCGCATGTTCCGGCGACGGTGTGATTATGTTAATCACAAGCGAACAAAGGCCGCTTCGCAAAAGGACCCGGATTGGAAACGCGCTCAAACGTCGAAAAAACCGTTGAAGAGGAGCGCGCGAAAATCGGAGGACATAACATTCATGACCCTCCCAGCTGAGCTGTTAGAACGGGCGGAATACCTCATTATAAAAATGAGTCAAGAAAAAGTGTTTGCCGAAGAAATACGTGCACTCGCACAAGGAAAACCCGTATCACGGGATAGCCGCCTGTATCCTTTGAGTATTGTACTAATTAATAATTTGATATGTTTAAATAGTCGGATTTCAGCTACCACGGGAATCACAGAAAAAATGAAGCACCCTCCGGTCGTCGACGGCGAGCATCGGGCAACACGGCTGTGGATCGAGCACGTCCACGCAGAGCTGCATCACGCCAGCGTCGAGAGCGTGGTCAACTGCTGCCGCCAACAGAGATGGATCCTGAGACTACGCCCGACGGTCAAGACTACACTGAGGAGCTGCTTGAAGTGCCGCCAGAGGGCGGCGACCCCGCCGCAGCCGGTGACGGGCGACTTACCTGCCTGTCGGCTGGCTCATCATCACAGACCATTTACCTATACCGGTCTTGATTACTTCGGTCCGCTCACCGTAACCGTGGGCCGCAGCAATCAAAAGCGCTATGTAGCTCTCTTTACATGTTTGACAGTTCGAGCGGTGCATCTAGAGGTGGTGCACTCATTAAGTGCGCAGGGTGCAATCATGGCACTCAGGCGCATGACAGCGCGTCGTGGGAGCCCCGTCGAGCTGTGGTCCGACAATGCGACCAACTTCCACGGCGCGGAACGAGAGCTGCGCAACACCCTCCTCGCGGGCGCCGAAGAAGAGGCGTCGCGGAGGGCGATCCGATGGCGCTTCATTCCCCCGGGCGCGCCATTCATGGGCGGCGCCTGGGAGAGACTGGTGCGGACTGTGAAAACCGCACTAAAAACGGTGCTCCACGAGAGGAGCCCTCGAGAAGAGACGTTGGCAACGTTACTCGCCGAGGTCGAACTAACAGTCAATAGCCGACCATTGACCCACGTGTCGGTGAACCCTGAGGATCCGGAAGCCCTGACGCCTAACCACTTTTTGTTGGGCGGTCGGGGCCCGTGGTCGGTGCCGAACTTCCCGGCCGACCACGACTTCGGCGCGCACGCCGACCTCAAAGCCACACAGCAGCTCGCCGACGCATTCTGGACGCGTTGGCTCCGGGAGTACCTCCCCGAGCTAAGAAACCGGCGGGAGGCCCACAGCCGGGGCCCCGAACTGCAAATAGGTGATGTCGTCCGCATCATAGACGGCACGCTCCCGCGCAACACATGGCCGCGGGGGCGCATTTGCGCCATGTATCCCGGCCCAGATGGAGTGGTGCGCACAGTGGACATCACCACCCGCGGAGGTGTCCTGCGACGACCCGTGAAGAGGATCGTCGTCATACACCAAGCTGACGACACAAGGACCGAGAGCGCCGCGCCGCAGCCAGCGGCGGATGCATCCTGCCCGACAGCGTGACTGCATCACCCCCTGGACGCTGGGTGATGCACGGCGGGAGAATGTGCAGGACGCATATTCTCGAAGAGAGAACAACGTAAAGTGCATACCGCGCATGCGCGATTTCGTAATAGAACTCGGACCTCTTAGTGACGTCATAGACTTTAGTCAGTGATCTTAGTGAAAAAATCGTGTTATCGTTAGGGTCATTGAACGCTTATAACTCACCCGGTATGAACTGTGTAGTGTTTCATTCGGTGTCATAGTGTAGGTTAGAACTTTGCCTACCCCGCTGCGGTAGCGGGATGAACGTGTGTATAAAGTTTAAATAGTTATTTTTAGAAATGTTGCTTGTGTGCATCGTTTGTGCTAAACTTAGAGTAAGTAAATCACGATAACTTTCTTTATAATGCACATAAGGTTGTTTTATGATGTTTAGTATATAGAGTCACTTAGTGTCTATGTACCAAGACACTTATAGTTTAGGCATATAGATTTAACTTAGGCGCGAATTGAAAATAAGTGTAATCTTGAAAGTGAAAAAGAGGTCCTAGAAAGAGGGAAGGCCCTCTTAGTGCTCCGTACGGTATAGCCGCGGAGTACTTAAGCTAATTTGTTTTTTTGTATTTTTGAGTTAAAACGTGTTAGGAGTTTTTTGTTTAATAGAAATAGTTCGGGACATCAAGAAAACAGCAAGTAGTCAGCAAGAAAGAAGAAGTCTGCAAGTTTGAAGAGGAAAAAGGCGCTTATGCAGAGTGGACCATCCTTCCTCATCAGCTGTGGCACGGTGCTACGAGGACGACTTCCAGCTACGTCGCATAGCTACGGCGTAGCAACGAGAGACTACGCGCCGAATAGTAACGCCGGGAGAATTTGGCTACCGTTGTGGCTGAACTTTGTAACTTTCGATTCAGTGTGTGAAATAAACGCTATTTCCCGATTTTACGCCTTTGTTACTTTGTCACTGGTATCGCCATATTCCCACTCACGCAATCCAGCACACACACAACACATTGCGGGGTGTTGGCCCAGTCCGAGCCCCGCACAACTCTTATTTAGTTGCCCCCTTTCTTTTTAATCACATTTCTTTAAATCCAGAGACACACCGGTTCTACTGCTTGATTATATGTGTAGATTTACAAAAGATTGCTGAAGGCTTAGCCTTAGAAATAGCCTTCGAAGGTTATCATAATAATGTAGACAAACAAAATCGCTCAGAATATTTTTTATTGGGTAGTAATTCAAAGTATAATCCTAAGTACAAATGCTTACGTTTTATCCTTTAATTCAGGATCTTGTCAAACGCATTATTATGGAAATAATAAATTATTATTTGACATTAATGTACAATTCGCAGATTACATCGCATTACATTCATAGAATCTAAATTAAAAATATTATAAATTATAAATTTAATATAGATCAATATGACCCTTTACAGAATGTAATTTAAATGAATATTTCCGAAGATATTACATATTTAAAAACAGGGACATAGCGGTTGCAGCGGTACTGGCGAGGGGCCGTCGGCGCGTGCCTATAAATAGCGCGTTGAAAGCCGCTCTTCGCCCGACAGCAATTTGTGTTTTTGTGTGTATTCAGGTGGATTCGAAAATGGTTCAGATTTACAATTCTATCAGGGAAAAGGTTTAGTTTGTATATTATCTTTATATATGTCACTTTTGACTTTTATACAGGAGAAACTCTAATGCGGGCGAAGCCGCGGGCAAAAGCTATAAATAACTTTTATAGATATTTCGCTATGGATAAAATATTCGCAGTCGTGAGAATATAAAAGGTATCGATCAAATAAATTATAACTTCACTGCATATAAAATTGAAACAATGAACATCTTTATTCATACAACTTATATCCTACGAATAACTAATCTGATCGAAAATCTACCTAAACTCAAAACATGATCAAAGTGGTAGTCGGATAAGGGAGTGTTGCGAAAACAAGACGAACACAGGTGTTGATTTTTCAATTTACCATCGCTCGGAAAGGATGTGCTTCGCCTATATTCGGGATTGCAGCTTAGTGCGGTTGGACTTTGGAAATTGATGATTATTTACGCGACGATAAATTTAGATATGTGTTAGTCTTTAGTAGGTTTTCGACTAAAGAATGGTGGTCATGAATAGTTTGTTTTGGAATTACTAAGTACTAACGACGTGTGATGGGTTTTTTGGAATGTAGTTATGCCCAGTCAAGTGTAAAGTTAATCTAGTTTTCCAATAATGCAATTTATTTTCCAGTTGTACGACTGAATGATTTCTTATTCAACCATTCTGTGTAATGATTATACATATTATACAGCTTTGTAAGCATATTCGTAATAAAGGTTGTTTCCACATATTCTTATCATTACTGCAATGAATATGAAAACGTAAATTTCAATATATACAATTTAAGCCAATAAAATGAAATGCGGATATAGGGATCTGCGTAACATTTGCTAGTGAAGCGGGAAACTGCAGCCCACATAGGCGCACGCCGTGACTAAAATGGCATGTTCACCAACAAAAAACACTGATATGGCAAATTGCTTTGAACTCGTTGCGGAGGACGAATGTAAAACAATTTATTACTTCCCCTTCTATTTTTAATGTTTGGAAATAGGCTGTGTCGTTCTAAAAAGCAATCTGTCGACAAGAACCGAGACAAAAGTTAACATTGAACATTTTTAACTATTCTGGGGCTGTCTATTGTCTCGTTTCATGGCGGCTATGAACCGCTAGCGTCGGCGCTCGGTTTGGCCCAACTTCCTTTAGGAAAAACTTCAGGAAAGCATCCCATCTCGGTTTGTGAGGAGATTGCAAAATATTTTCTGTCCCCACGGTGTCATTTGCCTAACTTTCCAGTTTGAGTAAGCTTAAAACTTGGAAGTTTTTGCGTTGAGAATGTTTTTAGAGTTTCCTCTGATGCAACATTTTTATTATTTGGGCGAAATATTATTTGCCAACAATAAGAGCAAGCAACTTTTTAATGCTTCTCACGAGTTCTTTTTTTAACTTAATGCGCAAAATTAAATGGAAATTTCAGGTCTCTAACTTAAGAAATTAAATAAAAAAAAAAGTTGTGTAAGTATGTCTTAAAACTATGTTACGTTTACGTGAGTTTTAAAAACACATGATTTAATTTGTTTTTGATCTGAAATATTTAAATGCCGATGAAATACCATTCATAAAATATAGCCTTATAGCCAAAGCAAAATAAACATTTTATTTTCGAATACATTGATTTTAATTTAATCAGTTTTCAATGCCATCATAAAACTTGTTAACGAGTAAATAAGTAAGAATTATAAAGCTGGCTTATGTATTGAGTTGACATTTTTATTTAGGGTGAAAGAATTATGTGTAAAAGAGTTGAAACGAAAACTCTGGAGTTTTCGCGATAAATAAGGGATAATGGGCCATTTCTTGAGAAAATGTTATGAAAAAAATGAGGTCTATTGTTGAGACGGTCTATTGTGCCCGTTATTTATTCCCCATGAAAGTGACGTGTGTAATTGAACATTCTTTTTAAGTGATAATATGTCTTGATAATTGATATTCCTTTATGCCAGAAATACATTTTTTTTGTTCATAATTGATAATTCATAGGCTGACGCTAAATGGACTATAGTAAACCTATTGTTATTATGGTTAATATATAATAATATACATTTAATATTCATCTTTAAAATTGAAGTAATATTGTGATTTTCAAATTGTAAAATATATATATTTAAAAAAAATGATAAAAGACCTACGCTGAGTTTCTTGGTGCTTCTTCTCAGGTCAGTGGGCTTTTCCGAAGCACCGGTAGAATCTTTTAGTATAACAACATTGTGAAAAATGACGTGTAAAAGTGCCCTTAGGGGCCTAATTACTGAATAAATGATTTGAATTTGAATTTAATTGAAATGTATAAATATACAATACGCCAACTACAAGTAGCTTACATGTTATTAAGATACCATTTTTTTTTATCGAAGGCTCGACAAAGTGGCTTCACTGCATCTGATGGTAAATGTAGTGAAGCCCAAAAAGTTATGTCGACCAGCAAGAGATAAACATCCCTGGTCGGTCGGCACAGTTATGCCGGCCTGCTTAATTGCTTCTTCACGCCCCACTTGAAGGACTCTAAGTCGTAGGAAGGAGGGAATACGTACGCTGGCGAACTGTTCCACAGCTTAATGGTGCGGCAGAAATATGAATTACTGAACCTTTGCTCTAACTTGGTACCTGTTACCTACTATTGCTGTACTTTGATACATCAGGCTAGATTATATTCCTTTGATTATTCTTTATACTAATTAGAACTAGGATACAGAGAATTTTTGCATAGCCAAAATGTGGTGATGACCTAAAACATAATTTCCAGTGAATTAGCTCAAGAATTGCTGGTGGTAGGACTCTCTTATGTAAGAGTTGGTCTGGGTGGGTACCACCGCAATGTCTATTTCTACCGCCAAGCAGTGTGCATGTACTGTTGTGTTTCGGTTTGAAGGACATTACCATCAGGGGAACGGCATACTCGTCTCGTCATTATATGCCATAAAAAAAAGAATTAGTCCGTTAGAATTTGAATTTGGAAATAGTAGCCAACCATGATTTAGAGTGCTGCTAGTGGCAGGGGAACTAAAAATTCTATAAGTTATTGTTGTGTCGTAGGTTTTTATTTAGAATACCTATTAAATTCAGATTAATTGCAGTCATAATTTTCACAAAATATAACTATAAAAATAGGTTAGTGAATTATAAAAAAATGAAATTAGAATAATAATAATATGAATTCGGCGTCGTCTAGTGGTCGAAATTCGATCATAATTTTTTTTATTTGAACATGATTGAGAACATTTATTTTTTCACCTGTAAATATAAGCTATCACCACTTGTTTTCCATATTATAAACATTAGTTATGCCAAATCTCAATCCCCTCTGTACGCGCGATATCAAATAGTGATTCCAAAATTTTGTTTCAAATATTATGAATATT